>OZ001649.1:21363858-23810115 GCA_963924145.1 Pyrausta purpuralis
TGTCTATGTCTATGTCTATGTCTATGTCTATGTCTATGTCTATGTCTATGTCTATGTCTATGTCTATGTCTATGTCTATGTCTATGTCTATGTCTATGTCTATGTCTATGTCTATGTCTATGTCTATGTCTATGTCTATGTCTATGTCTATGTCTATGTCTATGTCTATGTCTATGTCTTTGTCTATGTCTATGTCTATGTCTATGTCTATGTCTATGTCTATGTCTATGTCTATGTCTATGTCTATGTTTATGTTTATGTTTATGTTTATGTTCATGTTTTTGTTCATGTTTTTGTTCATGTTCATGTTCATGTTCATATTTATAATTATATAATTTTGTTTTTCATAGTGTTTGTATGAAGAACAAAGTTATATTTGCGGTTGTTCAAAATGTGCTATATCTCAAAAACTTCTCGTTCGATTCCGTCCAAACCAATTTTCGTTGGAAGTATTTGTTATGATTTAAATTATATTTCTTTTTCTAAATTTACACTTGCTTAGTTTAGAAGTTAGACTTTAAAAGTAAATGGTTTAAGGAACCTCCATGTCATTTTAAAAGACCTATCTATACACACCCCACACGCATAGGTTTGACAAAAAATATATAAATTAAATATCATTATTGTTTATTTTTTGAATAACAATCGTAAAGCGGTTAACAGGATACATCTTCCTACCAAATTTCAACAGTGTGATGCTTATAGTTAGAGAATAAATTGGCTGTGACATACGGACGGACAGACCGACGGACAGACCGACAGACAGACAGACAGACAGACAGACTTGACGAAACTATAAGGGTTCCGTTTTTTGCCATTCGGCTACGGAACCCTAAAAACGGTTTTGAAGACGTGCTATGTATTTGTCTGAATATCAACCTTATTTGTTTCGATTTACTCCTGCCCTGACCTGCCCCCCGATTCAGAACCATTCGGTTACGGTTTCGGTTACGTTTCGATAACTTTCACATATTAATTAAATCATAATAACGTGGATTTATCCGGTGCAACAATATTTTTTTTTTTTTTTTTATTATATTTGTCACCGAACTAACATGTCGACAACCGATCAAACTACGACATTAATTTAAAAATAAATAAAAAATCCAGCCAAAACCCAAGCCGAAGGCCTAATCGAACGTTCTGAATCGCCCTGGTGTTCTTTATAAGTGTGAAAACACTTGTGCCAGAAAAGGCCGTTCTCCCATATCACATAGGTGTTCAATTTAATCATTTGGTTACCTTTGCCTTTTACGTATTTATCGGTTTACTCTTGCTGCTAATGCTTATTATATATTTCATCTTTACGGTTTACTCTTGAAAAAAAAAATTGTATATTTTTAGATGATACGCTAAAATTACTGGGAAGGTAGTAGGTACATAGTACACAACAACTTTCAATCACTTCATAAACAAAGTTATGATTTATTATAGTCAATATTGCTTCAAGCCAGACTAAGTTGCTGCGTAAACTTAATCTTTGAAGCGAAATTACTTTCAATATGATTATTTCAAAATATGTATGTCGCGAATACCTCTAGATTAAGTAGAATGACTACTTGAAAATAAGAAACATAAGTACCTACCTAAGTGTTGACTAAAAAAAATTGAGTTAAATTTAAATTTAGAATACTCGTACCAAGATCGAGAAGTGACTTTTGGTTTTTATTATTTAACTAAAAAAGTAATTTATTGCATCATTTTAAATTGTTGAATTGTATGTTTTTGATTTGTTAACTGCTTTAAAATAATGTAGGTGCTATCCTCTTACTTTATATGTAGTAATACTATTTAGGTGACGATAATAGCATAAAAAAAACGTGCGTACTCCCCAAAGGACCGAGGACTTCATTTATTTATTTATAAAGTACACAAGCAGATTGCAGTCTTTAAGATTAAAACTCAAAATCGGCTAAGTACGAGTCGGACTCGTGAACTGAGGGTTCCGTGCCAACTATAACTGAATTCGGAAATCCACTTACTTCCACAAGCTAAAAACCACACTATTTTGTTGACAGTAAATGACACTTTGTTTTTCATAGTGTTTTTATGAAGAACAAAAATATGTTTGAGGTTGTTGAAAAAATATTCCAAAAACTACTTGTTTAATCCCATCCAAACCAATTTCCGTTGAAAGTATTTGTTATGATCTACATTGTATATTTTTTCAAAATTTACACACGCTTAGTTTAGAAGTTAAGAGGGGGGAGGAACGTGACTGTGACATATAAACGGACAGACGAACAGTCAGACAGACAAACAGACTTGACGTAACTATAAGGGTTCCGTTTTTTGCCATTTGGCTACGAAACCCTAAAAAAAAGTTCTTAAATTACGGAAAAAACTGTGCAACAAGTAAACAAAACGATTTTAATTTTAATATCGTATAAGTTATCAATTAGAAGTTACAATAAAATAAAATTACTAAATTAGCAGATATTCAATATTCGAGGGTGATTGAGAACATCATCTTTCATCAGTACAGCGGCGAAATTGCTAATATTAATGCTTCATTCATATAATTTATGACTGTATTATACCTTCATTCGTAAAGAAATCGTTTAACCTGGCCATAAATATTGAATTTTTCGGCGGAATAATCAAATTATGACATTCTTTACTGCGACCGAAGCGAAATTGTTGGTCATTTAAACGTATTAACTCTAATTATTTAAGCCTTATTGTTAAGCAGTAAATTTTATTATCATAATAAAATATCTTTTTTGACGATGTATATTATGTATGAGTTAATATATAAATGCTAAACTAAGTAGTTATTTAGTATCATTTTTATGCCCCAATGTCTCAGTTAACAATAAAATTCCTAATATCCAAACGTGATTTTATTACTTTTTGATGTTCGGATAAAATAAGTGTTTCTAATTGTAATAATATTGGGTCCAACTTGATTTTTGCATGTGCAAACGTACCTACCTAACACTGTTAAGAAACTGGCTGTCCCAAAAAGAGCGTTCCAAACTGAAACTGAGATAGCTTAGCCATAGGCCTTTTAAATAAAAATAAACATGACTCTAATAAAAGTCGCATAGTTTGGGCATTATCTATGCCACTTTCATCCAAAAATCTCCTCAAAACATGATACTTTTATAAGATTCATGTTATTTTTATTTAAAAGGTCTTTTGCTAAGCTTCCTCCAGTGCAAGTTTGGCACGCTCTTTTTGGGACAACCTGTATATTGAGGCATTTTTATTTTATTTTAAATACATGGTCCTATGAGTATACTTTTTTGTTAGTAAAATGAGAGAAGCACAATATTTTTAACATAAATATAAGTGAGAGTTGTCTCGTACGGAACCGTATCTAACGAGAACAATAAACTCAATTCATTATATTACCCTTAAAATGACACGTTGAAACATATAATTAACTTCCGTTCTGCTCTCGGTAAGGCATTTCCTTTAAGTAATTCACGCTATTATTACCAATTACTGGATCGTTATGCCGTTATTTCAGCCTTCATTTCCGTAGGGCGTTAATGCTAACTAATAATTTCCTATGAGAAAAAAAAAACTTTGGGTAAATTACTCACGGGAAAAGTAAACAACGCGACGGTGGAATTGACTTTATTTACCTTTAATTACGGAAAAATTAAAAGGAAACTAAATAATTTGAATGTTTGAGTTTATCTAAATGCCAAAATTACCCCAGATAAATGTGACTAATGCAAGATCAAGTCATTACACTCAGACAGATAATTATTTTGTGTAAGTAATTGGGAACCGGCATTATGAAGGTTGGTGTAAAAACCACAAAACTAAAGTGGGTTTGGGTGGGCACGTCCAAAGGCAGACTCTGAAAGAGATGGCACGACGATCTAGACCAGTGATACTCAACCTTTTCTAAAGAGGGACACACAGACGTTTAAGAAGTGGCAATCCGGGTTGCAACACGAATTCGTGCACACAATAAAGCTACGTTTTTTTTAACTTTTTATAGGAGTCAGGACACTGTAAAACAAAATAAAATACCGGCCAAGTGTGAGTTGGACTCGCGCCCTGAGGGTTCCGTGCCAACTTTAACAAAGTTAAGAGTTCAATTAAATTTTTGTGCTAAATCGTCACTGCAACACGAATGCTATATCTCATAAACTTCTGGTTCGATCTCGTTTAAACCAATTTTTTGTTGAAAGCATTTGTAAATCCACATCGCTTCTTTTTGCAAAAATTTTTGCTAGCTTAGTTTAAAAGTTAGAATGGGGGGTGGCGGGAGGGGGCCCATTTTATTACTTCGTAGACGCTTTCAACCTTACAAATGTTTGACTTTGAGATAAAATGAAACCTCTTAGAAACCTTCATGCCATTTTAAAATTCCTATCTATAGCCGCTTCACACGCATATGTTTGAGCTAAAAAAAATTCGTTTGTTTTAGTTTTATGTGTGGGAAGCCTCCGTTTATGCCAGGCCGACATCTGTTTAGGCGTGTTCAGCCATTTGAAGTAAATACATACGGTGTAGTAAGATCAAAGAAATTGGAATTCCATAAGATCTGAATAGAAGCAAACCCAGATTCGAACGCGAGCGTAGCGAGCGCGAAATGTTAACCTATTTTTTTCACTAATCGAAACAACTGCGGTTTAGCGATCGTCATACGAGATTGTGTGCGATTTTATAAAAAAATGCTTCCCTATTATGACTGAAAGGTAGGAATCTACAATGTGAATGAGATCGTAGCGAGCTCAAAAATTTTGTTACACGTTTTCCTTTTCATGCGGAGATCCCTAGCGAGCCTCGCTGAATCAAGACCACATGTCTTGATTCAGGCTAGCGAGCCAAACAAAAAAGCTCGACAGGCAGCATGTGGCCCGCGGGCCACAAGTTGAGAATGGCTGATCTAGACCAATACCGCGAGGACCGTCGAACCTTTACCCTTTTCGGTCTTTGCCCAGCAATGGGACAGCAGTATTTATGATATCTCCTCTCACCTATTTAAGGATAAAACCCACAACTCCTGTTCATTTTCACCAGTGAAGGAAAAATATTAGTCATTATGGACGTAATTGCACAACACCGTTCTAGTAATGATTTTAAGCGCTTTTGGAAGGCTACGAATAAACTGAATCCAGCGGTGAGCCTGCCCGTGAGTGTCGCTGGCTTTCATGATCATCAGGAGATAGCTGGGGCCTTTCAGTCTCACTTCATAGTGATCTCGCCTCTTGGGCCTGCGGCTGCGGTGTTCGGTGATGAGGCTCGTACAGGCAATCTGAATGTAAGATTTTCTGCAAAGGATGTAGACCGCGTCATTAAAGGCGTGGTACGGGGTAAATCCCCTGGTCACGACCACCTCAGCATAGAACACCTGCAGTGTGCAGGTATCCATCTACCAAGGGTCCTATCCTTGTTGTACAATATCTGTCTCAGCCACTCTTACCTGACAGATGACTTTATGCGTACCATAGTTGTGCCAGTTATTAAGAACAGGTCGGGGGATCCATCGGACTTGTCAAATTACAGACCAATTTTGCTGGCCACTGTAGTGGCAAAGGTGCTGGATAGTTTGCTTGATCAACAATTAAGCAGGCACATAAAATTGAATGATGCTCAGTTTGACTTTAACCTGGCCTTTCGACGGAAAGTGCCATCTTGTGCATCAAGCAGACTATCCAGTACTACAATAAAAGGAACACTCCGGTCTTTGCGTGTTTTCTTGACTTGTCCAAGGCCTTCGACTTGGTGTCGTATGACTTAATATGGAAAAAACTTCAAAACGAGACTGATACGCCATATGAGTTGGTTGAACTGCTACGGTCCTGGTACGAGCGGCAGACCAATTGTGTTAGATGGGCAAACACATACTCAGATGTTTATAGACTTGAATGCGGTGTGAGACAAGGAGGTCTGACTTCTCCTAGGCTTTTTAATTTATATATTAATGGCCTGATAGAGGAGCTGAGCAGAATCAATGTTGGTTGTCATATTGACGGTGTATGCGTTAGCAACATAAGTTACGCGGACGACATGGTTCTGCTCAGCCCGTCTATTGGAGCAATGATAAAATTATTGAATATTTGTGAAAAATATGCAGCGTCCCATGGACTCAGATACAATGTGCAAAAGAGTGAATTCATGGTTTTCAAGGCAGGAGCAAAAACTTGTCCTAGTAGGACTACTTTTACTCTCTATAATTCACCACTAAAACATGTATCACAATTTAAGTATCTGGGTCATTGAGAATATGTGTGACAACGCGGATATTGAGCGGGATCGCAGGGCGCTGTCCATCCGATGTAATATGGTGGCCCGTAGAATTGCTCGTTGCAGTAGGCAGGTTAAGATAACCATTTTCAAAGCCTACTGGAAATGCAGACGGATGGTTTCCATGCCATCATTAGAAAGCGAGTGGCATCATTCCTGAAACGTTTGCGGGGCAGCTCTAACAGTTTCCTAAGCACAATGGCAGATAGGTGGGACTCACCGCTACTTGGGCGCTGGATACGGCTGCATGCCACGGCATAAAGCACTGGACTAAGCGTTCCCGAGTCTAACGCCATTTATATTATTATCATTATTTATATGTTTTAATAGCTACTTTAAATTAAACTTATACTTAATTATTTCATTAAATTTTATTGTGTTTAATTCTATTTTCAATTTTTACTAACAATAATGTATGGGTCTTTCTTTTACCTGAATTATTTTTTATTTATTATTTTTTTATATTTATTATTGAGATGTTGATTTACATAAACTAAGCAAGGGACGTAAGGGAGCTTGACCAAGGCCATAAGCTCCAAGCCAACCTCACCTTCACGTGGTGCGTCCTGTTTATACAGACGAGACTCTGGCGACCGACCGATGGCGGTATAACTATCCAATGTAAGGCAAAGCTAAATGTTGGACTGTGACGGGCAGCAGCGTCACAGCTGCAAGGGTCTGCGCCTTTGCGCTCGCCAACCCGTCTGCCAAGCGTGGCGAGTATTGTCAAAATCCCCTCACATGCTAGTACACCAGAAAACCAGGCCCCCAGTCTCCGGCAGCCCCGCTATTCCTGACTTTGGTAGCGGTCACGGTAACGGCGGGGCAGGGGGTGCTAAGAATCCCCGGAGACGATCGCGCTACCAACCCCAACGACAACTGGCCCTGGCAACGTACAACACGTGTACACTGAGGACGGATGAGAAGTTGCTCGAGCTGGAGGAAGAAATGAGCAGGTTACACTGGGACATAATGGGTCTATCAGAAGTCCGTAGAGAGGGCGAGGACACGATAACTCTACAGTCCGGAAACCTGCTCTACTACCGGGAAGGCAACCAAAGAAAGTCCCAAGGTGGTGTCGGGTTCCTCGTTCACAAGCCCCTCGTCAACAATATCGAGACCATCGAGAGTGTGTCGAGCAGGGTAATATACCTTATACTCAGAATATCCAAGAGGTATTCGCTGAAGGTCATACAGGTATATGCACCGACTTCGAAACACCCGGATGAAGAGGTGGAGGAAATGTATGAGGACGTAAGTAGAGCCATACATACTTCCAAAACCTATTTTACTGTTGTAATGGGGGACTTCAACGCGAAACTGGGCAAGCGAGGCGAGAATGAGTTGAAGGTGGGACCTTTTGGATATGGGCAAAGGAACGCCAGGGGACAGAGGTTGGCCGACTTTCTGGAGAAGTAGGGACTCTTTGCGATGAACTCTTTCTTCCAGAAGCCGCCTCAAAGGAAGTGGACTTGGTTGAGTCCCGATGGCTTCACAAGAAACGAGATCGACTTCATCATGACTTCCAAGAGACGGTTATTCAATGATGTCTCCGTGATCAACAGGGTGAAAACCGGTAGCGATCACCGTGGTTTGAGGCACATTGAATATAAATGTCAAATTGAAAAGGTCCCGCCTGATGAAGTCCATGCTCCGACCAATTCGTGCTCATATCCGAAATCCCGAGAGCTTTCAACTCGAGTTGTCAAACCGGTTTGATTGCCTAGAAAATTGCGTTACAGTGGACGAAATTAACAATGGGTTTGTGGAAACTGTTCAAACGGTGGGGTCTAAGTATTTTAGGCCTGACCGTAAAAATAGACCTCAAAAACTGTCGGTCCACACTCTCGAACTTATGGCAAATTGTCGATCTATGGCACTGCAGACCTCCGTTAATGCTGAAAACTACAGGCAGCTCAATAGACAAATATGGAAGCCCCTGTGACACGACATTCGTTCCTTTAACAATAATAGTGTTAAAGAAACTAAACAGCGGAACCAAGGCTCCAAAGTGTTTGCAAGGAACATGTCTATTGGGCAAAGCCTGTTGACGAAGCTTAAGACGGAGGACGGCAGTGTAGCGTCGACGAAAGCAGAGGTTTTAAGGGAGATCGAAAGGTTCTATGGGCAAACCCGTTAATAGCTCGGCCAGAGACCCACGAGCTATCCTGACCCGTCACTTCACCGAAGACATCCTGGACATCAGCCTCTACGAGATTAGGATGGCCCTTAGACAGCTCAAAAACAACAAGGCACCTGGCGAGGATGGAATCACAGCAGAGCTTCTGAAAGCCGGTGGAACACCGGTACTCAAAGACCTTCAGAGACTTTTTAATTCCGTTCTGCTAGAGGGCATAACGCCTGAGGCATGGAACAGGAGTGTGGTGGTGTTGTTCTTCAAAAAAGGAGACAAAACCTTATTGAAGAACTACAGACCCATCTCACTCCTGAGCCATGTCTACAAGCTGTTTTCAAGGGTCATCACGAACCGTCTCGCACGTAGGTTTGATGACTTCCAGCCTCCCGAACAAGCCGGTTTCCGAAAAGGCTATAGTACCATTGACCACATACATACGCTTAGGCAAATTATACAGAAGTCCGAGGAGTATAATATGCCTCTTTGCTTAGCGTTTGTGGACTATGAGAAGGCCTTTGATTCGATCGAAACTTGGGCGGTGCTTCAGTCTCTGCAGCAGTGTCACATAGACTATAGGTATATAGAGGTGTTAAAGTGTCTATATAACAACGCCACCATGTCGGTCCGAGTACAGGAGCAGAACACGAGGGCGATTCCAATGCGGAGAGGCGTGAGACAGGGAGATGTCATATCTCCGAAACTGTTCACAGCGGCATTGGAAGACGCCTTCAAACTTCTGGAATGGGAAGAAATCGGCATCAATGTTAATGGCGAATACATCACACACCTCCGATTTGCCAACGATATAATCGTTGTGGCAAAGACGCTGGACGATCTTGGCACTATGCTCGAAGACCTTGACCGAGTATCTCAACAAGTGGGTCTTAAAATGAACATGGAGAAGACGAAAATTATGTCGAACTCCCTTGTCGTACCCACTCCAGTATCCATTGGGAACTCAACTCTCGAAGTTGTCGACGAGTACGTCTACCTAGGAGAAGTGATCCAATTGGGTAGGTCTAACTTCGAGAAAGAGTTCAATCGACGAATCCAACTCGGCTGGGCAGCGTTCGGGAAATTGCGCAAGAGTGTCTTCTCATCTCATCTACCTCAGTGTCTGAAGACGAAAGTCTTCAACCAGTGTGTGTTACCAGTGATGACATACGGATCCGAAACATGGTCTCTTACTATGGGCCTTATAATGAAGCTCAAAATCACTCAACGAGCAATGGAAAGAGCTATGTTAGGTGTTTCCCTAAGGGATCGAATCAGAAATGAGGAGATATGTAGAAGAATTAAAGTAACGGACATAGCCTTGAGAATCAGTAAGCTCAAGTGGCAATGGGCAGGGCACATAGTGCGAAGAAATTGGGGCAGGAAAGTTCTAGATTGGAGACCCTTCGACCAGAGACGCAGCGTGGGACGTCCACCAACAAGATGGACAGACGACCTTATAAAGAACGCAGGATCAAACTGGATGCAGACCGCTAGTGATCGGTCGCTGTGGAAAGCCGTGGGGGAGGCCTATGTTCAGCAGTAGACGTCCTTTGGCTGATAATGATGATGATGATGAAGTAAGTTACGCTGTGATTCGTTTGTCATTTCGGAGCTTCGCCTTAACCTTTCTTGGTACTTTTCTTTTAATTGCGCCGTGTCATGAAGTCCAAATACATTGTGCGAGTAAATTGAGTGCGTATTGAGGGCTTGTGCTCGGCAGAGAGGATTCTCTGACACTCCCTCCGGCGTATAACCTAACTTATTGAAAGCCTATTGATTGCGTGTAGGACATAATTAGCGCATCGGTTACAAATAGCTAAGTGCTCTGAATAAACGGTTAAATAACAGCATCGACGGCATGACAACGGCGAGCCAAAGACATGTTGATAACAGCCGGTACAGTCCGATCGGTTTCGTACATTTATCACTCGACAGCGACGGCAATGCTAGTAAGCGTTTAAAACTTCCCCTTGCTAGTGAACGTGCCTAATAGCTTTTGCGTGACAGCGGCGAGCAGACGTCATGTCGACGGCAGCCGCTGCATAGTCCGCTAGATTATTAAGTACAGCACTTGTTAGCGATGCCCATGCTGGTAAGGGTTGGCTTGCCTAACTGCTTTTAATGAATTGAAATGGTGTAATTAACATTGCAATTTGAAAGCAATCTAGTTAAGTAATAGGCCTTTGGGTAGAGTAGAAAATTGAAGCCTCCGCCTTTCCTACCGCACGAGTACACTTGCAGACAAAATATTTACACAGGCCCATAGTCTACTCACAATCAACAATGGGTGTTTTAGAAACTAAACTGTAGTGGCTCAATTTTTAGATACTGTTTTACATGATTTAAAACTTTGTTGCATTTTGTACTCTACTGATCAACACACGGGATTTCATGCAACGATACACTTAGTTTTAAGGTAAACATCGTATTTACCTTCCCGACGTTTCGACTCGGTTACACGAGTCATGGTCCCGGGGCGACTGAAGCAGCTCGGCGTCGTCTGCTGGTGCGCGATGTATTATGTTCTTCTACCCGCACACTTTTAATATTTGCTCTAGTACAGTCAGCTCTGCAAAACACACTAACAGTATCTGGGTTTCTTGTGGACGGCATAACACGCGATTTGCACTTTGTTATCACTGGATTCCAAGCTGTTGATAATTGAAAACCATCATCCCGATTGAAATTATTATGTACATAATGTAACCGAGTCGAAACGTCGGGAAGGTAAATACGATGTTTACCTTAAAACTAAGTGTATCGCTGCATGAAATCCCGTGTGTTGATCAGTACTGTTTTACAGTTATATTTCAAAGTAAAAAAAGAAGATTAACGGGAAAAAGAGTTTCCAAAATATTTAACTACGTATAAGTGAATCATCATCATTTCCAGCCCTTATACCCAGTTTATCTGGGGTCGGGTCTTCTGGTACATCTGCGCCAGAGAGCTCGGTTCTGGGTTATTATCTCGCTTCAGATCTCTCAGCACATTCGCTAACCAGGTGGCGGGTGGTCTGCCTCGTCCTCTGGGCTGGTTCGGGATAATTAGGGCTTTCCTAACCGGGTGGTGTCCTGCTCGCCTCATGATATGGGCGTACATTACAAGCGGCTTTCCCTAATTCTGTCTACAATAGGGGCGGGGCAACTTTGACTGACCCCCTGATATACTCGTTTCGAATTTTGTCTTACCGGCTTTCATTAGTGTTCAGCAGTTTGCACTGTATGTCAGAGCCGGTCTTATCACCGTTTTATACACCTTCCCTTAACTTGGATTGGCATTTTGCGATCGCAGAGGACAGGACGGACGGAACAGAAGTACAGACATATAAGTATAAATGATGATCTTTTTTTTGTTTTATTGCGAGTGTTTACTAATGATTACATCAAAATAATTAAGTAAGAGCAGTATTACTCGTAATTGACACTGGCGTAAATCATAACTCGCTGCCATAACTCAGCTGTCTCATTGTAGCGAAAAAAAAAGAAATAGCAGGCTTCTACGCCTCATTACATTAGTATACCTAGATGCCTTTTTTTTAGTCATACTTAAGCAATTGAATAAGTAAATAATAATCCTCTTCATTTAATATTTTAACACAAATACTCTTTTCATCTACGTATTGACATAATTTGACTGAGTTGACTCTTGGAAAACGACAAATTAAATTGTCATTCAACAATTACGAACCTTTTCGGGTTAATGAAGTTAAATAAAGGACTACCTTTTTAAAGAGCGTCAATTTTTATTTCTGAGTACATAATGAAAAATATTCAACCCAAAAAATATTTGACTCTCGAAAGTTACTTATCGACATAAAATTGTAAAAGATAATAATTTAAAGTCATAAAAGTCAGAAAAAAGTCATTTATTTATGCAAATAGCCCATTGAGGACACTTTTACACGTCTCGATATAAACCCTGCCACAGCTTCGGGACAATTATGGGCTAGTACTGAGAAGAAGCTGCGCAACAAGCTCAGTCACTATTGTCAATGCCTCTTTTCAAAAGGTTTACAATGTTTGTAGTATTCATGCAAGTCCATACATTAGTATCTTTTAAATATTCATCTACTTTATAATACCCTTTCGTCATTAGGGTTTCTTTACTGACAGTTTTAAATTTATTGACCGGTAAGTTTGCAATGTGTTCTGGTAGTTTATTGCAAAATTTTATTAAATCCCTATGAAAGAATTACCAAACTTTTGAAGCCTTAATTTTGGAATAGCAAGCTTATTTTTATTCCTAGTATTATAATTGTGTATATCACTTTTTCTCGTGAATGAATGTAAATTTTTGTAGACATACATTATTTTTTTATAAATATACTGAGAGGCTACAGTTAACATTTTAATTTCTTTAAACACCTCTCGTAGGGAATCTTGAGGTTTTAGATTATAAATAGCTCACACGACTCTTTTTTTGTGATACAAAAATTGATTCTATATCAGCAGTCGAGCCCCACAGTAAAATACTGTAGGACATCAAGCTATGGAAATAACTAAAATAAACTAATCTAACTGTTTCTATATCAGTCAAACGTCTAATCTTTCTTACAGCAAAAGCAGCTGAGCTTAGTTTCCCTGACAAGGTCTCTATTTCATAACCTTCATTTCAAAACCAAACTTGCATAACCAAACGAATGATTGAACTGTTTTAATATCTAGCAAATTTATGCTGCACCAAAGTTGTAGTGTGTGGAAGTAAAAATCCTGTCAACTAAACAATGTCGTATAAGTTTTGAATTTGACAAAACATTCTGACATAAGGACATAAATCATATAGCAAGCAGACATCAGTGGGATAAACTTCGACTAGCACTTATTTCACGCAACACGGTGGGTATAAGAGTTACTTCCGTATAAACGAAATATTCTAGAACAGTAGATGGTAGAATGGAAAATTGATATACTCTCGGATAACTAGCAATTTATTCTAAGGTTAACATTTATTCTAACGCCCAATAATAATAATAAAAATATTAATCCCTTAAATTATAACGGCCCTCTAGGTACGTATTCGGATTCTCAAATAAATTATTTCTCTCATAATGTTATCAATAATATGCAAACCATCGAAAAGGAAATTCTTAAACTACTTCAAAACCTAGATGTAGGTAAATAAAGGTGCAGGTCACGATAATCTGCCACCTATTTTCTTTGCTAGATGCGCAAAAACATTATCTGTGCTGGTTACATAACAAATGTTTAATAAAAGGATATTTTCGTATCGAATGGAAAACAGCTCACATTGTACCTATTCATAAAAAAGTCTTCAAACATTAATCGAAATCTATCGCCCAATCTCTATAATAAATGTCCTAAGAAAGGTAATGGAAAGAGTGATATTTAATAATTTATACCCTTCCATCATAATCTCTAAACCTTGGGGACAACACGGTTTCGTAAAGGGACGTTCTACGGAAACTTGGGGGTTTTCATTGATTATGTTGCTACTAACATGGATAGCGGGTCACAGGTTGATGTAATCTACATGGACTTTGAAAAGGCTTTTGATCGTGTAGATCATGTCATACTTCTGTGTAAGCTGCTCGCGTTTGGGATACATGGTAACCTACTGCGATGGATGGAGTCATACCTGAGTCAAATCGGTCACGGGCAGTTACTGTTGGTGGCTCTGTTCAAATTTCACTACTGTGCTTTAGAGGGTTCTCCAAGGTACAATTTCTACATTTCAATCAATCGTATCGAAATCAATATCATAAAATGTCAATTCACAACATTCACTAGAAAAAGAAACCCTATAAATTATTTACAAATTACAAAATTAATAACATAGTCGTGAAAAAACTATACTTGCAAGAGATCGCGGAATCCTTATGGACTCTAAACTTACATACTCAGAATACATCGCTTACCTATATATTTTACTAAAAAGTACTATTCAACTCATATGTTAGAAGCCTTCTTGAGTTTTAAAGTGTTATTTGGAACCCGCAAAACGAAACCTATTCTCAGCAACTTGAACGTATCCAAATGTATTTCATAAGACACTTAGACTTCCGGGACTTCCGGACAAACCCTGACTTTCGTGTCTGCATCATCATCTCACGACGGTTAAGAATAGGCGATATAGACATAGATATGGCCTTTTTGCATGGTGTTTGTAACAACAACATTAAGTGCCCAGAGTTTGCATCCAAAATTCTGAGTTTTTTTTGTCCAAAAAAGTGCACAAGGCAGACAAGGTTATTTACAGTTACAAAAACACTGACAAATTGCGCACACACACACACACACACACACACACACACACACACACACACATTTCAGAGATAGAGATTCAATTAC
The DNA here is from genome assembly GCA_963924145.1 of Pyrausta purpuralis. NCBI lineage: Eukaryota > Metazoa > Arthropoda > Insecta > Lepidoptera > Crambidae > Pyrausta > Pyrausta purpuralis. The sequence continues at coordinate 21,378,514 of OZ001649.1, forward strand.
AATAATACACGTCAAGTTAACTGATGATCGTGACTAAAATTTAGTAAATAAAAATGAAAATCCGTCATTGGCTGGGAGTCTTACACGATTGTATTTTATGTTATTATAATTAACAGCTGTGGATTTTGTATCACAAATAAATGAATAAAAATACTCGAAGGTAGAATCGACTATTAATCTGCACAGCTATTCGTTATTTTTAATTTTAGCTTAATAAGATAACAGTAATTTCGCGCGCTCAGACCATAGCACGGTAGCTCAATTGGAAAGAGAGTTTCTTCTCTTAGCCAGAAAGGTTCGAATCCCACCCGCTCGCAATTTTTGTTTTCTTATTTCATCATAAGAATACAAAAATAACACTACGAGTGTTAAAAACATTCTTAACCAAAGTTATTCGAAATGTTAATTATCAAATTTATTTATTATTCTACACGAGCCACAAGCGACATAGCCCTGTGGACTACGAGCTGCGGTCAAACGAGAACACTCGCAATTATAATGTTTGCAGTTTTGCAACAAACACCGACTCCGCGCGGCGAGTGCGAAAGTTAGATTGGCTAACCGGGGTGTGGGAATGTGGCCGCTAATTATACATGTCGATAGGTGTTTACTTTAGGGATTGAAACGAAATGCGACTTTGGTAGTACTATTATCTATATCTTCTGTACTTTGATAATAATAAATGCAGGAAGTCGAAGTAGGTGTCACGAGCTTTCGAGGACTCGTTATGATTTGAAAATAAGCAGTGTAGGAATTTCGATGAGAACGTAATTACTTTATTAGGTATAGCAGTCCCCCACGTCCGCGCGTTTAGTTTCCCCTCTTCCCTCCCGTTGCAGCGTGATGTTTTAGGAGAAAGCCTTCCTCGATAAATAAGCTGTCCAAATCGTTCCAGTGGTTCTTGAGTTTAGCGCGTTCAAACATAACACCATTCAGTTTTATAATATAAGTATTCATTCTATTTTCATAAAAATATCAATAAAACATAATGTAAAGAGGTAAGTCTGCTTAAAGACTCATTATGTGATCACAGTTTCTTCACTTAAATTAACGTTGTATTTCAGTTTTAACATGACAAAAGTTATCTATTTCGAGTATAACTTTGACGACTCCTTCAAGATTTCAGTCTGAATAATAATGCCTCAAGTATGTCTTGCTCCACAAATCCGTGACTTTGGCCTGGATGTAAGACACCTTATTTTAGTGCCTTATTTGTATATACGTCTACTTACAGCAATCGTGATATGAAATTCTGGAAAAGCTCTAGGCTTGTTACACATTTTTGACTGCCAAACTGTTTTTGGAAAATACTCAGTTATGTAGATATTGGCCACGGTATCGGTGAAATTTTGGGGTAACGTTGCAGAGTTGTTTGTAGTTTGATTTGAAATAGTAACCTCTGTTGAAATCCAAGATTGGTTTTTCTTGTATTTACTTTAACTTTAGTGAAAAGTGGGATAATTTAGCTATTAATTTAAGCATAACTTAGGAATCCCTTTGAGGATAAATTTTGGAATCAATTAGGAAATTAAAAACTTAAATTGGTGGTTTATCTTTATTTAATTAGAAATTTGTGAACATAAAGATTTGTAATAGTATAGATATAGATAACTAAACTAGAACCTAACCTAGTCTCTACTGAATTCTGAGCTATTAAGTTTTGTATTAGATTTTTTTGAAGGTGTTAAAAGGTAATTGTGAAATAGCAAATTTGAATAAACTTTTTTTGCCAAATGCTATACCCGGATTTCTTTATTTCATTCGAATATTAGTACCTTTTAAACACCCTTCTGTCCACACTAGCCGGGAGTGACTGTGACAATTGTTTGTCCGTTCAAATTAAATGGATCATCAATTTTTCATCTTACAACTGTTTTTTAGTCACTAAAAATATGTAACAGCCCCTTAACAACACAAATATTCCGAATGTTCTAATCAAGCTCGGTGAAAGTGCGCTTGCAAGACCCTTAAGCGTTTAATTGAATTCTCTTTATAAACGCAGAGTGGAGCCACCCGGCACACAGTATAGATTAGTTTGCCTACGACGAGCTTAGCTATTTTAACGAAATTTTTAATGTGTACCTTCTTAAGAACTAGAACTGTTGGCTGTGGGTTGTTGCTACGAGGGAAGTTAGTGCAAACTTAGAATTCGTCGCGCGAAGTTGAAACACTATTCAACGTCAAAAAATACTATTCATCTACGAGTACTTTTTGCAGCAGAGTTTAGGTAGGGTATCTTTAAAGCTGAGGAAAACTAGGGTCGTCAAAAATGAAGTGAAAATAACTCAAAACTGGAACCTCCCCCGTGGGAGAACTCTCATAAAAATAAATACTCTAAATCACATAAACTTACGTTAGCGATAGATCTAAACATCATATGTAGGTAACATAAAGTACCTTAACGTGTGAGTCAAAATAGCCCAGCGAAAACCAATCTCGTTTTTTTTTCAAAGCCTTCTTTATATGCATATTTGCAAGATGCTTTTCAAATGAAACTACCACTTTCTGAATTGAAGACATCTCGACAATGACACACATCTCGGAGCCCGCTCTAAAACAAATACTAAAAAAAATCATCGTGCGAGGAGACGCCATCTCTAAAATTACACAAACTGAATAAAAGCCTATATTTTCGCATAAATTTCCACAGCAGCTCTTGTTTTACAGATGTAGGAGAGCCAAAGAGCAACAAAATTCACGTTATTTCAGTAAATACATACTTTTCTTGTTTTTATAAAAATATCAGTTATTTTATTTAGTCACGGTATGATAAATGTTTCATTATGAACTTTATTTAGAAATCAAGATATCTTGACGACCTCCGTGGTGTAGTGGCTAAGCACGATGGTTTCAAGGCGTCGCCGCTCCGAGGTCCCTGGGTTCGATTACCGCGCGGTTCAATATAGAATTCATATTTTCTGTAATATCTCGGGTGTTGTGGGACCACCGTTGTATCTGTTTTCCATAACACAAGTGCAATTTGCTACTTACTACTACTCATGACATATTTTAAATACATACTTACTACATTGATGAACAAAAAATGACACCTGTTTGGTACCCATCTTATAGTGAAAAGGATCGTTAGACTGTAATTACAGTTTTGCAATTAAGTGACCTAACACAGTGATTAATTAAACTAATAAACAGACGACTTTCAGTTGAAATGAAACAATTCGCACTTATCACAAAGTTTCGAATTCTTTTTTTTTCTTTTTTTTTATTTGTTTTGAAAAGGACTTATCGTAAGTGATTTGCGTTAAATAAAATCAACCTTTTACGTGAGTTCGAACCACTTTTTCATGAACCGCGATGAACTGGAATTAATATGACACCTTTTATTTTATTGCTACTTTAATAGTGTCCAAAAAGTAACACTGTATCGTACACTTGCTTGTAAGTTTCCCGTAAAATATTGTAATATCATTGTGTTCGGATTAGCCTGCCGCGCGACTGCAAACCGTAGCACAATGGATGGACTTATTGCATTAGAGGTAAGCACTAAAGTACTAGAGACTCGTGAACAGTACCATGTTTAGGACGTCCAGTATTAAAATATGTACAAAATTAATGCTAATACTACAGTAGTTTCATTTTTATAGTAGGTAGTGCTAATAATAAATTGTAGTAGGTAACTCTTGTACAAATACAAGAGATAGATCAAAACTTGTTAATAGTAATGAGGATCTCCTTAGCCGATTTCGACTACGGTGGCCAGTCACAACGGCGAACTGACTGTGCGGAACATATTATAGTGCACAATTGTGTGCGCAAATACAGGTGCACTCTCTATTCCTTTCACTCTCACAGCCCGATCGGTAAGCAATCTGACACGACTGGAGAGGGATCAGACGCGGCTTTACGTGGTTCTGAGGCACGGGGGTAAAACACCGCCAACTTCTAAACTCCGAGCTATCCTAAAAAAATCTGAACAGAAAAATCCAGGTACAGTTTTTGGCCCGACCCGGGGATTGTACCCGGGGCCTCTGGCGCAGTCGTCGTTTTATAGTGAAACTCTCTTACCGCTTCGCCACCGAGGCAGGTAAGGGACAAATAAATATTTATCCAACCCAGTATATATATATATTTATAGCGCAATTGTGCAATCGTAATAGCAAATCGTTATTAACTTTTGATTATCTCTATTGTAAAGGTCACGTACTTGCTAAGCGGCAATAAATTTTGAGTAGATAACTTGAATATATGATTCATACTAGCCTAGTGGTGATCCCAGTGACCCAACCTACGAGTATGCATTAGATGGCAGCATGTTGAGCAACGATTATCCCAGGCTTTGATGATGATCAGATCAGATTTCACTTGCTTGAAGGCATAAAAACCATACCACGCAAGCACCTTTTGCTTCTTCCTTCAAGCTTTCATCGTCGAATACAATATTTAGGTTTAAATACTGTATGTCAAATAAAGGCGCCTAACATCTATTTACTCCAATGAAGTATAACTCTTTACCCGGAACTTATGAATATTAACTCCATCCGCATTTCGCGTTACAAAATTATGCAAGATTCACACAAAGACGTTCTAATTGATGTAAATACCTCGCACAATTGGATAAAATTAGGCGAATTGCGGTCTGAGAGACTTTCGGATACTGACTATCGAATAACATTTAATACCTCTTTCATAGTCCCTCATAAATATGCTAATCCATGCGATTCTCCATCTATTATTCTAACATTGTTCTAGTGTGAAATTTCCGAAAATTCTCTTCAGGATAAGTTTCGGGAATAAATTAAATCAGTATTTTGCGTAATGCTTGTTTTAGCGAGCGTTTGATTTATAATTGAGTCGCTTTAAGACCCATTCATAAAGTCAGAGAACTTATAAGTTTTCAAGACTCATTATACTAAGAATATCTTAATTCTACAAGCTATTGGTGTTTTTTATGTATATCATGTATGTATTTACAAACAAAAAGTATTTAAGTATTATATCCGTTGTCTTGCACCCATAACACAAGCTTTGAGTAGCTTACTTTGGGACTACTCGTAGATGGCGATGTGTGGGAATGTCCAAAGCATATTTATTATTATTATTTTAGGTGTTTTTCTCTCTCCATTGTGGTAAGCAATGGGTAAAACAACTGTGACGCGGGCTTTAGCCAAGCGACACAGTATGCAATGAAACAAAAATTTTCTAGTGATACGGCATGTATTTAGTATGACTGCTTTTTGGATAAGAGGTATGATTCTGTAAGAAATGTCAAGCGCTTGAAGGCTTCTATTTAAACTTCTTGGTATTACTCCTGTAGACGAAATCACTATGGGTATTATGTGAACTGTTTGTGCATGCCATTGGGTTTTTAATTCTATTGCAAGGTCTTGATATTTAGCAATTTTTTCAGAAATTGTGTTTTGAAGATTGTGTGTGTTTGGAATAGCGATGTCAACTAAGTAAACGGTTTTTTTTACTTTTATCGTGTATGGTTATATCGGGCCTATTGAAATGTATAGTTTTATCAGTTAAAATGGTGCGGTCCCAATACATTTTATAATTATTATTTTCGGTCACTACTGCGGGTGAGTATTTATAATATGGGACAGTGTGTGAGATGAACTGGTTCTAACGTGCAATGTATTGATGGATCATAGATGCTACTTGGTCGTGGCGATGCTTATAATCGGATTGTACTAAGGCTTTACATGCTCCGGTGATGTGCTGGATCGTCTCAGGGGCGCTTTTGCAGTGTCGACAGAGATCGGAGGTCAGTTTTTTAGTTATATAGTTACGATAATTTCGAGTAGCAACTACCTGGTCCTGTATCGCAAGCATGAAGCCCTCAGTTTCCTAAAAGAGCTTACCACGCTTCAACCACGCATTGGATGCATTTTTATCGATATGCGGCTGGTTGAGATCGGCTATGTGTCTTCCATGGAGAGATTTCAGGGCCCATTGATCTATTTTTAGTTCGATTGTATTATACTTTTCATTGAGTTGGGTATCCTTGTTAGATAAGTTTAAGGGTGTCAACTTATTATCGGTGTGGACTAAGTTATTGTAAAACGGTATCTTTTCTGCTTTTTCGTGGAAGAATCTTCTCATTTCTGAAATCTGTCTGTTGTGCAAATTCTTTATATCAATCAATACTCTTCGTCCTTCTTTCCGCGGCAGAACGAGACGTTGCACGCATGTCTTTGGGTGATGTTTCCGGTATTTAGTGAGTGAGGTATTTATTATTCTTTGTAACGCAACCAAATCTGTCTGGGACCAAGTGAGTATTCCAAACGAGTAAGTGAGTACCGGAATTGCAAATGTATTAATGGCCTTTACAAGATTTCGCGACGTGAGGTGTGTGTTAAGTATTAGTTGCAATCTCTGTTTGAATTTAGCTTAAAGTTGTAATTTAGCCTGTTTATGATCAATTTGACGAGATTGATGAAAGCCTAGATATTTATATGTTGCGTCTTCGTCCATCGGTGCTACTTCTTCGCCAGTTTTAAGTGTGTAGGTATTAAGCTGTAATTTACCGCGTTCTATTGAGTGTGTTTTACATTTGTCGATACCAAATTGCATGTTTATGTCATTTGAAAATTCTTGCGTTATATCTGCAAGTTTGAATAAATCGCTTTTACTCTCACCATACAATTTGATATCGTCCATGTACAAAAGGTGGGAGATAACTTCTTTTTCGTTTTGAGATTTAACACTGTATCCTGCTTGAGATCTGTTTAAAAGTGTGGAGAGCGGGTTTAATGCTAAACAGAACCAGAGAGGACTCAGAGCATCACCTTGAAATATTCCGCGTTTGATACGTATCGGGTCAGATATTTCTAGAATTCCATTCTGTTTGATACTCAATACTGTTAGCCAATTTTGTGTTGCTGCTTTCAGGAACTCTATAAGTTTTGGGTGTATTCTATAAATGTGCAATACCTGCATAAGCCAGCTATGAGGGACAGAATCAAACGCTTTTTGATAGTCAACGTACATGGTGTGAATACTTTTCCTTTTCCGAAGTGCTTCCCTCATAACTATTGCATCCACAATTAATTGTTCTTTACACCCTTTACTAAACTTTCTGCAACCTTTTTTTTTCTTCTGCTAATGTACCGTTGTCATTTAGATGTTGGTAGATGGTCTCACTGAGGCATGCTGTTAGACATTTATAGATAGTTTGGAGACAGGTAATAGGCCGCTACTTAGCTGGGTCTCTACTATTTTTATCCTTAGGGATCATGTAGGTTACTCCTTGTGTAACAAACTTTGGCATTGTGTCAGGTGTTTCTATGAATTTATTAATGTGATTGTGTAAATATAGATGTGTACACGTTAGTTTTTTATACCAAAAATGTGTATATGGTCGGTCCCGGGTGATTTCCAGTTGTGTGTATGCTGAATTACTCCGTTAAATGTTTCAGCGGGTATAAAATCAAAGTCCATATCCGATGTACATACACTGTTCGTAATTTCTTCTATCCATTCGGCGTCATCTTTATGTTGTGCTGGATTTTCCCATATATTAGCCCAAAACTCTCTTAGTTCGTTTAGTGGTGGTGTGTCATTAGACTCTTCTGGGTTATTGTTACTACTTAGATTTCTATAAAAATGTTTTTCATTATTAGTGAATTGCGTGTTTTGAGTTTTTCGTGCTGTGCATGTGAGGTACCTTCTGAGGCGGCTAGCTGTTGCATTTAGCTTTTGTTTTAGAGTGTCTAGGAAGTGTGCTAATTCTGAATTCGGATTTTCATAAGTTGCGTGTATTCTATATTTAATTTTTATTTCTTCGACCGTCCTAACAACTTTTGTGTTCCTATTCCCCCTAATATACTCAGTAAGACGTGTAATCTCTGATCTAACTTTTTTTATTTTATTTTCTAATCGTTTCTGCCAAAATGGTTGTTGTTTTCCCTTTGTTTTGGTGTTATTTGTTTCGGTGTTATTGGTATCACGGATTTTAGTATTATTACAAGTAGCAGCAGTATAAGCTGCCGCATATATGATTGCGTGGAGGGTAAGAAAATCTTGTTCTGGATCCAGATGTTTCGGTAAGATATCTTTATTTAAACATTCAACAATGTAGTATAGTTTTCTTGATGGTTTTTGTTTTGGTATGAAGGGTCTTGTGGTAGGGTCAGTATTTTTGAATTTGTTCAATGCATTTTCAAATGTACTTGCTATTATATCTGGTTCTGCATATCCGTTTAAATCGTTAGGTTGGGTAGCGTAACTGTTTTGTTGCTGTCCTGAGTTTAAATCTGTATTTTGCGTAAGTCCTTCAAATGTAGTTGACTCCATTTCACTTTGAGGGGTAGTATTTGAAGGTACGTAGGAGTTCCGTGTTTATAAAAGTTGTTCTTGTACTTCTTGTCTTATTTCCTGTATTCTTTGGTCTGTAATGAGTTTATTGCTTATAATGACGCGTCTTTGATCTAAGAGGCGCTGTTTAGATAAATGTGCTAATTCTGAGAATTCCTGAATAAATTTTTCTCTGAGCTTCTTTCTATAAATTGTCATATCTTTCTCTAGATCACTTAGTTCGTTCGGTCGTTGAGATTGTCTGTCCATCTCATTCGTTCTCCTCTCCCTGTAATCGATGGACATAAAGGTGTATTATGTGTCGTTGTCTCTGGTGTTTCACTGCTTCCTTGTAGCCGTGATATTACTTCAGCTTTTATTTCGTCTGATCTCCTAATCTTTGTCTTGATGCTTGCATATGCGGAAATGCCTGAGTGAAGTCGTGATGCAGGATATCTAGGTATCCTCGTTTTTTGTCTCTAGTTTTGTTGCGTAAAGATATGTGTGCCAAATGAATCTATTCATTTCTTCGCTCCACATTTTTCGCACACGAGTAGTACCAACAGTGGGTGCAGGCTGATGAGCGGTTGCTCTCTGCACAACATCTGCCAGTATTGGAGAGGTAGTGGATGAACGGGATGGTGTTGGATCCTTGCACGAATGAGGTGACGTATCGGCAGATTGAAACAAGCTATGTGTTGACGATATTGGTGAAGACGGGTTTTGTTCGGCTGTAATCGATTCGGGTTCATGCCCAGCGAGGGCCCGCCTGCTCAGCTCCTCGCTACCGACGGTTCGCATACTGAGACACCCAGCGTCGGCTCCAGGTGTGCCCCGGCGATCGCCCCCGGGAAGCGGCATTATACGTAATTTTCTGCTTCGCAACTCCATTTTGTTTGGGTTTGCTAGTGCCCTGTTTGTCACCCGCTTTGTGAATTATTTGCGGGTGTCTTTGTGTATTATTATTATTATTATTATGGGCAAACCTACCTACCTTAAGGAATTGGAAAAAAAATACAATGTAATGTGTTAATTTTACACTGTACTAAAATTTAGGGAGTGCTCTAATGCTGGTTTTGAACAACTTTTGCTATGGGACCAACTTCGAAATCAAGGAAATAAAATCAGCTGTTCCATACAAAAAACTCTTATTTTCATCTCGGAGAAAATGTATGGAACAGCTGATTTTATTTTCTCGATTTCGAAGTTGGTCCGATAGTAAAAGTTGTTCAAAACCGTGAGTAGAGCACTTCTTGAAAGTTTGATCAAATTTAAAATCAACACATTGTTTATGAATGAATAATAAAGTAGTATAAATACACACATTTATCACAATTTTTGTAAGTTCCTTTACCAAAGGGACTGTTAGCGATAATGGTTCACATCAAAATTATCTATCATTCTTTGTCCCCAAAGAATTGCAAACTATTTCAATATCCTTAGTTAGATCAAGTAAGATCAATCTAAGTTAACTAATCCCCGATTTGTCATCTACGCTCATCGTTCCTTTGTATATCGATGTAATCGACATCGTTCGCTTTGATCCCGAGTTAAATTAATTTTTATTGCTTTCAATTGTTAATTAATAGGACATGTTGAATTACGAACCCACATCAGTTGTAATTGTAGATTATGGGGTAGATCAGTCCTCCTTCGCAGCGGTCACGCACCATCCGTGCTTCGGATCCGGAGAATGACGGATGGATATATAAGGTTAAAATATCGCATTAATGTAATGAAGAAAATGCTTCAAAACTCTAAAATGGCTACATTGTATTGTTAATTAAGTATTCGACATACTGAATATACGTCATTGAATAACGGATTGCGTGCGAAACCGCCATAAGTGGTAAATAAAACACATAGTTATCAGCAATTAAACTCTATTCGCAGGAACTGGTAGTCTGTCATTAGGAAATAAATCAGTAGCAGTTTGTTGAGTTGTATGGGTTTTTTAAGTGAAACGCAGACTGATTGCAATAAAACTGGAGATGAAATGAATTTTGTCATCATGGTATTAAATTGCTCGAAAGTTACTTGTACTATAAGCCTATTTATTTCAATTGGCATATTATTTTTTTAAGGCATGAATCCATTTATTAGCTTTGTTATTTTTCTATGTAAGTACCTCATTTAATGTTAACTTGTGTTGTAAGATGTTTACTTGTTGTTTTTATATGACTCACGGGGTTCTTTAAGATATAATGTTTTATTAAATATTTTTATATTATGATACGTTATTTTTCTCGAGTCCTACGCGAGGAATACAATCTTCTTTTTATTGCGTCTCCAATAGACTTGCTAATAATGGAATGAAATACATAAAAGATATTTTTATTTGAATTTAATAAGAATAATTCGTAGGTATTTTGAGTTCGTCTTACTGCATAAACACAAACAATATAAGCACTATCGCAAATTGGTGCTTTTGTTTATATATTTCATTGTAACTGTGTCAGGAGTAGCTTGGCTCAGTTCTGGATTAAACAATTCAGATTTAAAGAAACAGGAAACAGCAATACCTTATCTAAATTAGTTGTAGAGACAGGTTTACCTTTAATTTCTAATAAACAAGAAATCTGTTGAAAGCAACAGTGAAAATCTTGAGCTGGTCTGCTGCTAGAATTATTTTTGATACTTTAGGCATGTTTCACAATGTCCTGATAAGTGGTTATCTAACGTTACTTGTCTAACAATACTTCGTACAACATTAAAATTAATCGTTATTTAATAGTTCTGGTAGACAAACATGTCCCGAACAATAATAAACCCGGCCAAGTGCGAGTCGGACTCGCGCACTGAGGGTTCCGTTCCAACTTTAATTGTATTAGGGAATCCACTTACTTCTACTTAGTAAAATACCACAATATTTTGTTGACTGCAAATTTAACTTTGTTTTTCATAGTGGTTGTATACAAAGTTATGTTTGCGGTTGTTGAAAATGTGCTATATCTCAAAAACTACTCGTTCGATCCCGTTCGAACAAATTTTCGTTGAAAGTATTTGCTAAGATCTATTATATATATATTTTTCAAAATTTACACTTGCTTGGTTTAGAAAGTAGATGGGGGGGGGGGACGCCCATTTCACTACTTTGGAAGCGTCTAGCTATGAAACGTAAAGCTTTAAAAGAAAATGGTTAGGTTTGACTAAAAAAATTTTTATTGGTTTTAGTTTCATGTATGGGAGCCCCCCTAAACTGTCATTATTTTTTATTTTTTGTATGAGAATCGGTAAGCGGTTAACACGATACATATTCTTACTAAATTCCAACGGTGTTATGCTTATACTTACAGAATTAAATGGCTGTGACATACGGACGGACAGACAGACATACAGACAGACAGACAGACAGACTTGACGAAACTGTAAGGGTTCCGTTTTTGCCGTTCGGCTACGGAACCCTAAAAATGCCCAGTTGGATGAAGAGACAATCCATGACAGAATTCCCTGGTGCAAATTAATTAGGAGAAGGTAAAGAAAAAGAAGAAGAGTCGTTTTTAGTGCTAATTTGTCAATGGTGAAACAGGCCCTAAAGGAAGGCGGTCTATCAAAATGATTGCAAAATGATGCATTCCTTCATGGGGTTAATTCTCATGATCTGAATGAATGAAACAACTTTTTGTGTTAGACCAACATCGTTATCCCAAAAAAAAACCCTAGAGTGCCGATCAGTTAACGCTATTTTGCAAGCAGAAGTCTACTTTTATTGGAAATTCGATGTTGGTCCCATACAAAAAGCTGTTATATTTTAGTGTATAATCTATGTGAGACGCATATGTCCGCGGTCTGCCTAAGGGTTAAAAACCCTGTAGACAAAGACTTTAGCTTGTATACTCCTTATGAATATTCCTTTATCTGTAACTTTGTAAGCCCTCCATGATCCATCATATTTCATGTCGCTCTCATACAATACCTATTCTAAGCAAGGTACATCGTTCATGTAATGTGTCAGATTAAATTAGTCTGGTTATGTGTTTGCTCGGGTACCTTGGTTCTAAGCTAGAACAAACATAGGCTTTTGTTTGGGACCTCTTTTGTGTTTTTGGGCATGCTTGCAAACGCAAGCATGCCCAAAAGAGCACTTTAAACAATAAATAATAAATAAAGCTCTCGAGAGTTGTTTCTAGCTTAAATTTTTGAGGCAAATAATTTGGTCATATACTTTCATTTGAATAGTTACTATCGTAAGTATATATGTGACTTTTCTGCTAATATTTAAAGATATTATTTACCCCCTTACATATGTCTAATAGCATAGCTCTAATGGGTGATCTGCTTCTGAATTCCAATCAACAACAGGGTGAATAGCCGCATAAATAAAACAATTAGGTATGAAATATGAACAATTTATTAATAAACGTGAACATGGTGGTGTAAAATGGCGACTAAGATGACGAGCCAGATGTTGGTCGCTCTCTGACCCAGGCAGCCTCCTTGGTGCAGCTCTGCAAGGCTCTGCAGCTGTACAACAAAACAAAAAAGCTTAAAACATGATTGATTTTAATTTTGCACTACCTATAGTTAATATTATTTCAGAGCAAAGAAACACCTTTTAAAATTACAAATAATTTTAAGAAGGACTCCTATGCACTCTTTTTACTAATCTTGTTCAGTCAACCTAAAGTCCGTTTCTTTTTGCTTGTCGAATATTGTAAATGATCTTGACATTCCTTTTTAGCTAAATTATTCATTTTAAATAAGATAAACACAAGCCTCACAAACTACTTACATCGTTTAGCACTGAGATCTTTTTAAATCAAATTGTAAATGAATTTAATCACTGATTAATTTTAAAAGTTTTAAAAAGATTGTTTATATTATTCGACTTGCAAAGAAAACGGACTGTAGTGGTCATCGCATGTGGTTAGTCCACGTTGTTCTGTCCTTAAAATTTCGAGTTCTAATCTAATCGTCACACACATCGTGTGTGCAAGTGACTTGGGTCTTAAAGTGTTAAGGCGACAGAAATTTCAGACGTACCTTTGATAACGTGCAACATGACATGCGCGGGCGGCGGCGCGGGAGGCGGCGCGCGCGCAACGGTGCACGTGTAGCGGCCGGCGTCGTTGCTGCGCACGCGCGCCACGCGCAGCACTGAGTTTGCGCCGTTTGCGCCGAACTCCATGCGGACACTGCACACAAGTTGTTGTAGTTAGGTACACAAAGAAGAAACTTTAACTGTGATTGGAGGAGGTAAAGATCGTAATAGACACTGATAGCCTTAATTTTAAATAGCAGCAGCACTTAAAAATTATGAAATTGCAAATAAATGAAAAAAAAACACGTCGGTCAGAAAAACTGATTGCTTTTAATTTCATGCTTGATGAAGCTGGAAAATTGTTGGTTTGTGGGCAAGTATTAGGGCAAAGCCATACACATTGACATTGCGTAGCGTCTTCATTCCGTTGCGTGATCAATCCGTCATCCAACTTATATTGTCGTAGCAGGTTTGTATGTAAAACGATGGAGTTGCACTACTCTTACGTCTAACACTTCTTAAAAACTGTGACTTTTAGCATCGATGCAGTCGCGATGCAGCATCGATGCATTCGCTAAATGTTAACCTTTAAACACAGCGCAATGCAGTCGCGCTTCTACATCGATGCTAACGATGATAAATTAAATCTGTTCATTGCAAGAGTCGCGATTATGAAGCGCGTTTTTAAAATGCGCGACTGTATCGATGCAGGTGCAACGGAAAGGAGATACAACATAACGGCAGCGGCTACGCTTTCGAGTGTCATCAAGTCAACTCTAGTGTTGTCCACTCTTTCTCTATAAGAACTTATTCTAAACTCTAACCTGATCCCTCCTCTAGTGGTGTCATCGTTTAAAAGCGCCTCCCTCCTGAACCACAGCAGCGAAGGCCCGCCCTCCATCTTCAGGCCTCTGACCTCGCACCGGAGAGCCACGGTGCTCCCCAGCTCGCACACTTGCTCAGACACTCCCGCCCCTGCCCCGTCGACTATCCGTACTGACACCTCTGGAAGAAAGTACTGAATTTAGTTTCGAAGTTTTTAGCTAGGTTTGGAAAGTAATCTTTAAATCTTCTAGATCCCTTAAGGAATTTGGAGACATCAAACTAGCACCAAGTTACTGAAGATTGCAACTTTTAAGGTGGCATCTTCTGTAGTTATCCAGCTACAGAATTAGGTAAGGTTGACGATCACAGAGCAACAAGTGTGAATTGAATTGTCATCAGTTTAAAAAAATGTTGCTTAGGTTCTTTAGAGTTCCGTAGCCGAATGGCAAAAAACGGAACCCTTATGGTTTCGTCAAGTCTGTCTGTCTGTCCGTCCGTATGTCACAGCCACTTTATTCTGTAACTATAAGCATCACACTGTTGAAGTTTAGTAGGAAGATGTATTTTGCTCCGGCTTTACGATTCTTATACAAAAAAATATAAAATATTTAAGGGTGGGCTCCGATACATGAAACTAAAACCAATTTTCTTTATATTAGTCTCCTATGCGTGTAAGGTGTCTATAGATAGGTATTTTAAAATGACATTTTCTTTTAAATTCTAACGGTTAGATAGACGCTTTCAAAGTGGTAAAATGCCCCCCCCCCCCCCCCCCTCTCTAACTTCTAAACTAAGCGAGTGTAAATTTGGAAAAAAAATAATAATAATGTAGACCTTAATAAATACTTTCGTATTGTGTATGCGTGAACGCAATAACCAGTCGGCGCAGAGCCCCGCCGGTCGTTCTAGCCTATCTCGTAAGAGCTCCGCAACTCTGGTCACGCAAAGCGGTTTTAGTTATGTACCCGCTATTTAAAATAGTTTAAACCGTCATATTCATTGCAAATAAGAAGGTCTTGTACTAAGTCCGTAGTTTATATAAAATATTTGTGTTATCTGGGGGCACGGCAGTGCCCCCACCAAGTCGAGCAAAAAGCGTCACGGCCGTACCATCCTTTTCTCGAAGCAATTCAGACCATTTTCGACCCCCTGTAACTTCGTTGTGGATAAAACTAGAAGACTGAAATTTTCAGTAACCATGCAGCATTGTGAAGACACGTATATTTCAAATTTCATTCAATTTGAACCAGTATTTTAAGAATTATAACGGGTCAAATTTCTTAATTTTGTCACTCACTGACTCACCAAAATTCTATGATCATCAAAATTCTAAGGCACTTCTAGCAGACCTAGAAGCTTCAAATTTGAAATATAAGTAGTGTTTGGTGTATGAATCAAGGAAAAACTAAAAAATCTAGAAAAAACCGCAAAGAAAATTAAGCCCATACAGCCAAGTCATCAGTTATTTTTTTCAATATTGGCTTTATTCGTAACGATGTTTTACGGCAGTTATTATTATTGCGGGTGAAGCCGCGGGTTTAAGCTAGTCCCATATAAATATAGGCACATGGTAGTGCCCCTGCCAAATCGAGCAAAAAATGGGTATTCCCGTCATGAAAACACGTGTAAATTAAATTATTTAATGCAAAAAACGTACCAACGTGCGTATTCGTACTTATTACGAGTGCGTAAGGTTGTAAATTAATTGTTATACCACGCGCTGCGATGCTAGCGAGTGAGCGCGGGCCGTTACTACGCGCTGCGCGGTGCTAGCGCGAGGGCGCGGGGCGGGGACAGTGGCGGGGCGCGCGGAAAGGTGAATGTCACCGAGCGAGCTGTCGCGGTGCTAGCGCGAGGCGAAAAGTTCATAAGTCAGAGAGAGGGCTTTAAGAAAATTCGTTGCTGGTAGATATACATATCGCTGGTTATAAACTAAAGGGCCACATTTCAAAATGTAACTTTTTGTCAGGAAAGCACTTGTGCTATGTGACAAAAAGCTACATTTTGAAATGTGGCCCTTTAGTTTATAACCGATGTGCTTTCCTGACAAAAAGTTACATTTTGAAATGTGGCCCTTTAGTTTATAACCAGCGATGTGCTTTCCTGACAAAAAGTTACATTTTGAAATGTGGCCCTTTAGTTTATAACCAGCGATATATACAATAAGTAGAAGGTACCGAAAAGGAAAAAAGGAGAACTATCTACAAAATACAAAACGAAATGAGATCCCATCAAAAACAATACTTGTCAAAAAAAACAAGTCTCGCAACTCAGTTGTTCTGCGGTAAAAAGTTGTGAGATCCATGTAATACCAAGTCGGTTATTAATTTATTCAGTCTCTAGTTAAGCGACTTTCTGTCTTAATACGTCCAGTCTCTAGGACCACGGTCGTAGTCCATAACAATTGAAAATCAATTGTGTCTTGAATCTCCGTACTCGAAGCATTAAGTTGTTACGTAATAATTAACAGCATCTTATAGTGACGCATATCAATATTAAAATTCTTTAATGTTTTATATAAATATATTGAGACTTGGCCATCGCACTAAATAATTGAATTTACAGGCCATTGAAGTTACACGTGTTTTCAGGCGATGGCCAAGTCTCAACATATTTATATAAAACATTAAAGAATTACAATATTGATATGCGTCACATAAGATGCTGTTAATTATTACGTAACAACTTAATGCTTCGAGTACGGAGATTCCAGACACAATTGATTTTCAATTGTTATGGACCACGACCGTGGTCCTAGAGACTGGACGTATTAAGACAGAAAGTCGCTTAAGTAGAGACTGAATAAATTAATAACCGACTTGGTGTTACATGGATCTCACAACTTTTTACCGCAGAACAACTGAGTTGCGAGACTTGGTTTTTTTGACAAGTATTGTTTTTGATGGGATCTTATTGTCCTGGAGGTAAATTTAACGTAATAATTACAAAATGTCATAAGCTTTAAGTGGTGCAAGAAGCCAAAAAAAGTGTATCGTATGCATGATTGTGCTAATCAAATGTTTTGTACTTGGTAAGCATGTATTTTCTTATCATCATTTAAATAAAGCTCTTTAAAAACAATAAATACTTTCAACGAAAATTGGTTTGGACGGGATCGAACTAGTAGTTTTCGAGATATAGCACATTTTTAACAACCGCAAACATAACGTTGTTCTTCATACAAACACTATGAAGTTAATAAGAAAAGTTATATTTGCTGCCAATAAAATATTGTGGTATTTTAGCTAAGTGGAAGTGAGTGGATTCTCTTATTCAGTTACAGTTGGCATGGAACCCTCAGTGCGCGAGTCCGACTCGCACTTGGCCGGTTTTTCTTATGATAAATAAAGATACACTTGAAAATTTACAAATATAGTCAGGTGATCCACTTGGTGGGTATCACTTTATTCATTTATATATAACAACTTTAGTATTTTCGCTCGACCCACCAATGAATGAGGACTGACAGAATGCCTACAAAATAGTCAATAGCTTAGTGTTTACCTACCAGGCACGTGTAGCGTCACTCGCGCGGTGCGAGGGGGGTGAGCTGACAGTTGGCAGTCGTAATGTGCCGCGTCAGAAGGCCTGACTTCTTTCACTTCTAACTACAAGTGGTTTGGTGAGACAGCTCCAGGAAGTAATTGGATACTTGTGTCGGAGTGACTCGCTCTTGACTTAGTGCTATTACTTAGTTTTTGAGTTATTACAAATCAATTGCATTAACTTAAATACAATAATAACAGTATTTTTTAATATTATTATTTTAACTATTAATATAACTTAATAGGTAGGCAACATAAGTATTTTACAACAAGCTTTGGTTATTTTATATTATACTAAACATATGTATACGTGTGTGTGTGTGTGTGTGTGTGTGTGTGTGTGTGTGTGTGTGTGTGTGTGTGTGTGTGTGTGTGTGTATGTGCGTGCCTGTGTTTGTAAGGGTTCGATGAAAGATGCACCATAGTATAATAGCAACTTCAACTCAATCTCTTTAGAATTCTTTCGGTTTCATCGTGTGTTAATGTGGTAAGCCATTTGAGCACAGTATCTTTACATTTGTGCCTCAGCATAGGGTAAATATTAAGCTTACGATTTATGACATTGTAGATATAGACGCTCTGAGAGGCGAATTGGCGTTGAGCAAATACAGTGCGACGCGGTATAGAGAATGCCACTTTGGTTCTTCGCCTTCTTAGTAACTTGGAAGGATCGAAAGGCAAGGTTTTATGGACCCGTAGGATAGTGTGTTCAACGTACAATTTCCTCACCGATAGCAGACCCCCCAGTTTGTAAAGATGTTCTGTTGGGTATCGGTACCGCTTAAAATATTTAAATGTTTTATACTATGTTTTATACTTAAATGTTTTTATGTCATTATTTTATCATTTTTTTACTACCTGTTGTCCGCAGTGTACAGTTGTGTCCACAGAGTGATCAACTCCATTGGTTGCCCACGATTACCCACGATACCTGTAATAAATACGAATATGTTTAATATGATTAAGTAAAATCATGAGTGTGAGCTAAAATCTGAATTTGTAGCATGACTCTAAATTTAGATTGCGGTTGTTTGCCTTTAAAAATTTGTATGCCAAATAGTAGGTACACGTGCAAGCTTTGCATCAACATGAAGTCACGAAGAATGTTGCAAGTGTTTCACTCTGGTCACATCTCATTGCTATAGAATATATTATAGAATACTATGACCCGACACGTCGTCTCTAAACGTACGAAGGGTCAAAACGATGGGCTGTCTTTTGCACTCGGTCTAAGAGCTATTTTTCAGCAAAGTATATAGTTGGTTGTACTGGCAACACTGTACGTGAACATACGTATTACCAGTTTATCGTGAAGCGCGTCCACTTTGCAATCCAGATGCGCCGTGGAGCCGACGAACGCTTCTATCTCCGGGGCGGCTGCTGCATAAATACTATTTCCAGGACTCACTCTGCGAAGAAAATGTTTAAACTTGAAATCCGAGACGTCGAGATATTTATGGAAATACAATCATAGTAAACCAAAAGTGAGGATTTAAAAATCAATGCAAACGGTATGCTGTTAAAGCAGTTTTGAAGGGCATGTGCACGAAACGCGATTTTATAAAGCGACTAGCGGACCCAGCAAACTTTGTTTAATCCTCAGCCCCGTTCCTTCCCGTCCCTGTCCCGACTAGACCCATAATTTATAAGTGAAGCAATCTTAGTGAAATTTCTTTTGCCCCAGCCCTCCCCACCGTTTAGCTATCAAAAATCATGTATGACAGGATTGTTCAGCATTAAGAGTTCTATAATAAAGTCCGCGACAGCATATGTCTATCTTTTATGGTTGACTTACTACAACCTTTTTTATGTTAATAAATTGGTAAAAAAATAATGCATTATTTTAGAGGTGTATTATACACACAGGTATTTATTCTTATCAAAATAAATACATTCAACATCACGAACATTTCATTAAGAACCAAGTTGCCTTTTTATATAATTGGATTTCAATAAATATTTTAGGAGCTATCACAGTTTTAACATAACTCCGCACCAAAATAATTTTCGCAGCTTAAGTACAACGTGCGCTTGCGCTAATATATTATAAAGCTGAAGAGTTTGTTTGTTTGAACGCGCTTATCTCAGGAACTGCTCGACCGATTTGAAAAAATATTTCTGTGTTGGATAGCTTAATTATCGAGAAAGGCTTTAGGATATAAAACATGACGCTGCAACGGGAGAGGAGGGAGCAAACTCAAAACGCGCGGAAGAAGTCGCGGGGGACCGCTAGTAACTTGTAAATCTAAACATTATATCTAGGTTTCAATTCCACAAATTCAAGTTTCTGATTAAATACCAGAGCTATCCTATCCGGCAATTATACAAATTACATCTAACCTAATACAAAACTTTATGAACATCTGTTCTCGAAATTCGGGATCAAAACGGTATCCTTAATTTTAATTCGAGCTGTGTATTCTAATTGTTTCCCTTGTTACGATAACTACTTGTAAAGATAATTAAGACATTTTAGTAATTGGGGCAATTTAAAATTGGATTCCACATTATTGAGTTTATTGTTAAGGTCGTCTTAAAGGTTATCTTGTTAGTGTAATAAATTGTGGAATAAGATAGAAAATAAAAATAATACAATTCATAATTTCAGATCATGTCAATGATTTGATGAATTAAAATCAATGCATAATTTGAGTATTGCATTATTGGAGGATAGGTATTCATGAAAATCAAAAGGACTACGGAGATGCCCGCAGTTATCATGTATTGGTACGATCGAGCAAAGTAACAACCACGTTTTTTTCACAGACAGATCAAAGAACGGAAACGGAAAAAACGAGCCGGCTTGGTTGTCAGTGTGACAAGTGATGTTTTGATTTTATTTATTTTTTCATTTAGGTTGTGTTTATCTTTCCAACATGCATTATTTTTTAATACGTTTGTATTAAAAATATATATGTATTTCACTCCTAGTAATTTTGTAAGAACAGAGAGATTACAATGTCACGGTTTTAAATCCGTAAAATTGTTATGTGTCTAATAAACTGGGATTCACTTCGCCTACCCCGTTTACTCTGCACCTACCCTGACCTACCTGTTTGCCCAGTGATCCGTCATTTCAGTTTACGTTTTAAGATGTAAAATTCGGTACAGTTCACAATCTCTCGATAGATTACAATCTAACGAATTGTAAATCGTTCATTGTAATCACGCGGTGTTACAGTAAATTTAGTTACATATACACCAAATTTAGGTAATCGAAAAAAATAAGCTAAGTTTACTTACTTGCACTTCATATGATGGTGTGTCATCAAAGATAATGTTCAGCAGTGGTGCACTAGATCCTGTTTCTCCTGGCTTCCTCCTCCTCTCCACCTGTGGTGGAGGACTTATCTTATTGTAACTGTTGTCATATCTGTCACCTTAACGTCACTAAAAGACCCGTATACTGTCCTATCGACATTGACTAGCCTTCGTTATCTGTTCTTCTTATCATCTAACCGCACTGTTTCATTGACTACGTTAGCACCTTTATTTATATCAGTTGTCACTTCTGCATCACAACACTCTTTGACTGATTCATCACTTTCGTAGTTTGGATCAAGATTAACTATAACGTCACTGTTTTGATAATTGGAAATAAGGTTAACTTTGGTTCGGTTATTGTCTGTAGTGAGAAGCATTTGGTAAATAATATTTATGGTCGCTTGGAAGCCTGTTTCCTGGTCTGGGAGTCTCGAAGCCGTGTCAGCATCTATACCTGGAACGGAAAAGGGTGTAACTGTAAATAACGATGCTGATAAAATTTTAGTTTAAATTTGGATCAGGCATAATTGGAGATATATTGTTCCGCGCACGATTTCAAATAGAATAATCAAGTAGATCATTTCTGGATTGCCTGCCTCAATGAAAGTTCAAAACTTAAACAAACAGAATATAATTAAAAAGATTACACTTCGAAACATTCGATGAGAACAAAAAGATCAAACTGTTCATGCAGTGAATGATTCCTTTAGTCACAGCTCACTAACACCCAACTATAGGCCATATTTACGCAGAATTTTTCATAAAATTTATTGGAGGTTTTCTGCCGCTGTTTGCGCAATCCTTGTAATTCAATTTTTGTATCAAAACAAAGATCCATTACGCCAAATATTTATCCACAGTTTTGTAAAATTGGTTATTAACCGACTTCAAAAAAGGAGGAGGTTATCAATTCGACTGTATGTTTTTTTTTTTATCATTATTTTTTTTTTGTATGTATGTTACCTCATATCTCAGTCGTTTGTCGACCGATTGGAAAAAAATTTTCACCTACTTAAAGGGTATACCTTCTAGTTGGTCCCATTTTTTCCATTTTGGGATCTGACGATGGGATCTTGGTGTAATCGATGGAAACCCTCAAATTTTAAAGGCACGTATAGTGTTTCTTCACTAGAATCTTAATGTTGACGTGTTGTTACGTCTGATAGTCAACATTTTGTGGGGCTGAGCTGATGGTGGAACTCCTTAACGCCTAGGAGTTCAGTAATTATAATGACGAAACTTATGATAGGTAATTTGTAGCTTCGTAAAAAATAGAATCATAAGGTGCAACTCCCCCCCCCCCCCCCCTAAAATAAAGAAATAATATAAACTTTAAAAAAAAGTAAAAACCGACTTCAAAACCAAAATGCACTAAAAAGTCTTAAATAAACTCTTCACCATTGAAAGGAAAGGAATCCGTTTTAGGCAAACAATTTCTTTTTGGAGTCGGTGCCATCACTTTGACCATCAAGCATCAACTATCACAGCACCGACTCCAAAAAGAAATTGTTTGCCTAAAACGGATTCCTTTCCTTTCAATGGTGAAGAGTTTATTTAAGACTTTTTAGTGCATTTTGGTTTTGAAGTCGGTTTTTACTTTTTTTTAAAGTTTTTTTAGGCAATCCAATCCAGAGGGCTTTCTCGTGGTCCATTTTAAAATATTTTGCTATAAATACAAGCAGCCGTTCACAAATCACATTGCGTACCCTGGGAAGCTTTCCACTGGTACCATTAAATGTCCTTATTAAATTTTAATTCGGGAGAGATTTAAGCAAAGCAAAGACTGCGTTTACACTGAATTCGTTTCTTGTTGTATAACTTCATTAAGTTGGTTTGTTTGTTTTGCTGGAGATGGAAAAGTTGGAGTTCTTAAAAATGAAGTTAGAATAAAAAAGAAAATGTAACTGTTTGATTTTGATGCCTTATTTCTTATGAAAGTAAAGCGGCTGCGTATTTAAAGTTTATTTTTAAAAGAATTAAGAACACAAAAAGCTTTGGATAAATGCGTAATTTAAACACCGACTCGTTAAGAAAATAAAAGTTTTAGGAATATTTTTTTATCTTTCTTTTGGTACTCAAGCTTGGAATCATCCGTAGTTTAAAAACTTAGAGATGAGAGATCTCAAGACTTTGCGAGTGATTCAAAGATACGACCTTGTTTTTGTTCTTTAGCTACAATATAATTGCAACAAGAAATAAATATATGCTGTATGCACTTTCTTTATCCGACGAAATTATTGTTGTTTTGGCAGGCTGTTGCAGGTGTTAAGAATCGGAACTAAACCTGTCAAAGAGGCGGCTTATGTCTCGCTGTATTACATTACGGCTAGCCGAGTTGAATAACGTATGGCGGAGAATACATTTCGCCGGTTTTTTATTCAGCCGCATTGAATTCGGCTAATCATTGAGCAGCCACGTTTCAAAAAGGCAACAAAGGCCCTGTTTTTGATAACTGCTAGCCGTAATGTAATAAGGCGGATTGAACAATGCAACTACGGCATAAATTAGCTATTCGTTTTTTTGTTGCTGACATCACAATGATAAAGTTCAGAATTATGGTGCATGTGTTAATCCACTTACTCCACGTAAGTAATATTTTAAATTCTAATATGATGTAAATGACAATAAGTGGGCACTTCCAAAACATGATGAGGGTTCACCCGTGTCAGGGCAGGCTGGTTTACGCTAAAAGCTAGTATGTCGTCTCAGGCCCACTATCTTTGACGAGGAACATTGGACATTTTTCAGACTTGTTAAGACAGGTTTCATTGAGGTGCTTTATTTCGGACCTTATCCACCTGCAAAAAAGTTCATCTATCCCAGGAAATGAAAAAGACGTTAACGGTTAAAATGTATGGCAGTGAATCAAATTGGATTTTGTGTTTTTTTTTTTATTAAAGTTTGAAAATGGGTTACTACCATTTACCATAATATTTAGAAAACTCCTAAATATTTAGCTCATAATTTATAAAAAATATACTCTACCTTATCAGTGCGTAGTAACCTGCTATAAAAATTTATTTTATGGTAAAGTAGTAGACGTTTTAGGGTGGATTTGAGCAAACAAGAAAATGTTAACCTTAGAATTAATCACTAGTTATCCTAGAGTATATCAATTTTCATTTTTTCCATCTACTGCTGTAGAACATCGCGTTTAATCGGAAGTAATTCAATGTGTTGCGTGAAAAAAGATTTAATTTAAGGATAACGTAATAACGTCCGCCTGCCATATGATGTATGTCATTATGTCAGAATGTTTTTTCGAATTTGAACTCTCTTGAAAACTCTTGACAGATCGATACTTACCTACGGTATTTATTACGACATTGTAAAGTTATCATATGACATTGTAAGTACAGGATTTTTACTTTCATACTGTACTGCTTCGGTTCAGAATTGAGTTGCTGGATAATAATACAGATCTATCAGTCCTTAGGTAATGCGAGTTTAGTAAATTCCTAATTCAATTTTTAGAGAATCAGCAAACAGCAATGAGAACGCCAAAATTGTACTTCTAGCGAACATATAAGATACTCGTATAATCCTACGTAAATATTATGTTTTATGTGAGCAATAAAGTAATTTTATTATTATTAATTTTACGTCGAAAAGCCTAGGAACAAATTTATCATCTGTATATATAATACGCGCGTCTAAGCCTATGTTTGGTCGAATCCAACCTTAATAAGTCAAGTACTAACTTACTTGACAGTTTTGTGCATACTTGCTTTACAGGGTTTCGTTTTGCTTTTAAATCTGTTTGAAATTAAATACAAGTGCCAAGCATAAGTCATTTGCACAGATGTGAGGCAACTGGTGCATCACTGAGCTGACTTTTGCATGCGACGCAGTATTAGTATGAAACTGGTTGGGCATAAAGTATCGTGCTGAACATGTAATATTTATAGCTAGACTGGCACGTGATAATATCAAACTAAGGTTATTTGGGAAAACATTTAGGCTGGTACTTTATAAAAAGTATAATATCTATTGACTTTAGGTAACAAATAATGAAAAAGAGACTCATAAAATAAATACCTACACATACAACTTAACAAAATATAACAAGAACATTAATTTCGCCTCAGGCGTGTATTATTTGTGTTTTTCCCTTACTCACTCATATTTCTTACAGCTGTAATTACCTATGTCAAGATACTAATTTATAGTTTATATGATAACTAATTTTATCCATACTATTATTAAATGAAAAAATTGACACTCCACTTTAAAGGTGCAGCTTAGATTCTAATGATTTTGATATAAATATAGTTCGAAACTAGCGAAAGGACTCAGAAATCACGTTTTAAAGGGGAGCCCATAAGGTGTAAGGTGATGAAATGTATGGAAAATTTATATACCCTGTATATGGTAAAAAAAAGTAAATTACCCTGAAAAAAAGGACACCAACTTTGGAACATGTTTCTTAGAGAAAAACATTTGTTATTTCTAATAGGAGATTTTAATTTAAAGACTGAATATTTTCTTTCACTTTCACTGTCAATATCTCAGTAACGCGTCATTTCCTAGGTCAGTATAGTTTCCACAAAAAAATATCATTTTAATGGGGGGAATACGTTGTATTCGCCTTTTTTACACCCTGCATAATATAATTATAACATGACATTACCTCGACAAGGCAGGGCGGCGAGCGCGGCTAACAGTAGCGCCGCGGCGGCCGGCGCATGCATCTTGTTACATCGTCGCTGGCGCTGGAACAACGGGTTTGTTCTTAGTTTTCCATTTAAATATTTGCATGGGGTAAAAAGGATCGGAGGTTCCTTTAATCGGAATGACTCAATACTTGATACCCAGTAAGTTTCGTAATTTATTGTTGGTAATGAATGACATGGGGGAATATATGGTTTATTATACAACGAGGAATGTTAAATTAAAAAATCTCAGGCACCCCAAATGATTTTCAATCCAATTGACCTAATTCTGAAAGAAAAAAAACATAAAGCTTTTTCAGGTTTTATGTTGTGTTTTGTTTTTACTGGCACTTTCATTTCTGGCTCTGCGGACGCGACGCTCTGTCGAGAGAGGATTTGGAAGGTAGTTATATCACCAGGCCCCTGCACCGTGCTGACACTATTAGGATTACTATCTTCGCTCATAAAAAACTAACCATTGATTAACGTATTTTGGCGGGTTTGCGCACATGATGGTCATGATAGCTTGTCTTATTGATTCAATTCAATTCAATTCATTTCATTTATTTCAGGCGAAGCCCATATAATGTTAGTATACAATAAATTGACCTTATAACTATGGTTAGTAAACAAGGAAAGAACATAAAAAAAATACAATAAAAAGAGAGATGAAATTAAAAATTGGTATGAGAGACCACCCATTTTGAATAAGTGGTAACTCCCAACGATCTACAAAGACCCTCAGAATACAATTAATAAATAGACAGGGCAAAATTTGTGTAAAGATTTTTTGAAAATGTGACCGATATCAAAAAGTGGTTTATCGATTCTACTTGTTATTCCAATCAAACTATTTTCAAGTTTTACACATTCATACGTTGCACGATGTACGAGTATACTAAAATTTCAAAGACATACAATAAGATAACTTTCACAATATGACAAAACTCATTCAAAATATGAGTTTTGATCAGTAACGTGCAATGCAACACCTACTTGAAATTCAGTAGGTTTCATTCAAAACTTTTAGCAGCTTCAAAACTTTCCGTTGAATTAGTCCGCGGAATAGGTAAACTCTTACGAACTTAATCATAAGGTTACCGTCCAGCAAACGCCACATGTAAAAATAAGAGAGCGAAGTCCTTCGAGCTAGCTTTATACCACATTCGTTCCATGAGAAACATGAGACTTTTCATATTTTTTATAAGATGTCATGTTATAAAAAGCGGCCAAGTTGCCGAGTCACCTTAAGGGAAGAATAAAATTACAAATTCAATTCTTCCGCGCCGCGTCAATATTTGACGGTGAGAGTAATTTCTCATCGGTAGCGGTACGAATTTTAATCAAAAATTATCATAGTTTTAATTGAGAAGGCGAATTATTGTTATTCAAATAGAGTTAGTCATAGTTCGATAGTCTCCCGAAGTTTTATATTACCTAATAGTTAGTGTCTTCCTTCACGGCTTTGCAATAATGTAAAACGCCAAGGGCCTTAGTCCATTAGGTACATAAAACTTAAAAAAGCGCCGGAATACTCTGACTTATATTATATTTAAACACTAATTTATTTCATCGAGTTTTTAAGATCTAATTACTCTATTATAATTACAAAAAAAAACAGCAACAACTCTAAGGAATTCAAAAGTTTTTTAAAAAGACCCCAAAACGTGAGTTTATAATAATAATACCTGAAGAAACCGGCCAAGTAAGAGTTGAAGCGTCAATCTCTCAAACATTCGACTTTTAGGGCTTTACGAAACGCGATGTCATTTTAGAAGACCTATCAATAGACACCTTACACTCATAAGTTTGTCAAAAAAAATTAACTTGGGGCTAATAACTCAACAGTTTACGCTCCCATACTTACGAGTAAGTAGCTGTAACAAATAATTTTTATTTTAATAACATACCTAGTTGGTCTAACATATTACTTAAAGCGAATATGACTGGAGTCATGTCTAAATAGATAATTAAATGTATGTTATTGATATGGTACAATTTTGCGATGAAACTGGTTCGAATTTTCAAACTAAACTTTGATTAACATTTATTACAATTGCTTCAAAAGTGTTACGACGCTTTTAATAAAAGTTGCCACACACTTTAAATGCACATCACCTCTCTTGACAGGCGGTGTGGCCCACAACGATAACAGTTTAAAACTTTTACGGTGAGGATTAATCCCTCAAGCGTATGTGAACGAGACAATGCAAATTCTATTGTTATGCGGTTGCCTGCAACCGCTCGGGTGTTGAAGCATTAAGTTCTTAAAAGTGTGTTAAAAAGGTATCTGGAAGGATTAAAAAGACTAAGACCCCTTACACACTGCGACTTTTAACATCGATGCTGTCGTGCGTTTTAAAAACTCGCTTTAGCATCGCGATTCACGCAAGGAACAGATTTCAAATCAAAAAGATCAACATCAAAATTTAAAATTGTATTACAGGGTTAGGGAATCTCATTTTAAGTTTTAATAATAACCTGTATTAGGAGAAGCCCGCTCTTTCGTATCGTTCCATACAGTTGAAATAATTACTAAATAACGAAATACTATATCAATTTAACACATATCATATCAATTAAATTTACATTTAATGAGGATATGTGTGTGTATGTGCGGACACGTGTGAAAGGGTGCTTCATATTATTTAATAACTGTCTTTGTAAAATGTGCTCCGTTTCATCGTAGTTTAGATATTCTGTTACCACTTCTTTAATTTTATTGTATGACATGGTGTATATTAAAAGTAACCTATTTTTATTTTAAATTTTATTGTGAATTGCGATTAAATGTATTATGTATTTTTGTCGGGCAATAACTATTCTACCGATTGTTTGTTTTATTGCTGAGTACGAGTATACCCTTCGTTTCTTTAGTGTAATGGTGTCTAGAGGATTGGCTTGAAATTAACAAATTTATGTACTGTATTTTGGCGACTTCATCGATACTAACGCGCGACTGCATTAATGCTTAATTAAATCTGTTTTTTGCGTCAGTCGTTAAAAATCGCAATAAGTGCTAAAAGTCGCAGTGTGTAAGGGGTCTAAGTCAAAGTCAAAACAAAAACGCTGACGCACCGACGCTGCTCGCTTCAGCGTTTTATAAAAGGATTAAAATAAAGTTTTGCCACCGGAAGCGTTAAAGTCTTAAAAATATATTGCACAATATTGATTTCTACCGCTTTATTATAGCATTTGGAACTGTGTAAAATTGAA
Organism: Pyrausta purpuralis; assembly: GCA_963924145.1. Taxonomy (NCBI): domain Eukaryota; kingdom Metazoa; phylum Arthropoda; class Insecta; order Lepidoptera; family Crambidae; genus Pyrausta; species Pyrausta purpuralis. The sequence continues at coordinate 21,407,253 of OZ001649.1, forward strand.
CGAGATGGTTTCCTACGAGATTAAAAGCGAACGTATCTTACAAAAAGAAAAATACTTCCAACTTTATTGTTTGGAAAAATAAATAAAAACGTCAACATAGTGAAAACTACCAAAGAAAAATAACTACTGGAAAACCAAATCTCCTATTTTAGTACAAAGTTGGGGTCTTCATTTTGTTTACAGAAGGAGTTGGCAAATAACGTTAAATGGATACTCAAGTTAATAAATAACGAACTGAGTTTGTCATGTTTTCATTGAGAGCTAACTTAGTAATTTATTTGAAATTTATTACGACGTAAAAAAAATGAAATTCTGCTTCTTTTCCTTTGAATAATTTATGCGATTTCCCACACGGCGTGAAGGTGTGAATGGCCGTAAGGAATGGAAGGTACTCAACTCGTAATCTTTGTGAATTGGCTGGTTGTGAATTGGGGAGTTATGTTGGCCTAAAGTTTGGGCACTTGCTATCGTTTTTAGAGTTCTGTAGCCAAATGGCAAAAAATGGAACCCTTAAATTTTCGTCAAGTTTGTCTGTCTGTCTCTCCGGCCGTATGTCACAGACTCTTTATTCTATAACTATAAGCCTCACACTGTTGAAATTTGGTAGGAAGATGTATCCTCCGCTTAGTTTGAGTTTGAGCTCCGAGTGTAAATTTTGAACAAAATATATAATGTTTATCCTAACAAATACTTTCAACGAAAATTGGTTTTGATGGGATCGAAATAGTAGTTTTTTTCTGATATTGCACATTTTCAACAACCGCAAACATAACTTTGTTCTTCATTTGTATCATTTGTATGAAGTACAAAGTTATGTTTGCGGTTATAAAAAACTAAGTTATATTTGCTGTCAACAAAATACTGTGGTATTTAGCTAAGTGGAAGTAAGTGGATTCCGTTCAGTTAAGGTTGGCACGGAACCTTCAGTGCGCAAGTCCGACTCGCACTTGGCCGGTTTTCGGATTTCGTTTAGCGACCGAATCAATGTTACGGTTTTTTTACGATTAGTGAGATAATACGTTAAACTGGCTAGTAAGAAGTAGAGCCCAAAAGATGAGAATACAATGTTCTAGCCCCATATGGGCCGTGATTGAATGATAGCAATTATTGACGTTTATAAGTGGCATTTCGTGTCCTAAATTGAATAAATGATTTTTTGACTTTAGATTATTATACGGCGGCCGATGGAGGGTCATCCGTCCTTCAGAGGTTAAAAACAAATCATTAGGACGATCTATCAAGAGTGTTGTGTGATTATTATCCCTATATGCATTGTGGTAGTTACAATAGACCTCTTACACACTGCGACTCTTAGCATCGATGCAGTCGTCAAAATACAGAACATAAGTTGTCGATTTCAAGCTTCTGCATCGCGAGTGCATCGATGCTAAAAGTAGCGAAGTGTGGAAGGTTGACATTTTGCGACTGCATCGATGCCTCATCGCGACTGCATTCTAAAAGTCACAGTGTGTAAGGGGCCATAGATTGCTTCAATTTAAACTCACCGTGACTTCATTACGATAACCAGAGCTATTTTAATGCGATGCATTGTATTATTATAGATGCATTGTTGCCGCTTGATAATTTGTAAACCACAATATAGCACTAGTGTAAATATTATAATAAACATCCGCAATTCAAGTAGGTACTTAGCAACAATTGTTTGTTGGGGAATAAAATATATACCCATTTGTTTCGATGTTGTGTTATCATGCATGTGATTTGACCTGTATTAATTTCTTAATTTTGAGGAATGGATTTCCTAAAAAAGTGTATTTAAGTGTTTTTTGATAAAAAATACATAAGACAAACTGCAGAAAATGTCGATGTTGTCAAAATTAACAAAGAATACATGCTTAGAGGTTTTATTTTTGTTACTACTTAACCCATGGACGTTACAACTTGCCCCAAGTAAATTGGTAAATTGTAACACCACACTTTGAAAATAATTAATCGAAGGACAAGGCCATAATTATTGACCATGCTTTTAAATAATATATATTGCTTTAAGCACTTCTAACCTTTTTCAAAGAGTAAGAGAACCTAATAAAAGTTAAAATAAAAAAAGGTTTACGAGTTATCAAATTACTGACTTGAAAAAGGAGGAGTTTTAAAAGAAAAGCCAATCTTCACCAATAGTACAAATATTTTTTAACCGACTTCAAAAAAGGAGGAGGTTATCAATTCGACTGTATGTTTTTTTTTGTATGTTTGTTACCTCATATCTCAGTCGTTTGACGACCGATTCGAAAAAAATTTTCGCCTACTTAAAGAGTATACCTTCTAGTTGGTCATTTTTTTTCAATTTTGGATCTGATGATGGATTACACCAAGATCCCATATCTTGGTGTAATCGAGGGAAACCCTCAAATTTTAAAGGCACGTATAGTGTTTCTTTACTTGAATCTTAATGTTGACATGTTGTTACGTCTAATAGTCAACATCTTGTGGGGCTGAGCTGATGGTGGAACTCCTTAACGCTTAGGAGTTCAGTAATTATAATGAAAGAACTTATAATAGGTAGTTTGTAGCTTCTTAAAAAACAGAGTCATAAGGTGCCCCCCCCCCATTCTCCTGTAATCTCTAAAAATGAAGAAATAAAATAAACTTTAAAAAAAGTGAAAACCGACTTCAAAACCAAAATCCACTAAAAAGTCTTAAATAAACTCTTGACTTTTGAAAGAAAAGGAACCCATTTTAGGCAAACAATTTATTTTTGGAGTCGGTGCCATCACTTTGACTATCAAGCATCAACTATCACAGCACCGACTCCAAAAAGAAATGCCTAAAATGGGTTTCTTTCCTTTCAATAGTCAAGAGTTTATTTAAGACTTTTTAGTGGATTTTGGTTTTGAAGTCGGTTTTTACTTTTTTAATTAATGATTAATTTTTCTGAAAGAATGTTATTTACAGATATTAATGTAGTGACCATGTAATAATCTGATGACGGGAACCTAAGAAAATCGAGGAAAACTCTAGAACTTTGTACACATCCCGTGTTCTTGCGACTTCGGCATCTATCGCAGCATAATGTTTTATATTTTATCAATAAACGAGCTATCTGACACAAAACATTTATTTTAATAAAGTGAGGAATTCCAGAGATATAACTAAAAAAACTCTTCAGCGATTAGTTTGGGTAATTGCGCTTACCCTGTGAACTAATAATAATGACCTTAAAAATGATGAATGATTTTAAAATTTCTTATTATGTTAGATAGCTTGTTTATTGAGAGATCCTTTAAGCTGTAAACCATTAAGGTAAAACGTTTAGGAAACAAAAAAAAAAAAAAAACTGCGACTGAGACGACGGAATAGGTATAAAATTCAAGATGTTCCCGCAATTATACTAAGTTTTAATGAGCTTTAAGTGTTATCGTTGTAATTTTATAATATTTAAGTATGTTGGTTTCCAAACACGTGTGCTAAATTTCGTAAGTGTATATATGTTTTTCCACGGATTACTCGAAAACCCTGTCATAGCAAGATGATTTTTTATTTCAATTAGAAATATTCCAACTTGGGGTGTAATGTGAGTTTCATCAAATCGGTACAGTAGTTTTAGAGATATGAGTAAAAGCAAAAAAATATGTAACAAAAAATAATTTCAAAAAAATTACCGCAGGCTGTTGGACTACTTGTAGATTATTGGTTTACGTAGGCTTCAGGCATCATGCACCGACTCCGAAAGGATTTGTTTCTCCTAAATAGAAGACAAATGCGTTATATACGTATTTAGCATTATCGTCAGTTTTTGAAGGCGGTTAATTTGAAGAAAGAAAAAAACGTCTTTAGCTTTGGTCGGTTAAGTAGTCTTTGGCAATAATAATCAAATCAACAATGATGAATGAATGAAGTCCCACGCTGTTGTCCCACCTCTTGAGCCTGGAAAAGGGGGAGGGTTTTAAGGTATTTTTTTTTGGTTTTTCGCATAAATATCGGAAACTATGCGTCTTAGCAAGATGAGACCTTCTACAAAATCAAAGCTAATAATATTTGCTGTAAGTTTTACTCAGTCCAGTTATGAACCGACTTCAAAAAAGGAGGTTCTCGATTCGTCCTATTTTTTTTGACGTCGTTGGAACTTGATAACAATTTGAGTATGATAAGCTATTGAGGCACCCCAATAAATGTGTGAAATTTCACAAGTGTATGTTTGATATTTGTTTAATTGTATTTTTTTGTGTTTTTTTACGAATAAATTGGAAGCAACATATTGTGTCGAGATTATTATTTTTGTTATCAATCAAGTATGTTCCGACTTAAGGATTAGTGTTAGAAAATCGGTTCAATCTTTTTTGAGAGATGGGCAAAAAGAAATACTAAAACATAAAAAAATATGTTCTTGATTTAAAACTGCCTTCAAAAGACACCTTTGTCTTCAGTTTCGGAAAATATAAATATTTTGGAGTCTTTTAAGCCGTTCTATGGAGTTTATTGAATGCGGTTTTAAAGTTTGAACATAATATTTTCTACTATTTAACTATAGTATACCTTTTTGTACATATCTCAAATACAACTAACCGATTTTGATGAAATTAACACTGTTCCCTTTATTTAAATATGTGATTAAAACCTTATTCACCAGATCGTGACCGTTATATTCGTAACAAACAATAAAATTATACAAATATACGAATATCAAACAAACAAACATACAACATACACTAACAAGTTTTGGCACACGTGTTTGGAAGCCTTAGTAAGATCATCATAGCTCAATATTATCCGACTAGCGGTCCCCCGCGACTTCGTCCGCGCGTTTTGAGTTTGCTCCCTCTCCTCCCTTCGCAGCGTGATGTTTTATATCCTAAAGCCTTTCTCCATAAATAAGCTATCCAACACAGAAATATTTTTTCAAATCGGTCCAGCAGTACCTTAGATAAGCGCGTTCAAACAAACAAACTCTTCTGCTTAATAAACATAATATTAGCGCAAGCGCACGTTGTACTTAAGCTGCGAACATTATTTGGTGCGGAGTTATGTTAAAACTGTGATAGCTCCTAAGATATTTATTGAAATCAAATGATATAAAGGGCAACTTAGTTCTAAATAAAATGTTCGTGATGATGAATGTATTTATTTTGATAAGAATAAATACCTGTGTGTATAATATATCTCTAAAAAAATGCATTATTTTTTTACAAATTTATTAACATAAAAAAGTTTGTAGTAAGTCAACCATAAAAGATAGACATATGCTGTCGCGGACTTTATTATAGAACTCTTAATGTTGAACAATCCTGTCATACATGATTTTTGGGTAACTTAAGCGGTTTCCGCAGCGTACGCAGCGGAAGCTCTCAAAAGGAATATCTTCCTCCCGTTTTCGCAACATTTTTCATGGCTGCTGTGGTTTTATGAGTCGTATCTCTATGTTATATAGCCTTAAGCCTTCCTCGATAAATGGACTATCCAACGAAAAAATTTTTTTTCAAATCGGGCCAGTAGTTTCTCAGATTTGTTGTTTTTGTTTTAAAAGATCTTTATTTCAATAAGTACAAATTACAGGAAGTACAAGTCCAGTGTTATAACCTAGATTGTATATTAACATAAGGTACAAAACCGTTTTCAGGCTCAAACTTATCGCCCTTTTAAACTTATAATGGTAAATATTAAAATAACATAGGTAAAAAGGTCGTTATGTTGCAAGGGTATGCTGCTTAAAGTTACTACCTACTATGCAAGCTTTAGTTGAGCTATACATTTTAACACAAAGAAAAATGGCTTATGATTTTACGAGTATAACCAGCCAGTGCAAATGGAGGGTGAACAAATAAATAAATAACATAAACAGTTTCGGCGCACACAAGCCGCGAGCATTACAAATCACTTGCAGCACGGTAATATTATGTCTACAGTATTGTAACTTCATACAAACGGACGACGCGCGAGCTATACCTACTCGCTCGGTTGACGGCATGCGCTCGGCATGCTACAGTCGCGGACGTGCCGCAGTGTCGACCGGACGGTGTGTTGGTTTTTAATCAGTAACCGCGCGAATTTTTACTTGAAATAAGTGGAAATAAGTACAAGTAGCTGTTTAATATGGCAAGTAGAATATATTGTGCTGTTTTTGGTTGCATGAATTCTTCAATAACGCACCCAGAGATAACTTTTTTTCGATTACCTGGAAACTCCGAAAGGTAAGACTATAAAATAAAATAATAAGACTTACTATTAGGTAAGTAGGTACCTACCTACTACGTAATTTGTGTCTTGTGTCTTAATGGATTGGTATTTCCTTTTTAACCGAGTTCAAAAAAAGGACGTTATCAATTCAATGTATGTAATGTAATATTGTTGGAATTGTACCATTTTTGCGTATGCTAATCTATACTACCTTCTGAACACGTGTGCCAAATATTATTCATGTTTGTATGTATGAATGTATACTTACTTATATGTATGTTTGTCCACGAGTTTCTCGAAAACTTTCTATTCAATTCACGAAGCATTTTATGTTATCATATTAATATTTCATATTGTTTTTATTTATTTATCTATTAGTATCTGTACTAATACATAAATAAATAAAAAGTAATAAATTTACAATCTCAAAACTAGATAGAAACTCAAAGTAGGCAGATGCAATAAAATAAAACGCTGTAGGTGGGCGCCAGCCCTATCGCATGCTAACGTACTGTGCTGCTGTAGGTACTTATTTCAAGGACACGGGCCAGTTACAATACTGATAGACATAATATTACCGTGCTTGCAGCGAGCGCGAACAAGGTAGTCGTAGGCAGGTTAACGCGTCAATAGGCACAGAGACAGTCACAAGGACGACCGGCGCGGGCGGCGCCGCGCGCGCAATTTCAGTGCTTATTATAAAATGATATGGCTGAGAAACGCACGCGCGGCGCGGACCGGCGATCGCGCACCTGCGCGGGCCAGTGTACGTTGCTATTCATCGCACTCAAGAAACAGGTGATGGGGTAATTTATATCGACAGTATTTATCGACATATTTTAAATTGTGCTTGCGGCTTTTGCAAATATTTTTAGTTATATTATTTTTACTATTTGTATGATTATTGTGTAAATAAAACTTTTTAGACAATTTGAAAACATGATCGTATATGGTTGGAAATTTAATAGATTTATGAAGATTCTGAAGGTTACATAAAAATGGAGTATTATAGGCGCTTTTTATGGCTTTGTTTTGGACTACTTGGAGACAATTGAAGTTCGTTTTGCATGTATTGGTCCAAACGGGACATGCATAAGTCATACAAGGGCGCACTAACGTCTTGTAAATATTAAGTTGAGTTTTACTACTAAGGCATGACCTCCTATTGAGAATAGGTGAAAGGACATGTAAGGCTTTTATTCCTTTTAGCCTCAACTTTTCGATATTTTGGGTCCAGTTAAGTTTGTATCGAGTATTGTGCCTAGGTATTTAACAGAGCGGGCCCAGGGTATAGCATGGCCTTCAATATATAGAGTGCGCTTTGGACATGATCGATGTCTAGTGAACATAATAGCTTCTGTCTTGGAGGCATTTATTTTAAGTTTCCATCTCCGGAAGAATTCTGATAGCGGGTCAAGAGATAATTGTAAGCGGTCAATTATTAGGTCAGTATTATGTGCCGATGTGAAAGAGGCTGTATCATCCGCGAAGCAAGCAAGTTTTGTACGAGTTTGAATGGGTATGTCATTAAGAAAGAGTAAGAAGAGCTGAGGACCCAGTATTGAGCCCTGGGGCACGCCAGCTGGGATTGATTTGGGATCAGAAATAGACGTATTGACATGAACTTTGAATGTGCGCTGAGATAAGTAAGATTTTATTATTTTAACGATAGGTATTGGTACCCCAACAATAAGTAGTTTGTGGATAAGTGCAGAGTGCCAGACTGTGTCAAAGGCTTTTTCAATATCGAGGAGGAACATTCCAGTAGATTCATTCATGTTGAGCCCATGGGACACTATCTCGGCTACTCTTACTAGTTGCTGAGTGGTAGAATGAGCCCGTCGGAAACCAAACTGTTCGTCTATTAAAATGTGTTCAGCAATACGGTTAAGCCGGCAATATAAATTTTTTTCAAATAGTTTTCCTAGGCATGGCAGAAGACTGATTGGCCGGTAGCTTACGGGATCAGTAGGGTCTTTGCCAGGTTTATGAATGGGAATGACTTTCGCAGATTTCCAATCTTTTGGAAAATATGAGTTTAGTAAGCAAGCATTAAAAATTTTTGTGAGCAGTACTATACATTTTTGAGGTAGGTGTTTAATAAGATTGTTGGAGATTTCATCTGGTCCTGGTGCCTTTCGGATCTTAAGTGAGCATATACATTTTGAAATTTCGGAAGGTCTAACTAATTGTATTTGGGAAAGGTCAAGGACAATATCTTCATCTATTGAAATGAAGGAAGCATCGGCCGTTTCCTGTTGATCACTAGCCCAGTCTTCAGTAAGACGCATGTTATTGTAAAAAGTTGTTGCTAGGATTTCAGATTGATCTTTTGTATTTGATGTCCAGGTACCATTCGGAGATTTGAGAGGTGGAAAGTTATTGGACGGGCTTGACTTTAGCCCTTTGGCTATACGCCAGAGATCCATAGAGGGATTATCAACCTTTTTTAATTTTTGTTCCCATAATTGGTCGCGATGTGTTTTTAAAGCGGAATTTATTTGCTGTTGGAGTTGTTTGATTTGAAGGTTGAGCAATTTTCTAATCGAAATGTCAGTTTCTCTGGCGTAGCAGCGTCGTAAGAGATTTTTCTTTTTAATTTTTCTTCTTATGCACCTAGGTAAGGAGGATTTCCAAGGTTTGAGTGCAGTAAATGGAATATTTTCGTCTCGAGCTTTAATTATAGAAGACTGTAGGTTGGTAATAGCCAAGTCAATATCATTGGCATTACGAAGGACCGTTTTTTGCAGTTGTATGCTATTGTTTAAGTAAGCGCGAAAACCATACCAGTTTGCCTTTGAAAAGTTTAGTTTTTGGATAGGCTTACGAACCGTTTTAATGGAAAGACTAATAAATACAGGTAGGTGGTTAGACGAAAGGCCGTAGATAGTTTTTAGGCATTCAACGCTATGAACATTTTTACTTAGGAGCAAGTCGGGAGTAGTTGGCAAGCATTCGTTGCGATAGTGAATTAGCGTGGGTTCACTCAGGCCATGGATGATCAAGTCTTCATGTAACATGAGGTCATATAGTATTTTGCCATAAGTGTTAATTGGGCCAGTAGACCAGTAGGGGTGTCTAGTTTCTCAGATTAGCGCGTTCAAACAAACAATCAAACAAACAAACAAACTCTTCAGCTTTATAATATTAGTATAGATTTGAAAGTCGTCACAGAAATATATGTCTAATTAATAACCTCCTTTTTTGACGTCGGAATAAGTTAAAATTGTAGCCAGTGTTATCAGCTTTCATTTTAAAGAAGGTCTCAAGTTGGTAATACGTGTAGTTCCCGGTAGTTATATACGGGAAAATCCTAAAAAATAAAATTTAAACCCTTCCCCTCATCCCGGCTCAAGAGTATACGGGCTGGGACTTATGATATTATGTTGAACTCCTTACTAGTCCAAACAAAGATACGAAGCCAAAAATCGTATTCCTTAAAATTCTCTCTACAAGGTTTAATGATAGTTTTTTATTTGACTGACCTAAAGCAATCGATAAACAATTATTATCACCAAATCATGAGCTCACATGCAAAAACCCATGTAAAATTACCTTGTTTATTCAAAATACGTCTTTTATAAATAATTTACTGAATAATGACATAAATTGTATGCATTGGATATTCCGTTTGATAAAAATATTATATAAGCGAAGGAGAGGAAGGTATGCAGGCATAATTAATTCTTGTATCGAACTTAACACACGAGCCTTCTCTTTCAATGGTAAGCTAAACATATTAATTATTATTGAATATTTATTCTTACATTATTTTTATGACTATTTTATAGTATATTTTTGTCATTCAAAGTATAAACTGTACTAAAAAAATACGAATTTGTTCGGCAAGGAATCCGTCCCTGTGTAATTTATCTTAATAACTATTCATTATCAATAATATTAATTAATTATTGACGTCATAAGTGGCATTTTGTGTCATAAATTGAATAAATCATCTTTGATTTTGACTTTGAATGAAAATTATCTTAAAAATATATTTATATGATACATTATGTATATGCGCATTTTTTGTAAAGTTAATCTTTTACAAACATTGTAGGATTCATAGCAAAGGAACCTTGTAATTTTTTTCTTTGTTCGTTGTGTAACACAGTTTCTGTTTACAAGTACAATTTATTTTATTCAGTTTGTATAGTGACAAAGCACTTTAAAAACAAAAATATATGTATTGTTACTCAAAGTTTTAAAATACCAATTTTAAAGTCAAAAATAAGTAGATAACTAACAAACAAACTTTGTTATCCCCACATTAAAATGGTCTTAACATTTTGGGGTACGCTCAAGTTGAGAACCCAGACTGCAATTTTAATTTATTAATAATATTCAAAACCCAGTGTATTGAAAAACTCTTATCGTTTTCTAGATGAATACCCTTGTGTTCCTGAGTTTTGCGGTAGTGTTGGCCCAATGTGTATTGGCCAATAATATCTACGCACCATACATGAGGACGAAGATAGCTTACAGCTCTTATGATGCACTTGAAGATTCAAATCTTGGATTGAGAGAGAAGAGGCAAGCTACGAATCAAAATGAAGGTAAAAATAACGAATAATAAGGACAGACACATTTTTTTCCATACGTAAAAATTACACATAGGCATATTAATGGATTTACTCTCACCCTAAAGAATGGATTTACTCTCACCCTAAAGGAGCTTTGTTTTATAGAAATTAGAAACGACGGTTGGTAATCATGTCACCTAGATAATACAAATAAATAAATGTATTTTTTCAAAATTTACAATTGCTTAGTTCAGAAGTTAGAGGGGGCGGAATCCTAAAAACGAGCGAAAATCCTATCGAGAATCCACAGCGACATTTCAGCGATGATTCTTTGACAACTGATGTGCTAACCACTTAGTTACCTAGCAGAACATTTAATACTATGGAGGCCGTTAAAATGAGATATATAAACTAAAACATACTTTTCAGGTCCCTGTTCGGTAAGAGGCACTTCAGGCCGGTGTGTGTACGTTGTCGACTGTGACGTAATACGCAAGCCAGGATTCAATGTCGTAGAAGCAGCAAGGTAAGATTAATTGTGTAATGTTTTACTAAAACTAAGAAAATATTCTTCTTTCTTCTTTTTTCTTTCACTTTTTTTTCTTATCTGGGGCGTTTTTATTTATTTATTTAAAACACTTCATGCACAAGCAAAAGGTATATATGGCGGACTCCATAGGTCAACCATAGGTATAGACCTAGAGAAATTGCTGGCGGCACGAAGGAAGTGATAGAAGGGCAAAAGTGAGAGCTTGATTGAAACTTAAAAACGTATCTTGCTCAATCCGTTCCAGTTCCAGGCAGTACAATTTCCACTCAGTGTCAACGAATATTATTTATTAAATAATATTATAATAATACTAAAATGATAGTAATATTATTATTAATGTAGTAATATTATAGTAAAACAGCAAGTTTTGTTTGCACTCGACTGTTTGCTTCTGTAAAGCTCTGTATATCTAATAAAATAAAATATGCTATGTTCTCACACTACGATTTTCGTTACCTTTACTATTGCTAGTGTCACCTTTTTTATTTATTTTTTTGCAGAGGAGACCCTTGTAACAGATTCACTGATATTTGCTGCCCAGAAAGTGAAATAAGTCTGGTTAGGCACCAATCTCCAGGATGGTGAGGTAAGAAATGCGCCTATTAGCTTAGTAAATATACAACGTGTTAACCAAAAAGCGCCAAACCTTCGATAGCCAAACTTATTTTTATTGGTGTAATAAAACAAAATGTCCACCAATAAGATGGACGGACGGGACGACCTTGTTAAGATCGGGGATCACACTGGATGCAGACCGCTTGTGATCGGTCGCTGTGGAAATCCGTGGGGGAGGCCTATGTTCCGCAGTGGACGTCCTTTGGCTGATAATGATGGCGATGATGAACAAAATATAATGATGTACAGGAACATATAAGTTTTATTATGTTTATTCATATCACCCGCCCTACTCTTTTATAAAATATTTGGTATAACTCTTTAATCACATTGTCTCTTTTTTCAGGCCATTGACAACATACAGTATACCTACATACTATAAAGTTTAATAAATGTATAAGTTTCACCATTTGTAGGTTTTTTGAAAAATATAAATAAATCATATGTATCATAAAGGACGTGTCTTTTTTTATAAACTTTTCAGTTATTACTATTATACACCACACAAATACAAGCTTGTAGATAACTTTTACTTGAATTGATACAATATCAATAATAATGACATCTAACTAGATGTAAAGGTAAAGCAACTGCTTTACCTACTTGTTGGTAAAAACTAATTTAATTGAATGAAATAGTTCATCTTTTAGTTCTGAACATCTCCGGCAGTGACGCTAAACTTTGGATAAACCATAAAATTAATATTCCTATCGGAATAGAAGGACAAGTAAAAGCTGTCAAACGAAACCGATTTAAGATGTCAGTAACTAACATTAGTAAGTAACATTTGTAGCTTTAAATGAGATAACCTTTTGATCAAGTGATTTATAATAATGTTCCTAAGTGAAATATAGTAGTTTACTGCATGATAAACAGTCGACACAAAATATTGAACATGCAGCTCTAGTGTAAAACGAAATGTTATTTCATTATACAAAATATTCGTCGATATACATGCCCTGTGTTATTCTGTCTTTATTTTTTTACGTAAATTAACGTTTGTAGAATAGAATAATCAAACTGCGTACTTTAAATTTGAAGCGCATCGGTAAATATAAGTCGTATATTAAGAGGCTTCGATTTGGAGTAATCTACCTGTTTAATGATAATTTGTTGGGGTTATGCCGCTGTAATGCATAAAAGTCATAAAAAGTCATAAAAGTCATTTATTTATGCAAATAGGCCCACTGGGGGCACTTTTACACGTCCCAATATAAACCCTACCACAGCTTCGGGACAATTGTGGGCTAGTGCTGAGAAGAAGCTGCGCAAGAAACTCAGTCACTATTGTCAATGCCTCTTTTCAAAAGGTTTACAATGTTTGTAGTGATCATGCAAGTCCATACATTATTATCTTTTAAATAATCATCTATTTTATAATACCCTTTCGTCATAAGGGTTTCTTTAATAACAGTTTTAAATTTATTAACCGGTAAGTTTACAATGTGTTCTGGTAGTTTATTGAAAAATTTAACTAAATACTGAGAGGCTAGAATTAATATTCTAATTTCTTTAAACACCTCTCGTAAGGAATCTTGAGGTTTAAGATTATAAATAGCTCGCACGGCTCTTTTTTGTAACACAAAGATTGTTTCTACATCAGCAGCCGCGCCCCACAGTAAAATACCGTAGGACATCAAGCTATGGAAATTACTAAAATTAACTAACCTAGCTGTTTCTACATCAGTCAAACATCTAATCTTCCTTACAGCAAAAGCAGCTGAGCTTAGTTTCCCTGACAAGGCCTCTATATGAGGACCCCATTGTAGTTTGGAGTCTAATGTGATTCCCAAGAATGTTGTGGAGTCAATAGTATCAAGCGGTTTGTCTTTTATCTTAACCTGAGTTGATGCCTGTCGGACATTAGGCATCGTAAATTTTACACATTTAGTTTTACTTCCATTAAGAAGGAGATTGTTAATAGTGAACCAATGTAATACTTGTGAAAGAGTATTATTTACATCGTCAAAATTTCCTTCACCTCTTGGAATTTTAAATATAAGTGAAGTATCATCAGCAAACAATTCTATATCACAAAGATTCCCTACAAAATGCGGGAGGTCATTTATATATATTAAAAATAAAAGAGGTCCTAATATAGATCCCTGGGGCACACCCATTGTTAGAGGTGCTCCAGAAGACTCAGTTCCGATTATATATACTTTTTGCATTCTATCTGAGGGATATGAATTAATTTAGTTTAATGAGTTCAATGATGCCCCATAGTGACATATTTTTTTAAGTAATGTTTTATGATCCACACAATCAAACGCTTTCGATAGATCACAGAAAATCCCTAAAGCATCATGCCTTTTATCATAGGCATCAAATACATGCGTTAAAAGAGCAACTCCTGCATCCGTGGTGCTTCTTCCTTTAGTAAAACCGAATTGTTTGTTATGTAATAACTTGTTCGATGAAAAGTGTGCTAAAATTTGATTGAATATAATCTTTTCATATATTTTACTCAAGACTGGCAGAATCGATATTGGCCGGAAGTTTGAGGGGTCACTTTTGTCACCCGCTTTGAAAAGTGGTATTATTTTACTAATCTTCATTAAACAAGGAAACTGGCCTTCATCAATACACTTGTTAAAAATTAATGCTAGTTGAGGGGCTATTATGTTAATAATTGACTTAACAATTAATCACCGATCAAGTCACCATGTTTCAGACGCATTATTTCTCCAAAATATACACAATTTCACTTTTAAATATAAAAAATCAAATGCACGTAATTTTCAGCGAGCTTCTGCAGGGCGGTCAACTGTTTGACATCTGACAAAAATGGTTCTGCTACCCATCTCTTTTTATCACATAGATTGCTGCTAGTGACATCTCGCTCTTGACATTCTATTCCAAAGGTATAATAATTTCATGGGTTTATCCCATAAAATTATTATCCCTTGATGCGAGATGCGATGTAGTAAAACCTTTTTTGGCAGCTGTCAGTCAGTTTGTAAGCCCATGAAGGTTCGCTGAATTTTTTTTCATTTGCTTTTTTTTATAAAATTAAGTAAAATTGTGCATATTTTGAAGAAATATTTTCCTAAAACATGGTCACTTGATTGGTGATTGATTGTTGTTCATTACAGCCAAATAACCCCAACAAATAATCATTCAACAGGTAAATTAGTCTAAATCGAAGCCTATACGATTTATATTTATCAATGTACTTTAATTTTAAAGTATCGCTAAATGATAGTATCGATGTATACATATAAAGTCGATTTATTGAACGAATCCCGCAGGGAAAGTACCATAGAGTAGTTCTTTCTTTTTACCCATAATAGATTTTGGCATTAAATGTAAATTTATCTTCCAAGTAACGTTTGTTCTGGGCAGCCTGTCTAGTTTAACATGTAGGAGGTCGCGTCATGATACTGATTTCTATAAGAAAAAAAATCAATTGATCAATAAAATTGCTCCTTTGATTTCTCAAGTAAACATATGGAACTTTAACTTAGCCCATAGTAGTATTCTTTGACTAAAGACTATAGTTCACGTAACTTGAGTCGAGCAGTACAGTCTTTATTTTATTTTAATTTTATAAAATATGGTACACCAACAGCACATATATACAACATTATTAAGAAATAATTAGGTAGGTATCATTCATCTACATATGCCAATTATAGGTATACACATCATTGGCTGGAAAACCACAAAGTTACACTAGTGCAAAAACAAACAATAAAATAGTTACAGTTAAAAAATAATTATACTGAACAAACAAAGATTAAAGAAAATAAAAACTAGTGAAAGCTGCTGATTTGTCAGGTTCTTTTCTCTGCTCTGAAAGTCTCTGAAAGCGACAAATGCTATCGAATTCCTGTTCCTTGTTCCTGAATCCATTGAGTTGATAGAAAAACACGTCCAAGTCCGGTAAGGAACTGTTGATGCTATTATACTCCTCGCTCATTCTCACAAATGGAGAGTATCTGCTCACATTTGTTATGCAAAGTGGAAGCTGGAATGTTTTTGTAATAGGTATCTGGGTATGCGATAGGGAGTATGCAAAGAGACATGATTCAAGACCTGTTCACACCTCAGTGAACCATTTTCAGTCCTATGCAAAAACGTTAGATCGTGCAATAGGCGACGATCGCGCAAGGATGTCATTTGAAAAAAAGATAAACGTTGGTCATATGGAAACCTGTGAGAGATACCGCTTGATTTGAAAGCCAACTGTTTAGTGAATTTTCTTTGAACGTTCTCTAGACGCTCCGAGTGCACGACGTATTGAGGATTCCATACAACGCTGCAGTACTCTAGAGAAGACCGAACAAGTGCGTTGTAAGTACGTATGATTGTGGAAGAAGAGAAGGGTTTCAGATTCCTCATTACAAAATCAAGCATTCGGAACGACTTTTTGGCAATGCTATCGATATGTGATTTGAATTTAAGTTTGGAATCGATGATTACTCCCAGATCCCGGATCTCTGTAACCTCTTGTAATGTATCCCCGTTGATGCTGTAAGAAGACGGGAATGGGTTCGTTTTCCTGGTGTAGCTAATAAAGAATCATTTTTTTTCGTTGAGTGTCATGCAGTTTTCAGCACAACAAAAATTAACCCTATTTACATCACTCTGTAGCAG
The DNA here is from genome assembly GCA_963924145.1 of Pyrausta purpuralis. Taxonomy (NCBI): domain Eukaryota; kingdom Metazoa; phylum Arthropoda; class Insecta; order Lepidoptera; family Crambidae; genus Pyrausta; species Pyrausta purpuralis. The sequence continues at coordinate 21,423,672 of OZ001649.1, forward strand.
TTCAACATCGTTGCGGCAATTAATTTTTCAGAATATTTTAAGGTCGTCAGCGAAAAACTCATAACTTGAGTTTAGTATTTGCGATGTTAAGTCATTGACATAGAGGACAAAAAGAAGTGGACCCAGATGTGACCCTTGTGGGACACCGGATTTTGCGAAGAAAGTGTAGGATCAATAACTTTTAATAACCACCGACTGGAGCCTGCATTCAAGATAAGACTAGAAAAAAAAAAAAAACTGTCAACACAGCTTATTTCTATTGTAATTAAATTAAATATGTAGAATTAATTAATAATACTAAGTTTATCATAATCTTTTATTAAATATACCAATTACCTTGGAGAAGTGTAGGCAAGATGCCTAGTCGACGACAACTGCGATAAACACAAAAACAAAACCGCCAACGGTCGCCGGTCAAAGTGCAACGAATAACTACTAAAACCAGGGGAGTACTGTTTCTAATTTCTTTTCAAGGCTATTTACCGCAATTAACACATTAATTAATACTATTATAGTACCGCAATTAAACATATCAAATTGTAATTGTAACAATATTTGACACTTTTGAGGTTATATTTTTTACGCAAGTCATCTGGCCAGCCTGGGGCCGAGTAGGTGCTGTTTTCTGTTTGTTTACTGCTGTAAATACAACCTCATAAACTGCACAAGCCTCACTACGGTGAGATACGTCAAACTTCATAACATTTCGGTTCTGTTGTGCCTCTCTTTACTTGACGTATAATATGTGGAAGTAAAGTTGAAGATAACAACCTTTTGCCGCAGACAATTCACTCGATAACACCTATCAGGCATACTCTTCACTTACCACACGTACATACATTGCAGTAGTAACCATAATAGTGGTAGTTCTTGCTTGGACCTGGGTGGTTAGTTACTTGTTTACCTAGGTATATTATTATGGTCTTATGTCTATTATTCTTGACAAACATAAGAAACAAATATTTTTTTACTAAATATTGATTATCATTATAATATTAGTAGTGTCAAGCTGTACATACATTCAGATATTTCATTATTTTTTAAGAATGCATATATATTAATTTCCCTTAGATTGAACAGAGCAATAATAGATGTAAAAATTTTATATTTTGATTGTCTCAGTACTTGCCTAAACATCTGTTGTACACACTATTTTTAATAAATTCCAGGTAAGACTCACCATTAAAAACTAAACAAATAAAGATGACTTCCCGGACTGGAACCATAACCCGTAAGATGACTGCCCGAGAAACTGAGCTGAAACTCAGAAAGGCACTTGATGAATTAAAGGTGTCAAAGAAATCTTGCGAAGAATTAATTCAGGAGAGAGATGAGTGTGAAGAAGTTATTAAGAAAAATATACAACAAAACACTCAACTCAAAAAAGAACTGGCTGAACTACATGCCCGGTAACTGAACATCGAGACGAGCTCCTCAACAGTCTCAGCACCTTTGACCAGTGCAGCAGTGTCTTCGAGAAGACACTCATGCGCAACAACGAGCTAGAAAATGAGCTGCGACATGCGAACAAGACAATTCTGCACTTGGAAGAAGAAAAGAAAGATCAAGATTACACCCAAACCTTGAATCTTTATGAGGAGCTGATCGGGACCCCCAATGGCCAGGCTGCGTTTGCCAGCTCAGAATTAAATAGTAGCATTGTTCAGTCTGTAAATAATACTAAACAAAATAGGTTATCCGGTAGAAATAAGGTTAAAAAGTATATAAAAATAAATAAGTTTATAAATAAAACAAAAAAACTTATCAAGAAAAATATGGTTTTTAAAAATAATGTTAAGTTAAGGAAAGAAAAACTGGATCTATTAGACAGCTTGGAAATTTATCAAAACAAATTGCATGAAAGTAGGTCACATTGTCAACAAACAATTAAGCAATTGCAGGTCGACATTTCTAGGTTGCAGGAGTCCTTACATTCTATGACTTGTAAATATAACTCTGCCCAGGAACAAATAGCAGAACACATCCTGGCTGCAAATAGTCTATTAAAGTTGAGTTCTTCCGACTCAACTTTTAACTCACTGTCTAATATAACTTACAATTTATTACCTGACTCTCAGCAGCAAGAAATTGTGGATTTGCAGTTGCATTCGCCAAACGAAAATAGCTTTAGTACATCTGAGAAATGTCCTAATACACCAAATAATAACATAAACAAATGTAGAAACGTTTTTGTTTTTTCAGACAAAATAGGAGTAGGTTATGGTTCCTTACTGAATAAAAACCTTAACTGTAATGTTATTAACCATTGTATGCCAGATGCATCTTTGGATCAAATAGTTAATTATATAATAAATTGTAATTTAAATTCTAATTCTACATTAGTAATTATGCTAGGAAATAGACAAAATCTTAATAAAAAAATACTTATCAAAAATTACGAAATATTGTCGAATTTAGATGTACACAAAATAATCTTTAGTGCCATACCATTTTCGAAAAACCACACGACGCAAGAAAATAACTGTATTCATGTATTGAATACTATATTATTTAATTTAACCCAACGTCATAGTGACAAATTTGTGTTTTTTGACACAAATAAATTTACTAACAATTCATTTTTACTGACTGGCGGCTCTTTACACCTACCTTATAGAATTAAAAAACGAATTGCTAATTTGTTAGCATATAACATTAATAGTTTAATGAATCAAACCATATCTCATGGTTATCAAAATGTATTTAATAATAGTAATATTGATGTAATCAACCAGACAACCTCTGACGCTTTAAACTAAGAGGGCAGACAAAGGCCAGGTCTAGTTTTAATGTTGTTCACCAAAATATACAAGGCCTGGCTGGCAAAGAGCTTGAACTTTCATTAGTTTTACATGATTTAAGTGTTCATGTAATGTGTGTGACAGAGCATTGGTATAGAAATTGGGAAATAATGATTAATATTGAAAATTATACAGTCGGTAGTTCGTTATCAAGAGAGACCACTACTAGAGGGGGTTCGCTCATACTTGTAAATAATGAATTCAACTTTAAAGATCGCAGGGACATTGTGTCGCTCTCTTTAGAACGTACTGTCGAACTAGCGTGTACCGAGCTAGAACAATATATCATTCTATGTGTGTATAGCCCTCCCGACGCTAGTTACCAACTTTTTGAACCAATTATGGAAGAAGCACTAAATAGGGTTTCGAAATCGAATAAGAAGATAGTTGTTTGTGGAGATTTTAACTTTGATATTTTAAAAGAACGAAAAATTGCCAATCAATTTCTTAGTCTGTATAAATCGTTTAATTTAAAGAATCTCTTTAGGGAACCGACAAGGGTGACCCCTAGTACGGCCACCTGCTTAGATAATATTTTTTGTGATGAAAATGCTAGTGTTGTTGACAAAGGTTTCTTAATTGGTCTCAGTTCTGACCATAGAGGTCAAAAGGTCTTTTTTGAACACAATCATACCGCAATAACACCTGTTGAGACTATATATAGGCCTGTTACAGTAAATAGGTTGGATAGATTTAGGGATACAATAAGCGATAGTGTATATGCAACTAAACCAAATACTAGTGATAGTGTAGATAAGCAATATGAAGATCTGTTTCATTTAATTAAAAACGATTTTTATGAAATATTTCCCTTAAGGAAGAATAAATCAAACAAGCCCAAATGTCAATTTAATAATTGGGCCACGGCAGGGATTCATAAAAGTAGGAATAAACTATATGAATTGTATAGTCTTCGAGAAAGCTCGCAAGACCCAAAGTTTATTGATTACGTCAAAAATTATTCAAAAATATTTAAAAAAATAAGTGCTACGGCTAAATCACACCATCTTCGTAAAATAGTATCTAGCTCCAAAAATAAAGCAAAAGCTACATGGAGCATCATTAATAAAGAAACCTGTAAAAATAAATTAAGAGATAATAAATTTACATTAAAAATCAATGATAAAACACTAAATTCAAATCAAGAAGTTGCAACTGCTTTTGAATCGTTTTTTTCACGTATTGCGCCCACTACAACTAAAGTACTTGCCTCTTCTTCAGTAGTAGCCGAATCTATTCTAAAACTTTATGTCAACGAATGTAATTCTCAATTTCACTTCATGCATGTAGGACCTGAAGTAATAATAAAAACATTTCTTGAGTTGAATATGAAAAAAACTGAGGATCTGTGGGGACTATCCGTGCATATTATAAAATCAATTATCGACACAATAGCTCCTCAACTAGCAATAATTTTTAATAAGTGTATTGATGATGGCCAATTTCCTAGTTTAATGAAGATTAGTAAAATAATACCGCTTTTCAAATCGGGTGACAAAAGCGACCCCTCAAACTTCAGGCCAATATCGATTTTGCCAGTCTTGAGTAAAGTATATGAAAAGATTATATTTAACCAAATTTTAGCTCACTTTTCATCAAATAAGTTACTACATAATAAACAATTCGGTTTAACTAAAGGTAGAAGCACTACGAATGCAGGAGTTGCTCTTTTAACACATGTTTTTGATGCCTATGATAATAGGCATGATGCTTTAGGAATTTTCTGTAATCTATCCAAAGCGTTTGATTGTGTGGACCATGAAACATTGCTCAAAAAAATACGTCATTATGGGGTATCAATAAACTCATTAAACTTAATTAATTCTTATCTATCAGGTAGAACGCAAAAAGTATATGTAAACGGAATTGAGTCTTCTGGAGCGCCTCTAACAATGGGTGTGCCCCAGGGATCTATATTGGGACCACTTTTATTTTTGATATATATAAATGACCTCCCGTATTTTGTAGGAAATCTTTGTGATATAGTATTGTTTGCAGATGATACTTCACTTATATTTAGAATTCCAAGAGGTGAAGAAAAATTTTGACGATGTAAATAATACTCTTTCACAAGTGTTACATTGGTTTACGATTAACAATCTCCTTCTTAATGGAAGTAAAACTAAATGTGTAAAGTTCACGATGCCTAATGTCCGACAGGCATCAACTCAGGTTAAGATAAAAGACAAATCGCTTGATATTATAGACTCCACAACATTCTTGGGAATCACTTTAGACTCCAAACTACAATGGGGTCCTCAAATAGAGGCCTTGTCACGGAAACTAAGCTCAGCTGCTTTTGCTGTAAGAAAGATTAGACGTTTGACTGATATACGAGGGTCAAACTGAAAGTTCTTAGAACTGGCCACTTATAAACAATATAATAAAAAAAATATTCTAAAATTTGAAAATAGAACTCTTTGCCAATATTACTAAGTATATATTTCATTCATTTGTCATTTGTTTTACGATTTGGCGGCAAATTGAAAATTGTCTGTGTCACGTCAACATGAATTTAACACGAGAAAATTTTCGTGCAATGATTTTTTATGACTTTCGATGTCATTTAAGTCAACAAGAAAGTTATGATAGACTACGATTGGCCTTTCACGATGAAGCCTCATCTCGTGCGACTGTTTACAACTGGTTTAATGAGTTTAAACGTGGTCGCACTAATCTCACTGATGATGTACGTGAGGGACGGCCTTCTACGGCGACGACTGAAAATAACATCTGTGTTGTGCGGCGTATGATAGAGACTGACAAAAGAGTGACCTATCAGCAGATTCGGACAAGCTTAGGCATCGGTATGAGTCAAGTGCACAAAATCCTCCACGAACATTTAGCGGTCAGGAAGCTTTGCGTCCGGTGGATACCTCATAATTTGACTAAGGCTCAAAAACTCCATCGTGTGGATTGGTGCCGTAAAATGATTGAAAGATTTAACGGAGGTGACTCAAATGCTGTGTTCGACATACTAACAGGTGACGAAAGCTGGATTTACTGTTATGATCCTGAAACCAAAAGACAATCTGCTCAGTGGGTGTTTCCTTTCGAGGAGTTGCCAACTAAAGTGAAGAGAGATCGAAGTGCGGGAAAAAAAATGGTGGCCTCGTTCTTTTGAAGGATAGGTCATTTCGCAACAATTGTGTTAGAGGATCAAAAAACAGTTTCTGCAGAATGGTACACTACCAATTGTTTGCCACTTGTCTAGGAAAAATTTCGAGAGAAACGACCTCGCAGTAGGATCCTCCTTCACCACGACAACGCCTCGTCGCACACCGCCAAGCGAACGATCGACTATTTGGCGACATCAAACGTTGAATTACTGGGTCACCCGCCGTATAGCCCCGACCTCGCGCCTTGTGATTTTTATTTATTTCCAAAAATTAAAGAGAAACTTAAAGGAAAGCGGTTTATGAATGCTGAAGAAGCGGTGGCTGCGTATCGCGATGCCATTGAAGAGACCCCTAAGGACGAGTGGGCAAAGTGCTTTTCCCAGTGGTTCCATCGCATGCAGCGGTGTATTGACGTCAATGGACAATATTTTGAAAAGATATAATAAAACTAATAACTGGCTAATGTAATCAGTTTTTGATTTTCTAAGAACTTTCAGTTTGACCCTCGTAGAAACAGCTAGGTTAGTTTATTTTAGTTATTTCCATAGCTTGATGTCCTACGGTATTTTACTGTGGGGCTCGGCTGCTGATATAGAATCAATTTTTGTATTACAAAAAAGAGCCGTGCGAGCTATTTATAATCTAAAACCTCAAGATTCCCTACGAGAGGTGTTTAAAGAAATTAGAATATTAACTGTAGCCTCTCAGTATATTTATGAAAATTTAATGTATGTCCGCAAAAATTTACATTCATTCAGGAAAAAAAGTGATATACACAATTATAATACTAGGAATAAAAATAAGCTTGCTATTCCACAATTAAGGCTTCGAAAGGTTGGTAATTCTTTCATAGGGAAATGTTTTAAATTTTTTAATAAACTACCAGAACACATTGTAAACTTACCGATCAATAAATTTAAAACTGTCATTAAAGAAACCCTTATGACGAAAGGGTATTATAAAGTAGATGATTATTTGAAAGATAATAATGTATGGACTCGCATGAATACTACAAACATTGTAAACCTTTTGAAAAGAGGCATTGACAATAGTGACTGAGTTTGTTGCGCAGCTTCTTCTCAGCACTAGCCCAAAATTGTCCCGAAGCTGTGGTAGGGTTTATATTGGGACGTGTAAAAGTGTCCTCAATGGGCCTATTTGCATAAATAAATGACTTTTATGACTTTTATGACTTGAACCACGCAAATAGAGAACCGTTTATGCCATATGACTCTAGTTTATTCAGTAGAAGCATATGGCATACCTTACTTGTTTCTGAAGTTTACGCGAATATAACTCATTGAAATAAATCAACTTTTTTACGGATTAACTTTTCGCGAGTTTATTAATTTTATCCCGTCGTTTCGAACACTTTACAGTGTTCGTGGTCACGGGTAGACTAAGATGTTATTTGTCATTTACAGAGTTTTGAAAAATATACACTACCGTCATTCATATTATTAATTAACGTTCCTATCCACGCAGAAAGAGCTAACTGTGTCTTGTGATCTTGCAGTGAGTGGTCAGCAGATCTAAAAAGGCCGCTTTGAGCAATTTTTCTGAGATTTTTTTTTTTTCGCTAGATTCTTTTTTTTTCGCTAGATGGCGCTGTGACAAGTAACTTCTATTGCTAATCTTTCCGTATTCATAAAATAAATATGAAGTGATTTAGTGAACTAAAGTGGCTAAAACTTTAAACTTTTGTGTTGTTGTGCCGAACTCGCAAGTAAGAATGTTATCCAATATTTTTACAGTGTATTGACTACTTTTGAAGACAATTCAGTGTCGACCTATGCGTTTTTGGACCTATAAATCAAAGTTACCCATCAATCGTGTTTTTTAAAAATCGATAAACTCACCGTCACATTTCCATACAAAGTGGCGCCATCTATCAACAACTAACCGTACCGCATCAGACCGGAATACTGGGTGCTTTTTATAAGAAGAACCTCAAGTACGCCATACAAACTAACGACATCTAGCGGCCAGAAGTTCACTTTGCTTTTTTGACGGGTCTGATAGAGGGCACTAGCAGTCATCGTCATGCCTTGTGGTTCATGCAATAAACAGCTTCGCCCAAAGGGTGATACTTCTAAAGATTCGACCATCGGGTGCACAAACTGCAATTCAAAATATCATGCATCCTGTCTTAATTTGACTAGAGACGACCTGCGTCAGGTGCGTACAAGTGGCAAAATGCCATCCTGTCCATTGTGTAAAATTAAAAAACGCAACTCGATCTCGGACTCGACCCCGATACGACCCACTCCCGAAAACTCAGCTACGGATGAGGGCAGCGCCGATACCGATGCACTCGACGACGACATCGTCGACGAGCGTGACTCAACCCCAGTAACTCCTGCTTCGTTCTACAGAATTGTGAAGGATATGCAGAGCGCCTTTGCACTGATGAAACAGGAGATGCTGGACTTCACGGCTTCGTTAAATTCAACTACTGAGGACATCTTTGATTTCCGCAAGGAAATAAATGAATTGAAATCACAAGTAAGAGATCTGGAATAGTACAAAAGCGAAGCCGCTACTCTTCGGCTCGAAGTTGCGGACCTACGTCAGGAGCTGGCCTCACAACAACAACGTCAATATCTCCGTGACATTGAGATAACGGGCCTTACGGAACATAAGCAAGAAAATCTATTCCACACTGTAACCGTGTTATCAACCAAGCTTGGAGTTGATCTGGACCCCAAGGAAATTGACGATGTCCGACGCGTTGGCAAGCCTAAGGCCTCTGAAAAGGTGGAGCTGCAGCTACCCAGGCCTGTCGTGGTCACTTTCGTTAGGCGTGCACCACGTGACCAATTGCTGCGAGCGGCTCGCGTGCGGCGCGATATCACCACTGATAAGTTGGAGATAGCAGGAAACTCGCGAAAAGTGTTCATCAATGAACACCTTACTAAGGCAAACCGGGTTCTTTTTGGCAAGGCGAGGGCGGCCGGGAGGGAGTTGAACTTCAAGTTCGTATGGACATCTAATGGAAACATTTTTATGCGAAGAACTGAGACCAGCTCTGTGTTACGTGTCAACACGGAAGCTATACTTGACAAACTTATAGCACAAAACACTACCGACCCGGTTGCGAAACAGTGTTCCTAACGATTGTAATCCAATACAACTATATTGTATACCTTTTTATTACTTTTATCACAAACTTATCAATTGTCATTTAATTATGTTTTCTGTCTTGATTTTAATTAGTAACTGTCTAAGGTTAATGATTCTGATCATCATTCGCACGGTTTTTGTGAGAACTGTTGTTTGTACTGTACATCAATTTATCACACACAACAACTTATTCCCAAATTCTATTCACAATTACATCGCACTATCAACAACACGCACCGAGCTTCTTGTTAAGCTCTTTCGGATAACTGCCAACTTAGTACACCATCGGAGTCTTATGAATCAAGCTTGTGAAAATGAATAGTGAACTACTCTGGAATAATATAGACTCTACGTTAGATATTGTTTGTGAAACTTGCCTGCCTTCAAATTGCACTACTATTTTCGGTAAGGAGTATAACTTCAAAGTAATAACTTTTAACATTAGAAGTATCTCAAAAAACTTTGATGCATTCTCGCTTCTCCTTCGTGATATTAGGGTCAACTTTGACGTCATTATTCTCACTGAGTGTAGACTGACAGACACTGCGGTTATTGGGCAGATCCCAGGTTATTTAAGCTTTCATACATGCAGAAATATCAATCAGAATGGGGGGGTTGTCGCATATGTCAGAGATTTATGGAGTGTCTCGGTGGCAGAACCCGTGTTTGATAAGGCCTGTGCACTTCATTTAACAATACAAAATGAAATAGATATCTTGGGATTATACAGGTCACCTTCTTTCAACTATAAAAATAAGTTTGTGGATTCCCTAACATCTTTTTTAGAAGGTCTGTCTCAGAAGTCACGCATAATTTTGGCTGGGGACTTGAACATCGATATCCTATCTGTCGATAAGGATAAATGTGATCCGTCGGATTACTTACTAATACTAAGTCACTATGGTTTTAGACCTGCAATCACTAGATGCACTAGAAACTCTGCATGCTTGGATCATATCTTTATTAAGTCCTCTGACCAAGCAGTGGGTGTAGTCTGCGAAACCGCTATCACTGATCACTTGCCAGTTGCTCTCGGTTTATCAGTTGGGTCTAAAGGAGAGAAACCAAGTCGTTGTAAGACTATCGTGGACTTTAAGAGTGTCAACGACGCCCTGGAGGTAGTGGACTGGTCTCTTGTCACCGGGAAAAAGGACGTAAACGACGCTGTCCAAGCTTTTGTAAATATTGTGAATTCTGCTGTCCTAAGTAGCTCAAGGATAGTGCGTATCAGTAGATCAAAGTTCGCGCTGAGTCCATGGATGACCCCAGGTCTATTACGCTGTATTCACCACAGAGATCATTTACACTCCCTAGCTAAACGTTTCCCCTCTAATGAAATTACCCAGATCTCATACAAAAGATACCGAAACTTTTGTAATGACATTTTGAGGCGGGTCAAGGACGAATATAATTCTAGTGAACTGAAGTCGAATCATAAGAATCCAAAGAAATTTTGGAACACAATTAAAAATATTTGTCACTTCAAAGAAAAAAAGAGTGCCGCTACCAACTTGCTTACCACTAAGCCTAATCAGTCGGACTCTCTGAGCTTCTGTAATGAGTATTTTTCTTCTGTTGGTCAAAAACTCGCTAAAGATATCCCTGCCAGGGTAAATAGGACGGAAGAAGTCCTTTCAAGTATGGTTACCATTAAAAGCAGTCCTCAGCACTCGTTATTCCTTGCACCTACTGATGTCTTGGAAGTCAGCTTCCTCATCTCTCAGCTAAAGGACAAGACTTCTACAGGGCTAGATCTATTAGTAAAGAGCATTAAAAAGCAAACTATCACACCGCTAACCTACATTTTTAATCTTAGCCTTTCTTCGGGCGTTTTCCCAAATTTTTGGAAAACTGCTTCAATTACGCCGATCCATAAGGACGGGTCTGCTGACCTGCCATCTAACTATAGACCAATTTCCCTTCTTAATACCTTCTCCAAACTCCTTGAGAAATTAGTAAATAAGCGCTTGGTTGACTTCTTGGAATCACATAGATTACTTTCTGATAGACAGTTCGGTTTCCGTCAAAAGAAATCAACTGAGGATGCTGTGATGTTAATGACAAACCTAGTTTCGGCTTATCTTGACGGCGGCCTTAACTGTATTGCAGTATTCCTGGACCTCGCCAAGGCTTTCGATACGGTCTCGACTCCCATCCTTCTAAGAAAATTGGAATGTATGGGAATTCGGGGTATAGCTTTGGAGTGGTTTAGGAGCTACTTGTCTGGTGGGAGCCAACTGACGCGCATTGACGGACTGGCAAGTGACAGACTCCCAGTCAACTACGGGGTTCCTCAAGGAAGCATACTTGGGCCGACTCTCTTTATTATTTACATTAACAATATACATGACCTTGATATACCCTCAGCCGAACTTATTTGTTACGCTGATGATACCGCTATTCTTTTTAGAGGTAGCGATTGGGACAGCGCCTTTAAAGCCGCCGAGTGTGGCCTAGCACGCATATATGAGTGGTTGGAACAAAACCTGCTCACCCTAAATACTAAAAAAACTAAATACTTATGTTTTCATATCACAGCTGCGTCTTGTCCAACCAGGGCATATAATCTGCGTATCCATTCTTGCCGCTTCCGAGGTGCCACCCCTACCGTCTGCAATTGCCTCGCGATCCAGCGGGCAAGTGAGCTGAAATACCTTGGTCTATTATTGGATGAGCACCTTACCTTCGCAAGTCATATTCATTTTGTTGCCAACAAAGTAAGAAAAGTAACTGGTATTATGCGAATTTTGAGAAGGTGCGCGGATTTAGATGCCATGAAAACCGTTTATTATGCTGTGTGCCATTCGATAATCACATATTGTATGAGAGTCTGGGGTGGTGCTGCAAAAACTTTCATGCTGGAGCTGGAAAGGGCGCAACGTGGTATTTTCAAGGTAATGCTGGGAAAACCAATTTTGTACCCCACAAATGCCGTATATAATGATATGAAGATGTTGCGCGTGAGGCAGCTGTATATCTTAACTGCTTCTCTAGATACTCACAGGTTCGCCACGCACCTGGAAAACTTTGACACCATTGTTAGTCATCGTATCTACAGACTGCCTGTGCCCGCTGTGAGGACAAGTTTTGCGAAACGGTTTGCCAGATACTGCCTGGTTGCAACCTACAACAACATGGCAGCGATATGCAACTTCAAGAACTGTTCTCTAAAAGAAGTAAAAAAACGCGTTCTACGGTTACTTTGTTCTCTAGATTACACACAAACTGAATATCTGATCTGCAATAGCTAACCTAACAAACTTATTATCTTTTCACACACACACACACACACACACACACACACACACACACACACACACACACACACACACACACACACACACACACACACACAACACACACACCATTCACTTATCTTAAAGTGCCAATACTTCAGCATATTACATTGCATCTGGTCTCTCAAGATACAGGCAAAGCCTAGTTTGAGAGCCTTTGGTAACTGGCGAGACTTTATGGCTTTTTCTTTGTATAATCTAAGCTTAAACACATGTATTATTATTATTTTTTAGTGGTCAATAAAGATATTTTTATTTTATTTTATTTTATTATTTATTCGTATTATGAATTGGATTAGAAATCGCAAAATGGCCACTTCCTCGACAATTCATATTATGATTCAGATAGGATTCATATTCGGCAATTGATTCATTTGACAGTTTTCTATGAGAAATCCTAAAATGGTCCACTAAAGGAGAATTGCTAGAGCACGAAAATATGTCAATTAGCAGATTCTTAAAAAGTTACTCATGAGCAACATCTTACAATTCAGCTTTCCTGTTTTTTAGTAAAATTAGTTAAAAATGGCAGATTTAGGACTGCATGAAACCTTTTTGGAGCATGCCATGTTACGACAAGATTTTTGTACATAGAAAAAATGAATTTTTTGTATGTAAAATGCCACAGCCAAAGGTTATTTGATTATTTTGCGTAAATTGTATGTTTGTCGCAATTTTTTTAAGAATTTCGGTATTGAGGACTATGAAAGCGCCTTAGTAAGGACATGAAATACATAATAAAATGAGTATGTGAAATATACCATACAACCTTAATATTGTGCAGTTGTTTAATGCTTCAACACCCGAGCGGTTGCAGGCAACCGCATAACAATAGAATTTGCATTGTGTCTCGTTCACATAGGTACGCTTGAGGGATTAATTAATACTTGATATGGATACAATTATATTTTATTTATTTTGTCACTACATAGGTATTGAATGAGAGACTTACTGGAATTTCAGCAAAAAAAACCTTAGCTGCTAGTGAACCTGAGAAATGGGCTGAAAGAAATTCTTAAGTTTGCTCATTCTTCGGCGTTTTTAAGACACTACACAACGAGGCTCAGTTTAAAAAAAAGATATGGATATTATTCAGTATTTTTATTTTACATAACAAAACATAATCATTTCATATACTTATAGCTACCGACGTGACCTAATGATTAGTTATTATTGCACACTAATGTTCAGCTACATCAGCAAGGAAGGCATCCCATGGCATAGGCTCTTGGATCACACGTGCTGCATATTAGTTTGATAGGTTTTAGAAGGCCTTTAGTGTAATATCTCGCACCGGTTTTTCACCTAGTGTGTGCGAGACAGGATTTGTGTTCAATACTTCCAATCTCTCATTCCACATCATATGTTCTTCTTGTAGTTGGCTGACAGACATAGATACTGCAAAGAAGGAGAATGAAGTTGATATTGTATACATGGAAAATATAAAATTGAATTACTATAACTCATAATATTGAAATGCTCACAGTAAAACATCATTTTAGTGACTTACTTGTGATCAAGAATCCTTTATATTTAGCATATTGGATATATTTTGCGATGAACTGAGATTGAGGTTAGGTTAAGTTTCTGCAAGAAAAAAAATCATTTTTTAAAACCTGTATCCCGTAGCACACTAATAGTAAAGAACTTGATGTTCTTGTAAGTAAATTGTTATCCTAAGTACTTACTTAACTTCCACTGAATCATAACAAACATGGAGAGTTTGTGATCTCGACTTGATTTGACAAACAAGTGCCTAAACTTAATGAATTCATTGTTCGTACGTGACGGACTTAGCACTGAGTGGTTATTTCTTCTCACTTGGATCACAAAAATATAACTTGGAATGCATTAAAGTGCTTCAAAACACTCAAATCCCACCAAATATTCAGTCTTATGAAGTTATTGTGAAGTTATGTTGTTGTTTTTTTAAGTTGGTTAGGCGACACTTCAAATTGTTACCAGTCGCAAAAAGAAATTGTGACTAGTATTTCATCATGTACTTTTAACCTTCTACTATTGATGTTTTGAGGTAAAATCATAACTTTCACTGAAAAAAGATTATTCTAAAGTCATTTCTTCAAGATTCACTTCGCAAAATGTAATAAATACGAAGGATTAATAACCGGTAAAAGTACGGTTTTCATTTTTTGCATGCGGCAACATATACGCCAAATATGAATCTGCGTATGAATTGAATTGCCGCAATTCTGCTAAACTTAGTGGCTATTTTAGGAAAATTAGAGGAATTGCTACGGAATTGCAAAGAATTCAGGAAATAAATTCTTTCCAGCAATATTGCGTGATTTGGCCTTTTTAGACCCGCTGGCTTGGGTCCTAGTTAGAACTGGATCCCATGCAGGTGGAATTTTCCAACCATCTTCTCTGTTAAAATTTGGATGTTTTCTTATTTCTATAGCTTCGCATAGCACACGTGGAATGAACCGACGTTCTTTTGATAGTATTTTAGGTTGGTCAAAACGTATGAAGTGGTTGGGTTTGTCTAAGGCATGTTCACACACTGCAGATTTTATGTTTCGTCTATGTTTAACGTCAGCTATATGTTCTTTTATCCGCACGCCTATACTTCGTTTGGTTTGCCCGATGTAGGAAAGGCCACAGTCACATTCCAGTCTATACACCCCTGCATCTTGAAGAGGTATAGTGCACTTGACAGGTGGTAAAAATTGGTTAATCTTCTTTGGCGGCTTGAAATAAGTCTTGATGGAAGCTCGCTTCAAGATATTTCCAATCTTGTCAGTAACCCCCTTGATGTAAGGTAGTACGGCAGGTGGGCGTTCAACTGTCATGGGCTTGGCACTGGCACGGGGTCTGCAACGACGTGGTACTGGAAGCTGGTTGTCCCGTAGTACCTTCCTTACATGCTGAAGTTCAGCAGCCAGGTGTCGGTCGTCACAGATGCCTAACGCTCTCTGAAACAAAGTTTTGCCCACGGTAGCTAACTGTGAAGGATGATGGTGAGATGCACCATTGAGATATTTTTCTGTATGGGTGGCCTTTCTAAAAACTGTGTGGCTAAGTGTGTTATCAGAATTCCTAGTTAGTAAAACATCTAAGAAAGCTAGTTTATTGTTAGCCTCAATTTCCATAGTAAATTGTATTTGTGGATGAATAGAGTTAAGATAGTTCAAAAAAGCAGAAACTTTATCTGTGGGTAATATTGTGAAGGTGTCATCTACGTACTGTTTATAAAACCTTGGTGATATAGGTGATGTGTTCAAAGCTGTGGCCTCAAAATCTTCCATGAAGATATCAGCAACAACAGGTGATACTGGGGAACCCATCGCTACACCATCAATTTGTATGTAGAATTTACCATCCCATAATGAATAGCCAGATGTAAGGCAATGCTCTAAATGTTCTGCATACTCTATGGGCATATCCAATTCAACTAACTTCCTTCTGGTAATTTCAATGCAGTCTTTCACAGGTAAACTTGTAAATAGGGACTGTACATAAAAACTAACCATTGTTTCATTTTCTGCCAATTGCAAGGTCTTTATTTGGCCTATGAAGTCATAGGAATCCTTAACATGTGCCGTAGTTCCTCCTCGTAGTACAGATAGTGTTTTCGCCAAATGCTTCGCCAGCTTGTACGGTGGGGAATCAATCTGACTCACAATAGGACGAAGAGGAACATTGGTTTTGTGTATTTTAGGTAGCCCATACAGTTTAGGTGGTTTTGTACGACATGTTGGTACTAATAGCTTAGCATCAAGATTTAAACTATCGCTATGTTTTTTCACTAGGTCGCTGGTTTTCTTCAATATTTTGCTCGTTTGATCTATTTTTACACTATTTTATGGCTTACCTTGTCAAACGCACTGCTGAAGTCGGTATACACAGCGTCGATCAGGGAGCCACAGTCTACACTGCGCGATAAATCTGATACAAAGCAGATAATATTGTTTTTTTCCATTCACTCGGAAAAACACCACTGGCAAGAGAATGGTTGAATAATGTGGTCAGCGGAAAAGAGAGAGCAGCTGCGCTACGCTTAAAGAAAATCGGGTGCACGCCATCCGGTCCAGCGCCCTTGGCAACGTTGAGATTCTTGAGCTTCTCGAAGACGTCTGTTTCCTCCAGACGCAAATAAGACAAACTATCGAAGACTGAGAAATTGGAGCGCTGAGCATCAGTCAACCCATCAGAGTAGACTGAAGAGAAATGAGCTGCAAATAGATTCGCGATATATGGACCTTGATCTGCGATCAGACTATCCAAGTGCATTTCAGCAGGTATGTCGGTATTACACCCGCGCTTGCTGTTCACAAACTGCCAGAAGGCTTTCGAGTTATTGGAGATTGCGTTTTCCATTTTGCCAATATATATGTAGTCTATAACAGCAGTGTAAATATGACCTGCAGCGTTCGCGGACAAGGTCGAATTCGATTTTGTCTCTGGGATTTTGATACTTACGGAATCTGATTCGAACCTTATTCTTTTCGGCTATCAACTTGATGAGCGAGGGGGTAAACCAAGCCGGGCACGTTTTGTTTTTAGATTTGTATTTTGGAACGTACAGCAACAGCAACAGTCTTGAGGTAAAGTGCTGGTAATATTTTTCTAACGTCAGGAGCTGCTAATATTACCTACTTATCCTTATTTTCTTTGCTTATTCAAGTAAAAAATCAAAGAGAAAGTATTACATCGCAGGAATCTATAGTGAGTTTGCTCACAGGCGAAAATGTATTGCTAAGTGTGAGGGATTTTGTCCGCAATTTTCGTGAAAGTCAAGTAGATTATTCATAAATTATTTCGCCAGTTTGGGGTTCCAAAACGAATTATTGTCATTGAAAGTAGGCGAATATAATTATGAAGGATTATTTATGTGAAGTAAACTATCTAAATGGTAATGTGAAGGTTTTTAAATATTAAGTAAATTATCATACGTACTTTTTTAACTAATTTAAAATACTTATTAATATGAACTGTATGTGTGTGATATTTTTGGAATCGGATGATATTTGAGTAAAATACGCATGCTATTTTTCATAAGTGTATGGACGTCCTTATGTTTGTCTGAAGATTCCTCAAAGGATATTTTATTATTATATAAAAGTATATTTTTATTACAATCCATTGAGAAGTTTTCTAACGAATCTTACTTAGTAAGCTGATGCAAACAAAAATAAAGCATGCATGAAATTGAATGGTGGTAATAAGGAATCTTTCCGGTGCCTTTAAAACGCTTCAAGGTCTTAAGTCACATTTCCGCACTTTGTAAAATATCTGCTTGAGGAGTTTTAGAACTGCTGTGGTGGAAGTCTCAACCACATTTACATGTCCAACACCAGATGGCGGTTGAAAAATTGTAAGATAAAATTCGTGATTAGCGATAACGTAGAATTTCTAAATGAACTGAAATAATTAATAATATTATAATAATATACATTATTATATTAAATAATGTGATTCAAGTGATTTCTTAATCAATAAACAATACGGAAACACGAATTTTTTCTGAGCGTTATGAAAAAACTTATTTAATAAATATTTACATCGCAAACTGTGATTGGGACTTCTCCGTTCGGTTCTCAGGTATTGGATGGTCAGTTTCCGATTCCACTAAACGTAGTGCTTACTTGAGTTCGAAATATATAAAAAAAACGTACCAACCGTCAGTTCTTTGAATATTGAAGTATATCTATTGCGGGGGCAGGCCGCAACCATGCGGAAGCATGTTACGCAAAGGAGTCAGCAACGCCTCGGCATGTAACACCGGATAGCGAACGCCTCGCCTCGGATCGTGTTTGCTACAATTTATGACAGATCTTCTATACTAGTGAATGTCAGCCCGTTTGATAGGGTGGGTGGATAGTTGTCATTGTCAACTACCCATCGGGTGACTCATCGTAAGCACGTTACAACGCATGCGCCGCTGGTGGAGAGTTGGTCTCGAGCTGATCTCGATCCCAGGTGGTGTCGTTACAAAGTTAGACGTGCGTTGAAGTATGGAGTATCACAAATATTACTGAACGCCTCGAGTTGATACGGTGTTGTTACTGAAACCGGTGGATAGGTGTAAAGGTGTGTATAATAAAAACCGTCATCAAAACCAAAATGCACTAAAAAGTCTTAAATAAACTCTTGACTATTGAAAGGAAAGGAACCTATTTTAGGCAAACAATTTTTTTTCACAGTCGGAGCTGTGATAGTTGATGCTTGATGGTCAAAGTGATGGCACCGACTCCAAAAAGAAATTATTTGCCTTAAATAGGTTCCTGTCCTTTCAATAGTCAATAGTTTATTTAAGACTTTTAAGTGCATTTTGGTTTTGAAGTCGGTTTTTAATTTTATTTTTTCATTTTTAGAGATTACAGGAAAGGGGGGGGGGGGGAGGGGGTGAAGTTGCAGCTTATGACTCTGTTCTTTAAGAAGCTACAAACTATCTTTATAATTACTGAAAAAATGGGCCAATTTGGAAAAAATGGGACCAACTAGAAGGTGTATCCTCTAAGTAAACGAAAAAAAAATTCGATTCGTTCGACAAACGACTGAGATATGAGGTAACATAGATACAAAAAAAAGGAAAAAGAAACATACAGTCGAAATGATAACCTCCTCCTTTTTCAAAGTCGGGAAAAAAGTGGCTTAACCTTACCAAACACAAGGACGCTTGCCTGACAAGTATCCCTTAAAGTGTTGGTGTTGACGAAAGAAGCAAAATGTGAAACTAAGTAGCTATAAAACTAAGGCCTCTTTCAAGGAGACGCGTGGCTTAGCGCGTTGCGTTGCGGGAAGCGGGCCGCCAGAAACACAAACATACGATAAAGTTTGCAGCGCTCAAGAAGAAGCGTTTTCGCAAGCGTTTGTTTGATTTGTAGCGTTGCATGCCGCGAGAGTCGCGGCGTTTGAAGTGGCGGGTGAACTAGCAATTATTGCAACACGCGAACGCGGCGTTTGAAGCATCGGGCGTCGCCGCAAACGACGTGGCAACATTTCTATAGTTTGAGTCAGCGCGTGGGACGACGCAG
This sequence comes from Pyrausta purpuralis, assembly GCA_963924145.1. Lineage (NCBI taxonomy): Eukaryota > Metazoa > Arthropoda > Insecta > Lepidoptera > Crambidae > Pyrausta > Pyrausta purpuralis. Next base: position 21,443,009 of record OZ001649.1, read on the forward strand.
GTCGCTTCACACGTCGTCTCACCATAAACGGTAGAAACACCCGATGCGCCGCACGCGACGTGCGAAGCCACGCGTCTCCTTGAAAGAGGCCTAAAACCACAAAGTCTGTCTTTTGAACTTGGTTATAAATAAATAATAAATATTTCCTTTGGGGAAATTAGCCTAATAACGTTAACAATTTAATGCTTACGTTACAAAGGGAATTGAACTACCCACCGACTAATTAGCTATCTGGGTATTCCTCACAGAGGTGTTGGTAATGAGTAGGATGAATTTACCACGAATAACATGCCTCGAGCATGTTTCATGTGACACGTCTGTTCTAATTAGATTCTTGTGCAGTTCATATACGAAAAAGGCAAAAAACCAGCCAAGTGCGAGTCGGACTCGCGCACTAAGGGTTCCGTGCCAACTTTAACTGAATAAGGGGAATCCATTTACTTCTGTCTAGTAAAATTTCAAAATATTTTGTTGACTACAAATATAACTTTGTTTTTCATAGTGTTTGTATGAAGTACAAAGTTATGTTTGCGGTTGTTGCAAATGTGCTATATCTCAAAAACTACTAGTTCGATCCCGTCTGAACCATTTTTCGTTGAAAGTATTTATTAAGATCTACATCATATATTTTTTTCAAAATTTACACTTGCTTGGTTTAGAAATTAGATGAGGGGACGCCCATTTTACCACTTTGGAAGCGTCTAGCTATGAAACGTTTGACTTTAAAAGAAAATGGTTTTAGAAACCTCTATGTCATTTTACACACACACGTCACACGTATAGGTTTGACAAAAAATTTTTTTTTGGTTTTAGTTTCATGTATGAGAGCCCCCCTTAACTGTCATTATTTTTTATTTTTTATGAGAATCGGTTAGCAGTTAACACGATACATCTTCCCACCAAATTACAATTGTGTAATGCTTATAGTTACAGAATAAAATGGGTGTGACATACGGACGGACAGATCAGCGATAGAATATTTTTTGTCAGAGAAAAATATATTTTTGATTTTATAGGGTTATGATTTGTATGCATTACGATTTCAACCGTGCGGTAGATAATAATAATAATAATAAAAATACTTTATTGCACACCATAAACATAATTACACAGGATAGTATCTTTGATATTCGCTATAAGTACAATTTAGGCGGTCTTATTGCTTGTAGCAATTTCTTCCAGACAACCTTCAGGTAAGGAAAAGCATGAAGAATGAAAGAAGAGGCATGGCGATAAAATTATGTTTTACGTGTGGACATATTAGGTACTTGGATATTGGTACACTATTCGCAATCAAATAACTACCGACAAGTTCGATTTTCAGTTCTATGCATTTCGATTTATTTAAAGAAAGAAAGAAAATTCATTTATTTGACTCAAATAAAATTACATCAAGCTTAATATACAAATATAATACAAAAGCAGGTGACTTGAGTCAAAAAGGCACCCGCTCAGCATAAGTCGTGGCAGCGGGACGCATACTACGACGCTGATTTTCAGCGGGTGCATTAGTGGGTGGTAATAATTTGGCAATGAATTATACACCAATAAGAAATATATATCACAAAATTAACAATAAAATGTAAATAACACAACATTTGATTATAAATAATATTATCGATGTGTATTAAATAATATAAAATAAAAAAAAAAAATTTGGTTTGGCTTTATTGCGGCGGCCATAGACAATGTTTTTATAATCTGTGGCGGTTGGCCATCATGCGCATTCCGACGACATACGAGTGAAACCGATAATAATGCCACGCCACCCAGCCACGTACAAGAATAGCAAACACGTTTTGTCGGACACGTTGGCATTAATTGATAGCAGTAATTGTGTTGTGTTAATGGCTACCAAATATTACACAAAAGAAATGGTCGTATCATCCGGAACTGGTCAATGCAAAAGACTGCGATAGACTCCACGCGTCACCGCCATGCACGATAACTATGCGTGCGTACGCGGACATTTAAATTACGAAGAAGAACCCTGAACGCATGGCGTGTAATTGCCTGAGTCTGGGTTTGCGACCCCCTAGTTTGACGCGCATACCCCGTTGGTAAATTAACCAGTGCTTTCGTCTTTACATTGATTATGTAGTAAGTGCTGTTTAAGTTTTGATTTAAACGTTGATTTTATTTTCAGGGCGCGCAACGGCGGGGGCAGCGAGTTCCAGCACCGTGTCGCAGCGAATTTGAAGGAGCCGCGGAATGCAACTGTGCGATGTCTTGGGGTCAGGAACACGCTAGCACACTCCCTCCTTCCATGCCCATTCCCACCCCGTGCCCATACCAAGTTCTCATGTAAGTAGCGTGGTGTCTTTGTCTTAATAACTTCAAACATTAGGCTTGCCAAGTTCAGTTTCCTACGAGCCTCCATTCGCAGCATGCTCGCAGCACTAATGTATGGAGAGACGTGAGTTCGAGGCGGGATATGATAGCAGAAGCGCACGCACGCATTTTGCACTCGCTGAATAAGCTTTTCCGACCTCGCCAGCAGACAGGGACCATACACCGTATCGCAATAATTAAGCTTTGATAGCACAAATGACTCACAGAATGCTTTTCTGATTGCCTCGCTCAGATACGGTCTTATTTTGTATAATAGCTTGAGTCGATAAAAACAGTTTCTCGTGCATTGTGCGATAAGACTTTCAAATCTTAAATTACTATCAAAAAGCAGGCCCAGGTTTCTTGCTCTGTCAACCCTTTCCACTGGATCTCCATTTATGGCTATATTTATTGTATTCATGTGTAATTTTTGGATGTTTTTAGGTGTTCCTATTCTTAAAAATTTGGACTTTTTTGGACGCAGCGTAGGACGTTCACCAACAAGATGGACAGACGACCTTATAAAGATTGCAGGATCAAACTGGATGCAGACCGCTAGTAATCGGTCGCTGTGGAAATCCGTGGGGGAGGCCTATGTTCAGCAGTAGACGTCCTTTGGCTGATAATGATGATGATGAATGATGGACTTTTTTGGGTTTAGCATGAGGCAGTTACTGTTACTCCACTTGCTTATCCTCTCCAGCTCATTGTTTACTGTCGTCACTGCGCTTCTACACTGCTCAGGGTCAAATGAGTAGTACAATTGCAGATCATCTGCATAAAGATGGTAGCTACAGCCAGTGATGCAATTAATGATGTCAGCACTGTACAGGATAAAGAGAATTGGGCCCAAAATTGAGCCCTGGGGGGCCCCCCTACTCACCACTTGTGGTGCTGAATGCACTGTGACACCATTTGCTCCAGTTATCTCCACATACTGCTGTCGCTGATATAGGTAGCTATGGAACCACTTTATGGCTCCTTTATGAACCTGCCGCCTGTGTCATAAGTGAGTTAAATAAAAACCAATAGTATATACTGTTATTGATCAAGTTGATAATACAATAAATAAATGACATTTACTGATTAATATTAATTAGATTTGCAATGTTGTTATCAATTAAATGGATTTGAGGAAAAATAATATAAAATATAGGGTAAATTAAATATTTGCTATTAATTATTATCAACACTACCAGAAAAATAATAATAATATGGGTTCTTACTATTTTTAGGTTGGCATGACACACAGATTGAAACAAAGGCGACCACTTGGCAGCATCAATAATGCGATTCAAAAATTTCATTTCTAAATTACATACAACAGACAGTAAGAAAAAAGGTAACAGACCTTCTCTTTTGAATACAACAATATTACATTTTGCTTTTACCTTTCGTTCATTACTTAAGCATTGTCCTGTTACTGTGCCTGGTTTCGCCGTGTCAGCACTAAGGCACGGTGAAGAAAACCCGCTCGAGGTCACCCGTCGTCCGGATCTGGTAGACCCGCGCCCCGTCACCCTTGCGGGCATAAATGCGGCCCCGTCGCGTCCAAGTGTACCTCCACTGCAGCCGTCGGCCCTCCTCACGCACCCGGTGAAAAAGCTGACGGTTGGCTGCCTCCGCCCTCCGCCGTCAGGCCGCGGCGCACGCGCGCAACGCGCAGCAGCTCGTCACGCAGCTGGCGGCGCGCCAGGCGCACCACGACGCGGCGTGCGCAAGCACCGCCGGCCTACGCCGGGGGAACAATACTAACGCGCGTTATTATCGATGCACGCGCTTCTGCATTAATGCTAACGCGAGACATCATCTAACTCATTTTAATGATGATGATTGATTGACGAACTTTTTCGTATTCGAACTGCACGAGTATGGCCCTCTGGAAGCAGACTGAGATATTTCTGACACTACAGATTTCTTGAGTGAACAGATAAAAGCTTCAAATCGGATCTGTGTGCAATGGATAAAAAAGTTAAGACCTTGGAAATTGAGAACTCCCGTCTACATACAGAGCTTATGACAATAAAAACACTTTAAGTAACCAGGCACTTGTAACGGAAATGCAGACTATGATCGACAATATAAAACAGGAGATGAATGAACGAGACCAGCAGCAACTGCTTAGGGAGGTCGAAATAACAGGAGTGCCTGAGTACCAAGGTGAATCGACCATGCACATAGTCCAAACGCTATGTAAAAAAATGGGAATGACCTTAGAGGAGCGCGACATTGTTGGTATGGAACGGGTCGGACCAAGGCGCTTTACGGACGCCAAGGGGGAAGAATCAGTTGGAGCCCGCCCACGCCCTTTGGTTGTACGCTTAGCGCGGCGGACAGCGAGAGATGAACTACTGCGTAATGCACGCATACGACGAGGTCTTAACACTGAAGGTTTAGGTCTGCCGGTCGAAAAGCCCGCTCGTGTGTATATTAACGAGCGCCTGACAAAAACTAATCGCAGAGTATTTTACTTGGCCAGGCAGGCGGCTGTCACTGCTAATTGGATGTTCGTATGGACAAAAGAGCCGCCAAGCATCTACGCCAAGCAAAGGGACGGTAATGATAGCAGAGCAATGTTAGTAAAAACCGAAAAAGACATTAAACGTGTTTTTGGTGTGGATCTTAAGACATATTAGCCTTAAATGAGACCTGGATCCGTGCAGGAGAGGATAAAATTATACCGATAGTACCTGAGTACTCCTTAAAGATTAGCCCACGACCAGACAACATGAGAGGCGGCGGCGTTGGTTTTTATATTCGGAAAGGAATTAATGTTCGTGTCAAACCACACCCTGTCTCCGTTTTAGAACAGATGTGGTTAGAGCTACACATAACAGGAGTCGGCCGTTTTGCGATTGGTACGGCATATAGAACGGAAGCCGTGACGGTGGAAAAAGCCATAGACGCACTAAGTAACTCAATCGATCATTTTTCTTATTGTGACAACATTTTTATACTATCAGACTTCAATGTAAATCTTCTGCAACAAGACAAACCAAATACCAAAAAAGTACTGACGTTCTTGAACCAACGAGGCTTGAATCAACTAATTCAAGAACCTACAAGATTTAGAGGAGGCAAAGAATCACTATTAGATATAGTGATAAAAGACTGCCCATTAGGGAAATGTAGAGGAATACATATAAATCATAATCCCGAGATAAGTGATCACGCCATGATTCTTGTAGAACTGGCATTCAAGAAACCCAAACAGCAGCCACAGTACATTTATAAACGTTTTTTTGCATAAATTAGACTTAGACGCTTTCAAAGATGAAGTTGACAAAGTAAATTGGTATGACATTGTACATCAGAAAAATGTTGAGGACAAAGTTGATCTTCTAAACCAAAAGTTACTGTTATTTGATAAACCAGTGAAAAAAGTACGCATCAACAATAAATCATCGCCGTGGATAACAGATAATATTAAAACCATGATGAAGCTACGTGACTCTGCTCTAAGTAAGGCTCGTAAAACAAATCTAGAAACTCATAGAAACTTTTATAAGGATTTACGCAATTACACTAACAAAGCCCTGGAGCGAGAAAAATTGGCGTATTTTTCCTATTATGTTAATAAAAACAAACACAACCCAAAGGAAATGTGGAATCATTTGAAGAACTCTTCCGCTATAAGAAGCAATGATAAACCTCTTATTCCTAACCATCTGTGCTGTCCTGATGACATAAATAACTTCTTTTTAAAACTACCAAGCAACGCTGATGCTGAGACGGAAACAGACAACTTACTACAATGCAATGAAGAAATAAATGAGGAGTTCTTTTTGAAGCCCTGTACAGAGAGTCAGGTACACAAAATTATACAAAACGTTTCAACAAATGCCTGCGGACATGATGATATATCTATAGACATGATCCGTCTTACATTACATGCTACTCTTCCAATAATTACTCACATAATAAATACTTCCATGGAAACCGGCATCTTTCCCCAAGCCTGGAAACTAGCAAAAGTAAGACCAACACCAAAGTCGGGCAACGTTGAAGAATATAAAGACCTCCGCCCAATAAGCATCCTGCCCGTTCTATTCAAAGTAATAGAGCGAGTAGTGTATGAACAACTGTCTAAATATCTTGAACAGAACAACTTGTTGCCAGTTACACAGTCGGGATTTCGCAGTGAACATGGGACTGCAACCGCATTGACGAAAGTAACTGACGATATAATTGGAGCATCAGATGGTGGTTTGGGAACTATCCTTGTATTACTGGATTTTTCGCGAGCTTTTGATTGCCTTAACCCTAGCCTATTGCTTAAAAAAATGGCCAAATACGGAGTGTCATCCAGCTCTCACAAATGGTTTCAATCTTTCTTAGCTAACCGATTACAGTATGTAGAGCTGCAAACAGACCAAGGAATTCTCAAAAAATCTGAAGTTAAAGAAATTGCGAGAGGCACACCTCAAGGCTCTATAATAAGTCCCTTGCTGTTCATTTTGTACACTGCGGATCTGGTGGGCAATCTTAAATACTGCAGAAGCCACTTGTACGCTGACGACACGCAGTTATATTATTCATTTCGACCAGAAGATCTGAATCTAGCAACAATGCACATTAACGAAGACTTGGCAACGGTATCAAAGTGGTCCCACAAAAATAATCTGGTTCTGAATCCGTCTAAGTCACAATACATCGTTCTCGGCAGCAAAGGGCAGTGTGAAAAGGTAACGCAACAGAACCCAAAAATCCAAATTGGAGACGAACCTGTTACACGAGTAGAGACTGAAAAGAATCTAGGTCTGATTATTGATAGAGAAATGCGATACAAAGAATATATAAATGGAAAAATCAGAAACGCAATTTATAGAATAAAGACACTTTACAGTCTCAGGAAATACCTATCTGAAGAAGTCAGGGTGATTCTGACAGAGTCGCTAGTCTTATCCCAGCTCAACTACTGCGACATTGTTTATGGCCCCCGACTGTTAGCACAAACAGCAAAACAAGTACAGCGGGTCCAAAACGCGTGCATGCGTTTTATTTATAACATCCCTAAACGAGCACATATAACACCTTACCTTAACAAAAAAGGAAAGCTCAACATGTCCAACCGGAGACTCCTACATTTAGCAGTTACAACGCGGAAAGTAATTGATCATCAAAGACCACATTATCTCTTTGAGAAATTAGAGTGGGTAAAAACCTCGCATTTGAAGTCTCTCAGATGTCACAGAGACACAAGTCTCAGGATGCCGAAACACAAAACTGCGCTTTTTGAAGGGGGATTCAAATATGCAGCAAGTAAAATATGGAACGATTTGCCTCCTCCATTACGAGAACCAATGCCCATACGAACAGTTCGCTCGCATCTTTTAGACGAACAACGAAAGAAAGGCATTGTTTATGCCAAGCTACTGAATTCCCCCTAACCGATACTTCAGCATCTTACACGCTGACAGGCATGCACACACACACGCACAAACACACACAAGCACACACCACATACATTACGCACCCTCATATAAGTTGTTGTTTAATATACAAATCAGTTATTATTACTTTGTACTTTTGCCTCATTATAATTTTTTATTTTTTTTGAAGTGAAAACTTCTTTAGCGGCGTTGAGCACTTTTGTGGGATGGGGGAAAAATGTGAAACTCGCGTCAGGACACGTGACCTGATCGAAAAACCGTAAGACGGTTGGCGAAATTATGGATGTAAGTTGATTTTTCTGAGAGATAAACTTTTTAATGTTATTTAATATAATATAAATTGTTATGTTTGTGTACGATAGCGCATTAAATAAATATTGTATTCTATAAAAATATATTATTATTATTATTATTATTATTATTGTATTCTATCACAAAAATGATAGTACTTTTATATTGATACTAACTATTCCAAACAATCAAAAATGCACAACGTTGATATTCAAGTTTTCACTTCTGCCGGCACTCCCGGAGTGCTTTCACAGTGTTTTTTTTTTTTATAACCGGCTTTCCGGCTTTATCTATAGGGGCCTGTTTGAAAACCAGCGCTGAATTAATTTCAGCAATAGCTGAAACTGGTACCCATTGCCTTAAATTTATCTTTTATCTTTGTCACCTCTTTGTTATAATTATTCATTTATTTTTAATTTATTTAAGTGCAGATTTCATTTTGTACTTGAGATCATATAGCAATAAATGATTTTCAATTTCAATTTCAATTTCAGTCAGTGGGTTATCCCTTTGATGAACCGTAACATCTAAAAGTAGGCGAAGGAGGCACATTAAAAAAAAACAGCCAATTGCGAGTCGGACTCGCGCACTGAGGGTTCCGTGCCAACGTTAACTGAATGAGGGAATCCACTTACTTCCACTTTGTAAAATACCACAATATTTTGTTGACGGCAAACATAACCATACCCATCGACGACATCGACGACATCGACGACCCATCTGGTATAGTGGTCGAGAAATAGCCTACTACGCAGCGGGTTGCAGGTTCGATCCCCGCACAATACAAACATTTGTGTGCATGATCATGTCTGTTTGTATTGGTCTGGGTGTTTTCTATGTATGTTATGTATGTATTTACCAATAAAAGTATTTAAGTATTATATCCGTTGTCCAACCAACAACCACCAACAAGATGGACAGACGACCTTAAAAAGATCGCAGGATCAAACTGGATGCAGACCGCTAGTGATCAGTCGCTGTGGAAAGCCGTGGGGGAGGCCTATGTTCAGCAGTGGACATCCTTTGGCTGATTATGATGATGATGATGATGATGATGATATCCGTTGTCTGGCACCCATAACACAAGCTTTGAGTAGCTTACTTTGGGACTCGATAGCGATGTGTGGGAATGTCCAAAGTTTTTATATTATATTTATATATTATTATTAGTATATTTATATTTATTTTATATTTATATATTATTATTATTATATTGATATTGATATTTATATTGATATTGATATTTACATTTACATTTACATTTACATTTACATTAACATTTACATTTACATTTACATTTATATTTATATTTATATTTATATTTATATTTATATTTATATTTATATTTATATTTATATTTATATTTATATTTATATTTATATTTATATTTATATTTATATTTATATTTATATTTATATTTATATTTATATTTATATTTATATTTATATTTATATTTATATTTATATTTATATTTATATTTATATTTATATTTATATTTATATTTATATTTATATTTATATTTATATTTATATTTATATTTATATTTATATTTATATTTATATTTATATTTATATTTATATTTATATTTATATTTATATTTATATTTATATTTATATTTATATTTATATTTATATTTATATTTATATTTATATTTATATTTATATTTATATTTATATTTATATTTATATTTATATTTATATTTATATTTATATTTATATTTATATTTATATTTATATTTATATTTATATTTATATTTATATTTATATTTATATTTATATTTATATTTATATTTATATTTATATTTATATTTATATTTATATTTATATTTATATTTATATTTATATTTATATATTTATATTTATATTTATATTTATATTTATATTTATATTTATATTTATATTTATATTTATATTTATATTTATATTTATATTTATATTTATATTTATATTTATATTTATATTTATATTTATATTTATATTTATATTTATATTTATATTTATATTTATATTTATATTTATATTTATATTTATATTTATATTTATATTTATATTTATATTTATATTTATATTTATATTTATATTTATATTTATATTTATATTTATATTTATATTTATATTTATATTTATATTTATATTTATATTTATATTTATATTTATATTTATATTTATATTTATATTTATATTTATATTTATATCTATATCTATATCTATATCTATATCTATATCTATATTTATATTTATATTTATATTTATATTTATATTTATATTTATATTTATATTTATATTTATATCTATATCTATATCTATATCTATATCTATATCTATATCTATATCTTTATCTTTATCTATATCTATATCTATATCTATATCTATATCTATATCTTTATCTTTATCTATATTTATATTTATATTTAAGTTAACATTTATTTCATCAAGAATACAATTATATTAACAATTAACTAAAAAGATTTAAACTAACTAAAACAAAACTTAACTAATATGTACATACGGCAGCACGTCAGACTACTACACTTTGACCTTGAGCGCTTTGAAAGTTGAACGGAGAGAATCGTGCGAAAGAGACAAATATCCTATTTCAGTCCTACTTCAAATGAGTCGTGCTGCATCGCTTCTCATGTGATTTTGGCGGGAAGGATGGTGTGATTTATTGAAATGCAAACAAGCGGTTGCGTATTTCTTTACTTTTCGTTTTTTTATGATATAGGAGCAGTTTTGCAGATTATATAGGTATTTATTACTTTTAGTGCCTGTATAACCGGTTCCTGTTAAAGTTCCATATAGCTATCTGGAACCCGTAAAACAAGCTCTTAGAATACTTTTTGAGTTTTATCTCATTTAAACTCTTTACGCTCTCATTACACTTTCAAAGAATGCTTTGCCCCCCCTCTTTTATTAATTACTATTAGTTACGTCGCCCGTTTTTAAAATAAATATTTATAAAATTATCGTGAGAAGTAAAATAGCGCTTATGCACTCAAAACACACATTACTTTTTTAACTGTGTTTTGATATATTGTTTGAACCGTTTAGCCTTAGGTAAAGCATTTCAAGCATAATGTAGATAATACCCGCTTGATGTGCGAAGTTTGGGTTCAGTTCCAGTCTTGGACAGAAACATTTTATTCCAAGCGTTTGCAATAAGTGCAATGAACTAATGAATGACTGACTTATTATTACGCTGTAACATTACCTTTTGTTCTGCATTAGCGGCAGGTTCACCTACCACAAACCATTACAAAATAGTGAAGCTGAAGGGCAAATCACAACTGATCAGATTGACGAGTTCAGAAGGCACTTAGCCTATCAGTTCGCGGTCATGCAACCATGAGGTTAGTCTAGTAGTATTATATTATCTGGGGTCTTAAGTTAGGCTAAGAGCGAGACACATTTGGCGAGACGCGACAAAGAGAACGAAAAGATATCAATTGAAACTAAACCCTAACTTAATTACATACAGTTAAAATAGCAAACGACTCGCTCGCAAGGACATCCCGATGCCACAAGAGCCGCCGCGCGACTCTCACGACTGCTCCTACTAGCTTCAACCGTATATAATTACTTTAAGGTTTACTTTAAATTGTTATCTTCTCGATTTTTTCGCCGCGCCTCGCCAGCTGCGCGCAAAGCTAAGTTAACTTTTTTGCGACTGCTTCACGTTCGCACGACCGTGCCGAAAACTAGTGAGCCAAGGGTTGAACCCAACAAACGATAGAGTATTAAAATCCTAGTCTGAGAATTGAGTCCAATTGAGCTCACGGCCTCCAAATTCGGTGAGTCCGATCGCATGAGCTAATATTATTTCGGATATTTAATATCTATATCGGATAGCTAATATTGATTATTTGGGATATTATAAAGAAGATATTAGATAGTATTGAAGGCCACAGAACGAACGATCGATGGGGTGACGATTTGACGAGTTTTGAAACGCAATAGGAAAATCCGAGGCATGATAATGGCTCATAAAAAAGTTACTTTTAATTTTTAAAACAAAGTATAAACTAGCTATTGATTAGGAAAAAATAATAACATCATAATAAGTGAAAAATATTTATTTAGTAATTAATAACTTATAACAGCATAAGTAATAAATTATTTATACTAACTCCATCATAAAATTTGCAAAATTATCGCTTAAATTTGTAACAAAATGAATACCTATAGAAACAGAAAAACAAGCTCACCTAAAGAATTACAATATTTATTTTATAATAAAAACTCTCGATGATATTGATGATTGATTGATGATTATAAACATTTGCAAAAACAATAATATCTCAAAAACTTTTTTAAAATAGATGTAATTTTAATTACAATATAACATTTTATGATAAAAAGATAACTTCTTGATAACATTATTAACAATAAAATTTGTAAGAATAAAAAAACATATAAAACTTCTCTACGCTCGTTCATTAAGATGCCATCATGAAAAAAGAGGCAAAAAATATTTTTTGCTCAAATTATTATAACTTTGATTGGGAGTTCTAAAGTTACTTTTTATAATTATTACCAACCTAAAAATAAATCTGATTAAACAATTCAAACCTAACTATCTTAGGATCAGAACTACCATTTATTTATATTTTTTTACCTATTTGTGTGTCCAACTGGTGATTGGGCAAGATTACCAAGATTTACAGACAGAAGAACGAAAATTATTATGATAGTAGTAACGAGCAATATGGCTGAAATTCAATGTCAAATTCATCATGGTTTGTAGGTAATAATGAACATGTTGATGCTGTTATTACTTTTGACATAGATACCAACAATCAAAGCCATCTTATCGCTAGGAGCGTTCTCTTCCAGACAACATCTAGGTGGAGAAAAAAGGTCACAAATAACACAAAATTACCTACGTTAAAGTCATTATTTTTGTAAATAGGCCCACAGAAGGCATTTTTCCATGTTATCATACCACAGCTTCGGAACTTTTTTGGGCTACTACTGAGAAGATGGAGCGGAACAAACTCAGACTTTATTATCTTGCCACTTTTTCAAGATTTACAATAAGTTTAATACAATTATGTCTTTGTGAGAGCCGAACATTAATTTGTTTGCTCACCATTAATATGAACCCAGGACTACTTTTCTCGTCGACAAATATAACAATGTTATTCTCCCAATCAAAATTATAAATTTCTAAGCAAAAACTAACTCTTGCCTCTTTGTGATGAGCATTTAGTTCTATTTTCTTGTCTGGCCGGCAGCACTTCTTCCCCGCTTCCTTCAGTCTCCTCCTGACTGAACCAAGGAAATCTAAAACAAAAAAAACAAGTGTTGGTTCCTTTTACATAGAACATGATAGTGTGAACCAACGCTATACTGCTGCAACTGTAAAAGCTTGTATGGCCGCAGCTGTACAGGCCCTGATCACACTTTAACTTAGCAAACCAAATGAACACTTTATGATTTTTTTGAGACTTATTTTTACTTTTATTGTTACGATAATGAATTATATTATAATATAAATTTATTCATAACAACCACTGAGATATCGGGCGAATATGGAAAATAAATAAAAACTTCATTACTATAAATTGCACTTGCACAGCCAAAGTTGCTTTTTACAAGTGCAATTTATATTATTAAGTTTGTATAGTGACAAAACATTATAAAAACAAAAAAATAATTATAACTTTATTACTCTTTTTTCCCTATTAGGGAGGGACCTAACTAATAAATATAACTTGTGACTCGATTAAATTTAAAGCAAAATATTTTTTTGAAATAACTCTAGCAGGGGTAGTCAATAAATTATTATAGAGTATGCATTGGGCGAAGGATTGCCTTTGCAAATTTTCCATCAATTCTTTTTTATAGTCGGTCTACTTCCTGAGAGTTTGAAACAATCAAATAAGTAAGTATTTAAGCAAACTAAATGCCAGTGTTTTAAAATATGCTATATATTTTTTCATTCTATTTCTATAGATAAATCTAGGATTGATGCAATAAACTCACATTGTAAGTAGAAGAAGTAGCTCTCGTAATGGGGAAGGGATCAGCGGAGTGTGCCGCGACTATGGCCGCGTCCTCCTCTGCCGCCGTGGCTCTCTCATAGCGCTGGCGGTAGTGGGCTTCGATGATCCCCGACTCTTCCCACCGCCGCAACCAGAAATAAACAGTTTTTCGCTAAAACAAAACGTCAAACTTAGTTTATTTGCTATTTTAAAAGTTATTAATAAAACCATCTCAAAACTAAAAAAAAAATGGCTTCGATGACGTTGGTCGTGAGTAAAAGTTAATAACATTTTAAAATATTGTTGATGGTTTATATATATTATTATTATCCACATTTTTCAAGATAAAAAATGATGCCTAGCTAAGTAAATGACACATCGCTCAGGTATCAAATGGCCGCTGGTGGTCGCGTAGGTAAACAAACAAGATAATAACAACAGATTGTTGTTAAACACATCTGTAAGATTCATCCATTTTATTTTGTAATGTGATATTAAATTGAATCGTTATCTGACAGTCAAACACTCGTAATAAAATCAAATAACGAATTGAGTCTTTTGTTATAATTGTTACGTTTATTTATGAAAATTTTAAAACTCAACTTTAGTTAGCTAAAAGTGCTTCGAAACAGTGAGTAAACATGAAAACAAGTAAAGTATTTGGGAAACTGTTTTTGTGTCTATAAATTTGAATGAAGTTAATCCTTCCTAAATCTTTAAAACAAATAAAAATCTAACTTCAGTAACTAATTTGAGGTTTTAATTAATGTGAGGAAAATCATAGCTAAGTTAACCTGCTCTTTTTGTTTACACTTTCAAAAATAACGAAAAAGTAAATAAATAAATAACTTACCGTTTCTCCAGTCTGATCACAAATGTCTTTTACACGTAACACGCAATTATTCGCTCCCTCTCTACTTGGGATAGCGAAGGCGCGAAAAAACACTTTCGCCGGTAATGTCGAAAACGTGACTGAGGAGCTCGGGTCCGGTGGCAGACTGGCGGCGGCGCAGGGAGGCGTGGCCAACCCCCAGTATTTTGTCTCTATTGGCCGTTAGCTTTGAGTCTAATCGCACATTGGCAAATTTTGATAAAATAGACAACTTCACCAATAATATCAAGGAGACTTTCTTTCTAACACTCCATACTGCGTCGTAGTTATAGATATGTATAATGGGTAGCATGACGTGCTGCCGTGTGTACAAAGTGTAAACAAAATAAAATGAAACTATAAATAAACTAACCTAACCCCGAATCACATCGGTGAAACTTGTACCAAGAAGGCTGGCAGCATTACCCCGTTGAATAGCCATACTTATGCGTTGGCCAAGGTAGCTGCCAGCCCTATTGTCACCAGTAACACTAATTAAACGAGTGGACAACTCGGCGAACAGTTTTTTTGCCTCAGGGCCCCAGGGACCCAAAGTCTCAACTCCAAAAGGAGCAAAACGGTAACAACTGTCCAGGGAAGAGTATTTTCTTTTTTTTAAAGACTCCGCCATGGCAGCCGCTGCACCTGCACCTCTGGAGGTTGAGCAGACGTGAGAAGGAGCCAGAGTGTCTACACAGGTTGCATCCCAGACCAGAGCACGACCATTACTCCAAGGGATGATAGTCATCCCATCAGGTCTTCTACCATCGTCCCGGCAAATTCCCAAGGGTTCTAAAACAGCCGGAACTCTAGCAGAAGTAAAAGCCCTATGGAGAATGTCGTTGAGATTAGCATGTCGAGGAATGCGACCTGCGCTTTGAACGCATGATAGACCGTGTAGGCCGAGATTGTCCACAACAGTACCACAGCGGCAGTAGTGGGGATGTGTGATTCGGGTACCTAATCGCAGGCATGAAATTAAACATAGGGAAGTATTGTCTAAAACGGAACCAATGTTGGAAGAAGGTTGCATGTGTAGCCATAACCCAGACTCTCTTTCAGCTACAGCGATGAGACGAGCACGCTCTGTCACACTAGAGCTCGAATCAAGCAAAGAGTCGTATACCTGCTTACAAAGCGACTCGTCCCATTGTCTCTGAGATTTTATTGATATAGGTGGTTCAGAGGAACAAATATTCCCCCAAGCATTTCTTGCTTCTGCCAAGCACGCAACCTCAGCATCGCGAAGCGACGAATTTAAAATTTGACGGAAGAGGAGGAATCGTGCTATAGGCAGAAGAGAGAAAAGCAGGGAGCGAAACACTGGAAATTTTGCGAGTGCTTAACCCTCCAAACCTGATAGGAAGAGAAGCCTGAGACCAGGCTCGCTCGTCTAATGGGCAATTTAAGATTTGGCACAGTAAATTTTGAATAGAATTATCCAGAAGATTTAAGTTATTGTTGAACTTCCACATAGGGGAGCAGCGTAAATAATATGTAAATTTTGGAACAAATGTGAAGTATCTAATAAGAGTTAAGGCCATGTGGGAGTTAATACTCAATAGTTTATTGAAAGAATCTTGAAATTTAGAATTTTTTTCCTCGCGCTGATCCCTTGCGGCGTAGAGGGGCGTCCCCCGGGTGGCGGATGGGGGAAAGGCCGGTAGTACAGCCTAGCTAGCGACCGGCTAAGCCCAAAGGGCTCGCTGACCAACGTAGGGTGTGGTCCTCCAGCATTTCGGGGGTTGTGCGACGGGTTGACACCCCGTTCATGTAAAAAGACAATTGTTACGAAAACGACATCAGAAAGAATACGATCCGATTTTAACGACGACTCTCGGCCAAGAAATAAGGACTTTCGACTTGCTTCATGGAATGTACGAAGTTTGCAAAGAATAGGTGCTATGTACCAAGTAAATAGAGAATTATGCAGATATAAAATTGATATAGCAGCGCTTCAAGAAGTAAGATGGCCCGGTAAAGGGGATTGCGATATAGACGGTAGTGCTTTACTATTTTAAAGTGGAAGGGAGGATGGAAAGCTCATTAATGGTACAGGATTCATTGTCAACAAGAAAGTCATAAATAATGTTCTGAAATTCGAAGCTATCTCAGATAGAATCTGTATTTTGCGAGTAAAAGCTAAATTTTATAATATCACCATGGTTAATGTGTATGCCCCAACTGAAGGAACAGACGACGAGATTAAAGACCGCTTTTACGAAGACCTAGAAGTGGTTTTCGACCAAATCCCGGAGTATGATGCCAAGATTGTTATCGCAGATCTCAACGCAAAGGTCGGTCGTGAAGAAATGTTTCATCCTACTATCGGTCTACATAGCAAACACGAAACTACTAATGATAACGGTCTCAGACTTATTAGTTTCGCAGCGTCAAAGTCGATGGTGGTATCATCTACTATGTTTCCGCACAAAAACATACATAAAGGTACCTGGAAATCCCCAGACGGAGTCACGGTAAATCAAATTGACCACGTGTTGATTGACAACAGGCATAAAAACACTATAGAGGATATAAGATCTCTTCGTGGAGCAGATTGTGACAGTGACCATTTCATGATCGGCATTAAGATCAAAGTCAAGATCAAAACCACTCGTAGAACAGATAGACCAGATGAACAGTGTATAAATATAGAGTCCCTAAAAAACAAAGAGGTACGGAGGCAGTTTGAGACAGAATTAAATAATAGATTTCGAGGCTTGGAGGTGCATGAAAGAATTGACGATATGTGGAAGGAAACAAAGGACGTTGTCAAAGAAATAGGACTGAAGGTACTGGGCAGGAGGAAAAGAACTAAGAATAGGAGATGGTGGACAGAAGAGTGTGACCGAGCTTTAGAAAAAAGACAAGAGCTCAAGATAATGGCACTACAGGACAACAAATGGGTCGATCGGTATGAGGAAGCGAGAAGGGAGTTTAGAAGATTAGTGAGACTGGAAAAGAGGAAGGCATTGGAAAGGAAACTGATAGCAATGGAGACATTCTTGAAAGCTAACGAGACACGTAAATTTTACCAAGAGCTTAATTCAGTGAAGAAAGCATATAAACCCACCGCCCAGTTACTCGAGGACGACGAAGGAAACTTAGTTTCAGATCCTGAGGAAGTAAAGGAAAAATGGCGCTTGTACTTCAAGGAACTACTAAACTGCCCCCCTGTAGAAAATGACATGCCAATCACAGAGGAGGAGGACAACGGGGTGGTGGAGAAACCTGACTTTGAAGAGGTTAGGGAAGCTATCATGCGGCTAAAGAACAACAAGAGCCCTGGGATTGATGGCATACCAGGAGAAATGTGGAAATATGGTGGAGGAGCGGTGCAATCTAGACTTTACGAAATAATCATAAAAATTTGGGAGGAGGAACAGCAACCAGCCGAATGGAATGTGGGCATCATCTGCCCAATACACAAAAAAGGATGTCGCAGGAAATGCTCAAACTATCGGGGAATTGCACTGTTACCGACAGCATACAAAATTCTTTCATACGTTCTTTTAAACCGTTTAGAGCCCTTCTCTGAGAGGATATTGGGAGATTACCAATGTGGCTTCCGTCGTAATCGTAGCACCTCCGATCAAATATTTCTCCTAAAACAACTGATGGAGAAAAAGTGGGAATATGCACAAAGTATCCATTCACTATTCGTTGATTTCACTAAAGCCTATGATAGTGTGGACAGGGATACACTCTTTAAAATTCTAAGATCATTCAAATTACCACTGAAATTAGTTAAATTGGTCGAGGTTGCTACAAAATATAGCAAGATGCGGGTCAGGGTGGGCTCCAGCTTAACCGATGAGTTTGAAGTGGTGACAGGGCTCAAACAAGGGGACGCACTGTCGCCGATGCTATTCAACTTGGTGCTCGAATACATCATCCGGAGAGTATTAGAAGTCGATGGCGGAGTGGAGTTGAATGGCATGCACAAAATCATCGGATATGCCGATGATTTGGCACTCCTTGGACAGTGCGAATCGGATGTGCGGGCTATGGCAGAAGTCTTGGAAGAAGAAGGAAAGAAAGTCGGTCTCAGAATTAGCCGTGAGAAGACGGAATACTTTCACATGAAGAGATACAGGAACACAAGAGAAAAGAGGAAAGATCTAGAAGTGAACGGCTACACCTATCAAGGTGTTAATAAATTCAAATATTTGGGGTGTACCGTTACAGATACTAACCACAGAGAGGAAGAGATTGATATCCGTATCCAAAACGCTCTCAGATGCACAGCAGCTCTTCACAAGGTTCTGGTGTCTAAGCTGATACGCAGAAGAACTAAAATTCGAGTCTACAAAACTGTTATTAGACCAATTTTAATGTATGGATGCGAAGCCTGGACACTGACCTTGAAAGAGGAGAACAAGCTGTTAGTGGCGGAAAGGAAAATTCTGCGAAAGATTCTGGGACCGAAGAAACTGGTTGATGGGAGGTTGAGAGTCAGGAAGAATACGGAGATTGAAGACCTAGTGTCCGAACCCAACATTATCGGAGAGACCAAAGCAGCTAGGCTTCGATGGCTCGGACACTTAGAGAGAATGGAAGAGGATCGTGCCGTGCAAAAGCGTACCTGGGACGACCAAATGGGAGACGCCCGGTTGGACGCCCTAGGTACCGCTGGAAAGACGTCGTAGCTCAAGACCTGCTCAACCTCGGCCATAGCGACTGGCAGGAACTCTCGCAAGACCGAGATGCATGGCGTGATCTGGTGTCGGAGGCCAAGACTCACTTTGGGTCGCTGAGTCACCCCAGGCAGGCATCCAAAATAAAATCTGGGATACCTTCATCGAAGATGGGAGCACCAAGAAGGCGAAGAGATTTTTTAGTTTGTATAATGATGTTCGGTGCCAACAGAGAAAATTTGGAAATGATATCGTGTTTTGATTCTTGGCGAACGTGGTCAGAGATGAATAACTCACATTTTGAAAAATTTAAATCTAAACCAATTTCCTTAAAATTTTGAATCAATGAGAACAAATCGTCGTAAACAGACGAGACTGGGCCAGCCATGGTTCCATCGTCCAGATACCAAAGATTTAATTTAGAATTTAGAGAGGATATGATAGGATGAATAGCTAAACTAAAAAGAGCTGGTCCAAGAAGATCGCCTTGCTGGCAGCCGACTGACGAAAGTAAAAGATTTTTTTTGTAGACTAATTTAGACGGTTTTCCATAACATTGCCAAACATATTTGTATATAGGAAGTGATAACTTTTTTACCTGAGTCAGCAGAGCTCCTCTGTCGACTGAATTGAAAGCATTTTTAACATCCACTTTCAAAAGCACTTCTCCACCATTATTAAACAGAAATGTTCGCACTGAGTGAACGGCTGTTTCGCATCCACCCCTTGTACCAAAACCGAGCTGTAGTGGCTGAAAACATTGAGGCAACGACGGAATCAGCAGGCGGACACAAATTTTAGAAGCTAAGCGACGTAATGCAGAACCGATTGCGATTGGTCGGATGCCACCATCTTTTTTTTTTAAAGCTATTAAATTTGCACCATATAAAATGTCCGTGATTCCATCGAAGACACAACCAGAAAGCATCAGGTTAATAATATTTATATTTATATTTATATTTATATTTATATTTATATTTATATTTATATTTATATTTATATTTATATTTATATTTATATTTATATTTATATTTATATTTATATTTATATTTATATTTATATTTATATTTATATTTATATTTATATTTATATTTATATTTATATTTATATTTATATTTATATTTATATTTATATTTATATTTATATTTATATTTATATTTATATTTATATTTATATTTATATTTATATTTATATTTATATTTATATTTATATTTATATTTATATTTATATTTATATTTATATTTATATTTATATTTATATTTATATTTATATTTATATTTATGTTTATATTCATGTTCATGTTCATGTTCATATTTATAATTATATAATTTTGTTTTTCGTAGTGTGTGTATGAAGAACAAAGTTATATTTGCGGTTGTTCAAAATGTGCTATATGTCAAAAACTTCTCGTTCGATTCCGTCCAAACCAATTTTCGTTGGAAGTATTTGTTATGATTTAAATTATATTTCTTTTTCTTAATCTACACTTGCTTAGTTTAGAAGTTAGACTTTAAAAGAAAATGGTTTAAGGAACCTCCATGTTATTTTAAAAGACCTATCTATAGACACCCCACACGCATAGGTTTGACAAAAAATATATTTTAGGTTTTAGTTTCATGTATGGGAGCCCCCCCTTAAATATCATTATTGTTTATTTTTTGAATAACAATCGTAAAGCGGTTAACAGGATACATTTTTCTACCAAATTTCAACAGTGTGATGCTTATAGTTAGAGAATAAATTGGCTGTGACTTACGGACGGACAGACCGACGGACAGACCGACAGACAGACAGACAGACAGACAGACAGACTTGATGAAACTATAAGGGTTCCGTTTTTTGCCATTCGGCTACGGAACCTTAAAAACGGTTTTGAAGACATGCTATATATTTGTCTGAATATCAACCTTATTTGTTTCGATTTACTCCTTCCTTGACCTGCCCCCCGATTCAGAACCATTCGGTTACGGTTTCGGTTACGTTTTGATAACTTTCACATATTAATAAAATCATAATAACGTGGATTTATCCGGTGCAACAATTTAATTTTGTTTTTGAAGTGAAAACTTCTTTAGCGGCGTTGAGCACTTTTGTGGGATGGGGGAAAAATGTGAAACTCGCGTCAGGACACGTGGGCTGATCGAAAAACCGTAAGACGGTTGGCGAAATTATGGATGTATGTTGATTTTTCTGAGAGATAAACTTTTTAATGTAATTTAATATAATATAAATTGTAATGTTTGTGTACGATAGCGCAATAAATAAATATTGTATTCTATAAAAATATTATATTATTATTATGTATTATCTATAAAAATATTATATTATTATGTGTATTCTATCACAAAAATAATAGTACTTTTATATTGATAATAAGAGCAATTCATTCAAAATTATTCCCTAACTATACCAAAAAATCAAAAATGCACAACGTTGATATTCAAGTTTTCACTTCTGCCGGCACTCCCGGAGTGCAATTTTTTTTTTAATTATTTGTCACCGAACTAACATGTCGACATCCGATCAAACTACGACATTAATTGAAAAATGAATAAAATATCTAGCCAAAACCCAAGCCGAAGGCCTAATCGAACGTTCTGAATCTCCCTGGTGTTCTTTATAAGTGTGAAACACTGTGTAAAACACTTGTGCCAGGAAAGGCCGTTCTCCCATAACACGGTCACATAGGTGTTCAATTTAATCACTTGGTTACCTTTGCCTTTTACGTATTTATCGGTTTACTCTTGCTGCTAATGCTTATTATATATTTCATCTTTACGGTTTACTCTTGAAAAAGAAAATGTCTATTTTTAGATGATACGCTAAAATTACTGGGTAGGTAGTAGGTACATAGTACACAACAACTTTCAATCACTTCATAAACAAAGTTATGATTTGGGCATTTCTACAGAAGCGACTGATTGACCGACTGGAGCAAAAAACCTACCTTTAAAATTGAATAAGTATGTGAAAAAAATCACACGTATTTATACAACTCTTGGCCTGATGGAAAGCATATCAAGAAGACCACCAGGTTGTACATACGGTCTAAAAAAAATCGGAAAGTTGAAAAACGGGCAGAATTTGGCCTAAAATGGAGTGTCCGGTTTCCAGAATTTACTCGTTTTCGTTTCATAACTTTTAAAATAATAAGTTGCTGATTATTATTCCTACATTCCTATAACAAGGAATAAATAATGAAGCCATATACGTGCTTACATATATCGTGAATCCTTTAATTTGAATACAGTGACATATTTAAATTTTGTCCGAGGCTTGTGCCTCAATTCGGTGAAATTTACTTTTATGTACCTGTAGCACTAACTGTGCATAATAGGAACGCGCACTACTTGTTCCCGTCATCTGACAGTTGCGCCCGAGCGGACGAACAGTGTAAACGGGAGATCTGTAGCACTCAGGAGCAAATTTCAAAGGTACGAAATAAATATTAAATGTAACAAAATATTATGAAGACATAACTTACTAACAAACATGCTGCACCAAGTAGCTGGTTATGGAACCCCCTCGCCCTTCTGTCTTAGATTAGGGTTCCTCAGCATATTTAAGGGCAAGCTCATGTATTTTATTATCGACTTAGCCGTTTCAGCCTCAACGGCCCGTGCCTGTATTTAGAATTAGTTAGCCAGTAATAAATCATCTTCGAATCGGTGCAGACATTACTCGCATTTTAATTTTAATTAATTTAGTTAGTTTTCAAAAACTCTCCATCGCCGGGTGGGGAGTTTTTTCCGATACGTAACTGGCGCAGCTGGATCGGATTTTTCAAGGAGTTTCCGCGTTTTCCCTGTGTGTCTAAATTCACAATTAAGGGAGATTAAAACAGCTCTAGCCTTAAGTAAATTGTCAGTTTTGCATCAATCCATAGTTAATTCGAAAGAATTACTAAATCATTTAAAATCGATAGCTCAATTTGCAAATCTTATGTATTTACCTAACGAGGTATTAAATTAGGGTTTTTTTAAATTAGAGGAAACTATATATGACAAATCATACGTTAAGAAAGACAAGATAACATTTATAATGGAGATACCAATAACTGATAATCATACTTATAGTTATTATAAGATTTATTCCTTACCAATATTTTACGAGTCACAAAACATCGCAATATCAATCTTTCCTGAATTTCCTTACCTATTGGCGACAAAGTCTAATTACTTACCAATTTCCAAGCCATGCCGCGTGCTCGCTGCTAGCGACCACTTCTTATGTACGACAGACAACCAAGCTGTCTACCATGAACCTACCTGTGCGGAGCAGCTTATGGAGTTTGACAATACTCTCACACATTGTCACCAGCATCAAATTCAAATCGAAGAAGTAAGAATCCAGAGGGTTAATACCAATAATTGGATCTTGTATAGTCGAAGACCAACAACGATATCTAGTCTGTGTGATAACCACGACCAGAACAGTAAGCAGCCTATTTTTAGGACTTACCTCGTTACTATTGATGAACCCTGCAACCTAGAAGTCCTTGGACTCAAAATCAATCACCATATCTACGAGTCGCTAGATACCGCGAAACTGATCCCGATCATAAACTTACCTGTGATGCACGGTCATACGAATCTATTAAGCACACACGCACTAAACATGGTTGGAGTTAATCTGGATGAAATAAAATATATGTCATATGCTCTAAGCACAGTGCGGAAGTGGAAAGTGTTTTGAGTGATAAAAAAGACATATAACTTCAAATAAGTTCAGTGTTAATTTAGGTTATTTTGTCATATTATGTTTAGTTATAATATATAAAGGGAATACAATTATATATATATAATTGTATTGTTCTCCCTTCTGTCTTAGATTAGAGTTGCCTCAGCATATTTAAGGGCAAGCTCATGTATTTTATTATCGACTTAGCCGTTTCAGCCTCAACGGCCCGTGCCTGTATTTAGAATAAGTTAGCCAGTAATAAATCATCTTCGAATCGGTGCAGACATTACTCGATTTTAATTTTAATTAATTTGGTTAGTTTTTTAAATCTCCCCACCCGGCTCCCGATACTTCACTAGCTTCTATCATGTGGTGAATTTGAACTTTCGTTCAGTTAGCAGAATGATTCCTTTAGCGCTTCAATGAAGTAAAGCAATAAAGAATAAGCATAAGAATAAGATATAAATATATACAATAAAGACGATAAAGATAAAAAGACAATATAAATATTTATATATATAAAACAATAAAGATATAAATATATCGATAATAAATAGTATTGTGTTATCCTCTTTGAAACTGTAATGTTTAAATTGTTTGAGTTTTAAAAACAAGACTGATTATAAGTTATATCGAAATATAAACATGTTGATCAGTTTTTTTTATTATTTACACTACAAATAATTATTGATATAGATAGGCACATAAACTATTAAACCGATAGACCAGCAGTCAGTTAACATAACGCTTTAGGTATTTTTTTTATTTTGATCATTCAAATACATTATATTTACACAAAAGAATGCAATACAATACAATACATTAGATAATGTTGCATCTATTCTCAATTCGGTGATTCATTTTCTCAATTCGGTGCATCGTTTTCTCAATTCGGTGCTTTCTCAATTCGGAGCCTAACTTTTCTCATAGATCAATCAACAAAATTTAGGCAAATCGTTATTTTATGTTTCAGGATGGAGTAAACTTAATTTTTTATTATTTAAACTACTACAAAATCCAAATTAAAAATCAACCACCGAATTGAGAAAAAAAGTGCCCTTCTGTAGAAATGTCCATTTATTATAGTCAATATTGCTTCAAGCCAGATTAAGTTGCTGCGTAAACTTAATCTTTGAAGCGAAACTATTTTCAATATGATTATTTCAAAATATGTACCTATCTCGCGAATACCTCTAGATTATGTAGAATGACTACTTGAAAATAAGAAATATAAGTACCTACCTAAGTGTTGACTAAAAAAAAATTGAGTAAAATTTTTAAACTTAGAATACTCGTACCAAGATCGAGAAGTGACTTTTGGTTTTTATTATTCACCTACAAAAATAATTTATTTCATCATTTTAAATTGTTGAATTGTATGTTTTTGATTTGTTAACTGCTTTAAAATAATGTAGGTACTATCCTCTTACTTATTTAGGTGACTATAATAGAAAAAAAAACGTGCTTACTCCCCAAAGGACCGAGAACTTCATTTATTTATTTATAAAGTACACAAGCAGTCTTTAAGATTAAATCTCAAAATCGGCTAAAAACGAGTCGGACTCGTGAACTGAGGGTTCCGTGCCAACTTTAACTGAATTCGGAAATCCACTTACTTCCACAAGCTAAACACCACACTATTTTGTTGACAGTAAATGACACTTTGTTTTTCATAGTGTTTTTATGATGTTATGTTTGAGGTTGTTGAAAATGTGCTATATTCCAAAAACTACTTGTTTAATCCCATCCAAACCAATTTCCGTTGAAAGTATTTGTTATGATCTACATTGTATATTTTTTCAACTTTACACTCGCTTAGTTTAGAAGTTAAGGGGGGGAGGGACGTGGCTGTGACATACGAACGGACAGAAGAACAGTCAGACAGACAAACAGACTTGACGGAACTATAAGGGTTCCGTTTTTTGCCATTTGGCTACGAAACCCTAAAAAAAGTTCTTAAATTACGGAAAAAACTATGCAACAAGTAAACAAAACGATTTTAAATTTAAATATCGTATAAGTTATCAATTAGAAGTTACAATAAAATAAAATTACTAAATTAGCAGATATTCAATATTCGAGGGTGATTGAGAACATCATCTTTCATCAGTACAGCGGCGAAATTGCTAATATTAATGCTTCATTCATATAATTTATGACTGTATTCGTTAAGAAATCGTTTAACCTGGCCATAAATATTGAAGTTTTCGGCGGAATAATCAAATTATGACATTCTTTACTGCAACCGAAGCGAAATTG
Source organism: Pyrausta purpuralis (assembly GCA_963924145.1). Classification (NCBI taxonomy): domain Eukaryota; kingdom Metazoa; phylum Arthropoda; class Insecta; order Lepidoptera; family Crambidae; genus Pyrausta; species Pyrausta purpuralis. Next base: position 21,469,454 of record OZ001649.1, read on the forward strand.
TTGGTCATTTAAACGTATTAACTCTAATTAGTTAAGCCTTATTAAGCAGTAAATTTTATTATCATAATAAAATATCTTTTTTGACGATGTATATTATGAGTTAATATATAAATGCTAAGCTAAGCAGTTATTTAGTGTCATTTTTATGCCCCAATGTCTCAGTTAACAATAAAATTCCTAGTATCCAAACGTGATTTTATTACTTTTTGATGTTCGGATAAAATAAGTGTTTCTAATTGTAATTATATTGGGTCCGACTTGGTTTTTGCATGTGCAAACGTACCTACCAAACACTGTTAAGAAACTGGCTGTCCCAAAAAGAGCGTTCCAAACTGAAACTGAGATAGCTTAGCCATAGGCCTTTTAAATAAAAATAAACATGACTCTAATAAAAGTCGCATAGTTTGGGCATTATCTATGCTACTTTCATCCAAAAATCTCTTCAAAACATGATACTTTCATAAGATTCATGTTATTTTTATTTAAAAGGTCTTTTGCTAAGCTTTCTCCAGTGCAAGTTTGACACGCTCTTTTTGGGACAACCTGTATATTGAGGCATTTTTATTTTATTTTAAATACATGGTCCTATGAGAATACTTATTTGTTAGTAAAATCAGAGAAGCACAATATTTTGAACATAAATATAAGTGAGAGTTGTCTCGTACGGAATCGTATCTAACGCGAACAATAAACTCAATTCATTATATTACCTTTAAAATGACACGTTGAAACATATAGGTAGGTAATTAACTTCCGTTCTGCTCTCGGTAAGGCATTTCCTTTAAGTAATTCACGCTTTTATTACCAATTACTGGATCGTAATGCCGTTATTTCAGCCTTCATTTCCGAAGGGCGTTAATGCTAACTAATAATTTCCTATGAGAAAAAAAAATCTTTGGGTAAATTACTCACGGGAAAAGTAAACAACGCGACAGTGGAATTGACTTTATTTACCTTTAATTACGGAAAAATTAAAAGGAAACTAAATAATTTGAATGTTTGAGTTTATCTAAATGACAAAATTACCCCAGATAAATGTGACTAATGCAAGAATCAAGTCATTACACTCAGACAGATAATTATTTTGTGTAAGTAATTGGGAACCGGCATTATGAAGGTTGGTGTAAAAACCACAAAACTAAAGTGGGTTTGGGCGGGCACGTCCAAAGGCAGACTCTGAAAGAGATGGCACGACGATCTAGACCAGTGATACTCAACCTTTTCTAAAGAGGGACAAAGAGACGTTTAAGAAGTGGTAATCCGGGTTGCAACACGAATTCGTGCGCACAATAAAGCTACGTTTTTTTAACTTTTCATAGGAGTCAGGACACTGTAAAACAAAATAAAATACCGGCCAAGTGTGAGTTGGACTCGCGCCCTGAGGGTTCTGTGCCAACTATGACAAAGTTTAGAGTTCAATTAAATTTTAGTGCTAAATCGTCACTGCAACACGAATGCTATATCTCATAAACTTCTGGTTCGATCTCGTTTAAACCAATTTTTTGTTGAAAGCATTTGTAAATCCACATCGCTTCTTTTTGCAAAAAAAAAATCAGAACTTATGTACGAAGTGGCTATCCGAGGGGAAGCTCCTTCCAATAATGTCGCAGATCTACGTCGTCAAATCACAAAACTTACAGTGTTATATCCGTTTGAGGATATTGATGGTTCGGTTTATGAATTTTCTGAAGTCGTCACCGGTTGTCAAAAGACGTTTGATAAAGTTAGGGCTAACCTGGAGGCTTTAAAGCAGGGTTACGATAATTCACTCTTTAATCGAACTAAATCACTTTTACATCATTTATACTTTCGAATTCAAAGAATTGCCCAGCCAGAAGCAGTTGACGATCTTACCACTCTTAAAACTTTAAGAAATACTATTAAGCTTACGATAATCTCTTAACATTTTCTGGTTACAGTACTAAATATACTACCGCAGAGTTACTCGTACGCACTATGCCCAAAATTGATAATGTAGCTGATACGTCTAATCTGCAATGGTCTTAAAATTTCGGTTTCATGTGATCGTGGCTTAACGGGGGAGCTTTCAAAACTTAAATATGACGGAAAGACTTGTGTTCGATCTTTCATTCAAAAATTGGAGGAATTTCGCTTACCTAAAGCAATTTCCGAAGAAAAAATGATATCTTCTGCTATAGATATATTTGTAGGGGATGCCTCTCATTGGTATCGGGCTATTAGGGATAAAATTACTGATTTGGCGAGCCTTATGACTCTACTCCGTGATGATTTTGATGTGCCAGATTATGACTATCGGATGTATTCTGAAATTCGTTCAAGAACTCAGGGTGATGACGAACCTATAACAATTTATCTAGCAATAATGGAGGGAATGTTTTCTCGTTTGAGTAGGCATTTGGATGAAGAAATGAAATTAGATATTCTTTTACATAATATCCACCCCTGGTACTCGATTATCATAGCTGCTAGCCCTTATATAAAATCAATTGATGATTTGCGCTGTATCTGTAGAAATTATGAACGCATAAGAGTTCGTTCTGAAAATTTCAAGGAACCTCTGGCCGTGACTTCTAACACATTGGCCCCTGAATTCAGCTCATCCAGTCCAGTCATCAAGACGTAAACATTCTAATACTCAGAACATATTTTATGGCAGGTACAATAAGTTAGACTCAGGCAAGCATTGCGATTCTGTTCCTAACCAACCAATAAAAGTTTCTGAAGTTCAAACTTTGGACATTGAGGCCGCGGAAATCGAAATTGCGACAATATTGAGAAAGCCTTATTGTTACCGCTGTCGTGTAGACACACACTCAATGAGAGAATGTACGGCGGAACGAAACATTTTTTGTTTCAAATGCGGTAAAAAGGATGTACGTTCCCCTGATTGTCCTAACTGTCGTCCAAAAAACTAATTAATGAAAATTGCAGAAAAAATCCTTCTAATCATACGGATCTTTCGGAATGGAATGCTTGGTTATTAACTCTTAAAAAATTCTTTAATAACTTGTCAGTTTCTGCAATTTTTAACTCAAAACCTAGTAACGATCCTCGACCCTATGCAAAAGTAATTATTAAAAATTGTAAAAACTTAGAATTATATGGATTACTAGACTCGGGTTCAGCAGTAACCATTTTAGGGAATAATTTTCATGACCGCCTACTTCAATTTGGGTTACAGCTTTGCCACGATGATAAAATCACTGTAACTGCGGCAGGTGGCCAACAAATACTTTCACTAGGCTTTATACTACTGCCGATATCCTTTGATAATATCTTTTCAATAATCAAAGCTCATGTTATAACTGGGATAAAGTCAACTTTAATTCTGATCATTGATTTCTGGCAGAAATTTAATCTTTGTCCTAAATACTTATCCTCAAAAGATAATTTGTTTACGGATGATCCTAGTCTTTTAGAAGTTTCAAAAACTTCTCAACCTCATATACACAATTATGAAGATTTAAGTCAAGATCAAAAACTAATCGCAGACGAGATTATGGAACAATATAAGGACATTTCGTATGAAGTAAAGGGCCTTGGTAGGACTCATATTATAACACATCGTATTGATACTGGTAATGCCGAGCCTATACGACAGCGCTTCTATAGGATGTCTCTAGAAAAAAAAAGTTGCGCCCGAGCGGACGAACAGTGTAAACGGGAGATCTGTAGCACTCAGGAGCAAATTTCAAAGGTACGAAATAAATATTAAATGTAACAAAATATTATGAAGACATAACTTACTAACAAACATGCTGCACCAAGTAGCTGGTTATGGAACCCCCTCGCCCTTCTGTCTTAGATTAGGGTTCCTCAGCATATTTAAGGGCAAGCTCATGTATTTTATTATCGACTTAGCCGTTTCAGCCTCAACGGCCCGTGCCTGTATTTAGAATTAGTTAGCCAGTAATAAATCATCTTCGAATCGCTGCAGACATTACTCGCATTTTAATTTTAATTAATTTAGTTAGTTTTCAAAAACTCTCCATCGCCGGGTGGGGAGTTTTTTCCGATACGTAACTGGCGCAGCTGGATCGGATTTTTCAAGGAGTTTCCGCGTTTTCCCTGTGTGTCTAAATTCACAATTAAGGGAGATTAAAACAGCTCTAGCCTTAAGTAAATTGTCAGTTTTGCATCAATCCATAGTTAATTCGAAAGAATTACTAAATCATTTAAAATCGATAGCTCAATTTGCAAATCTTATGTATTTACCTAACGAGGTATTAAATTAGGGTTTTTTTAAATTAGAGGAAACTATATATGACAAATCATACGTTAAGAAAGACAAGATAACATTTATAATGGAGATACCAATAACTGATAATCATACTTATAGTTATTATAAGATTTATTCCTTACCAATATTTTACGAGTCACAAAACATCGCAATATCAATCTTTCCTGAATTTCCTTACCTATTGGCGACAAAGTCTAATTACTTACCAATTTCCAAGCCATGCCGCGTGCTCGCTGCTAGCGACCACTTCTTATGTACGACAGACAACCAAGCTGTCTACCATGAACCTACCTGTGCGGAGCAGCTTATGGAGTTTGACAATACTCTCACACATTGTCACCAGCATCAAATTCAAATCGAAGAAGTAAGAATCCAGAGGGTTAATACCAATAATTGGATCTTGTATAGTCGAAGACCAACAACGATATCTAGTCTGTGTGATAACCACGACCAGAACAGTAAGCAGCCTATTTTTAGGACTTACCTCGTTACTATTGATGAACCCTGCAACCTAGAAGTCCTTGGACTCAAAATCAATCACCATATCTACGAGTCGCTAGATACCGCGAAACTGATCCCGATCATAAACTTACCTGTGATGCACGGTCATACGAATCTATTAAGCACACACGCACTAAACATGGTTGGAGTTAATCTGGATGAAATAAAATATATGTCATATGCTCTAAGCACAGTGCGGAAGTGGAAAGTGTTTTGAGTGATAAAAAAGACATATAACTTCAAATAAGTTCAGTGTTAATTTAGGTTATTTTGTCATATTATGTTTAGTTATAATATATAAAGGGAATACAATTATATATATATAATTGTATTGTTCTCCCTTCTGTCTTAGATTAGAGTTGCCTCAGCATATTTAAGGGCAAGCTCATGTATTTTATTATCGACTTAGCCGTTTCAGCCTCAACGGCCCGTGCCTGTATTTAGAATAAGTTAGCCAGTAATAAATCATCTTCGAATCGGTGCAGACATTACTCGATTTTAATTTTAATTAATTTGGTTAGTTTTTTAAATCTCCCCACCCGGCTCCCGATACTTCACTAGCTTCTATCATGTGGTGAATTTGAACTTTCGTTCAGTTAGCAGAATGATTCCTTTAGCGCTTCAATGAAGTAAAGCAATAAAGAATAAGCATAAGAATAAGATATAAATATATACAATAAAGACGATAAAGATAAAAAGACAATATAAATATTTATATATATAAAACAATAAAGATATAAATATATCGATAATAAATAGTATTGTGTTATCCTCTTTGAAACTGTAATGTTTAAATTGTTTGAGTTTTAAAAACAAGACTGATTATAAGTTATATCGAAATATAAACATGTTGATCAGTTTTTTTTATTATTTACACTACAAATAATTATTGATATAGATAGGCACATAAACTATTAAACCGATAGACCAGCAGTCAGTTAACATAACGCTTTAGGTATTTTTTTTATTTTGATCATTCAAATACATTATATTTACACAAAAGAATGCAATACAATACAATACATTAGATAATGTTGCATCTATTCTCAATTCGGTGATTCATTTTCTCAATTCGGTGCATCGTTTTCTCAATTCGGTGCTTTCTCAATTCGGAGCCTAACTTTTCTCATAGATCAATCAACAAAATTTAGGCAAATCGTTATTTTATGTTTCAGGATGGAGTAAACTTAATTTTTTATTATTTAAACTACTACAAAATCCAAATTAAAAATCAACCACCGAATTGAGAAAAAAAGTGCCCTTCTGTAGAAATGTCCATTTATTATAGTCAATATTGCTTCAAGCCAGATTAAGTTGCTGCGTAAACTTAATCTTTGAAGCGAAACTATTTTCAATATGATTATTTCAAAATATGTACCTATCTCGCGAATACCTCTAGATTATGTAGAATGACTACTTGAAAATAAGAAATATAAGTACCTACCTAAGTGTTGACTAAAAAAAAATTGAGTAAAATTTTTAAACTTAGAATACTCGTACCAAGATCGAGAAGTGACTTTTGGTTTTTATTATTCACCTACAAAAATAATTTATTTCATCATTTTAAATTGTTGAATTGTATGTTTTTGATTTGTTAACTGCTTTAAAATAATGTAGGTACTATCCTCTTACTTATTTAGGTGACTATAATAGAAAAAAAAACGTGCTTACTCCCCAAAGGACCGAGAACTTCATTTATTTATTTATAAAGTACACAAGCAGTCTTTAAGATTAAATCTCAAAATCGGCTAAAAACGAGTCGGACTCGTGAACTGAGGGTTCCGTGCCAACTTTAACTGAATTCGGAAATCCACTTACTTCCACAAGCTAAACACCACACTATTTTGTTGACAGTAAATGACACTTTGTTTTTCATAGTGTTTTTATGATGTTATGTTTGAGGTTGTTGAAAATGTGCTATATTCCAAAAACTACTTGTTTAATCCCATCCAAACCAATTTCCGTTGAAAGTATTTGTTATGATCTACATTGTATATTTTTTCAACTTTACACTCGCTTAGTTTAGAAGTTAAGGGGGGGAGGGACGTGGCTGTGACATACGAACGGACAGAAGAACAGTCAGACAGACAAACAGACTTGACGGAACTATAAGGGTTCCGTTTTTTGCCATTTGGCTACGAAACCCTAAAAAAAGTTCTTAAATTACGGAAAAAACTATGCAACAAGTAAACAAAACGATTTTAAATTTAAATATCGTATAAGTTATCAATTAGAAGTTACAATAAAATAAAATTACTAAATTAGCAGATATTCAATATTCGAGGGTGATTGAGAACATCATCTTTCATCAGTACAGCGGCGAAATTGCTAATATTAATGCTTCATTCATATAATTTATGACTGTATTCGTTAAGAAATCGTTTAACCTGGCCATAAATATTGAAGTTTTCGGCGGAATAATCAAATTATGACATTCTTTACTGCAACCGAAGCGAAATTGTTGGTCATTTAAACGTATTAACTCTAATTAGTTAAGCCTTATTAAGCAGTAAATTTTATTATCATAATAAAATATCTTTTTTGACGATGTATATTATGAGTTAATATATAAATGCTAAGCTAAGCAGTTATTTAGTGTCATTTTTATGCCCCAATGTCTCAGTTAACAATAAAATTCCTAGTATCCAAACGTGATTTTATTACTTTTTGATGTTCGGATAAAATAAGTGTTTCTAATTGTAATTATATTGGGTCCGACTTGGTTTTTGCATGTGCAAACGTACCTACCAAACACTGTTAAGAAACTGGCTGTCCCAAAAAGAGCGTTCCAAACTGAAACTGAGATAGCTTAGCCATAGGCCTTTTAAATAAAAATAAACATGACTCTAATAAAAGTCGCATAGTTTGGGCATTATCTATGCTACTTTCATCCAAAAATCTCTTCAAAACATGATACTTTCATAAGATTCATGTTATTTTTATTTAAAAGGTCTTTTGCTAAGCTTTCTCCAGTGCAAGTTTGACACGCTCTTTTTGGGACAACCTGTATATTGAGGCATTTTTATTTTATTTTAAATACATGGTCCTATGAGAATACTTATTTGTTAGTAAAATCAGAGAAGCACAATATTTTGAACATAAATATAAGTGAGAGTTGTCTCGTACGGAATCGTATCTAACGCGAACAATAAACTCAATTCATTATATTACCTTTAAAATGACACGTTGAAACATATAGGTAGGTAATTAACTTCCGTTCTGCTCTCGGTAAGGCATTTCCTTTAAGTAATTCACGCTTTTATTACCAATTACTGGATCGTAATGCCGTTATTTCAGCCTTCATTTCCGAAGGGCGTTAATGCTAACTAATAATTTCCTATGAGAAAAAAAAATCTTTGGGTAAATTACTCACGGGAAAAGTAAACAACGCGACAGTGGAATTGACTTTATTTACCTTTAATTACGGAAAAATTAAAAGGAAACTAAATAATTTGAATGTTTGAGTTTATCTAAATGACAAAATTACCCCAGATAAATGTGACTAATGCAAGAATCAAGTCATTACACTCAGACAGATAATTATTTTGTGTAAGTAATTGGGAACCGGCATTATGAAGGTTGGTGTAAAAACCACAAAACTAAAGTGGGTTTGGGCGGGCACGTCCAAAGGCAGACTCTGAAAGAGATGGCACGACGATCTAGACCAGTGATACTCAACCTTTTCTAAAGAGGGACAAAGAGACGTTTAAGAAGTGGTAATCCGGGTTGCAACACGAATTCGTGCGCACAATAAAGCTACGTTTTTTTAACTTTTCATAGGAGTCAGGACACTGTAAAACAAAATAAAATACCGGCCAAGTGTGAGTTGGACTCGCGCCCTGAGGGTTCTGTGCCAACTATGACAAAGTTTAGAGTTCAATTAAATTTTAGTGCTAAATCGTCACTGCAACACGAATGCTATATCTCATAAACTTCTGGTTCGATCTCGTTTAAACCAATTTTTTGTTGAAAGCATTTGTAAATCCACATCGCTTCTTTTTGCAAAAAAAAAATCAGAACTTATGTACGAAGTGGCTATCCGAGGGGAAGCTCCTTCCAATAATGTCGCAGATCTACGTCGTCAAATCACAAAACTTACAGTGTTATATCCGTTTGAGGATATTGATGGTTCGGTTTATGAATTTTCTGAAGTCGTCACCGGTTGTCAAAAGACGTTTGATAAAGTTAGGGCTAACCTGGAGGCTTTAAAGCAGGGTTACGATAATTCACTCTTTAATCGAACTAAATCACTTTTACATCATTTATACTTTCGAATTCAAAGAATTGCCCAGCCAGAAGCAGTTGACGATCTTACCACTCTTAAAACTTTAAGAAATACTATTAAGCTTACGATAATCTCTTAACATTTTCTGGTTACAGTACTAAATATACTACCGCAGAGTTACTCGTACGCACTATGCCCAAAATTGATAATGTAGCTGATACGTCTAATCTGCAATGGTCTTAAAATTTCGGTTTCATGTGATCGTGGCTTAACGGGGGAGCTTTCAAAACTTAAATATGACGGAAAGACTTGTGTTCGATCTTTCATTCAAAAATTGGAGGAATTTCGCTTACCTAAAGCAATTTCCGAAGAAAAAATGATATCTTCTGCTATAGATATATTTGTAGGGGATGCCTCTCATTGGTATCGGGCTATTAGGGATAAAATTACTGATTGGGCGAGCCTTATGACTCTACTCCGTGATGATTTTGATGTGCCAGATTATGACTATCGGATGTATTCTGAAATTCGTTCAAGAACTCAGGGTGATGACGAACCTATAACAATTTATCTAGCAATAATGGAGGGAATGTTTTCTCGTTTGAGTAGGCATTTGGATGAAGAAATGAAATTAGATATTCTTTTACATAATATCCACCCCTGGTACTCGATTATCATAGCTGCTAGCCCTTATATAAAATCAATTGATGATTTGCGCTGTATCTGTAGAAATTATGAACGCATAAGAGTTCGTTCTGAAAATTTCAAGGAACCTCTGGCCGTGACTTCTAACACATTGGCCCCTGAATTCAGCTCATCCAGTCCAGTCATCAAGACGTAAACATTCTAATACTCAGAACATATTTTATGGCAGGTACAATAAGTTAGACTCAGGCAAGCATTGCGATTCTGTTCCTAACCAACCAATAAAAGTTTCTGAAGTTCAAACTTTGGACATTGAGGCCGCGGAAATCGAAATTGCGACAATATTGAGAAAGCCTTATTGTTACCGCTGTCGTGTAGACACACACTCAATGAGAGAATGTACGGCGGAACGAAACATTTTTTGTTTCAAATGCGGTAAAAAGGATGTACGTTCCCCTGATTGTCCTAACTGTCGTCCAAAAAACTAATTAATGAAAATTGCAGAAAAAATCCTTCTAATCATACGGATCTTTCGGAATGGAATGCTTGGTTATTAACTCTTAAAAAATTCTTTAATAACTTGTCAGTTTCTGCAATTTTTAACTCAAAACCTAGTAACGATCCTCGACCCTATGCAAAAGTAATTATTAAAAATTGTAAAAACTTAGAATTATATGGATTACTAGACTCGGGTTCAGCAGTAACTATTTTAGGGAATAATTTTCATGACCGCCTACTTCAATTTGGGTTACAGCTTTGCCACGATGATAAAATCACTGTAACTGCGGCAGGTGGCCAACAAATACTTTCACTAGGCTTTATACTACTGCCGATATCCTTTGATAATATCTTTTCAATAATCAAAGCTCATGTTATAACTGGGATAAAGTCAACTTTAATTCTGATCATTGATTTCTGGCAGAAATTTAATCTTTGTCCTAAATACTTATCCTCAAAAGATAATTTGTTTACGGATGATCCTAGTCTTTTAGAAGTTTCAAAAACTTCTCAACCTCATATACACAATTATGAAGATTTAAGTCAAGATCAAAAACTAATCGCAGACGAGATTATGGAACAATATAAGGACATTTCGTATGAAGTAAAGGGCCTTGGTAGGACTCATATTATAACACATCGTATTGATACTGGTAATGCCGAGCCTATACGACAGCGCTTCTATAGGATGTCTCCAGAAAAGCAACGAATCATCACGGACCAGGTTGATGAAATGTTAGCTTTGGACGTAATCGAACCATGTGAAAGTCCATGGTCATCCCCTGTGCTAGTGGTAGGTAAAAAAAATGGCAAACCACGCTTCTGTTTGGATAGCCGTAGGCTTAATTCTGTCACTAAAAAAGATGCTTATAGCTTGCCATAATTATGTATCTGAAATTTTGGACAACTTGAAGGACGCTAAATATCTCTCAAGTCTAGATTTATCAAAAGCATTTTGGCAACTACCTATTGAAGAGGCAGACAAGGAGAAAAAAGCATTCTATGTTCCTGGAAGAGGCACTTTTATGTTTAAGGTAACTCCTTTTGGTCTCACTAATGCACCGGCTACTCAACCACGCTTAGTAGATCTTTTGTTTGGACCGGAATTTGAACTGAAAGTCTTTGCGTACTTGGATGACATAATAATCGTTAGTGAGTTTTTCTGTGATCACGTGACGTTGCTCCGCAAAGTGCTTGAAAAGTTACGAACCGCCAACCTTACTATAAACCTAGAAAAATGTCAATTCTTTCGAAGTAAGCTTCGCTACTTAGGCTACATAGTAGATGCTCAGGGACTGCGGACTGATCCCGAAAAGGTGGAAGCTATCTTAAATTCCCCCCCCCCCTACCAATACAAAAGAGGTTAAACGCTTCTTAGGTCCTGCCTCATGGTACAGGCGTTTCATACCACAATTTTGCACGATTGCAGGACCACTTAATAGACTAACGTCGACTCGAAAGAACGCTCCAGCATTTAAATGGTCACCAGAAGCTGACAAAGCATTTCTGGACTTAAAGTCTATGTTAGTTAGAGCTCCTGTCTTAGCTTGTCCTAATTTTGACTATCCTTTTGAAGTGCATACGGATGCCAGTAACTTTGGTATAGGTGCAATGTTGGCTCAAACTATTAACGGAGTAGAACACCCAATAGCGTATATGAGCCGTTCTCTTACTTAGCCGGAGAGAAATTATAGTACGACAGAGCGGGAAACATTGGCCGTTCTTGTGGCATTGGAGCATTGGCGTTGTTACCTTGAAACTAATACAAAATTCACTGTGTTTACTGACCATTCATCACTGAAATGGTTTCTTTCTCTTACAAACCCAACTGGTCGTCTGGCCAGATGGGGAGTTCGTTTGTCTTCTTTTAACTTTGAAATTAAGCACAGTCGGGGAAAAGATAACGTTGTGCCAGATGCATTATCTCGTAGCGTGCCAATTGACTCCATTGCTACTGGTACTACAGCTGAACTTTTCGACACGCCTTCTCAAGATCCTTGGTACTTAAATATATTTAAAGGTTGTCAGGAGAATCCTGTTAGTTTTCCTAACTATAAAGTGGAAAACGGAGTGCTCTATAGATACATGAAAAGCAATAATATTCTAACTCAGAAATTTGCGTGGAAAGAGGTAGTTCCTGAGGAGAAGCGAGAAGAAGTACTAGTTTTGTGTCACGCAGAGCCAACATCTGGCCATTTTGGCGTATATAAGACATACAAACGCTTATTACTTCAATATTACTGGCCTGGCATGTATTCTGCTGTCGTCGATTTCGTGTCTCGATGTGATACATGTTTGGCTTACAAACAACCCAATCATGGTATACTAGGCAAGATGGGTAGACCACAGGATGTTTCTCGTCCATTCCAATGTCTTTCTTTTGATTTAGTGGGTCCGCTGCCAAATACGAGGAAACAACACCAATATATATTTGTTGTGACTTGTTGTTTCTCTAAGTACTGCCTGTTGTTTCCGCTATGTAGAGCAACTTCTGATCTTATTTGAAAACATTTGGAAAGCGATATCTTTTTGGTACACGGTGTCCCACAGACTATTATTCTCGATAATGGAAGTCAGTTCATTAGCAAAGAATTGGATAACCTCTTTAAAAAATATAAGATACCTAAAATACATTTTACTCCTAAGTACACTCCTCAGATTAATACCGTTGAGAGATATAACAGGACTACAATGACTGCTGTATCCACGTTTGCAAATAATGATCATAGGTCTTGGTATCTAAATTTACCTAAAATTCAATTTGCGATAAATAATTCAGTAAACGAAAGCACTGGCTACACACCTGCATTCCTTGTATATGGCAGAGAATTAGTAACTTGTGGGTCTCATTATATAGATAATCCTGATATGGGAGACTTATTGTTTCTGCCAAGAGATAATTATGCTGAGAACTTGGGTCATTTGGCCAGTATTTTTGATAAAGTGCAAGCTTCTCTCTGGCATGCTCACGTAAAGAACACGCAAAAATATAATTTACGTCGTAGAGAAGCCGAGTTCAATATAAGGGATACTGTCTGGAGGCGTTGCTATTTTCAGAGTGATAAAGATGCCTACTTCAGTAAAAAGTTAGCACCCAAATTTCAAAAATGCCGAGTGAAAGGCAAAAGATCACCATTAGTTTACATTCTTGAAGATATGAATGGTCGAGATCTGGGGGTTTGGCATATTAAAGATCTTAAAATAGTCAATTATCGACTTAAGACCGATTAATTCTTTTTTTTTCTTAAGCTGATATTTCAATCCTTATTAACTAACCCTTACGTTCTCAAAGTACGAAGTAATTGCAGGTTAAGCGGATTTTATATAGTTAAAATCCTTTTCTACGGGAGGGGGTAATGTAACAATGCGCACTTATGTTCCGCTAAATTAATATTATTTCCCTAAATTTTATCATAATCTTAAAATGTATGATAGGAAAACAATATATAAATAATGTTATAATAGACAAATAATATTTTACTATAGTAACTCGTACCGCGAACGACAGAGCTGGCAACCGACCGGTTAGGAACGGATCACGCGCACCGGTCAGCGACTCATTCAGATTCGCATCGCGAGTCGAAGGCAGTCCCGATTCCAACACTTGGAGTGCGGACGTGCGTTCAATAAACTACCAAACTTTGAATTTATAACGGCTTTAGATATATGCCAAAATATATTACGAGTTTAGGCGGAAAGTGAAGAAGAAGGAGAAGAAAGATCGGGAGAACAGGGGAGTGTTGCCGGTGGACTTCGATTTGAGCGGGAATAGACCTTGGCCGAACTACCCCCTAACTTATTTTCAATAAAAAAATAATTTATGTTATTCCTTATCTTTCATTTTATTCTTAATCTTATTTGTCCACCCTCCTAAAGGGTGACAACAGCGACGGCAATGCTAGTAAGCGCTTAAAACTTCCCCTTGCCAGTGAACGTGCCTAATATGTTTTGCGTGACAGCGGCGAGCAGACGTCATGTCGACGGCAGCCGCTGCATAGTCCGTCAGATTATTAAGTCCAGCACTTGTCAGCGATGCCCATGCTGGTAAGGGTTGGCTTGCTCCTACCTTCGAAAATGCCTAACTGCTTTTAATGAATTGTAATGGCGTAATTAACATTGCAATTTGAAAGCAATCTAGTTAAGTAATAGGCCTTTGGGTAGAGTAGAAAATTGAAGCCTCCGCCTTTCCTACCGCACGAGTACACTTGCAGATAAAATATTTAAATGTTTTAGAAACTAAACTGTAGTGGCTCAATTTTTAGGTACTGTTTTACAATTATATTTCAAAGTAAAAAAAGAAGATTAACGGGAAAAAGAGTTTCCAAAACATTTAACTACATATAAGTGAATCATCATCATTTCCAGCCCTTATACCCAGTTTATCTGGGGTCGGGTCTCCTGGTACATCTGCGCCAGAGAGCTCGGTTCTGGGTTATTATCTCGCTTCAGATCTCTCAGCACATTCGCTAACCAGGTAGCGGGTGGTCTGCCTCGTCCTCTGGGCTGGTTCGGGATAATTAGGGCTTTCCTAACCGGGTGGTCTCCTGCTCGCCTCATGATATGGCCGTACATTACAAGCGACTTTTCCTAACTCTGTCTACAATAGGGGCGGGGCAACTTTGACTGACCCCCTGATATACTCGTTTCGAATTTTGTCTTACCGGCTTTCATTAGTGTTCAGCAGTTTGCACTGTATGACAGAGCCGGTCTTATCACCGTTTTATACACCTTCCCTTAACTTGGATTGGCATTTTGCGATCGCAGAGGACAGGACGGACGGAACAGAAGTACAGACATATAAGTATAAATGATGATCTTTTTTTTGTTTCATTGCGAGTAAACACTAATGATTACACAAAAATAATTAAGTAAGAGCAGTATTACTCGTAATTGACACTGGAGTAGATCATAACTCGCTGCCATAACTCAGCTGTCTCGTTGTAGCGAAAAAAAAAGAAATAGCAGGCTTCTACGCCTCATTACATTAGTATACCTAGATGCCTTTTTTTTAGTCATACTTAAGCATTTGAATAAGTAAATAATAATCCTCTTCATTTAATATTTTAAAACAAATACTCTTTTCATCTACGTATTGACATAATTTGACTGAGTTGACTCTTGTAAAACGACAAATTCAATTGTCATTCAACAATTACGAACCTTTTCGGGTTAATGAAGTTAAATAAAGGACTACCTTTTTAAAGAGCGTCAATTTTTATTTCTGAGTACATAATGAAAAATATTCAACCCAAAAAATATTTAACTCTTGCTATTTGAAGTAACATTTTGATCTTAATTGTAAATTAGGGGCTGCCAGGGATAACGATTGCTCTATGTGTTTGTTTACTAAGTTCCCCTTGAGCCTGTTAGGTTTGATTCGACCAAACATTGGCTTCTATGCGCGTTACTAAACGAAGAATATTTTTATTCCTCGATTTTATATTTGAATAACTCGAAAGTTACTTATCGACAAAAAAAAAGATTATTATTTAAAGTCATAAAAGTCATTAAAAAGTCATTTATTTATGCAAATAGCCCATTGAGGACACTTTTACACGTCCCGATATAAACCCTACCACAGCTTCGGGACAATTATGGGCTAGTGCTGAGAAGAAGCTGCGCAACAAGCTCAGTCACTATTGTCAATGCCTCTTTTCAAAAGGTTTACAATATTTGTAGTATTCATGCAAGTCCATACATTAGTATCTTTTAAATATTCATCTACTTTATAATACCCTTTCGTCATTAGGGTTTCTTTAATGACAGTTTTAAATTTATTGACCGGCAAGTTTACAATGTGTTCTGGTAGTTTATTGAAAAGTTTAATCCATTCCCTATGAAAGAATTACCAAACTTTTGAAACCTAAATTGTGGAATAGCAAACTTATTTTTATTCCTAGTATTATAATTGTTTATATCACTTTTTCTCGTTAATGAATGTAAATTTTTGCAGACATACATTAAATTTTCATAAATATACTGAGAGGCTACAGTTAACATTCTAATTTCTTTAAACACCTCTCGTAGGGAATCTTGAGGTTTTAGATTATAAATAGCTCACACGGCTCTTTTTTGTAATACAAAAATTGATTCTATATCAGCAGTCGAGCCCCACAGTAAAATACCGTAGGACATCAAGCTATGGAAATAACTAAAATAAACTAATCTAACTGTTTCTATATCAGTCAAACGTCTAATCTTTCTTACAGCAAAAGCAGCTGAGCTTAGTTTCCCTGAAGAGGCCTCTATTTTATAACCTTCATTTCAAAACCAAACTTGCATAACCAAACGAATGATTGAACTGTTTTAATATCCAGCAAATTTATGCTGCACCAAAGTTGTAGTGTGTGGAAGTAAAAATCCTGTCAACTAAACAATGTCGTATAAGTTTTGAATTTGACAAAACATTCTGTCATAAGGACATAAATCATATAGCAAGCAGACATCAGTGGGATAAACTTCGACTAGCACTTATTTCACGCATCACGGTGGGTATAAAAGTTACTTCCGTATAAACACGATATTCTAGAACAGTAGATGGTAGAATGGAAAATTGATATACTCTCGGATAACTAGCAATTTATTCTAAGGTAAACATTTATTCTAACGCCCAATAATAATAATAAAAATATAAATCCCTAAAATTATAACGGCCCTCTAGGTACGTATTCGGATTCTCAAATAAATTATTTCTCACAAAATGTTATCAATAATATGCAAACCAACGAAAAGGAAATTCTTAAACTACTTCAAAACCTAGATGTAGGTAAATAAAGGTGCAGGTCACGATAATCTGCCACCTATTTTCTTTGCTAGATGCGCAAAAACATTATCTGTGTTGATTATATAATAAATGTTTAATAAAAGGATATTTTCATATGGAAAACAGCTCACATTGTACCTTTTCATAAAAAAGTCTTAAAACATTAATCGAAATCTATCGCCCAATCTCTATAATAAATTTCCTAAGAAAGGTAATGGCAAGAGTGATATTTAATAATTTATACCCTTACATCATAATCTCTAAACCGTGGGGACAACACGGTTTCGTAAAGGGACGTTCTACGGAAACTTGGGGGTTTTCATTGATTATGTTGCTACTAACATGGATAGCGGATCACAGGTTGATGTAATCTACACGGACTTTGAAAAGGCTTTTGATCGTGTAGATCATGTCATACTTCTGTGTAAGCTGCTCGCGTTCGGGATACGTGGTAACCTACTGCGATGGATGGAGTCATACCTGAGTCAAATCGGTCACAGGCAGTTACTGTTGGTGGCTTCTGTTCAAATTTCACTACTGTGCTTTAGGAGGTTCTCCAAGGTTCAATTTTAGGTCCGCTCCTATACGCCCTGTACCTCTTTGATGTTCGAGAGTGCTTCCAACGCGATCAATTTCTAATGTATACAGACGACACTAAAATATTTACAAAAACAACTACCCTATCAGACTGTATAAATCTTCAATCTTATAATTCAATCAATCGTATCGAAATCAATATCATAAAATGTCAATTCACAGCATTCACTAGAAAAAGAAACCCTATAAATTATTTACAAATTACAAAATTAATAACATAGTCGTGAAAAAACTATACTTGCACGAGATCGCGGAATCCTTATGGACTCTAAACTTAAATACTCAGAACACATTATTATTATTATTATGAGCCCAAAGTGTCTCACTGCAGGGCAAAGGCCTCCCTACCCCTTTTCCATTCTCCACGATTTTGTGCAACTGCCTTCCAGTCCCTGTCAAATGAGTCCAGCTCGTCACGCCATCTTTTTCTGGGTCTACCACGTGGCGTACGTACCAAGTCTTAGAGCGTAATGTGGTGTTCCGGATTCGGTCAGTCAGTTTTACCCCCAGTATACTGCGCTCCATTGCTCTCTGACAAACATTTAGGCTGGACCTCTGACGATCAGTCAAAGACCATGTTTGAGCGCCATACGTGAGGACAGGGAGAATGCACATGTCCATGATTTTACGTTTCAGGCATAGTGGTGAATTACCCTTTAAAAAGTTTTTAAAAGACCAATAGCTTTTCCAGGCATTTTCGATGCGTCGAGCAATCTCTTTCTCCTGTCTTGCCTGGAATGAGACTATTTGGCCTAAATAAACGTAATCATCGACATATTCCATCTCGGCATCACTCACACATATTCTGCGCTTTATGCTCTTTGTCATCACCTTGGTCTTTTCCCGGTTCGAACACATCGCTTACCTATATATTTTACTAAAAAGTACTATTCAACTCATATGTTAGAAGCCTTCTTGAGTTTTAGAGTGTTATTTGGAACCCGCAAAACGAAACCTATTCTCAGCAACTTGAACGTATCCAAATGAATTTCATAAGACACTTAGACTTCCGGGACTTCCGAGCAAACCGTGACTTCAAAAAATCGTGTCTGCATCATCATCTCACGACGGTTAAGAATAGGCGATATAGACATATATATGGCCTTTTTGCATGGTGTTTGTAACAACAACATTGAGTGCCCAGAGTTTGCATCCAAAATTCTGAGTTTCTTTTTGGCTAAAAAAGTGCACAAGGCAGACAAGGTTATTTGCAGTTACAAAAACACTGACAAATTGCGCACACACGTACATACACACACACACACACACACACACACACACACACATTTCAGAGATAGAGATTCAATTACAGTGCTACAAGGATCATATGGCACTTGGATGACATTGACAGGGGGGCGTGATTGTGAAAAAAGGGTTGCCAGTGAATAATTTCTCCTTTATTGAGGGAGTTTGTTTTGTTTGAGACATGGAGATTTAGGGGAACAATACTATCAAAGTTAACAAAGTTTTACACATCATGCATCTGCATCATAAGCTATCACTAAAATAGGTTTTGAAATAAGATTTAGAACTGATTAACTATCCATAGACTATGCCTAATGTACGTAACAGAAGGTCAATTTTGTGAGAGGAAATAAGTAAACACAGGTTTGTATGAAAAAATAAATCATACGTAAGGAAACATCAGTTATTTTCAAATATGTTTATTTTAATTATGTTCCCCCAAAACCTGGTCTAATGGCATCATGTCGTAATCGTCACCTTCAAAATCGTTATAGCTGTCACTACTTTCATCCGTGTCAGAATGTAAATCAATGATGGATGCCTTTAGACCAACTTCCAACTTTCCTTTATTTCCAATCCTTGCTACAGTCCTTAATGATGCTCCTGAAATCGTATTAACTTTTAATATTTTGACAAAAAATATAAACTAAATTGTTAAGTTTTGGAAAAAAAGGGTATCACTAACCTGTCACAGCTGCAACCCCGCTCGTTCAGTTTTTCAAATGGTATTATCGGGGCGTCAGACTGTTTCTCTTTCATTAAAAACTCTTTAACTTTTGGCACCACTTCTCTCACGCCACTTCTTATCACTTTCGGCATATTTTACACATTTAAAATGTAACAAAATCACAAGATAACCGCAACAAAAAGCACCATCAACGAACTGTCACAAATGACAAGTTTTAAGCTGACGGTGTTAGTTCCGATTTTCGCCACGTGCCAAAAGATCCTTGTAGCACTGTACAATAATACACGTCAAGTTAACTGATGATCGTGACTAAAATTTAGCAAATAAAAATGAAAATCCGTCATTGGCTGGGAGTCTTACACGTTTGTATTTTATGTTATTATAATTAATAGCTGTGGATTTTGTATCACAAATAAATGAATAAAAATACTTGAAGGTAGAATGGACTATTAATCTGCAAAGCTATTCGACATTCTTAATTTTAGCTTAATAAGATAACAGTAATTTCGCGCGCTCAGACCATAGCACGGTAGCTCAATTGGAAAGAGAGTTTCCCCTCTTAGCCAGAAAGGTTTGAATCCCGCCCGCTCGCAATTTTTGTTTTCTAATTTCATCATCAGAATACAAAAATAACACTACGAGTGTTAAAAACATTCTTAACCAAAGTTATTCGAAATGTTAATTATCAAATTTATTTATTATTACACGAGCCACAAGCGACATAGCCCTGTGGACTACGAGCTGCGGTCAAACGAGAACACAATTATAATGTTTGCAGTTTTGCAACAAACACCGACTCCGCGCGGCTAGTGCGAAAGTTAGATTGGCTAACCGGGGTGTGGGAATGTGGCCGCTAATTATACATTTCGATAGGTGTTTACTTTAGGGATTTAAACGAAATGCGACTTTGGTAGTACTATTAGTACTACTACTAGTACTAATAGTACTACCATCTACATAACATCTATATCTACATACCATCTAACATCTATATCTTCTGTACTTTGATAATAATAAATGCAGGAAGTCGAAGTAGGTGTCACGAGCTTTCGAGGACTCGTTATGATTTGAAAATAAGCAGTGTAGGAATTTCGCTGAGAACGTACTTACTTTATTAGGTATAGCAGTCCCCCACGTCCGCGCGTTTAGAGTTTCCCCTCTCCCCTCCCGTTCCAGCGTGATGTTTTAGGAGAAAGCTTTCCTGGATAAATAAGCTGTCCAAATCGTTCCAGTGGTTCTTGAGATTAGCGCGTTCAAACATAACACCATTCAGTTTTATAATATAAGTATTCATTCTATTTTCATAAAAATATCAATAAAACATAATGTAAAGAAGTAAGTCTGCTTAAAGACTCATTATGTGATCACAGTTTCTTCACTTAAATTTACGTTGTATTTTAGTTTTAACATGACAAAAGTAATCTATTTCGAGTACAACTTTGAGGACTCCTTCAAGATTTCAGTCTGAATAATGGCCTCAAGTCTGTCTTGCTCCACAAATCCGTGACTTTGGCCTGGATGTAAGACACCTTATGTTAGTGCCTTATTTGTATCACGTCTACGTCTACTTACAGCAATCCTGATTTGAAATTCTGGTAAAGCTCTAGGGTTGTTACACATTTTTGACTGCCAAACTGTTTTTGGAAAATACTCAGTTATGTACCTAGATATTGGCCACAGACACGGAATTGTGAAAATGAGTCATTACCATTCTAATTATAGAGGGTACCAAATAAGATGAACCATATCAAATACAATTACAAAATAATCACCACATCTTAATTGTACTCAATATTAGAAAAAAAAAACTGTGAAAGCACTCCGGGAGTGCCGGCAGAAGTGAAAACTTGAATATCAACGTTGTGCATTTTTGATTTTTTGGAATAGATTTTTATAGAATACAATATTTATTTATTGCGCTATCGTACACAAACATTACAATTTATATTATATTAAGTTACATTAAAAAGTTTATCTCTCAGAAAAATCAACTTACATCCATCGCAAACCGTCTTACGGTTTTTCGATCAGGTCACGTGTCCTGACGCGAGTTTCACATTTTTCCCCCATCCCACAAAAGTGCTCAACGCCGCTAAAGAAGTTTTCACTTCAAAAAAAACACAAAATTGCACTCCGGGAGTGCCGGCAGAAGTGAAAACCTGAATATCAACGTTGTGCATTTTTGATTTTTTGGAATAGTAAGGGAATAATTTTGAATGAATTGCTCTTATTATCAATATAAAAGTACTATCATTTTTGTGATAGAATACAATAATAATAATAATAATACGCCCCCTAAAGTCCAACCTTTCGTCCGTGCTTTACCATCCAAGCCACGTAGGGGGCGGACACCCGCAACAAAGTTACTATGCGAGTGACCAACAAGGCAATGGAAACCCATCAATGGAGAAATGATTAATAGAAGGTATAATTTGCGGCCGCTGCCCGGGGGTCGCCGGGGCGCACCTGGAGCCGTTGCTGGGTGTCTCAGCATGCGAACCAACGGCGACGAGGAGTTGAGCAGGCGGGCTCCCGTCGAAAAGAATACTACAGCCGAAGAAGAGGATCCGGACTACGACACTTATTCTCTACCATCCACAGGGTCATCCTGTTACCAGCCGGATCTAGGACGAGTTTCCTCGTCATCATCTGAGAGATCTTTAGCATTTGAGGATGTTGCGCAGGAAGTACTTAGTACTGTAGAAACTGTGCCCACCGAAAATGATCAACCAAAACGTAGACGATGGACTACAGAAATGAATACATTCATTCTACGTAACTACTTAGAAATCACAAGGCTAGAATCTGACACGAAAAATTATCTAGAACAATTACACAAACAATTTGTTAAAAAATACCCAAATTTTGAAGTTTCTAGACAGCGAATAGGAGACCAACGCAGGGCAATAGTTACCAATAAACTTTTACCACAAAGCACTTTGGACCAGATCTACCATGAAGTTCAAGCTACAATAAATAACAGAATCACACCAGACACACAACCGACCATAAATACACAACCTAATAATAACTCAAACTCACAGTTATCAACACAAAGGAAGAGGTGGACTTACAGGCATAACGAAACCATTATGAAGCTTTATTACATAATTACAGAACTAGAGACAAATAAAACATTATACAGAAAAACATTGCACCAACAATTTATAAATGCATACCCTGAGTTGTCACACGTCACTGAACAACGTGTAGCTGACCAACGGAGACTAATAATATACAACAATTGGATAAGTAGCGACCGGCTGAAAGAAATTAAGGAAGAGGCTGCACTTGAGATTAGGACAGGTAATTCAAATCATTTAACCTGTTACACTTCGCTTACACAAAGGCCAGAAATCATTGACAATAATAATACGGAAAACTTACTATCAGTTTTTGCGAACCCTAATCAGAACTCAAACTCGCACGAACTGTCAAACACAATATCGATCTCAAATGCAACAAATGAAACTTTGACACCAATTACAGCTCACACAAACGTAGAATATAGAAATAGTCTAACAGAAGATAGCACTTGCAGTATTAACCAATCACATCCGTCAACGCATCGAAATCAAGAAATAGATGAAACTTTTCAAAAATCACTCGAATATTTTATGAACACCGAGCCTACCACTAGACAATATATACCTCGCCAAAAGGCTACCAGAAAATTAGCTAAAACCGTAAATTACATTAATGAATTGATTTTACCACAACAAATAAATGACAATACAGAGTTCAATACGTTTCAGACGGTTTTATACTGTGCAGCATGGACTGCAGCTCAGATAAATGGAGCCAAACTCTCGCTGACAACAACTGATAGGGAGCAAAATCGGAGAAAAGGGCACAAACCGCGATGGCAAAAACGTCTAGAGAATAGAATACAAGATTTAAGGGTTAAAATTGGAAGACTAACACAATACATGAACGGAGATAGGGGTAGCAAACTCACAAAGCACATTAATAAAATACTAAATGACTACAAGATTCATTCAACACACGAAGACAACAACACACAAATAATTCATTTCCTAGATACCTTAAAACAAAAACTTTCCGCTTTAACTAGCAGACTAATCAGATATCTAAAATGTACACTCCGCAAGACACAAAATAGGCAATTCATAAACAACGAAAAACAATTTTATCGCACCCTTAAAACAAAAAATACACGTACACTTAACACACTCTCAAACAGCAACACTTGTACTGAGGTTCCTTCTTGTGAAGCACTTCGAGAGTTTTGGGCAAATATCTGGGAGAGACCTGTGCAGCACAACGGCGCGGCGGAATGGGTAAAAGTGGAAGAACAAAATTTGGAAAATTTGCAGGAAATGGAATTCGAGTCTATTCCGATCGATACATTAAAAATAATAATAGATAAGACACATAATTGGAAAGCACCAGGCTCGGATAACATTCATAATTACTGGTACAAAAAATACACCTATACACATAAATATTTACACAAATTTATCAATGACTTCATTGCAAATCCACAAAACCTACCAAATTATATATCAACCGGTATAACTTACATGATCCCCAAAGACAAAAATGATACAATAAATCCTGCAAAATATCGACCAATCACTTGCTTACAGACAATCTACAAACTAATTACATCGTGCCTCACTCAAACTATATACAAACATATAGACTCCAATAACATATTAACAGAACAACAGAAAGGATGCAAAAAGAACGCTCGAGGGTGTAAAGAACAACTAACAATAGATTCCGTCATACTAAAGCAAGTAAAAAAACACAAAAAGGACCTTTTCACTATGTACATAGATTATAAGAAAGCTTACGACTCAGTACCGCACAGTTGGTTATTACACGTTTTAAAACTTTACAAAATAAATCCCAAAATTATTGAATTTCTACAAAACACTATGCAAACATGGACAACTCAACTCAAAATAAACACGAGCGATGGCAGCACACTACATACGGACACCATACAAATAAAACGTGGTATATTTCAAGGAGACGCCTTAAGCCCATTGTGGTTCTGCCTAGCACTTAACCCTTTGTCAAATAATTTAAACGCAGCAAATCTCGGGTACAAAATATCAAACAACGCCAATTATGAAACAAGAGACCAAAAATTAAGCCATCTTATGTATATGGACGACATAAAACTATACGCGTCTGCAGAAAAGGATTTGGAGCAACTAGTTAGTATAACTGAACTATTTTCTAATGATATTCACATGGAATTCGGTATAGATAAGTGCAAAATAAACTCGGTCAAAAATCGACAAAATTACCAACATGCTTATCAACTAGAGACAGGAGACATCATCACTTCTTTAGACTTTGCCGAAACATACAAATACTTAGGGTATCATCAATCAAATATAATAGAAATCAAAAGTACCAAAGCCCATCTTATAAAACAATTCAAAATCAGATTAAACTCAATTTTAACCGCACAACTTAACGCCAGAAATACAATCAAAGCCATCAACACTTACGCCATCCCTATTCTAACCTACTCTTTTGGCATAATTAATTGGGCTAAATCGGAATTAAAATCTATTCAGCGCACCATTAACACAAGTATGACCAAACATCGCAAACACCACCCGCGTTCTTGTATTCAACGACTCACGCTGCCAAGGGTTGATGGCGGTAGAGGATTAATAGACATAGTAAACTTGTACGCTAAGCAAATCACCAATTTACGAACTTATTTCCACAATAAAGCTCAAACTTCTATTCTACACAAAACAATAGCACATAACGATATCAAACTAACCCCACTTAATTTAAATGACAGAGAAACTCAACCTAACGAAAAACAGACTGACAGACAGACCAAATTGCAGGAATGGATGAGGAAATCCCTCCATGGAAGACATCTCCAAGATCTTTGCCACTGCAACGTCGACAATAAAGCGTCGAACGAGTGGCTAAGGAGAGGTGAGTTGTTTCCAGAAACAGAGGGGTTCCTCATGGCGATCCAGGATCAGGTTATCGAAACACGCAATTACCAGAAATACATCATGAAAGTACCCAATTTACAGAATGACACTTGTAGACGATGCAATAGTTCCCCAGAGACAATACAACACATTACAGGAGCATGTAAAGCAATAGTCCAGACAGATTACAAACACAGACACGATCAAGTAGCTAATATAATTCACCAGGCTATAGCACTAAAATATAAACTTCTTAAACAAACACCAGTTCCATATTACAAATATAATCCTGAAACAGTACTCGAAAACTCAACACATAAACTGTATTTTGATCGCGCTATCCTGACAGATAAAACAATTCACTACAATAGACCGGACATCACTTTACTAGACAAAACTAATAGGATCGCACATATAATCGACATTGCTATACCAAACACACATAACCTACAAAAAACCATAGCTGAGAAACTATCTAAATACCAGGACCTGAAAGATGAAATAACCCGCATTTGGAAGTTAAGCAAGGTAATAGTATCACCAATAGTTATTTCTACTACAGGAGTCATCCCAGCACAATTAATTCCAGCGATTAGAGGCTTAGATCTGCCAGAGTTCATATACGCAACTCTACAGAAAGCCAGCATTCTCAATACTTGCAGAATCGTCAGAAAGTTTCTGAAATCAACACCAATTTCGTAAATATAATTAAACTGTTTAGAACTGGTATCCACTTGGTCCCGACCCGTGGATATCATAGAAAAACCGATGTTCCTTTAACATCGAGATGAAAAATATAAAGAAAAATAATAATACAATTTTAATAATAATAATAATAATAATAATAATTATATTATATTAAATTACATTAAAAAGTTTATCTCTCAGAAAAATCAACTTACATCCATAATTTCGCCAACCGTCTTACGGTTTTTCGATCAGCCCACGTGTCCTGACGCGAGTTTCACATTTTTCCCCCATCCCACAAAAGTGTCAACGCCGCTAAAGAAGTTTTCACTTCAAAAATAAAAGGGAATCACTAATTGCTTGTCTGTTCAAATTAAATGGATCATCAATTTTTCATCTTACAACTGTTTTTTAGTCAGTAAAAATATGTAACAGCCCCTTAACAACACAAATATTCCGATTGTTCTAATCAAGCTCGGTGAAAGTGCGCTTGCAAGACCCTTAAGCGTTTAATTGAATTCTCTTTATAAACGCAGACTGAAGCCACCCGGCACACAGTATAGATTAGTTTGCCTACGACGAGCTTAGCTATTTTAACGGAATTTTTAATGTGTACCTTCTTAAGAACTAGAACTGTTTGCTGTGGGTTGTTGCTACGAGGGAAGTTAGTGCAAACTTGGGCTTCGTCACACGAAGTTGAATCACTACTAAACGTCAAAAAATACTACCCATCTAGCGAGGCGTGCTTCGCGCAAAAAAATTGCGCGAAGCACGCCTCGCTGACGGACGTGTCACAAAGATAATAGTTTTGCAAAAAATACAAAAAAAAAAAATTGCAGTCAAATTTCGGCTTTAAGTGTATAAATTTAAGTTCAGTTTCTTTTACCGTTTCCTGTGCACTTATTATCTTTTTAACATCTACTGAGTGCGACTTGTGTATCCGTCGGCCAAGTTCGTTCAAGCTCGGGACAAATCTGTCATACGGCTCCAGCACCGACATAGACCTAGTGAAGCTCAGAAGTGACCATCATAGCTAAAATGCCACTTTCACCGCCTTCAAACAAGCGTTACGATTCTGACCCAGACTTATCTAATATCATCACTCGCAAGCGGAAACATGACTTTGAACTCACTGAATCATTCAAATCACTCACGGAAAATATCCTAACGAAAATGGACAGCTGGAAGGTTGACATTAGTAACAGCTTGATTCAGATTAATGAGACTCTCAACCATGTTATTAAAGAAGATCTATCCAAACTTAAAGAAGAAGCTGCAGAACTAAGGACAGAGGTGAAAAACATTCGGAAAGAATATGGTGAACTTAATTCGCGCATGGAGAAATTGGACAAGCAGCAGACTGCAGCGAGAAAGGAAATAAAAGAGCTACAACAATCAGCACAATTTTCATCTGAACTACAGGACGATCAAAAAAAGAAATTAGATGTCCTTGCTAAAAAAGCGAAGACCATAGATAATTTTAAAACAGAGCTAAAAACACTGAAAGAGCAAAATAAGCACATCACATCACTTATTAACGCAAGTGAACAAAGGGATAGACAATTGAACGTTGAAGTGGTTGGTATACCTGAATTTAATAATGAAGACCTCAGCAAGTACATGATGAATATTTGTAAGTATATTGGGGTCGACATTACACTGGGTGACATGATACAGATAAATCGAGTGTCACCAAATGTAAAGGCTCAAGGACGACCGAGAGTAATCATCGCTAAACTAAGGAGCAGGCTATTAAAAGACAACACGATATCTCTTGGACGTAAAAAACGCCTAACTACTAAAGATATTGGTATCGCAGGTGATCTTAAGCCAATCTACATCAACGAGCACCTTACACCACATAACAAGCAACTCCTTAAAAAGTGCAAAGAAGAAGCAAAAAAGATGGAGTACTAATATGTCTGGACAAAAAATGGTCGAATATTTATACGGAAAAACGACACCAGTCCGGCTATTCAAATACTCGAAGAGGAGGAGCTCACGAAAAAATTGCTTCGGTGAAATAATATCTGCTGCATGGAGTTTACAAAGGTTTATTTTCTGTTTCATTTTAGATAGGATTTGTCTGATCTTTCAAAAAAAATTAAAGATAGTTTTTCTCTTATCCATTTTTGTTTTGTTGTCTGTCACTTCTATGAATATTTATCTATCTGTGGTTACTAGCAGGGACAGGTTAGTGTATGCGTTATTCGACTTACGCTCAATACATGTGCGTCAATTTATCACCGCTTGCTATAGTCACTTGATTAATGAAATCAGTTACACAATTTTAAATAATATTGCTCCTTGTATCTTCCTGAGTTTTGTTATTGTACTGCACGTAACCGTGAAATATTGTTATCATGAATTGAAAATACTAAGCACTATTTTACATTCGTACTTTGGTCTACAACAACATATTGTTGCAATAAGAAAATTTGTATGTATTATTATTCCTTACGAAACTTTATACTATTTATTATCTTATGTATACCAGAAATATCGCTATATCATTGCAAATCAAGCAAATTCGAATCATCGTTCATTGCACACTCGAATAAGTGTTTTACTATTAATCACAAAAATAAACAACAACGGAAACAAAAACAACCTTGAACTATTTATAAACGCGCCATATGTCGCACCTGTAAACAGTGAGCATGTCATATCTAACTCTGCTTATCTCGGCAATGTGACCGTGAATGTTGTCGCACTTACATTGAAATACCGCCAAATAAATTATAAAAATGCTATCGTATTAAAATTAACCGTCTTTACTATAAAGGTGAATTATTACTTCTATGTCCTGTCTGTCTTACAGAAACAAAAGTATCCACGATGTATTTTTCAACATAACACTTTTCTAAGTTCCTCTGTCTTTAGCAAATTGATTTATTTACAACAATATACCGAATCGAATATTAATTATTACCTTATGTTATTTTCCAAACCATTAATCGCTAAATATATACTTATTGTAAACATTATCTTTAAAGTTCGATATTCAAAACAATCATGACCTTAATATTTATTATCAAAATGTGTGCGGTTTACGTACAAAATGCTTAAATTTGAAACAACAAATTTTATGCAACGAGTATGACATAATTGTGATCACCGAAACGTGGTTACAGCCGGGGATTTTTGACAGGGAGTTTTGTGATTGTCGTTACGATATATTCCGTTATGACCGAGACCTGGGTATGAGCAAAAAAAAGTATGGTGGTGGCGTTATGATATTGATGCGTAGCGAGTTGGTAGCATCACGATGCACTGATTACGAATACGATCAACCCGCACAGCTGGAAATGTTAACCGTGCGCGTGCCGGCTCGTGCGCTTAGGGCGTCTACCGACTTGTATTTAAGCGTAGTATATATACCACCGGAACCTGACCGCATTACGTGCGATATAGATGGAGTATTGGGCTTTGTTGAAGAGTTAATGGACAGATCTAACTTACAAAATAATTTCTTGTTAATCGGAGACTTTAATTTACCTTTCATATCGTGGAATGAAACCGGTCCCGTACATAATAGCACCGGTAATAAGGAAGTACAGAATGCATCAATAAAGCTAACCGATAAACTGAGTTTTTTTGGATTGAAACAATACAGCACTTTAAGGAATCACGCAGGAAATACCCTGGATTTAGCGTTCTCAAATCTTCCTTTAGACATCACTAACTGCGACTCACCTTTAGTCAAACCCGATCGAGCTCACCCAGCTTTCACGTTAAAAGTTCTCGATCTTACAATGTCACCGTTAAAAGAGGCCACAACACCTAAACGAAACTTTTATAAATGTGACTATAACGTTATAAATGATACATTTTATGAAGTAAACTGGCAGTCTTGTTTAGAATCTTGTACAGTCGAGGAGGCAGCCGGTACTTTTTATGATATAATTTATGAAACAATTGAACAATACGTTCCGTTTAAGAAAGTTCAAGGCAATCGTCGCAAGTATCCGGTTTGGTACAGTCAGGCATTAATAAAAATCATAAAAGAAAAATACAAGGCGCACAAAAGATGGAAAAAATTTGGTAATTTATTAGATTATGACGAATTCTCATTATTACGTCGGCGACAGCAACGTATTCAAGAGGAATGCTTTGCAAGGTATACAAAGTTGGCTGAGGAATCTATTTCTCAAAGCCCAAAATCCATCTGGACGTACGTCAAGTCTTTACGAGGTGGATCTAGTTATCCTAAAATGCTCACGTATCGCGACAGTAAACTCTCAGATGGTGTAGATATTTGTAATGCATTTAATGACTTCTTTAAAAGTGTTTTCGGGGAACCATCACGAGAGCCTGTCGATTCAAACCTCCACAGAATAACCAATGATGATATATCTAAAATAAATATTTCTGCGACTACAGTAGAGAAACTTTTGAAACTTTAAGATCCCCATAAGGGGGCGGGTTGCGATGGCATACCACCGTTTTTCTGGCGGAGCTGTGCTAAATCGCTCAGCTTCCCGTTGGCCTTAATTTTTAACAGATCTCTGAATAGTGGCATATTCCCTAATATCTGGAAGAAAGCCCACATTGTACCGATACACAAAAAAGGAGCTAAATCCAATATTGAGAACTATAGGGGAATTTCTATATTAAATACAGTTGGTAAGTCTTAAGTAAAGAACTGCCCAACACACAACACGGCTTTCTAAGGCACCGATCCACAATTACCAATTTAGCATGCTTTTCGAATTATGTTTTATATAATATGGACAGGGGAGGACAGATTGACGTGATTTACACGGATTTAGAGAAAGCATTTGACCGTGTGGATCACGACACTCTAATCCACAAACTATATAGGATGGGTATACATGGCGATTTGCTCAGGTGGATTAAATCCTACTTGAGCAATCGATCTCAAGCTGTTGTTATGGGGGGTTATAAATCAGTTTTTATTAGTATCCCTACGGGAATACCACAAGGATCCCATTTGGGCCCGTTGTTCTACAATGTCTATGTAGCAGACATTATGTCGTGTTTCACATCAGCGCGACACCTAATGTACGCGGATGACAAAAAAATATTTATGAAAATAAATAGTGACCAAGATTGTCTAATGATACAATCGGACCTTGATAGGCTATCTGATTATTACAAAAGAAATAATATCACGGTCAACATAAATAAATGTGAATGCATCACTTTTACTCGTAAACCATCTCCAACCATTTACCCCTATAACTTCGACGGCATACCTATTCGCAGAACTTCTCTGGTTAGAGATCTGGGTGTGCATTTTGACGATAAAATGCTTCTCGGAGATCATATTGATAAAATAGTTGACAAGGGTTACAAAAATCTAGGTTTTGTAATAAGAACTTGCAAGCCTTTTAAGAATGTTGAAACTATTAAAATTGTATATTTCGCCTATGTACGTACCCTAATTGAATACGCTAGTCCTATATGGAATCCGCAATATGCTACATACACGGACCGTCTGGAGCGTCTGCAAAAAATTTTGATACGTCATTTAAAATACCGTTTTCCGAAACCAGAGCCAATGACGTATAAAGAAAGTTGTGATCAATACGGCCTAACTCCACTCAAAGACAGGCGAAAGATATTGGATCTGTGTTTACTATACGATATAGTAAAGAGTAATGTGGATTGCCCAGAACTAGTTGAAAGTATAAGCTTTAACGTACCAACCTGGCGCAACCGTCGGCGGACCCCTCCATTGTTTATAGCACCCGACGCGAGTACTAACTATGCACGCAACTCACCCATCTCTCGACTACTGCAGACTTATAATGACAACTTTCAAGATATTGACATGTTCACTCACAGTAAAAATATAGTGAAACAAAAAGCGATTAGAATCGTCAACAATGCATATTAAATTCTATCTCTGTTAATTCTAAATGTAAACTTGCTCGTAACACTAATTTGATATTGTAAGTGGCAGTTGTGTGTATGTATGTAGGAATGTAATGTGTATGTGATTCGGTTTTGTTTTTAAAATCAGCGTTTCACTGTGTAAACCTAAAATTAAGGAAGATGTACATGAAAATTTCAACACGCTTGCCAATGTTATCGCGTGTTTGGACATGCGAGAAGAAAGTTTTGTCACAAATTGATCTTTTCTTTACCTACAAGTGCATTTTATGTCGCTCTGTACTATTGTGTTTTTGTGCACTGTATTATTGAGTTTTTGTCTCACGTCCTATACTGAACGTAAAAGTAAGGGAAGCCTGTAATTAGCTTTACTCATAGCATAAGCACTAGAGAAGAAATATTGTACATTACGCAGTTGGTTTTCTTAATAATAATATAAAAAAAACTACTACTAGTTTTTGCAGCAGAGTTTAGGTAGGGTATCTTTAAAGCTGAGGAAAATTAGGGTCGTCTTAAATGAAATGCAAATAACTCAAAAGTGGAACATCTCCCATGGGAGAACTTTCATCAAAAATAAATACTCTAAATCCCATAAACTTACGCTAGCTATCGCTCGATCGATCTTAACATCATATGAATGTAAAATAATGTATCTTTAACGTGTGCGTAGTCAAAACAGCCCAGCGAAAACCAATCTCAATTTTTTTCAGAGCCTTTATTATTCTCATATTTGCAAGATGCTTCTCAAATGAGACTACCACTTTCTGAATTGAAGACATCTCGACAATGACACACATCTCGGAGCCCGCTCTTAAACAAATACTAAATGAATTCGTCGCGCGAGGAGACGCCATCTGTAAAATTACACAAACTGAATAAAAGTCTATATTTTTGCATAAATATCCACAGCAGCTCTTGTTTCACAGATGTAGGAGAGCCAAAGAGCATCAAAATTCACGTTATTTCAGCAAATACATACTTTTCTTGTTTTTCTAGAAATATCAGTTATTTTATTTATACACGGTATGATACATGTTACATATGATCTTTATTTAGAAATCAATATATCTTGACGACCTCCGTGGTGTAGTGTCTAAGCATGATGG
The DNA here is from genome assembly GCA_963924145.1 of Pyrausta purpuralis. Classification (NCBI taxonomy): domain Eukaryota; kingdom Metazoa; phylum Arthropoda; class Insecta; order Lepidoptera; family Crambidae; genus Pyrausta; species Pyrausta purpuralis. The sequence goes on from OZ001649.1 coordinate 21,502,429, forward strand.
TTTAAAGGCGTCACCGCTCCGAGGTCCCGGGTTCGATTACCGCGCGGTTCCATATAGAAATTATTGGGCTCCAGGGATTAAAATAACTAAAACTGAGTAAGATTTCTACAAAAAGGGTTTATTCGAGATAAAAAAAACGGCGAGTGCACAAGAACAAGAAGTGACAGATTAGCCCTCTAGCGGCAAAAGCAGACACGTTTTTTTTTTAAATCTAAATCAAAGCAAATAGTCTAATGCAAAGAACATTGGTATTATAAAATTTACTATTTTAACACTCCCACTTAAATTTTATAATAGTTACACTCTAGTCTTCTAGATACATTTTATAATACTTAAATAGTTTTATAACTACATTCATAAAACTACAAGCGTAAAATTAACATAAGACTTGATCCCTATTGTGAACAAATTTACCAGTAGGTCAAGCCTTTGTTAAAAAGTCTGCAAGTTGACATGAGCTTTCCACATATTTAATTTTAACAATACTTTGCTCTACTCTTTCTCTTATGAAATTATATCTTACGTCTATGTGTTTTGTTCTTTTATGATAAATAGGATTTTGTATCAGCTTTATAGTACTCTGATTATCTATACATAGGGTGACTATCAATTGCGGTTCATCAATATCTATTAACAATTCATCTCCTGAAACTCGAGAGAGCTCAAAGAGCTATTCTGAAGGTTGCTGCGTTTCTTCCTATTCTATGTCCTACCACGAATGTATACAAACATTGGAAGGTACTAAGTGTTCGTCAGCTGTTCGTTCTCTCTATTGTCTGCAAACACTCTTCACTCGCTTACGATCCCCTTTTACTCTTCAACCGGCGTAGGAAGGATTCCGTATGCTGTACCACACCATTTAGAACTAGTTTTGCTCATAGATTTTACTGCTTCTTGGGTGAGTACCTATATAAAAAATTGAATGGCCTCCTCAACATCTATCCACTTACCAGACACTCTTGCAGGAAAAAGTTGATCATGTGGTTATTAGATCGTAACTACGAGGAAACTGAAGAGTTGCTTACAATAATAAAATAACATTTTATTAGTCACACACACACTTGCACACGCACGTGCACATACACACACACGCGCACACGCACACACACACACACACACACACACACACACACACACATACACACACAGACACACACACAGACACACACGAACATTGATATATATAAGTTTAATATCTAGTTGGTATGCTAAGCTCTAAAATATTTTTCATCTAATGTTCTATATAGATTTCTAGAACTGCTTCTTTACGAAAAATCCGCGCTCTTTGGCGGTTTGCTGTAGTGGGAGGCTGATGACCTGTAACACAGGTAATTATTACCTAGCATAGGCATCAGTCTCACACAAACACTATAAATTGTTTGAAATTAATGCTGTGTACACATGTGTTGTTTGTGTTGAGAAATAAACTTGATTTGATTTGATTTGAATTGCCTGAGCCACAAAATTTCCATGGTAGCCTCGCTGGCAGCCATATATTCTGACTCTGTTGTAGATAACGCTACTGTATTTTGTTTCCTACTTGCCCAAGTTACAGGACCTCCATTCATCATAAAAATGTACCCGGTATTCGATTTTCTGGAATCTACATCAAAAGCAAAATCAGAATCAAAGTAACCAATTAGCTGACTATTACAGTTATATGTAATACAAATATCTTTTGTTTTAATTAAATACCTTATTATTCTTTTAACTGAATTTACATGGTCTTTACCAGGATTGTTTAAATATAACTAACTAAATTCAATGCATAGGAAATGTCATTAATACTCCCACTGCTTCTCTATATGGAAAACTTGTTAAATTTTCATTTATTTCTTTGTTAAAATTACATTATTATCAGCTACAGCATTTACTACAAAGATTGGCATCAGACATGTTGAATTTATTTATAATGTAATCTATGTATTGTTTTTGACTGACAGTTATTGAATCATTATTTCTTGTGATTTCCATTCCTACAAAAACATTTGCAGATAAAACTTTTATTTTAAAGGTCTTCTTAAGATCATTTAAGATATGAAATAAAGTATCTTTACTTTTAGATAATAATAAAGCATCATCGACATACAATATTAAAATTACTTTGTTGTTATCAAAATTACCAACAAAAATACAATTGTCTGAAGGACACACTTTAAAACCATATGTAGTTAAGAAAGAAGAAAACTTTTTGTTCCAACAACGAGAAGACTGTTTTAGACCACATAATGATTTTAATAACTTACATACTTGTCCTGGTTTAGCCTGCATTCCCTCCGGCACCTCCATATAGACATCCTCTAGTAACTCACCATTAAGGAAGGCTGTCTGCACATCAAACTGCTGGAACTCATATTGTTCCCGAGCTGCAAGGGATAATATGACTCGGATGGAGTCATATCTGGTTGTTGGTGAAAAAGTTTCCTTATAATCAACATCTTTTACTTGTGTGAATCCACGAGCACAGAGGCGAGCTTTGTTTCTTCCTTCGCACAATCAGGATTTTTTTTTATACAAAATACCCATTTTGAAGTCACTGTTTTCTCATTTTTTCCATCTATCAATTTCCAAGTGTTATTTTCTTCTTAGTGACTGCAATTCTTCTCTAATAGCCTTCTTCCAATGTTGACTATCTTTACATTTAAAGGCTTCTTCATAAGAAGTGGGTACTTCAAATTCAGTAAAGTTGGCTTCCACATCTCTGGCTCATCTTGGTCGAAGTGTTATGTTTCTTTCTTCATCGCTTGAAATGATTTGCGAGGGCTGATATGTAGGATCATCATCATCGCTATTAGTGCTTCTAAAACTTGCACGTTGGTGTTGGGTTCTATTAATTGCATCAGCTGTGCCGCATGCGTATTGAGGGAGGGCGGGTGGTGCATCCTGCATTTGCCTGAACTAATACTAAACGCGGTGACGGTTCGTGTAGTTAGTTGCCTGCGCCGGCGTAGCTTCGCGGAAATTTAAAGCAAAATAATTTTATAAATTTCAACTTAATAATGGATTTCCGCAAAGTAACGCCTGATTCCATTAATTATCTAAAATCAGCAAGCGTAGCTGTACAGGCACGTCTATACATAAAGCTAACGAAACTTCATCGTTTAGCTGTTCAAAATGTCTGGTTCAACCAACAATGTAAGCGTGAACATGTCATTCCAAATTATATAAATATACGTTCCAACACGAATAGTCGACAAGCAAATATAGCTATTAAAAAAGCACAACTGTTTTGGCTTAATGAGGAGTCTCGGCATTGGTTTTCGGTTAGAGATAATTTAAAACTACACCTCAAAATTCTTCATTCCCAATTATCATATTGTTTACATAACGTTGAATTCGATTTATTAGATCATAAAGCTAGGCTTCTTGCTTCACAAGAAGCACACAAAAAATACATAATTCAATGTAGAAAAATACGTGTGTTGAAGCGCGAGTCTCTTGATAACATGCAGCGGGGTTTCCACGAACAGCCGCAATCACATACATTCTACCCTCGCGTTAAAAATTTATCTAATGTTGAATTGTCCAGTGACGAAGTTTCATTATTAAGTAAAGGTTTAAAATATAATTTAAGACCGTCAATTAATCAAAAAACTTTAGAAAGATTGGCGGTTGACGTGGAAATTGCTGTTGTATGTAGTAAACAAGAACAGCATGTTAAATCCTTAGCCACTAATGTAACAGCTGATCAGATTAGAACGGCTTTGAGACAATCAAATCGTAGGTCACCTAATCAGGATTTTCATATTTATAAATCACTGTCTGTTAAAATTACTGAAAACGATTTGATTGTCTCCAAAGCTGATAAGGGTAACACGGTGGTGGTTATGGAACGTAACAATTATATTCATAAAGTAGAAGATATAATTCAGAGTGACGATTTCTTACTATTACAATCAGATCCCACCAAAACATTCGCGTCCGATATAAAGGAAGCAATTAATTCAACTCAATTTTTGTTTCGGGATGGCCCATATAAACATAATAACAAATTATTAGAAATGAATCCACGTAGTCCATGTTTATACGGGTTACCAAAAATTCACAAAGAAAATATGCCGATGCGTCCTGTAGTTTCATACATCGGCGCACCGGCATATAAATTAGCTAAACAACTAAATACAATATTAAGGGAGAAATCGTCATTCAAACCAAAATATTCTTTAATAAATAGCTTAGATTTAATTAAGAAAATACAATCTGTCTCTCTCCCTCGGAATGCAAAGTTGATATCATTAGACGTAGAAAGTTTATTTACCAACGTACCTTATCAAGAATGCCTTAATATTTTAAAGAATCACTTAGAAAAACAGCGATTGCATCCGGGGGAGATAGAAGATCTCATATCATTAACATTATTATGCATGAAACAAAATTATTTCCGGTTCAACAATCTATATTACAGACAAAAGGAGGGCTTAGCAATGGGTTCTCCTTTAAGTCCATTAATGGCAGATATTTTTATGGATTATTTTGAAAATAAATACTTAATTCAAGAAAGAAAAATACTTTATTATTATAGATACGTTGACGATATTTTGATTTGTTGGACCGGAACTAATAGACAGTTAGATATTTTTCTTTCTAAAATTAACAACATTCATCCTAAAATTAAATTTAAATTAGAAATAGAACAAAACGATAGTATTAACTTTTTAGATTTAACTATAACAAGGGTGCAGGGTAAACATGAATTTCAAATATATCGAAAACCAACACATACTGACACTGTCATTCATGCATCATCTTGTCATCCGTGGCAACATAAGATGGCCGCGTTCAATTCATATATTCATCGTCTCTTCACTGTACCACTTAGTAAAGACAATTACCATAAAGAACTTAATATTTTGTATCATATCGCCATATCAAACGGATACAAGAGATGCATTATTGACAACTTAATAAAAAACAAGACTAACAAAATCATAACTAGTTTATTATACTCTGTTCCTGAAGAAAGGGTAGACAGGTATAATTCTAGTTTGATTTACTTAGGAGAGGTGTCGGAGCGTATTTCTAAAACATTAAAACGTCAAAATATCCGCGTAGCTTTTAAAACTAATAATTCTTTAAGATTAGTTTGTAACGGAAAAGATAAGCTTGATAAACACCAAAAATCTGGTGTTTATAGGCTTAACTGTAGTGCATGTAACGCCATTTATGTAGGTCAGACCGGCCGTAGCTTCAACACACGTTATAAAGAACATATTTCCGCTTACCGAAACAACCATCCTGAGAGGTCTCATTTCGCCAAACATCTTTTAGATTCAGGACATAGTATTCCTGATAATCATACATTTTCTGTCCTTCATACTTGTGAAAAAGGCTTGAAACTATCCGTTTTGGAACAATTAGAAATAATAAAACATAATAAAGATAATACGCTTACATTGTTGAACGAACAGGTCAGTTATACCGCCTCTCCACTTCTAAATATATTTTCAAATCAACAATCTATTAATAATAACCGTCAACTACCAACGGATTAACTTCATTTTCAAATTTCCGTGACAACGATTACGTCACCTCATTAGTGGACGGAAAGTATAAAAGGCCTGTTCGCCAGTCGACACAGTTCAGTCGTCCGTGCTCCGCCGAGGCGACAACATCTCCTGAGGATGCCACGTGTAGTGGCGAAACGCGTCGAGGTTTTTTGCACGTTGGTGTTGGGTTCTATTAATTGCATCAGCTGTGCCGCATGCGTATTGAGGGAGGGCGGGTGGTGCATCCTGCATTTGCCTGAACTAATACTAAACGCGGTGACGGTTCGTGTAGTTAGTTGCCTGCGCCGGCGTAGCTTCGCGGAAATTTAAAGCAAAATAATTTTATAAATTTCAACTTAATAATGGATTTCCGCAAAGTAACGCCTGATTCCATTAATTATCTAAAATCAGCAAGCGTAGCTGTACAGGCACGTCTATACATAAAGCTAACGAAACTTCATCGTTTAGCTGTTCAAAATGTCTGGTTCAACCAACAATGTAAGCGTGAACATGTCATTCCAAATTATATAAATATACGTTCCAACACGAATAGTCGACAAGCAAATATAGCTATTAAAAAAGCACAACTGTTTTGGCTTAATGAGGAGTCTCGGCATTGGTTTTCGGTTAGAGATAATTTAAAACTACACCTCAAAATTCTTCATTCCCAATTATCATATTGTTTACATAACGTTGAATTCGATTTATTAGATCATAAAGCTAGGCTTCTTGCTTCACAAGAAGCACACAAAAAATACATAATTCAATGTAGAAAAATACGTGTGTTGAAGCGCGAGTCTCTTGATAACATGCATCGGGGTTTCCACGAACAGCCGCAATCACATACATTCTACCCTCGCGTTAAAAATTTATCTAATGTTGAATTGTCCAGTGACGAAGTTTCATTATTAAGTAAAGGTTTAAAATATAATTTAAGACCGTCAATTAATCAAAAAACTTTAGAAAGATTGGCGGTTGACGTGGAAATTGCTGTTGTATGTAGTAAACAAGAACAGCATGTTAAATCCTTAGCCACTAATGTAACAGCTGATCAGATTAGAACGGCTTTGAGACAATCAAATCGTAGGTCACCTAATCAGGATTTTCATATTTATAAATCACTGTCTGTTAAAATTACTGAAAACGATTTGATTGTCTCCAAAGCTGATAAGGGTAACACGGTGGTGGTTATGGAACGTAACAATTATATTCATAAAGTAGAAGATATAATTCAGAGTGACGATTTCTTACTATTACAATCAGATCCCACCAAAACATTCGCGTCCGATATAAAGGAAGCAATTAATTCAACTCAATTTTTGTTTCGGGATGGCCCATATAAACATAATAACAAATTATTAGAAATGAATCCACGTAGTCCATGTTTATACGGGTTACCAAAAATTCACAAAGAAAATATGCCGATGCGTCCTGTAGTTTCATACATCGGCGCACCGGCATATAAATTAGCTAAACAACTAAATACAATATTAAGGGAGAAATCGTCATTCAAACCAAAATATTCTTTAATAAATAGCTTAGATTTAATTAAGAAAATACAATCTGTCTCTCTCCCTCGGAATGCAAAGTTGATATCATTAGACGTAGAAAGTTTATTTACCAACGTACCTTATCAAGAATGCCTTAATATTTTAAAGAATCACTTAGAAAAACAGCGATTGCATCCGGGGGAGATAGAAGATCTCATATCATTAACATTATTATGCATGAAACAAAATTATTTCCGGTTCAACAATCTATATTACAGACAAAAGGAGGGCTTAGCAATGGGTTCTCCTTTAAGTCCATTAATGGCAGATATTTTTATGGATTATTTTGAAAATAAATACTTAATTCAAGAAAGAAAAATACTTTATTATTATAGATACGTTGACGATATTTTGATTTGTTGGACCGGAACTAATAGACAGTTAGATATTTTTCTTTCTAAAATTAACAACATTCATCCTAAAATTAAATTTAAATTAGAAATAGAACAAAACGATAGTATTAACTTTTTAGATTTAACTATAACAAGGGTGCAGGGTAAACATGAATTTCAAATATATCGAAAACCAACACATACTGACACTGTCATTCATGCATCATCTTGTCATCCGTGGCAACATAAGATGGCCGCGTTCAATTCATATATTCATCGTCTCTTCACTGTACCACTTAGTAAAGACAATTACCATAAAGAACTTAATATTTTGTATCATATCGCCATATCAAACGGATACAAGAGATGCATTATTGACAACTTAATAAAAAACAAGACTAACAAAATCATAACTAGTTTATTATACTCTGTTCCTGAAGAAAGGGTAGACAGGTATAATTCTAGTTTGATTTACTTAGGAGAGGTGTCGGAGCGTATTTCTAAAACATTAAAACGTCAAAATATCCGCGTAGCTTTTAAAACTAATAATTCTTTAAGATTAGTTTGTAACGGAAAAGATAAGCTTGATAAACACCAAAAATCTGGTGTTTATAGGCTTAACTGTAGTGCATGTAACGCCATTTATGTAGGTCAGACCGGCCGTAGCTTCAACACACGTTATAAAGAACATATTTCCGCTTACCGAAACAACCATCCTGAGAGGTCTCATTTCGCCAAACATCTTTTAGATTCAGGACATAGTATTCCTGATAATCATACATTTTCTGTCCTTCATACTTGTGAAAAAGGCTTGAAACTATCCGTTTTGGAACAATTAGAAATAATAAAACATAATAAAGATAATACGCTTACATTGTTGAACGAACAGGTCAGTTATACCGCCTCTCCACTTCTAAATATATTTTCAAATCAACAATCTATTAATAATAACCGTCAACTACCAACGGATTAACTTCATTTTCAAATTTCCGTGACAACGATTACGTCACCTCATTAGTGGACGGAAAGTATAAAAGGCCTGTTCGCCAGTCGACACAGTTCAGTCGTCCGTGCTCCGCCGAGGCGACAACATCTCCTGAGGATGCCACGTGTAGTGGCGAAACGCGTCGAGGTTTTTTGCACGTTGGTGTTGGGTTCTATTAATTGCATCAGCTGTGCCGCATGCGTATTGAGGGAGGGCGGGTGGTGCATCCTGCATTTGCCTGAACTAATACTAAACGCGGTGACGGTTCGTGTAGTTAGTTGCCTGCGCCGGCGTAGCTTCGCGGAAATTTAAAGCAAAATAATTTTATAAATTTCAACTTAATAATGGATTTCCGCAAAGTAACGCCTGATTCCATTAAGCTTCTAAAACTAGAATCTGTACCACTTTGCTCATTTGTAGATGTACTTAGTAGGTCTACATCATGAATTTCATTAGGAAATTCTTGTTCTAAAGTAGCTATATCTTCTTTTTCATTTTGATATTCATTAGTTAGGGAGATTGAAATATCATTTTTTCTCAGTGTAAAATGCTCGATAACAACAGTAAAACCACACTTTGCCACTTTATTAGACTTCTAGATCCGCACGCTATAGCGGTTGACAGTCGACTGCCCCCACCACTCAGATGCAGTATACTACATCCCTTCCTTATTAAAATTAAATAATTGTTAAGTAGAAAAATTCGGAATCACTTTAATCAGCTTTTTACATTAACATCTAACTAATTCTTGAATAGTAATAACGTAACATATTAATCTTCGTCGATGTTCCCATCAGTTTCACTATTTGGTCTGGTCTGATCTATTACTTGCCATTCACCATTTTCAGTTCTTTTCAGGTGCACAGCATTTCTACGATACTCCTTGCCAGTTGCATCGTTTCTGATTGTAACATCTCCATCATTTACATCTGTAACCGTATGCGATTCTGGATTAAAATTGAAAGTCAATTTATTTTCTTTTATCATATTTTTTACATATACTTTGTCTCCAACATCTAAGTTATTGTCTGCTGCTTTCCTTTTCCTGTCCGCATATTCCTTTCCTTTGTTCTTTTTCTCTGTGTCCCTGTCTCTGACTTCTGAATCTGTAGTCTTGTGTTCAATATCCGCTGCGATGGGTATCTTATCCCGAAATTGTCTTCGAAAGAAAAGTTCAGCAGGTGTTTTTCCGGTCGTCGTATGGGGAGTGCTGTTGTACATAATAAGGTATTCTAAAATGTCATCTTTCCAATCATTTTTCTCTAATTGGCTTATTTTTAGTCTTTTTAAGACATCTCTGTTTTGGCGCTCAACTTCGCCATTCATCTGCGGCCAGTAAGGAATCGTATTGTACATTACAATACCGCACTCTTTACAGAATGTCTTGAAAACTTCGCTAGTAAATTGGTTGCCGTTATCGCATGTTAAGGTCGCAGGATATCCTAATCGAGAAAATACTTCTTTAAGGTTTTTAATTGTCTCCACGGCAGTTATGTTTCTCATTATTTTTATTTCCTTGTAGCGACTGTAGTAGTCAACTAAGATGAGTAAGTAGTCATTAGATGGTAGTGGTCCTAAGAAATCTACAGCCACATCAATCCAAGGTTCATTTGGCAGATCGCGTCTTTTAGTCGGGTGTGGCGGATTAGGCGCCGAAACGAGTGTGCAACCTTTGCAAGCTTTCACTCGATTCTCGGCATCCTTATCAATCTTTGGCCACCAAACCTTAGTTCTGAGGCGGGCTTTCATGGCCACTATGCCGAGATGACCTTGATGAGCGGCCTCAATGACCCGTTGGCGTAGTTGCTTAGGGATGATAAGCTTTGTACCTCGAAGAGCTATATTTTCATGGAAACAAATCTCTGATTGAAAAATCTTGTAAGCATTTACAGATTCATGCCACTTGTTATCAAAAATCCCCGTTTTAAGTGCTAAAATTTCTTCATCTGATGCACTAGCTGCGTCGATTTCATTAAAAGGGACTGCTATCGGTCTACTGTATTCTACTACTGCGTTTATGTAGTTTTCATTGTCGAATGGTACAGGGTGGGCCGATTGACAAAGCCGAGAAATGGAGTCAGCAATGTTTTCCTTGCCTTGGCGGTACATGACTTTGTAGTTGTAAGCTTGCAGTCTAAGAACCCAGCGCTCGATACGCGCACACGGCTTGGATCGGTTACCAAAAATAGTTTCCAAGGGCTTATGGTCGCTGATAAGCTCGAACTCTTTGCCCAACAAATAAATCTTGAAATGTTCCACCGCCCATACTAGCGCCAAGGCCTCTTTCTCCGTCTGGCAATATCTTTTCTCACAGTCTGTGAGGCTTTTATTACCAAATGCTATAACACGGGGACCACGGTGGTCAATTTGTACAAGCACTGCTCCTAATCCAACGGGAGACGCGTCAGCTATAACTTGAGTCCTATCTACTGGATTATAATATCCCAATGTTTGCAAGTTCGAAAGTTGAGACTTTAGGGTTTCAAAAGCCTCATCCTGAGTCTGGGTCCAATATTTTTGGATATCTGCTGATTTGCTCAACTTAAGCCGTATTATCTGCCGAAGGGGTTCTGTCAGTGATGCTAAATTGGGCACCCATTTCCCGACGTAATTAACCAGCCCAAGGAAGCTCTGTATTTCTTCGACATTAGATGGCTTTTTCGAAGACTGTATGGCATGGATGTATTTATCCAGGGGTTTTATCCCTTTTTCTGTTAGTTGATGTCCCAAGAAGTCGATTTTGTTTGTCTTATAGATGCACTTATCATGATTGAGAAGCACATTATTATCTTTCAGCACCTGTAGTACTCTTTTTAGCCGCTTGTCGTGTTCCAGCTCATCTGATCCATAGACTATAATATCATCTATGAAATTTGCTGTACCCTCACAACCTAGCAACAATTTTTCAATTACTTTTTTAAACATTTCAGGTGCGCACGACACACCAAACATCAATCTCTTATATCGGAATAAGCCCTTACTGGTGCTAAAGGTCGTGATGTATCTGCTGTTTTCATCAATTTCCAACTGGTGGAAAGCATTTTTAATATCAAGCCGGGAAAAGTATCTAGCTTGCCGGAAATGAGGTAACAGTTCATCCATTGTTGGAAGAGGGTGGTTCTCCCTAATTATAGCCTCATTGGCTCTCCTCATATCAATGCAAATCTGGATGTCGCCATTCTCTTTTAGAACCGGCACCATTGGAGAAACCCATGGCGATGGTCCGTTGACTTCTTCAATGATATCTGCCTCTTTAAGTTCAGCCAACTTCTTGTTCACCTTTTCTTCCAGAGGAATCGGTATCCTTCTATATGGCTGTATGACAGGCTTAACGTTTTTATTGATAGGAATCTGAATTTTGACATCTTTGAATTTGGGAAATGTTGAAACATTGTTAACAGGAACCCCAATCTTTAGCACATCCAGTTCAATTGCGCTTGTCTTCCCTAAGAGATTGCGTGTTCCATTTCGAATCACGTAAAATGTGGCCCTTTTTTATTTTGTCACCATCAATCGTTATATCAGAGTCAAAAACACCAAGGACTTTCAAGGGTTTTTGACTGCCATAAGGCAACAGGATCTTGTCAGGATTTTTTATTAAGTTGCTGGCTTACACTTTATAGTTTTTCAAGAGTTCCCATGTTTTATCGGTGATGATATTACATTTGCTGCCAGAATCAATCAACATGTCGATAACTACACCACCCACTTTGCAATTAACAACCGCATCATCGTCTTAATGGAATATATAATCCACTTCGTCAATGTCCTTGTTTTTTTGTTCAGTTTTTTGTTTCTTAGGATTATTAGTGTCACTATTTCTTGTATTAATCCTCCGCTTATTTGCTCTGGTTTTACAGTAATCTTTGAAATGTCCAATGATTCCACATTTCAAACATTTTTTATCCTTTGCTGGGCATTTACTATCAAAAGATAGATGCTTACTGCTACCACACCGAAAGCAATTTCTTACAGAGCTTCGATTCGATTGTGGCATCCTTGTATCTATTTTGTTAATCTCAGAATTCTTTGACTCGTAAATTTTGCTTGTGCCCGGTTTCTCAAACGAATCAAGTTGCCTGTTTACAGTTTCCAGTGTAATTGCAATAGTAATAACTTGGTGCAGTGTGATGGTATCACCGGCTGCCAAGATTTTCTTTCTCAATTCCGAGCTCCGACCTTTTTCAACAATCTGGTCTATCAGATTTTCATCTTTAGCCGTAAATTCACATTTATCTGCTTGATTCCGCAGTCTTATTAGAAAGGTTTCAAATCGCTCCCCTTCTTCTTGTCTCATAAGTCGAAATTTGTTTCTTTCGAAGTATCTACTTTGTTTTGGAGAGAAGTACTCGTCTAATTTCTCCACCGCAACTTTATAAACGTCCACGTTATTGGCTTCATCAACGTGAGCCCCCGGTAAGTTGTAGTACACTTCTTGTAAGGCAAGCCCACCAATGTGTAAGAGGGTAGCTCGTTTTTTTAAACTTGAGTCAATGTTAGCTGCCAGAAAATATATTTCCAGAGCTCTCTTCCATTTTTCCCATCTCACACCCACTGAGACTGGGTCGCCTTCGCAGTCGAAATGATCAAGGTTTGGCAGGGCCGATGTTATGTTGGCCATTTGAGGCAATCTGTAACAATCGCATAGCTAGTCATAGACCATTGACTCAAACCGTCAACTATCTCAGTGATTCAGTCTCTCTTATTGACTTTAGTAAGATCGCAAGTCTACTTGCAACTGCATCATTATGGCCTTTCATATTGACCTCGCAAAACACTTACGGCCTCTCATATTGACCTCACAAAACAAATACGGTCTTTCATATTGACCTAACAAAACACTTACGGCCTTTCATATTGACCTCATAAAACACTTACGGTTTTTCATATTAACCTCACAAACAGTTACGGTCTTTCATATTAACCTCACAAACAGTAACAGTCTTCCATAATGACCTCACAAAACAGTTACGGTCTTTCATATTGACCTTCCAAAATAGTTATAGTCTTTCATATTGACCTCAGCAAGTCTCTCATATTGACCTCCCAAAATAGTTATGGTCTTTCATATTGACCTCAGTAAGTCTCTCATATTGACTCCATAAACAGCACTAGTTTCCATCAACTATTGTCACGGTAGTTTTATCATTAACCGTGCACACATAAAATCCAAAATTTAAAAAAATATAATTTAAATCTTTCATATTGTCATTTAAAATAAGTAGCCATTTACAACGCTAGTGTAAACGTAAATTAATATTAAAATGAGAAAATAGTTTCACCTCTATCTTTTAAATCAAAGTCAAGACATAATAATAACACACTTGATTAAAATTGAGGTTAAGGTACCTATTACTTATAGTATTGGATTCTATTTCTGTGAACAACGCGTACATTTATTTGAACTATTAATCATCACAACATACTTCAAAACAAATCGGGTTCCATATTTTGACTAGTATACCTGCATCATAATTTTAAATAATGAAGCGTCAGCTGCCTGTTATAATTGATACCAAGTAAATCAAATAAGAAAACTAACTATTAACCTATTGTTTACGTCTATTCCTCGCGTCCGACCATAGTAGGATATCTTACTTTACGGTGCGAACCGAGCATGCAACAGCGCAACAACAGCAGCGTAAACAACACGATGACTAACGTAACACGTAGGTACTTATCAGATTCGGGATAGTTATAGTTACTTTAACATCATATATCCTATTCTCCCTTGAAATAACACAGTACTAACACACTTCAAACATAACCTCATTCTTTTTCCAACATTATTTTGTGATTTCGTATTTCTACCGAACTTTGACCTTTTCTTATTATAACAATGGTACAAACTTACATTTATCGTCGTCGCCACTTGTAAAATGCTCGATAACAACAGTAAAACCACACTTTGCCACTTTATTAGACTTCTAGATCCGCACGCTATAGCGGTTGACAGTCGACTGCCCCCACCACTCAGATGCAGTATACTACACTCAGTACAGGTACATTGTTTTCATTGAATCGCACATTTCTGCTTATTATGATTTTCTCATTTTCAACATTGAACATCCTATAGTTTTCATTTTCATATCCCACTAAAATTATTTTCATACTCTTTTTATCAAGCTTCTTTCTCTTTTCATCAGGTATATGGACATAACCTTCTGAACCAAAAACTCTAATGTGTCCAAGGGCGGGCTTGCTGCCGTTCCATAGTTCATAGGGGGATCCCCCTATGAAATATGTCCATATTCTTTGTTTGACTGGATGAGCTTCGATTTAATAAATAAACTGCACAATTCACAGCTTCAGCCCACAACTTGAGTGGTATATCTCGGGAATATAGCATAGATCTTGCACTTTCCATGATTGTACGCATTTCTCTTTCGGCTCTTCCATTTTGGACAGGTGTATAAGGTGCCGTACGCTCATGAACTATACCTTTACTCTCCAAATAAGCTTTAAAGTCATTGTTTATGTACTCACGGCCATTGTCTGTGTGTAAAACTCTAACACCATGTTCAAATTTATTCTTTACTATGGCATTGTACCTTTTAAAGCAATCCAAGACATCACTTTTGTGCCTTATTTCATATAAATGTCTATAACTTGTAGCACCATCCTTGAACAATACAAAATATCTACCTCCTGACACAGATTCATGTTCTAAAGGTCCGCATACATAACTGTAGGTCAGTTCTCCAGGCTTAGACAAATCCCACAGAGAACAAATTCTCTGTGGGATTTGTGAAAAAGTAAGCGGCTCTGTTTCCCATACCGGCATGCTTCACAAATAAAAGCATTTTTTTCTGGAAATGTTGCCGGAATTGCTCCATTTTTGCTCATATTTTGAATTTCTTTGACATTTAGCTGTCCCAAACGTCATGCCAAATTTTCAGACTTGATTCTGTTAGGTTACAGTTTGTTTGTACTACAGTTTTAATATTCACTTTATATAGGTTATTTTCTTTCAATGTAGCACTCATGACAACAGTATTATTTTTCATTATTTTGGCCTCATTATTTTGCTTGATTATCACATAACCTTTTCTTGTAGCCATGCCTTCTGAAAATAGATTTTTTCGTAAGTCTGGCACATACAGTACATTTCCTAAAATGCTTTGCTCCCACTGGCCGTTTACATACCTTTTAATTATTATATTTCCATGTCCGTGTACATTAAGTTCCTTTTTATTTCCCAATCTTACTATCACGTGGACAGATGCACCACTATCAAGAATCTAACTATCAGTATCAACTTCTGTTTGCAAACATCCACACTAAAAGCGAGCATCTTTTGCTCTTGGGTTTTATTCCCAGACTTCTTTGGGGCTCGACATTCTCTTGCAAAATGCCCTCTCTTGTTGCAATTATAGCTATATATTGACTTTTTTGGTTAGGTCGGGATTCTTTTCGTTCAGTTATATTTTGAGATTTATGAGTATTCCGAGTTGTGGACTGTTTCACAGCTACTAAAGCATTCTCAGCTTCTTCTTCATTTTTTAAGCTTGCTTCCTCATCTAGTAATCTTGCAGTTACGTTATGAATTGTCTGTGATTTTGGGTCTAAGGACAACCACGCTTGATGCAGTGATCTATATTTACCTGGTAAAGTACTTGATATTTTGGTCATTATAGCTGTGTTACTTAGTTCTTCACCACTTTCTTTTAATTGTTTGGCCAAATTCTCGACTTTGGCTATGTGTTGAGCTGTACTACCAGCAGGTGACATCTTGTATTGGTAGAATTTCTCATGTAACCATCATTTTATTCAATTCAGATTTAGCCTCATAGATGCTTTCCAATTTATTCATAATTTCTTTGGCCGTATCGCAGTTTTCTATAAATCAAATCGTTCCTTTCCCATTGTGGTAGTGATGCATCACCCGGTGACGGTCTAACAGTGTCTATTTTCAAACCTTTTTCTTTCAGGGCACAATTGACTTGGAACTTCCACTGTCTGAAGTCTTTGCCGCAAAATTTATCAATCTTCATAGTATTCGATACTTCCATGATGACGTTTTTTTGAGGTTATGAACACGTTTCCCGATTTTGACTTTAATACGAAATACTGCTCTTTACTCAGTGTGCGCTTACGAACGTGCCTGGGCCCATAACCTTTTGGGCTCCAGGGATTAAAATAACTAAAACTGAGTAAGATTTCTACAAAAAGGGTTTATTCAAGATAAAAAAAACGGCGAGTGCACAAGAGCAAGAAGTGACAGATTAGTAGCCCTCTAGCGGCAAAAGCAGATAACTTTTTCTTTTAATCTAAATCAAAGAAAATAGTCTAATGCAAAGAACATTGGTATTATAAAATTTACTATTTTAACAGAAATCATATTTTCTGTATTATCTCGGCTGTTGTGGGACCACGGTTGTATCTCATTTCCATAACACAAGTGCAATTTTCTACTTACTACTACTCAGGATATCTTTTAAATACATACCCACTACAGGGATGAACAAAAAGTGACACATGTCTGGTACCCATCTTATAGTGAAAAGGATCGTTAGACTCTAATTACAGTTTTGCAATTAAGTGACCTAACACAGTGGTTAATTAAACTAATGGACAGACGACTTTCAGTTGAACTTGCGTAAAATTAAACAATTCGCACTTATCACAAAGTTACAAATTCTTTTCAATATGTTTTGAAAAAGACTTATCGTTAGTGACTCGCGTTAAATAAAATTAAACTTTTACGTGAGTTCGAACCACTTTTTCATGTACGACTACGACTGACTGGAATTAATATGACACCTTATACTTAATTGTTACTTTAATAGTGTCCAGAAAGTAACACTCGTACACTTCTCTGTATGTTTTACGTAAGATATTGTAATTTCATTGTCTGCGGATTAGCCTGCCGCGCGACTGTGCAAACCGTAGCACAATGGACAGACTTATTGCATTAGAGGTAAGTATTAAAGTACTTAGAGACTCGTGAACCGTACCATGTTAAGGCTGACCAGTGTTAAAATGTACAAAATTAATGCTAATACCACAGTAGATTCATTGTTATAGCAGGTAGTGCTAGTAATAAATTGTGGTAGGTAACTCTTGTACAAATACAAGAGATAGATCAAAATATATTAAGAGTAATGAGGGTCTCCCAAGCCGATTTCGACTACGGTGGCCAGTCACAACGGCAAACTGTCTGCTCGGGACATATTATAGCACACAAGTGTGTGCGCAAATACAGGTGCTCTCTATTCCTTTCACTCTCATAGCCCGATGGGACAGCAATCTGACACGACCAGAGAGAGAGAGAGAGATCAGGTGAAGGACCATCAGCTTTACGTGCTTTCCGAGGCACGAGGGTGAATCACCGCCATCTTCCCAACTCCGGGCTACCCTGAAAATTTCTGAAAAACCCAAGTACATGTTTTTGGCTCGACCTGTGGATTGAACCCGGCACCTCTGGCGCAGTCGTCGCTTTAAAGTGAAACTCTATTACCGCTTAAATATTTATCCAACCCAGTTTAGATTTTAAGCACTTCAATCGTGCTAATTAACTTTTGATTATCTCTATTGTAAAGGTCACGCACTTGCTGAGCGGCCATAAATTTTTATTAGTTAACTTGAATATATACTAGCCCAGTGTTGATCCCAGTGAACCAACTTACGAGTTATATGATGGTAGAATACATTAGATGGTAGAATGTTGGGCAATGATGATAGACATCACGGAGGGATTATCCCAGGCTCTGAAGATGGTCAGATCAGATTCCACTTGCTTGAAGGCATAGAAACCCTATCACGCAAGCAGACGTTTCGCTTCTTCCTTCAAGCTTTCACCTTCGAATACTTTATTTAGGATTGAATAATGTATGTCGAATAAAGGCGCCAAACATCTATTTACTGCAGTGAAGTATAACTCTTTACCCGGAACGGAATTGCGGTCTGAGAGACTTTCGGATACTGACTATCGAATAACATTTAATACCTCTCGCATAGTCCCTCATAAATATGCTAATCCATGCGATTCTCCATCTATTATTCTAACATTGTTCTAGTGTGAAATTTCCGAAAATTCTCTTCAGGATAAGTTTTGGGAATAAATTAAATCGATATTTTGCGTAATGATTGTTTTAGCGAGCGTTTGACTTATAATTGAGTCGCTTAAAGACCCATTCATAAAGCGGGAGTACTTATAAGTTTTCAACACTCATTATAATAAGAATATCTTAATTCTACAACCTATGGGCAAACCTGCCTACCTTAAGGAAGTGAATAAAAAAACAATACATTACAATGTGTTAATTTTACACTTGATCAAACTTTTAGGGAGTGCTCTAATGATGGTTTTGAACAACTTTTGGTATGTGTGTATGTTCCACACAAAAACTCATATTTTCATCTCGGAGAAAATGTATGGAATAGCTGTTTTTTTTTCTCGAATTCGAAGTTGGACCGAAGTATAGTGAAAGTTGTTCAAAACCGTAATTAGAGTTTCTGAAAGTTTGATCAAGTGTAAAACTAACACATTGTATATAAATACATACCTACAATTATCAGAATTTTTGTAAGTTCCTTTATCAAAGGGACTGCTAGCGAAAATGGTTGACATGAAACTTATCTTTCATTCTTTGTCCCCAATGAATTGCAAACTATTTCAATATCCTTAGTTAGATCGAGTGAGATCAATCTAAGTTAACTAATCCCCGATTTGTCATCTACGCTCAGCGTTCCTTTGTATATCGATGTAATCGACATCATTCGCTTTGATCCCGAGTAATTGCTTTCAATTGTTAATTAATAGGACATGTTGAATTACGAACCCACATCAGTTGTAATTGCAGATAATGGGGTAGATCAGTCCTCCTTTGCAGCGGTCACGCAGCATCCGTGCTTCGGATCCGGAAGATGACGGATGGATAAACAAGGTGTTGTTTTGGTCAGTGACATCCAACTCAGGGTAATAATATGAGTTATGCCTATTCTAAAAAAAATGTTTTTTTTTTTTTAATTCTGAGCAAGTTTTATACAAGAAAACCTCTTCATAACATTAAAAAAAAACGGCCATGTGCGAGTCGGACTCGCGCACTGAGGGTTCCGTGCTAACTTTAACTGAATAATGGAATCCACTTACATCTACTTAGTAAAATACCAAAATATTTAGTTGACTGCAAATATAACTTTGTTTTTCTTAGTGTTTGTATGAAATACAAAGTTATATTTGCGGTTGTTGAAAATTTGCTATATCTCAAAAACTTCTCGTTCTATCCCGTCCAAACCAATTTTCGTTGAAGGTATTTGTTAAGGTCTACATCATATCGAGGGGTGAAAGGCTAATGGCTTCAAGCGACACTATGGGCGGTATTGAGTTATATATATATTCGGAATCAGCGAATTTTTCTACGTCTTTTGAGCCGGGTTTCATGCCGATCTGAGCACTTTTTTGGCGCTTGATGCAATTAGATTTGGCCCTGTTTTTAACACTGCCACTGACTCAAGTGACACAAAAAATCGTTTTTTTTTAAACATGATTGACTTAAGCTATGTTAAGATACTATAGGTAGTTGGTTAAATCATTTTGCCTTTTTCGTACTTAAGCTCAAATGGTTGTTCACGCTTTTTTCCTGTTTCTATAGTTAAAGAAGATAGTAGGTTGAATTATTTAGCTTGCCCCAGAATATACCAACTCTTGTTATTTAAAGCAATTAGCCTGCCACAAAAAAAATATAAGCTTGTCGCTTGAGTCAATTAGCTCTCCACAAAAACATATGGCAAATGTCGTTTAAATCAAATAGCCCTCTCCAAAAATAAATGAAGTATGGCGGTTGAATCAATTAGATCTGCTCTATTTTATGTTAAGAGCAGTAATTTAAAGCATTTGGCCTTTTCGGAAATTCAAGAGAGCAGGTGATGTGAGATAATTAGGGCCTAATTTTTTTACAATAAACAGTCGCTTAATTCAAAAACTATTAATAGTTTTTGTACTTGAATCAATTACCTCGTTCGACAATTAGTATCGAAAGTCTGTTCAGCAAATAAATTTTTATATGACACCAGTCGAACAGTGTCGTTTGAACCTAGGTATAATCTTTGCGTTGCGCTTAAAACTTCTCGGGAACAAAGGGGCGCCCGCGCGGGGGGCGCTTCAGTCATCGCCGAACCGTGACCGAGGCTGGCCGCGCGTGTCGTTTTAGTGTCACACTCCAAAAGATTGTTGGTAAGTAAGCTTTTAGATTCTGTCCAATTCATGTATTTCAATAAATTTTGTTACATAAACGCTTATATCGGTACACATTATACCTATTAACCAATAATTTGATGGAATCCTAATTGAATGGTGAGTAATTTGATACAGAATGATGGAAAAAACGGTTGAAATATTTTAAACTATAGGTTTTAAACGGTACACGCATGATTGCGCGATTGATTTAATTTGAAAATCATTTTTATTACTCATTGCGATTTGTATTTTCTTTTTAGCCTTACAAAATGGATTCAAAGAGACGGCAATTTTTTAAAAAACAAGTTAATAAGTCCGCCGCTGTAAGTGCCAAGAGAAAAGAAACCACAAAACAGCGTGTGAAAGAAATGAAGGATAATAATGTAACCCTCTTAGGAAGCCAATCCTACAATGAGCAAAATAAGCCTATCCCAATATTAGCTTCAAGAAATGCTAATACAACAGTGTGTAGAAAACTTTTTACTCCTGACGTGAATGATGCAATACCGATTCATAAGGTAGGTATTTAAAATTGTAACCAAATTAGCCAAAAATATAAATGTCACTAAGCACGAGCTAAGCAATATTTTCATTTCTTTTCTTCTAGGAATCCGAGGTTCTCCGAGTCATTGGCAGCATGGGTTCAAGCTCAGAAATCGAAGATAGAAGCAAGCTAATTTCTTCGCATATACTTGTTGAAATAGAACCAGAAGATGTTGAGGTATGTTGTAAATTTCTTGATAAATACCTAGGTACCTATTTCAAAAGCTATACCTACCTAAATTGTACCTATACCTTCTATTACTTCTAATAGTTACTGAAAGTCACGGCTTTGTTCATAATTAACACAAAAAATATACGAGATAAGCTACACCACATAATAATAAAAGGAACCTGAATCTTTCGTCTCTCAATTATACTACTTGTTTTTTATTTTTACTTTTCAGGTTGAAAATATTATTCCCTCTTCACACAAAAATTTGGAGATCACTACTGAAAATGAAATAGTTTCAAGTGCTAATAAACCAAGCGGCAGTTCTACACAACAAAAAATAACCACAACCAAAGATATTTCAGATGCTTATAATACAAATATTAGCGAAGAAGAAAATAGCAAACTGGATAAGCCAAAGGTAATGATTTTCTGGCATACAGAGTTGTCTGGAAGAGATCGCTCAAAGCGATAAGACCGCTTTTGAGCACATTTAGTTTTTCGGTTTATTTTAGTGTAACTTTCATAATGCGCAACAAAGTGTTCATCTATCTATCTATCTATCTACACGAATAATAAAGAGTGAAGTTTTTTTGTATGGCATGTTTGTAAGCTAAGTTATTAATTATTTTTATTCATAATTACCTAATCAGTACTGTTCATTTTTAGGACATGAAGCAGGAGTCCGAAATCAATTTGATTTCTACAGCAACTGAGATGATTAAAGAAAAGGTAACGGATTTTTTTTTCTAAATTTTAACTTTCTTATTTAAGTATGTACATAGGTATTTCAACATGGAATTCATTAACTTACTTAAATAATTATAATTATTTTTATTTCAGGATAAAGATGTATCCGCAGCGCATTCAAGTCAAGAACAAACAATTATATTTTTATATTTAGTACATTTAAAGTACTTATACATTACTAACAAATAAAAGCTAAGTCATTTATTATTTTTATTTATAATTATCTAATCAATACTGTTCATTTTTAGGGAATGAATCAGGAGTCCGAAATCAATCTGATTTCTACAGCAACTGAGACGATTAAAGAAAAGGTAACGATTTTTTTTTCTACATTTTAAGTATATCAGTTAAGTATGTACATAGGTATTTCAACATGGAATTCATCAACTTACTTAAATAATTATAATTATATTTTTTTCAGGATAAAGATGTATCCGCAGCGCATTCAAGTCAAGAACAAACAACAAATGAGGTATGTGAATGTACTAAACATTACAGGACCTATACATAAACAACAAATTAACGCTAAGTAATTAAATAACTTAATTTTATTATCTAACTTCGATTATTATCTGACCAATACATTTTTTAGGACAAGGATCTGGAGTCAGGAATCAGTGAGCAAAATCTGCATTCAACATTAACTGAAATTATAACCGAAAAAGAAATGGACATGATTCGAAAATCTTTAGAAGAAGATGCAGACATTTGTCCAGATAATAATGAGATCTTAGTTTCACCTGAGCCTGAGGCAAAGAAGAAGAAACGTGCACACAAGAAAATGAATAAAAGTTACGTAGATTTTCTTTCCGAAGAAGAAGATTTTGTCTGGGATTCTTCATCCTGGAAAGATACTGGTGACGAAAGTGAATCGTCTTCCGTCAATTCTGACGCTCCAAGGAAAAAGAAGAAAAAAGTAATCTCTGAAGATGGAAAGGTTGGTGAAGCTGGACTAAAAAAGAAAAAAATTAATAAAAGGAAAATAAGGGGTGAGCAAAGAAAAAAGGGTAAGAGTTATGTAAAAAAAGACGGAAGTGTTGTAGATGAAAAACAAATAAAACCTAATCCCTGCTTGGGAAAAAAATGCGGACACAACTGTGGAGAAATTGACGAACAGAAAAGGAAAAACATTTTTGATCACTTTTGGGGATTATCTTCACAAGGTAAAAAAGATTGGATAGTGGCTATGTCGTCGTCACAAGAAGTAAAACGGAAGAGATCCAAATCTTCTGGGTACAGATCAAGAACCTTTAATTACTTTATTAACGATGGAGAAGGTCGACGCCAAGTATGTTTGAAGTTTATCTTACATACTCTTGACATATCACAAAAATTTGTACAATACACTATATCTACTGCTTCTTACGGAATTGCGAAAGAAGAATCACGGGGAAAAGTCTTACCAAGCAACAAGATAAACGAAGCTATTAAGGAGTCTGCAAGAAACTGGATAAAAAGTTTACCTGCACTACCATCACACTACTGCCGAAAAGACTCTACTCGTCTTTATTTGCCAGAAGAGTTCAAAAGTATCAAAAATTTACACCGGATTTACAAGGAAGCAAAAGCTTCAGAAGGGGTTGACTGTTTGAGCGAAAAACTGTTTCGTAATATTTTTCTTAATGACTTTAACCTTGGTTTTCATGTCCCAAAAAAAGACAAGTGTCTGAAATGCATGAAATTTGAAGCAGAAAACATAAATGATTGTCCTGAAAAAAAGGCTCATTTGGACGAGAAAATTGCATCTAAAGCACGTCTAGAATGTCACCAAGAACTAGTCAAAGAAAATCCTTCCATTTTATGTACATCTTTCGATTTACAGAAAGTACTTAACACACCTCACGGATCAAATATGCAACTGTATTATTCACGCAAATATGCTGTGTACAATCTGTGCTTTTACGAAAGTGTCACAAGGTCTGGTTACTGTTACGTATGGGGGGAATCGGAGGGTAACAGGGGTGCGAATGAGATCGCTACTATTTTGCAAAAATATATTAAAGATGTCGATGCTCGGGGCTCTATAAAAACATTGATTTTGTATTCAGATTCTTGTCCCGGTCAAAATAAAAATAAAATAGTTTTGGCCGCACTACACAACGCGTTGCTACATTCAACAAATCTAGAAACAATCCAGATGAATTATCTCCTTCCCGGGCACACTGAAATGACGGTTGACAGCATTCACTCTACCATTGAGTATTCTGTGAAAAACACCACCGTGTGGGCCCCCTCACAATGGGTGACCATATGCCAACTAGCTCGTAAAGAGACAAAGCCTTACAATGTGGAAGGACTGACGCACGAAGACTTTATGAGTTTCGACGATTTGGCGGACAAATACTTTAAAGGAAATTTAGTTGGAAAAATAAGTAAGCTGCGAATTGCAACTTTCAAAAAATCAGCCCCCAACACAATGAAAGTAAAATATAGCATGAAAGAAGATTCACCAGAAGAAAAAATTCAAATAATAGCGAAGCCTAAACTTATCAGTCAAAGGTATGCTTCCCCTCTGCCTATTACAAATGCCAAATATAAGGACCTGAAAAAACTGTGCGTTAGCTCAGTTATTCCAAGAATTTTTCATGCAGAATATTTAAGCTTGAATTCTGCTGAAGGAAACGACGAATTAATAGATACAGATGTAGAAGACGAAGTAGATGAGTAAGAGGGAGATTGAATTAAATAATTTAAAACTGATTAAATTTTAAGAACGTACCTTAATAAAAAGAAAAAGAAGTTTTGTTTAAGAATATTTTTTAAAAAATTTATCTTTGTTTAAAAAGAAGTTCTGTTTAATTTTTGCTATACTGTTTATATTTCTTATTAAGTAACTTGTAAAGGTAAAAAGGATAACTTTTCACAAACTGATAAGGGTTTCTTGTCGACTAAACTGAACAAGTTTCATTAAGAAATTCTTTTAGGAATTGAAATAAAATTGCCTTTCTCATAAATTGTCTGATTAAGGTGGTCATTTTGTGTGAGAAAGTCATATTTTATTTTTATTATCTGTAAGAAGTTCTTCATGAAAATTGTTAAGTTTTGTTGACAGAGCAACTCCTATCAGCTAGTGGAGAGCTGTCCCTTACACCCTATAATAAATGAAAAGATAATAATTAGACTTCTGTTGAGATGAGACTGATTTTATAAAAATGATAGGTCTAAAAATACTATGTTGAATGTTACTTAGCTTTGTTTAATTAAGTATCCTTAGCTTGTGTTAAGATGTTAAATTTTTGAGTCTGACTTTATGCCATAAAGCATTTGATTGAATAAATAAACACTTTTTTCATTTCACTTTTTATTTTATTCTCGCCAAACATCAACGAAAACTCATAATAAGTCTGCTGCAATTTCGATACAGTCACCTTTTGGCTATGGATTCAACCACCAAACTCAACCAAAGATCTAAATTTATGATGACTTAAGTCAACGAGCTAGGAATATTGATCATTGCTTGAGTCATTTTTCCTTATTCTAAATAAGAATGGAACTGGTATTTCAGCTTATTAGATGTAATCTATTTCACCTATAGCTAGGTAGTTCAGTTAATTAGTTCTACACGAAAAACACGACTACGAGCTCTTTGAGTCACTTATTTCTCCACTAATCTTAATTGCTATTGTATCTTAAAGCATTTGGTCGTATTTCAAAAACAAGGGCAACCGTCGCTTAATTCCATTTACCTTACCCAAAAAAAAAAAGCATACGAGCATTTTGGACTCAAGCGACATTTATTTCTGTAATCCTTTGTTCTATTTGATTAAAAACTACAATATCTGATGAACAATTTAATTTCCAAAAGAACTGTATACTTAGAATCTAAATTAAACAAAAATCTGATTTTCTACAATTTTTTTTTTCAATTTTCAAAACTTTAAAACGCTCTCCTGTGAAGTTCCAAAAATGTCGCTTGACGCCATTAGCCTTTCACCCATCGATATATTATTTTCAAAATTTGCACTTGCTTGGTTTCGAAGTTAGATGGCCGGGACGCCCATTTTACCACTTTGGAATCGTGTAGCTATCAAACTTTAGACTTTAAAAGAAAATAGTTTTAGAAACCTCGATGTCATTTTAAAAGACCTATCTAAAGATACCCATAGACATGGGTTTGATTAATTTTTTTTTTTGTTTTTAGTTGGGGAGACCCCCTTAAATGTCATTATTTTTTATTTTTGTATGAGAATCGGTAAGCGGTTAAAAGAATACATCTCCCTACTAAATTTAAACAGTGTAATGCTTGTAGTTACAGAATAAAATGGCCGTGACATACGGACGGACAGACAGACAGACTTGACGAAACTATAAGGGTTCCGTTTTTTGCCATTCGGCTACGGAACCCTAAAAATGACAAAACGAATGTAAAAAAATATTTTTCTTTGTATGTTTGTACACTAATCAAAAGCGTTCCCGCAGAATATCAGTATCGTGACATGCCTCGCGCTGTCACGAATTATGCTGAGCGGGGACCTTTTTGACACATAGGTTCCTATTATTTATATATATTATATATCTATTAAAACTGATGTTTATATGTAATAATATTTATAATAACCGTGTTTTTTTTTGTTGTCTATGATTGTAACTTATGTGTCAAATAAAATAATTTCTATTCTATAAATAAATAAATAATACACGTTAAGTTAACTGATGATCGTGACTAAAATTTAGTAAATAAAAATGAAAATCCGTCATTGGCTGGGAGTCTTACACGTTTGTATTTTATGTTATTATAATTAATAGCTGTGAAATTTGTATCACAAATAAATGAATAAAAATACTCGAAGGTAGAATCGACTATTAATCTGCAAAGCTATTCGATATTCTTTATTTTAGCTTAATAAGATAACAGTAATTTCGCGCGCTCAGACCATAGCACGGTAGCTCAATTGGAAAGAGAGTTTCCCCTCTTAGCCAGAAAGGTTCGAATCCCGCCCGCTCGCAATTTTTGTTTTCTTATTTCATCATAAGAATACAAAAATAACACTACGAGTGTTAAAAACATTCTTAACCAAAGTTATTCGAAATGTTAATTATCAAATTTATTTATTATTCTACACGAGCCACAAGCGACATAGCCCTGTGGACTACGAGCTGCGGTCAAACGAGAACACAATTATAATGTTTGCAGTTTTGCAACAAACACCGACTCTGCGCGGCGAGTGCGAAAGTTAGATTGGCTAACCGGGGTGTGGGAATGTGGCCGCTAATTATACATGTCGATAGATGTTTACTTTAGGGATTGAAACGAAATGCGACTTTGGTAGTACTATTATCTATATCTTCTGTACTTTGATAATAATAAATGCAGGAAGTCGAAGTAGGTGTCACGAGCTTTCGAGGACTCGTTATGATTTGAAAATAAGCAGTGTAGGAATTTCGATGAGAACGTAATTACTTTATTAGGTATAGCAGTACCCCACGTCCTCGTGTTTAGAGTTTCCCCTCTTCCCTCCCGTTGCAGCGTGATGTTTTAGGAGAAAGCCTTCCTGGATAAATAAGCTGTCCAAATTGTTCCAGTGGTTCTTGAGATTAGCGCGTTCAAACATAACACCATTCAGTTTTTTAATATAAGTATTCATTCTATTTTCATAAAAATATCAATAAAACATAATGTAAAGAGGTAAGTCTGCTTAAAGACTCATTATGTGATCACAGTTTCTTCACTTAAATTAACGTTGTATTTCAGTTTTAACATGACAAAAGTTATCTATTTCGAGTACAACTTTGACGACTCCTTCAAGATTTCAGTCTGAATAATGGCCTCAAGTCTGTCTTGCTCCACAAATCCGTGACTTTGGCCTGGATGTAAGACACCTTATTTTAGTGTCTTATTTGTATATACGTCTACTTACAGCAATCCTGATATGAAATTCTGGAAAAGCTCTAGGGTTGTTACACATTTTTGACTGCCAAACAGTTTTTGGAAAATACTCAGTTATGTAGATATTGGCCACAGACACGGAGTTGTGAAAATGAGTCATTACCATTCTAATTATAGAGGGTACCAAATAAGATGAACCGTATCAAATACAATGATAAAATAATCACCACATCTTAATTGTACTCAATATTAGAAAAAAAATGAAAAGGGAATCACTTGTAACGTTGTATATTTTTGTCTAAGTTCGCGTGAAACTAAAAGCTACATGGATGTAGGACTCCAGTCCATAGTCGTGAAATTTTGGCATAGATATGATGGATGTTGACACTGACATTTGTCAAGTGTGACAGCTGCTGTTTTTTCCAGTTCCGTGACTGTTGGTCGTGCGTCGGAGTGGAACGTGTGTTAAAATGTAAAAAAAGTAAAAATTTTGATTACGGGGCACGCCCCAATTATTTTGTAGTTTGATAGTCATTCTTGACGCCGCCAACATGTCAATTTTGATGAATTAATTTCGAAAATGATTTGATATAAATGACTGGAAAATGGTCTCAAATAGAATAATTAGGATAAATGTTTAGTAATCAATTCAAAATTGATATGGCGAGCCAGCTGTTGTAGGTTTCGCTTTTGATATGTGTCTGTAAGTTGTACAGTCACAATTTGGTGATCATGTTGTAACCTCGGTGACCTTACTTAGACCTCATTTGGATTATTTTTGAAGTCAGATTTTCCTGATGGATTGATTTGCTTCTTGTCTGCTGTTTTGAGGATGGACCGGTATCGGTGAAATTTTGGGGTAACGTTGCAGAGTTGTTTGTAGTTTGATGCAACAAAGATTTGAAATAGTAACCTCTGTTGAAATCCAAGGTTGGTTTTACTTTAACTTTAGTCAAAAGTGGGATAATTTATCTATTAATTTAAGCATAACTTAGGAATCCCTTTGAGGATAAATTTTGGAATCAATTAGGAAATTAAAAACTTAAATTGGTGGTTTATCTTTATTTAATTAGAAATTTGTGAACATAAAGATTTGTAATAGTATAGATATAGATAACTAAATTAGAACCTAACCTAGTCTCTACTGAATTCTGAGCTATTAAGTTTTGTATTTGATTTTTTTGAAGGTGTTAAAAGGTAATTGTGAAATAGCAAATTTTAATAAACTTTTGTTGCCAAATGCTATACCCGGATTTCTTTATTTCATTCGAATATTAGTACCTTTTAAACACCCTTCTGTCCACACTAGCCGGGAGTGACTATGACAATTGTTTGTCCGTTGAAATTAACTGGATCATCAATTTTTCATCTTACAACTGTTTTTTAGTCAGTAAAAATATATAACAGCCCCTTAACAACACAAATATTCCGAATGTTCTAATCTAGCTCGGTGAAAGTGAGCTTGCGAGACCCTTAAGCGTTTAATTGAATTCTCTTTATAAACGCAGAGTGGAGCCACTCGGCACACAGAAGTTAGATTAGTTTGCCTACGACGAGCTTAGCTATTTTAACGGAATTTTTAATGTCTACCTTCTTAAGAACTAGAACTGTTTGCTGTGGGTTGTTGCTACGAGGAAGTTAGTGCAAACTTGGGCTTCGTCGCACGAAGTTGAAACACTATTAAACGTCAAAAAATACTACCCATCTACGAGTACATTTTGCAGCAGAGTTTAGGTAGGGTATCTTTAAAGCTGAGGAAAATTAGGGTCGTCTTAAATGAAATGCGAATAACTCAAAAGTGGAACATCCCCCATGGGAGAACTTTCATCAAAAATAAATACTCTAAATTCCATAAACTTACGCTAGCTATCGCTCGATCGATCTTAACATCATATAAATGTAAAATAAGGTATCTTTAACGTGTGCGTAGTCAAAACAGCCCAGCGAAAACCAATCTCATTTTTTTTCAGAGCCTTTATTATTTTCATATTTGCAAGATGCTTCTCAAGTGAGACTACCACTTTCTGAATTGAAGACATCTCGACAATGACACATATCTCGGAGCCCGCTCTTAAACAAATACTAAAAGAATTCGTCGCGCGAGGATACGCCATCTGTAAAATTACACAAACTGAATAAAAGTCTATATTTTTGCATAAATATCCACAGCAGCTCTTGTTTCACAGATGTAGGAGAGCCAAAGAGCAACAAAATTCACGTTATTTCAGCAAATACATACTTTTCTTGTTTTTCTAGAAATATCAGTTATTTTATTTATACACGGTATGATACATGTTACATATGGTCCTTATTTAGAAATCAAGATATCTTGACGACCTCCGTGGTGTAGTGTCTAAGCATGATGGTTTAAAGGCGTCACCGCTCCTAGGTCTCGGGTTCGATTACCGCGCGGTTCCTTAAAGAAATTATTGGGCTCCAGGGATTAAAATAACTAAAACTGAGTAAGATTTCTACAAAAAGGCTTTATTCGAGATAAAAAAAACGGCGAGTGTACAAGAACAAGAAGTGATTGATTAGTAGCCCTCTAGCGGCAAAAGCAGACAACTTTTTTTTTAATCTAAATCAAAGCAAATAGTCTAATGCAAAGAACATTGGTATTATAAAATTTACTATTTTAACAGAAATCATATTTTCTGTATTATCTCGGCTGTTGTGGGACCACGGTTGTATCTCATTTCCATAACACAAGTGCAATTTTCTACTTACTACTACTCAGGATATATTTTAAATACATACCCACTACATGGATAAACAAAAAGTGACACATGTCTGGTACCCATCTTATAGTGAAAAGGATCGTTAGACTGTAATTACAGTTTTGCAATTAAGTGACCTAACACAGTGGTTAATTAAACTAATGGACAGACGACTTTCAGTTAAACTTGCGTAAAATTAAACAATTCGCACTTATCACAAAGTTACAAATTCTTTTCAATATGTTTTGAAAAAGACTTATCGTTAGTGACTCGCGTTAAATAAAATTAAACTTTTACGTGAGTTCGAACCACTTTTTCATGTACGACTACGACTGACTGGAATTAATATGACTCCTTATACTTAATTGTTACTTTAATAGTGTCCAGAAAGTAACACTCGTACACTTCTCTGTATGTTTTCCGTAAGATATTGTAATATCATTGTGTTTTTAGCCTGCCGCGCGACTGTGCAAACCGTAGCACAATGGACAGACTTATTGCATTAGAGGTAAGTATTAAAGTACTTAGAGACTCGTGAACAGTACCATGTTTAGGCTGTCCAGTGTTAAAATGTACAAAATTAATGCTAATACCACAGTAGATTCATTGTTATAGTAGGTAGTGCTAGTAATAAATTGTGGTAGGTATTTCTTGTACAAATACAAGAGATAGATCAAAATATATTAAGAGTAATGAGGGTCTCCCAAGCCGATTTCGACTACGGTGGCCAGTTACAACGGCAAACTGTCTGCTCGGGACATATTATAGCGCACAAGTGTGTGCGCAAATACAGGTGCTCTCTATTCCTTTGACTCTCATAGCCCGATGGGACAGCAATCTGACACGACCAGAGAGAGAGAGAGAGATTAAATACACTTATATATACGGGAATTAACGCGATCGCGATAAAAACATAAATACCTTATGTTTTGGCCTGACGTTTCGATCGGGTTTCACCGATCGTGGTCACAGGCGAACTGATGAACTGCGATTTCTTAACTCCGTTTGCGGGGTAGAAGTATCTTGTTCCACCCGCAAAGTATTTATTATTTGCGCACCACCGCCACACACTACACTGACAATGTCCCTGTTGTGGAGACCGCTTGACGCGTCCGTATTCTGGTGATTACTCGACTGCGAACTTAAACAAGGCTGTGTCATTCTAATCACGGGATTCCACGTCGGAGACAACTTAAAACCATCTTCCCTATTGAAATTAACATATTTTTGTATTTCAATAGCTTCACGCACAACTCTCGAGTGAAAATGGCGATCTGTGGAGAGGACTTGCGTTTTGTGGAATTCTATCCAATGATTGGTGCCCGCTTCTAATAGATGTTCAGCAATCGCTGACTTGTTAATTTGGCGATTTTTCACAGCTGCGATGTGTTCTTTGATCCTTTCCGCAACGGTCCGCTTCGTTTGGCCTATATAGGAACTACCACAGCTGCAACTGATTCTATAGACTCCCGGTGTATGTAGGGGCAAGACATCTTTAGGTGTGCGCAAAATATTATTTACCTTAGATCCAGGAATAAAGACAGTGGGTATGGAGTACTTTTTTAATAGGGAACCGACCTTGTCTGTTACCCCTTTCACATATGGTAAATATGCAGGATGCCTGTTAACACCTGGATTTCTGCACTTCTTTATCGACGGCTTCAGTTGATGTGGTGACACTTTATATCCATTACTTTTTAGTACCTCCTGAACATGGTCTAGCTCTTGCTTTAAATGCTCAGGGTCACAAAGAGCATAGGCTCGGTTTTTTAGTGAAGCCATAACAGAAATCAAGTGTCTAGGATGGTGGTGTGAAGCAGAGTGTAGATACCTATCTGTATGTGTGGGCTTTCTATAGACACAGTGTGATAATGTGCCATCTGGTCTTGACGTAACTCTCACATCCAGAAATGACAATGATCTGCCTTTCTCCAACTCATAAGTAAATTTCATCTTAGGATGAATGGAGTTAAGGTATTCTAAATATTGATCTACTTCCGGCTTACCACCTTTAACTATACTAAAAATGTCATCTACATACCTCTTCCAAAATTTTATTGTACTAGGACCGAGACGCAATGCCTTCTCCTCAAAATGTTCCATCCAGAGATTAGCTAGTACGGGGGCTACAGGGCTACCCATCGCTACACCATCAATCTGGAGGTAGTATTGACCTTGGAAAAGAAAGTAGTTACCATCCAGGCAGTTCTTCAGCAAATCAATATAGTTAAAAGCCATTTCATTGTCACTCAGCTTGTCCTTCACTATGTCCAAACATTCTTGAATTGGAACATTGGTGAACAAAGACTCCACGTCAAAACTCACCATAATTTCATCAGGTTCCAATTTGAGGCTGCTTATTATTTGGACAAAATGTCGTGAGTCCTTTACAAAAGATGGTGTCTTCCCTACCAATGGCTGCAATACGGATGCTACATACTTAGCTAGGTCATAAGTAGGCGAAGATATCTGACTTACGATTGGTCGTAATGGAACACTAGCTTTATGTACTTTCGGCAATCCATACATTTTTGGTGGTTGGCATGCCTTAGGGCTATGTAGTTTTTCGTACTCATCTTTTGTAAATAGGTCTTGATTTTCTTGAATAAGAGTACGTATTCTACGCGCTACTCAAATTACTACGTAAA
Source organism: Pyrausta purpuralis (assembly GCA_963924145.1). NCBI lineage: Eukaryota > Metazoa > Arthropoda > Insecta > Lepidoptera > Crambidae > Pyrausta > Pyrausta purpuralis. The sequence continues at coordinate 21,535,617 of OZ001649.1, forward strand.
TTAACAAGTCAGCGATTGCTGAACATCTATTAGAAGCGGGCACCAATCATTGGATAGAATTCCACAAAACGCAAGTCCTCTCCACAGATCGCCATTTTCACTCGAGAGTTGTGCGTGAAGCTATTGAAATACAAAAATATGTTAATTTCAATAGGGAAGATGGTTTTAAGTTGTCTCCGACGTGGAATCCCGTGATTAGAATGACACAGCCTTGTTTAAGTTCGCAGTCGAGTAATCACCAGAATACGGACGCGTCAAGCGGTCTCCACAATAGGGACATTGTCAGTGTAGTGTGTGGCGGTGGTGCGCAAATAATAAATACTTTGCGGGTGGAACAAGATACTTCTACCCCGCAAACGGAGTTAAGAAATCGCAGTTCATCAGTTCGCCTGTGACCACGATCGGTGAAACCCGATCGAAACGTCAGGCCAAAACATAAGGTATTTATGTTTTTATCGCGATCGCGTTAATTCCCGTATATATAAGTGTATTTAAAATGCAACGCGAAAGTTTAAAAGTGAGAGAGAGATTAGGTGAAGGACCAACAGCTTTACGTGCTTTCCGAGGCACGAGGGTGAATCACCGCCATCTTCCCAACTCCGGGCTACCCTGAAAATTTCTGAAAAACCCAAGTACATGTTTTTGGCTCGACCTGTGGATCGAACCCGGCACCTCTGGCGCAGTCGTCGCTTTAAAGTGAAACTCTATTACCGCTTAAATATTTATCCAACCCAGTTTAGATTTTTTGGCACTCCAATCGTGCTAATTAACTTTTGATTATCTCTATTGTAAAGGTCACGCACTTGCTGAGCGGCCATAAATTTGTACTAGATAACTTGAATATATACTAGCCCAGTGTTGATCCCAGTGAACCAACTTACGAGTACACATTAGATGGTAGAATGTTGGGCAATGATGATAGACATCACGGAGGGATTATCCCAGGCTTTGACGATGGTCAGATCAGATTCCACTTGCTTGAAGGCATAGAAACCCTATCACGCAAGCAGACCTTTCGCTTCTTCCTTCAAGCTTTCACATTCGAATACTTTATTTAGGATTGAATAATGTATATCGAATAAAGGCGCCAAACATCTATTTACTGCAATGAAGTATAACTCTTTACCCGGAACTTATGAATATTAACTCCATCCGCATTTCGCGTTACAAAATTATGCAAGAGTCACACAAAGACGTTCTAATTGATGTAAATACCTCGCACAATTGGATAAAATTAGGCGAATTGCGGTCTGAGAGACTTTCGGATACTGACTATCGAATAACATTTAATACCTCTCGCATAGTCCCTCATAAATATGCTAATCCATGCGATTCTCCATCTATTATTCTAACATTGTTCTAGTGTGAAATTTCCGAAAATTCTCTTCAGGATAAGTTTTGGGAATAAATTAAATCGGTATTTTGCGTAATGATTGTTTTAGCGAGCGTTTGACTTATAATTGAGTCGCTTAAAGACCCATTCATAAAGCGGGAGTACTTATAAGTTTTTAACACTCATTATAATAAGAATATCTTAATTCTACAACCTATGGGCAAACCTGCCTACCTTAAGGAAGTGAATAAAAAAACAATACATTACAATGTGTTAATTTTACACTTGATCAAACTTTTAGGGAGTGCTCTAATGATGGTTTTGAACAACTTTTGGTATGTGTGTATGTTCCACACAAAAACTCATATTTTAATCTCGGGTAAAAATGTATGGAATAGCTGTTTTTTTTTCTCGAATTCGAAGTTGGACCGAAGTATAGTGAAAGTTGTTCAAAACCGTAATTAGAGTTTCTGAAAGTTTGATCAAGTGTAAAACTAACACATTGTATATAAATACATACCTACAATTATCAGAATTTTTGTAAGTTCCTTTATCAAAGGGACTGTTAGCGAAAATGGTTGACATGAAACTTATCTTTCATTCTTTGTCCCCAAAGAATTGCAAACTATTTCAATATCCTTAGTTAGATCGAGTGAGATCAATCTAAGTTAACTAATCCCCGATTTGTCATCTACGCTCAGCGTTCCTTTGTATCGATATCGATGTAATCGACATCATTCGCTTTGATCCCGAGTAATTGCTTTCAATTGTTAATTAATAGGACATGTTGAATTACGAACCCACATCAGTTGTAATTGCAGATTATGGGGTAGATCAGTCCTCCTTTGCAGCGGTCACGCAGCATCCGTGCTTCGGATCCGGAAGATGACGGATGGATAAACAGGGTGTTGTTTTGGTCAGTGACATCCAACTCAGGGTAATAATATGAGTTATGCCTATTCTAAAAAAAATGTTTTTTTTTTTTTTTTTTTTTTTTTTTTTTTTTTTTTTTTTTTTTTTTTTAATTCTGAGCAAGTTTTATACAAGAAAACCTCTTCATAACATTAAAAAAAAACCGGCCATGTGCGAGTCGGACTCGCGCACTGAGGGTTCCGTGCTAACTTTAACTGAATAAGGGAATCCACTTACATCTACTTAGTAAAATACCACAATATTTAGTTGACTGCAAATATAACTTTGTTTTTCATAGTGTTTGTATAAAATACAAAGTTATATTTGCGGTTGTTGAAAATGTGCTATGTCTCAAAAACTTCTCATTCTATCCCGTCCGTCCAAACCAATTTTCGTTGAAGGTATTTGTTAAAGTCTACATCATATATTATTTTCAAAATTCACACTTGCTTGGTTTCGAAGTTAGATAGGGGGACGCCCATTTTACCACTTTGGAAGCGTGTAGCTATGAAACTTTAGACTTTAAAAGAAAATAGTTTTAGAAACCTCGATGTCATTTAAAAGACCTATCTATAGATACCCATAGACATAGGTTTGATTAAAAAAAATTTTTTTGTTTTTAGTTGGGGAGACCCCCTTAAATGTCATTATTTTTTATTTTTGTATGAGAATCGGTAAACGGTTAAAAGATTACATCTTCCTACCAAATTTCAACAGTGTGATGCTTAAAGTTACAGAATAAAGAGGCTGTGACATACGGACGGACAGACAGACTTGACGAAACTATAAGGGTTCCGTTTTTTGCCATTCAGCTACGGAACCCTAAAAATGACAAAACGAATGTAAAAAAATATTTTTCTTTGTATGTGTGTACACTAATCAAAAGGGTTCCCGCAGAATATCAGTATCGTGACATGCCTCGCGCTGTCACGAATTATGCTGAGCGGGGACCTTTTTGACACATAGGTTCCTATTATTTATACTATATTTTATATATCTATTTATAATTTATAATAATTTCTATTCTATTCTATTCTATTCTATGATGGGAAAACTCGCACCCTAGCACGTAGCTAGCGCTTATCTACGAAATATTACGCCGTAGCTAGTAAGCTTCAAAGAGGCTACCTGATGATGGTTGTTTTGACTCGATAGCTGTACCGCATAAATAATATATTTTATGTTTTTTTTTCCAATTAAAAAAATAATATTTATATTTTTTTTGGCATCAGTATCGTTTGTACAGCCACCCCTGAGTCGCTCGTCGCTGACCATAACAACACCCTGTACAAAAAGGTTAAAATATCGCATTAATGTTATGGGGAAAATGCTTCAAAACTCTAAAATGGCTTCATTGTATTGTTAATAAAGTATTCGACAAACTGAACAAACGTAATTAAAAACGTATTGCATGCGAAACCGCCATAAGTGCTGAATAGAACACATACTCGTAGTTATCAGAAATTAAACTCTATTCGCAGAAACTGGTAGTCTGTCATTAGCTTATAAAACAGTAGCAGTTGAGTTGTATGGGGTTTTTTAAGTGAAACGCAGACTGATTGCAATGAAACTAGATACGAAATAAATTTTGTCATTATGGTATTAAATGGCTCGATTGTTACTTGTACCATAAGCCTATTTATTGTCATGTTATTTTTTTAGGCATGAATCCATTTATTAGCTTTGTTATTTTTCTATGTAAGTACTTTATTTAATATTAACTTGTGTTGTAAGATGTTTAACTTGTTGGTTTTATATGACTCACGGGGTTGACTTCAAGACATTATGTTTTATTAAATATTTTTATATTATGATACGTTATTTTTCTTGAGTCCTACACTTAGCAGCCCCGCGAGGAATAAAATCTTCTTTTTATTGCGTCTCCAATAGACTTGCTTATAGTGGTATGAAATACATAAAATATATTTTATATGAATTTAATAAGAATGATTCGTAGTTATTTTGAGTTCGTATTACTGCATAAACAGAAAAAGTATAAGTACTATCGCAAATTAGTGTTCTTATTTATATACTTTATTGTAATTGTGCCAGGAGTAGCTAAGTTCAGATCTAGATTAAACAATTCGTATTTAAAGAAACAGAAAACAGGAGTACCATATCTAAATTAGTTGTAGAGACAGGTTTTAACTTTAATTTCTAATGAACAAGAATTATGTTGAAATCAACAGTGAAAATCTGGTGCTGGTCTGCTGCTAGAAATTGTTTTTGATACTTTAGGCATGTTTCACAATGTCCTGATGAGTGGTTAACGTTATTTGTCCAACAATACTTCATACAACATTTAACTTAAATTAATCTTTATTAAATAGTCCTGGTGGACAAATATATCCTAAAAAATAAGAATGTCCAGTTGGACGAAAAGACAATCCAGGACAGAATTGCCTGGTGCTAATTAGTTAGGAGAGCCCCACTTAAAGTGGAAAAAAAAGAAGAAGAGTCGTTATTTAGTGCTAATTTGTCAATGGTGAAACAGACCCTAAAGAAAAGGGTTCTATAAAACTGAACTGCATTCCTTCATGTGGTTAATTCTTATGATCAAATACAACAACTTTTTGTATAGGACCAACATCGTAATCCCAAAAAAAAAAAACTCTTTCCCTAGAGTACCGATCATTGATGCTAGTTTGTACGGAGAAGCCAACTTTTTTGGGATTTTGATGTTGGTCCCATACAAAAAGCTGTTATATTTTAGCAACCATCACCGCCGAGAAGGAATGCAGTACATTTTTTAACCCTTAAATTTAAGTTGCCGAATTTGGAATGATAGAGTATATATTTAGGACTGAAATAAGACAAATTATAGGCTTTTTAATGCCTAAACCTGGCTTCAGCATCGAAAAATCTATGTAAGACGCATATGTGTGCGGTCTGCTTAAGGGTTAAAAACCCTGTAGTACTACCAAGACCTTAGCTTGTATACTCCTTATGAATATTCCTTTATCTACAACTTTGTAAGCCCTCCATGATCCATCATATTTCATGTCGCTCTTATACAATACCTATTCTAAGCAAGTACATCGTTCATGTAATGTGTCAGATTAAATTAGTCTGGTTATGTGTTTGTTCGGGTACCTTGGTTTTAAGCTAGAACAAACATAGGCTTTTGTTTGGGACCTCTTTTGGGCATGCTTGCAAACGCAAGCATGCTCAAAAAAACACCTTCCTGGTACCTTCATTATCATAACTTTTATTTATTATTACCATGAAGGTAAATAACAAATGATAATTTAAGCTCTCGAGAGTTGTTTCTAGCAAAAATTTTTTAGGCAAATAATTTGGTCATATACTTTCATTTGAATAGTAACTATGTATAGTTACTTAGTATGGAATTGCAATATAATAATTATGTGACTTTTCTGCTAATATTTATAGATATTAATTAACCACCTTACATATCTCTAATAGCATAGCTCTTATAGGTGATCTGCTTCTGAACTCCTAATCAACAACCGGGGGAATAACCGCATAAATAAAACAATTATGTATGAAATATAAACAATTTATTAATAAACGTGAACGTGGTGGTGTAAAATGGCGATTAAGATGACTAGCCAGGTGTTTGTCGCTCTCTGTCCCAGGCAGCCTCCTTGGTGCAGCTCTGCAAGGCTCTCTCCTATTCAACAAAACAAAAACATGGTTGATTTCAATTTTGCACTACCTATAGTCAGTATTAATTCAGAGTAAAGAAACATCTGTTTAAATTACAAAAAAAGGACGCACTCCTACGCACTCTTTTAATTCACCAATCTTTCACAGCCAACCAAGTGGTCGTCGCATTTAATTAGTTTGTGTTCTTCTGTCCTTAAAGTCTCGATTTCGATTCTAATAATGAGTAAAACTAAAATTGGTTTCTGGTCTTAGAGAGTAGTTGGCGGTGTTGACATGTTTGAAAGCTTGATAAATTTTGAAAAGAACATTTTGCGACTACACACAATATTGCCTGCACTTTGCAGCTTCTTTTGTTTCAAGCAAGGCCCGTTTCTACGTCGTGTGTGCAAGCGACTTGGGTCTTAAAGTGTTAAGGCGACAGAAATTTCAGACGTAGATACCTTTGATAACGTGCAACATGACATGCGCAGGCGGCGGCGCGGGAGGCGGCGCGCGCGCAACGGTGCACGTGTAGCGGCCGGCGTCGTCGCTGCGCACGCGCGCCACGCGCAGCACTGAGTTTGCGCCGTTTGCGCCGAACTCCGTGCGGACACTGCACACAAGTTGTTGTAGTTAGATACACAAAGAAGAAACTTTAACTGTAATTGGAGGAGGTAAAGATCGTAATAGACACTGATAGCCTTAATTTTAAATAGCAGCAGCACTTAAAAATTGCAATTAAATAAAAAAAACACGTCTGTCAGAAAAACTGATTGCTTTTAATTTCATGCTTGATGAAGCTGGAATCATAAATTGTAGGTTTGTGGGCAAGTATTAAGGCAAAGCCATACACATTGACATTGCGTAGCGTCTTCATTCCGTTGCATGATCAATCCGTCATCCAACTTATATTGTCGTAGCAGATTTGTATGTAAAACGATGGAGTTGCACTGCTCTAACGTCTAACACTTCTTACAAACTATGACTTTTAGCATCGATGCAGCATCGATGCATTTGCTAAATGCCTTTAAACACAGCGCTATGCAGTCGCGCTTCTACATCGATGCTAACGATGATAAATTAAATCTGTTCATTGCAAGAGTCGCGATTATAAAGCGCGTTTTTAAAACGCGCGACTGTATCGATGCAGGTGCAACGGAAAGGAGATACAACACAACGGCAGCGGCTACGCTTTCGAGTGTCATCAAGTCAACTCTAGTGTTGTCCACTCGTTCTCTATAAGAACTTATTCTAAACTCTAACCTGATCCCTCCTCTAGTGGTGTCATCGTTTAAAAGCGCCTCCCTCCTGAACCATAGCAGCGAAGGCCCGCCCTCCATCTTCAGGCCTCTGACCTCGCACCGGAGAGCCACGGTGCTCCCCAGCTCGCACACTTGCTCCGACACTCCCGCCCCTGCCCCGTCGACTATCCGCACTGACACCTCTGGAAGAAAGTACTGAATTTAGTTTCAAAGTTTTTGCTAGGTTTGCGAAGTAATCTTATTAGCTTCTAGATTTCTAGAGCTTTTAGTTTCTGAAGACGCAGCTTTAAGGGTGGCATCTGGATAACTACAGGGTTAAGTAAGGTTGACGATTACGAAGCAACACTTGGGGATTGAATTATCACCAGCTTTAAAAAGTTTTGCTTTGATTTTTTTGTTATGAAAAGATATACACATAAGTAGTATAAGATACAAATATAGTCAGGTGATCCACTAGGTAGGTATCACTTTATTTATTTATCTATAACAACTTTAGTATTTTCGCTCGACCCACCAATAAATGAGGACTTACAGAATGCCTACAAAATAGTCAATAGCTTAGTTTTTACCTACCAGGCACGTGTAGCGTCACTCGCGCGGTGCGAGGAGGGTGAGCTGACAGTTGGCAGTCGTAATGTGCCGCGTCAGATGGCCTGACTTCTTTCACTTCTAACCTCCAAATGTCTGGTGGGATGAATTTCGCTGAGTACCTAACAAAGAAAAAAGGTAAAGTAAAAAAAGAAATACCTAAATGTTTTTATGTCATTACTTTCTTATTTTTTTTACTACCTGTTGTCCGCAGTGTACAGTTGTGTCCCTGTAGTGATCAACTCCATTGGCTGCTCATCATTTTTTCTCCTTACCCATGATACCTGCAATAAATATGTATAATATGACTAAGTAAAATCATAAGTGTGAGCTAGATATCTGAATTTGTAGCATGACTCTAAATTTAGATTGCGGTTGTTAGCCTTTAAAAATTTGTATGCCAAAAAGTAGGTACACGTGCAAGCTTTGCATCAATATATAGTCACGAAGAATGTTGCAAGTGTTTCACTCAGGTCACATCTCATTGCTATTTTCTATTCTATGACCCGACACATCGTCTCTCAACGTACGAAGGCACGTCAAGCTAAACGATGCGCTATCTTTGCACTCAGTATAAGAGTTGTTTTTCAGCAAAAGTATATAGTTCGTTGTACTGGCAACACTGTACGTGAACATACTTATTACCAGTTTATCGTGGAGCGCGTCCACTTTGCAATCCAGATGCGCCGTGGAGCCGACGAACGCTTCTATCTCCGGGGCGGCTGCTGCATAAATACTATTTCCAGGACTCACTCTGCGAAGAAAATGTTTAAACTTGAAATCCGAGACGTCGAAATATTTATGGAAATACAGTCATAGTAAACCGAACGTGAGGATATGAAAACCAATGCAACCGGTATGCTGTTGAAGCAGTTTTGAAGCCACGCCATTTTATATAGAGACTAGCGGACCCAGCAAACTTTGTTTCACCCTCAGCCCCGGCCCTGTCCGGACCAGCCCCGTTATTTTAAAAGTGAAGCAATCTCAGTGAATTTTTTTCGCCCCAGCCCTCTCCAGCGTTTAGCTACCGCCACACCTTTTCGCCCCGGCCCCGTCTCGCCCAGTCCCGTAATTTTAAATGTTGAGCTGACCCAGGCATATTGTTTAGTCCCAGTCCCGGCACCGTCCAATGGAACAAACAATCCTATGTCCTTGTCCTGAATAAAGGCTACCTCTCCAAGAATTTTCAGTCAAATCGGTTCAGGCGTTCATGAGTTATAAATAGTGTAACTAACACGATACTTATATGTGTCTCTTATAAACTTCATATGATATCTTTATTTTTTCACACATTTAATAACGTTTTCATTCCATTTTTATCTAGATATTTAGTTAGCCAAAAAAATGTAGGTATTCGCTATAAAAAAGAGCTCACTTATTAGTCTACTCAAATCCTGTATTAAATAATTTAATCTTTTCCTCAGAAAACGGATGCCACTCTACCAAATTAATGATTTTAATTGGTTTAACAATCCAGAGTGTTTTTCTAACTTATAATTACTTGTAAATCTAAACATTATATCTAGTTTTCAAATTCACAAATTTGAAGTTTCTGATTAAATACCAGAGCTATCCTATCCGGCAGTTATACAAATTACATCTAACCTAATATAAAACTTTATGAACATCTGTTCTCGAAATTCAGGATCAAAACGTTTTAATTCGAGCTATGTATTCTAATTGTTTCCCTTGTTACGATAATTACTTGTAAAGATAATTAAGGCATTTTAGTTACTGGGGCAATTTAAAATTGGATTCTTCAAATCCATTATTGAGTTTATTGCTAAGGTCGTCTTAAAGGTTATCTTGTTAGTGTGATTTATTGTGGAATAAGGTAGAAAATAAAGATAATGTAATTCATAATTTCCGATCATGTCAATGATTTGATGAATTAAAATCAACGCATAATTTGAGGATTGCAATATTGGAAGAATGTCAAAAGGACCTCGTAGATTCCAATAGATATCATTTATTGGTACGAACGATCAAAAGTAACAACCACGATTTTTCACAGAAAGATCAGAGAGCGGAAACGGGAAAAACGAGCCGGCTACATAAATATGACAGCTTCATTTAGGTTGCGTTTACACAATAGAAACTATCTTTCCAACATGCATTATTTCCAAGCACTTATGTAAAAATATATATATTTCACTACTAGTAATTTTGAAAAAAATGGAGATATTACAATCTCACGGTTTTAAATCCGTAAGATTTTTATGTGTCTTATAAAATAGGATTCACTTCGCCTACCCCGTTTATCCTTCACCTACCCTGAGTTACCTCTTTGCCTAGTGATCCGTCATTTTAGTGTACGTTTTAATGTGTAAAGTTCGGTACTACAGTTCAAAAGTACTCGATAGATTACAATCAAACGAATTGAAAATCGTTTAATTGTAATCACGCGGTGATTGCAATATTACGGTGACAAATACACCAAATTCAGATAATCGAAAAAGATAAGCTTAGTTGACTTACTTGCCATTCCTATGTTGGTGTGTGTTAGAATATGTATCAAAGATATAGTTCAGCAGTGGTGCACTAGATCCTGTTTCTCCTGGCTTCCTCTCCACATGTGGTGGAGGACTTATAACCGTTGTCACTGTTGTCATATCTGTCACCTTAACGTCACTAAAAGACCCGTATACTGTCCTATCGACATTGACTAGCCTTCGTTGTCTATTCTTCTTATCATCTAACCGCACTGTTTCATTGACTACGTTAGCACCTTTATTTATATCAGTTGTCACTTCTGCATCACAACACTCTTTGACTGTTTCATCACTTCTGAAATTTGGATCGAGATTAACTGTAACGTCACTGTTTCGATAATTGGAAATAAGGTTAACTTTGGTTCGGTTATAGTCTGTGGTGTGAAGCATTTGGTAAATAATATTTATGGTCGGTTGGAAGCCTGTTTCCTGGTCTGAGAGTCTCGAAGCCGTGTCAGCATCTATACCTGGAACGGAAAAGAGTGTAACTGTAAATAACAAAGCTGATAAAATTTAACTTTCAATTTAGATCAGGCATAGTTGGAGATGTATTGTTCAACGCACGATTTCAAATAAAATAATCAAGAACATCATTTCTGGATCGCCTTCCTCAATGAAAGTTCAGAACTTAAATAAACAGAATATAATTAAAAAGATTATTCTTCGAAACATTCGATGAGAACAAAAAGATCAAACTGCTCACGCAGTGAATGAATCCTTTAGTCGCAGCTCACTAACACCCAACTATAGGCCATATTTACGCAGATTTTTTCATAATATCTATTGGAGGTTTTCCGCCGCTGTTTGCGCAATCGTTTTAATTCAATTTTTGTATCAAAGCAAAGATCCATTACGCCAAATATTTATCCACAGTTTTGTTAAATTGGTTATTTTAGGCAATCCAATCCGGAGGGCTTTCTCATGGTCCATTTTAAAATATTTTGCTATAAATACAAGCAGCCGCTCACAAATCACATTGCATACCCTGGGAAGCTTTCCACTGGTACCATTAAATGTTCTTATTAAATTTTAATTCGGGAGAGATTTAAGCAAAGCAATGACTGCGTTTACACTGAATTCGTTTCTTTTTGTATAACTTCATTAAGTTGGTTTGTTTGTTTTGCTGGAGATGGAAAAGTTGGAGTTCTTAAAAATTAAGTTAGAATGAAAAAGAAAATGTAACAGTTTGATTTCGATGCCTTGTTTTTTATGAAAGTAAAACGGCTGCGTATTTTAAAGTTTATTTTTAAAAGAATTAAGAACACAAAAAGCTTTGAATAAATGCGCAATTTAAACACCAACTCGTTGAGAAAATAAAAGTTTTTGGATTTTTTTTATATCACCTTTCCGTACCTACTCGAAGTATGGAATCATCCGTAGGTTAAAATTTAGCGCTCAAGACTTTGCGAGTAATTCAAAGATTATAACTTGTTTTTGTTCTTTAGCTACAATATAATTGCAACGGAGTATAAATAAGTGATTATTTTTTTGTTGCTGACATCCCAATGATATAGTTCAGAATTACGTTGTATGCGTTAATCCACTTACTCTAAGTAAGTAATATTTTCAAATCTAATATGATGTAAGTGACACTAAGTGGGCACTTCCAAAACATGATGAGGGTTAACCCGTGTCAGGGCAGGCTGGTTTACGCTAAAAGCTAGTATGTCGTCTCAGGCCCACTATATCTTTGACAAGGAACATTTGACATTTTTCAGACCTATTAAGACAGGTTTTATCAAGGTGATTTATTTCAGATCTTATCCACCTGCAAAAAAGTTCATCTATCCCAGGAAGTGAAAAAGACGTTAACGGATAAACGTATGAGGATGAATCAAATTGGATTTTGTGTAATATATTTTTTTGTGAAATTAGAATAGTTTGAAATAGGATTACTACCATTTACCATAATAGTTAGGATTTCGGTGTCGAAATATCGGAAACTCCTAAATAATAAGCTCATAAATAATAAAAGATGTACTCTTCCTAATTAATGCGTAGTAACCTGCTACAAATTTGTACAAATTTGTTTTATGGTGTAGTATAGGCGTTTATTATATATTAGTGTGGATTCGACCAAACGAGAATAAATGTTAACCTTTGAATAAATCGCTAGCTATCCAAAAGTATATAAATTTTCCATTTTACCATATACTATTCTAGAACATCGCTCTTATTAGGAAGTAACTCTTATACCCAATGTGCACGCATGCTATATGATTTATGTCATCAATATGTAAGAATATTTTTCTAATTCGTTACTCTTGATAGCTTAATACTTTCCCACGGTATAATACGTCATTCTTAAGTTGACAGGATGTTTACTTTCACACTATACTGCTTTGGTGCAGCATTGATTTGCTGGATAAAAATACAATCATTCGTTCTGTTATGCGAGTTTAGTAAATACCTAATACAATTTTTTTGCAAAACAGAAAACAGCAATGAGACCGCCAAAATTGTACTTCTAGCGAATATATAAAATGCTATCCATAATTACATATTATGATTTTCGTGAGAAATAAAGTAATTTTATTATTATTATATTACCTCGAATAAGACTTCGAGTTTTTTGCGTATAAAATCGAGGCACAAAATTTTCTTTCGTATTCTTAGTTACATGCGTGTAAGCCTATGTTTGTTCAAATCCAACCTTAATATGTCAAGTACTAACTAACATGACATTTTTGTGTATACTTGCTTTACAGGGTTTCGTTTTGCTTTTAAATATGTTTAATATTCAATGCAAGTGCCAAGCATAAGTCACTTGCACAGATGTGAAGCAACGGGTGCATCACTGCGCTGAGAGCTTTGAGTTTTGCATGCGACGCAGTATTAGTATGAAACTGGTTGGGCATAATGTATCGTGCTGAACATGTAATATTTATGATTCGCATCACTTTGAAAACTGAGCTAGACTGGTTATTTGGAAAAACATTTAGACTGGCACTTTATAATAATTTTAATAGAGTCATAAAATAAATACCTACACATACCTACAACTTAACGAAATAAAACAAGAACATTATTTCGCCTCAGGCGCGCATCATGTGTGTTTTTCTCTCGATAAGCTATTTTTTTACAGCTATAAGTCTACGCTTTAGGCTATGCCTATGTCAAGTTACTTACTTGTAAGTCATTTGAATACTAATTCTATCCATAATATATTACATTATACTATACTTTAAATAATAAAATGTTTCCCCACTCTTACGCTGCAGCTTAGATTCTAATTATTTTGATATAAATAATTATTCGAATTTCACGAAAGGACTCAGAAATCACGTTTTAAAGGGGAGCCAATGGTAAATAAATGGGAAATTCATATACTCTATATAAAGTAAAAAAATGTAAAGTACCCTGAAAAATTTTTCAAACAAATTGTTAACATATTTTTTTTTTTTTTTTAACCTACACCATCCCACTGCTGGGCAAAGGCCTCCCCCAAACTCCGCCATCTATCTCTATCCTTGGCCAACGACTCCCAATCCTTAGCAAAACTGACCAAATCGTCACACCAGCGCTTTCTAGGTCTACCTCTGCGGCGATAACCATCTGCTGGTATCCAACGCGTGACGATTTGGCTCCATCTATCCGGGTGCATCCTACATATGTGTCCCGCCCACTCCCACTTTAGCCTCGCTGTCCTTTCGCCTACATCCACTATACCAGTTTTGGAGCGAATTGTGATATTACGGACCTTATCCATCCTGTTAATACCCAACACGCTCCTCTCCATGGCTCTTTGGCAAACCCTGAGCCTGGATTTTTGACTTTCGGTCAGTGACCACGTCTGCGCTCCATACGTAAGAACGGGCAGGATGCAAGTGTCGACGAGTTTGCGTTTCAATGAGATTGGAAGGTCTCCCTTCATATACGCTTTCATGGACCAGAAGCTCTTCCAGGCGTTATCGATGCGTCGTCCGATCTCTTTGTCCTGCCTATTTTCGAAGGATACTATCTGGCCCAGGTATATATACTCGTCGACATACTCCATTCTCTGCCCATTCACCACTATGTCGTGTTCTGCGGCGTTGGTCATGATTTTGGTCTTGGACCTATTCATCATTAATCCAACCTCAAGGCTTGCCTCGCTCAGCTGATCGAGCATAGTTGCAAGTTCAGATGATGTATGTGTGATGTGTTGGCAAAAAGAACAATATCATCCGCTTCAGATGATGTGTTGGCAAAAAGAACAATATCATCCGCTTCAGATGATGTGTTGGCAAAAAGAACAATATCATCCGCTTCAGATGATGTGTTGGCAAAAAGAACAATATCATCCGCTTCAGATGATGTGTTGGCAAAAAGAACAATATCATCCGCTATTTATAATAGGAGATTTTAATTTAAAAGACTGAATATTTTCTTTCACGTTTACTGTCAATATCTCAGTAACGCGTCATTTCCTAGGTCGGTATAGTTTCCACAAAAAAAAACCTATTTTAATGGGGAGAATACGTATACTGTATAAATTATAAACATGACATTACCTCGACAAGGCAGGGCGGCGAGCGCGGCGAGCAGTAGCGCCGCGGCGGCCGGCGCATGCATCTTGCTACATCCTCGCTGGCGCTGGAACAACGGGTTTGTTCTTAGTTTTCCATTAAAATATTTGCATGGGGTAAACAGGGTCGGAGGTTCTTTTAATCAGAATGACTCATTACTTGATACCCAGTAAGTTTCGTAATTTATTGTTGGTAATGAACGACGTGGTTTTACGATGTATACTAAAATTTCAAAGACATACAATAACTTTCACAATATGGTTATAAGTAGGCCAAGACAAAACATATTCAAAATATGAGTTTTGATCAGTAACGTGCAGAAACCTACTCGAAATTCAGTAGGTTTCATTCAAAACTTTTAGCAGTTCCAAAACATTCTGTTGAAGTAAGCTGCGGAGAAGGTAGACTTTTATGAACTTTAATCATACGATTACCGCCCAGCAAACGCCGCATGTAAAAAAGAGAGCGAACTTCTTCGAGCTAGATTTATGCCACATCTATTCCGCCAAACATGAGACTTTTCATATTTTTAATAATATGGCATGTTGTAAAAAGCGGGCCAAGTTGCCGAGTCACCCCAAGGGTAGAATAAAATTACAAATTCAATTCTTCCGCGCGCCGTCAATATTTGACGGTGAGAGTAATTTCTCATCGGAAGCGGTACGAATTTTAATCAAAAATTATCATAGTTTTAATTGAGAAGGCGAAGTATTGTTATTCAAATAGAGTTAGTCATAGTTCGATTATCTCTCGAAGTTTTATATTACCTAATATTTACTATCTCCCTTTACGGCATTGAAAAAATGTAAAACGCCAAGAGCCTTATTTCCATTAGGTACTTAAAAAAGCGCCTGAATTCTCTCACTTATATTAACATTCAAACACTGGTTTATTTTATCGAGCTGTTAAGTTCTAAGTACTCTATTACATTGCAGTATTACAAAAAAAAAACAGAAGCAACTCTAAGGAATTTAAAAGTTTTTTTAAAAAGACCTTATAACGTGAGTTTATAATAATAATACCTGCAAAATACGGCCAAGTAAGAGTTGGACTCGCACACTATGGGTTCCGTGCCAACTTCAACTGAATAAGAGATCCACTTACTTCCACTTAGCCAAAAAACAACTAGATTGACCTAGTTTAAACCAATTTTCGTTGGAAGTCTTTGTCAAGATCTACATCAAGTTTTTAATAAAAAATACACTCGCTTAATCTAAAAGGAAGCGCTATCTCTCAAACATTATACTTTAAGAGCAAATGATTTTACCAACCTCAATGTCATTTTAAAAGACCTATCAATAGACACTTTACACGCATAGGTTTGTCAAAAAATAATAAACTCGTGGCTCATAATTCAAGAGATTACGCTCCCATACTTACGAGTAAGTAGCTGTAACGAACAATTTAGTAACATATTACTTAAAGCGAATATGGCTAGAGTTATGTCTAAATAGATAGTAAATGTATGTTATTGATATGTTACAATTTTGCGATGAAACTTGTTAGAATTTTTAAACTTAATTTTGATTAACATTTATTACAATAGCCTCAAAAGTGTTACGGCGCGTTTAATAAAAGTTGCCACAGACTATAAACGCACATCACCTTTCTAGGCAGGCGGTGTGGCCCACAACGATAACAGTTTAAAACTTTTACGGTGGGGATTAAGTTTTTAAAAGTGTGTTAAAAAGGTATCTGGAAGGATTAAAGGACTAAGACCCCTTACACACTGCGACTTTGAGCATTGATACTGTCGTGCGTTTTGGAAACTCGCTTTAGCATCGCGACCCACGCAAGAAACAGATTTCAAATCAAAAAGATCAACATCAAAATTTCTTTATTACGAAAAAATAGTATTACAGGGGTTGGGAATCTCATAATAAGTTTTAATAATAACCTGTATTAGGAGAAGCCCGCTCTTTCGTATCAATCTATACAGTTGAAATAATTACTAAATAACGAAATACTATACCAATTTAACACATATCATATTAATTAAATTTACATTTAATGAGTGTATGTGTGTGTGTGCGGACACGTGTGAAAGGGTGCTTCATATTAAAATTGTCTTTGTAAAATGTGCTCCGTTTAATCGTAGTTCAATTCTTTTAGATATTCTGTTACCACTTTTTCAATTTTATTGTATAACATGGTGTATATTAAAAGTAGCTTATTTCATTGACGACCCGTCTGGTGTAGTGGTCGAGAAATCGCCTACTACGCAGCGGGTGCGGGTTCGATCCCCGCACAATACAAACATTTGTGTGCATGAACATGTGTGTTTGTATTGGTCTGGGTGTTTTCTATGTATATTATGTACTAGCGGTCCCCCGCGACTTCGTCCGCGCGTTTTGAGTTTGCTCCCTCCCCTCCCGTCGCAGCGTTATGTTTTATATCCTAAAGCCTTTCTCAATAAATAAGCTACCTAACACAGAAATATTTTTTCAAATCGGTTCAGCAGTTCCTGAGATAAGCGCGTTCAAACAAACAAACTCTTCAGCTTTATAATATATTAGCGAAAGCGCACGTTGTACTTAAGCTGCGAACATTATTTTGGTCCGGAGTTATGTTAAAACTGTGATAGCTCCTAAGATATATATTGGAATCAAATGATATACAGGGCAACTTTGTTCTAAATGAAATGCTCGTGATGATGAATGTATATATTTTGATAAGAATAAATACCTGTGTGTATAATACACCTCTAAAAATGATGCATTATTTTTTTACAAATTTATTAACATAAAAAAGGTTGTAGTAAGTCAACCATAAAAGATAGACTTATGCTGTCGCGGACTTTATTATAGAACTCTTAATGCTGAACAATCTTGTCATACATGATTTTTGTGTAACTTTAGCGGTTTCCGCAGCGTACGCAGCGGAAGCTCTCAAAAGGAATATCTTTCACCCGTTTTCGCAACATTTTTCATTGCTGCTGTGGTCTTGTGAGTCGTATCTTTATGTTATATAGCTTAAAGCCTTCCTCGATAAATGGACTATCCAACGTAAAAATAATTTTTCAAATCGGGCCAGTAGTTTCTGAGATTAGCGCGTTCAAACAAACAAACAAACAAACAAACAAACAAACAAACAAACAAACAAACTCTTCAGCTTTATAATATTAAGTATAGATGTATTTACAAACAAAAAGTATTTAAGTATTATATCCGTTGTCTGGCACCCATAACACAAGCTTTGAGTAGCTTACTTTGGGACTAGATGGCGATGTGTGGAAATGTCTGAAGGATATTTATTTTTTTTAATTTTATTGTAAATTGCGATTGAATGTATTATGCATAATTGTCTGGCAATAACTATTCTACCGATAGTTTGTTTTATTGCTGAGTACGAGTATACCCTTCGTTTCTTTAGTATTACGGAGTCTAGAGGATTGGCTTGAAATTGGAGGAAGCTAGAATGTACTGTATTTTGGCAACTTCATCGAACTAACGCGCGTCTGCATTGATGCTAAATTAAATCTGTTTTTTTGCGTCAGTCACTAAAAATCGCTAAAAGTACTAAAAGTCGCAGTGTGTAAGGGGTCTCAGTCCATTTCTGAATACAAAAACGCTGACGCACCGACGCTGCTCGCTTCGGCGTATTATAAAAGGATTAAAATAAAGTTCTGCCTCCGGAAGCGTTAAAGTCTTAAAAATATATTACACAATATTGATTTCTACCGCTTTATTATAGCATTTGGATCTGTGTAAAATTGAACGAGATGGTTTCCTACGAGATTTAAAGCTAACGTATCTAACAAAAAGAAAAAAACTTCCAACTTTGTTCTTTGGAAAAATAAATAAAAACGTCAACATAGTGAAAACTACCAAAGAAAAATAACTACCGGAAAATCAAATCTCTTATTTTAGTCCAAAGTTGGGGTCTTCATTTTGTTTACAGAAGGAGTTGGCAAATAACGTTAAATGGATACTCGAGTTAATAAATAACGAACTAAGTTTGTCATGTGCCTGAATGCCGCTCCTCCTTTTCATAGAGAGCTAACTTAGTAATTCATTTGAAATTTATTACGCCGTAAAAAAATGAAATTCTGCTTCTTTTCCTTTGAATAATTTATGCAATTTCCCACACGGCGTGAAGGTGTGAATGGCCGTAAGGAATGGAAGGTACTCAACTCGTAATCTTTGTGAATTGGCTGGTTGTGAATTGGGGAGTTATGTTGGCCTAAAGTTTGTGCACTTGCTATCGTTTTTAGGGTTCCGTAGCCAAATGGCAAAAAATTGAACCCTTAAATTTTCGTCGAGTTTGTCTGTCTGTCTGTCCAGCCGTATTTCACAGACTCTTTATTCTGTAACTATAAGCCTCACACTGTTGAAATTTGGTAGGAAGATGTATCCTCCGCTTAGTTTGAGTTTGAGCTCCGAATGTAAATTTTGAACAAAATATATAATGTTTATCCTAACAAATACTTTCAACGAAAATTGGTTTGGATGGGATCAAAATAGTAGTTTTTTCTGATATTGCACATTTTCAACAACCGCAAACATAACTTTTTTCTTCATTTGTATGAAGAACAAAGTTATGTTTGCGGTTATGAAAAACTAAGTTATATTTGCTGTCAACAAAATACTGTGGTATTTAGCTAAGTGGATTCCGTTCAGTTAAGGTTGGCACGAAACCCTCAGTGCGCGAGTCCGACTCGCACTTGGCCGGTTTTTGGATTTCGTTTACCTACCGAATCAATGTAACGGTTTTTTTACAATTAGTTAGATATTACGTTAAAGTAGGTAGTAAGTAGTAGAGCCCAAAAGATAAGGATACAATGTTCTGGCCCCATATGGGCCGTGATTGAATGATATTAATTATTGACGTTCATAAGTGGCATTTCGTGTCCTAAATTAAATAAATGATTTTTGACTTTTGACTAAATACGGCGGCCGATGGAAGGTCATCCGTCCTTCGAGGTTAAAAACAAATCATTAGGAAGATCTAACAAGAGTGTTGTGTGATTATTATCCCTATTTTCACTGTGGGAGTAACAATAGACTCCTTACACACTGCGACATTTGGCATCGATGCAGTCGCCAAAATACAGAACATAATTTGTCGATTTCCAGCTTCTGCATCGCGAGTTATCGATGCTTCGATGCTTAAAGTAGTGCAGTGTGTAAATGTTGACATTTTGCGACTGCATCGATGCTTCATCGAGACTGTATCCATTCTAAAAGTCGCAGTGTGTAAATGGTCATAGATTGCATAAATTTAAGCACACTGTGACTACATTACGATAACCAGAGCTATTTTCATGCGATACATTGTATTATAACAGTTGTATTGTTGTCGTTTTGATATGATAATTTGTAAACCATAAAATATAGCACTTGTGTAAATATTCTATTAAATTTCCGCAATACAAGTACTTAGCAACAATTGATTGTTGGGTAATAAAATATATACCCATTTGTTTTGATGCTGCGTTATCATGCATGTGATTTGACCTGTACTGGTTTCTGAACACATTTTGTAAATTTATTGCCATATTGATTATATCTATTGCCATACCTAGTAAAAAATAAGTATATGGCGCACATAAAAACTCTTGTAAAATACATGGTCCAGCACATTTTGTTTTTCTATTTATTAATTTAGAGACTTTTACAGTGTATGTCAGTCCCATCGTAACCTAATCCTAATTACCATAACATCCAAACAAAATACTAATAATAAAAATATATATTTACAAAAAAACAAGTTAGTGACTGTCCCTTACGAATCACCGAAACCATATCGCAGACAAGTTTAACAACATCTGATGAGGGTTTGGCTAAAATGCTTTGAAAGACTCCTTCATCAAAGGTCCTAACATTACTAAATTTTTTAAAGGATGTACAAGCATACAATTTGTTTAGCATATTTTCGAGGATATCTGTTTTTAAATAAATATCACAAGCCATTTTCGAAAAGTAAAATCTCCGAATGTATATTTATTGTGCTTAATCGGTTACACTTTTGGTCATCGCTGACTCGCTGTTAGGAGGAAAATGTGCTTGTGTGTCCTCAATGAGGGTTGTTGATATTTTTCCTGCCACCAGATGGCGCCACGTAAGCGTCAGGTCCAAACAACTTGCACATAGTATTAATTTCTACCGAATTTCGGTAAATTCTACGTATTTGTGAATTCAATGTGCTTTTATAATGGCTTACAGACAGAAAGGTTGCCGAATTAAATAATAATCTAAAAAACAGAGTCGCCAAAGAAACTAGCACTAAAGAAAAATATGAATAATAGGAAATACTATAATAATACTAATGAAGAATAGGATTGTGTGGAATTTTGGACAGTGCTACCATGCAATATGTGATACATGACCCTACCTGCCTTTTCCTTTACATTTATTTATTTAAAAATTCATGCACACAACAAAATATTGTAGGTACATATGGCGGACTTAATGCCATAAGCATTCTCTACCAGTCAACCATAGGTCAGGACAGAGAAAAATATATATACAGGCGGTGCAAGTAAAGTTATAGAGGCAATAAAAGAGAAGAGAATAGCGATAGAGATAACTATAATACGATGATAAACATACATACTGCCTATTACTTATACACGATTATATAAAAATAATGAAATAATATATTTATTATATAAACATACACATCATTTAAATATACATAATATGGTACACATAGATAAATTAATGTCAATGAGACGGGTCAGTGAGTTCGTCTCTATATAGTGTTCGTAATGCCTTTTTGGAGATAAATTTCGAGGTAGATGTTTGGACACTTTTTGGAAGCCCATTCCAAAGTCGAATGGCTGTGAGAGTAAAGGAATTGGACATAAAGCCAGAAGTGTGACGGGGAGTGAATAGTTGAAGAGATCTACTAGAGCGAAGAGACCGGTCATGAGAAGAGTGGAGGTATGAGAATTTATCTTTAAGATAGGACGGAGAGTTCGAATCGCAGAGAATGGAGTATAGCATGCAAAGTGTCCGAATGTGCCTACGCTGCCGAATGGGGAGCCAGCCTAACTGGTTGCGAAACTGGGATATATGGTCAAATTTACGTAGACCGAACACAAATCTTATACAATTGTTGAGGAGCCGGTCCATTTTACTGAGGAGATCTTGGGAGACATTTGTGCAGCAAACGTCGGCGTAGTCGAAAATGGGCAGAACCAGAGACTGTACGAGCAGAGCCTTCGTGCTAGAGGGGAGGAAATGCTTGAATCGGTATAGTGCTCGTAAAGTTCCGGTAACTTTCCTACTCATTTCTTTCACGTGGTGACCCCAGCTTAGTGTGCTGTCGATATGAAGCCCAAGGTTCTTCACATGAGGCGAATAGGCTACCACCTCACCATCGAAGACGATGTCAAGTTTTTGGAGCTGACCTGGACTGCCAATAATAATAGCCTGACATTTGCTGGGATTCACCCTGACGCCAAATTTACTGGACCAGCTGCTAATGGCACGAAGATCCTCGTTAAGTTGAAGAATAGCGCCATCAATTGCAGATGGATCAGCTTGAGAATAGAGTTGGAGGTCATCGGCGTAGAGGTGGAAGGAAGAAGCGAGAAGAGGAGTTAATAGATTAATGAATATAGAGAACAAGATAGGAGAGAGAACACCTCCTTGCGGCACACCAACCGGCATATCAGTCCAGTCAGAAAAGGCCTGACCGAGGCGAACAGCCTGCTGGCGACCGCGGAGGTAAGAAGAGAACCAATCCACAGAAGAAGATGAGACTCGCAGATGAGCAAGGATGGCGAGAAGGATATCATGATCGACCGTGTTGAAGGCATTGGAGAAGTCAATCAGGACAAGGATAGTCACTTGTGACTCCTCCATGCCCGCCCTCACGTCGTCAATTATTTTTAGGAGAGCCGTGGTCGTGCTGTGCCCTGGCCGAAATCCAGATTGAAACTTGCTTATGAGATTGTTGGCTAGAATAAACTTAGATAATTGTTGTTGGGCTGCGGCTTCGAGGATTTTAGAAAGAAAAGGTAATATGGAAATGGGGCGGAATTGACTAACAGCACTGGGATTGGAGACTTTAGGTAGAGGAATTATATGAGCACGACGCCAGATGGATGGAAAGCGGCCTCTGTGGAATTAAAAGTTGATTATGTGCGTGAGAATGGGAAGGATGTCCTCTAAGATGTGAAAAATCATGGTTCTACTGACGTTGTCACATCCGGTAGCCTTTGACTTGATAGATAGAAAAAAATTGCGAGTCTCATCAACACTCACTGGGGAAAAAGAGAAAGTGTTATCTGATTGGCTTGGGAGACGTTCTATATAAGAATTAGTTGAGAGTTTTATAGTATCATCGAGAAGAGGAGTTGAAGAAAAGTGAGAGTTAAGTTCATTTAAAGAGAAACTAGAAGAAGGTGTGTTAGAGGATTGTCGACCAAGACCGAGAGTCTTTAGAAATTTCCAGATATCGGAACCCGAGGCATTAGCTATATTCTCGTGAATATAGCAGCGCCTGGCAGCTCTAACCAAGTTATTGCAGCGGTTTCTGGCCCATTAAGATAAAACATTTAGAAAACAAAAACAAAAAAAACTGCGACTGAGGCGACGGAATAAGTATAAAATTCAAGATGTTCCCTCAATTATCCAAGTTTTAATGTGCTTTAATGTGATATCGTTGTAATTTTATAGTATTTAAGTATGTTGATCTAGCAAGGCTGCTAACACGTGTGCTAAATTTCGTAAGTGTATGTATGTTTGTCCACATAGCAAGATGATTATTTTTAGTTCAATTAGATATATTCCAACTTGGGGTGTAATGTAAGTTTCATCAAATCGGTACAGTAGTTTTTGAGATATGGGTAAAAGCTAAAAAATATGGAACAAAAAATAATTTCAAAAAAATAACTGCAGGCTGTTGAACTACTTGTAGATTATTGGTGTACGTAGGCTTCAGGCATCATGCACCGACTCCGAAAGGATTTGTTTCTCATAAATAGAAGATAAATGCGTTATATTTAGCATTATAGTCAGTCTTTGAAGGCGGTTAATTTGAAAAAAAAAGTCTTTAGTTTTGTTCGGTAAAGTAATCTGTCTTGAGCAAAAATAATTAAATCAACAATGATGAATGAATGAAGTCCCTCTTGCTGTACCTCTTGAGCCGGGAGAAGGGGGAGGGTTTGAAGGTATTTTTTTTTTGGTTTTTCGCATATATATCGAAAACTATGCGTCTTAGCATGATGAGACCTTCTACAAAATCAAAGCTAATAATATTTGCTGCAAGTGTTACTCGGTCCAGTTATGAACCGACTTCAAGAAGTGAAGTTCCCGATTCACCCTATTTTTTTGACGTTGTTGGAATTGGATAAAAATTTGAGTATTATAAGCTATTTAGGCACCCCAATAAACGTGTTAAATTTCGCAAGTGTATGTTTAATATTTGTTTAATTGTAATTTTTTGTGTTTTTTTACGAATATATTGGAAGCAACATATTGTGTCGAGATTATTATTTTTGTAATCAATCAAATATATTCCGACTTAAGGACTAGTGTTAGTCTCATCAAAATCAGTTCAACCTTTTTTTAAATATGGGCAAAACGAAATACTATATCATAAAAAAAATATGTTCATGCTTTAAAACTGCCTTCAGAAGACACCTTTGTCTTCTGTTTCAGAGTCTTTTAAGCCTTTCTATGGAGTTAATTGAATGCGGTTTTAAAGTTTGAACATGATTTTTTCAACTATTTATTCAAAGTATTCCTTTTTACATGTACATAATTATCTCAAATACAACTTACCGATTTTGATGAAATTAACACTGTTCCCTTTGTTGAAATATGTGATAAAAACCTTATTCACCAGATTGTGACCGTTATATCCGTAACAAACAATAAAATTATACAAATATAGGTACGAATATCAAACATACAATATACACTAACAAGTTTTAGCACACGTAATTAAAAGCCTTAGTAAGATCATCATAGCTCAATATTATCCAATTCGAAAGTCGTCACAGATATATATGTCTAATTGATAACCTCCTTTCTTGACGTCGGAATAAAACTCGAATAAGTTAAAATTGTAGCAAGTGTTATCAGCTTTCATTTTTAAAAAGGTCTCAAGTTGCTAAAACGCATAATTTTCGATAATAAAGGGAAAAAACTAAAAAAAATATCACCCACCCCCCACCCTCCTCCCGACTCAAGTACGGGATGGGATTTATAATATGTTGACCTCCTTATTAGTCCAAACAAAGATACGAAGTCAAAAATCATATTCCTTCAAATTATCTCTACAAGGTTAACTGATAGTTATTTGACTGAAGTAAAACAATCGAATAACAATTATTATCACCTAAACATGAGCTCACAAGCAAAAAACCCCTATAAAATTACCTTGTTTGTTCAAAATACGTCTTCTATAAATAATTTACTAAATAATGACATAAATTGTATGCATTGGATATTCCGTTTGATAAAAAAATATGATATAAGAGAAGGAGAGGAAGGGATGCAGGCATAATTAATTCTTGTATCGAACTACACACACGAACCTTCTCTTTTAAAGGTAAGCTAAACATATTAATTATTATTCAACATTATTTTTATGACTATTTTTTTAGTATATTTTTGTCATTCAAACTATAAACTGTACGGAATCAGTTGCAATGACCCTGTGCAATTTATATTAATAACTATTCATTATCAATGAAATTTATTATTTATTGAAGTCATAAGTGGCATTTTGTCTCCTAAATTTAATAAATGATCTTTAACTTTGAATTAAAATTATCTTAAAATATATTTATATGATACATTTTGTATTTGCGCATCTTTTGTAAAGTAAAACTTTAACAAAAATTAAAGGCTTCATAGCAAAGGAACCTTAACTCTTGTTCTTTGTTCCTTGTCTGACACAGTTGCTTTTTAGAAGTGCAATTTTTGTAATTAAGTTTGTAAAGTGACACTAAAACAATAAATATTGCTACTAAAAGTTTTAAGATACCTATTTCAAAGTCAAAAGTCAGTAGATAACTAACAAAAGACATTGTAGCTATGTTATCCCCACATTAAAATGGTCTTAACATTTTGGGGTACCATCAAGTTGAGATCCCAGTCTGCAAAATTAATTTATTAATATTCAAAACCCAGTGTATCGATAAAACTCTTATCGTTTTCTAGATGAATACCCTTGTGTTCCTGAGTTTTGCGGTAGTGTTGGCCCAATGTGTATTGGCCAATAATATCTACGCACCATACATGAGGGCGAAGATAGCTTACAGCTCTTATGATGCACTTGAAGATTCAAATCTTGGATTGAGAGAGAAGAGGCAAGCTACGAATCAAAATGAAGGTAAAAATAACGAATAATAAGGACAGACACATTTTTTTCCATACGTAAAAATTACACATAGGCATATCACTATTAATGGATTTACTCTCACCCTAAAGTTTTTGGATTAATGGATTTACTCTCACCCTAAAGGAGCTTTGTTTTATAGAAATTAGAAACGACGGTTGGTAATCATGTCACCCAGATAATACAAATAAATAAATTTATTTTTTCAAAATTTACAATTGCTTAGTTTAGAAGTTAGAGGGGGCGGAATCCTAAAAACGAGCGAAAATCCTATCGAGAATCTACAGCGACATTTCAGCGATGATTCTTTGACTTGGACGAATAAACCACTGGACGCGCAATGACGGGCAATTTCGCTTGTGCCCCCTTAGCCACGAAGCGGGCTTTTTGGCCTCACTTGCAGGTGATGTCTTGTCAGTACGGTGATAGAGCTCAGTGAGAAACATTGACAGAAAAAATGAGTAAATGTGGCTTATTTTAGTAAAAAAATTATAGCAGCAAGTTTAAAAATATTTATTTTCATTCGTAAGTAACGTTTTATCCCAAAAAAGCTGTTATTTTTCATGAAAATAGTGAAAAGTGTTTTCCAAGAGAAAAGTAACATTGCCATTTAAAAAAGGGGTGGTCTGTTAATAATAATTTTATGGTTACTACAAAATCAACAAGATAACGTATACTTTATACGGTAGGATTGCCGTTTGTTTATCATTCGTTCTCTTGTCAGTTTAATTTCAATTGTGCTTGACAAATGTCGATAAATCATATCGATAAACGTTCTTTTATTAAATTTTTGAATATAATAAAAACTTTTAAAATAAAATTATAAATCTGTAAAAGTTTCACTCGAGAGTAGATTTAGGGTCATCTTAAAATACAACAGTTTGCTTTAAAATTTTAAACTTCATATTATATGACAATATTCTTCTAATATAATTTAAGATTTTCTGTAGATCCATTATGGAAAATAAACTGAGTACAAGCCGTCCGAAGAGAGGCAAAATGGATCCCCACAAAACATCAGCGAGTGACATAATGCTAATGGACATTTCTACAGAAGGGCACTTTTTTCTCAATTCGGTGGTTGATTTTTAATTTGGATTTTGTAGTAGTTTCAATAATAAAAAATAAAATTTACTCCATCCTGAAACATAAAATAACGATTTGCCTAAATTTTGTTGATTGATCTATTGGAAAAGTTAGGCTCCGAATTGAGCAGGCACCGAATTGAGAAAATGAATCACTGGATTGAGAATAGATGCAATATTATCTAAAGTATTGTATTGTATTGCATTCTATTGTGTATATATAATGTATTTGAATGATCAAAATAAATAAATACCTAAAGCGTTATGTTAATTGACTGCTGGTCTATCGGTTTAATAGTTTATGTGCCTATTATCTATATCAATAATTCTTTGTAATTTTAATAATAAAAAAAAACTGATCAACATTTTTATTTTTCGATAAAACTAAAAATCAGTCTTGTTTTTAAAACTCAAACAATTTAAACATTACAATTTTCAAAGAGGATAACACAATACTATTTATTATCGATATATTTATATCTTTATTGTTTTATATTTTTATATTGTATTTTTATCTTTATTGTCTTTATTGTATATATTTATATCTTATTCTTATCCTAATTCTTTATTGCTTTACTTAATTGAAGCGCAAAAGGAATCATTCTGCTAACTGAACTAAAGTTCAAATTCACCACATGATAGTAGCTAGTTACGTATCGGGAGCCGGGTGGGGAGTATTAAAAAACTAACTAAATTAATAAAAATTAAAATGCAAGTAATGTCTGCACCGATTCGAAGATGATTTATTACTGGCTAACTAATTCTAAATACAGGCACGGGCCTTTGAGGCTGAAACGGCTAAGTCGATAATAAAATAAATGAGCTTGCCCTTAAATATGCTGAGGCAACCCTAATCTAAAACAGAAGGGAGAGGGGGTTCCATAACTCCTCCCTCCCTAAGAGTGAAACTATCAGAACGAACATTTTCAATATCTTTCCGATCATTTCGCAAAATTTTTAATAACCTTTTACGCAACACATATAAAGGGAATACAATTAAACATATTACTATAACTAAACATAATATGACAAAATAACCTAAATTAACACTGAAGTTAATGTCTTTTTTATCACTCAAAACACTTTCCAATTCCGCACTGTGCTTTAGAGCATATGACATATATTTTATTTCATCCAGGTTTACTCCAACCATGTTTAGTGCGTGTGCGCTTGATAGTTTCGTATGACCGTGCATCATAGGTAAGTTTATGATCGAGATCGGTTTCGCGGTATCTAGTGACTCATAGATATGGTGATTGATTTTGAGTCCAAGGACTTCTAGGTTGCAGGGTTCATCAAAAGTAACGAGGTAAGTCCCAAAAATAGGCTGCTTACTGTTCTGGTCGTGGTTATCTCACAGACTAGTTATCGTTGTTGGTCTTCGACTATACAAGATCCAATTGTTGGTATTAACCCTCTGGATTCTTACTTCTTCGATTTGAATTTGATGCTGGTGACAATGTGTGAGAGTATTGTCAAACTCCATAAGCTGCTCCGCACAGGTAGGTTCATGGTAGACAGATTGGTTGTCTGTCGTACATAAGAAGTGGTCGCCAGCAGCGAGCGCGTGGCATGGCTTGGAAATTGGGAAGTAATTAGACTTTCTCGCTAATAGGTGAGGAAATTCAGGAAAGATTGATATTGTGATGTTTTGTGACTCGTGGAATATTGGTAAGGAATAGATCTTATAATAACTATAAGTATGATTATCAGTTATTGGTATCTCCATTATAAATGTTATCTTGTCTTTCTTAACGTATGATTTGACATACATTGTTTCCTCTAATTTAAAAAAAAATCCTCTAATTTAATACCTCGTTAGGTAAATACATAAGATTTGCAAATTGGGCTATCGATTTTAAATGATTTAGTAATTCTTTCGAATTAACTATGGATTGATGTAAAACTGTCAATTTACTTAAGGCTAGAGCTGTTTCAATCTCCCTTAATTGTGAATTTAGACACACAGGGAAAACGCTGAAACTCCTTGAAAAATCCGATCCGGCTGCGCCAGTTACGTATCGGGAGCCGGGTGGGGAGTTTTTAAAAACTAACTAAATTAATTAAAATTAAAATGCGAGTAATGTCTGCACCGATTCGAAGATGATTTATTACTAGCTAACTAATTCTAAATACAGGCACGGGCCGTGTAGGCTGAAACGGCTAAGTCAATAATAAAATACATGAGCTTGCCCTTAAATATGCTGAGGCAACCCTTATCTAAGACAGAAGGGCGAGGGGGTTCCATAACTAGCTACTTGGTACAGCATGTTTGTTAGTAAATTATGTCTTCATAATATTTTGTTACATTTAATATTTAAATTCAATTAATCACATAAAATAGGAAATTGAATATGTTAGGTACGTTCGTAATATAATATTGTTGAATTGTTAATTTGTCAATTTTAAGACACTTGTTAGTATTTTTGTACTAACTTACTGATAATTTATAGGGAGATCTGTAATTGGCCATACCCAATGTATTAAAACGTGAGTTAAAGCAATGAATGTGCTGTTGATTTTCTTGATAAACAACAATAATCAACAACAACAATAGCTTAATTAATAATATAAAAGTAAAACCTCAATTCGGTGTAAGTTTTCTCAATTCGGTGCACCATTTTCCACGGAATTGAGATCCATGGAATTGAGAAAATAACACAATACATCAAATTACCCAAAAATGTTATGAGTTACAGTAATTTCTACTAAACCTAACAATAGAAAGCTGTTAAACATTCAATAGTTTTAGCACAAATCTCATAAAATACTTTAGATACATAATCGAGGTGGCACATCGATTTGAGAAATTACCCTGTACCAAAAACACCGAACGATTTCGTACCTTTGGAAATTGCTGAGTGCTACAGATCTCCCCTTTACACTGTTCGTCCGCTCGGGCGCAACTGTCAGATGACGGGAACAAGTAGTGCGCGTTCCTATTATGCATAGTTAGTGCTACAGGTACATAAAAGTAAACTTCACCGAATTGAGGCACAAGCCTCAGACAAAATTTAAATGTGTCACTGTATTCAAATTAAAGGATTCACGATATATGTAAGCACGTATATGGCTTCATTATTTATTCCTTGTTATAGGAATGTAGGAATAATAATCAGCAACTTATTATTTTAAAAGTTATGAAACGAAAACAAGTAAATTCTGGAAACCGGACACTCCATTTTAGGCCAAATTCTGCCCGTTTTTGAACTTTCCGATTTTTTTAGACCGTATGTACAACCTGGTGGTCTTCTTGATATGCTCTCCATCAGGCCAAGCGTTGTATAAATACGTGTGATTTTTTTCAGACACGTTATTTAATTTTAAAGATAGGTTTTTTGCTCCAGTCGGTCAATCAGTCGCTTCTGTAGAAATGCCCTAATGCGAAAAAATCTTCTGGTTAATTATCCGTTATGAGGACTTTAATGGAGCAAGGATATGTGTATTTACGGGCTGTTTCAATATGTCTAAGGAAGTTCTAGTTAGTGTTACTTGGCAGACCGTTTATATAAAACGACGTTCTATGTTTCAATTGTTCATTTGATGGTTTGTGCATTACATGCCCATAATGTAATTTATTATTATTTATTGTTTTCGTGATAAAATTATATAATTTTACAAAAGATTCGTTCATTCATTCGTTCCACACATATCGATAAAAAAATATCGACACTTTTATGCACTAAATGTCAATAATTGACACGACAAGCTCCCCCCGCCCCGCAGAAATTGGCTAATGTTATTTTCATACATTCGCTCTTGCGTTTCATATCCAGTGGTTAATTCATCCAAGTTCTTTGACAACTGATGTGCTAACCACTTAGTTACCTAGCAGAACATTAAATACTATGGAGGTCGTTAAAATGAGATATATAAACTAAAACATACTTTTCAGGTCCCTGTTCGGTAAGAGGCACTTCGGGCCGGTGTGTGTACGTTGTCGACTGTGACGTCATACGCAAGCCAGGATTCAATGTCGTAGAAGCAGCAAGGTAAGATTAATTGTGTAATGTTTTAGTAAAACTAAGAAAATATTCTTCTTTCTTCTTTTTTCTTTCTCTTTTTTTTCTTATCTGGGGCGTTTTTATTTATTTATTTAAAACACTTCATGCACAAGCAAAAGGTATATATATGGCGGACTCCATAGGTCAACCATAGGTATAGACCTAGAGAAATTGCTGGCGGCACGGCGGCACGAAGGAAGTGATAGAAGGGCAAAAGTGAGAGCTTGATTGAAACTAAAAAACGTATCTTGCTCAATCCGTTCCAGTTCCAGGCAGTACAATTTCCACTCAGTGTCAACGAATATTATTTATTAAATAATATTATAATAATACTGAAATGATACTAATATTATTACTAATGTAGTTATATTATAGTAAAACAGCAAGTTTTGTTTGCACTTGACTGTTTGCTTTTTTAAAGCTCTGTATATCTAATAAAATAAAATATGATATGTTCTCACACTACGATTTTCGTTACCTTTACTGTTGCTAGTGTTACCCATTTTATTTATTTTTTTGCAGAGGAGACCCTTGTAACAGATTCACTGATATTTGCTGCCCAGAAAGTGAAATAAGTCTGGTTAGGCACCAATCTCCAGGATGGTGAGGTAAGAAATGTGCCTTTTAGCTTAGTAAATATACAACGTGTTAACCAAAAAGCGCAAAACCTTCTATAGCCAAACTTATTTTTAAGTTGAAATTTATAAAATTATTTTGCTTTAAATTTCCGCGAAGCGACACCGGCGCAGGCAACTAACTACACGAACCGTCACCGCGTTTAGTATTAGTTCAGGCAAATGCAGGATGCACCACCCGCCCTCCCTCAATACGCATGCGGCACAGCTGATGCAATTAATAGTACGCAACAACAACGTGCAAAGAACCTCGACGCGTTTCGCCACTACACGTGGCATCCTCAGGAGATGTTGTCGCCTCGGCGGAGCACGGACGACGAGTCGTCCGTGCTACTACTAACTAATACTAAACGCGGTGACGGTTCGTGTAGTTAGTTGCCTGCGCCGGCGTCGCTTCGCGGAAATTTAAAGCAAAATAATTTTATAAATTTCAACTTAATAATGGATTTCCGCAAAGTAACGCCTGATTCCAATCATAAACTTATTTTTATTGGTGTAACAAAACAAAATGTCCACTAACGATATGGACGGACGGGACGACCTTATTAAGATCGGGGATCACACTGGATGCAGACCGCTTGTGATCGGTCGCTGTGAAAATCCGTGGGGGAGGCCTATGTTCCGCAGTGGACGTCCTTTGGCTGATAATGATAGCGATGATGAACAAAATATAATGATGTACAGGAACATATAAGTTCTATTATGTTTATTCATATCACCCACCCTACTCTTTTATTCAAATTTTTTGTATAACTCTTACATTGTCTCTTTTTTCAGGCCATTGACAACATACAGTATACCTACATACAATAAAGTTTAATAAATGTATGTTTCACCATTTGTAGGTATTTTGAAAAATATAAATAAATCATATGTATCATAAAGGACGTGTCTTTTTTTATAAACTTTTCAGTTATTACTACTATACACCACACAAATACAAGCTTGTAGATAACTTTTACTTGAATTGATACAATATCAATAATAATGACATCTAACTAGATGTAAAGGTAAAGCAACTGCTTTACCTACTTGTTGGTAAAAACTAATTTAATTGAATGAAATAGTTCATCTTTTAGTTCTGAACATCTCCGGCAGTGACGCTAAACTTTGTATAAACCATAAAATTAATATTCCCATCGGATTAGAAGGACAAGTAAAAGCTGTCAAACGAAACCGATTTAAGATGTCAGTAACTAACATTAGTAAGTAACATTTGTAGCTTTAAATGAGATAACTTTTTGATCAATTGATTTATAATAATGTTCCTAAGTTAAATATAGTAGTTTACTGCATGATAAACAGTCGACACAAAATATTGAACATGCAGCTCTAGTGTAAAACGAAATGTTATTTCATTATACAAAATATTCGTCGATATACATTCCCTGTGTTATTATGTCTTTATTTTTTACGTAAATTAACGTTTGTAGAATAGAATAATCAAACTGCGTACTTTAAATTTGAAGCGCATTGGTAAATATAAGTCGTATATTAAGAGGCTTCGATTTGGACTAATCTACCTGTTAAATGATTATTTGTTGGGGTTATGCCGCTGTAATGCATAACAACCAATCACCGATCAAGTCACCATGTTTCAGACGCATTATTTCTCCAAAATATACACAATTTCACTTTTAAATATAAAAAATCAAATGCACGAAATTTTCAGCGAGCTTCTGCAGGGCGGTCAACTGTTTGACATCTGACAAAAATGGTTCTGCTACCCATCTCTTTTTATCACACAGTTTGCTGCTAGTGACATCTCGCTTTTGTCGTTCTATTCCAAAGGGATAATAATTTTATGGGATAAACCCATGAAATTATTATACCTTTGGAATAGAACGTCAAGAGCGAGATGTCACTAGCAGCAATCTATGTGATAAAAAGAGATGCGAGATGCGATGTAGTAAAACCGTTTTTGGCAGCTGTCAGTCAGTTTGTAAGCCCATGAAGGCTTGCTGATTTTTTTTCATTTGTTTTTTTATAAAATTAAGTAAAATTGTGCATATTTTGAAGAAATATTTTCCTGAAACATGGTGACTTGATTGGTGATTGATTGTTGTTCATTACAGCCAAATAACCCCAACAAATAATCATTCAACAGGTAAATTAGTCTAAATCGAAGCCTATACGATTTATATTTATCAATTTACTTTAAATTTAAAGTATCGCTAAATGATAGTATCGATGTATACATATAAAGTCGATTTTTTGAACGAATCTCGCAGGGAAAGTACCATAGAGTAGTTCTTTCTTTTAACCCATAATAGATTTTGGGATTAAATATAAATTTATCTTCCAAGTAACGTTTGTTCTGAGCAGCCTGTCTAGTTTAACATGGAGGAGGTCGCGTCATGATACTGATTTCTATAAGCAAAAAAAAAATTGATCAATAAAATTGCTCCTTTGATTTCTCAAGTAAACATATGGAACTTTAACTTAGCCCATAGTAGTATTCTTTGACTAAAGACTATAGTTCACGTAACTTGAGTCGAGCAGTACAGTCTTTATTTTATTTTAATTTTATAAAATATGGTACACCAACAGCACATATAGACAACATTATTAAGAAATAATTAGGTAGGTATCATTCTTCTACATATGCCAATTATAGGTATACACATCATTGGCAGGAAAACCACAAAGTTACACTCATAGAAAAAATGAATAAGGTTAGAATGGTTTTGATCGTTCGTTTGTATGGGAACCTCTGCCGCCGGTGGGAGTTACCGCGCTGTTGCTGCAGTGACAAAAGTACCAATCAATGAATTAACGCACCAATATCACAAACCAATGACAATTTCCGCTAGGAGCTCTGTGATTGGTGTAATTAGTACTTGAAACCAACTACCAATCACGGAGCTTCTAGCGGTGAAACCTCCAATCATTATTCAGATACGTTCGTTCTTTTATGTCAAAATACTAGTGATATGGTAAAGGTCGATTATTATAAATTCGATTACCGATGTAATGTTGTTTCTCTTTGTGAATAAGCTTGTAGGATTTAAGTTTGAAATAATTTGGATAATTTAACAGCTCATTTGATCGCAACAAAGGGTACTACTATTGCCTTTCGGTAAAAATAATAGAAGAAAAAAATGAGTTGCTAAACGTTACTTGAAATAGAGTAACTTATACCTTTAAACATTAGTTTCTAAAAATAGTTCTATTAGTTGAATTGAATCATTCTTTGTATAAAGAATAAGTAATATTACTTATATACGACAAATAGATTCCAATGTAAAGAAAAATGTTTAAAGGTATAAAAGCATAAATGCCACGGTCTACATTATTCAGGTATTATATCTTTCATGCTATTTATTCATTTGTATTTTTAGCTAATACCATAAAGCCGAAGAGTTTGTATGTGTTTAATCGCGCTAATCTCAGGAACTACTGGACCAATTTAAAAAAAATGTGTTGGATGTCTAATTTATCGAGAAAGACTTTAGGCTTGAACTTTACGCAGGGACGGAAGGGGAGAGAACAAACTCAAATCGCAAATAGTTAAGATTATAATTAAAAAAATACAATATACCTATAGACGTATGGTTGACCGGTATAGAGTGCTTTTGGCATTAAGCCCGCCACATGTACAATTTTATGTTTCGTGCATGTGCAAGTTTTCAATAACTAAATATGACCCAAGTTAGTATGATGGTTAAGTTAAAGAAATGTACAGCTGCATTATACAACAGTTAACCTTGCAGTGCTTTTGTTCGCATTTAAATCACATCACCAAAGGGGTTTTGCAGAGGTTTGTTAAATTATACACAAACTCACAATAAGTGTATAGCTGACTACAAATAACTCTTACAAAAAAAATTGTATGCAGGGTTATTGATAATATGACCGGATCTTTTAAGAGTTGATGGGGGAGCACATTTGGGACAATCTTGATCCCAGAATATACTTTCCAAAACTCAACCATTTTTAAGGAAATTTTCTTTTTAAGTTTTTGTAGGAAAACGAGATTTCGAAATTATGATAAAATGAATACCGAATGATTTTAGATGCTTTAAGAAAATATCAACCGATACTAGCTTACTAGCTTAACGTGCTTCATGAAGCACGGAGATGCTCGTTGTTTAGGTCACTTAAATATGGTCGGTATGGTTACTAATTAAAACACGATCGCGCCGTAAGTTGTTTAACTTCGGTATCACTGCCGAAGGGAGTAGATTGTTGACAGTAAACCAATGTAGAACTTGTGAAAGAGTATTGAACACATATCGATTTTAAACTGTGAATTGTCGTACCCTATTTTACAAATAAATAGACCAAACGATAAATTAAAATCGAAGATAATAACAGCGAAAGTAGAAAAGCTGAGGATTAAGCAGTGCGTTTTTGCTAAGTTATATTTTTATTGCAGGAATACGTTATTTTGGTAGCACGAATTAGAATATAATACATTTTTTTTTCAAATAGCTCTAGTAGTTCCTGAGATAAGTGCGTTCCAACATATGAACTCTTCAACTTTATTGTATTTATTTTATCATTATTATGTTTCAAATAATTAATAAACAAAACTTATTTTTATCTTTTAATACATCAGTAGGGAAATTACCATTTATCGATAATTTTACTGTGCTGTGAGCTACATTCCTAGTAATGCGTATACAAGCGAACAAAGCAAATTGGACGCGATACATTGCGTTTTAAGATAGCAGATTTGTTAAAAATATGCGTGGACAGTCATCAATGAATTTTTTTTTTTTGAACTTAGAGCAAGAAAACCTCATCATGTGAAATATCATAATTAAAAAGTGTTTTTTTGCAAATTATGTCGAAATAACTACCTATTATTACTCACCGGTGAAAAAATACACTTTCTCTCTCATTTTTTATGACCTGGCTTCACGCTCTTCAAATAATTATAGCAAAAGACGGCATTTTTGACAAAAAATAATGCAACGCTCTTGTCACGCGACTGAAGTAGCTACGGCTCAATGCAGGCATATGCCTACAATTAAGCTCGCTGCCGCACTGACCGGGGCCATTCTAACCTTATTCATTTTTTCTATGGTTACACTAGTGCAAAAACAAACAATAAAATAGTTACAGTTAGAAAATAATTATACTGAACAGACAAAGATTAAAGAAAATAAAAACTAGTGAAAGCTGCTGATTTGTCAGGTTTTTGTCTCTGCTTTGAAAGTCTCTGAAAGCGACAAATGCTCTCGAATCTTGTTCCTGAATCCATTGAGTTGATAGAAAAACACGTCCAAGTCCGGTAAGGAACTGTTGATGCTATTATACTCCTCGCTCATTCTCACAAATGGAGAGTGTCTGCTCACATTTGTTCTGCAAAGTGGAAGCTGAAATGTTTTTGTAATAGGATATCTGGGTATGCGATAGGGAGTATGCAAAGAGACATGATTCAAGACCTGTTCACACCTCAGTGAACCATTGTCAGTTCTATGCAAAAACGTTAGATCGTGCAATAGGCGACGATCGCGCAAGGATGTCATTTGAAAAAAAGATAAACGTTGGTCATATGGACACCTGTGAGAGATACCGCTTGATTTGAAAGCCAACTGTTTAGTGAATTTTCTTTGGACGTTCCCTAGACGCTCCGAGTGCACGACGTATTGAGGATTCCATACAACGCTGCAGTACTCTAGAGAAGACCGAACAAGTGCGTTGTAAGTACGTATGATTGTGGAAGAAGAGAAGAGTTTCAGATTCCTCATTACAAAACCAAGCATTCGAAACTACTTTTTGGCAATGCTATCGATATGTGATTTGAATTTAAGTTTGGAATCGATGATTTCCCCCAGATCCCGGATCTCTGTAACCTCTTGTAATGTATCCCCGTTGATGCTGTAAGAAGACGGGAATGGGTTTGTTTTCCTGGTGTAGCTAATAAAGAAACATTTTTTTGCGTTGAGTGTCATGCAGTTTTCAGCACAACAAAAATTAACCCTATTTACATCACTCTGTAGCAGTTCAACATCGTTGCGGCATTCAATTTTTCTGAATATTTTAAGGTCGTCAGCGGAAAACTCATAACTTGAGTTTAGTATTTGCGATGTTAAGTCATTGACATAGAGGACAAAAATAAGTGGACCCAGATGTGACCCTTGTGGGACACCGGATTTTGCGTAGAAAGTGTAGGATCGATAACCTTTAATAACCACCGACTGGGGCCTGCATTCAAGATAAGACTTGAACCACGCAAATAGAGAACCATTTATGCCATATGACTCTAGTTTATTCAGTAGAAGCATATGGCTTACCTTGTCAAACGCACTGCTGAAGTCGGTATACACAACGTCGATCTGGGAGCCACATTTTGCCAATATATAGTCTATAACAGCAGTGTAAATATGACCTGCAGCGTTCGCGGAGAAGGTCGAATTCGATTTTGTCTCTGGGATTTTGATACTTACGGAATCTGATACGAACTTTATTCTTTTCGGCTTGATGAGCGAGGGGGTAAACCAAGCCGGGCACGTTTTGTATTTTGGAACGTACAGCAACAGCAACAGTCTTGAGGTAAAGTGCTGGTAATATTTTTCTAACGTCAGGAGCTGCTAATATTACCTACTTATCCTTATTTTCTTTGCTCATTCAAGTAAAAAATCAAAGAGAAAGTATTACATCGCAGCAATCCATAGTGACTTTGCTCACAGACGAAAATGTATTGTTAAGTGTGAGGGATTTTGTCCGCAGTTTTCGTGAAAGTCAAGTAGATTATTCATAAATTATTTCGCCAGTTTGGGGTTCCATAACGAGTTATTGTCATTGAAAGTAGGCGAACATAATTATGAAGGATTATTTATGTGAAGTAAACTATCTAAATGGTAATGTGAAGGTTTTTAAATATTAAGTAAATTATCGTACGTACTTTTTTAACTAATTTAAAATACTTATTAATATGAACTGTATGTGGTTGATATTTTTGGAATCGGATGATATTTGAGTAAAATACGCATGCTATGTTTCATAAGTGTATGGACGTCCTTATGTTTG
The DNA here is from genome assembly GCA_963924145.1 of Pyrausta purpuralis. Classification (NCBI taxonomy): domain Eukaryota; kingdom Metazoa; phylum Arthropoda; class Insecta; order Lepidoptera; family Crambidae; genus Pyrausta; species Pyrausta purpuralis. The sequence goes on from OZ001649.1 coordinate 21,574,324, forward strand.
TCTGAAGATTCCTCAAAGGATATTTTATTATTATATAAAAGTATATTTTTATTACAATCCATTGAGAAGTTTTCTAACGAATCTTACTTAGTAAGCTAATGCAAACAAAAATAAAGCATGAATGAAATTGAATGGTGGTAATAAGGAATCTTTCCGGTGCCTTTAAAACGCTTCAAGGTCTTAAGTCACATTTCCGCACTTTGTAAAATATCTGCTTGGGGAGTTTTAGAACTGCTGATGTAGAAGTCTCAACCACATTTACATGTCCAACACCAGATGGCGGTTGAAAAATTGTAAGATAAAATTCGTGATTAGCGATAACGTAGAATATCTAAAAGAACTGAAACAATTAATAATATTATAATAATATACATGATTATATTAAATAATATGATTCAAGTGATTTCTTAATCAATAAACAAAACGGAAACACGAATTTTGTCTGAGCGTTATGAAGCGCCATCTGGTGTCCGACATGTAAAACTGGTCCAGACTACCGCACCTGGTCGTCACGTTTTTGAAGTGCTCAAATTTTTTTCAATGACAGTTGTAAATTTGGAGTTATACCGCGCTTGAAGCCATCGGGGACTTAATATAACTTCTCTCTCTTTGATTGTCCTTTTAAAAGCAGTATATCAATACAGGATATCCCATTTTCAATAGAGCTCGGAGTTAGAGCTACGTTATAGTTTTCAAAGGTTGAAGATTGGATTCAATGGAATCTTTAAGTTAATAAATTGCATTTGTCAAACTTCAAAATACTCCTAATTGTGGCAAGAAGTCGTCGTCGACATTTGTAGAATGTGTTTGGGTATGAAATTCAATTGACAAATACAAATGATACCTATTTAATTGAGTGACAAATCTTGTTAACTTTAAAAATAGTTTTAACACCATAAGAGCTGTATTTTTGCACACCGTTTCTACCTCACTGATAAACGTTGTTTCCTCTACCCAATGGTTGTCAGGAAGAGATCGCTTTCAGCGATAAGACCGCCAATATTGTACAAATTATTTGCCTGTTATGTTATTTTTCATTTTTTGTGCAATAAAGATTATTTATTATTATTATTTTAAGAAACATTTTATCATTGTATTTCAGTTATCTATATCGCTTTTCTCTTCTCTTTTCTTGCCTCTATAACTTTACTTGCACCGCGTGTATATATTTTTTTCTCTGATCTAACCTATAGTTGACTGGTAGACAATGCTTATGGCATTAAGTCCGCCATATGAACAATTTCATGTTTTGTGCATGAATTTTTCAATAAATAAATAAATAAACTTCAAAAAGATATGGCTGACTGAAAAATGTTGTACGGCTTGACAAAACCCTTGTCAACTACAAATAAACAAAGTACGTAGGTATCTAGTGACACTACTTAATGCTATGCACCGTTTATCTTTCACTAGATAGTGTTTTGCTATTCCGATTTCGATTTCACAGAGCAGTGAGCAACTAATTTGTGGTATAGGACGAGACTACACTGCGGAGGCAAGAAGATTGGATTATTTTACAAGCCGTATCCTATTTACCTATAAAGTAAAGCCAAGACAAATCCAATAAAGTAAACATGAAAATCGATCTACCCGTTCACGAATAATAAGTGATGTAACTAACATGACGTATTGTATTTATGTACGTTAAGATTTTTCCTTTCAACTGTTGCGTAATTCACATCTTATATAGTGTAATATTATAAAGCAGTGTTCTTTTTCTTGAAACTTTTATTGCATAGCAGCAACTGATATGTTATTTTGAAGGCTATATAGAAGGTCCGGGATAGGTCTAGTGATATTTGCGGTGCGTATTTACTGGTAAATTCAAATTTACGAAACTTTTATAAATAAAACAATATTTAATCTTGTCAACAAGAAGAACACTCAAATCTTGCAAATCATAGAATAGAAGATTGTTATACAAGGGGAGAAAGCGACCCATTTCACTCGATGTATTTCTGGCGCTTGAACGAAGCGTGAGCGCCAATAATTTGTGATTGAAATGGATGCCTTTACCCGAGTTAAACGTACTATTTTTATTTTTTTCTTTAAGGAAATATATTAAATATTTAATTTCATTATAACATATATCTATGGCATAATAAAATCATATGTAGTAGCGAGGGATGAAAACTCAAGATTTTGCAAAGCTTTATAGTTTACTTACAGTACTTATACAGTACACACGATTAGAAAAAACGCAGACGATTTGAAATAATTTAAATCCTTATTAAAGTATAATTCCTCAAACATTACTCCTGAATAATAGACAAATTAACAAGAAAGAGATCCCAGAGTGAATAATAAAAAAGTGACACTGACATTATAAAATAAAAAAGTATCATCATGACACTATGCCTGAGACCCATGGCAAGGGAGTATGGTCATAGGCCTTAGCTTGTTCCACAAAGAACGAAATTAACAATAAGGCACCATGGCGGGCAGCCGAATATTTTAATGTTTTGGTGTAATCGTTAAAATTTAGACCAATGTTATATTTTTTATAATAAAGATAATTGACCACGTTTTCAATGTACCTATTGCTGATCAAAAAAGTATGGAAAGATTTAATTTTAATATATTTATAATTATAATATGACTCAATTATCTTTGACCCAAAGCTTTGATTCCGTGCCTAAACTCCATGCCATGCTAATGAGAACTAAGTGACTTTCCACCCTAGAGACGAATAAGCTATTTTTCACCCGGCTATCTACACGCGAAAAGGAGAGGTTAAAAGCGTTTTTTTACCTCCAATATAGCTCGATCTATGGATACACTGTGTAACATCGCAATGCAACGCGTATAATATGAGCGAAGACAAATAACCGGCGATTATTCATCCTGCCAATCCAATTTCAATTATGTAGGATTATATAATAAGTATTCATGAGAACTGGGATGCGTGTGTACGTAGGTAATATTTTTTTTTTACTCATGTGCTCAAAATACAATTACGTAAGTCAAAAGAATCCAAAAGATTTCAAATGAGCAAATTCGCCGTATAGCGTTTCACTCGCATGTAATATTTAACTAATCCCTCGAGAACTATGTCCGGCATAAAAAGTGTTGGAGTCTGGACGACAGACGTGAGGGTTTATATACGCTCATCCACGACGACCATAAATAAATATTTTTTGTGATACTGAAAAACAAAAGCATTTCTGTTAAGCAGTCAGAAAATTATTTGAACATCCATTAACATTAGCTTCAGCCCGTTACTAACTAAGCTTAACGAATTAGATTATTGCAAAAAGCTATCTGAGCGTAATTATTTGAAATAACTGAGCTCTCCACTGAGATAAAACTGGGTAGCCAGTGACCTACGAAAAAACAATTGCTGTGTAATTTTTAGGGCTATTACTGAACTCGATCGGCATCGTACTGTAACTAACCAGTAATCCGTGGTAGCCCGATTCTGGCGGCAATCTTTTTTTTTTTGTGAATCTAAAAACATAGAAATCGTGACCCTAAAAATAGAATTATTTTTTCTTCTACAAAGCAAATACGAGCAGTGAACTTTTTTGGATAATGAATTGCACGAGAATTGCCCCCAGGGCGCGGCTCAGCTTTACTATAAAATTAGCAATTCATATTGCGGTTTCGCATGATCTTTATAACATTATTATAATAAAACAACATAAATATAAAACAACAAAAATATTTTTATTCGCACCGTTGTAGTATTATTATTATATTGATAATATTTGTTTACGCTGAGTCGGAATGGAGCTGCCTGAAAATTTAACGGCTAAAGTTGTATCGCAATACGCCCAATGGATGTCTAGGCAAGTTTTACCTGTCAAACACTCGATAGAGATCGGTAAACGCACCTCATTCAATGAAATTTCATAGAGCTTCAATAAATATTTACATCGCAAACTGTGATTGGGACTTCTCCCTTCGGTTCTCAAGTATTGGATGGTCAGTTTCCGATTCCACTAAACGTAGTGCTTACTTGAGTTCGAAATATATAAAAAAACGTACCAACCGTCAGTTCTTTGAATATTGAAGTATATCTATTGCGGGGGCAGGCCGCAACCATGCGGAAGCATGTTACGCAAAGGAGTCAGCAACGCCTCGGTATGTAACACCGGATAGCGAACGCCTCGCCTCGGATCGTGTTTACTACAATTTATGACAGATCTTCTAGACTAGTGAATGTCAGCCCGTTTGATAGGGTGAGTGGATAGTTGTCATTGTCAACTACCCATCGGGTGACTCATCGTAAGCACGTTACAACGCATGCGCCGCTGGTGGAGAGTTGGTCTCGAGCTGATCTCGAGCCCAGGTGGTGTCGTTACAAAGTTAGACGTGCGTTGAAGTATGGAGTATCACAAATAATACTGAACGCCTCGAGTTGATACGGTGTTGTTACCGAAACCGGTGGATAGGTGTAAAGGTGTGTATAATAAAAACCGAAGTGCATTTTGGTTTTGATGTAGATCAAAACCAAAATGCACTAAAAAGTCTTAAATAATCTCTTGACTATTGAAAGGAAAGGAACCTATTTTAGGCAAACAATTTTTTTTCACAGTCGGTGCTGTGATAGTTGATGCTTGATGGTCAAAGTGATGGCACCGAATCCAAAAAGAAATTATTTGCCTTAAATAGGTCCCTGTCCTTTCAATAGTCAATAGTTTATTTAAGACTTTTTAGTGCATTTTGGTTTTGAAGTCGGTTTTTAATTTTATTTCTTCATTTTTAGAGATTACAGGAAAGGGGGGGGGGAGGGGGTGAAGTTGCAGCTTATGACTCTGTTCTTTAAAAAGCTACAAACTATTTTTATAATTACTGAAAAAATGGCCAAATTGGAAAAAATGAGACCAACTGGAAGGTATATCCTCTAAGTAAACAAAAAAAAAAAATCGATTCGGTCGACTAATGACTGAGATATGAGGTAACATAGATACAAAAAAAAGGAAAAAAAAAACATACAGTCGAAATGATGACCTCCTCCTTTATCGAAGTCGGTTAAAAAGTGGCTTAACCTTACCAAACACAAAGACGCTTGCCTGACAAGTATCCCTTAAAGTGTTGGTGTTGACGAAAGAAGCAAAATGTGAAACTAAGTAGCTATAAAACTAAAGCCTCTTTCAAGGAGACGCGTTGCGCTGCGGGAAGCAGGCCGCCAGAAACACAAACATACGATAAAGTTTGCAGCGCTCAAGGAGAAGCGTTTTCGCAAGCGTTTGTTTGATTTGTAGCGTTGCATGCCGCGAGTGTCGCCGCGTTTGAAGCGGCGGGTGAACTAGCAATTATAGCAGCACGCGAACGCGGCGTTTGAAGCAGCGGGCATCGCAGCAACATTTCTATAGTTTGAGTTAGCGCGTTGGACGACGCAGGTCGCTTCACGCGTCGTCTCACCATAAACGGTAGAAACACTAAAACACAAAGTGTGTCTTTAGACTTTGGTTATAAATATATACTAAATATTTCCTTTGGGGAAATTAGCCCAATAACGTTAACAATTTAATGCTTATGTTACAGAGGGAATTGAACTACCCACCGACTAATTAGCTATCTGGGTATTCCTCACAGAGGTGTTGGTAATTAGTAGGATGAATTTACCACGAATTACATGGCTCGAGCATGTTTCATGTGACACGTCTGTTCTAATCAGGGGGCAGATTCTCGTGCAGTTCATATAGGAAAAAAGTTCACCGATGGAATATTTTTTGTCGGAGAAAAATATTTTTTTTTGATTTTACAGGGTTTTGATTTAATGCATACGCATTACGATTTCAACCGTGCGGTAGATGTTTTACGTGTGGACATATTAGGTACTTGGATATTGGTATTATTCGCAATCAAATAACCACCGACATAAGTTCGATTCTCAATTCTATGCATTTCGATTTATTTCATGCAGTATGTTTTTACGTGTGGATATAATGACCCCTTATACACTGCGTCTTTTACCATCGATGCAGTCGCAAAATATCAAACTTTACACACTTGCGCTATTTTAAGCATCGACGCTAACGCGCGTTAGCATCGATGCAGTCGCGATGCTGAAGCTGGACATTGAAAATTCATACAGTACTGTATATTAAATAACAATACTAACGCGCGTTATTATCGATGCAGTCACGCTTCTGCATTAATGCTAACGCGTGACAACATCCAACTCATTTTAATGATGATGATTGATTGATGAACTTTTTCGTATTCGAACTGCACGAGTATGGCCCTCTGGAAGCAGACTGAGATATTTCAGTCAGTACGTTATCTCTTTGATGAACCGTAACATCTATAAGTAGGCGAAGGAGGCACATTAAAAAAAAACGGCCAATTGCGAGACTCGCGCACTGAGGGTTCCGTGCCAACGTTAACTGAATTAGGGAATCCACTTACTTCCACTTTGTAAAATACCACAATATTTTGTTGACGGCAAATATTAACCATACCCATCGACGACATCGACGACCCATCTGGTGTAGTGGTCGAGAAATCGTCTACTACGCAGCGGGTTGTGGGTTCGATCCCCGCACAATACAAACATTTGTGTGCATGATCATCTCTGTTTGTATTGGTCTGGGTGTTTTCTATGTATATTACGTATGTATTTACCAATAAAAGTATTTAAATATTATATCCGTTGTCTTGCACCCATAACACAAGCTTTGAGTAGCTTACTTTGGGACTCGATGGCGATGATATTTATATTAATATTTATATTTATATCTATCTATATCTATATCTATATCTATATCTATATCTATATCTATATCTATATCTATATCTATATCTATATCTATATCTATATCTATATCTATATCTATATCTATATCTATATCTATATCTATATCTATATCTATATCTATATCTATATCTATATCTATATCTATATCTATATCTATATCTATATCTATATCTATATCTATATCTATATCTATATCTATATCTATATCCATATCTATATCCATATCTATATCCATATCTATATCTATATCTATATCTATATCTATATCTATATCTATATCTATATCTATATCTATATCTATATCTATATCTATATCTATATCTATATCTATATCTATATCTATATCTATATCTATATCTATATCTATATCTATGTCTATGTCTATATCTATATCTATATCTATATCTATATCTATATCTATATCTATATCTATATCTATATCTATATCTATATCTATATCTATATCTATATCTATATCTATATCTATATCTATATCTATATCTATATCTATATCTATATCTATATCTATATCTATATCTATATCTATATCTATATCTATATCTATATCTATATCTATATCTATATCTATATCTATATCTATATCTATATCTATATCTATATCTATATCTATATCTATATCTATATCTATATCTATATCTATATCTATATCTATATCTATATCTATATCTATATCTATATCTATATCTATATCTATATCTATATCTATATATATATAGTTTATGTTTATGTTTATGTTTATGTTTATGTTTATGTTTATGTTTATGTTTATGTTTATGTTTATGTTTATGTTTATGTTTATGTTTATGTTTATGTTTATGTTTATGTTTATGTTTATGTTTATGTTTATGTTTATGTTTATGTTTATGTTTATGTTTATGTTTATGTTTATGTTTATGTTTATGTTTATGTTTATGTTTATGTTTATGTTTATGTTTATGTTTATGTTTATGTTTATGTTTATGTTTATGTTTATGTTTATGTTTATGTTTATGTTTATGTTTATGTTTATGTTTATGTTTATGTTTATGTTTATGTTTATGTTTATGTTTATGTTTATGTTTATGTTTATGTTTATGTTTATGTTTATGTTTATGTTTATGTTTATGTTTATGTTTATGTTTATGTTTATGTTTATGTTTATGTTTATGTTTATGTTTATGTTTATGTTTATGTTTATGTTTATGTTCATGTTTTTGTTCATGTTTTTGTTCATGTTTTTGTTTATGTTTATGTTTATGTTTATGTTTATGTTCATGTTTTTGTTCATGTTTTTGTTCATGTTCATGTTCATGTTCATAATTATAATTATATAATTTTGTTTTTCATAGTGTTTGTATGAAGAACAAAGTTATATTTGCGGATGTTCAAAATGTGCTATATCTCAAAAACTTCTCGTTCGATTCCGTCCAAACCAATTTTCGTTGGAAGTATTTGTTATGATTTAAATTATATTTCTTTTTCTAAATTTACACTTGCTTAGTTTAGAAGTAAGACTTTAAAAGAAAATGGTTTAAGGAACCTCCATGTGATTTTAAAAGACCTATCTATAGACACCCCACACGCATAGGTTTGACAAAAAATATATTTTAGGTTTTAGTTTCATGTATGGGAGCCCCCCCTTAAATATCATTATTGTTTATTTTTTGAATAACAATCGTAAAGCGGTATCGTAATCGTAACAGGATACATCTTCCTACCAAATTTCAACAGTGTGATGCTTATAGTTAGAGAATAAATTGGCTGTGACATACGGACGGACAGACCGACGGACAGACCGACAGACAGACAGACAGACAGACAGACTTGACGAAACTATAAGGGTTCCGTTTTTTGCCATTCGGCTACGGAACCCTAAAAACGGTTTTGAAGACGTGCTATATATTTGTCTGAATATCAACCTTATTTGTTTCGATTTACTCCTGCCCTGACCTGCCCCCCGATTCAGAACCATTCGGTTACGGTTTCGGTTACGTTTCGATAACTTTCACATATTAATTAAATCATAATAACGTGGATTTATCCGGTGCAACAATTTAATTTTGTTTTTTTTTTTATTATATTTGTCACCGAACTAACATGTCGACAACCGATCAAACTACGACATTAATTTAAAAATAAATAAAAAATCCAGCCAAAACCCAAGCCGAAGGCCTAATCGAACGTTCTGAATCGCCCTGGTGTTCTTTATAAGTGTGAAAACACTTGTGCCAGAAAAGGCCGTTCTCCCATATCACGGTCACATAGGTGTTCAATTTAATCATTTGGTTACCTTTGCCTTTTACGTATTTATCGGTTTACTCTTGCTGCTAATGCTTATTATATATTTCATCTTTACGGTTTACTCTTGAAAAAAAATAATTGTATATTTTTAGATGATACGCTAAAATTACTGGGAAGGTAGTAGGTACATAGTACACAACAACTTTCAATCACTTCATAAACAAAGTTATGATTTATTATAGTCAATATTGCTTCAAGCCAGACTAAGTTGCTGCGTAAACTTAATCTTTGAAGCGAAATTACTTTCAATATGATTATTTCAAAATATGTATCTCGCGAATACCTCTAGATTAAGTAGAATGACTACTTGAAAATAAGAAATATAAGTACCTACCTAAGTGTTGACTAAAAAAAATTGAGTTAAATTTAAATTTAGAATACTCGTACCAAGATCGAGAAGTGACTTTTGGTTTTTATTATTTAACTAAAAAAGTAATTTATTGCATCATTTTAAATTGTTGAATTGTATGTTTTTGATTTGTTAACTGCTTTAAAATAATGTAGGTGCTATCCTCTTACTTTATATGTAGTAATACTATTAAGGTGACGATAATAGCATAAAAAAAAAACGTGCGTACTCCCCAAAGGACCGAGGACTTCATTTATTTATTTATAAAGTACACAAGCAGATTGCAGTCTTTAAGATTAAAACTCAAAATCGGCTAAGTACGAGTCGGACTCGTGAACTGAGGGTTCCGTGCCAACTATAACTGAATTCGGAAATCCACTTACTTCCACAAGCTAAAAACCACACTATTTTGTTGACAGTAAATGACACTTTGTTTTTCATACTGTTTTTATGAAGAACAAAGTTATGTTTGAGGTTGTTGAAAAAATATTCCAAAAAGTACTTGTTTAATCCCATCCAAACCAATTTCCGTTGAAAGTATTTGTTATGATCTACATTGTATATTTTTTCAAAATTTACACACGCTTAGTTTAGAAGTTAAGGGGGGGAGGAACGTGACTGTGACATATAAACGGACAGACGAACAGTCAGACAGACAAACAGACTTGACGTAACTATAAGGGTTCCGTTTTTTGCCATTTGGCTACGAAACCCTAAAAAAAAGTTCTTAAATTACGGAAAAAACTGTGCAACAAGTAAACAAAACGATTTAATTTTAATATCGTATAAGTTATCAATTAGAAGTTACAATAAAATAAAATTACTAAATTAGCAGATATTCAATATTCGAGGGTGATTGAGAACATCATCTTTCATCAGTACAGCGGCGAAATTGCTAATATTAATGCTTCATTCATATAATTTATGACTGTATTATACCTTTATTCGTAAAGAAATCGTTTAACCTGGCCATAAATATTGAAGTTTTCGGCGGAATAATCAAATTATGACATTCTTTACTGCGACCGAAGCGAAATTGTTGGTCATTTAAACGTATTAACTCTAATTATTTAAGCCTTATTGTTAAGCAGTAAATTTTATTATCATAATAAAATATCTTTTTTGACGATGTATATTATGTATGAGTTAATATATAAATGCTAAACTAAGTAGTTATTTAGTATCATTTTTATGCCCCAATGTCTCAGTTAACAATAAAATTCCTAATATCCAAACGTGATTTTATTACTTTTTGATGTTCGGATAAAATAAGTGTTTCTAATTGTAATAATATTGGGTCCAACTTGATTTTTGCATGTGCAAACGTAGCTACCTAACACTGTTAAGAAACTGGCTGTCCCAAAAAAAGCGTTCCAAACTGAAACTGAGATAGCTTAGCCATAGGCCTTTTAAATAAAAATAAACATGACTCTAATAAAAGTCGCATAGTTTGGGCATTATCTATGCCACTTTCATCCAAAAATCTCCTCAAAACATGATACTTTTATAAGATTCATGTTATTTTTATTTAAAAGGTCTTTTGCTAAGCTTCCTCCAGTGCAAGTTTGGCACGCTCTTTTTGGGACAACCTTTATATTGAGGCATTTTTATTTTATTTTAAATACATGGTCCTATGAGTATACTTATTTGTTAGTAAAATGAGAGAAGCACAATATTTTCAACATAAATATAAGTGAGAGTTGTCTCGTACGGAACCGTATCTAACGCGAACAATAAACTCAATTCATTATATTACCCTTAAAATGACACGTTGAAACATATAAGTAACTTCCGTTCTGCTCTCGGTAAGGCATTTCCTTTAAGTAATTCACGCTATTATTACCAATTACTGGATCGTTATGCCGTTATTTCAGCCTTCATTTCCGTAGGGCGTTAATGCTAACTAATAATTTCCTATGAGAAAAAAAAACTTTGGGTAAATTACTCACGGGAAAAGTAAACAACGCGACGGTGGAATTGACTTTATTTACCTTTAATTACGGAAAAATTAAAAGGAAACTAAATAATTTGAATGTTTGAGTTTATCTAAATGCCAAAATTACCCCAGATAAATGTGACTAATGCAAGATCAAGTCATTACACTCAGACAGATAATTATTTTGTGTAAGTAATTGGGAACCGGCATTATGAAGGTTGGTGTAAAAACCACAAAACTAAAGTGGGTTTGGGTGGGCACGTCCAAAGGCAGACTCTGAAAGAGATGGCACGACGATCTAGACCAGTGATACTCAACCTTTTCTAAAGAGGGACACACAGACGTTTAAGAAGTGGCAATCCGGGTTGCAACACTAATTCGTGCACACAATAAAGCTACGTTTTTTTTAACTTTTCATAGGAGTCAGGACACTGTAAAACAAAATAAAATACCGGCCAAGTGTGAGTTGGACTCGCGCCCTGAGGGTTCCGTGCCAACTTTAACAAAGTTAAGAGTTCAATTAAATTTTTGTGCTAAATCGTCACTGCAACACGAATGCTATATCTCATAAACTTCTGGTTCGATCTCGTTTAAACCAATTTTTTGTTGAAAGCATTTGTAAATCCACATCGCTTCTTTTTGCAAAAATTTTTGCTAGCTTAGTTTAAAAGTTAGAATGGGGGGTGGCGGGAGGGGGCCCATTTTATTACTTCGTAGACGCTTTCAACCTTACAAATGTTTGACTTTGAGATAAAATGAAACCTCTTAGAAACCTTCATGCCATTTTAAAATTCCTATCTATAGCCACTTCACACGCATATGTTTGAGCTAAAAAAAATTCGTTTGTTTTAGTTCTATGTGTGGGAAGCCTCCGTTTATGCCAGGCCGACATCTGTTTAAGCGTGTTCAGCCATTTGAAGTAAATACATACGGTGTTGTAAGATCAAAGAAATTGGAATTCCATAAGATCTGAATAGAAGCAAACCCAGATTCGAACGCGAGCGTAGCGAGCGCGAAATGTTAACCTATTTTTTTCACTAATCGAAACAACTGCGGTTTAGCGATCGTCATACGAGATTGTGTGCGATTTTATAAAAAAATGCTTCCCTATTATGACTGAAAGGTAGGAATCTACAATGTGAATGAGATCGTAGCGAGCTCAAAAATTTTGTTACACGTTTTCCTTTTCATGCGGAGATCCCTAGCGAGCCTCGCTGAATCAAGACCACATGTCTTGATTCAGGCTAGCGAGCCAAACAAAAAAGCTCGACAGGCAGCATGTGGCCCGCGGGCCACAAGTTGAGAATGGCTGATCTAGACCAATACCGCGAGGACCGTCGAACCTTTACCCTTTTCGGTCTTTGCCCAGCAATGGGACAGCAGTATTTATGATATCTCCTCTCACCTATTTAAGGATAAAACCCACAACTCCTGTTCATTTTCACCAGTGAAGGAAAAATATTAGTCATTATGGACATAATTGCACAACACCGTTCTAGTAAGGATTTTAAGCGCTTTTGGAAGGCTACGAATAAACTGAATCCAGCGGTGAGCCTGCCCGTGAGTGTCGCTGGCTTTCATGATCATCAGGAGATAGCTGGGGCCTTTCAGTCTCACTTCATAGTGATCTCGCCTCTTGGGCCTGCGGCTGCGGTGTTCGGTGATGAGGCTCGTACAGGCAATCTGAATGTAAGATTTTCTGCAAAGGATGTAGACCGCGTCATTAAAGGCGTGGTACGGGGTAAATCCCCTGGTCACGACCACCTCAGCATAGAACACCTGCAGTGTGCAGGTATCCATCTACCAAGGGTGCTATCCTTGTTGTACAATATCTGTCTCAGCCACTCTTACCTGACAGATGACTTTATGCGTACCATAGTTGTGCCAGTTATTAAGAACAGGTCGGGGGATCCATCGGACTTGTCAAATTACAGACCAATTTTGCTGGCCACTGTAGTGGCAAAGGTGCTGGATAGTTTGCTTGATCAACAATTAAGCAGGCACATAAAATTGAATGATGCTCAGTTTGACTTTCAATCTGGCCTTTCGACGGAAAGTGCCATCTTGTGCATCAAGCAGACTATCCAGTACTACAATAAAAGGAACACTCCGGTCTTTGCGTGTTTTCTTGACTTGTCCAAGGCCTTCGACTTGGTGTCGTATGACTTAATATGGAAAAAACTTCAAAACGAGACTGATACGCCATATGAGTTGGTTGAACTGCTACGGTCCTGGTACGAGCGGCAGACCAATTGTGTTAGATGGGCAAACACATACTCAGATGTTTATAGACTTGAATGCGGTGTGAGGCAAGGAGGTCTGACTTCTCCTAGGCTTTTTAATTTATATATTAATGGCCTGATAGAGGAGCTGAGCAGAATCAATGTTGGTTGTCATATTGACGGTGTATGCGTTAACAACATCAGTTACGCGGACGACATGGTTCTGCTCAGCCCGTCTATTGGAGCAATGATAAAATTATTGAATATTTGTGAAAAATATGCAGTGTCCCATGGACTCAGATACAATGTGCAAAAGAGTGAATTCATGGTTTTCAAGGCAGGAGCAAAAACTTGTCCTAGTAGGACTACTTTTACTCTCTATAATTCACCACTAAAACATGTATCACAATTTAAGTATCTGGGTCACTGAGAATATGTGTGACAACGCGGATATTGAGCGAGATCGCAGGGCGCTGTCCATCCGATGTAATATGGTGGCCCGTAGAATTGCTCGTTGCAGTAGGCAGGTTAACATAACCATTTTCAAAGCCTACTGGAAATGCAGACGGATGGTTTCCATGCCATCATTAGAAAGCGAGTGGCATCATTCCTGAAACGTTTGCGGGGCAGCTCTAACAGCATCCTAAGCACAATGGCAGATAGGTGGGACTCACCGCTACTTGGGCGCTGGATACGGCTGCATGCCACGGCATAAAGCACTGGACTAAGCGTTCCCGAGTCTATCGCCATTTATATTATTATCATTATTTATATGTTTTAATAGCTACTTTAAATTAAACTTATACTTAATTATTTCATTAAATTTTATTGTGTTTAATTCTATTTTCAATTTTTACTAACAATAATGTATGGGTCTTTCTTTTACCTGAATTATTTTTTATTTATTATTTTTTTATATTTATTATTGAGATGTTGATTTACATAAACTAAGCAAGGGACGTAAGGGAGCTTGACCAAGGCCATAAGCTCCAAGCCAACCTCACCTTCACGTGGTGCGTCCTGTTTATACAGACGAGACTCTGGCGACCGACCGATGGCGGTATAACTATCCAATGTAAGGCAAAGCTAAATGTTGGACTGTGACGGGCAGCAGCGTCACAGCTGCAAGGGGCTGCGCCTTTGCGCTCGCCAACCCGTCTGCCAAGCGTGGCGAGTATTGAAAACCAGGCCCCCAGTCTCCGGCAGCCCCGCTATTCCTGACTTTGGTAGCGTTCACGGTAACGGCGGGGCAGGGGGTGCTAAGAATCCCCGGAGACGATCGCGCTACCAACCCCAACGACAACTGGCCCTGGCAACGTACAACACGTGTACACTGAGGACGGATGAGAAGTTGCTCGAGCTGGAGGAAGAAATGAGCAGGTTACACTGGGACATAATGGGTCTATCAGAAGTCCGTAGAGAGGGCGAGGACACGATAACTCTACAGTCCGGAAACCTGCTCTACTACCGGGAAGGCAACCAAAGAAAGTCCCAAGGTGGTGTCGGGTTCCTCGTTCACAAGCCCCTCGTCAACAATATCGAGACCATCGAGAGTGTGTCGAACAGGGTAATATACCTTATACTCAGAATATCCAAGAGGTATTCGCTGAAGGTCATACAGGTATATGCACCGACTTCGAAACACCCGGATGAAGAGGTGGAGGAAATGTATGAGGACGTAAGTAGAGCCATACATACTTCCAAAACCTATTTTACTGTTGTAATGGGGGACTTCAACGCGAAACTGGGCAAGCGAGGCGAGAATGAGTTGAAGGTGGGACCTTTTGGATATGGGCAAAGGAACGCCAGGGGACAGAGGTTGGCCGACTTTCTGGAGAAGTAGGGACTCTTTGCGATGAACTCTTTCTTCCAGAAGCCGCCTCAAAGGAAGTGGACTTGGTTGAGTCCCGATGGCTTCACAAGAAACGAGATCGACTTCATCATGACTTCCAAGAGACGGTTATTCAATGATGTCTCCGTGATCAACAGGGTGAAAACCGGTAGCGATCACCGTGGTTTGAGGCACATTGAATATAAATGTCAAATTGAAAAGGTCCCGCCTGATGAAGTCCACGCTCCGACCAATTCGTGCTCATATCCCAAATCCCGAGAGCTTTCAACTCGAGTTGTCAAACCGGTTTGATTGCCTAGAAAATTGCGTTACAGTGGACGAAATTAACAATGGGTTTGTGGAAACTGTTCAAACGGTGGGGTCTAAGTATTTTAGGCCTGACCGTAAAAATAGACCTCAAAAACTGTCGGTCCACACTCTCGACCTTATGGCAAATTGTCGATCTATGGCACTGCAGACCTCCGTTAATGCTGAAAACTACAGGCAGCTCAATAGACAAATATGGAAGCCCCTGTGACACGACATTCGTTCCTTTAACAATAATAGTGTTAAAGAAACTATACAGCGGAACCAAGGCTCCAAAGTGTTTGCAAGGAACATGTCTATTGGGCAAAGCCTGTTGACGAAGCTTAAGACGGAGGACGGCAGTGTAGCGTCGACGAAAGCAGAGGTTTTAAGGGAGATCGAAAGGTTCTATGGGCAAACCCGTTGATAGCTCGGCCAGAGACCCACGAGCTATCCTGACCCGTCACTTCACTGAAGACATCCTGGACATCAGCCTCTACGAGATTAGGATGGCCCTTAGACAGCTCAAAAACAACAAGGCACCTGGCGAGGATGGAATCACAGCAGAGCTTCTGAAAGCGGGTGGAACACCGGTACTCAAAGACCTTCAGAGACTTTTTAATTCCGTTCTGCTAGAGGGCATAACGCCTGAGGCATGGAACAGGAGTGTGGTGGTGTTGTTCTTCAAAAAAGGAGACAAAACCTTATTGAAGAACTACAGACCCATCTCACTCCTGAGCCATGTCTACAAGCTGTTTTCAAGGGTCATCACGAACCGTCTCGCACGTAGGTTTGATGACTTCCAGCCTCCCGAACAAGCCGGTTTCCGAAAAGGCTATAGTACCATTGACCACATACACTTAGGCAAATTATACAGAAGTCCGAGGAGTATAATATGCCTCTTTGCTTAGCGTTTGTGGACTATGAGAAGGCCTTTGATTCGATCGAAACTTGGGCGGTGCTTCAGTCTCTGCAGCAGTGTCACATAGACTATAGGTATATAGAGGTGTTAAAGTGTCTATATAACAACGCCACCATGTCGGTCAGAGTACAGGAGCAGAACACGAGGGCGATTCCAATGCGGAGAGGCGTGAGACAGGGAGATGTCATATCTCCGAAACTGTTCACAGCGGCATTGGAAGACGCCTTCAAACTTCTGGAATGGGAAGAAATCGGCATCAATGTTAATGGCGAATACATCACACACCTCCGATTTGCCAACGATATAATCGTTGTGGCAAAGACGCTGGACGATCTTGGCACTATGCTCGAAGACCTTGACCGAGTATCTCAACAAGTGGGTCTTAAAATGAACATGGAGAAGACGAAAATTATGTCGAACTCCCTTGTCGTACCCACTCCAGTATCCATTGGGAACTCAACTCTCGAAGTTGTCGACGAGTACGTCTACCTAGGACAAGTGATCCAATTGGGTAGGTCTAACTTCGAGAAAGAGTTCAATCGACGAATCCAACTCGGCTGGGCAGCGTTCGGGAAATTGCGCAAGAGTGTCTTCTCATCTCATCTACCTCAGTGTCTGAAGACGAAAGTCTTCAACCAGTGTGTGTTACCAGTGATGACATACGGATCCGAAACATGGTCTCTTACTATGGGCCTTATAATGAAGCTCAAAATCACTCAACGAGCAATGGAAAGAGCTATGTTAGGTGTTTCCCTAAGGGATCGAATCAGAAATGAGGAGATATGTAGAAGAATTAAAGTAACGGACATAGCCTTGAGAATCAGTAAGCTCAAGTGGCAATGGGCAGGGCACATAGTGCGAAGAAATTGGGGCAGGAAAGTTCTAGATTGGAGACCCTTCGACCAGAGACGCAGCGTGGGACGTCCACCAACAAGATGGACAGACGACCTTATAAAGAACGCAGGATCAAACTGGATGCAGACCGCTAGTGATCGGTCGCTGTGGAAAGCCGTGGGGGAGGCCTATGTTCAGCAGTAGACGTCCTTTGGCTGATAATGATGATGATGATGAAGCAAGTTACGCTGTGATTCGTTTGTCATTTCGGAGCTTCGCCTTAACCTTTCTTGGTACTTTTCTTTTAATTGCGCCGTGTCATGAAGTCCAAATACATTGTGCGAGTAAATTGAGTGCGTATTGAGGGCTTGTGCTCGGCAGAGAGGATTCTCTGACACTCCCTCCGGCGTATAACCTAACTTATTGAAAGCCTATTGATTGCGTGTAGGACATAATTAGCGCATCGGTTACAAATAGCTAAGTGCTCTGAATAAACGGTTAAATAACAGCATCGACGGCATGACAACGGCGAGCCAAAGACATGTTGATAACAGCCGGTACAGTCCGATCGGTTTCGTACATTTATCACTCGACAGCGACGGCAATGCTAGTAAGCGTTTAAAACTTCCCCTTGCTAGTGAACGTGCCTAATAGCTTTTGCGTGACAGCGGCGAGCAGACGTCATGTCGACGGCAGCCGCTGCATAGTCCGCTAGATTATTAAGTACAGCACTTGTCAGCGATGCCCATGCTGGTAAGGGTTGGCTTGCCTAACTGCTTTTAATGAATTGAAATGGTGTAATTAACATTGCAATTTGAAAGCAATCTAGTTAAGTAATAGGCCTTTGGGTAGAGTAGAAAATTGAAGCCTCCGCCTTTCCTACCGCACGAGTACACTTGCAGAAATATTTACACAGGCCCATAGTCTACTCACAATCAACAATGGGTGTTTTAGAAACTAAACTGTAGTGGCTCCATTTTTAGATACTGTTTTACATGATTTAAAACTTTGTTGCATTTTGTACTCTACTGATCAACACACGGGATTTCATGCAACGATACACTTAGTTTTAAGGTAAACATCGTATTTACCTTCCCGACGTTTCGACTCGGTTACACGAGTCATGGTCCCGGGGCGACTGAAGCAGCTCGGCGTCGTCTGCTGGTGCGCGATGTATTATGTTCTTCTACCCGCACACTTTTAATATTTGCTCTAGTACAGTCAGCTCTGCAAAACACACTAACAGTATCTGGGTTTCTTGTGGACGGCATAACACGCGATTTGCACTTTGTTATCACTGGATTCCAAGCTGTTGATAATTGAAAACCATCATCCCGATTGAAATTATTATGTACATAATGTAACCGAGTCGAAACGTCGGGAAGGTAAATACGATGTTTACCTTAAAACTAAGTGTATCGTTGCATGAAATCCCGTGTGTTGATCAGTACTGTTTTACAGTTATATTTCAAAGTAAAAAAAGAAGATTAACGGGAAAAAGAGTTTCCAAAATATTTAACTACGTATAAGTGAATCATCATCATTTCCAGCCCTTATACCCAGTTTATCTGGGGTCGGGTCTTCTGGTACATCTGCGCCAGAGAGCTCGGTTCTGGGTTATTATCTCGCTTCAGATCTCTCAGCACATTCGCTAACCAGGTGGCGGGTGGTCTGCCTCGTCCTCTGGGCTGGTTCGGGATAATTAGGGCTTTCCTAACCGGGTGGTGTCCTGCTCGCCTCATGATATGGGCGTACATTACAAGCGGCTTTCCCTAATTCTGTCTACAATAGGGGCGGGGCAACTTTGACTGACCCCCTGATATACTCGTTTCGAATTTTGTCTTATCGGCTTTCATTAGTGTTCAGCAGTTTGCACTGTATGTCAGAGCCGGTCTTATCACCGTTTTATACACCTTCCCTTAACTTGGATTGGCATTTTGCGATCGCAGAGGACAGGACGGACGGAACAGAAGTACAGACATATAAGTATAAATGATGATCTTTTTTTTTGTTTTATTGCGAGTGTTTACTAATGATTACACAAAAATAATTAAGTAAGAGCAGTATTACTCGTAATTGACACTGGCGTAAATCATAACTCGCTGCCATAACTCAGCTGTCTCGTTGTAGCGAAAAAAAAAGAAATAGCAGGCTTCTACGCCTCATTACATTAGTATACCTAGATGCCTTTTTTTTAGTCATACTTAAGCAATTGAATAAGTAAATAATAATCCTCTTCATTTAATATTTTAACACAAATACTCTTTTCATCTACGTATTGACATAATTTGACTGAGTTGACTCTTGGAAAACGACAAATTAAATTGTCATTCAACAATTACGAACCTTTTCGGGTTAATGAAGTTAAATAAAGGACTACCTTTTTAAAGAGCGTCAATTTTTATTTCTGAGTACATAATGAAAAATATTCAACCCAAAAAATATTTGACTCTCGAAAGTTACTTATCGACATAAAATTGTAAAAGATTATAATTTAAAGTCATAAAAGTCATAAAAAAGTCATTTATTTATGCAAATAGCCCATTGAGGACACTTTTACACGTCTCGATATAAACCCTGCCACAGCTTCGGGACAATTATGGGCTAGTACTGAGAAGAAGCTGCGCAACAAGCTCAGTCACTATTGTCAATGCCTCTTTTCAAAAGGTTTACAATGTTTGTAGTATTCATGCAAGTCCATACATTAGTATCTTTTAAATATTCATCTACTTTATAATACCCTTTCGTCATTAGGGTTTCTTTACTGACAGTTTTAAATTTATTGACCGGTAAGTTTGCAATGTGTTCTGGTAGTTTATTGCAAAATTTTATTAAATCCCTATGAAAGAATTACCAAACTTTTGAAGCCTTAATTTTGGAATAGCAAGCTTATTTTTATTCCTAGTATTATAATTGTGTATATCACTTTTTCTCGTGAATGAATGTAAATTTTTGTAGACATACATTATTTTTTTATAAATATACTGAGAGGCTACAGTTAACATTTTAATTTCTTTAAACACCTCTCGTAAGGAATCTTGAGGTTTTAGATTATAAATAGCTCACACGACTCTTTTTTGTGATACAAAAATTGATTCTTTATCAGCAGTCGAGCCCCACAGTAAAATACTGTAGGACATCAAGCTATGGAAATAACTAAAATAAACTAATCTAACTGTTTCTATATCAGTCAAACGTCTAAACTTTCTTACAGCAAAAGCAGCTGATCTTAGTTTCCCTGACAAGATCTCTATTTCATAACCTTCATTTCAAAACCAAACTTGCATAACCAAACGAATGATTGAACTGTTTTAATATCTAGCAAATTTATGCTGCACCAAAGTTGTAGTGTGTGGAAGTAAAAATCCTGTCAACTAAACAATGTCGTATAAGTTTTGAATTTGACAAAACATTCTGACATAAGGACATAAATCATATAGCAAGCAGACATCAGTGGGATAAACTTCGACTAGCACTTATTTCACGCAACACGGTGGGTATAAGAGTTACTCCCGTATAAAAGCGATATTCTAGAACAGTAGATGGTAGAATGGAAAATTGATATACTCTCGGATAACTAGCAATTTATTCTAAGGTTAACATTTATTCTAACACCCAATAATAATAATAAAAATATTAATCCCTAAAATTATAACGGCCCTCTAGGTACGTATTCGGATTCTCAATAAATTATTTCTCACAAAATGTTATCAATAATATGCAAACCAACAAAAAGGAAATTCTTAAACTACTTCAAAACCTAGATGTAGGTAAATAAAGGTGCAGGTCACGATAATCTGCCACCTATTTTCTTTGCTAGATGCGCAAAAACATTATCTGTCCTGGTTATATAACAAATGTTTAATAAAAGGATATTTTCCTATCAAATGGAAAACAGCTCACATTGTACCTATTCATAAAAAAGTCTTAAAACATTAATCGAAATCTATCGCCCAATCTCTATAATAAAAGTCCTAAGAAAGGTAATGGAAAGAGTGATATTTAATAACTAGCGGTCCCCCGCGACTTCGTCCGCGCGTTTTGAGTTTGCTCCCTCCCCTCCCGTCGCAGCGTCATGTTTTATATCCTAAAGCCTTTCTCAATAAATAAGTTATCCAACACAGAAATATTTTTTTAAAACGGTCTAGCAGTTCCTGAGATAAGCGCGTTCAAACTAACAAACTCTTCAGCTTTATAATATATTAGCGAAAGCGCACGTTGTACTTAAGCTGCGAACATTATTTTGGTGCGGAGTTATGTTAAAACTGTGATAGCTCCTAAGATATTTATTGAAATCAAATTATATAAAGGGCAACTTGGTTCTAAATGAAATGCTCGTGATGATGAATGTATTTATTTTGATAAGAATAAATACCTGTGTGTATAATACACCTCTAAAAATAATGCTTAATTTTTTTACAAATTTATGAACATAAAAAAGGTTGTAGTAAGTCAACCATAAAAGATAGACATATGCTGTCGCGGACTTTATTATAGAATTCTTAATGCTGAACAATCCTGTCATACATGATTTTTGTGTAACTTAAGCGGTTTCCGCAGCGTATGCAGCGGAAGCTCTCAAAAGTTTTCGCAACATTTTTCATTTCTGCTGTGGTCTTATGAGTCGTATCTTTATGTTATATAGCCTAAAGCCTTCCTCGATAAATGGACTATCCAACGTAAAAATAATTTTTCAAATCGGGCCAGTAGTTTTTGAGATTAGCGCGTTCAAATAAACAAACAAACAAACAAACAAACAAACAAACTCTTCAGCTTTATAATATTAGTATAGATATAGATTTATACCCTTCCATCATAATCTCTAAACCTTGGGGACAACACGGTTTCGTAAAGGGACGTTCTACGGAAACTTGAGGATTTTCATTGATTATGTTGCTACTAACTTTAGATAAGATTTTCATTGATTATGTTGGATAGCGGGTCACAGGTTGATGTAATCTACACGGACTTCGAAAAGGCTTTTGATCGTGTAGATCATGTCATACTTCTGTGTAAGCTGCTCGCGTTCGGGATACATGGTAACCTACTGCGATGGATGAAGTCATACCTGAGTCAAATCGGTCACAGGCAGTTACTGTTGGTGGCTTCTGTTCAAATTTCACTACTGTGCTTTAGGGGGTTCTCCAAGGTTCAATTTTAGGTCCGCTCCTATACGCCGTGTACCTCTTTGATGTTCGAGAGTGCTTCCAACGCAATCAATTTCTAATGTATACAGACGACACTAAAATATTTACAAAAATAACTACCCTATCAGACTGTGTAAATCTTCAATCTTATAATTCAATCAATCGTATCGAAATCAATATCATAAAATGTCAATTCACAACATTCACTAGAAAAAGAAACCCTATATATATTATTTACGAATTACAAAATTAATAACATAGTCGTGAAAAAACTATACTTGCAAGAGATCGCGGAATCCTTATGGACTCTAAAGTTACATACTCAGAACACATCGCTTACCTATAAATTTTACTAAAAAGTACTATTCAACTCATATGTTAGAAGCCTTCTTGAGTTTTAAAGTGTTATTTGGAACCCGCAAAACGAAACCTATTCTCAGCAACTTGAACGTATCCAAATGAAGTTCATAAGACACTTAGACTTCCGGGACTTCCGGGCGAACCGTGACTTCAAAGAATCGTGTCCGCATCATCATCTTACGACGGTTAAGAATAGGCGATATAGATATAGATATGGCCTTTTTGCATGGTGTTTGTAACAACAACATCGAGTGCCCAGAGTTTGCATCCAAAATTCTGAGTTTTTGCTGTCCAAAAAAGCGCACAAGGCATACAAGGTTATTTGCAGTTACAAAAACACTGACAAATTGCGCGCACACACATACACACACAGACACATTTCAGAGATAGAGATTCAATTACAATAATACACGTCAAGTTAACTGATGATCGTAACTAAAATTTTGTAAATAAAAATGAAAATCTGTCATTGGCTGGGAGTCTTACATGTCTGTATTTTATGTTATTATCATTAATAGCTGTGGATTTTGTAACACAAATAAATAAATAAAAATACTCGAAGGTAGAATCGGCTTTTAATCTGCAAAGCTATTCGACATTCTTAATTTTAGCTTAATAAGATAACAGTAATTTCGCGCGCTCAGACCATAGCACGGTAGCTCTATTGGAAAAAGAGTTTTCCCTCTTAGCCAGAAAGGTTCGAGTCCCACCCGTTCGCAATTTTTGTTTTCTTATTTCATCATATAAGAATACAAAAGTAACACTACGAGTGTTAAAAACATTCTTAACCAAAGTTATTCGACATGTTAATTCTCAAATTTATTTATTATACTACACGAGCCACAAGCCACCTAACCCTGTGGACTACGAGCTGCGGTCAAACGAGAACACAATTATAATGTTTGCAGTTTTGCAACAAACACCGACTCCGCGCGGCGAGTGCGAAAGTTAGATTGGCTTACCGGGGTGTGGGAATGTGGCCGCTAATTATGCATGTCGATAGGTGTTTACTTTAGGGATTGAAATGAAATGCGGCTTTGGTAGTACTATTATCTAGATCTTCTGTACTTTGGTAACCAAGATAATAATAAATGTAGGAAGTCAAAGTAGGTGTCACGAGCTGTCGAGCCGTAATGATCTGAAAATAAGCAGTATAGCAATTTCGATGAGAACATAATTACTTTATTAGGTAAAGCAGCCCCCTACGTCCGCGCGTTTAGAGTTTCCCCTCTCCCCTTCCGTTGCAGCGTGATGTTTTAGCAGAAAGCTTTCCTGGATAAAGAAGATATCTAAATCGGTCCAGTGTTTCTTGAGATTAGCGCGTTCGAACAAATACACTCTTCAGCTTTACAATATTAGTATTGACTATATTTAAAAAAAAAACAATAATACATTATGTAAAGGGGCATACTGCTTGAAGATTTATTATGTGTTCACCGTTCCTTAACTGAAATTAACGTTGTATTTCAGTTTTAACATAACAAGTTTTCTATTTAGAGTACCTACAACTCTGACAAATCCTTCAAGATTTCAGTCTTGCTCCACAAATCCGCGACTTAGGTATGTCTTCTTACAACGATCCTGATACACAAGTCTGGTAACGCTCTTAAAAAGGTTGTTACACATTTTTCACTACCAAACATTTTTTTGAAAATACTCAGTTATGTAGATGTTGGCCACAGACTCGGAGTTGCGAAAATGAGTCATTACCATCCAATTAAATCAAGAGGGTACTAAATGAGACAAACCTTAACTAATACAATTACAAAATAATCGCCACATCTTAATTGTACTCGATATTCGATTCGATTCGATTCGATAGTGAATTACTCAGCCAGGCCACAAGAGCTCAGATTCGGTAAAACCGGCAAACCGAGGTGCACGAGTTGGAGGAGGGAGGGACACGCTCTGGGATGGGAGAGGAACGTCGGCAAGCCGCAGCCCTCCGACCAGAACCAAAGTAGCTATTCAGCCTAAATTGGTCTAGGAGTAGGGAAGACGGGTATCATCCATGGGGAGTGAGCGTTGATGCTGCGAGGGGTTGGGCTATCATGCCATGGTGGTTTTCTGTATCTGTTATTTGCTGCGCTCCGACGTTGATCATTGAAGCTATCTTTGGCTGATGGCTCATTGCGCTTCGACATTGATCATTGAGGCTGTTTTCGGCTTAAGGCTCGCTGAACTACGTAATTGATTATTGAATCTGCCTTCGGCTTATGGCTCGCTGCGCTCTGACGTTGATCATTGTCGCTGTCTTCGGCTTATGGCTCGTTGCACTCCGACGTTGATGATTGTAGCTGTCTTCGGCTTATGGTTCGCTGCGCTCCGACGTTGATGATTGTAGCTGTCTTCCGCCTATGGCTCGATGCGCTCCGACGTTAATGATTGTAGCTGTCTTCGGCTTATGGCTCGCCGCGCTCAGACGTTGATCATTGTCGCTGTTTCGCTTATAGCTCGCTGCGCTCTGAGGCTGATGATTGTAGCTGTCTTCTGCTTATGTCTCGCTGCGTTCCGACTTTGAACATTGTCACTGTTTCGCTTATAGCTCGGTGCGCTCTGACGTTGGTCATTGTAGCTGTCTTCGGCGTATGGCTCGCTGCGCTTCGTTGTTGTTCATTGTCGCTGTTTCGCTCATAAGTCGCTGCGCTCTGACGCTGATTATGGTAGCTGTATTCGGCTTGTGGCTCGCTGCGCTCCGACGTTGGTTTGGTTGGTTGGTCCGAATTTGGTTACGATTTCTTAAATTATGTTTAAATTTCCTTTTATTTAATTGTAAATTTGATTGAATCCGTTTAGTGTTAAAATTTCGAATGAGAATGCAAGTATACTATTTATAAAGTTGATTAATATTCAATATTTTTGTGTTTTGATACAGTTGATGTGTTGGAGTAAAGTAGTGGTAATGAAATAAGACTTTTATGATTTTATTCTGTATCCTTTGCAATTGAGCTAAATTAGTTACGGCTGCTGATCCCCATATTTCAATCAGGTATTCAAGATGTGATTTAACCAGCGAGTTATATATCATTTTCCATACGCTGTATGGGATGCAGTGTGCGATTTTTTTAATACTCCTAAAACAGATGTTAATTTTGTTCTTACCTGCTCAATGTGTAACTTCCATATTAGTTTATCATCGATATGAAGTCCTAGGTATTTTTCTTGACCGACGCGGCGTATTATATCATCGTTAATAATTAGTGGTGCAAGTTCAGGAATTTGTTTATTTTTCGCGGCTAAAATCATAAAAGACGTTTTTAAAGTATTAATTGTTAACAAGTTGGATTTAAACCACACATTGAGCATGTTAAGATCATGTTGAGCATCTTTTATGAGCTCATGGATTGACTCTTGGTGGCGGCTTGCGTTGAGTTAGAGCAGGTGCTAAAAAGGTGCACGTCTGAAAGCTTTTATGACAGATTGACAGGCAAATTTATTGGCCGTTTGTGCTTTGTTTTCTTTTAAAACAATAGGTAGGTACTATATTATAGAAATGATGAACAAATATGATTCAACAGTGAACATATTAACTTCAAAATTGATTTTCATATTCCGCCACTTAGAAAGTTTTTCAGGGCTTTAACAATTTACTCTTCTGGTCCTGTTGTTATTGTTTCGCATGTTAATGGCTTTTTTGACAATGGTCGGATATTCTTTCCTATGCACGTGTAGGGCCATGTACAATATCATTTGTGCAAGAAATTGAGGGTGAATTTTTTACCTAACTACGAGGAAATTGTTATACTTTAGATTATTTCGTTTTATAGTTCACAGTAACAGCCGTATTAACACAGCTTTGTGTTAAGGAGGTGTTTATAAATTGTTATTCCTTCGTTCACGCTACCGCCGGCGCGCGGCGTCCTATCGACCAGGAGCTCTATTTTTGAATCACTCGCTTCAAGATGGCGAGTGATTTTCGTTCGAAGATGAATTAAAAGTCATAGAATAAAACTCGTTGTCGAACAAAAATCACTCGCCATTTCGAAGCGAGTGATTCAAAAATAGGGCCCCAGAGCGTCCGAATGTATCATTTGCGGGAGTTAGATGTTTTAATAAAACAAGAACGTGGTGTGAAGTGACATTTTTTATTTTTTATTTTGATACCATAACCTAAAAGCTAACCATAGACACAATACCCCCACTTATCAAAATAATTAAGCAATCTTACCTAATTACATTGTTACTACAAAACTTAGTCATACTTTTAATTAAAAACATATTAAAGACTTAGTGCTAGCTTACACAGGATGTATACCTAACAGATTAATACAATGATAATGTTTGTTAAATCCTAAACTTTTAGTTAACAGATCAGCGGGCATATCCCCTGTTTTCAAATATTTTATTTGTACATTTTTATTAGTTACACAATCCTTACAAAAATGATATCGGATATCAATATGTTTTGTTCTTTTGTTAAAGTTGCTATTAGAGGAAAATTTTATTGCTCCTTGATTGTCATTATGTAATACAATGGTGTATGTTTCATTATTTATTTCTTTGAGTACATTTTGCAAATAAAGAGCCTCTCTACAACCATCAGATAAACCCATATACTCTGCCTCACAGCTTGAAAGGGCAACGGTTCTTTGTTTCCTTGCCTTCCATGAAATTAAACCTCCAGCTAACATGAAGCATAAGCCTGTATATGACCTTCTATCTTTGCTATTATTCCCCCAATCTGCATCAACAAACCCTAGAAGGGTTTGTTTGGGGATTGGTTTTGAATTACCAAATTTACTATATTTTAAACCAAACATTTTGGTTTTCTTTAGATATCTTAAAATTCGCTTAGCATATGCCCAAGTTTCATGGTTATAACAATTATTGAATTGGCTTAAATAACTTACTGCGAAAGCTATGTCAGGTCTAGTTAAAACAGCTAAATACATTAATCCACCAATGAGTTGCTGGTAAGGTAATTGTTTCTCACATGTATCTATCAACTTGATATTTAATTTTAATTCTAAAGGTGTATTGGCTTCGCTGCTATCGGTCATATTAAATCTTTTTAACATCTGGTTAATGTAACTCTGCTGGCTAAGTGTAATTGTGCCATTTTTTTTTATCATAATTTACAGTCATACCTAGACAATTTTTTACTTGCCCTAAATCTTTTATTTTAAAGTTAGAAGCTAGTATTTCTTTCAAATTATTACCTTCAATAGAATCATTTGTAAATATAAAGAAATCGTCTACATACAGGGTTACAATTGTCTTTTTATCATCATTATTTTTAGTATACAAACATGGTTCAGATTTGGAACGTTTATATCCAATATTAACAAGACATTCGTCCACCTTCTTGTACCAGGCCCTCGAGGATTGCTTCAGCCCATAAATTGCTCTATTTAATTTCAGTACTTTATCTCCATTACTATGCAACTTTTCTAAGCATTTAGGTATATCCATGTAAACTGTCTCCTCAAGGTCCCCGTTCAAGAATGCTGTGGTTACGTCTAGGTGAGTAATATCTAATCCGAGTTTCACAGATAATGCAAACAACAGCCTTAGTGTAGAGTGTCTTACCACTGGCGAATATGTCTCTGAATAGTCCACATTTTGTTTCTGCATAAAGCCTTTGGCTACCAAGCGAGCACGATATCTGATATTATTGTCATTGTCCCTTTTTTTACGCAACACCCACTTGCACTTCACTATAGTTTCACCACACTTTGGCCTATCCACTACCTTCCATGCATTGTTGTCTTCAAAACTCTTTATTTCTTCATTCACAGCTAACAACCACTGCTGCTTCTCATCTCCTTGCAATGCCTCTTCAATACCAAGACCATTGGCATCATCAAATACATCTTCAGGAACATGCATAGCAGTCCATCCGTATCTTTCTGGCGGTTTGATGATTCTTTTAGATTTTGGGCGTACAGGCAGGTCATTGGCATCTTCATAGTCACTAGGAATGTAGTCATCATCAGATCTTACTAGCGTCTCATCATTTGGTTCAGCTGTCTCATCCACAAGTGCATATTCATCTCGGGTTACTTCTTCTGAACTTGATATATCTGCGTCCTTAATGTCCCCCACTGAATGCGAATTATCAGCATTCTTATCAATAGGCATACTGACATAAGGCTGCCTCTCATCTTCCATCACTATGATATCTCTGCTAGTTGTAATGCGCTGTGTTTTAGGATTATATATTCTGTAACCCTTAACATTGTCTGGATATCCAATAAAAATTTGCTTTTCTGACTTCCTGTCCCATTTTTGGCGCTTTTCTTTAGCAACATGGACCATAACGCTACTGCCAAATATTCGAAGGTGACTGATGTCTGGTTTTTGCCCTGTCCATATTTCATAAGGTGTTTTGTCATTCAAAGAAGGAAGAACAGTGCGATTCTGTAAGTAGACTGCAGTGTTGGTTGCTTCTGCCCAAAACTCTTTACCCAAGTTCGCATCAAATAGTAAGCACCTGGCTTTTTCAACAATAGTCCTATTGTTTCTCTCTGATAAGCCATTTTGCTCGGGCGTGTATGGGTTACTTCTTTGATGGACAATTCCTTCATTTTTAAGAAATTCATTGAAGTCCTTATTGCAGTACTCACAACCATTGTCGCTTCTCAATGTTTTAATTTTTTTATTTGTTTGTTTCTCTACTTTGGCTTTGAATTCTTTGAAACATTTTAGCGCCTCATTTTTGTTTTTAATAAAATAAGCAAATATCATACGGCTGTAGTCGTCTATGAACAAAATGAAGTACCTGGACCCAGCTAAGGAATTCTGCTCCATAGGTCCACAGATGTCAGTATGGACTAACTCAAGTAATTCGCTGCTTCTTGATCCTTGATGTGTGAATGGTAAACGACACTGTTTACCTTCACAGCAAACTGTGCATGATGATTTAGTCAGATCAACCTTTTCTCTCAAATTCATGCCTACAACAGCCATATTCATTTTGTTTAGGTATTTGCTATTAACGTGACCCAATCTTCGATGCCAAGTATCGCCTGATGCAGCTAGATTAGCGACTACATCACCATCATATTCAGGTACTTGTAACTTGTACATTCCATTGTTTAACACAGCTGTGGCCACTAATTCATTGTTTTTGTTAAATATTTCACAACGTTCTGTCGTAAACTGAACTTTATTTCCACATTTTATCAACTGGCTCACTGACAAAAGATTAGTTGTCAATCCTGGAGCGTACATAACATTCTTAACTGGAACTTCAAATTCACATTGATCAGTCTTTGTTATAATAGTCACATCGCCGGTACATTTAACTCTAAGTTTTTCATTATTGGCCACACATATATCTCTTTGATTTTGATACGAAGCATTTTCAATCCAATGTTCATTAGCTGTCAAGTGTGAACTCGCGCCAGAGTCTATATACCAATCATTTTTGCTAAACTCGTAACTCAAAAACATCGTACAGAACGCATTGGTTGGTTTACGTTGCTGTTCTTTCGTGTTTATATTGGTATTGTCTTTATTTGGACACTGATTTTTGTAATGTCCCGTTTGTTTACAACGATAACACGTAATGTGACATTTGTTGTTGAAATTTTGTTTCGTTTGACTTCCTTTTACGCTGGCCATAGACATTTTATTTTTCTTATGTTGCCATTTTTGCGATCCACCACTTCCGCTCGCAAATGCGCTGCTAACTTCATTATGATTCTCGCCACTTACTTCCGTTTCGATGTCCATGAGTTTTGTCTTGATGGTGTCCGATGTTATTTTGATGCCCGAATGCTCGATAGCCATTATCATCGGCATGTATTTGTCAGATAATCCAGCGAGCATCAAACACCCGATCCATTCGTCACTTATGTTGAATCCGGTTCCACTTAGCTTTTGACCCGTTTCTATTAATTGGGTGACGTAGGACTGCATGGAATTACAGTTTTCTTGGCGTATTGAAATTAAATTACGTAGCAGGCTTATTCTTCGAGTAAATCCGGAATCATCAAATAATGCCTTCAGCTTGTTCCACAGCTCCAATGAAGTCTGGACGCCCTTTATGTGCACAAACAACGTACTGTCGATTGTCATAATTAGCTTTGCCTTAGTTTTCATGTCGTCTGCGGCTGCTACGGGTTTCTCCTCAGTTACTGGCCTGATGCAATGCAGCATGTCCTCTAAGATGAGAAAATTCTCCGCAGCGAAAGTCCACTCTGCATAGTTTTCTCGCCCTTTCAATTTGGGAACATTCACTAGATAGTTCGATGACATTATCTTACTAACTTATGTTCACCACTTAATACTGAATGTACTGAGCTATAATAATGAGAAAAAAAACTATTTATTTGGAAGTAACTAAGCGCAATCTGGGCCCATAACCTTTTAATAAAACAAGAACGTGGTGTGAAGTGACATTTTATTTTTTTTATTTTGATACCATAACCTAAAAGCTAACCATAGACACAATGTTTTAGTGCCAAGGTGTTATTGTAGTGCCTATAAATTCTTCCAGGGCTACTAGCCCCCTAGTATATATATTCGTGGATTTCTTCGTTATTTGATGATGATGATGTATTACTATGTGTGGATTAAAGGCTAATTAATCCTAATCATTTTCATATTATGAAAATCAAGACCCGCACCCCGCACTGAATTTAACGCGCTTCGCAACAGCATTCGCATCGATTTAAACAATTTTGATTTTATGCTGACACTTTTTTTGTTTTGGATTTCTGATAGGAGTATATTATGGTACTAATTGATTGCATCAATTTCATGATGGTTTTCGTCAACGTTTTTGTAGGATTTATGTTCAGCAGGATCACGTCAAACTGCCCGATGAGCCAAAGTCAAGAATGACAGCTTGTAGATTTGTGTCTTTTAATGATATCTTTCATAATCCTGAATTTCTGTGATCGAGAATTTGTTTATTTAATGTCAATGGTAGGTACTATAGTTTTTAAGCCGAGTTCATTAAGATGTCAGATGGTAAGAAGTTTGCAACATATTTATTGTACCCCGCTGTGAGGGTCTAGTTAGAGGCTGCGCCTAAATTGCATTAGGACGCACGTGTGTATTTTTCTTAGACTTTTAAAGGCGATGCTGTGTAAGTGCATTTTTGCTACTTTTGTTTTAGTGGTATCCCAGTGCTGTTTCGAAAGTTTCTTATACGAGTAGGATTTAATCGTCGTTTCATAAGGATGTAATACAATACGTTAAGGTCCATTATTGTATGATTGGCCGAAATGGAGTTTCATAAAACGTGTCACGAAAGTTATGGGGAGCATTCTTTTTTTTGGGCGACGCAAGCTGACCTTTTCGACTATTCTGTATAATTCTTTAAGTTGCAAAATAAATCGTGTGTTCATAATAAAGTTTCAAATGGAAAGATCTCACCATGTTCGTATCAGTATATTGTAGCTTAGCTGCGTGTTGGGCTTCGCTCTAGTATAGTGCTTGTCGTCGCGGGTTTGCCGGTGGTTTTCTTCTGTCTAGGAACTAAGCTAGACACATTCCTTCTGCGAAGACGTTTGAGCCGCAATCACACGCTTTAAGCCTGCGTGACTCCGCTTTATATGTATGTACGATTTATCATTGCGAGTTACTCCCTTACATACTGTAGAGCTCTAGCATAGTAGAATCATCTTAGTCAGGCGTCGCTATGCCTCGGAAGAACGGTATCACGGTATAGGCCTCTTGTCCACGACACCCGAAGGTACCTAATTAGTAACAGTTTACTATTGTAAACAGAGTTGAACGCAATTCATACACATTTTTCACTAAGCTCTCTGGTAACTTTTTGCCCAAAGAAATAATAAGCTAATTCACTACAACACATACACATACAAGGAATCACTTCGGGACTTGGAATTAAATTTAAAATATACCGTTGATTTGATTACGACAACATGTTACGCACTATTGGTATTTAAATTACACATTAATAAACGGAAATGAGATATTTTGAGAAGAAAAATTTACGCGCTATTTGTTTTCGATTTATCTTAACCGTGGCGATGTATTTAACACTGTTTATAAAATACTAATGACGGAGAAACCGCTTCAATATTTTGAGGGATGATTCGTTGTTAACATGCCCATGGGCTCTAAGACAATAGATCTTTTTATGGTCGGCCGGCCGCTTGCGGAACACGTGCAGGATACGACCACTGACAACGGCTGCCCAAAAGGATCTCCCATCTTAATTGTACTCAATATTGAAAAAAAAAGTATTTTCAAGCGGTATCACTAATTATTTGTCCGTTCAAATTAAATGGATCATAAAATGTTCATCATACAACTGTTTTTAGTAAGTAGAAATATGTTTCAGCCCCTTAACAACACAAATATTTCGAATGTTCTCATCAAGCTCGGTGAAAGTGCGCTTGCGAGACCCTTAAGCGTTTAATTGAATTCTCTTTATAAACGCAGAGTGGAGCCACTCGGCACACAGAAGTTAGATTAGTTTGCCTACGACGAGCTAAGCTATTTTAATGGAATTTTAATGTGTACCTTCTTAAAAACTAGAACTGATTGCTGTAGGTTAATGGTACGAGGGAAGTAAGTGCAAACTTAGGCTTCATCGCACGAAGTTAAAACACTATTAAACGTCAAAAAATAATACCCATCTACGAGTACTTTTTGCAGAAGAGTTTAGGGAGGGTATCTTTAAAGCTGAGGAAAATTAGGGTCGTCAAAAATGAGTTGCGAATAACTCAAAAGTGGAACCTCCCCCGTGGGAGAACTTTCATAAATATAAATACTCTAAATCACATAAACTTACGTTAGCGATAGATCTAAACATCTTATGTATGTATATAAAGTATCTTAACGTGTGCTAAGTCAAAACAGCCCAGCGAAAACCAGTCTAATTTTTCTCAGAGCCTTCTTTATTTTCATATTTACAAGATTCTTCTCAAATGAAACTACCACTTTCTGAATTGAAGACATCTCGACAATGATACACATCTCGGAGCTCGCTCTAAAACAAATTCTAAAAGAATTCATCGCGCGAGGAGACGCCATCTGTGAAATTACACAAACTGAATAAAAGTCCTATATTTTCGCATAAATTTCCACATCAGCTCTTGTTTCACAGATGTAGGAGAGCCAAAGAGCTACTCACTATATGGATGAACAAAAAGTGACACATGTTTGGTACCCATCTTATAGTGAAAAGGATCGTTAGACTGTAATAACAGTTTTGCAATTAAATGACCTAACACAGTGATTAATCAACTAATGGACAGACGACTTTCAGTTGAACTTGCGTAAAATTAAACAATTCGCACTTATCACAAAGTTACAAATTCTTTTCAATTTGTTTTGAAGAGGACTTATCGTTAGTGACTCGCGTTAAATAAAATTAACCTTTTACGTGAGTTCGAACCACTTTTTTATGTACGACTACGATTAACTGTTATAAATATGACACCTTATACTGCATTGTTACTTTAATAGTGTCCAGAAAGTAACACTGTAGGTAGTAACACTTCCCTGTAAGTTTTCCGTAAAATATTGTAATATCATTGTGTGCGGATTAGCCTGCCGCGCGACTGTGCAAACCGTAGCACAATGGGCAGACTTATTGCATTAGAGGTAAGTATTAAAGTACTAGAGACTCGTGAACAGTACCATGTTTAGGCTGTCCAGTGTTAAAATCTACAAAATTAATGCTTATACCACAGTAGATTCATTGTTATAGTAGGTAGTGCTAGTAATAAATTGTGGTAGGTAACTCTTGTACAAATACAAGAGTTAGATCAAAATATATTACGAGTAATTAGGGTCTCCCAAGCCGATTTCGACTACGGTGCCCAGTCACAACGGCAAACTGTCTGCTCGGGACATATTATAGCGCACAAGTGTGTGCGCAAATACAGGTGCTCTCTATTCCTTTCACTCTCATAGCCCGATGGGACAGCAATCTGACACGACCAGAGAGAGGGAGATCAGGCGAAGGACCAACAGCTTTACGTGCTTTCCGAGGCACGAGGGTGAATCACCGCCAACTTCTCAACTCCGGGCTACCCTGAAAATTTCTGAAAAACCCAAGTACATGTTTTTGGCTCGACCTGTGGATCGAACCCGGGACCTCTGGCGCAGTCTTCGCTTTAAAGTGAAACTCTATTACCGCTTAAATATTTATCCAACCTAGTTTAGATTTTTGGCACTCCAATCGTGCTAATTACCTTTTGATTATCTCTATTGTAAAGGTCACGCACTTGCTGAGCGGCCCTAAATTTTTATTAGATAACTTGAATATATACTAGCCCTGTGTTGATGCCAGTGAATCGACTTACGAGTACACATTAGATGGTAGAATGTTGGGCAATGATGATAGACATCACGGAGGGATTATCCCAGGCTTTGACGATGGTCAGATCAGATTCCACTTGCTTGAAGGCATAGAAACCCTATCACGCAAGCAGACCTTTCGCTTCTTCCTTTAAGCTTTCACCTTCGAATACTTTATTTAGGATTGAATAATGTATGTCGAATAAAGGCGCCAAACATCTATTTACTGCAATGAAGTATAACTCTTTACCCGGAACTTATGAATATTAACTCCATCCGCATTTCGCGTTACAAAATTATGCAAGATTCACACAAAGACGTTCTAATTGATGTAAATACCTCGCACAATTGGATAAAATTAGGCGAATTGCGGTCTGAGAGACTTTCGGATACTGACTATCGAATAACATTTAATACCTCTCGCATAGTCCCTCATAAATATGCTAATCCATGCGATTCTCCATCTATTATTCTAATATTGTTCTAGTGTGAAATTTCCGAAAATTCTCTTCAGGATAAGTTTTGGGAATAAATTAAATCGGTATTTTGCGTAATGATTGTTTTAGCGAGCGTTTGACTTATAATTGAGTCGCTTAAAGACCCATTCATAAAGCGGGAGTACTTATAAGTTTTTAACACTCATTATAATAAGAATATCTTAATTCTACAACCTATGAGCAAACCTGCCTACCTTAAGGAATTGAATAAAAAACAATACATTACAATGTGTTAATTTTACACTTGATCAAACTTTTAGGGAGTGCTCTAATGATGGTTTTGAACAACTTTTGGTATGTGTGTATGTTCCACACAAAAAAATATTTTCATCTCGGAGAAAATGTATGGAATAGCTGTTTTTTTTTCTCGAATTCGAATTTGGATCGAAGTATAGTGAAAGTTGTTCAAAACCGTAATTAGAGTTTCTGAAAGTTTGATTAAGTGTAAAACTATCACATTCTATATAAATACATACTACATTTATCAGAATTTTTGTAAGTTCCTCTATCAAAGGGACTGTTAGCGAAAATGGTTGACATGAAACTTATCTTTCATTCTTTGTCCCCAAAGAATTGCAAACTATTTCAATATCCTTAGTTAGATCGAGTGAGATCAATCTAAGTTAACTAATCCCCGATTTGTCATCTACGCTCAGCGTTCCTTTGTATATCGACGTAATCGACATCACTCGCTTTGATACCGGCTAATTGCTTTCAATTGTTAATTAATAGGACATGTTGAATTACGAACCCACATCAGTTGTAATTGCAGATTATGGGGTAGATCAGTCCTCCTTTGCAGCGGTCACGCAGCATCCGTGCTTCGGATCCGGAAGAATACGGATGGATATACAGGGTGTTGTTTTGGTCAGTGACATCCAACTCAGGGTAATAATATGAGTTATGCCTATTCTAAATAAAATGTTTTTTTTTTTTTAATTTAGAGCAAGTTTTACACAAGAAAACCTCTTCATAACATAAAAAAAAACCGGCCAAGTGCGAGTCGGACTCGCGCACTGAGGGTTCCGTGCCAACTTTAACTGAATAAGGGAATCCACTTACATCTACTTAGTAAAATACCAAAATATTTAGTTGACTGCAAATATAACTTTGTTTTTCATAGTGTTTGTATGAAATACAAAGTTATATTTGCGGTTGTTAAAAATGTGCTATATCTTAAAAACTTCTCGTTCTATCCCGTCCAAACCAATTTTCGTTGAAGGTATTTGTTAAGGTCTACATCATATATTATTTTTAAAATTTACACTTGCTTGGTTTCGAAGTTAGATGGGGGGACGCCCATTTTACCACTTTGGAAGCGTGTAGCTATGAAACTTTAGACTTTAAAAGAAAATAGTTTTAGAAACCTCGATGTCATTTAAAAAAATCTATCTATAGATACCCCATAGACATAGGTTTGATTAAATTTTTTTTTTTTTGTTTTAGTTGGGGAGACCCCCTTAAATGTCATTATTTTTTATTTTTTGTATGAGAATCAGTAAGTGGTTAAAAGAATACATCTCCCTACTAAATTTAAACAGTGTAATGCTTATAGTTATAGAATAATATGGCTGTGACATACGGACGGACAGACATACAGACAGACAGACAGACAGACAGACAGACTTGACGAAACTATAAGGGTTCCGTTTTCTGCCATTCGGCTACGGAACCCTAAAAATGACAAAACGAATGTTAAAAAAATATTTTTCTTTGTATGTGTGTACACTAATCAAAAAGGTTCCCGCAGAATATCAGTATCGTGACATGCCTCGCGCTGTCACGAATGATGCTGAGCGGGGACCTTTTTGACACATAGGTTCCTATTATTTATATATTTTAAATATCTATTAAAACTGATGTTTATATGTAATAATATTTATAATAATCGTGTTTTTTTTGTTGTCTATGATTGTAACTTATGTGTCAAATAAAATAATTTCTATTCTATTCTATTCTATGATGGGAAAACTCGCACCCTAGCACGTAGCTAGCGCTTATCTACGAAATACTACGCCGTAGCTAGTAAGCTTCAAAGAGGCTACCTGCGCTGGTAGTCTGATGTTGCAAAAATTTGACATTTTGTTATCACAAAAAATAGCTTGCAGTATCACGAAATCTGATAAAATTAACCGTATTCATATCGCAATCTTCAAACGTACACATTTGCCACGAATCGTACCCGATACACATCCTCCCATTATCTAGGGTAAACGTTATAAAGGAAGATATTTTTATACTGGAAAGCTTAAAGTCCTTACTGTCGAACTGATGGTTTTTACTGTCAATAAATATGCAACAATTCATCAAACTTAATTAAAGATATCTGACTGATTGTAAATAGAGCCAAAAAAATGGCATGAAATCATAATAAAGGTTCAGAAAATAATATTTTGCAATAAACTTTATCTCAGCACAAGCACACAGCAATAAAACCGGCTAAGTGCGAGTCGGACTCGCTCACTAAGGGTTCCGTGCCAACTTTAACTCAATTAGAGATCCACTTACTTCAACTTAGCCGAAATACCATAATATTTTGCTGACAGCAAATATAACTTTGTTTTTCATAGTATTTCTATAAATAATAAAGTTATGTTTGCGGTTATTAAAAATACTCAAAAACTGTTAGTTCGATCTTGTTCAAACCAACTTCTACATCATGTATTTTTTTCAAAATTTACACTCGCTTAGTTTAAAAGTTAGATGGGGGAGGACACCTATTTTACCTTGACTTTTAGAGAAAATGGTTTGAGGGTCCTCATTGTCATTTTAATAGACCATAGACACGCTACACGCATAGGTTTGACAAAATATATTTTTTTTTGGTTTTGGTTTCGTGTATGGGCCCCTCCTTAAATATCATCATTTTGCATTGTTTGTATGGGAATCGTAAAGCGGTTAACATCTTTCTGCCAAATTTCAATAGTGTGATGCTAATAGTTTCAGAATAAAGTGGCTGTGACATACGGACGGACATACAGACAGACAGACTTGACGAAACTGTAGGGGTTCTGTTATTTGCCATTCGGCTACGGAACCCTAAAAATAAGCTTTGTGATACGGCTATGACGATACACAAGCCTTATTTTAATCATTTTAGTTACTGATATTTTTCGAGATACGCGTGGAAAAACTTTTGCACTCGTACTCGTATATATACCTATACTTTTACATTAAAAAACGCAAGAAATGGCAGCCATCATTTTTCTCTTTAAATAACATGGAGTTTTTACCATAGGTTTCACCGACGGCTCCCAGCATTAGAAGGTTCGCGGTGAATATTAATTTAAGGAAAAATAAATATAATTCCTGCAACACCGATAATAAGTAAATCAATACCTTATGTCAGTTTGACATTAAATAAACAACGTTTTGCAAATAATTTATCATTACAACTTTTAAATTAAATTCCACAAAAATTTAATATTCAACTAGTGATTATTAAATGGTCAAAATCCCCGCAAGGTAGCGGTTTCAAACCGAGTTTATTTTCGGTTTCTCACTTCATAAGATCCGAGCCCCTCATGTATTGCAAAACTTTTAAAAACAAATTTTCAGCAGATTACAGTTAAAAAGACTTAAAAGACAGAGCAAGAACTTACAAAACCCGAAAAACGAAACCAGAACGAGCGCATAAAGATGCAGGAGACATGTGAAGTGCATTAGGAATGATTTATAATAGCTTTTTCAATTATTTTCAGGCCTTTTTCACGAATTGCTGCAGTTGAAAGTTTGAAGGAGTGACAAAGCAATAATTGCAGTACCTAACCGACTAATAAAAAAGGACGGTGTAATAATTTATTTAAATAACACAAAATACCTTCTAATAAATGATTCTACCCCTCTAATATACGCTATTCCCTCTAATCAATGGTTGTCTGGAAGAGATAAGAGACAAGACCGCCAATATTGTACTTCTTATGATTTGATTGAAATGTTTTTGTTTTTTGTGTCTTTATTTGTGCAATATTCTTTAATATTTGTTATTATTATCATTAAATGCGAATCATTTCAGAATATTTTATTTATCTTTTCTCATACGTTATGTATAGTAACAGAAAATTTTCATTATTTAGAGTAAGTTGAATTCGTCGTAACGCCTAATAGGACATACGACAGCTATCATTATAAAATGATTTTTTACTTAATGTTAGTTTAATAAACATATATTACTTATTCATCGGTGCAACCTAGAACTTTTCTGTCCCAATGACTGTCCTTCGCGATATGTACTCTGCCCGTTGCTACTTGAACTTATGAACCCTCACACACGACTTTTAACATCGATGCACTCGCGCGTGTTAAAAATGCGCTTCAACATCGGGACTCACGCAATGAATAGATTTAATTTCGCAGCGATGCAGTTGGCGTTAGTATGGATGCAAACGCCAAAATTCAGTACATGATTTGACAATTTCCAGCTTCTTCATCGTGACTGCATCGATGCTGCATCGTGACTGCATCGCTGATAAAAGTCGCAGAGTGTAAAGGGTCTATAGTTTCACTGGTCTAAGTCCGTTGCGATCGCAGGATAACACTGGATGCCACCCGCAAACGGTTACTGTAGAAAACTATGTTGGAGGCCTATTCTAGCTTATACATAAAGCATGATGATGGTGACGTAGAAGTATTCGCTTAGATAAAAACCACTCAATTCAAAAGGACGGAAATGTCATTTTAGTTAGTATGATCACCCATCCAAATGCGACGAAACTGTAAATACTTTGGTTTCATAAAAAAATAAACAAGAACTCAAGAGCTTTAGAAGCTGTTATTTATCTAGTAGTCTACCTTTTAGCTGTATTAATGAGAGCCAAATAAGGGTTGCAAATAGTGATCGAGTGTTCTAGTGGTTATCAACTTTCTTTTAAAAATTGTTGCCCTCATCGTGCATTATTGTCTTAAATATACTTTAAAAATATAATTTTAAGTAAAGGCGCAAATTATAGATTGTTTTATCAGCTACATTACTAATTAAATAAATAAACATCGTTTGGACATTATTTCGTAATATAATATTATATTATAATATTAAATATATAATTATTTCGAAAGTGCCTTAAAATTTGAGGTAACGTAAGTAAGAATG
Source organism: Pyrausta purpuralis (assembly GCA_963924145.1). NCBI lineage: Eukaryota > Metazoa > Arthropoda > Insecta > Lepidoptera > Crambidae > Pyrausta > Pyrausta purpuralis. Next base: position 21,615,052 of record OZ001649.1, read on the forward strand.
TACGTAAATTAAGTAGTAAATACTTTATCTAATTGAAAATATCAATTATGGAGTTAAATTAGGGGATTCCGACGGGATTTCATATTTTCTTATTATTCAACCCTCAACACAATTTGTTGTATACATCATTGGAATTGTTATCAGGCTTTTGAAAATGATAATTAAAAATACTGCGTTTATTTTAACCTTATTACCGCACAAATGCGACAACTAGGCCACGAGTATTAAATAAAATAATTTCTAGTTACTTATCTTTTTTCGACGATAATGAAAATGACATTAGAAAATTGTGCTTGCGAGATTGACATTTGTAAAAATTGCAAGTCCCGACGAATGGAGTTATCGTCGAAATTAGCCGTATTCAAATACAAATCTTAAGTAAAGGAAATGTATGAAAATTATTAAAAAGCATCATAGTCTATTAAAAAGCATGTCTCTAGAAGTTAGTTCCTAGAAGTATCCGTAAGAGGCTCTTTACATTCGAAAACAATAGGAACACCGTATCTAGGAATTTAACCCTTTAGTAAAGGTAAAAAATACATAGAAAAATCTTTAGATTTTTTTCTAACATAATTCTAGCATAATTTTCGATTCTTCTGCTAAGATGAGCTTTTACAGATTTTCATTACTCTCGAAAGCGTTATCGTTAACATTTGTCAAAATTAGTGTGTCGAGTTCTGCAAATTTGCGTTGTCGGCGTATCGACTGTCAAAACACCGTGTCGAGTCTCGCAATTCACGAGTTACTCGAGTTAGCATACGTCACTTCGCGTCGAAACTACCACGCCTGCGCTGGTAGTCTGATGTTGCAAAAATTTTACATTTCATTATCACAAAAAATAGCTTGCAGTATCACGAAATCTGATAAAATTAACCGTATTCATATCGCAATATTCAAACGTACACATTTGCCACGAATCGTACCCGATACACATCCTCCCATTATTTAGGGTAACCGTTATAACGGAAGATATTTTTATATTAGAGAGCTTATAGTCTTTATTGTCGAACTGATGGTTTTTACTGTCAGTAAATATGCAAAAAATCATCAAATTTAATTAAAGCTGTCAGACTGATTGTAAATAGAGACAAAAAAAATGGCATGAAATCATAACAAAGGTTCAGAAAATAATAATATGTAATAAACCTCATCTCATCACAAGCACACAGCAATAAAACCGGCCAAGTGCGAGTCGGACTCACTCACTAAGGGTTCCGTGCCAACTTTAAGTCAATTAGAGAGTGGATCTCTTACTTCCTTACGATTACTTCCACTTAGCCAAAATACCACAATATTTTGTTGACAGCAAATATAACTTTGTTTTTCATAGTATTGCTATAAAAAATAAAGTTTTGTTTGTGGTTATTGAAAATATGCTCTATCTCAAAAACTGCTAGTTCGATCTTATTCAAACCAACTTCTACATCATGTATTTTTTTCAAAATTTACACTCGCTTAGTTTAAAAGTTAGATGGGGGAGGACACCCATTTTACTTAGACTTTTAGATAATAAGGGTTTGAGGAACCTCATTGTCATTTTAATAGACACGCTAAACGCATAGGTTTGACAAAATAAAATTTTTGGTTTTAGTTTCGTGTATGGGAGCCCCTCCTTAAATATCATTATTTTGTATTGTTTGTATGAGAATCGTTAAGCGGTTAACAGGATACATCTTTCTCCCCAATTTCAATAGTGTGATGCTTATAGTTTCAGAATAAAGTGGCTGTGACATACGGACGGACATACATACAGACAGACAGGCTTGACGAAACTATAAGGGTTCCGTTATTTCCCATTCGGCTACGGAACCCTAAAAAGCTTTATGATACGGCTATGACGATACACGAGCCTTATTTTAATCTTTTTAGTTACTGACGACCCGTCTGGTGTAGTGGTCGAGAAATCGCCTACTACGCAGCGGGTTGCGGGTTCGATCCCCGCACAATACAAACATTTGTGTGCATGAACATGTCTGTTTGTATTGGTCTGGGTGTTTTCTATGTATATCATGTATGTATTTACAAACAAAAAAGTATTTAAGTATTATATCCGTTGTCTGGCATCCATAACACAAGCTTTGAGTGAGCTTACTTTGGGACTAGATGGCGATGAGTGGGAATGTCCAAAGGTTTTTTTTTTACTGATATTTTTCGAGATACCCGTAGACAAACATTTGCACTCGTACTCGCACATATACTTTAACATTAAAACAACGAATAAATGGCAGCAATCATATTTATTTTTATATAACATGGAGTCTTCACCATAGGTTTAACCGACGGCTCCCAGCATTAGAAGGTTCGCGGTGAATATTAATTTAAGGAAAAATAAAAATAATTCCTGCAACACCGATAATAAGTAAATCAATACCTTATGTCAGTTTGACATTAAATAAACAACGTTTTGCAAATAATTTATCATTGCAAATATTAAATGAAATTCCACAAGAATTCCCAGCCAATTATAGTGAAATACAAAATAGGAAAATATTAAAACACATTATCTTGACTTTCGGTAAATCGTTTAATGTAGAGATCGGATAAATAAATAGATTCCATGCATGTAAGTAATAAAATTTTGCAACGTGTTTTTATTTTCATAAGTAGCTAGATATTCAGAGTCTGTTTATTGGTTTCATTATTTAAATATAATATTTAACTAGTGACTAGGTCAAAATCCCCGCGAGGTAGCGGTTTCAAACTAAGTTTTTTATCGGTTTCTCACTTCATAAGATCCGAGCCTCTCATGTATTGCAAAACTATTTAAAAACAAGTTTTCAGCAGATTACAGTTAAAAATACTTAAAAGACAGAGCAAAAACTTACAAGAACCCGAAAAACGAAACCAAAACGAGCGCATTAAGATACAGGAGACATGTGAAGTGCATTAAGAATGATTTATAATAGCTTTTTCAATTATTTTCAGGATTTTTTGACGAATTTCTGCAGTTGAAAGTTTGAAGGAGTGACAAAGCAATAATTGCAGTACAATAAAAAATGACAGTGTAATAATTTTATTAAAAAACACAAAATACCTTACAATAAACGATTCTACCTCTCTAATAAACGTTATTCCCTCTAATCAATGGTTTGGCTGGAAGAAATAAGAGACAAGACTGCCAAAATTGTACTTCTTATGATTTGATTAAAATGTTTTTGTTTCTTGTGTCCTTATTTGTGCGATATTCTTTAACATATATTATTATTATCATTAAATGCGAATCATTCCAGAATATTTTATTTATCTTTTCTCATACGTTATGTATAGTAACAGAAAGTCGCGTTTGTTACAGTTCTTATAACTCGATACGGAGGCACAATTATCATTATTTAGAGTTAGTTAAATTTGTCGTCGCACCGAATAGGACATACGACAGCTATCATCATAAAATGATTTGAAAAGCAAATAAAGTATGTTAGTATGATAACCATATAATATCACTAATTCATCGGTGCAACCTAGAACTTTTCTGTCCCAATGACTGTCCTTCGCAATATGTACTCTGCTCGTTGCTACTTGAACTTATGAACCCTTACACACGACTTTTAACATCGATGCACTCACTTAACCGATTTAATTGAGCAGCGATGCAGTTGGCTTAAGTATGGATGCAAACGCCAAAATTCAGTACATGATTTGACAATTTCCAGCTTCTTCATCGCGACTGCATCGATTCTGCATCATGACTGCATCGCTGCTAAAAGTCGCTGAGTGTAAAGGGTCTAGTTTCACTGGTCTAAGTCAGTTGCGATCGTAGGATCACACTGGATGCAACCCGCAAACGGTTACTGTAGAAAACTGTGGTGGAGGCCTATTCTAGCTTGTAGAATGATGATGGTGACGTAGAAGTATTCGCTTAGATAAAAAAATCACTCAATTCAAAAGGACGGAAATGTTCATTGCTGAAATGTCTGAACCGTAGCGTAAGTAACTTTGGTTTCCTAAAAAATAAACAAGAACTCAAGAGCTTTAGAAGCTGTTATTTATCTAGTAGTCTACCTTTTAGCTGCATTAATGAGAGCCGAATAAGGGTTGCAAATAGTGACCGAGTGTTCTAGTGGTTATCAACTTTTTTTTTAAATTGTTGCCTCTCATCGTGCAAAATTGTCTTAAATATACTTTAAAAATATAATTTGAAGTAAAGGTGCAATATTATATATTGTTTTACTTCGTTAATGCCTTAAAATTTGAGGTAATGTAGGTAAGACGGTACGTAAATTAAGTAGTAAATACGTTATCTTATTAAAAATATCAATTATGGAGTTAAATTAGGGAATTCCGACGGGATTTCCTATTTTCTTTTTATTCAACCCTCAACACAATTTGTTGTATACATCATTGGAATTGTTATCAGGCTTTTGAAAATAATAATTAAAAATACTGCGTTTATTTTAACCTTATTATCGCACAAATGCGATAACTGGGCCACGAGTATTAAATAAAATAATTTCTAGTTACTTATCTTTTTTCGACGATAGTGAAAATGACATTAGAAAATTGTGCTTGCGAGATTGACATTTGTAAAAATTGCAAGTCCCGACGAATGGAGTTATCGTCGAAATTAGCCGTATTCAAATACAAATCCTAAGTAAAGGAAATGTATGAAAATTATTTAAAAGCATCGTAGTCTATTAAAAAGCATGTCTCTAGAAGTTAGTTCCTAGAAGTATCCGCAAGAGGCTCTTTACATTTGAAAACAATAATACACCGTATCTAGGAATTAAACACTTGAGTAAAGGTAAAAAATACATAGAAAAATCTTTTGATTTTTTTCTAACATAATTCTAGCATAATTTTTGATTTTTCTGCTAAGATGAGCTTTTACAGATTTTCATTACCCTGCATAGTGTTATCGTCAACATCTGTCAAAATTAGTGTGTCGAGTCCTGCAAATTTGCGTTGTCGGCGTATCGACTGTCAAAACACCGTGTCGAGTCTCGCAATTCAGAAGTTACTCGAGTTAGCATACGTCACTTCGCGTCGAAACTACCACGCCTGGTGATGGTAGTTTTGATTCGATAGCTGTACCGCATAAAATTATATATTTTATTGTTTTTTACCAATTAAAAAAATAATATATATATATTTTTTGGCATCAGTATCGTTTGTACAGCCACCCCTGAGTCGCTCGTCGCTGACCAAAACAACACCCTGTACAAAAAGGTTAAAATATCGCATTAATGTTATGGGGAAAATGCTTCAAAACTCTAAAATGGCTTCATTGTATTGTTAATAAAGTATTCGACAAACTGAACAAACGTAATTAAAAAACGTATTGCATGCGAAACCGCCATAAGTGCTGAATATAACACATACTCGTAGTTATCAGAAATTAAACTCTGTTCGCAGAAACTGGTAGTCTGTCATTAGCTTATAAATCAGTAGCAGTTGAGTTGTATGGGGTTTTTTAAGTGAAACGTAGACTGATTGCAATGAAACTAGATACGAAATAAATTTTGTCATTATGGTATTAAATGGCTCGATTGTTACTTGTACCATAAGCCTATTTATTTCAATTGTCATGTTATTTTTTTAGGCATGAATCCACTTATTAGCTTTGTTATTTTTCCATGTAAGTACTTTATTTAATATTAACTTGTGTTGTAAGATGTTTAACTTGTTGGTTTTATATGACTCACGGGGTTGACTTCAAGATATTATGTTTTATTAAATATTTTTATATTATGATACGTTATTTTTCTTGAGTCCTACACTTAGCAGCCCCGCGAGGAATACAATCTTCTTTTTATTGCGTCTCCAATAGACTTGCTAATAGTGGTATGAAATACATAAAAGATATTTTATATGAATTTAATAAGAATGATTCGTAGTTATTTTGAGTTCGTATTACTGCATAAACACAAAAAGTATAAGTACTATCGCAAATTAGTGTTCTTATTTATATACTTTATTGTAATTGTGCCAGGAGTAGCTAAGTTCAGATCTAGATTAACCAATTCGTATTTAAAGAAACAGAAAACAGGAATACCATATCTAAGTTAGTTGTAGAGACAGGTTTTAACTTTAATTTCTAATGAACAAGAATTCTGTTGAAATCAACAGTGAAAATCTGGAGCTGGTCTGCTGCTAGAAATTGTTTTTGATACTTTAGGCATGTTTCACAATGTCCTGATGAGTGGTTAACGTTATTTGTCCAACAATACTTCATACAACATATAACTTAAATTAATCTTTATTTAATAGTCCTGGTGGACAAATATATCCTAAAAAATAAGAATGTCCAGTTGGACGAAAACCAAAATGCACTAAAAAGTATTAAATAAACTCTTCACCATTAAAAGGAAAGGAATCCGTTTTAGGCAAACAATTTCTTTTTGGAGTCGGTGCTGTTTTGGAGTTAGTTGATGCTTGATGGTCAAAGTGATGGCACCGACTCCAAAAAGAAATTGTTTGCCTAAAACGGATTCCTTTCCTTTTAATGGTGAAGAGTTTATTTAATACTTTTTAGAACATTTTGGTTTTGAAGTCGGTTTTTACTTTTTTTTAAAGTTTATTTTATTTCTTCATTTTTAGTGATTACATAAGAGGGGGGGGGGGGGGAGTTGCACCTTATGATTCTATTTTTTTTAAAGCTACGAATTACCTATCATAAGTTCCGTCATTATAATTACTGAACTCCTAAGCGTTAAGGAGTTCCACCATCAGCTCAGCCCCACAAGATATTGACTATCAGACGTAACAACACGTCAACATTAAGATTCTAGTAAAGAAACTCTATTCGTGCCTTTAAAATTTGAGGGTTTCCCTCGATTACACCAAGATCCCATCATCAGATCCCAAAAAGGAAAAAATAGGACCAACTAGAAGGTACACCCTCTTAGTAGGCGAAATTTTTTTTCAATTCGGTGGACAAACGACTGAGATATGAGGTAACATACATACAAAAAAAAAAAAACATACAGTCGAATTGATAACCTCCTCCTTTTTTGAAGTCGGTTAAAAAGACAATCCAGGACAGAATTGCCTGGTGCTAATTAATTAGGAGAGCCCCACTTAAAGTGGAAAAAAAAGAAGAAGAGTCGTTATTTAGTGCTAATTTGTCAATGGTGAAACAGGCCCTAAAGGAAAGGGTTCTATAAAACTGAACTGCATTCCTTCATGTGGTTAATTCTTATGATCAAATGCAACAACTTTTTGTATAGGACCAACATCGTGATCCCAAAAAAAAAACTCTTTCCCTAGAGTACCGATCATTGATGCTAGTTTGTACGGAGAAGTCAACTTTTTTGGGATTTTGATTTTGGTCCCATACAAAAAGCTGTTATATTTTAGCAACCATCACTGCCGAGAAGGAATGCAGTACATTTTTTAACCCTTAAATTTAAGTTGCCGAATTTGGAATGATAGAGTATATATTTAGGATTGAAATAAGACAAATTATAGGCTTTTTAATGCTGAAACCTGGCTTCAGCATCGAAAAATCTATGTGAGACGCATATGTCCGCGGTAAGGGTTAAAAACCCTGTAGTACTACAAAGACTTTAGCTTGTATACTCCTTATGAATATTCCTTTATCTGTAACTTTGTAAGCCCTCTATGATCCATCATATTTCATGTCGCTCTCATACAATACCTATTCTAAGCAAGTACATCGTTCATGTTACGTGTCAGATTAAATTAGTCTGGATTTTGTTTGTTCTGGTACCTTGGTTCTACGCTAGAACAAATATTGGCTTCTGTTTGGGACCTCTTTTGGGCATGTTTGCAGAGTTGTATGTTACCATTAAGGTGAATTATGCTTAAAGCTCTCAAGAGTTGTTTCTAGCTCAAATTTTTTAGGCAAATAAATTGGTCATAAACTTTTATTTGGATAGCTACTTGCGTAAGAATATATGTGACTTTTCTGCTTATATTTAAAGATATTGATTAACCTCTTTACATGTAAGCTCTAAATAGGTGATCTGCTTTTGAACTTCCAATCAACAACCGGGGGAATAATCGCATAAATAAAACAATTATGTATGAAATATGAACAATTTATTAATAAACGTGAACGTGGTGGTGTAAAATGGCGATTAAGATGACTAGCCAGGTGTTTGTCGCTCTCTGTCCCAGGCAGCCTCCTTGGTGCAGCTCTGCAAGGCTCTCTCCTATACAACAAAACAAAAAGGCTTAAAACATGGTTGATTTCAATTTTGCACTACCTATAGTCAATATAAATTCAGAGTAAAGAAACATCTGTTTAAATTACAAAAAAATTGAGAAGGACTCCTACGCACACTTTTAATTCACCAATCTTTCACAGCCAACCAAGTGGTCGTCGCATTTGATTAGTTTCTGTTCTTCTGTCCTTAAAGTCTCGATTTCGATTCTAATAGTGAGTAAAACTAAAATTGGTTTCTGGTTTTAGAGAGTAGTTGGCGGTGTTGACATTTTTGAAAGCTTGATAGATATAGAGAACATTTTGCGACTACACACAATATTGCCTGCACTTTGCAGCTTCTTTTGTTTCAAGCAAGGCTCGTTTCTACGTCGTGTGTGCAAGCGACTTGGGTTTTAAAGTGTTAAGGCGACAGAAATTTCAGACGTAGGTACCTTTGATAACGTGCAACATGACACGCGCGGGTGGCGGCGCGGGAGGCGGCGCGCGCGCAACGGTGCACGTGTAGCGGCCGGCGTCGTCGCTGCGCACGCGCGCCACGCGCAACACTGAGTTTGCGCCGTTTGCGCCGAACTCCGTGCGGACACTGCACACAAGTTGTTGTAGTTAGGTACACAAAGAAGAAACTTTAACTGAAATTGGAGGAGGTAAAGATCGTACTAGACACAGATAGACTTAGTTTTAAATTGCAGCAGCACTTAAAAATTGTGAAATTGCAATTAAATGAAAAAAAAAACACGTCTGTCAGAAAAACTGATTGCTTTTAATTTCATGCTTGATGAAGCTGGAATCATAAATTGTAGGTTTGTGGGCAAGTATTAAGGCAAAGCCATACACATTGACATTGCGTAGCGTCTTCATTCCGTTGCGTGATCAATCCGTCATACAACTTATATTGTCGTAGCAGATTTGTATGTAAAACGATGGAGTTGCACTGCTCTAACGTCTTCTTACAAATTATGACTTTTAGCATCGATGCAGTCGCGATGCAGCATCGATGCATTCGCTAAATGTCAACCTTTAAACACAGCGCTATGCAGTCGCGCTTCTACATCAATGCTAATGATTCTAAATTAAATGAGTCGCGATTATGAAACGCGTTTTCAAAACGTGCTACTGCATCGATGCAGGTGCAACGGAAAGGAGATACAACACAACGGCAGCGGCTACGCTTTCGAATGTCATCAAGTCAACTCTAGTGTTGTCCACTCGTTCTCTACAAGAACTTATTCTAAACTCTAACCTGATCCCTCCTCTAGTGGTGTCATCGTTTAAAAGCGCCTCCCTCCTGAACCATAGCAGCGAAGGCCCGCCCTCCATCTTTAGGCCTCTGACCTCGCACCGGAGAGCCACGGTGCTCCCCAGCTCGCACACTTGCTCCGACACTCCCGCCCCTGCCCCGTCGACTATCCGTACTGACACCTCTGGAAGAAAGTACTGAATTTAGTTTCAAAGTTTTTGCTAGGTTTGCGTAGTAATCTTATTAGCTTCTAGATTTCTAGAGCTTCTAGTTTCTGAAGACGCAGTTTTAAGGGTGGCATCTGGATAACTACAGGGTTAAGTAAGGTTGACGATCACGAAGCAACACTTGGGGATTAAAATATTACCAGCTTTAAAAATTTTTGCTTTGATTTTTTTGTTATAAAAAGATATACATATAAGTAGTATAAGATACAAATATAGTCAGGTGATCCACTAGGTAGGTATCACTTTATGTTTTTATTTATAACAACTTTAGTATTTTCGCTCGACCCACCAATAAATGAGGACTTACAGAATGCCTACAAAATAGTCAATAGCTTAGTTTTTACCTACCAGGCACGTGTAGCGTTACTCGCGCGGTGCGAGGGGGGTGAGCTGACAGTTGGCAGTCGTAATGTGCCGCGTCAGAAGGCCTGACTTCTTTCACTTCTAACCTCCAAATGTCTGGTGGGATGAATTTCGCTGAGTACCTAACAAAGAAAGAAAGATAAAGTAAAAAAAAGAAATACTTAAATGATTTTATGTCATTACTTTTTTTTTACTACCTGTTGTCCGCAGTGTACAGTTGTGTCCCTGTAGTGATCAACTCCATTGGTTGCTCATCATTTTTTCTCCTTACCCACGATACCTGCAATACATATAATATGATTGAATATAGCTAGATATCTAAATTTGTTGCATGACTCTGCATTTAGATTGCGCTCGTTTGCCTTTAAAAATTTGTATGCCAAAAAGTAGGTACACGTGCAAGCTTTGCATCAACATAAAATCACGAAGAATGTTGCAAGTGTTTCACTCAGGTCAAATCTCATTGCTATTTTTTATTCTATGACCCGACACATCGTCTCTAAACGTACGAAGGCACGTCAACCTAAACGATGGGCTGTCTTTTGCACTCGGTATAAGGGCTATTTTTCAGCAAAAGTATATAGTTCGTTGTACTAGCAACACAGTACGTGAGCATACTTATAAACTGTTATCGTGCAGCGCGTCCACTTTGCAATCCAGATGCGCCGTGGAGCCGACGAACGCTTCTATCTCCGGAGCGGCTGCTGCATAAATACTATTTCCAGGACTCACTCTGCGAAGAAAATGTTTAAACTTGAAATCCGAGACGCCGAGATATTTATGGTAATACAATCATAGTAAAACGTGAGGATTTGAAAACCAATGCAAACAGTATGCTGTTGAAGCAGTTTTGAAAGGCATGTGCACAAAACGAGATTTTATAAAGAGACTAACGGACCCAGCAAACTTTGTTTCACCCTCAGCCCCGTACCGTTCCGGCCCTGTCCCGCCCAGCCCCGTAATATTAAAATTGAAAGAATCCCAGCGAAATTTCTTTCGCACCAGTCCTCCCCAACGTTTACCGCCACAACGTTTCGCCCCGGCCCCATCTCGCCCAGTTCCTTAATTTTAAAAGTTAAGCTGTCCCTGCGCATATTGTTTAGCCCCAGCCCCGGCTCCGTCTAATGGAATAAACAATCCAATGTCCTTTTCCTGGTTATAGGCTACCTCCCCAAGAAATTTCAGTCAAATCGGTTTAGCCGTTCATGAGTTATAAATAGTGTAACTAACACGATACTTTTTTGTATCTCTTATTAACTCCGTATGATATCTTTATTTTTTTTCACACATTTAATTACGATTTCATTCCAATTTTATCTAGATATTTAGTTAGCCATAAAAACGTAGGTATTTGCTATAAAAAGAGCTCACTTATTAGTCTACTCAAATCCTGTATTAAATAATTTAAACTTTTCCTCAGAAAACGGAGGCCACTCTACCAAAGTAATGAATTTAATTGGTTTAACAATCCAGAGTGTTTTCCTAACTTATAATAACTTGTAAATCTAAACATTATGTCTAGTTTTCAAATTCACAAATTCAAGTTTCTGATTAAATACCAGATCTATCCTATCCGGCAATTATACAAATTACATCTAACCTAATACAAAACTTTATGAACATCTGTTCTCGAAATTCAGGATCAAAACGTTTTAATTCGAGCTATGTATTCTAATTGTTTCCCTTGTTACAATAATTACTTGTAAAGATAATTAAGACATTTTAGTTACTGGGGCAATTTAAAATTGGATTCCACAAATTCATTATTGAGTTTATAGCTAAGGTCGTCTTTAAGGTTATCTTGTTAGTGCGATTAATTGTGGAATAAGGTAGAAAATAAAGATAATGTAATTCATAATTTCAGATCATGTCAATGATTTAATGAATTAAAATCAACGCATAATTTGAGGATTGCAATATTGGAGGAATGTCAAAAGGACCTCGGAGATTCCAATAGATATAATTTATTGGTACGAACGGGCAAAAGTAACAACCACAATTTTTCACAGAAAGATCAGAGAGCGGAAACGGGAAAAACGAGCCGGCTACATAAATATGACAGCTTCATTTAGATCTTCATTTAGGTTGAGCTTACACAATAGAAACTATCTTTCCAACATGCACTATTTCCAAGCACTTATGTAAATATATATATATTTCACTACTAGTAATTTTGAAAAAACGGAGATATTACAATTTCACGGTTTTACATCCGTAAGATTTTGATGTGTCTTATAAAATGGGATTCACTTCGCCTACCCCGTTTATCCTTTACCTACCCTGAGTTACCTCTTTGCCCGTTCCGTCATTTTAATTTACGTTTTAATGTGTAAAGTTCGGTACAGTTCAAAAGTACTCGATAGATTACAATCAAATGAATTGAAAATCGTTTAATTGTAATCACGCGGTGATTGCAATATTACGGTGACATATACACCAAATTCAGATAATCGAAAAAGATAAGCTAAGTTGACTTACTTGCCATTCCTATGTTGGTGTGTGTTAGAATATGTATCAAAGATATAGTTCAGCAGTGGTGCACTAGATCCTGTTTCTCCTGGCTTCCTCCTCCTCTCCACCTGTGGTGGAGGACTTATAAGCGTTGTCACTGTTGTCATATCTGTCACCTTAACGTCACTAAAAGACCCGTGTACTGTCCTATCAACATTGACTAGCCTTCGTTGTCTATTCCTCTTATCATCTAACCGCACTGTTTCATTGACTACGTTAGCACCTTTATTTATATCAGTTGTTACTTCTGCATCACAACACTCTTTGACTGTTACATCACTTTCGAAATTTTGATCAATATTAACTGTAACGTCACTGTTTTGATAATTGGAAATAAGGTTAACTTTGGTTCGGTTATAGTCTGTGGTGTGAAGCATTTGGTAAATAATATTTATGGTCGGTTGGAAGCCTGTTTCCTGGTCTGGGAGTCTCGAAGCCGTGTCAGCATCTATACCTGGAACGGAAAAGGGTGTTAACTGTAAATAACAATGCTGATAAAATTTTACTTTCAATGTATATCAGGCATAGTTGGAGATATACTGTTCAACGCACGATTTCAAATAAAATAATCAAGAACACCATTTCTGGATCGCCTTCCTCAATGAAAGTTCAGAACTTAAACAGACAGAATATAATTAAAAAGATTACTCTTCGAAACATTCGATGAGAAAAAAAAGATCAAACTGCTCACGCAGTGAATGATTCCTTTAGTCGCAGCTCACTAACACCCAACTATAGGCCATATTTACGCAGATTTTTTCATAAAATATATTGAAGGTTTTATGCCGCTGTTTGCGCAATCGTTTTAATTCAATTTTTGTATCAAAGCAAAGATTCATTACGCCAAATATTTATCCACAGTTTTGTTAAATTGGTTCTTTTAGGCAATACAATCCGGAGGGCTTTCTCACGGTCCATTTTAAAATATTTTGCTATAAATACAAGCAGTTGCTCACAAATCACTTTGCATACCTTGAGAAGCTTTCCACTGGTACCATTAAATGTCCTTATTAAATTTTAATTCGGGAGAGATTTAAGCAAAGCAAATACTGCGTTTACACTGAATTCGATCTTGTTGTATAACTTCATTCAGTTGTTTTGTTTGTTTTGCTGGAGATGGAAAAGTTGGAGTTCTTAAAAATGAAGTTAGAATGAAAAAGAAAATGTAACAGTTTGATTTTAATGCCTTGTTTCTTATGAAAGTAAAACGGCTGCGTATTTAAAGTTTATTTTTAAAAGAATTAAGAACACGAAAAGCTTTAACTAAATGCGCAATTTAAACACCGACTCGTAAAGAAAATAAAAGTTTTTTTTTTTATATCATCCATTCGGTTCTCGAAGTTTGAAATCATCCGTAGGTTAAAATTTAGCACTCAAGACTTTTCGAGTAATTCAAAGATAATAACTTGTTTTTGTTTTTTAGCTACAATATAATTGCAACGGAGTATAAATAAGTGATTATTTTTTTGTTGCTGACATCCCAATGATAAATTTCAGAATTACGTTGTATGCGTTAATCCACTTACTCTAAGTAAGTAATATTTTCAAATCTAATATGATGTAAGTGACACTAAGTGGGCACTTCAAAACATGATGAGGGTTAACCCGTGTCAGGGCAGGCTGGTTTACGCTAAAAGCTAGTATGTCGTCTCAGGCCCACTATCTTTGACAAGGAACATTTGTCATTTTTCAGACCTATTAAGACAGGTGTTATCGAGGTGCTTTATTTCAGATCTTATCCACCTGCAAAAAAGTTCATCTATCCCAGGAAGTGAAAAACCGGCCAAGTGCGAGTCGGACTCGCGCACTGAGGGTTCCGTGCCAACGTTGATTGAATTAGGTAATCCACTTACTTCCACTTAGTAAAATACCACAATATTTTGTTGTCAGCAAATATAAGTTTGTTTTTCATAGTGTTTGTATGAAGAACAAAGTTATGTTTGCGGTTGTTGAAAAAGTGCTATATCTCAAAAACTTCTCGTTCGATCCCGTTCGAACCAATTTTCTTTGAAAGTATTTGTTATGATCTACATTATATATTTTTTTCAAAATTTACACTTGCTTAGTTTAGAAGTTAGATGGGGGGGAAGCCCATTTTTCCACTTTGGAAGCGTCTAGCTAAGAAACGTTAGACTTTAAAAGAAAACGGTTTTAGGAACCTCTATGTCATTTTTAAAGACCTATCCATAGATACCCCACACGCATAGGTTTGACTAAAAAAAATTTTTTCGGTTTTAGTTTCATGTATGGGAGCCCCTCCTTAAATATCATAACTTTTTATTTTTTGTATGAGAATCGTAAAGCGGTTAACAGGATACATCTCCCTACCAAATTTCAATAGTGTGATGCTTATAGTTTCAGAATAAATTGGGTGTGACATACGGACAGACAGACAGACAGACAGACAGACACCAGACAGACAGACTTGACGAAACTATAAGGGTTCCGTTTTTTGCCATTCGGCTACGGAACCCTAAAAAGACGTTAATGGCTAAAACGTATGAGGATGAATCAAATTTGATTTTGTGTTATATTTTTTTTTGAGAAATTAGATTAGTTTGAAATAGCATTACTACCATTTACCATAATAGTTAGAATTTCTGTGTCGAAATATAGGAAACTCCTAAATATTAAGCTCATAAATAATAAAAGATGCACTCTTCCTAATAAATGCGTAGTAACCTGGTACAAATTTGTACAAATTTGTTTTATGGAATAGTATAGGCGTTTATTATATATTAGTTTGGATTCGACCAAACGAGAATAAATGTAAACCTTAGAATAAATCGCTAGCTATCCGAAAGTATATAAATTTTCCATTTTACCATATACTGTTCTAGAACATCGCTCTTATTAGGAAGTAACTCTTATACCCAATGTGCACGCATGCTATATGATTTATGTCATCAATATGTAAGAATATTTTTTCTAATTCGTTACTCTTGATAGCTTAATACTTTCCCACGGTATAATACGTCATTCTTAAGTTGACAGGATGTTTACTTTCACACTATACTGCTTTGGTGCAGCATTGATTTGCTGGATAAAAATACAATCATTCGTTCTGTTATGCGAGTTTAGTAAATACCTAATACAATTTTTTTGCAAAACAGAAAACAGCAATGAGACCGCCAAAATTGTACTTCTAGCGAATATATAAAATGCTATCCATAATTACATATTATTATGATTTTCGTGAGAAATAAAGTAATTTTATTATTATTATATTACGAATAAGACTTCGAGTTTTTTGCGAATAAAATCGAGGCACAAAATTATCTTTCGTATAGTTACACGCGTGTAAGCCTATGTTTATTCAAATCCAACCTTAATATGTCAAGTACTAACTAACATGACATTTTTGTGTAACATGACAGCTTTACAGGGTATCGTTTTGCTTTTAAATCTGTTTAATATTAAATGCAAGTGCCAAGCATAAGTCACTTGCACAGATGTGAAGCAACGGGTGCATCACTGCGCTGAGAGCTTTGACTTTTGCATGCGATGCAGTATTAGTATGAAACTGGTCGGGCATAATGTATCGTACTGAACATGTAATATTTATGATTCGCATCACTTTGAAAACTGAGCTAGACTGGTTATTTGGAAAAACATTTAGACCGGCACTTTATAATAATTTTAATAGAGTCATAAAATAAATACCTACACATACCTACAACTTAACGAAATAAAACAAAAACATTATTTCGCCTCAGGCGTGCATCATGTGTGTTTTTCTCTCGATAAGCTATTTTTTACAGCTATAAGTCTACGCTTTAGGCTATGCCTATGTCAAGTTACTTACTTGTAAGTCATTTGATTACTAATTATATCCATAATATATTACATTATACTATACTTTAAACAAAAAAATGTCTCCCCACTCTAACGCTGCAGCTTAGATTCTAATTATTTTGATACAATAATTATTCGAAACTCACGAAAGGACTCAGAAATCACGTTTTATAGGGGAGCCAATGGTAAATAAATGGGAAATTCATATACTCTATATAAAGTAAAAAAATGTAAAGTACCCTGAAAAATTTTTCAAACAAATTTTTAACATGTTTCTTAGAGAAAAACATTTGTTATTTATAATAGGAGATTTTAATTTAAAATTTATCTCAGTAACGCGTCATTTCCTAGGTCGGTATAGTTTCCACAAAAAAACCTATTTTAATGGGGGGAATACGTATACTGTATAAATTATAAACATGACATTACCTCGACAAGGCAGGGCGGCGAGCGCGGCGAGCAGTAGCGCCGCGGCGGCCGGCGCATGCATCTTGCTACATCCTCGCTGGCGCTGGAACAACGGGTTTGTTCTTAGTTTTCCATTAAAATATTTGCATGGGGTAAAAAGGATCGGGGGTTCTTTTAATCGGAATGACTCAATTCTTGATACCCAGTAAGTTTCGTAATTTATTGTTGGTAATGAACGACATGGTTTTACGATGTATACTAAAATTCAAAGACATACAATAAATTTCACAATATTATGGTTATAAGTAGGCCAAGACAAAACATATTCAAAATATGAGCTTTGATCAGTAACGTGCAGAAACCTACTCGAAATTCAGTAAGTTTCATTCAAAACTTTTAGCAGCTTCAAAACTTTCTGTTGAAGTAAGCTGCGGAGAAGGTAGACTTTTACGAACTTTAATCATACGATTACCGTCCAGCAAACGCCGCATGTAAAAAAAGAGAGCGAACTCCTTCGAGCTAGATTTATGCCACATCTATTCCGCCAAACATGAGACTTTTCATATTTTTAATAAGATGGCATGTTGTAAAAAGCGGGCCAAGTTGCCGAGTCACCCCAAGGGTAGAATAAAATTACAAATTCAATTCTTCCGCGCGCCGTCAATATTTGACGGTGAGAGTAATTTCTCATCGGTAGCGGTACGAATTTTAATCAAAAAATATCATAGTTTTAATTGAGAAGGCGAAGTTAGTCATAGTTCGATTATCTCGCGAAGTTTTATATTACCTAATATTTGCTATCACCCTTCACGGCATTGAAAAAATGTAAAACGCCAAGAGCCTTATGTCCATTAGGTACATAATTCTTAAAAAAGCGCCTGAATTGTCTAACTTATATTAACATTCAAACACTGGTTTATTTTATCGAGCTGTTAAGTTCTAAGTACTCTATTACATTGCAGTATTACAAAAAAAAACAGAAGCAACTCTAAGGAATTGAAAAGTTTTTTTAAAAAGACCTTAAAACGTGAGTTTATAATAATAATACCTGCAAAATACGGCCAAGTAAGAGTTGGACTCGCTCACTATGGGTTCCGTGCCAACTTCAACTGAATAAGAGATCCACTTACTTCCACTTAGCCAAAATACCACAACATTTTGTTGACCGAAAATACTTTGAACTTTGTTTTTCATAGTATTTGTATGAATAACAAAGTTATATTTGCGGTTATTGAAAATATGTTCTATCTTAAAAACTACTAGATTGACCTAGTTTAAACCAATTTTCGTTGGAAGTCTTTGTCAAGATCTACATCAAGTTTTTTTTCAAAATTTACACTCGCTTAATCTAAAAGGAAGCGTCTACCTCTCAAACATTTGACTTTTAGAGCAAATGGTTTTACTAACCTCGATGTCATTTTAAGTTAAAAGACCTATCAATAGACACTTTACATGCATACGTTTGTCAAAAAAAAACTCAGGGCTAATGATTCAAGAGATAAAGATAGAGATAGAGATTACGCTCCCATACTTACGAGTAAGTAGCTGTAACGAACAATTTATGGTTTTTATAACATTGTTGGTGTAACATATTACTTAAAGCGAATATTTCTAGAGTAATGTCTAAATAGATAATAAATGTATGTTATTGATATGTTTCAATTTTGCGATGAAACTTGTTACAATTTTTAAACTTAATTTTATTTACATTTATTACAATAGCCTCAAAAGTGTTACGGCGCGGTTAATAAAAGTTGTATATAAATGCACATCACCTCTCTAGGCAGGCGGTGTGGCCCACAACGATAACAGTTTAAAACTTTTACGGTGGGGATTAAGTTCTTAAAAGTGTGTTAAAAAGGAATCTGGAAGGATTAAAAAGACTAAGACCCCTTACACACTGCGACTTTTAGCATCGATGCTGTCGTGCGTTTTAGAAACTCGCTTTAGCATCATGACTCACGCAAGGAACAGCTCAAAAAGATCAACATCAAAATCTCTTTATTACGAAAAAATAATATTACAGGGGTTGGGAATCTCATTTTTAGTTTTAATAACCTGTATATAGGAGAAGCCCACTCTTTCGTATCGTTCTATACAGTTAAAAAAATCACTAAATACCGAAGTACTATATCAATTTAACACATATCATATCAATTAAATTTACATTTAATGAGGTTATGTGTGTGTATGTGCCTTTCTCCTCCCAATGCTAGTCACAGTCGTTTACTGTCCAGTCCGTTGGACTGTGGAATTCTGTTCCACTGCGTATCCGACAATCTCAGTCCCTTCCAGTGTTTAAAGCTAGGGTAAAAGCGCACTTCCTTTCGCTTCAAAAAACTGACGGAATTTTCTGTAATAGATCTAGTATATGTACGTATATTATATGTATTTATTAATTTGTTTTATTGTATTTGTAATATAAAATGTATTATTTATTTGTTTATTATATTATATTTTTATTTTGTATATGTTATAAAGGTGTAATATTAAAATATTAGCTATATTTTGCACACCGCTTTCTACCTCACAAATAAACGTTGTTTCCTCTACCCAATGGTTGTCTGGAAGAGATCGCTTCCAGCGATAAGACTGCCAATATTGTACAAATGATTTGTCTGTAATTTTATTCTTTTTTGTGTCCTTACTTGTGCAATAAAGAATATTTATTATTATTATTATTATTATGTGCGGACACGTGTGAAAGGGTGCTTCATATTATAATTGTCTTAGTAAAATGTGCTTCGTTTCATCGTAGTTCAATTCTTTTAGAAATTCTGTTACCACTTTTTAAATTTTATTGTATGACATGGTGTATAATAAAATTAGCCTATTTTATTTAAAATTTTATTGTAAATTGCGATTGAATGTATTATGTATTATTGTCTGGCAGTTATTGCCAGACAATAATACATAATACATTAACGTATTTATACAATACATTAATACATTTACAATAAAACAAACATTCTACCGATTGTTTGTTTTATTGCTGAGTACGAGTATACCCATCGTTTCTTTAGTATTACGGAGTCGGGAGGATTGACTTGAAATTGGAGGAAGCTGGAAATTGACAAATTTATGTACTGTATTTGGACGACTTCATCGATACTAACGCGCGACTGCATTGATGCTAAATTAAATCTGTTTTTTGCGTCAGTCGCTAAAATCGCAAAAAGTGCTAAAAGTCGCAGTGTGTAAGGGGTCTAGGTCCATATCTGAAAACAAAAACGCTGACGCACCGACGCTGCTCGCTTCGGCGTATTATAAAAGGATTAAAATAAAGTTCTGCCTCCGGAAGCGTTAAAGTCTTAAAAATATATTGCATAATATAGCACCGCTGTGGATCTGTGTAAAATTGAACGAGATGGTTTCCCACGAGATTTAAAGCTAACGTATCTAACAAAAAGAAAAAAGACTTCCAACTTTATTCTTTGGAAAAATAAATAAAAACGTCAACACAGTGAAAACTACCAAAGAAAAATAACTACCGGAAAACCAAATCTCCTATTTTAATACAAAGTTGGGGTCTCCATTTTGTTTACAGAAGGAGTTGGCAAATAACGTTAAATGGATAAGTTTGTCATGTGCCTGAACGCCGCTCCTCCTTTTCATTGAGAGCTAACTTAGTAATTCATTTGAAATTTATTACGCCGTAAAAAAATGAAATTCTGCTTCTTTTCCTTTGAATAATTTATGCGATTTCCCACACGGCGTGAAGGTGTGAATGGCCGTAAGGAATGGAAGGTACTCCACTCGTAATCTTTGTGAATTGTCTGGTTGTAAATTGGGGAGTTATGTTGGCCTAAAGTTTGGGCACTTGCTATCGTTTTTAGGGTTCCGTAGCCAAATGGCAAAAAATGGAACCCTTAAAGTCTCTTTATTCTGTAACTATAAGCATCACAGTATTGAAATTTGGTAGGAAGACGTATCCTCCGCTTAGTTTAGAAGTTAGGGGGAGGGGGGACGTATAAGAATCGATACGACCGCTATAATACATAACTTTGTGCTTCATTTGTATGAATTCATTTGTATGAAGAACAAAGTTATGTTTGCAGTTATGAAAAACTAAGTTATATTTGCTGTCAACAAAATACTGTGGTATTTCAGCTAAATGGAAGTAAGTGGATTCTGTTCAGTTGAGGTTGGCACGGAACCCTCAGTGCGCGATTCCGACTCGCACTTGACCGTTTTTTGGATTTCGTTTACCGACCGAATCAATGTAACGGTTTTTTTAAGATTAGTTAGATAATACGTTAAAGTAAGTAGTAAGTAGTAGGGCCCAAAAGATAAGAATACAATGTTCTGGCCCCATATGGGCCGTGATTGAATTATTACATTTTGTGTCACACATTAAATAAGTGATTTTTGACTTTTGACTAAATACGGCGGCCGATAGAAGGTCATCTGCCCTTCAGAGGTTAAAAACAAATCATTAGGGAGATCAAACAAGAGGGTTGTTTGATTATTATCCCTATTTGCACCGTGGGAGTTACAATAGACCCCTTACACACTGCGACTTTTAGCATCGATGCAGTCGCTAAAATACAGTACATAATTTGTCGATTTCCAGCTTCTGCATCGCGAGTCCGTCGATGCTAAATGTAGTGCAGTGTGTAAATGTTGACATTGATGCTGCATCGAGACTGCATCCATTCTAAAAGTCGCAGTGTGTAAATGGTCATAGATTGCATCAATTTAAGCTCTCCGGAACTTCATTACGATAACCAGAGCTATTTTCATGCGATGCATTGTATTATAACAGTTGTATTGTTGTCGTTTTGATATGATAATTTGTAAACCATAAAATATAGCACTAGTGTAAATATTATATTAAATGTCCGCAATACAAGTACTTAGCAACAATTGATTGTTGGGTAATAAAATATATACCCATTTGTTTTGATGCTGCGTTATCATGCATGTGATTTGACCTGTATTGGTTTCTGAACCCAGTTTGTAAATTTATTGCCATATTGATTATATCTATTGCCATACCTAATAAAAAATAAGTATATGGCGCACATAAAAACTCTTGTAAAATACATGGTCCACCACATTTTGTTTTTCTATTTATTAATTTAGAGACTTTTACAGTGTATGTCAGTCCCATCGTAACCTAATCTTAATTACCATAACATCCAAACAAAATACTAATAATAAAAATATATATTTACAAAAAAACAAGTTAGTGACTGTCCCTTACAAATCACCGAAACCATATCGCAGATAAGTTTAGCAACATCTGATGAGGGTTTGGCTAAAATGCTTTGAAAGACTCCTTCATCAAAGGTCCTAACATTACTAAATTTCTTAAAGGATGTACAAGCATACAATTTGTTTAGCATATTTTCGAGGATATCTGTTTTTAAATAAATATCACAAGCCATTTCGAAAAGTAAAATCTCCGAATGGATATTTATTGTGCTTAATTCTTCGCGCGGAAAAAGTGGAGGTAGTACTTCTACTAGCATATTTACAATGAGCTACTAGGAATCATGATTTCTTTTCGCTCTGCAGTTATTGTTGTTTCCTTCACTGGTCATTAATTTTTAGTAAAATAAATTTAATTTTAATCGTAAACACTTTTAGTCATCGCTGACTCGCTGTTAGGGGGAAAATGTGCTCAATAAGGGTTGTTGATATTTTTTCTGCCACCAGATGGCGCCACGTAAGCGTCAGGTCCAAACAACTTGCACATAGTATTAATTTCTACCGAATTTCGGTAAATTCTACGTATTTGTGAATTCAATGTGCTTTTATAATGGCTTACAGACAGAAAGGTTGCCGAATTAAATAATAATCTAAAAAACAGAGTCGCCAAAGAAACTAGCACTAAAGAAAAATATGAATAATAGGAAATACTATAATAATACTAATGAAGAATAGGATTGTGTGGAATTTAGGACAGTGCTACCATGCAATATGTGATACATGACCATGACTACCTGCCTTTTCCTTTACATCATCAACTTATACTTAATAAAATATCTGTAAGCCCATTCCCAGATGCATATTATTCATTATAGTAGGTATGACTTGTAATAAGACTGAACTGATAAAAAAAATAGTTACTTTTTAAATTCAGTATGTATATTAAGTAATTATCCATAATAATCGTATTTGCATAGGGATAGTAGATAGTAGGACTAAATGTATCTCTGTGAATAGCTACAATACAAGCCACTGTGGAATTTTAGAAAACAGTACTTTTTTGCAACTATTGTATGAATAAATAAATAATAAAACATAGAAAACACAGCTTAAGTATGTATTTTGACAGGTGGTTGGACCTGACGCCTTAGTGCTGTCACCTGGTGGGCGTCATTTTTTGATAATCCTCATTGGCGGACTTGAGCCCTTAATATATTCTCTACTAGTTGACCGATCGGGAATGCAAAGAGTTCAATAGAGAGAAGTCATATCTTAAAATAAAAAAATATTAGTAACAAAAAAATACATTTAATAACTGTTGTGCGCATTGTTATCTTTGTAGAGTAATCAATTGGAGATTGTTGTAATTGATTTATTAATATAAGTATTTTTACTTTTGTTTATAAATAGTTCTCTTCGTACTCATTAAATTTGTTTTCTTGTAGAAACAATGAGATAAGGTATTCCGAGAAAACAATCGATAAGCAAATTACTCATACATGCGAAAAACAATGCACGGAATTAAATAAATACACATAACTTCTATTTACAACCTAGAAAGTAGTTATATTTAACCAGATATACGGTTGTAATTGCTCGCACCTTTACCATTTTCAACGAAAATCCCTTGCACGTAGTAGTTTATTGTAGTAGTATTTTACTAAATAAAACTATTAATTACTTCATTTTGAGGGATGGATTACTAAAAAAGTGTATTTAAGCTGTTATTTGATAAGAATTACATAAGACATACTGCAGAAAATGACGACAAAGAATAAATGCTTATAGATATCATTTATGTTACTACTTAACCCGGTAGACGTTACAACTTGTCCCAAGTTAATTAGTAAATTGTAACACCACACATTTCCTTGAAAATAATTAATCGAAGAAAAAGGCCATAATCATTGACCATGCTTTTCAATAACACACATTGCTTTAAGCACATCTAAAAATTTTAATGGGTAAGAGGACCTAAAAAAGTTAAAATAAAATAAATCGGTTCACGGAATACCAAATTACTGATCTGAAAAAGAGGAGTTTAAAACAAAATTGTCCATCTTCGCTAATAATTGTACGAAGATTTTTTAATGATTTATTTTTCCGAAAGAATGTTTTTTACAGATACCACTGTAGTAACCATGTCATAATCTGATGATAGGAACCTAAGATAATCGAAGAAACCTCTAGAACTTTGTATACTTCTCGTGTTCTCGCGACTTCGGCCTTTGATTTTATTTCGTTTCTATTTATCGCATCATAATGTTTTATATTTTAAGGGATTTGATAATAAACGAGATATCTGACACAAAAACATTTATTTTAATAAAGTGAGGAATTCCAGAGATATAAGCGTTTAACTTAAAAAAAAACTCTTCGGCGATTTGTTTGGGTAATTGCGCTTACCTTATCAAATAATAATAATGACCTGATTTTAAAAGTTCTTATTATGTTAGATAGCTTGTTTATTTAGACATACTATAAGCTATAAACCATTAAGATAAAACATTTAGAAAACAAAAACAAAAAAAACTGCTACTGAGACGACGGAATAAGTATAAAATTCAAGATGTTCCCTCAATTATCCAAGTTTTAATGTGCTTTAATGTGATATCGTTGTAATTTTATAGTATTTAAGTATGTTGATCTAGCAAGGCTTCCAAACACGTGTGCTAAATTTCGTAAGTGTATGTATGTTTGTCCACATAGCAAGATGATTATTTTTAGTTCAATTAGATATATTCCAACTTGGGGTGTAATGTAAGTTTCATCAAATCGGTACAGTAGTTTTTGAGATATGGGTAAAAGCTAAAAAATATGGAACAAAAAATAATTTCAAAAAACTAACTGCAGGCTGTTGAACTACTTGTAGATAATTGGTGTACGTAGGCTTCAGGCATCATGCCCCGACTCCGAAAGGATTTGTTTCTCCTAAATATAAAACAAATGCGTTATATTTAGAATTATAGTCAGTTTTTGAAGGCGGTTAATTTGAAAAAAAAAGTCTTTAGTTTTGTTCGGTAAAGTAATCTGTCTTGAGCAAAAATAATTAAATCAACAATGATGAATGAATGAAGTCCCTCTTGCTGTACCTCTTGAGCCGGTAGAAGGGGGAGGGTTTGAAGGAATTTTTTTGGTTTTTCGCATATATATCGAAAACAATGCGTCTTAGCATGATGAGACCTTCTACAAAATCAAAGCTAGCTATATTTGCTGCAAGTTTTACTCGGTCCAGTTATGAACCGACTTCAAAAAAAGGAAGTTCCCGATTCACCCTATTTTTTTTTGACGTCGTTGGAATTGGATGAAAATTTGAGTATTATAAGCTATTTAGGCACCCCAATAAACGTGTTAAATTTCGCAAGTGTATGTTTGATATTTGTTTAATTGTAATTTTTAGTGTTTTTTTGCGAATATATTGGAAGCAGCATATTGTGTCGAGATTATTATTTTTGTAATCAATCAAATATATTCCGACTTAAGTACTAGTGTTAGTATCATCAAAATCGGTTCAACCTTTTTTTAAATATGGGCAAAAAGAAATACTATATCATAAAAAAATATGTTCATGCTTTAAAACTGCCTTCAAAAGACATCTTTGTCTTCTGTTTCGGAAAAACTAATTATTTTGGAGTCTTTTTAGCCTTTCTATGGAGTTAATTGAATGCGGTTTTAAAGTTTGAACATGATTTTTTCAACTATTTATCTATAGTATTCCTTTTTACATGTACATAATTATCTCAAATACGACTAACCGATTTTGATGAAATTAACACTGTTCCCTTTATTGAAATATGTGATAAAAACCTTATTCACCAGATCGTGACCATTATATCCGTAACAAACAATGAAATTATACAAATATAGGTACGAATATCAAACAACAAAAATTACAACATACACTAACAAGTTTTAGCACACGTAATTGAAAGCCTTAGTAAGATCATCATAGCTCAATATTATCCAATTCGAAAGTCGTCACAGATATATATGTCTAATTGATAACCTCCTTTCTTGACGTCGGAATAAAACTTGAATAAGTTAAAATTGTAGCAAGTGTTATCAGCTTTCATTTTTAAGAAGGTCTCAAGTTGCTAAAACGCATAATTTTCGATAATTAAGGGAAAAAACTAAAAAAAAATACACCCCCCCCCCCCTCCTCATCCTCCTCCCGGCTCAAGGAGTACGGGATGGGATTTTTAATATGTTGACCTCCTTACGAGGGTCAAACTGAAAGTTCTTAGAACTGGCCACTTATAAACAATATAATAAAAAAAATATTCTAAAATTTGAAAATAGAACTCTTTGCCAATATTACTGAGTATATATTTCATTCATTTGTCATTTTTTTACGATTTGGCGGCAAATTGAAAATTGTCTGTGTCACGTCAACATGAATTTAACACGAGAAAATTTTCGTGCAATGATTTTTTATGACTTTCGATGTCATTTAAGTCAACAAGAAAGTTATGATAGACTACGATTGGCCTTTCACGATGAAGCCCCATCTCGTGCGACTGTTTACAACTGGTTTAATGAGTTTAAACGTGGTCGCACTAATCTCACTGATGATGTACGTGAGGGACGACCTTCTACGGCGACGACTGAAAATAACATCTGTGTTGTGCGGCGTATGATAGAGACTGACAAAAGAGTGACCTATCAGCAGATTCGGGCAAGCTTAGGCATCGGTATGAGTCAAGTGCACAAAATCCTCCACGAACATTTAGCGGTCAGGAAGCTTTGCGCCCGGTGGATACCTCATAATTTGACTAAGGCTCAAAAACTCCATCGTGTGGATTGGTGCCGTAAAATGATTGAAAGATTTAACGGAGGTGACTCAAATGCTGTGTTCGACATACTAACAGGTGACGAAAGCTGGATTTACTATTATGATCCTGAAACCAAAAGACAATCTGCTCAGTGGGTGTTTCTTTTCGAGGAGTTGCCAACTAAAGTGAAGAGAGATCGAAGTGCGGGAAAAAAAATGGTGGCCTCGTTCTTTGGAAGGATAGGTCATTTCGCAACAATTGTGTTAGAGGATCAAAAAACAGTTTCTGCAGAATGGTACACTACCAATTGTTTGCCACTTGTCTTGGAAAAAGTTCGAGAGAAACGACCTCGCAGTAGGATCCTCCTTCACCACGACAACGCCTCGTCGCACACCGCCAAGCGAACGATCGACTATTTGGCGACATCAAACGTTGAATTACTGGGTCACCCGCCGTATAGCCCCGACCTCGCGCCTTGTGATTTTTATTTATTTCCAAAAATTAAAGAAAAACTTAAAGGAAAGCGGTTTATGAATGCTGAAGAAGCGGTGGCTGCGTATCGCGATGCCATTGAAGAGACCCCTAAGGACGAGTGGGCAAAGTGCTTTTCCCAGTGGTTCCATCGCATGCAGCGGTGTATTGACGTCAATGGACAATATTTTGAAAAGATATAATAAAACTAATAACTTGCTAATGTAATCAGTTTTTGATTTTCTAAGAACTTTCAGTTTGACCCTCGTACTAGTCCAAACAAAGATTCGAAGTCAAAAACCATATTCCTTCAAATGATCTCTACAAGGTTAACTGATAGTTATTTGACTGAACTAAAACAATCGAATAACAATTATTATCACCTAAACATGAGCTCAGAAGCAAAAAACCCCTATAAAATTACCTTGTTTGTTCAAAATACGTCTTCTATAAATAATTTACTAAATAATGAAATAAATTGTATGCATTGGATATTCCGTTTGATAAAAAAATATGATATAAGAGAAGGAGAGGAAGGGATGCAGGCATAATTAATTCTTGTATCGAACTACACACACGAACCTTCTCTTTTAAAGGTAAGCTAAACATATTAATTATTATTCAACATTATTTTTATGACTATTTTTTAGTATATATTTTTTCATTTAAACTATAAACTGTACGGAATCAGACCCTGTGCAATTTATATTAATAACATGATGATATTTATTATTTATTGAAGTCATAAGTGGCATTTTGTCTCCTAAATTTAAAAAAATGATCTTTGACTTTGAATTAAAATTATCTTAAAATATATTTATATGATACATTTTGTATTTGCGCATCTTTTGTAAAGTTAAACTTTAACAAAAATTAAAGGTTTCATAGCAAAGGAACCTTAACTCTTGTTCTTTGTTCTTTGTCTGACATAGTTGCTTTTTAGAAGTGCAATTTTTGTAATTAAGTTTCTAGTGACTAAACACTAAAACAATAAATATTGCTACTAAAAGTTTTGAGATACCTATTTCAAAGTCAAAAGTCAGTAGATAACTAACAAAAGACATTGTAGCTATGTTATCCCCACATTAAAATGGTCTTAACATTTTGGGGTACCATCAAGTTGAGATCCCAGTCTGCAAAATTAATTTATTAATATTCAAAACCCAGTGTATCGATAAAACTCTTATCGTTTTCTAGATGAATACCCTTGTGTTCCTGAGTTTTGCGGTAGTGTTGGCCCAATGTGTATTGGCCAATAATATCTACGCACCATACATGAAGACGAAGATAGCTTACAGCTCTTATGATGCACTTGAAGATTCAAATCTTGGATTGAGAGAGAAGAGGCAAGCTACGAATCAAAATGAAGGTAAAAATAACGAATAATAAGGACAGACACAATTTTTTCCATACGTAAAAATTACACATAGGCATATCACTATTAATGGATTTACTCTCACCCTAAAGAATGGATTTACTTTCACCCTAAAGGAGCTTTGTTTTATAGAAATTAGAAACGACGGTTGGTAATCATGTCACCTAGATAATACAAATAAATAAATGTATTTTTTCAAAATTTACAATTGCTTAGTTTAGAAGTTAGAGGGGGCGGAATCCTAAAAACGAGCGAAAATCCTATCGAGAATCTACAGCGACATTTCAGCGATGATTCTTTGTCAACTGATGTGCTAACCACTTAGTTACCTAGCAGAACATTTAATACTATGGAGGCCATTAAAATGAGATATATAAACTAAAACATACTTTTCAGGTCCCTGTTCGGTAAGAGGCACTTCAGGCCGGTGTGTGTACGTTGTCGACTGTGACGTAATACGCAAGCCAGGATTCAATGTCGTAGAAGCAGCAAGGTAAGATTAATACGAGTAGTGTAATGTTTTACTAAAACTAAGAAAATATTCTTCTTTCTTCTTTTTTCTTTCACTTTTTTTTCTTATCTGGGGCGTTTATATTTATTTATTTAAAACATTTCATGCACAAGCAAAAGGTATATATGGCGGACTCCATAGGTCAACCATAGGTATAGACTTAGAGAAATTGCTGGCGGCACGAAGGAAGTGATAGAAGGGCAAAAGTGAGAGCTTGATTGAAACTAAAAAACGTATCTTGCTCAATCCGTTACAGTTCCAGGCAGTACAATTTCCACTCAGTGTCAACGAATATTATATATTAAATAATATTATAATAATACTAAAATGATACTAATATTATTATTAATGTAGTAATATTATAGTAAAACAGCAAGTTTTGTTTGCACTCGACTGTTTGCTTCTTTAAAGATCTGTATATCTAATAAAATAAAATATGATATGTTCTCACACTACGATTTTCGTTACCTTTACTGTTGCTAGTGTTATCTATTTTATTTTATTTTTTTGCAGAGGAGACCCTTGTAACAGATTCACTGATATTTGCTGCCCAGAAAGTGAAATAAGTCTGGTTAGGCACCAATCTCCAGGATGGTGAGGTAAGAAATGCGTCTATTAGCTTAGTAAATATACAACGTGTTTACCAACAAGCGCAAAACCTTCGATAGCCAAACTTATTTTTATTGGTGTAACAAAACAAAATGTCCACCAACAAGATGGACGGACGGGACGACTTTGTTAAGATCGGGGATCACACTGGATGCAGACCGCTTGTGATCGGTCGCTGTGGAAATCCGTGGGGGAGGCCTATGTTCCGCAGTGGACGTCCTTTGGCTGATAATGATGGCGATGATGAACAAAATATAATGGTGTACAGGAACATATAAGTTCTATTATGTTTATTCATATCACCCGCCCTACTCTTTTATTCAAATTTTTGGTATAACTCTTTAATCACATTGTCTCTTTTTTCAGGCCATTGACAACATACAGTATACCTACATACAATAAAGTTTAATAAATGTATAAGTTTCACCATTTGTAGGTATTTTGAAAAATATAAATAAATCATATGTATCATAAAGGACGTGTCTTTTTTTATAAACTTTTCAGTTATTACTACTATACACCACACAAATACAAGCTTGTAAATAACTTTTACTTGAATTGATAAAATATCAATAATAACGACATCTAACAATATGTAAATGTAAAGCAACTGCTTTACCTACTTGTTGGTAAAAACTAATTTAATTGAATGAAATAGTTCATCTTTTAGTTCTGAACATCTCCGGCAGTGACGCTAAACTTTGGATAAACCCATGAAATTATTATACCTTTGGAATAGAACGTCAAGAGCGAGATGTCACTAGCAGCAATCTATGTGATAAAAAGAGATGCGAGATGCGATGTAGTAAAACCGTTTTTTGCAGCTGTCAGTCAGTTTGTAAGCCCATGAAGGCTCGCTGAATTTTTTTCATTTGTTTTTTTTATAAAATTAGGTAAAATTGTGCATATTTTGAAGAAATATTTTCCTGAAACATGGTGACTTGATTGTTGATTGATTGTTGTTCATTACAGCCAAATAACCCCGACAAATAATCATCCAACAGATAAATTAGTCTAAATCGAAGCCTATACGATTTATATTTATCAATGTACTTTAAATTTAAAGTATCGCTAAATGATAGTATCGATGTATACATATAA
Source organism: Pyrausta purpuralis (assembly GCA_963924145.1). NCBI lineage: Eukaryota > Metazoa > Arthropoda > Insecta > Lepidoptera > Crambidae > Pyrausta > Pyrausta purpuralis. The sequence goes on from OZ001649.1 coordinate 21,645,711, forward strand.
AGTCGATTTATTGAACGAATCCCGTAGGGAAAGTACCATAGAGTAGTTCTTTCTTTTTACCCATACTAGATTTTGGCATTAAATGTTAATTTATCTTCCAAGTAACGTTTGTTCTGAGCAGCCTGTCTAGTTTAACATGGAGGAGGTCGCGTCATGATACTGATTTCTATAAGCAAAAAAAATAAATTACACTAGTGCAAAAACAAACAATAAAATAGTTACAGTTAGAAAATAATTATACTGAACAGACAAAGATTAAAGAAAATAAAAACTAGTGAAAGCTGCTGATTTGTCAGGTTTTTGTCTCTGCTCTGAAAGTCTCTGAAAGCGACAAATGCTCTCGAATCTTGTTCCTGAATCCATTGAGTTGATAGAAAAACACGTCCAAGTCCGGTAAGGAACTGTTGATGCTATTATACTCCTCGCTCATTCTCACAAATGGAGAGTGTCTGCTCACATTTGTTCTGCAAAGTGGAAGCTGGAATGTTTTTGTAATAGGATGTCTGGGTATGCGATAGGGAGTATGCAAAGAGACATGATTCAAGACCTGTTCACACCTCAGTGAACCATTGTCAGTTCTATGCAAAAACGTTAGATCGTGCAATAGGCGACGATCGCGCAAGGATGTCATTTGAAAAAAAGATAAACGTTGGTCATATGGACACCTGTGAGAGATACCGCTTGATTTGAAAGCCAACTGTTTAGTGAATTTTCTTTGGACGTTCTCTAGACGCTCCGAGTGCACGACGTATTGAGGATTCCATACAACGCTGCAGTACTCTAGAGAAGACCGAACAAGTGCGTTGTAAGTACGTATGATTGTGGAAGAAGAGAAGAATTTCTGATTCCTCATTACAAAACCAAGCATTCGGAACGACTTTTTGGAGATGTGACCCTTGTGGGACACCGGATTTTGCGTAGAAAGTGTAGGATCGAAAACCTTTAATAACCACCGACTGGGACCTGCATTCAAGATAAGACTTTCAAGTCTTCACCAAGCAAATAGACAACCATTTATGCCATATGACTCTAGTTTATTCAGTAGAAGCATATGGCTTACCTTGTCAAACGCACTGCTGAAGTCGGTATACACAGCGTCGATCTGGGAGCCACAGTCTACACTGCGCAATAAATCTGATACAAAGCAGATAAGATGGTTTTTTCCATTCACTCGGAAAAACACGACTGGCAAGAGAATGGTTGAATAATGTGGTCAGCGGAAAAGAGAGAGCAGCTGCGCTACGCTTAAAGAAAATCGGGTGCACGCCATCCGGTCCAGCGCCCTTGGCAGCGTTGAGATTCTTGAGCTTCTCGAAGACGTCTGTTTCCTCCAGACGCAAATAAGACAAACTATCGAAGACTGAAAAATTGGAGCGCTGAACATCAGTCAACCCATCAGAGTAGACTGAAGAGAAATGAGCTGCGAATAGATTCGCGATATCTGGTTCTTGATCTGCGATCAGACTATCCGAGAAGGTCGAATTCGATTTTGTCTCTGGGATTTTGATACTTACGGAATCTGATACAAACCTTATTCTTTTCGGCTATCAACTTGATGAGCGAGGGGGTAAACCAAGCCGGGCACGTTTTGTTTTTAGATTTGTATTTTGGAACGTACAGCAACAGCAACAGTCTTGAGGTAAAGTGCTGGTAATATTTTTCTAACGTCGGGAGCTGCTAATATTACCTACTTATCCTTTTTTTCTTTGCTCATTCAAGTAAAAAAACAAAGAGAAAGTATTACATCGCAGGAATCCATAGTGAGTTTGCTCACAGGCGAAAATGTATTGCTAAGTGTGAGGGATTTTGTCCGCAATTTTCGTGAAAGTCAAGTAGATTATTAATAAATTATTTCGCCAGGTTGGGGTTCCAAAACGAGTTATTGTCATTGAAAGTAGGCGAACATAATTATGAAGGATTATTTATGTGAAGTAAACTATCTAAATGGTAATGCGAAGGTTTTTAAATAATAAGTAAATTATCGTACGTACTTTTTTAATTAATTTAAAATACTTATTAATATGAACTGTATGTGTGTGATATTTTTGGAATCGAATGATATTTGAGTAAAATACGCATGCTATGTTTCATAAGTGTATGGACGTCCTTATGTTTGTCTTAAGATTCCTCAAAGGATATTTTATTATTATGTAAAAGTATATTTTTATTACAATCCACTGAGAAGTTTTCTATCGAATCTTACTTAGTAAGCTAATGCAAACAAAAATAAAGCATACATGAAATTGAATGGTGGTAATAAGGAATCTTTCCGGTGCCTTTAAAACGCTTCAAGGTCTTAAGTCACATTTCCGCACTTTGTAAAATATCTGCTTGAGGAGTTTTAGAACTGCTGTGGTGGAAGTCTTAACTACATTTACATGTCCAACACCAGATGGCGGTTGAAAAATTGTAAGATAAAATTCGTGATTAGCGATAACGTAGAATTTCTAAAAGAACTGAAATAATTAATAATATTATAATAATATACATTATTATATTAAATAATGTGATTCAAGTGATTTCTTAATCAATAAACAATACGGAAACACGAATTTTATCTGAGCGTTTTGAAGCACCATCTGGTGTCCGACATGTAAAACTGGTCCAGACTACCGCACCTGGTTGTCGAGTTTTGGAAGTGCTGAAAATCTTTCAACGACAGTTGTAAATTTAGAGTTTTGCGCGCTTGAAGCCATCGGAGACTGAATAAAACTTCTCTCTCTTTGATTGTCCTTTTAAAAGTAGTATATTAATACAGGATATCCCATTGTCAATGGAACTCGGAGTAGGTACGTTAGAGTTTTCAAAGGTTGAAGATTGGACTCAATGGAATCTTTAAGTTAATAAATTGCATTCGTGAAACTTCGAAATTCTTCTAATTTTAGCGAGAAGTCGTCGTCGACATTTGTATAATGTGTTTTGATTTGAAATTCAATTGACAAATACGAGTAAAAATGATACCTATTTAATTAAATGACAAATTTTGGTAACTTTAAAAATAGTTTTAACACCATAAGAGCTATATTTTTGCACACCGTTTCTACCTCACTGATAAACATTGTTTCCTCTACCCAATGGTTATCTGAAAGCGATCGCTTCCAGCGATAAGACCGCCAATATTGTACAAATGATTTGCTTGTAATGTTATTGTTTCTTGTGTCCTTACATGTGCAATAAAGATTATTTATTATTATTATTTTAAGAAACCTTTTATCATTGTATTATAGTTATCTGTATCGCTTTTTTCTTCTCTTTTCTTGCCTCTATAACTTTTCTAGCACCGCATGTATATATTTTTTTCTCTGTTTTAACCTATGGTTGACTTGTAGACAATGCTTTTGGCATTAAGTCCGCCTTATGTACAATTTTATGTTTTGTGCATGAATTTTTCAATAAATAAATAAATAAACTTCAAAAAGATATGGCTGACTGAAAAATGTTGTACGGCTTGACAAAACCTCTGTCAACTACAAATAAACAAAGTACGTAGGTACCTAGCGACACTACTTAATGCTATGCAACGTTTATCTTTAACTAGATAGTGTTTTGCTATTCCCATTTCGATTTCACAGAGCAGTGAGCAACTAATTTGTGGTATAGGACGAGACTACACTGCGGGGGCAAAAAGATTGGATTATTTTACAAGCCATATCCTATTTAGTAAACATGAAAATCGATCTACCCGTTCACGAATAATAAGTGATGTAACGAACATGACGTATTTTATTTATGAACGTTAAGATTTTTACTTTCAACTGTTGTGTAATTCACATCTTATATAGTGTAATATTATAAAGCAGTGTTCTTTTTCTTGAAACTTTTATTGCATAGCAGCAACTGATATGTTATTTTGAAGGCTATATAGAGAGTCCGGGATAGGTCTAGTGATATTTGCGGTGCGTATTTACTCGTAAATTCAAATTTACGAAACTTTTATTAATAAAACAATACTTAATCTTGTCAACAAGAAGAACACTTAAATCTTGCATATCATAGAATAGAAAATTGTTATACAAGGGGAGAAAGCGACCCATTTCACTCGATGTATTTCTGGCGCTTGAACGAAGCGTGAGCGCCAATAATTTGTGATTGAAATGGATGCCTTTAGCCGAGTTAAACGTACTATTTTTATTTTTTTCTTTAAGGAAATATATTAAATATTTAATTTCATTATAACATATATCTATGGCATAATAAAATCATATGTAGTAGCGAGAGATGAAAACTCAAGATTTAGCAAAGCTTTATAGTTTACTTACAGTACTTATACAGTACACACGATTAGAAAAAACGCAGACGATTTGAAATAATTTAAATCCTTATTAAAATATAATTCCTCAAAGATTACTCCTGAATAATAGACAAATTAAAAAGAAAGAGATCCCAGAGTGAAAAATAAAAAAGTGACACTGACATTGTAAAATAAAAAAGTATCATCATGACACTATGCCTGAGACCCATGGCATGGGAGTATGGTCATAGACCTTTTGGAACAGAATACCACCCACCCCATAACTTGAAGCATCAGTGTGGATTTGAGTTTCTAAATTTGGGTTATATATGGCAAGAACTGGGTCAGATATTAATGCTGTCTTGATATCAATAAACGAGGCTTCTTGGTCCTCTCCCCAGCAAAAAGGTTGCTCTTTTTTAAGTAAAGATGAGAGCGGATGAATTCTATTCGCAAAAGATACTACTAATTTTCTAAAATAACTCGCGAGGCCAATAAAACGTCTAAGTACGTGAACATTGGTAGGGGTCGCAAAATCAGTTAGAGCTTTTACTTAATCAGGAGCAGGTCTTATTTCCCCCCCAGAGATAATATGTCCTAAATATTCTATTTTAGTTTTAAGAAAAGAGCATTTTTCACGGCGCAATACTATTCCAGATTCACTAACTAACTTAAGAATGCACTCTAAGTTATCAAAAGCTTCCGATACTGATTTAGAATATATTAATATATCATCAATATAAACGGTAGCAAACTGAAATCTGTATTGCCCTAACATGGAGTTCATTGCTCGTTGAAATATAGCTGGCGCGTTGGCCAAACCAAACGGCATTCTTTTATATTGAAATTGACCAAAGGGTATTACGAAAGCTGTGTACTTTCGACTGTCCGGGTGCATCTTTATTTGATGGTAACCTACTGCTAAATCGAGCTTTGTGAACCATTCGTCAGTACTAAGTCTGTCTAGTTGGTCTTGTATGAGAGGTAAAGGGTATCTGTCTTTTTTAGTCAACCTATTAAGCTGTCGATAATCGATACACATCCTATAGTCACCATTTTTCTTTTGAACAAGGATAACTGGACTTGCATATGGAGAATTACTTGGCTCTATGATATCTTTATTAATAAGGTCAGTAATTATATCTCTAACTATTTCTTGTTCTTTTAATGACATACGATACGGACGGCAATAGAAAGGTACTTCCGATGTTAGCTCTATTTTCATACTAACGTCACTTTCTCTTAACCGCAATTGATCGTCAAAGCAATGACTAAACTTTTCTAAAAGATTATCGAGTTGGGCCTGATCATTCCCTTGTAAGTCAGTATCATAACTGTCATTGACCTGTATCTGACCTCGTGCTATACATTGTGTTGAATACAAAGTCAAAGGGTCAAATTGAAAATTATATACATCAATGGATACTATGCTTTCGTGAATGTCAGTAATTTGTTCTGGAATATCTATTTCTTTACCTAAGGACCTATGTTCAGAACGACAAACTTTTATACATCCAGTGGTAACATCGTTATCAGTATACACCATAATCGTATTTAAGCCCTGCTCGAGTATCGTGTCTCGGGGAACCTTAAGTTGCACCTTTGATGTGCACACTTCGTGTTCATTAGCAAAAGGCAATTCGGTATTAACAGGATCGCTATTGTCTTTAGAGAACGTAAGGGATTCTGATGTTTGAGTTAAAAATACACCGGGTAATTCTGTAAAAGCACGACCTATTATCATATCGGTATCTTGCAGATCATCTCTAACTACCAAAACGGGGGTGTCCTCACATACACCGTCAATGTTCAGCGTAAGAGTACTTTCACCCTCAGGTGCGATAATTTGACCTCCATAACCTTTAATGCTCAACCTACATCGTGTATTAAATGCTAAATTTATCTTTGTAGCCGCTTTTAGAGTGATGGTATTGCATGCGCTACCTAAATCAATGTACCCTGTTAAGTTATGCCCGTTTGCAATAACAGTTTTGTGATACTTGCGATCACCCTCATCGATAGGACGGATATGGTAAAGGGTTTTCTTTTTATCATTAGACTGATCAGAAGTTTTAACTGCCGTTGGTTGGTTAGCATTAGTACCGGATTTTTTAAGGCTGTAACAATCGTCACGTTCGTGGCCAATTTTGTTACAATAGGAACACTTCTTAGAAAACCTACAATCTTCAGTTTTGTGACCGACCCTACTGCAATTCGTACAACGTAAACTGTCTCGGCACGCGAAAGAAGTATGACCTCTCCTACCGCAAGTAAAACATTTTCGTTGCCTAAATGACCCCTTATCATTATCCTCACTACTTTTTGGTTGCTTGTCAATGGACGTGGTCGAGTCAACTACAGCGTCAGTTAAGTAATTAAGCAAAGACCGCGTGTCCCTACATCCTGCACTACGAGCTGCCGCCTTTAACAATGAGTCAGATAGCGTGTATATTATAACATCACAAATCATATTGTCTGATAATTCACAAAGTTTTCCCTGTGCTAGTTTCTTATAATAAAAATCAAGTACCTTCTCATCCTTTTGTTTTGAAGTCGTCACGAAGTCGTGCAGCATGGCGGCGAGCCCTCGTCCAGCCGGGAAAAAATCCGCCAGGCGCTTCTTCCAGTCTTCCCAGGAAATGTTGATGTCTTGCTGATGACCAAACCACAGCAGCGCGTTTCCTTCCAGGCTGGCCGTAATATGGTAGATCAGCGTCTTCTCATCCCAGCCATAGATGGTGGCCAGGGACTCCAATCGATGCAACCATGTTTAAACAGACATAGTATTAGAATTTCCGTCAAACTTCGGGATGTTATCAGGTTTTCCAAGGTATCTTAAGTTACTGCCAACCTTGGGGGTATTTGTAGAATTGTTTGTTAAATTATTACAGACAGTGAGGCCATTAGAAGAATCATGACTTGCCATAGACTGCACTGGTTCTTGGCCGTTATTTTGACAATCTAACACTGGATTTGAGGTTAAATTCGACTGGGCGTAATTATTTGAGGTTAAAGGCGTACCGTGTACATTGTCCATTTGTTGAAGTTCGCCTTGTGTTCTCGATCCTTCGGCCTCCAAACTTGATGTAGATGCAGTCGGTCTGGCTTCTTGGGGCGACGGTGTAATTTCTTTCCGTTTTATTAATTCTTTCAGCATATTCTCCAATCGGGTCAGACGTTCCGTGTTATTTGGTCGCGTACTCTGCTTCCTTCGTGGCCGTTTGGTTGGAACTGGATCGGCAGGAGGTTTTTCCTCGCCAGATGAGTCCAAAATAGGATGTCGTATGCGTCGTCGGCTCATAGTGGACGCGGACACTTTTCGAAGGGCAAAAGAAAAAAAAAGGTATACTCTTCCAATTTACAGAGAGAAAAGACACTGGTTATCGTCTTAGCACTAGTTTTATACTTGCATGTTGGAAATGACGTACAGCTATTACAGTTTTTAACATTTTAACGAACTAAATTATAGGTGGCGCCACAGGTAAGGCTTCCGTTCGATTTTAATTTAAAAATACAACTTCCTGTCAGTTAATATCTGCCAACTGGAAGTGACGTATGGACGTAATATTTTTAATGTTTAGCAAAGTAAATTAAAGGAAGCGCCACTAGGCAGCGCTTCCGTTCAATTTTATTTAAATATGATATCCGGTTGGTACAATATATTAAAATCTACGCAAGTCACTTTCTGTCATGGCAAATATTAAGTATAATAATTAAGAATGAAGTATAATAATTATCTAAAATCATGACATCTTACAATAACATTAATATTTTAGAAAATCAAGTGTCATTTCCTAGCACCGTAAATGATCGAATCAAAATGTTTCCGGCCATCTTTATGTTTATGTTTATGTTTATGTTTATGTTTATGTTTATGTTCATGTTCATGTTCATGTTCATGTTCATGTTCATGTTCATGTTCATGTTTATGTTTATGTTTATGTTTATGTTTATGTTTATGTTTATGTTTATGTTTATGTTTATGTTTATGTTTATGTTTATGTTTATGTTTATGTTTATGTTTATGTTTATGTTTATGTTTATGTTTATGTTTATGTTTATGTTTATGTTTATGTTTATGTTTATGTTTATGTTTATGTTTATGTTTATGTTTATGTTTATGTTTATGTTTATGTTTATGTTTATGTTTATGTTTATGTTTATGTTTATGTTTATGTTTATGTTTATGTTTATGTTTATGTTTATGTTTATGTTTATGTTTATGTTTATGTTTATGTTTATGTTTATGTTTATGTTTATGTTTATGTTTATGTTTATGTTTATGTTTATGTTTATGTTTATGTTTATGTTTATGTTTATGTTTATGTTTATGTTTATGTTTATGTTTATGTTTATGTTTATGTTTATGTTTATGTTTATGTTTATGTTTATGTTTATGTTTATGTTTATGTTTATGTTTATGTTTATGTTTATGTTTATGTTTATGTTTATGTTTATGTTTATGTTTATGTTTATGTTTATGTTTATGTTTATGTTTATGTTTATGTTTATGTTTATGTTTATGTTTATGTTTATGTTTATGTTTATGTTTATGTTTATGTTTATGTTTATGTTTATGTTTATGTTTATGTTTATGTTTATGTTTATGTTTATGTTTATGTTCATGTTTATGTTCATGTTCATGTTCATGTCCATGTCCATGTTCATGTTCATGTTCATATTCATAATTATATAATTTTGTTTTTCATAGTGTTTGTATGAAGAACAAAGTTATATTTGCGGTTGTTCAAAATGTGCTATATCTCAAAAACTTCTCGTTCGATTCCGTCCAAACCAATTTTCGTTGGAAGTATTTGTTATGATTTAAATTATATTTCTTTTTCTAAATTTACACTTGCTTAGTTTAGAAGTTAGACTTTAAAAGAAAATGGTTTAAGGAACCTCCATGTCATTTTAAAAGACCTATCTATAGACACCCCACACGCATAGGTTTGACAAAAAATATATTTTAGGTTTTAGTTTCATGTATGGGAGCCCCCCCTTAAATATCATTATTGTTTATTTTTTGAATAACAATCGTAAAGCGGTTAACAGGATACATCTTCCTACCAAATTTCAACTGTGTGATGCTTATAGTTAGAGAATAAATTGGCTGTGACATACGGACGGACAGACCGACGGACAGACCAACAGACAGACAGACAGACAGACAGACAGACAGACAGACTTGACGAAACTATAAGGGTTCCGTTTTTTGCCATTCGGCTACGGAACCCTAAAAACGGTTTTGAAGACGTGCTATATATTTGTCTGAATATCAACCTTATTTGTTTCGATTTACTCCTGCCTTGACCTGCCCCCCGATTCAGAACCATACGGTTACGGTTTCGGTTACGTTTCGATAACTTTCACATATTAATAAAATCATAATAACGTGGATTTATCCGGTGCAACAATTTAATTTTGTTTTTTTTATAATATTTCTCACCGAACTAACATGTCGACATTCGATTAAACTACTACATTAATTGAAAAATGAATAAAACATCTAGCCAAAACCCAAGCCGAAGGCCTAATCGAACGTTCTGAATCGCCCTGGTGTTCTTTATAAGTGTGAAAACACTTGTGCCAGGGAAAGCCGTTCTCCCATAACACGGTCATATAGGTGTTCAATTTAATCACTTGGTTACCTTTGCCTTTTACTTATTTATCGGTTTACTCTTGCTGCTAATGCTTATTATATATTTCATCTTTACGGTTTACTCTTGAAAAAAAAAATGTCTATTTTTAGATGATACGCTAAAATTACTGGGTAGGTAGTAGGTACATAGTACACAACAACTTTCAATCACTTCATAAACAAAGTTATGATTTATTATAGTCAATATTGCTTCAAGCCAGACTAAGTTGCTGCGTAAACTTAATCTTTGAAGCGAAACTATTTTCAACATGATTATTTCAAAATATGTATCTCGCGAATACCTCTAGATTATGTAGAATGACTACTTGAAAATAAGAAATATAAGTACCTACCTAAGTGTTGACTAAAAAAAAATTGAGTTAAATTTTTAAACTTAGAATACTCGTACCAAGATCGAGAAGTGACTTTTGGTTTTTATTATTCACCTACAAAAATAATTTATTGCATCATTTTAAATTGTTGAATTGTATGTGTTTGATTTGTTAACTGCTTTAAAATAATGTAGGTACTATCCTCTTACTTATTTAGGTGACGATAATAGCAAAAAAAAAAACGTGCTTACTCCCCAAAGGACCGAGAACTTTATTTATTTATTTATAAAGTACACAAGCAGATTGCAGTCTTTAAGATTAAATCTCAAAATCGGCTAAGTACGAGTCGGACTCGTGAACTGAGGGTTCCGTGCCAACTTTAACTGAATTCGGAAATCCACTTACTTCCACAAGCTAAACACCACACTATTTTGTTGACAGTAAATGACACTTTGTTTTTCATAGTGTTTTTATGAAGAACAAAGTTATGTTTGAGGTTGTTGAAAAAATATTCCAAAAACTACTTGTTTAATCCCATCCAAACCAATTTTCGTTGAAAGTATTTGTTATGATCTACATTGTATATTTTTTCAAAATTTACACACGCTTAGTTTAGAAGTTAAGGGGGGGAGGAACGTGACTGTGACATATAAACGGACAGACGAACAGTCAGACAGACAAACAGACTTGACGTAACTATAAGGGTTCCGTTTTTTGCCATTTGGCTACGAAACCCTAAAAAAAAGTTCTTAAATTACGGAAAAAACTGTGCAACAAGTAAACAAAACGATTTTAATTTTAATATCGTATAAGTTATCAATTAGAAGTTACAATAAAATAAAATTACTAAATTAGCAGATATTCAATATTCGAGGGTGATTGAGAACATCATCTTTCATCAGTACAGCGGCGAAATTGCTAATATTAATGCTTCATTCATATAATTTATGACTGTATTATACCTTTATTCGTAAAGAAATCGTTTAACCTGGCCATAAATATTGAAGTTTTCGGCGGAATAATCAAATTATGACATTCTTTACTGCGACCGAAGCGAAATTGTTGGTCATTTAAACGTATTAACTCTAATTATTTAAGCCTTATTGTTAAGCAGTAAATTTTATTATCATAATAAAATATCTTTTTTGACGATGTATATTATGTATGAGTTAATATATAAATGCTAAACTAAGTAGTTATTTAGTATCATTTTTATGCCCCAATGTCTCAGTTAACAATAAAATTCCTAATATCCAAACGTGATTTTATTACTTTTTGATGTTCGGATAAAATAAGTGTTTCTAATTGTAATAATATTGGGTCCAACTTGATTTTTGCATGTGCAAACGTAGCTACCTAACACTGTTAAGAAACTGGCTGTCCCAAAAAAAGCGTTCCAAACTGAAACTGAGATAGCTTAGCCATAGGCCTTTTAAATAAAAATAAACATGACTCTAATAAAAGTCGCATAGTTTGGGCATTATCTATGCCACTTTCATCCAAAAATCTCCTCAAAACATGATACTTTTATAAGATTCATGTTATTTTTATTTAAAAGGTCTTTTGCTAAGCTTCCTCCAGTGCAAGTTTGGCACGCTATTTTTGGGACAACCTGTATATTGAGGCATTTTTATTTTATTTTAAATACAGGGTCCTATGAGTATACTTATTTGTTAGTAAAATGAGAGAAGCACAATATTTTCAACACAAATATAAGTGAGAGTTGTCTCGTACGGAACCGTATCTAACGCGAACAATAAACTCAATTCATTATATTACCCTTAAAATGACACGTTGAAACGTATAGGTAATTAACTTCCGTTCTGCTCTCGGTAAGGCATTTCCTTTAAGTAATTTACGCTATTATTACCAATTACTGGATCGTAATGCCGTTATTTCAGCCTTCATTTCCGAAGGGCGTTAATGCTAACTAATAATTTCCTATGAGAAAAAAAAATCTTTGGGTAAATTACTCACGGGAAAAGTAAACAACGCGACGATGGAATTGACTTTATTTACCTTTAATTACGGAAAAATTAAAAGGAAAGCAAATAATTTGAATTTTTGAGTTTATCTAAATGCCAAAATTACCCCAGATAAATGTGACTAATGCAAGAATCAAGTCATTACACTCAGACAGATAATTATTTTGTGTAAGTAATTGGGAACCGGCATTATGAAGGTTGGTGTAAAAACCACAAAACTGAAGTGGGTTTGGGCGGGCACGTCCAAAGGCAGACTCTGAAAGAGATGGCACGACGATCTAGACCAGTGATACTCAACCTTTTCTAAAGAGGGACACAGAGACGTTTAAGGAGTGGTAATCCGGGTTGCAACACGAATTCGTGCGCACAATAAAGCTACGTTTTTTATACTTTTCATAGGAGTCAGGACACTGTAAAACAAAATAAAATACGGCCAAGTGTGAGTTGGACTCGCGCCCTGAAGGTTCTGTGCCAACTATAACAAAGTTAAGAGTTCAATTAAATTTTTGTGCTAAATCGTCACTGCAACACGAATGCTATATCTCATAAACTTCTGGTTCGATCTCGTTTAAACCAATTTTTTGTTGAAAGCATTTGTAAATCCACATCGCTTATCGCGATCGTCTTACGAGAAAGTGTGCGATTTTGTAAAAAATGCTTCCCTATTATGTCTGAAAGGTAGGAATCTACAATGTGAATGAGATCGTAGCGAGCTCAAAAATTTTGTTACACGTTTTCCCTTTCATGCGCAGATCCCTAGCGAGCCTCGCTGAATCAAAACCACATGTCTTAATTCAGGCTAGCGAGCCAAACAAAAAAGCTCGACAGGCCGCATGTCGCCCGCGGGCCACAAGTTGAGAATGGCTGATCTAGACCAATACCACGAGGACCGTCGAACCTTTACCCTTTTCGGTCTTTGCCCAGCAATGGGACAGCAGTATTTATGATATCTCCTCTCACCTATTTAAGGATAAAACCCACAACTCCTGTTCATTTTCACCAGTGAAGGAAAAATATTAATCTTTATTGAGATGTTGATTTACATAAACTAAGCAAGGGACGTAAGGGAGCTTGACCAAGGTCATCAGCTCCAAGCCAACCTCACCTTCACGTTGTGCGTCCTGTTTATACAGACGAGACTCTGGCGACCGACCGATGGCGGTATAACCATCCAATGTAAGGCGCAGCGAAATGTTGGACTGTGACGGGCAGCAGCATCACAGCTGCAAGGGGCTGCGCCTTTGCGCTCGCCAACCCGTCTGCCAAGCGTGGCGAGTATTAGCAAAATCCCCTCACATGCTAGTACACCAGAAAACCAGGCCCCCAGTCTCCGGCAGCCCCGCTATTCCTGACTTTGGTAGCGGTCACGGTAACGGCGGGGCAGGGGGTGCTGAGAATCCCCGGAGGCGATCGCGCTACCACCCCCAACGACAACTGGCCCTGGTAACGTACAACACGTGTACACTGAGGACGGATGAGAAGTTGCTCGAGCTGGAGGAAGAAATGAGCAGGTTACACTGGGACATAATGGGTCTATCAGAAGTTCGTAGAGAGAGCGAGGACACGATAACTCTACAGTCCGGAGACCTGCTCTACTACCGGGAAGGCAACCAACGAAAGTCCCAAGGTGGTGTCGGGTTCCTCGTTCACAAGTCCCTCGTCAACAATATCGAGACCATCGAGAGTGTGTCGAACAGGGTGATATACCTTATACTCAGAATAACCGAAAGGTATTCGCTGAAGGTCATACAGGTATATGCACCGACCTTGAACCACCCGGATGAAGAGGTGGAGGAAATGTATGAGGACGTAAGTAGAGCCATACACACTTCCAAAACCTATTTTACTTTTGTAATGGGGGACTTCGAAAAGGCTTTTGATTGTGTAGATCATGTCATACTTCTGTGTAAGCTGCTCGCGTTCGGGATACATGGTAACCTACTGCGATGGATGGTGTCATACCTGAGTCAAATCGGTCACGGGCAGTTACTGTTGGTGGCATCTGTTCAAATTTTACTACTGTGCTTTAGGGGGTTCTCCAAGGTACAATTTTAGGTAACTACCCTATCAGACTGTATAAATCTTCAATCTTATAACTCAATCAATCGTATCGAAATCAATATCACAAAATGTCAATTCACAACATTCACAAGAAAAAGAAACCCTATAAATAATTTACAAATTACAAAATTAATAACATAGTCGTGAAAAAACTATACTTGCAAGAGATCGCGGAATCCTTATGGACTCTAAACTTACATACTCAGAACATATCGCTTATCTATATATTTTACTAAAAAGTACTATTCAACTCATATGTTAGAAGCCTTCTTGAGTTTTAAAGTGTTATTTGGAACCCGCAAAACGAAACCTATTCTCAGCAACTTGAACGTATCCAAATGAATTTCATAAGACACTTAGACTTCCGGGACTTCCGGGCAAACCTTGACTTCAAAAAATCGTGTCTGCATCATCATCTCACGACGGTTAAGAATAGGCGATATAGACATAGATATGGCCTTTTTGCATGGTGTTTGTAACAACAACATTGAGTGCCCAGAGTTTGCATCCAAAATCCTGAGTTTTTTTTTGTCCAAAAAAGTAAAAACTAAAATTTAGTAAATAAAAATGAAAATCCGTCATTGGTTGGGAGTCTTATACGTTTGTATTTTATGTTATTATAATTAATAGCTGTGGATTTTGTATCACAAATAAATGAATAAAAATACTCGAAGGTAGAATCGACTATTAATCTGCAAAGCTGTTCGTCATTCTTAATTTTAGCTTAATAAGATAACAGTAATGTCGCGCGCTCAGACCATAGCACGGTAGCTCAATTGGAAAGAGAGTTTCCCCTCTTAGCCAGAAAGGTTCGAATCCCGCCCGCTTGCAATTTTTGTTTTCTTATTTCATCATAAGAATACTAAAATAACACTACGAGTGTTAAAAACATTCTTAACCAATGTTATTCGAAATGTTAATTATCAAATTTATTTATTATTCTACACGAGCCACAAGCGACATAGCCCTGTGGACTACGAGCTGCGGTCAAACGAGAACACAATTATAATGTCTGCAGTTTTGCAACAAACACCGACTCCGCGCGGCGAGTGCGAAAGTTAGATTGGCTTACCGGGGTGTGGGAATGTGGCCGCTAATTATACATGTCGATAGGTGTTTACTTTAGGGATTGAAACGAAATGCGACTTTGGTAGTACTATTATCTATATCTTCTGTACTTTGATAATAATAAATGCAGGAAGTCGAAGTAGGTGTCACGAGCTTTCGAGGACTAGTTATGATTTGAAAATAAGCAGTGTAGGAATTTCAATGAGAACGTAATTACTTTATTAGGTATAGCAGTCCCCCACGTCCGCGCGATTAGAGTTTCCCCTCTCCCCTCCCGTTGCAGCGTGATGTTTTAGGAGAAAGCCTTCCTGGATAAATAAGCTGTCCAAATCGTTCCAGTGGTTCTTGAGATTAGCGCGTTCAAACATAACACCATTCAGTTTTATAATATAAGTATTGATTCTATTTTCATAAAAATATCAATAATAATGTAAAGAGGTAAGTCTGCGGTAAATAAACGTTGTATTTCAGTTTTAACATGACAAAAGTTATCTATTTCGAGTACAACTTTGACGACTCCTTCAAGATTTCAGTCTGAATAATGGCCTCAAGTCCGTCTTGCTCCACAAATCCGTGACTTTGGCCTGGATGTAAGATACCTTATTTTAGTGCCTTATTTGTATATACGTCTACTTACAGCAATCCTAATACGAAATTCTGGAAAAGCTCTAGGGTTGTTACACATTTTTGACTGCCAAACTGTTTTTGGAAAATACTCAGTTATGTAGATATTGGCCACAGACACGGAGTTGTGAAAATGAGTCATTACCATTCTAATTATAGAGGGTACCAAATAAGATGAACCGTATCAAATACAATTATAAAATAATCACCACATCTTAATTGTACTCTATTATTTTTGTCTAAGTTCGCGTGAAACTAAAAGCTAAATGGATGTAGGACTCCAGTCCATAGCCGTGAAATTTTGGCATAGATATGATGGATGTTGACACTGACATTTGTCTAGTGTGACAGCTGCTGTTTTTTCCGGTTTCGTGACTGTTGGTCGTGCGTCAGAGTGGAACGTGTGTTAAAATGTAAAAATTTTGATTACGGGGCACGCCCCAATTATTTTGTAGTTTGATAGTTATTCCTGACGCCGCCAACATGTCAATTTGGATGAATTAATTTCGAAAACGATTTGATATAAATGACTGGAAAATGGTCTCAAATAGAATAATTAGGATAAATGTTTAATCAATTCAATATTGATATGGCGAGCCAGCTGTTGTAGGTTTCGCTTTTGATATGTGTCTGTAAGTTGTACAGTCACAATTTGGTGATCATGTTGTAACCTCGGTGAACTTACTTTTTGAAGTCAGATTTTCCTGATAGATTGATTTGCTTCTTGTCTGCTGTTTTGAGGATGGACCGGTATCGGTGAAATTTTGGGGCAACGTTGCAGAGTTGTTTGTAGTTTGATTTGAAATAGTAACCACTGTTGAAATCCAAGGTTGGTTTTCCTTGTATTCACTTTAACTTTAGTGAAAAGTGGGATAATTTAGCAATTAATTTAAGCATAACTTAGGAATCCCTTTAAGGATAAATTTTGGAATCAATTAGGAAATTAAAAACTTAAATTGGTGGTTTATCTTTATTTAATTAAAAATTTGTGTACATAAAGATTTGTAATAGTATAGATATAGATAACTAAACTAGAACCTTACCTAGTCTCAACTGAATTCTGAGCTATTAAGTTTTGTATTTGATTTTTTTGAAGGTGTTAAAAGGTAATTGTGAAAAAGCAAATTTGAATAAACTTTTGTTGCCAAATGCTATACCCGGATTTCTTTATTTCATTCGAATGTTAGTGCCTTTTAAACACCCTTCTGTCCACACTAGCCGGGAGTGACTGTGACAATTGTTTGTCCGTTCAAATTAAATGGATCATAAATTTTTCATCTTACAACTGTTTTTTAGTCAGTAAAAATATGTAACAGCCCCTTAACAACACAAATATTCCGAATGTTCTAATCAAACTCGGTGAAAGTGCGCTTGCAAGACCCTTAAGCGTTTAATTGAATTCTCTTTATAAACGCAGAGTGGAGCCACCCGGCACACAGTATAGATTAGTTTGCCTACGACGAGTTTAGCTATTTTAACGGAATTTTTAATGTGTACCTTCTTAAGAACTAGAACTGTTTGCTGTGGGTTGTTGCTACGAGGGAAGTTAGTGCAAACTTGGACTTCGTCGCACGAAGTTGAAACACTATTAAACGTCAAAAAATACTACCCATCTACGAGTACTTTTTGCAGCAGAGTTTAGGTAGGGTATATTTAAAGTTGAGGAAAATTAGGGTCGTCTTAAATGAAATGCGAATAACTCAAAAGTGGAACATCCCCCATGGAAGAACTTTTATCAAAAATAAATACTCTAAATCCCATAAACTTACGCTAGCTATCGCTCGATCGATCTTAACATCATATGAATGTAAAATAAGGTATCTTTAACGTGTGCGTAGTCAAAACAGCCCAGCAAAAACCAATCTCAATTTTTTTCAGAGCCTTTATTATTTTCATATTTGCAAGATGCTTCTCGAATGAGACTACCACTTTCTGAATTGAAGACATTTCGACAATGACACACATCTTGGAGCCCGCTCTTAAACAAATACTAAAAAATTCGTCGCGCGAGGAGACGCCATCTGTAAAATTACACAAACTGAATAAAAGTCTATATTTTTGCATAAATATCCACAGCAGCTCTTGTTTCACAGATGTAGAAGAGCCAAAGAGCAACAAAATTCACGTTATTTCAGCAAATACATACTTTTCTTGTTTTTCTAGAAATATCAGTTATTTTATTTATACACGGTATGATACGTGTTACATATGATCTTTATTTAGAAATCAAGATATCTTGACGACCTCCGTGGTGTAGTGTCTAAGCATGATGGTTTAAAGGCGTCACCGCTCCGAGGTTCCGGGTTTGATTACCGCGCGGTTCCATATAGAAATTATTGGGCTCCAGGGATTAAAATAACTAAAACTGAGTAAGATTTCTACAAAAAGGGTTTATTCGAGATCAAAAAAAACGGCGAGTGCACAAGAACAATAAGTGATAGATTAGTAGCCCTCTAGCGGCAAAAGCAGCCAAGTTTTTTTTTTTTTAAATCTAAATCAAAGCAAATAGTCTAATGCAAAGAACATTGGTATTATAAAATTTACTATTTTAACACTCCCACTTAAATTTTATAATAATAAGTCTTCTAGATACATTTTATAATACTTAAATAGTTTTATAACTACATTCATAAAACTACAAGCGTAAAATTAACGAAATTAACATAAGACTTGATCCCTATTGTGAACAAATTTACCAGTAGGTAAAGCCTTTGTTAAAAAGTCTGCAAGTTGACATGAACTTTCCACATATTTAATTTTAACAATACTTTGCTCTAATTTTTCTCTTATGAAATTATATCTTACGTCTATGTGTTTTGTTCTTTTATGATAAATAGGATTTTGTATCAGCTTTATAGTACTCTGATTATCTATACATAGGGTGACTATCAATTGCGGTTCATCAATATCTATTAACAATTGCCTGAGCCACAAAATTTCCATGGTAGCCTCGCTGGCAGCCATATATTCTGACTCTGTTGTAGATAACGCTACTGTATTTTGTTTCCTACTTGCCCAAGTTACAGGACCTCCATTAATCATAAAAATGTACCCGGTGTTCGATTTTCTGGAATCTACATCATAAGAAAAATCAGAATCAGAGTAACCAATTAGCTGACTATTACAGTTATATGTAATACAAATATCTTTTGTTCAATTGCGGTTCATCAATATCTATTAACAATTGCCTGAGCCACAAAATTTCCATGGTAGCCTCGCTGGCAGCCATATATTCTGACTCTGTTGTAGATAACGCTACTGTATTTTGTTTCCTACTTGCCCAAGTTACAGGACCTCCATTAATCATAAAAATGTACCCGGTGTTCGATTTTCTGGAATCTACATCATAAGAAAAATCAGAATCAGAGTAACCAATTAGCTGACTATTACAGTTATATGTAATACAAATATCTTTTGTTCAATTGCGGTTCATCAATATCTATTAACAATTGCCTGAGCCACAAAATTTCCATGGTAGCCTCGCTGGCAGCCATATATTCTGACTCTGTTGTAGATAACGCTACTGTATTTTGTTTCCTACTTGCCCAAGTTACAGGACCTCCATTAATCATAAAAATGTACCCGGTGTTCGATTTTCTGGAATCTACATCATAAGAAAAATCAGAATCAGAGTAACCAATTAGCTGACTATTACAGTTATATGTAATACAAATATCTTTTGTTCAATTCTGCCAGCGAGGCTACCATGGAAATCTTTTGTTTTAATTAAATACCTTATTAATCTTTTAACTGCATTTACATGGTCTTTACCTGGATTGTTTAGATATCTACTAACTAAATTGAATGCATAGGAAATGTCAGGCTTAGATACAATTGATAAAAACATTAATACTCCCACTGCTTCTCTATATGGAAAACTTGTTACATTTTCATTTATTTCTTTGTTAAAATTACATTATTATCAGCAGGGGTACTACAAAGATTGGCATCAGACATGTTAAATTGATAATGTATTCTTTGTATTGTTTTTGACTGACAGTTATTGAATCATTATTTCTTGTGATTTCCATTCCTACAAAAACATTTGCAGATAAAACTTTGACTTTAAAGGTCTTCTTAAGATCATTTAAGATATGAAATAAAGTATCTTTACTTTTAGATAATAATAAAGCATCATTGACATACAATATTAAAATTACTTTGTTGTTATCAAAATTACCAACAAAAATACAATTGTCTGAAGGACACACTTTAAAACCATATGTAGTTAAGAAAGAAGAAAACCTTTTGTTCCAACAACGAGAAGACTGTTTTCGACCATATAATGTATAAAAAAAATAAATTTTAATAACTTACATACTTGTCCTGGTATAGCCTGCACTCCCTCCGGCACCTCCATATAGACATCCTCTAGTAACTCACCATAAAGGAAGGCTGTCTGCACATCAAACTGCTGGAACTCATATTGTTCCCGAGCTGCAAGGGATAATATGACTCTGATGGAGTCATATCTGGTTGTTGGTGAAAAAGTTTCCTTATAATCAACATCTTTTACTTGTGTGAATCCACGAGCACAGAGGCGAGTTTTGTATCTGCTTATCTCACCATCAAGGGGCAAGGGGCTGCGCCTCTGCGCTCGCCAACCCGCCTGCCAAGCGTGGCGAGTACTGGCAAAAACCCCCTAAATGGTAGGACACAAACAATCCAGGCCCCCAGTCTCCGGCAGCCCCGCTATTCCTGACTCCGGTAGCGGTCACGGTAACGGCGGGGCAGGGGGTGCTAAGAATCCCCGGAGGCGATCGCGCTACCACCCCCAACGACAACTGGCCCTGGTAACTTATAACGCGTGCACACTAAGGACAGACGAGAAGTTGCTCGAGCTGGAGGAAGAATTGAGCAGGTTACACTGGGACATAGTGGGTTTATCAGAAGTCCGCAGAGAGGGCGAGGACACGATAACTCTGAAGTCCGGCAACCTGCTCTTCTACCGGGAGGGTGACCAAAAGTCCCAAGGTGGTGTTGGGTTTCTTGTCCACAGGTCCCTCGTAAACAACATCGTAACCATCGAGAGTGTGTCGAACAGGGTGATATACCTTATACTCAGAATAACCGAAAGGTATTCGCTGAAGGTCATACAGGTATATGCACCGACCTCGAACCACCCGGATGAAGAGGTGGAGGAAATGTATGAGGACGTAAGTAGAGCCATACACACTTCCAAAACCTATTTCACTGTTGTTATGGGGGACTTCAACGCAAAACTCGGCAAGCGAGGCGAGGGTGAGTTGAAAGTGGGACCATTTGGATATGGTCAAAGGAACGCCAGGGGAAATAGGCTGGCCGACTTTCTGGAGAAGGAGGGACTCTTTGCGATGAACTCTTTCTTCCAGAAGCCGCCTCAAAGGAAATGGACCTGGTTGAGTCCGGATGGCAAGGCGAGAAATGAGATAGACTTCATCATGACCACCAAGAGACGGTTATTCAATGATGTCTCCGTGATCAACAGGGTAAAAACCGGCAGTGATCACCGTATGGTTCGAGGCACATTGAATATAAATGTCAAATTGGAAAGGTCCCGCTTGATGAAGTCCACGCTCCGACCTACTCGTGCCCATATCCAAAATCCCGAGAGCTTTCAACTCGAGTTGTCAAACCGCTTTGATTGCCTAGAGAATTGCGTATCAGTGGACGAAATAAACAACGGGTTTGTGGAAACTGTCCAAACGGTCGGATCTAAGTTTTTTAGACCTGGCCGTAAAAATAGACCTCAAAAACTCTCGATCCACACTCTCGATCTTATGGCAGAACGTCGATCTATGGCACTGCAAACCTCCGTTAATGCTCAAACCTACAGGCAGCTTAATAGACGAATATTGAAGTCTCTGCGACATGACATTCGTTCCTTTAACACAAATAGTGTTAAAGAAACAATAGAGCGGAACCAAGGCTCCAAAGTGTTTGCAAGGGACATGTCTATTGGGCAAAGCCTGTTGACGAAGCTTAAGACGGAGGATGGCAGTGTAGCGTCGACGAAAGCAGAGGTTTTGAGGGAGATCGAAAGGTTCTATGGGCAGTTGTACACCTCAGTTGCCAAACCCGTTGATAGCTCGGTCAGAGACCCACGAGCTATCCTGACCCGACACTACACCGAAGACATCCCGGACATCAGCCTCTACGAGATAAGGATGGCCCTGAAACAGCTTAAACACAATAAGGCACCTGGCGAGGACGGAATCACAGCAGAGCTTCTGAAAGCGGGTGGAACACCGGTACTTAAAGTCCTTCAGAGACTATTTAATTCCGTTCTGCTAGAGGGCATCACGCCTGAGGCATGGAACAGGAGTGTGGTGGTGTTGTTCTTCAAAAAAGGAGACAAAACCTTATTGAAGAACTATAGACCCATCTCACTCCTGAGCCATGTCTACAAACTGTTCTCAAGGGTCATCACGAATCGTCTCGCACGTAGGTTTGATGACTTCCAGCCTCCCGAACAAGCCGGATTCCGAAAAGGCTACAGTACCATAGACCACATTCATACGCTTAGGCAAATTATACAGAAGTCCGAGGAGTATAATATGCCTCTATGTTTAGCTTTTGTGGACTATGAGAAGGCCTTTGATTCGATCGAAACTTGGGCGGTGCTTCGGTCTCTTCAGCGGTGTCACATAGACTATAGGTATATAGAGGTGTTAAAGTGTCTATATAACAACGCCACCATGTCGGTCCGAGTACAGGAACAGAACACGAGGGCGATTCCATTGCAAAGAGGTGTAAGACAGGGCGATGTAATATCTCCGAAACTGTTTACAGCGGCATTGGAAGACGCCTTCAAGCTCCTGGAATGGGAAGGATTCGGCATCTCCGTCAATGGCGAATACATAACACACCTTCGGTTTGCCGATGATATAGTCATTGTGGCAAAGACGCTGGATGATCTTGGCACTATGCTCGAAGACCTCGACCGAGTATCCCAACAAGTGGGTCTTAAAATGAACATGGAGAAGACGAAAATTATGTCGAGTTCCCTTGTTGTACCCACTCCAGTATCTGTTGGGAACTCAACTCTCGAAGTTGTCGACGAGTACGTCTACCTGGGACAAGTGATCCAATTGGGTAGGTCCAACTTTGAGAAAGAGGTCAATCGACGAATCCAACTCGGCTGGGCAGCGTTTGGGAAATTGCGCAAGAGCGTCTTCTCGTCTCAATTACCTCAGTGTCTGAAGACGAAAGTCTTCAACCAGTGTGTGTTACCAGTGATGACATACGGATCCGAAACGTGGTCTCTAACTATGGGCCTAATAAAGAAGTTCAAAACTACACAACGAGCGATGGAGCGGGCTATGCTCGGTGTTTCTCTACGAGATCGAATCAGAAACGAGGAGATACGTAGAAGAACCAAGGTAACGGACATAGCCTTGAGAATCAGTAAGCTTAAGTGGCAGTGGGCAGGGCACATAGAGCGAAGAACTGATGGCCGTTGGGGCAGGAAAGTTATAGATTGGAGACCCTTCGACCAAAGACGCAGCGTAGGACGTCCACCAACAAGATGGACAGACGATCTTAAAAAGATCGCAGGATCAAACTGGATGCAGACCGCTAGTGATCGGTCGCTGTGGAAAGCCGTGGGGGAGGCCTATGTTCAGCAGTGGACGTCCTTTGGCTGATAATGATGATATCTCACCATCAGGATTTCTTTTTATACAAAATACCCATTTTGAAGTCACTGTTTTCTCATTTTTTCCATCTATCAATTTCCAAGTGTTATTTTCTTCTTATTGACTGCAATTCTTCTCTAATAGCCTTCTTTCACTGTTGACTATCTTTACATTTAAAGGCTTCTTCATAAGAAGTGGGTACTTCAAATTCAGTAAAGTTGGCTTCCACATCTCTGGCTCGTCTTGGTCGAAGTGTTATGTTTCTTTCTTCATCGCTTGAAATGATTTGCGAGGGCTGATATGTAGGATCATCATCATCGCTATTAGTGCTTCTAAAACTAGAATCTGTACCACTTTGCTCATTTGTAGATGTACTTGGTAGGTCTACATCATGAATTTCATTAGGAAATTGTTGTTCTAAAGTAGCTATATCTTCTGCTTCATTTTGATATTCATCAGTTAGGGAGATTGAAATATCATTTTTTCTCAGTACAGGTACATTGCTTTCATTGAATCGCACATTTCTGCTTATTATGATTTTCTCATTTTCAACATTGAACATCCTATAGTTTTCATTTTCATATCCCACTAAAATTATTTTCATACTCTTTTTATTAAGCTTCTTTCTCTTTTCATCAAGTATATGCACATAACCTTCTGAACTAAAAACTCTAATGTTTCCAAGGGCGGGCTTGCTGCCATTCCATAGTTCATAGGGGGATATATTCTTTGTTTGACTGGATGAGCTTCGATTTAATAAATAAACTGCACAATTCACAGCTTCAGCCCACAACTTGAGTGGTATATCTCGGGAATATAGCATAGATCTTGCACTTTCCATGATTGTACGCATTTCTCTTTCGGCTCTTCCATTTTGGACAGGTGTATAAGATGCCGTACGCTCATGAACTATACCTTCACTCTCCAAATAAGCTTTAAAGTCATTGTTTATGTACTCACGGCCATTGTCTGTGTGTAAAACTCTAACAACATGTTCAAATTTATTCTTTACTATGGCATTGTACCTTTTAAAGCAATCCAAGACATCACTTTTGTGCCTTATTACATATAAATGTCTATAACTTGTAGCACCATCCTTGAACAATACAAAATATCTAGCTCCTGACACAGATTCATGTTCTAAAGGTCCGCAAACATAACTGTAGGTCAGTTCTCCAGGCTTAGACAAATCCCTCAGAGAACAAATTCTCTGTGGGATTTGTGAAAAAGTAAGCGGCTCTGTTTCCCATACCGGCATGCTTCACAAATAAAATCATTTTTTTCTGGAAATGTTGCCGGAATTGCTCCATTTTTGCTCATATTTTGAATTTCTTTGACATTTAGATGTCCCAAACGTTCATGCCAAATTTTCAGACTTGATTCTGTTAGGTTACAGTTTGTTTGTACTACAGTTTTAATATTCACTTTATATAGGTTATTTTCTTTAAATGTAGCACTCATGACAACAGTATTATTTTTCATTATTATGGCCTCATTATTTTGCTTGATTATCACATAACCTTTTCTTGTAGCCATGCCTTCTGAAAATAGATTTTTTCGTAAGTCTGGCACATACAGTACATTTTCTAAAATGCTTTGCTCCCACTGGCCGTTTACATACCTTTTAATTATTATATTTCCATGTCCGTGTACATAAAGTTCCTTTTTATTTCCCAATCTTACTATCACGTGGACAGATGCACCACTATCAAGAATCTAACTATCAGTATCAACTTCTGTTTGCAAACATTGTTCCACACTAAAAGCGAGCAACTTTTGCTCTTGGGTTTTATTCCCAGACTTCTTTGGGGCTCAACATTCTCTTGCAAAATGCCCTCTCTTGTTGCAATTACAGCTATATATTGACTTTTTTGGTTAGGTCGGGATTCTTTGCGTTCAGTTATATTTTGAGATTTATGAGTATTCCGAGTTTTGGACTGTTTCACAGCTACTAAAGCTTTCTCAGCTTCTTCTTCATTTGTTAAGCTTGCTTCTTCATGTAGTAATCTTGCAGTTACGTTATGAATTGTCTGTGATTTTGGGTCTAAGGACAACCACGCTTGATGCAGTGATCTATATTTACCTGGTAAAGTACTTGATATTTTGGTCATTATAGCTGTGTTACTTAGTTCTTCACCACTTTCTTTTAATTGTTTGGCCAAATTCTCGACTTTGGCTATGTGTTGAGCTGTACTACCAGCAGGCGACATCTTGTGTAGGTAGAATTTCTCATGTAACCATCATTTTATTCAATTCAGATTTAGCCTCATAGATGCTTTCCAATTTATTCATAATTTCTTTGGCCGTATCGCAGTTTTCTATAAATCAAATCGTTTTTTTCCCATTGTGGTAGTGATGCATCACCCGGTGACGGTCTAACAGTGTCTATTTTCAAACCTTTTTCTTTCAGGGCACAATTGACTTGGAACTTCCACTGTCTGAAGTCTATGCCGCAAAATTTATCAATCTTCATAGTATTCGATACTTCCATGATGACGTTTTTTTGAGGTTATGAACACGTTTCCCGATTTTGACTGATAATTTCGTTATTAAATAAATACTGCTCTTTACTCAGTGTGCGCTTACGAACGTGCCTGGGCCCATAACCTATTGGGCTCCAGGGATTAAAATTACTAAAACTGAGTAAGATTTCTACAAAAAGGGTTTATTCGAGATAAAAAAACGGCGAGTGCACAAGAGCAAGAAGTGACAGATTAGTAGCAGACAACTTTTTCTTTAATCTAAATCAAAGAAAATAGTCTAATGCAAAGAACATTGGTATTATAAAATTTACTATTTTAACAGAAATCATATTTTCTGTATTATCTCGGCTGTTGTGGGACCACGGTTGTATCTCATTTCCATAACACAAGTGAAATTTTCTACTTACTACTACTCAGGATATATTTTAAATACATACCCACTACATGGATAAACAAAAAGTGACACATGTCTGGTACCCATCTTATAGTGAAAAGGATCGTTAGACTGTAATTACAGTTTTGCAATTAAGTGACCTAACACAGTGGTTAATTAAACTAATGGACAAACGACTTTCAGTTGAACTTGCGTAAAATTAAACAATTCGCACTTATCACAAAGTTACAAATTCTTTTCAATATGTTTTGAAAAAGACTTATCGTTAGTGACTCGCGTTAAATAAAATTAAACTTTTACGTGAGTTCGAACCACTTTTTCATGTACGACTACGACTGACTGGAATTAATATGACACCTTTTACTTAATTGTTACTTTAATAGTGTCCAGAAAGTAACACTCGTACACTTCTCTGTATGTTTTCCGTAAGATATTGTAATTTCATTGTGTGCGGATTAGCCTGCCGCGCGACTGTGCAAACCGTAGCACAATGGACAGACTTATTGCATTAGAGGTAAGTATTAAAGTTCTTAGAGACTCGTGAACAGTACCATGTTTAGGCTGTCCAGTGTTAAAATGTACAAAATTAATGCTAATACCACAGTAAATTCATTGTTATAGTAGGTAGTGCTAGTAATAAATTGTGGTAGGTAACTCTTGTACAAATACAAGAGATAGATCAAAATATATTAAGAGTAATGAGGGTCTCCAAAGCCGATTTCGACTACGGTGGCCAGTCACAACGGCAAACTGTCTGCTCGGGACATATTATAGCACACAAGTGTGTGCAAATACAGGTGCTCTCTATTCCTTTCACTCTCATAGCCCGATGGGACAGCAATCTGACACGACCAGAGAGAGAGAGAGATCAGGTGAAGGACCAACAGCTTTACGTGCTTTCCGAGGCACGAGGGTGAATCACCGCCATCTTCCCAACTCCGGGCTACCCTGAGCACTTCAATCGTGCTAATTAACTTTTGATTATCTCTATTGTAAAGGTCACGCACTTGCTGAGCGGCCATAAATTTTTATTAGATTACTTGAATATATACTAGCCCAGTGTTGATCCCAGTGAACCAACTTACGAGTACACATTAGATGGTAGAATGTTGGGCAATGATGATAGACATCACGGAGGGATTATCCCAGGCTCTGAAGATGGTCAGATCAGATTCCACTTGCTTGAAGGCATAGAAACCCTATCACGCAAGCAGACCTTTCGCTTCTTCCTTCAAGCTTTCACCTTCGAATACTTTATTTAGGATTGAATAATGTATGTCGAATAAAGGCGCCAAACATCTATTTACTGCAGTGAAGTATAACTCTTTACCCAGAACTTATGAATATTAACTCCATCCGCATTTCGCGTTACAAAATTATGCAAGATTCACACAAAGACGTTCTAATTGATGTAAATACCTCGCACAATTGGATAAAATTAGGCGAATTGCGGTCTGAGAGACTTTTGGATACTGACTATCGAATAACATTTAATACCTCTCGCATAGTCCCTCATAAATATGCTAATCCATGCGATTCTCCATCTATTATTCTAACATTGTTCTAGTGTGAAATTTCCGAAAATTCTCTTCAGGATAAGTTTTGGGAATAAATTAAATCGGTATTTTGCGTAATGATTGTTTTAGCGAGCGTTTGACTTATAATTGAGTCGCTTAAAGACCCATTCATAAAGCGGGAGTACTTATAAGTTTTCAACACTCATTATAATAAGAATATCTTAATTCTACAACCTATGGGCAAACCTGCCTACCTTAAGGAAGTGAATAAAAAAACAATACATTACAATGTGTTAATTTTACACTTGATCAAACTTTTAGGGAGTGCTCTAATGATGGTTTTGAACAACTTTTGGTATGTGTGTATGTTCCACACAAAAACTCATATTTTCATCTCGGAGAAAATGTATGGAATAGCTATTTTTTTTTTCTCGAATTCGAAGTTGGACCGAAGTATAGTGAAAGTTGTTCAAAACCGTAATTAGAGTTTCTGAAAGTTTGATCTAAAAATTTAAATTGAAAGTAAAACTAACACATTTTATATAAATACATACCTACAATTATCAGAATTTTTGTAAGTTCCTCTATCAAAGGGACTGTTAGCGAAAATGGTTGACATGTAACTTATCTTTCAATCTTTGTCCCCAAAGAATTGCAAACTATTTCAATATTCTTAGTTAGATCAATCTAAGTTAACTAATCCCCGATTTGTCATCTACGCTCAGCGTTCCTTTGTGTATCGATGTAATCGACATCATTCGCTTTGATCCCGAGTAATTGCTTTCAATTGTTAATTAATAGGACATGTTGAATTACGAACCCACATCAGTTGTAATTGCAGATTATGGGGTAGATCAGTCCTCCTTTGCAGCGGTCACGCAGCATCCGTGCTTCGGATCTGGAAGATGACGGATGGATAAACAGGGTGTTGTTTTGGTCAGTGACATCCAACTCAGGGTAAAAATATGAGTTATGCCTATTCCAAAAAAAAAGTTTCTTTTTTTTTTAATTCTGAGCAAGTTTTATACAAGAAAACCTCTTCATAACATTAAAAAAAAACCGACCATGTGCGAGTCGGACTCGCGCACTGAGGGTTCCGTGCTAACTTTAACTGAATAAGGGAATCCACTTACATCTACTTAGTAAAATACCACAATATTTAGTTGACTGCAAATATAACTTTGTTTTTCATAGTGTTTGTATGAAATACAAAGTTATATTTGCGGTTGTTGAAAATGTGCTATGTCTCAAAAACTTCTCGTTCTATCCCGTCCAAACCAATTTTCGTTGAAGGTATTTGTTAAGGTCTACATCATATATTATTTTTAAAATTTACACTTGCTTGGTTTCGAAGTTAGATGGGGGGACGCCCATTTTACCACTTTGGAAGCGTGTAGCTATGAAACTTTAGACTTTAAAAGAAAATAGTTTTTGAAACCTCGATGTCATTTTAAAAGACCTATCTATAGATACCCATAGACATAGGTTTGATTAAAATTTTTTTTTTTGTTTTTAGTTGGAGAGACCCCCTTAAATGTCATATTTTTTTATTTTTGTATGAGAATCGGTAAGCGGTTAAAAGAATACATCTTCATACCAAATTTCAACAGTGTGATGCTTAAAGTTACAGAATAAAGAGGCTGTGACATACGGACGGACAGACAGACTTGACGAAACTATAAGGGTTCCGTTTTTTCCATTCAGCTACGGAACCCTAAAAATGACAAAACGAATGTAAAAAAATATTTTTCTTTGTATGTGTGTATACTAATCAAAAGGGTTCCCGCAAATATCAGTATCGTGACATGCCTCGCGCTGTCACGAATTATGCTGAGCGGGGACCTTTTTGACACATAGGTTCCTATTATTTATATATTTTATATATCTATTAAAACTGATGTTTATATGTAATAATATTTATAATAACCGTGTTTTTTTGTTGTCTATGATTGTTACTTATGTGTCAAATAAAATAATTTCTATTCTATTCTATTCTATTCTATGATGGGAAAACTCGCACCCTAGCACGTAGCTAGCGCTTATCTACGAAATACTACGCCGTAGCTAGTAAGCTTCAAAGAGGCTACCTGATGATGGTAGTTTTGACTCGATAGCTGTACCGCATAAATAATATATTTTATGTTTTTTTTCCAATTAAAAAAATAATATTTATATTTTTTTTGGCATCAGTATCGTTTGTACAGCCACCCCTAAGTCGCTCGTCGCTGACCAAAACAACACCCTGTACAAAAAGGTTAAAATATCGCATTAATGTTATGGGGAAAATGCTTCAAAACTCTAAAATGGCTTCATTGTATTGTTAATAAAGTATTCGACAAACTGAACAAACGTAATTAAAAAACGTATTGCATGCGAAACCGCCATAAGTGCTGAATATAACACATACTCGTAGTTATCAGAAATTAAACTCTGTTCGCAGAAACTGGTAGTCTGTCATTAGCTTATAAATCAGTAGCAGTTGAGTTGTATGGGGTTTTTTAAGTGAAACGTAAACTGATTGCAATGAAACTAGATACGAAATAAATTTTGTCATTGTGGTATTAAATGGCTCGATTGTTACTTGTACCATAAGCCTATTTATTTCAATTGTCATGTTATTTTTTTAGGCATGAATCCACTTATTAGCTTTGTTATTTTTCCATGTAAGTACTTTATTTAATATTAACTTGTGTTGTAAGATGTTTAACTTGTTGGTTTTATATGACTCACGGGGTTGACTTCAAGATATTATGTTTTATTAAATATTTTTATATTATGATACGTTATTTTTCTTGAGTCCTACACTTAGCAGCCCCGCGAGGAATACAATCTTCTTTTTATTGCGTCTCCAATAGACTTGCTAATAGTGGTATGAAATACATAAAAGATATTTTATATGAATTTAATAAGAATGATTCGTAGTTATTTTGAGTTCGTATTACTGCATAAACACAAAAAGTATAAGTACTATCGCAAATTAGTGTTCTTATTTATATACTTTATTGTAATTGTGCCAGGAGTAGCTAAGTTCAGATCTAGATTAACCAATTCGTATTTAAAGAAACAGAAAACAGGAATACCATATCTAAGTTAGTTGTAGAGACAGGTTTTAACTTTAATTTCTAATGAACAAGAATTCTGTTGAAATCAACAGTGAAAATCTGGAGCTGGTCTGCTGCTAGAAATTGTTTTTGATACTTTAGGCATGTTTCACAATGTCCTGATGAGTGGTTAACGTTATTTGTCCAACAATACTTCATACAACATATAACTTAAATTAATCTTTATTTAATAGTCCTGGTGGACAAATATATCCTAAAAAATAAGAATGTCCAGTTGGACGAAAACCAAAATGCACTAAAAAGTATTAAATAAACTCTTCACCATTAAAAGGAAAGGAATCCGTTTTAGGCAAACAATTTCTTTTTGGAGTCGGTGCTGTTTTGGAGTTAGTTGATGCTTGATGGTCAAAGTGATGGCACCGACTCCAAAAAGAAATTGTTTGCCTAAAACGGATTCCTTTCCTTTTAATGGTGAAGAGTTTATTTAATACTTTTTAGAACATTTTGGTTTTGAAGTCGGTTTTTACTTTTTTTTAAAGTTTATTTTATTTCTTCATTTTTAGTGATTACATAAGAGGGGGGGGGGGGGAGTTGCACCTTATGATTCTATTTTTTTTAAAGCTACGAATTACCTATCATAAGTTCCGTCATTATAATTACTGAACTCCTAAGCGTTAAGGAGTTCCACCATCAGCTCAGCCCCACAAGATATTGACTATCAGACGTAACAACACGTCAACATTAAGATTCTAGTAAAGAAACTCTATTCGTGCCTTTAAAATTTGAGGGTTTCCCTCGATTACACCAAGATCCCATCATCAGATCCCAAAAAGGAAAAAATAGGACCAACTAGAAGGTACACCCTCTTAGTAGGCGAAATTTTTTTTCAATTCGGTGGACAAACGACTGAGATATGAGGTAACATACATACAAAAAAAAAAAACATACAGTCGAATTGATAACCTCCTCCTTTTTTGAAGTCGGTTAAAAAGACAATCCAGGACAGAATTGCCTGGTGCTAATTAATTAGGAGAGCCCCACTTAAAGTGGAAAAAAAAGAAGAAGAGTCGTTATTTAGTGCTAATTTGTCAATGGTGAAACAGGCCCTAAAGGAAAGGGTTCTATAAAACTGAACTGCATTCCTTCATGTGGTTAATTCTTATGATCAAATGCAACAACTTTTTGTATAGGACCAACATCGTGATCCCAAAAAAAAAACTCTTTCCCTAGAGTACCGATCATTGATGCTAGTTTGTACGGAGAAGTCAACTTTTTTGGGATTTTGATTTTGGTCCCATACAAAAAGCTGTTATATTTTAGCAACCATCACTGCCGAGAAGGAATGCAGTACATTTTTTAACCCTTAAATTTAAGTTGCCGAATTTGGAATGATAGAGTATATATTTAGGATTGAAATAAGACAAATTATAGGCTTTTTAATGCTGAAACCTGGCTTCAGCATCGAAAAATCTATGTGAGACGCATATGTCCGCGGTAAGGGTTAAAAACCCTGTAGTACTACAAAGACTTTAGCTTGTATACTCCTTATGAATATTCCTTTATCTGTAACTTTGTAAGTCCTCTATGATCCATCATATTTCATGTCGCTCTCATACAATACCTATTCTAAGCAAGTACATCGTTCATGTTACGTGTCAGATTAAATTAGTCTGGATTTTGTTTGTTCTGGTACCTTGGTTCTACGCTAGAACAAATATTGGCTTCTGTTTGGGACCTCTTTTGGGCATGTTTGCAGAGTTGTATGTTACCATTAAGGTGAATTATGCTTAAAGCTCTCAAGAGTTGTTTCTAGCTCAAATTTTTTAGGCAAATAAATTGGTCATAAACTTTTATTTGGATAGCTACTTGCGTAAGAATATATGTGACTTTTCTGCTTATATTTAAAGATATTGATTAACCTCTTTACATGTAAGCTCTAAATAGGTGATCTGCTTTTGAACTTCCAATCAACAACCGGGGGAATAACCGCATAAATAAAACAATTATGTATGAAATATGAACAATTTATTAATAAACGTGAACGTGGTGGTGTAAAATGGCGATTAAGATGACTAGCCAGGTGTTTGTCGCTCTCTGTCCCAGGCAGCCTCCTTGGTGCAGCTCTGCAAGGCTCTCTCCTATACAACAAAACAAAAAGGCTTAAAACATGGTTGATTTCAATTTTGCACTACCTATAGTCAATATAAATTCAGAGTAAAGAAACATCTGTTTAAATTACAAAAAAATTGAGAAGGACTCCTACGCACACTTTTAATTCACCAATCTTTCACAGCCAACCAAGTGGTCGTCGCATTTGATTAGTTTCTGTTCTTCTGTCCTTAAAGTCTCGATTTCGATTCTAATAGTGAGTAAAACTAAAATTGGTTTCTGGTTTTAGAGAGTAGTTGGCGGTGTTGACATTTTTGAAAGCTTGATAGATATAGAGAACATTTTGCGACTACACACAATATTGCCTGCACTTTGCAGCTTCTTTTGTTTCAAGCAAGGCTCGTTTCTACGTCGTGTGTGCAAGCGACTTGGGTTTTAAAGTGTTAAGGCGACAGAAATTTCAGACGTAGGTACCTTTGATAACGTGCAACATGACACGCGCGGGTGGCGGCGCGGGAGGCGGCGCGCGCGCAACGGTGCACGTGTAGCGGCCGGCGTCGTCGCTGCGCACGCGCGCCACGCGCAGCACTGAGTTTGCGCCGTTTGCGCCGAACTCCGTGCGGACACTGCACACAAGTTGTTGTAGTTAGGTACACAAAGAAGAAACTTTAACTGAAATTGGAGGAGGTAAAGATCGTAATAGACACTGATAGACTTAGTTTTAAATTGCAGCAGCACTTAAAAATTGTGAAATTGCAATTAAATGAAAAAAAAAAACACGTCTGTCAGAAAAACTGATTGCTTTTAATTTCATGCTTGATGAAGCTGGAATCATAAATTGTAGGTTTGTGGGCAAGTATTAAGGCAAAGCCATACACATTGACATTGCGTAGCGTCTTCATTCCGTTGCGTGATCAATCCGTCATACAACTTATATTGTCGTAGCAGATTTGTATGTAAAACGATGGAGTTGCACTGCTCTTACGTTTTCTTACAAATTATGACTTTTAGCATCGATGCAGTCGCGATGCAGCATCGATGCATTCGCTAAATGTCAACCTTTAAACACAGCGCTATGCAGTCGCGCTTCTACATCAATGCTAATGATTCTAAATTAATTGAGTCGCGATTATGAAACGCGTTTTCAAAACGTGCTACTGCATCGATGCAGGTGCAACGGAAAGGAGATACAACACAACGGCAGCGGCTACGCTTTCGAATGTCATCAAGTCAACTCTAGTGTTGTCCACTCGTTCTCTATAAGAACTTATTCTAAACTCTAACCTGATCCCTCCTCTAGTGGTGTCATCGTTTAAAAGCGCCTCCCTCCTGAACCATAGCAGCGAAGGCCCGCCCTCCATCTTTAGGCCTCTGACCTCGCACCGGAGAGCCACGGTGCTCCCCAGCTCGCACACTTGCTCCGACACTCCCGCCCCTGCCCCGTCGACTATCCGTACTGACACCTCTGGAAGAAAGTACTGAATTTAGTTTCAAAGTTTTTGCTAGGTTTGCGTAGTAATCTTATTAGCTTCTAGATTTCTAGAGCTTCTAGTTTCTGAAGACGCAGTTTTAAGGGTGGCATATGGATAACTACAGGGTTAAGTAAGGTTGACGATCACGAAGCAACACTTGGGGATTAAAATATTACCAGCTTTAAAAATTTTTGCTTTGATTTTTTTGTTATAAAAAGATATACATATAAGTAGTATAAGATACAAATATAGTCAGGTGATCCACTAGGTAGGTATCACTATATGTTTTTATTTATAACAACTTTAGTATTTTCGCTCGACCCACCAATAAATGAGGACTTACAGAATGCCTACAAAATAGTCAATAGCTTAGTTTTTACCTACCAGGCACGTGTAGCGTTACTCGCGCGGTGCGAGGGGGGTGAGCTGACAGTTGGCAGTCGTAATGTGCCGCGTCAGAAGGCCTGACTTCTTTCACTTCTAACCTCCAAATGTCTGGTGGGATGAATTTCGCTGAGTACCTAACAAAGAAAGAAAGATAAAGTAAAAAAAAGAAATACTTAAATGATTTTATGTCATTACTTTTTTTTTACTACCTGTTGTCCGCAGTGTACAGTTGTGTCCCTGTAGTGATCAACTCCATTGGTTGCTCATCATTTTTTCTCCTTACCCACGATACCTGCAATACATATAATATGATTGAATATAGCTAGATATCTAAATTTGTTGCATGACTCTGCATTTAGATTGCGCTCGTTTGCCTTTAAAAATTTGTATGCCAAAAAGTAGGTACACGTGCAAGCTTTGCATCAACATAAAATCACGAAGAATGTTGCAAGTGTTTCACTCAGGTCAAATCTCATTGCTATTTTTTATTCTATGACCCGACACATCGTCTCTAAACGTACGAAGGCACGTCAACCTAAACGATGGGCTGTCTTTTGCACTCGGTATAAGGGCTATTTTTCAGCAAAAGTATATAGTTCGTTGTACTGGCAACACAGTACGTGAGCATACTTATTACCAGTTTATCGTGCAGCGCGTCCACTTTGCAATCCAGATGCGCCGTGGAGCCGACGAACGCTTCTATCTCCGGAGCGGCTGCTGCATAAATACTATTTCCAGGACTCACTCTGCGAAGAAAATGTTTAAACTTGAAATCCGAGACGCCGAGATATTTATGGTAATACAATCATAGTAAAACGTGAGGATTTGAAAACCAATGCAAACAGTATGCTGTTGAAGCAGTTTTGAAAGGCATGTGCACAAAACGAGATTTTATAAAGAGACTAACGGACCCAGCAAACTTTGTTTCACCCTCAGCCCCGTACCGTTCCGGCCCTGTCCCGCCCAGCCCCGTAATATTAAAAGTGAAAGAATCCCAGCGAATATTCTTTCGCACCAGTCCTCCCCAACGTTTACCGCCACAACGTTTCGCCCCGGCCCCATCTCGCCCAGTTCCTTAATTTTAAAAGTTAAGCTGTCCCTGCGCATATTGTTTAGCCCCAGCCCCGGCTCCGTCTAATGGAATAAACAATCCTATGTCCTTTTCCTGGTTATAGGCTACCTCCCCAAGAAATTTCAGTCAAATCGGTTTAGCCGTTCATGAGTTATAAATAGTGTAACTAACACGATACTTTTTTGTATCTCTTATTAACTCCGTATGATATCTTTATTTTTTTTCACACATTTAATTACGATTTCATTCCAATTTTATCTAGATATTTAGTTAGCCATAAAAACGTAGGTATTTGCTATAAAAAGAGCTCACTTATTAGTCTACTCAAATCCTGTATTAAATAATTTAAACTTTTCCTCAGAAAACGGAGGCCACTCTACCAAAGTAATGAATTTAATTGGTTTAACAATCCAGAGTGTTTTCCTAACTTATAATAACTTGTAAATCTAAACATTATATCTAGTTTTCAAATTCACAAATTCAAGTTTCTGATTAAATACCAGATCTATCCTATCCGGCAATTATACAAATTACATCTAACCTAATACAAAACTTTATGAACATCTGTTCTCGAAATTCAGGATCAAAACGTTTTAATTCGAGCTATGTATTCTAATTGTTTCCCTTGTTACAATAATTACTTGTAAAGATAATTAAGACATTTTAGTTACTGGGGCAATTTAAAATTGGATTCCACAAATTCATTATTGAGTTTATAGCTAAGGTCGTCTTTAAGGTTATCTTGTTAGTGCGATTAATTGTGGAATAAGGTAGAAAATAAAGATAATGTAATTCATAATTTCAGATCATGTCAATGATTTAATGAATTAAAATCAACGCATAATTTGAGGATTGCAATATTGGAGGAATGTCAAAAGGACCTCGGAGATTCCAATAGATATAATTTATTGGTACGAACGGGCAAAAGTAACAACCACAATTTTTCACAGAAAGATCAGAGAGCGGAAACGGGAAAAACGAGCCGGCTACATAAATATGACAGCTTCATTTAGATCTTCATTTAGGTTGAGCTTACACAATA
This sequence comes from Pyrausta purpuralis, assembly GCA_963924145.1. Taxonomy (NCBI): domain Eukaryota; kingdom Metazoa; phylum Arthropoda; class Insecta; order Lepidoptera; family Crambidae; genus Pyrausta; species Pyrausta purpuralis. The sequence continues at coordinate 21,682,807 of OZ001649.1, forward strand.
GAAACTATCTTTCCAACATGCACTATTTCCAAGCACTTATGTAAATATATATATATTTCACTACTAGTAATTTTGAAAAAACGGAGATATTACAATTTCACGGTTTTACATCCGTAAGATTTTGATGTGTCTTATAAAATGGGATTCACTTCGCCTACCCCGTTTATCCTTTACCTACCCTGAGTTACCTCTTTGCCCGTTCCGTCATTTTAATTTACGTTTTAATGTGTAAAGTTCGGTACAGTTCAAAAGTACTCGATAGATTACAATCAAATGAATTGAAAATCGTTTAATTGTAATCACGCGGTGATTGCAATATTACGGTGACATATACACCAAATTCAGATAATCGAAAAAGATAAGCTAAGTTGACTTACTTGCCATTCCTATGTTGGTGTGTGTTAGAATATGTATCAAAGATATAGTTCAGCAGTGGTGCACTAGATCCTGTTTCTCCTGGCTTCCTCCTCCTCTCCACCTGTGGTGGAGGACTTATAAGCGTTGTCACTGTTGTCATATCTGTCACCTTAACGTCACTAAAAGACCCGTGTACTGTCCTATCAACATTGACTAGCCTTCGTTGTCTATTCCTCTTATCATCTAACCGCACTGTTTCATTGACTACGTTAGCACCTTTATTTATATCAGTTGTTACTTCTGCATCACAACACTCTTTGACTGTTACATCACTTTCGAAATTTTGATCAATATTAACTGTAACGTCACTGTTTTGATAATTGGAAATAAGGTTAACTTTGGTTCGGTTATAGTCTGTGGTGTGAAGCATTTGGTAAATAATATTTATGGTCGGTTGGAAGCCTGTTTCCTGGTCTGGGAGTCTCGAAGCCGTGTCAGCATCTATACCTGGAACGGAAAAGGGTGTTAACTGTAAATAACAATGCTGATAAAATTTTACTTTCAATGTATATCAGGCATAGTTGGAGATATACTGTTCAACGCACGATTTCAAATAAAATAATCAAGAACACCATTTCTGGATCGCCTTCCTCAATAAAAGTTCAGAACTTAAACAGACAGAATATAATTAAAAAGATTACTCTTCGAAACATTCGATGAGAAAAAAAAGATCAAACTGCTCACGCAGTGAATGATTCCTTTAGTCGCAGCTCACTAACACCCAACTATAGGCCATATTTACGCAGATTTTTTCATAAAATATATTGAAGGTTTTATGCCGCTGTTTGCGCAATCGTTTTAATTCAATTTTTGTATCAAAGCAAAGATTCATTACGCCAAATATTTATCCACAGTTTTGTTAAATTGGTTCTTTTAGGCAATACAATCCGGAGGGCTTTCTCACGGTCCATTTTAAAATATTTTGCTATAAATACAAGCAGTTGCTCACAAATCACTTTGCATACCTTGAGAAGCTTTCCACTGGTACCATTAAATGTCCTTATTAAATTTTAATTCGGGAGAGATTTAAGCAAAGCAAATACTGCGTTTACACTGAATTCGATCTTGTTGTATAACTTCATTCAGTTGTTTTGTTTGTTTTGCTGGAGATGGAAAAGTTGGAGTTCTTAAAAATGAAGTTAGAATGAAAAAGAAAATGTAACAGTTTGATTTTAATGCCTTGTTTCTTATGAAAGTAAAACGGCTGCGTATTTAAAGTTTATTTTTAAAAGAATTAAGAACACGAAAAGCTTTAACTAAATGCGCAATTTAAACACCGACTCGTAAAGAAAATAAAAGTTTTTTTTTTTTATATCATCCATTCGGTACTCGAAGTTTGAAATCATCCGTAGGTTAAAATTTAGCACTCAAGACTTTTCGAGTAATTCAAAGATAATAACTTGTTTTTGTTTTTTAGCTACAATATAATTGCAACGGAGTATAAATAAGTGATTATTTTTTTGTTGCTGACATCCCAATGATAAATTTCAGAATTACGTTGTATGCGTTAATCCACTTACTCTAAGTAAGTAATATTTTCAAATCTAATATGATGTAAGTGACACTAAGTGGGCACTTCAAAACATGATGAGGGTTAACCCGTGTCAGGGCAGGCTGGTTTACGCTAAAAGCTAGTATGTCGTCTCAGGCCCACTATCTTTGACAAGGAACATTTGTCATTTTTCAGACCTATTAAGACAGGTGTTATCGAGGTGCTTTATTTCAGATCTTATCCACCTGCAAAAAAGTTCATCTATCCCAGGAAGTGTAAAACCGGCCAAGTGCGAGTCGGACTCGCGCACTGAGGGTTCCGTGCCAACGTTGATTGAATTAGGTAATCCACTTACTTCCACTTAGTAAAATACCACAATATTTTGTTGTCAGCAAATATAAGTTTGTTTTTCATAGTGTTTGTATGAAGAACAAAGTTATGTTTGCGGTTGTTGAAAAAGTGCTATATCTCAAAAACTTCTCGTTCGATCCCGTTCGAACCAATTTTCTTTGAAAGTATTTGTTATGATCTACATTATATATTTTTTTCAAAATTTACACTTGCTTAGTTTAGAAGTTAGATGGGGGGGAAGCCCATTTTTCCACTTTGGAAGCGTCTAGCTAAGAAACGTTAGACTTTAAAAGAAAACGGTTTTAGGAACCTCTATGTCATTTTTAAAGACCTATCCATAGATACCCCACACGCATAGGTTTGACTAAAAAAAATTTTTTCGGTTTTAGTTTCATGTATGGGAGCCCCTCCTTAAATATCATAACTTTTTATTTTTTGTATGAGAATCGTAAAGCGGTTAACAGGATACATCTCCCTACCAAATTTCAATAGTGTGATGCTTATAGTTTCAGAATAAATTGGGTGTGACATACGGACAGACAGACAGACAGACAGACAGACACCAGACAGACAGACTTGACGAAACTATAAGGGTTCCGTTTTTTGCCATTCGGCTACGGAACCCTAAAAAGACGTTAATGGCTAAAACGTATGAGGATGAATCAAATTTGATTTTGTGTTATATTTTTTTTTGAGAAATTAGATTAGTTTGAAATAGCATTACTACCATTTACCATAATAGTTAGAATTTCTGTGTCGAAATATAGGAAACTCCTAAATATTAAGCTCATAAATAATAAAAGATGCACTCTTCCGAATAAATGCGTAGTAACCTGGTACAAATTTGTACAAATTTGTTTTATGGAATAGTATAGGCGTTTATTATATATTAGTTTGGATTCGACCAAACGAGAATAAATGTAAACCTTAGAATAAATCGCTAGCTATCCGAAAGTATATAAATTTTCCATTTTACCATATACTGTTCTAGAACATCGCTCTTATTAGGAAGTAACTCTTATACCCAATGTGCACGCATGCTATATGATTTATGTCATCAATATGTAAGAATATTTTTTCTAATTCGTTACTCTTGATAGCTTAATACTTTCCCACGGTATAATACGTCATTCTTAAGTTGACAGGATGTTTACTTTCACACTATACTGCTTTGGTGCAGCATTGATTTGCTGGATAAAAATACAATCATTCGTTCTGTTATGCGAGTTTAGTAAATACCTAATACAATTTTTTTGCAAAACAGAAAACAGCAATGAGACCGCCAAAATTGTACTTCTAGCGAATATATAAAATGCTATCCATAATTACATATTATTATGATTTTCGTGAGAAATAAAGTAATTTTATTATTATTATATTACGAATAAGACTTCGAGTTTTTTGCGAATAAAATCGAGGCACAAAATTATCTTTCGTATAGTTACACGCGTGTAAGCCTATGTTTATTCAAATCCAACCTTAATATGTCAAGTACTAACTAACATGACATTTTTGTGTAACATGACAGCTTTACAGGGTATCGTTTTGCTTTTAAATCTGTTTAATATTAAATGCAAGTGCCAAGCATAAGTCACTTGCACAGATGTGAAGCAACGGGTGCATCACTGCGCTGAGAGCTTTGACTTTTGCATGCGATGCAGTATTAGTATGAAACTGGTCGGGCATAATGTATCGTACTGAACATGTAATATTTATGATTCGCATCACTTTGAAAACTGAGCTAGACTGGTTATTTGGAAAAACATTTAGACCGGCACTTTATAATAATTTTAATAGAGTCATAAAATAAATACCTACACATACCTACAACTTAACGAAATAAAACAAAAACATTATTTCGCCTCAGGCGTGCATCATGTGTGTTTTTCTCTCGATAAGCTATTTTTTACAGCTATAAGTCTACGCTTTAGGCTATGCCTATGTCAAGTTACTTACTTGTAAGTCATTTGATTACTAATTATATCCATAATATATTACATTATACTATACTTTAAACAAAAAAATGTCTCCCCACTCTAACGCTGCAGCTTAGATTCTAAATTTTGATACAATAATTATTCGAAACTCACGAAAGGACTCAGAAATCACGTTTTATAGGGGAGCCAATGGTAAATAAATGGGAAATTCATATACTCTATATAAAGTAAAAAAATGTAAAGTACCCTGAAAAATTTTTCAAACAAATTTTTAACATGTTTCTTAGAGAAAAACATTTGTTATTTATAATAGGAGATTTTAATTTAAAATTTATCTCAGTAACGCGTCATTTCCTAGGTCGGTATAGTTTCCACAAAAAAACCTATTTTAATGGGGGGAATACGTATACTGTATAAATTATAAACATGACATTACCTCGACAAGGCAGGGCGGCGAGCGCGGCGAGCAGTAGCGCCGCGGCGGCCGGCGCATGCATCTTGCTACATCCTCGCTGGCGCTGGAACAACGGGTTTGTTCTTAGTTTTCCATTAAAATATTTGCATGGGGTAAAAAGGATCGGGGGTTCTTTTAATCGGAATGACTCAATTCTTGATACCCAGTAAGTTTCGTAATTTATTGTTGGTAATGAACGACATGGTTTTACGATGTATACTAAAATTCAAAGACATACAATAAATTTCATAATATTATGGTTATAAGTAGGCCAAGACAAAACATTTTCAAAATATGAGCTTTGATCAGTAACGTGCAGAAACCTACTCGAAATTCAGTAGGTTTCATTCAAAACTTTTAGCAGCTTCAAAACTTTCTGTTGAAGTAAGCTGCGGAGAAGGTAGACTTTTACGAACTTTAATCATACGATTACCGTCCAGCAAACGCCGCATGTAAAAAAACAGAGCGAACTCCTTCGAGCTAGATTTATGCCACATCTATTCCGCCAAACATGAGACTTTTCATATTTTTAATAAGATGGCATGTTGTAAAAAGCGGGCCAAGTTGCCGAGTCACCCCAAGGGTAGAATAAAATTACAAATTCAATTCTTCCGCGCGCCGTCAATATTTGACGGTGAGAGTAATTTCTCATCGGTAGCGGTACGAATTTTAATCAAAAAATATCATAGTTTTAATTGAGAAGGCGAAGTTAGTCATAGTTCGATTATCTCGCGAAGTTTTATATTACCTAATATTTGCTATCACCCTTCACGGCATTGAAAAAATGTAAAACGCCAAGAGCCTTATGTCCATTAGGTACATAATTCTTAAAAAAGCGCCTGAATTGTCTAACTTATATTAACATTCAAACACTGGTTTATTTTATCGAGCTGTTAAGTTCTAAGTACTCTATTACATTGCAGTATTACAAAAAAAAACAGAAGCAACTCTAAGGAATTGAAAAGTTTTTTTAAAAAGACCTTAAAACGTGAGTTTATAATAATAATACCTGCAAAATACGGCCAAGTAAGAGTTGGACTCGCTCACTATGGGTTCCGTGCCAACTTCAACTGAATAAGAGATCCACTTACTTCCACTTAGCCAAAATACCACAACATTTTGTTGACCGAAAATACTTTGAACTTTGTTTTTCATAGTATTTGTATGAATAACAAAGTTATATTTGCGGTTATTGAAAATATGTTCTATCTTAAAAACTACTAGATTGACCTAGTTTAAACCAATTTTCGTTGGAAGTCTTTGTCAAGATCTACATCAAGTTTTTTTTCAAAATTTACACTCGCTTAATCTAAAAGGAAGCGTCTACCTCTCAAACATTTGACTTTTAGAGCAAATGGTTTTACTAACCTCGATGTCATTTTAAGTTAAAAGACCTATCAATAGACACTTTACATGCATACGTTTGTCAAAAAAAAACTCAGGGCTAATGATTCAAGAGATAAAGATAGAGATAGAGATTACGCTCCCATACTTACGAGTAAGTAGCTGTAACGAACAATTTATGGTTTTTATAACATTGTTGGTGTAACATATTACTTAAAGCGAATATTTCTAGAGTAATGTCTAAATAGATAATAAATGTATGTTATTGATATGTTTCAATTTTGCGATGAAACTTGTTACAATTTTTAAACTTAATTTTATTTACATTTATTACAATAGCCTCAAAAGTGTTACGGCGCGGTTAATAAAAGTTGTATATAAATGCACATCACCTCTCTAGGCAGGCGGTGTGGCCCACAACGATAACAGTTTAAAACTTTTACGGTGGGGATTAAGTTCTTAAAAGTGTGTTAAAAAGGAATCTGGAAGGATTAAAAAGACTAAGACCCCTTACACACTGCGACTTTTAGCATCGATGCTGTCGTGCGTTTTAGAAACTCGCTTTAGCATCATGACTCACGCAAGGAACAGCTCAAAAAGATCAACATCAAAATCTCTTTATTACGAAAAAATAATATTACAGGGGTTGGGAATCTCATTTTTAGTTTTAATAACCTGTATATAGGAGAAGCCCACTCTTTCGTATCGTTCTATACAGTTAAAAAAATCACTAAATACCGAAGTACTATATCAATTTAACACATATCATATCAATTAAATTTACATTTAATGAGGTTATGTGTGTGTATGTGCCTTTCTCCTCCCAATGCTAGTCACAGTCGTTTACTGTCCAGTCCGTTGGACTGTGGAATTCTGTTCCACTGCGTATCCGACAATCTCAGTCCCTTCCAGTGTTTAAAGCTAGGGTAAAAGCGCACTTCCTTTCGCTTCAAAAAACTGACGGAATTTTCTGTAATAGATCTAGTATATGTACGTATATTATATGTATTTATTAATTTGTTTTATTGTATTTGTAATATAAAATGTATTATTTATTTGTTTATTATATTATATTTTTATTTTGTATATGTTATAAAGGTGTAATATTAAAATATTAGCTATATTTTGCACACCGCTTTCTACCTCACAAATAAACGTTGTTTCCTCTACCCAATGGTTGTCTGGAAGAGATCGCTTCCAGCGATAAGACTGCCAATATTGTACAAATGATTTGTCTGTAATTTTATTCTTTTTTGTGTCCTTACTTGTGCAATAAAGAATATTTATTATTATTATTATTATTATGTGCGGACACGTTTGAAAGGGTGCTTCATATTATAATTGTCTTAGTAAAATGTGCTTCGTTTCATCGTAGTTCAATTCTTTTAGAAATTCTGTTACCACTTTTTAAATTTTATTGTATGACATGGTGTATAATAAAATTAGCCTATTTTATTTAAAATTTTATTGTAAATTGCGATTGAATGTATTATGTATTATTGTCTGGCAGTTATTGCCAGACAATAATACATAATACATTAACGTATTTATACAATACATTAATACATTTACAATAAAACAAACATTCTACCGATTGTTTGTTTTATTGCTAAGTACGAGTATACCCATCGTTTCTTTAGTATTACGGAGTCGGGAGGATTGACTTGAAATTGGAGGAAGCTGGACAAATTTATGTACTGTATTTGGACGACTTCATCGATACTAACGCGCGACTGCATTGATGCTAAATTAAATCTGTTTTTTGCGTCAGTCGCTAAAATCGCAAAAAGTGCTAAAAGTCGCAGTGTGTAAGGGGTCTAGGTCCATATCTGAAAACAAAAACGCTGACGCACCGACGCTGCTCGCTTCGGCGTATTATAAAAGGATTAAAATAAAGTTCTGCCTCCGGAAGCGTTAAAGTCTTAAAAATATATTGCATAATATAGCACCGCTGTGGATCTGTGTAAAATTGAACGAGATGGTTTCCCACGAGATTTAAAGCTAACGTATCTAACAAAAAGAAAAAAGACTTCCAACTTTATTCTTTGGAAAAATAAATAAAAACGTCAACACAGTGAAAACTACCAAAGAAAAATAACTACCGGAAAACCAAATCTCCTATTTTAATACAAAGTTGGGGTCTCCATTTTGTTTACAGAAGGAGTTGGCAAATAACGTTAAATGGATGAGTTTGTCATGTGCCTGAATGCCGCTCCTCCTTTTCATTGAGAGCTAACTTAGTAATTCATTTGAAATTTATTACGCCGTAAAAAAATGAAATTCTGCTTCTTTTCCTTTGAATAATTTATGCGATTTCCTGATGCGAGATGAATTGTCTGGTTGTGAATTGGGGAGTTATGTTGGCCTAAAGTTTGGGCACTTGCTATCGTTTTTAGGGTTCCGTAGCCTAATGGCAAAAAATGGAACCCTTAAAGCCTCTTTATTCTGTAACTATAAGCATCACAATATTGAAATTTGGTAGGAAGATGTATCCTCCGCTTAGTTTAGAAGTTAGGGGGAGGGGGGACGTATAAGAATCGATACGACCGCTATAATACATAACTTTGTGCTTCATTTGTATGAATTCATTTGTATGAAGAACAAAGTTATGTTTGCAGTTATGAAAAACTAAGTTATATTTGCTGTCAACAAAATACTGTGGTATTTCAGCTAAATGGAAGTAAGTGGATTCTGTTCAGTTGAGGTTGGCACGGAACCCTCAGTGCGCGATTCCGACTCGCACTTGACCGTTTTTTGGATTTCGTTTACCGACCGAATCAATGTAACGGTTTTTTTAAGATTAGTTAGATAATACGTTAAAGTAAGTAGTAAGTAGTAGGGCCCAAAAGATAAGGATACAATGTTCTGGCCCCATATGGGCCGTGATTGAATTATTACATTTTGTGCCACACATTGATATAAGTGATTTTTGAAGGTCATCTGTCCTTCAGAGGTTTAAAACAAATCATTAGGGAGATCAAACAAGAGGGTTGTTTGATTATTATCCCTATTTGCACCGTGGGAGTTACAATAGACCCCTTACACACTGCGACTTTTAGCATCGATGCAGTCGCTAAAATACAGTACATAATTTGTCGATTTCCAGCTTCTGCATCGCGAGTCCGTGGATGCTAAATGTAGTGCAGTGTGTAAATGTTGACATTGATGCTGCATCGAGACTGCATCCATTCTAAAAGTCGCAGTGTGTAAATGGTCATAGATTGCATCAATTTAAGCTCTCCGGAACTTCATTACGATAACCAGAGCTATTTGCATGCGATGCATTGTATTATAACAGTTGTATTGTTGTCGTTTTGATATGATAATTTGTAAACCATAAAATATAGCACTAGTGTAAATATTATATTAAATGTCCACAATACAAGTACTTAGCAACAATTGATTGTTGGGTAATAAAATATATACCCATTTGTTTTGATGCTGCGTTATCATGCATGTGATTTGACCTGTATTCGTGTCTGAACCCAGTTTGTAAATTTATTGCCATATTGATTATATCTATTGCCATACCTAGTAAAAAATAAGTACATGGCGCAAATAAAAACTCTTGTAAAATACATGGTCCAGCACATTTTGTTTTTCTATTTATTTATTTAGAGACTTTTACTGTACAAAGTACATTTTAATTAAAATAATCTATTAATGTTTGTTGCTAGGCGCAGTGGTGCATACGTTGTTGCGACCTACATTTTGTCTTACATGCATTTGTCATTTTACATTTTTACCTTAGTACTCAATTAGACGGCAATCGGTTAACTTGCATTTTATTTCCGTGCCCCTATATTTGATACTCACCCTTACTGCATTTGCATTTGCATTGACATTTAATTACAAACATTTATTTTTGGTCCTTCGTAATAAGAAAGGGCCGCGCGTGTGATCTGTGTTAGTGCTGTGTGTGAGTGGATTGCGTTTTCGTCATCTCACCACCGCGGAGGTAGCAGCATCCAGTGCGGCAACCGAACCAGAGATTGGAGATAAGTTCCTGCATTTCAAGTAAGATCTTTCCTTATTATTGCTTAAAATGGAGAATGTGGCGCGTCAGGCTGCAATCTTGGACGAGATTAAAAGGATTCATTCTAACTTCGCGAAAGACCCCGCGAGAATGAAGAATAGGGAATTGTTTAAAACTAGTTTGGAGTTATTAGATAATTTGTGGGATGAATGTCAGAGGATTGACGCTGCGTTAATGTTGCTGGAAGATAAAAGTCATAAATATTTTACTGACAATATTATCCAAATAATTAGTGATTGGTATAAAGGGACACGTGACGAGATTCTTGCATGGAAGGAAAAAAGTGAAGAAAAGCACATAGCTTCTACGTCTGCTTTCCGCCCTGAAATTGTTGAGTTTGACAAGTCTGCCTTTGAAAGCTTGAGACCGCGAGTAGATAAGCTGACAGAGTTGCAACAGTCGCAAAATGCTAATTTCCGAGCACTCAATAGGTTAGTAAAAAGTATTTGTATTGACGAAATGAATGAAAAATGGGAAATTGAGGATAAGTTAAAATATTTAGAGTCACGTTGGAATGCAATTGACAAATTACACTTAATAATTGATGGTTATTTGCATGAAGAGGAAAGTCCTTACTATGATGAATTTGCAAAATATGAACAACATTTTAATGATATGAAGCGTAAGCTTAACATAAAGTTAAATGCATCGATTCATCAACAACAATCTATGCCAAAAGTTGAGATCCCTACTTTCAATGGGAACTATAGTTTGTGGCCTACCTTTCTTGACTTATATTCTGAGGCAATTCATAACAATCCTGCATTAAACAAAGCCCAGAAAATGCAACATCTGAAGGGTAGGTTACGTGGCGAAGCTGAAAAGCTCGTTCAACATATGCATATTTCTGCAGAAAATTATGATACATGCTGGGAGATTCTCAATCACAGATATAATAATAAACATCTGTTATTCACAAAAACCTTTCAAATATTCATGCGTCAGCCTAGTTTACAAAGACAAACTGCATTTGAATTAAAGAAACTATATGATACTAGTAACGAATGCATTCATGCAATTCACAACTTGGGTATAGACACCTCAAACTGGGACCCAATGTTGGTTTACATTTTATGTGAAAAATTAGACTCTGAGACGTACACTGAGTACATGCAATCCAGGATAGACCCCCGGGAAATTCCTACTTTTGATAATTTTATGGACTTCATTGAGAATAAGTTTATGGCATTAGAACCCTTGCAAAAGAAAAAGTTCGAAAATAGCATTGCAAAACCGATACCAAAAACGCAATTCAGTAATGCGTCATTTCCACATAAAAATCAAAAGTCATCAAATCAGCAACCTAGTAAAAATGCATACCACCAATTTCGCAATTTCCAAACCTACAGCGTTGGTCCGTATAATAAAATAAATTGTCCGGTGTGTAAAGGCGATCACGCTTTGTTTTTGTGTTCCCAGTTCAATGACCTTACAGATGCAGAGAAATTAAAATTGATTGCAAAATTTGACATATGCAAAAATTGTTTATACGTGCATGAAAAGGGCTACTGTGGCTCAAAGAAACGTTGTAGAGAGTGCAACGAACCTCACAACACATTATTGCACAACGTTGTCAAATCCTCGGCCACAGGTCAAACTGCGTTGACAACAACGCCCGCGAATGTAAACAAATCTGGGTCAATTGCAAAATCGAGTGCAGTGCAGTCATCAAGTTATAAAAATATGCAAAATAATTTCGTTTCTAATGAGGATGGCGAGATTTTATTAGTAACTGCATTAGTGCAAATAAAAAATAACAAAGGAGAGTTTATAACGTTGCGTGCATTAGTCGATCAAGGCTCTCAGATCACTCTTATTACAGAAAATGCAGCTCAAAGATGCCTAGATGACCCATATAATAACACTCTAAAAATAACATATAAAAGGTACCGCAACTATTGCAATTGTATTCTCAAAAAGCTTAAAAGAAACTATGAACGCGAACAGCTCACTAAAGCTCAAAATAACCCCAAAAAGCTATGGAATACTATAAACGGAATAACTCAACATAAGTCCCCCAAAACCCAAAACCAGGAATTACTCCATACAACTGCATGTCCACAGGCATCGATAGATATGACTAACACATACTTCGCGAATATTGGAAAAAAACTGGCAGCAAAAATTACCACATTAAATTCACGCCCAGTAAATTGTAGCGCAAGCGTAAATCAAGTTTCATCTTTTGTCCTATACGACACTGACTGTGCAGAAATATGTGACATAGTAAATTCCTTAAAACTAAGTAGTTCTCCGGGATGGGATAATATCCCAACTTCTTTTCTAAGGCTCGCTCTTAGTGATGTAGCGCCAATTATCTCCCATTTGGCTAACTTGTGTTTCGAACAAGGTATCTTTCCAACCGTACTCAAGCAGGCTTTAATAACACCAATACATAAGGATGGCAGCAAATGTGACCCTTGTAACTACCGTCCGATTTCTGTGCTTTCATCTTTATCTAAGATTCTTGAAAAATTAATTAACATTAGGCTCACAAAATTCTTAAAAAAATATAGCATCATAGCAAAAAATCAATTTGGCTTTCAAAGTGGCTTGTCAACTGAAAATGCAGTACAGGCTCTTACAACTCTAGTGGCACAAGAAGTGGATGCGGGAAACAAATGTCTGGGAGTATTGCTCGATCTAAAGAAGGCGTTCGACACAGTTTCGGTACCCATTCTGCTTAATAGACTAGAGGAAGTAGGGGTGAGAGGTATTCCTCTCAAATTATTCAAAGACTACCTTACTAACCGTAAACAGCGTGTTCGAATAGGAAACTACACCAGCCAAGAAGCTACTTTAACTTTCGGTGTCCCACAGGGGAGCGTACTGGGACCAACGCTTTTCTTGGTGTACATAAATAATCTTTGTCGTTTAAAACTAACCAATGGTACTGTATTTTCTTACGCAGATGATACAGCTATCGTGTTTTACGGCAAATCCTGGTGTGAAGTAAAAAAATCTACAGAAGGAGCTCTAGCAATGATAGCATCCTGGTTAGATACAAGCCTACTTACCTTGAATGCAGCCAAAACACAATATATTTGTTTCAGTAAAAATATCACAACTCAACCCCCCTCAAACTTTGATATAAAAATTCACAAGTGTGGTGATCCTTCTAACACCGACTGTTCATGTACTAGAATTAAGAAAGTTGCTTTTGCTAAATATTTAGGGGTTCTCGTTGATCAGCGCCTTTCTTGGCACTTACACATTGAATTGACCATGAAAAGAATGCGAAAGATGATATGGACTTTCAAAACTTTACGTCACATTGCGAGTAAAAAATTACTTACTCAAATATATGTTGCACTAGCTCAGTCCATACTACTATATTGTATATCAGTATGGGGCTCAGCTTCTAAAACAGCTCTACTATGGCTGGAACGAGCCCAAAGGCTGCTAATAAAAGTTATGTTTCTAAAACCATATAGATACCCCACTGAAAATCTTTATCACGAAGCTAATCTTCTGTCAGTTAGAAAACTATACATATTAGACATTGTTCTTAAAATGCACAAATCTCTCCCCTTTGATGCTAAATTACTAACCAGGAGAAGGAAAAATAAGGTTGCCTCGCTACCCACCGTAAAATCTGACTTTGCAAGACGTCAATACTATACGCAGTCAGCCGCAATTTATAATAAAATAAATAAATACCTTAACATATACCCCCTTAATAAAAACAAATGTAAAAACACGGTCTTGGAATGGTTAAAATCTTTGAGTTACATGGAGACTGAATTGTTGCTTAAAAACTAACATATCATTATTATTTTTATCTTTTATGTACCTGTAAGTTATTCATTGGTCTTTACGAAAATGAAGGTGAGTTAGGGTTGCAATACATATACGCGCAGGCACGCACGCACACACACACACACACACACACACACACACACACACACACACACACACACACACACACACACACACACACACACACACACACACACACACACACACACACACACACACACACAGGTGAGCAGTAAGAAAAATAAAATAAAATTAAACTCATTTCATAAAAATTATATTTCTTGCTTGTTTAGAGTTTAACTAAAGTAATTTAGTATGTTATGAACATGATTGTTAAAAGAGCGGTTCTTCCTACCACAGGCGATATATTGCCTAAAAGGAAGTTCCCACAACTAATGCTTATATTAGACTAAGTTACAGAAATAAAATATTTGTATTTGTATAAAGATGAGGATTGAAGCGAGAACAAATGCATGCAAACATCAATGGAATCGGTACAGTTTCAAAGAAAAGCAAAGGGAAAATTAATTTAATTTGCAAATCATTATTTAACGACTTTCAATTTACGACTGAAGCGTTAATTATAACCCGCGTAGTAAACAACTTGCCAAACTCTACGTTTACCAAGAAAAATTTGCCCTACTTAACAAATATAACTCTTGCCGATCCCGATTACAACATTTCGAGACCCATAGATATACTTTTCGATGCACACGTCTATTCCGAGATTTTAATGAGCGGTCTCATAAAAGGCGAAGATCATCAACCGATGGCTCAACAAACACAGTTAGGCTGGATATTGTCAGGAAATGTTAAAACCTACAACTGTCATGTCGTAACTAATAACATCGAAGATTTGTCGAAATACTGGGAGATAGAAGAAATTAGCAGAGACGTCCAAAACAAAACTGTTCAAGAACAATACTGCGAAGAACTTTTTACATCTACAACCAAACGGCTAGACAGCGGGAGATACGAAGTACGTTTGCCTATGAAACCAAATTTTGAGAGTTTGTTAGGAAAGTCTAAACCACGCGCTATTGCTCAGTTCAGGCAGTTAGAAACGAGATTAAATAAACAACAAAACTTGTCAGCCAGTTACATCAAATTCATGCAAGAATATTTAGAAATGGGCCACATGAAAGAAAGCAAAGCAGACATGCAACCGTACTGCTACTTACCTCACCATGGCGTCCTACGTCAGGATTCCGTAACAACAAAACTACGAGTTGTTTTCAATGCATCTCAAAAAACTGACACAGGATATAGTCCTAACGATTTAATGGAATGTGGACCCAAATTGCATCAAGATCTATTGACACTTTTAATGGGTTGGCGACTATACAAGTATGTTTTCATTGCGGATTGCGAAAAAATGTATAGAATGATTATAGTAAACGAAAACGATCAACAGCTGCAAAAAATTGTATGGAGAGAAAGTAAAGATAGCCCATTAAAAGAATTTCAACTTTGCACTTTAACATATGGCACAAAAGCCGCCCCGTACCTAGCTTTGCGAACGTTACAACAACTCGCTCAGGATGACGCCAAAAAATACCCGTTGGCCGCCAACGTCATAGCTAACGAGATGTACGTTGATGACGTGTTGAGCGGTAGTGACACCATAGATCAAGCAAAAGAAATTCAAGGCCAACTTATAAACATGATGCAAGGTGCAGACCTGACCCTTCGAAAATGGACAAGTAATGAGCCAAAATTAATTGAAGCTTTATCAGCATCCGAACTTAACCAAACAACAATGCATTTCAAACACGAAGGAGTCACTAAGGCACTAGGACTACAATGGAACCCGAACAATGATAACTTTACATTTGACAACAAAATCACGGCAGAATGCACTGATTTATCAAAAAGAAAATTACTTTCCGAAATTTCCAAAATATTTGACCCCCTTGGCTGGCTCACACCGATAACGGTCAAGGCTAAATTATTATTTCAAACAGTATGGCTATTGCAATGCGACTGGGATGACATTCTACCTCAAGAAATACAAGACGAATGGAGAAAGTTTTCAACTGACTTGCAAAATATAACTCAATTTGAGATACCAAGATGGATAGGTGACACGCGTAAGGCTCTGCAAATACACGGATTTTGCGATGCATCTGAAAAGGCCTATGCGTGTGCCATCTACATACATACACTTGATGACACAAACAACCCCGTAGTCAGGCTCATAACTGCAAAGTCGAGATTAGCCCCTGCAAATAAGAAACTCACATTACCTCGACTCGAACTATGCGGAGCTGTGTTACTTGCACGACTCATGAAAAAAGTCATAAATGCATTTAAATGGAAAACAATTGACAGTCATACCTATGCATGGACGGATTCTATGATAGTTTTAAGCTGGCTACAAGGAGACATAAGTAAATGGAATAGCTTTGTTAGCAATAGAGTTCAACAGGTGCATGAAGTTATTCCAAAAACGCATTGGAACTATGTCAAGTCTGAGGAGAATGCTGCTGACTGTGCCACGAGAGGCACAAGTTGCTCTCAACTTTTACAACACCCCTTATGGTGGCATGGACCAGAGTGGTTAAAAAACTTAAGTGAAAAAATAATTACCAAACCTACAGTTCCTGAAACCTGCTTAGAAACAAAACAAAAACAAAAGATCACGTGTGTTACGCAATACGAACCGTCATCGATCGTAGTCGAATTACTCACTATGCATAGCGATATGACTCATAGCGATATGGCACGAGTCATCGCGTGGATTTTTCGTTTCTATACAAACTGCAAAACAAAAGTTAACGATAAAAAACAACAATCTAACTATTTGACTACTACAGAATTGCAACAAGCCGAGAAAATTATAATTAAACAAATACAATTGCAAGAATTCAAGGACGAAATATTTACACTAAAATCTGACAATTGCATAAAACCTAAAAGTAAAATACTTGCCTTGAATCCATACCTAGATGACGATGACATATTACGTGTAGGTGGACGACTGAATAATTCAAACATAAACAAAGATGCTAAGAACCCAATGATTTTACCACATAACACCATATTGTCAGACCTTCTGATAATTAGAGCTCACCCTTACTGCATTTGCATTTGCATTGACATTTAATTACAAACATTTATAAAGTTTATGAAGAAAGTTTTTTTTTTTTTTTGTTTATGAAGAAAGAATTTATGAAGTTAAACGCCCAATAATTAAATTAGTACCGCTTTTAGAAGCTGACCCTGCAACAAATAATCAATCTGACCCTGAAAAATCAAAAAGAACAAAGAGAACTGGTAATATGACCTGGAAAAGTTTAATTTGTTATGCATTACTTTTACTTATAACTAATATCACGCCATCCTCACAACAGAATTCAAATGACATTAATATCTTACCTCTGACAAATAATCAAACAATTTATTTTGACAAAATAGCCGAAATACAACAAATCCAAGATGAATGGAAGTTGATATTTTATTACAATTTGACAAGTTACTGGCAAAATGTTGACGCTCTGAAGCAATACATATCTCACATTAAAGAATACAGAAAAGAAAACTGGGCTACGCAATTTCATGTTTTGACAAATCAACTAGAACAAAGTATGATAGAAATCGAGTTTCTGAATGATGTGTTAAAATCAGAAAAAATAATGCAAAAGAGATATAAAAGAGGATTATTTGACGGGATCGGATATGTTGCAAACACATTATTCGGAGTATTAGATGAAAGGTATGCTCAAAAATACGAAAATAACATTAAAATCATACAAGAAAATGACAACCACCTATTAAACTTATTGAAAAATCAAACTAGTATCATAGAGGCAGAGCAAAATATAATACAACGAAACGAGGAAACAATGGTTAAGCACTTTAATTTAATAAACAACCATCTTGAAGAATTACAAAACGAGACATTGATAAATAAACTAGAGTCAGAAAATGCATTCTATGTAATAACTTCAGCCATGGCCGCCGAGGCAATGATTCAAAACATCAAGTACATTCAACAAACTCTAATAAACACACTGACTAATATGTACAGAGGACATATAGACACGCATTTATTATCACCTAAACAGTTACAAAATGAATTAAATAAAATAGCTCGATACGTTCCACATAGCTATGCATTACCTGATATACAAGATAATATAAAAGACATGTACAGGTTGCTCCGAATCCATGCACGAATTATGCACAACTATCTTATGATGGAAATTAAAGTACCGTTATTAAGTGATGAGACATTCGAATTAGACAAGTTAATAAGCATTCCTACACGTATTG
The DNA here is from genome assembly GCA_963924145.1 of Pyrausta purpuralis. Lineage (NCBI taxonomy): Eukaryota > Metazoa > Arthropoda > Insecta > Lepidoptera > Crambidae > Pyrausta > Pyrausta purpuralis. The sequence goes on from OZ001649.1 coordinate 21,700,872, forward strand.
ACTCAAACCGAATTATGAACATCATTCCAAATTCCGACCTAATTGCATTTAACCCTGCTCAATATACATTTATACCTTTGCAACAATCTGACATACAGGAATGCATCAACGTACAAGATCAAAAATTAATGTGCAAATTTAACCATCCTGTATATAAGACAAATAGTCGCACTCAATCTATTTGTGACATAACTTTGATACAACAACATTCTGCATACTGCCATTCTGAAATAAAGACTTGCACCGACAAATGGATCAAATTGCATAAACAAAACACATGGCTTTACTACTGCTGTGACGTATGCTTAGTCCACATTATGTGTCCAGCTGGCATGACGTCAAAGGCATTGAGTAACACGGGACTGATAACTCTACGACGAGGGTGTGTCCTGCGTGGCGATACGTTCATGTTACATGCAAACATAGAGTTCACGAGTCAAATTTCATTAGAATATATAAATCAACCTATCCTACCAATCATTTCACCGATAAGTGATATTGTTAATACCACTCTTCGAAACTCATCACTGCAAATAGAAACACACGAAGAAAAGTTTCAGAAAATTCAGTAGGAATTAAGCATCATCAAAGAAAACACTGTTCTTAAAAATATAAATTCTCATGACTGGCATCATTATATTATGATCTATGTTATATGAATTATAAGTATTGCACTGTTTGCAACCTCTATCTGCTGTTGGCGAAGATTGAAAGCAAGGAATGACGCGTTAAGACAGGCACAAGACTTGGACTTAGAAGACATAAGACGCCCGACCCATCGAAAGGAAGAAAAATTAGATGACTTCAAGGACCCGGTATATAGCCAAGTGAACAAGGACACAAAGCGTAGTGCAGTGCAAAGAAAATGTGACACAGTGAAGTGTGCTAGTTATAGACAATACATTTTTATAATTTTATTTTATTACCCATCATAATTACTATAATAATCATTATTTTTATATTTCAATTGCATTTTAAGTTATTGTAATTTTGTTTTCTTCGTAGTGGCAATATGTACAAAGTACATTTTAATTAAAATAATCTATTAATGTTTGTTGCTAGGCGCAGTGGTGCATACGTTGTTGCGACCTACATTTTGTCTTACATGCATTTGTCATTTTACATTTTTACCTTAGTACTCAATTAGACGGCAATCGGTTAACTTGCATTTTATTTTCGTACCCCTATATTTGATACTCACCCTTACTGCATTTGCATTTACATTGACATTTAATTACAAACATTTACAGTGTATACTAACGGATGTACAAGCATACAATTTGTTTAGCATATTTTCGAGGATATCTGTTTTTAAATAAATATCACAAGCCATTTTCGAAAAGTAAAATCTCCGAATGTATATTTATTGTGCTTAATCGGTTACACTTTTGGTCATCGCTGACTCGCTGTTAGGGGGAAAATGTGCTTGTGTGTCCTCAATGAGGGTTGTTGATATTTTTCCTGCCACCAGATGGCGCCACGTAAGCGTCAGGTCCAAACAACTTGCACATAGTATTAATTTCTACCGAATTTCGGTAAATTCTACGTATTTGTGAATTCAATGTGCTTTTATAATGGCTTACAGACAGAAAGGTTGCCGAATTAAATAATAATCTAAAAAACAGAGTCGCCAAAGAAACTAGCACTAAAGAAAAATATGAATAATAGGAAATACTATAATAATACTAATGAAGAATAGGATTGTGTGGAATTTAGGACAGTGCTACCATGCAATATGTGATACATGACCATGACTACCTGCCTTTTCCTTTACATCATCAACTTATACTTAATAAAATATCTGTAAGCCTATTCCCAGATGCATATTATTCATTATAGTAGGTATGACTTGTAATAAGACTGAACTGATAAAAAAAATAGTTACTTTTTAAATTCAGTATGTATATTAAGTAATTATCCATAATAATCGTATTTGCATAGGGATAGTAGATAGTAGGACTAAATGTATCTCTGTGAATAGCTACAATACAAGCCACTGTGGAATTTTAGAAAACAGTACTTTTTTGCAACTATTGTATGAATAAATAAATAATAAAACATAGAAAACACAGCTTAAGTATGTATTTTGACAGGTGGTTGGACCTGACGCCTTAGTGCTGTCACCTGGTGGGCGTCATTTTTTGATAATCCTCATTGGCGGACTTGAGCCCTTAATATATTCTCTACTAGTTGACCGATCGGGAATGCAAAGAGTTCAATAGAGAGAAGTCATATCTTAAAATAAAAAATATTACTAACAAAAAAATACATTTAATAACTGTTGTACGGCTTGTTATCTTTGTAGGGTAATCAATTGGAGATTGTTGTAATTGATTTAATAATAAAAGTATTTTTACTTTTGTTTATAAATAGTTCTCTTCGTACTCATTAAATTTGTTTTGTTGTAGAAACAATGAGATAAGGTATTCCAAGAAAACAATCGATAAGCAAATTACTCATACATGCGAAAAACAATGCACGGAATTAAATAAATACACATAACTTCTATTTACAACCTAGAAAGTAGTTATATTTAACCAGATATACGGTTGTAATTTCTCGCACCTTTACCATTTTCAACGAAAATCCCTTGCACGTAGTAGTTTAGTTTTAGTAGTATTTTACTAAATGAAACTATTAATTACTTCATTTTGAGGGATGGATTACTTAAAAAGTGTATTTAAGCTGTTATTTGATAAAAATTACATAAGACATACTGCAGAAAATGACGATTTTATTAAAAATTAACGAAAAATAAATGCTTACAGATATCATTTATGTTACTACTTAACCCGGTAGACGTTACAACTTGTCCCAAGAAAATTAGTAAATTGTAACACCACACATTTCCTTGAAAATAATTAATCGAAGAAAAAGGCCATAATCATTGACCATGCTTTTCAATAACACACATTGCTTTAAGCACTTCTAAAAATTTTAATGGGTAAGAGGACCTAAAAAAGTTAAAATAAAATAAATCGGTTCACGGGTTACCAAATTACTGATCTGAAAAAGAGGAGTTTAAAAAAAATATGTCCATCTTCGCTAATAATTGTACGAAGATTTTTTAATGATTTATTTTTCCGAAAGAATGTTTTTTACAGATATTACTGTAGTAACCATGTCATAATCTGATGATAGGAACCTAAGATAATCGAAGAAACCTCTAGAACTTTGTATAGGTACTTCTCGTGTTCTCGCGACTTCGGCCTTTGATTTTATTTCGTTTCTATTTATCGCATCATAATGTTTTATATTTTAAGGAATTTGATAATAAACGAGCTATCTGACACAAAAACATTTATTTTAATAAAGTGAGGAATTCCAGAGATATAAGCGTTTAACTTAAAAAAAACTCTTCGGCGATTTGTTTGGGTAATTGCGCTTACCTTATCAAATAATAATAATGACCTGATTTTAAAAGTTCTTATTATGTTAGGTAGCTTGTTTATTTAGACATACTATAAGCTATAAACCATTAAGAAAAAACATTTAGAAAACAAAATCAAAAAAAAACTGCGACTGAGACGACGGAATAAGTATAAAATTCAAGATGTTCCCTCAATTATCCAAGTTATAATGTGCTTTTATGTGATATCGTTGTAATTTTATAGTATTTAAGTATGTTGATCTAGCAAGGCTTCCAAACACGTGTGCTAAATTTCGTAAGTGTATGTATGTTTGTCCACATAGCAAGATGATTATTTTTAGTTCAATTAGATATATTCCAACTTGGGGTGTAATGTAAGTTTCATCAAATCGGTACAGTAGTTTTTGAGATATGGGTAAAAGCTAAAAAATATGGAACAAAAAATAATTTCAAAAAAATAACTGCAGGCTGTTGAACTACTTGTAGATTATTGTTGTACGTAGGCTTCAGACATCATGCACTGACTCCGAAAGGATTTGTTTCTCCTAAATAGAAGACAAATGCGTTATATTTAGCATTATAGTCAGTTTTTGAAGGCGGTTAATTTGAAAAAAAAAAGTCTTTAGTTTTGTTCGGTAAAGTAATCTGTCTTGAGCAAAAATAATTAAATCAACAATGATGAATGAATGAAGTCCCTCTTGCTGTACCTCTTGAGCCGGGAGAAGGGGGAGGGTTTGAAGGTATTTTTTTGGTTTTTTGCATATATATCGAAAACAATGCGTCTTAGCATGATGAGACCTTCTAAAAAATCAAAGCTAATTATTTGCTGCAAGTTTTACTCGGTCCAGCTATGAACCGACTTAAAAAAAATGAAGTTCCCGATTCACCCTATTTTTTTTTGACGTCGTTGGAATTGGATGAAAATTTGAGTATTATAAGCTATTTAGGCACCCCAATAAACGTGTTAAATTTCGCACGTGTATGTTTGATATTTGTTTAATTGTAATTTTTAGTGCTTTTTTCCGAATATATTGGAAGCAGCATATTGTGCCGAGATTATTATTTTTGTAATCAATCAAATATATTCCGACTTAAGGACTAGTGTTAGTATCATCAAAATCGGTTCAACCTATTTTTTAAATATGGGCAAAACGAAATACTTTATCATAAAAAAATATGTTCATGCTTTAAAACTGCCTTCAAAAGACACCTTTGTCTTCTGTTTCGGAAAAACTAATTATTTTGGAGTCTTCTAAGCCTTTCTATGGAGTTAATTGAATGCGGTTTTAAAGTTTGAACATGATTTTTTCAACTATTTATCTATAGTATTCCTTTTTACATGTACATAATTATCTTAAATACAACTAACCGATTTTGGTGAAATTAACACTGTTCCCTTTATTGAAATATGTGATAAAAACTTTATTCACCAGATCGTGACCGTTATATCCGTAACAAACAATAAAATTATACAAATATAGGTACGAATATCAAACAAACAAACAAACAACATACGTTAACAAGTTTTAGCACACGTAATTGAAAGCCTTAGTAAGATCATCATAGCTCAATATTATCCAATTCGAAAGTCGTCACAGATATATATGTCTAATTGATAACCTCCTTTCTTGACGTCGGAATAAAACTTGAATAAGTTAAAATTATAGCAAGTGTTATCAGCTTTCATTTTTAAGAAGGTCTCAAGTTGCTTAAACGCAAAATTTTCGATATTAAGGGAAAAAACTAAAAAAAAAAAATATCCCCCCCCCCATCCTCCACCCGGCTCAAGAAGTACGAGATGGGAATTTTAATATGTTGACCTCCTTACTAGTCCAAACAAAGATACGAAGTCAAAAATCATATTCCTTCAAATTATCTCTACAAGGTTAACTGATAGTTATTTGACTGACCTAAAACAATCGAATAACAATTATTATCACCAAAACATGAGCTCACAAGCAAAAAACCCTTATAAAATTACCATGTTTGCTCAAAATCGTCTCCTATTAATAATTTACTAAATAATGACATTAATTGTATGCATTGGATATTCCGTTTGATAAAAAAATATTATATAAGAGAAGGAGAGGAAGGGATGCAGGCATAATTAATTCTTGTATCGAACTACACACACGAACCTTCTCTTTTAAAGGTAAGCTAAACATATTAATTATTATTCAACATTATTTTTATGACTATTTTTTTAATATATTTTTGTCATTCAAACTATAAACTGTACGGAATCAATTGCAATGACCCTGTGCATTTTATATTAATAACTATTCATTATCAATGAAATTTATTATTTATTGAAGTCATAAGTGGCATTTTGTCTCCTAAATTTAATAAATGATCTTTGACTTTGAATTAAAATTATCTTAAAATATATTTATATGATACATTTTGTATTTGCGCATCTTTTGTAAAGTTAAACTTTAACAAAAATTAAAGGATTCATAGCAAAGGAACCTTAACTCTTGTTCTTTGTTCCTTGTCTGACACAGTTGCTTTTTAGAAGTGAAATTTTTGTAATTAAGTTTGTAAAGTGACTAAACACTAAAACAATAAATATTGCTACTAAAAGTTTTAAGATACCTATTTCAAAGTCAAAAGTCAGTAGATAACTAACAAAAAACATTGTAGCTATGTTATCCCCACATTAAAATGGTCTTAACATTTTGGAGTACCATCAAGTTGAGATCCCAGTCTGCAAAATTAATTTATTAATATTCAAAACCCAGTGTATCGATAAAACTCTTATCGTTTTCTAGATGAATACCCTTGTGTTCCTGAGTTTTGCGGTAGTGTTGGCCCAATGTGTATTGGCCAATAATATCTACGCACCATACATGAGGACGAAGATAGCTTACAGCTCTTATGATGCACTTGAAGATTCAAATCTTGGATTGAGAGAGAAGAGGCAAGCTACGAATCAAAATGAAGGTAAAAATAACGAATAATAAGGACAGACACAATTTTTTCCATACGTAAAAATTACACATAGGCATATCGCTATTAATGGATTTACTCTCACCCTAAAGTTTTTGGATTAAGGGATTTACTCTCACCCTAAAGGAGCTTTGTTTTATAGAAATTAGAAACGACGGTTGGTTATCATGTCACCCAGATAATACAAATAATTAATGTATTTTTTTAAAATTTACAATTGCTTAGTTTAGAAGTTAGAGCGGGCGGAATCCTTAAAACGAGCGAAAATCCTATCGAGAATCTACAGCGACATTTCAGCGATGATTCTTTGACAACTGATGTGCTAACCACTTAGTTACCTAGTAGAACATTTAATACTATGGAGGCCGTTAAAATGAGATATATAAACTAAAACATACTTTTCAGGTCCCTGTTCGGTAAGAGGCACTTCGGGCCGGTGTGTGTACGTTGTCGACTGTGACGTAATACGCAAGCCAGGATTCAATGTCGTAGAAGCAGCAAGGTAAGATTAATTGTGTAATGTTTTAGTAAAACTAAGAAAATATTCTTCTTTCTTCTTTTTTCTTTCACTTTTTTTTCTTATCTGGGGCGTTTTTATTTATTTATTTAAAACACTTCATGCACAAGCAAAAGGTATATATGGCGGACTCCATAGGTCAACCATAGGTATAGACCTAGAGAAATTGCTGGCGGCACGGCGGCACGAAGGAAGTGATAGAAGGGCAAAAGTGAGAGCTTGATTGAAACTAAAAAACGTATCTTGCTCAATCCGTTCCAGTTCCAGGCAGTACAATTTCCACTCAGTGTCAACGAATACTATTTATTAAATAATATTATAATAATACTAAAATGATACTAATATTATTATTAATGTAGTTATATTATAGTAAAAACAGCAAGTTTTGTTTGCACTCGACTGTTTGTTTCTTTAAAGCTCTGTATATCTGATAAAATAAAATATGATATGTTCTCACACTACGATTTTCGTTACCTTTACTGTTGCTAGTGTTACCTATTTTATTTATTTTTTTGCAGAGGAGACCCTTGTAACAGATTCACTGATATTTGCTGCCCAGAAAGTGAAATAAGTCTGGTTAGGCACCAATCTCCAGGATGGTGAGGTAAGAAATCCGCCTATTAGCTTTGTAAATATACAACGTGTTAATCAAAAAGCGCAAAACCTTCGATAGCCAAACTTATTTTTATTGGTGTAACAAAACAAAATGTCCACCAACAAGATGGACGGACGGGACGACCTTGTTAAGATCGGGGATCACACTGGATGCAGACCGCTTGTGATCGGTCGCTGTGAAAATCCGTGGGGGAGGTCTATGTTCCGCAGTGGACGTCCTTTGGCTGATAATGATGGCGATGATGAACAAAATATAATGATGTACAGGAACATATAAGTTCTATTATGTTTATTCATATCACCCGCCCTACTCTTTTATTCAAAATTTTCACAATATAACACTTTAATCCCATTGTCTCTTTTTTCAGGCCATTGACAACATACAGTATACCTACGTACAATAAAGTTTAATAAATGTATAAGTTTCACCATTTGTAGGTATTTTGAAAAATATAAATAAATCATATGTATCATAAAGGACGTGTCTTTTTTTATAAACTTTTCAGTTATTACTACTATACACCACACAAATACAAGCTTGTAGATAACTTTTACTTGAATTGATACAATATCAATAATAATGACATCTAACAATATGTAAATGTAAAGCAACTGCTTTACCTACTTGTTGGTAAAAACTTATTTAATTGAATGAAATAGTTCATCTTTTAGTTCTGAACATCTCCGGCAGTGACGCTAAACTTTGGATAAACCCATGAAATTATTATACCTTTGGAATAGAACGTCAAGAGCGAGATGTCACTAGCAGCAATCTATGTGATAAAAAGAGATGCGAGATGCGATGTAGTAAAACCGTTTTTTGCAGCTGTCAGTCAGTTTGTAAGCCCATGAAGGCTCGCTGAATTTTTTTCATTTGTTTTTTTATAAAATTAGGTAAAATTGTGCATATTTTGAAGAAATATTTTCCTGGAACATGGTGACTTGATTGTTGATTGATTGTTGTTCATTACAGCCAAATAACCCCGACAAATAATCATTCAACAGGAAAATTAGTCTAAATCGAAGCCTATACGATTTATATTTATCAATGTACTTTAAATTTAAAGTATCGCTAAATGATAGTATCGATGTATACATATAAAGTCGATTTATTGAACGAATCCCGTAGGAAAGTACCATAGAGTAGTTCTTTCTTTTTACCCATACTAGATTTTGGCATTAAATGTAAATTTATCTTCCAAGTAACGTTTGTTCTGAGCAGCCTGTCTAGTTTAATATGGAGGAGGTCGCGTCATGATACTGATTTCTATAAGCAAAAAAAATTAATTATACTAGTGCAAAAACAAACAATAAAATAGTTACAGTTAAAAAATAATTATACTGAACAGACAAAGATTAAAGAAATTAAAAACTAGTGAAAGCTGCTGATTTGTCAGGTTTTTGTCTCTGCTCTGAAAGTCTCTGAAAGCGACAAATGCTCTCGAATCTTGTTCCTGAATCCATTGAGTTGATAGAAAAACACGTCCAAGTCCGGTTAGGAACTGTTGATGCTATTATACTCCTCGCTCATTCTCACAAATGGAGAGTGTCTGCTCACATTTGTTCTGCAAAGTGGAAGCTGGAATGTTTTTGTAATAGGATGTCTGGGTATGCGATGGGAGTATGCAAAGAGACATGATTCAAGACCTGTTCACACCTCAGTGAACCATTGTCAGTTCTATGCAAAAACGTTAGATCGTGCAATAGGCGACGATCGCGCAAGGATGTCATTTGAAAAAAAGATAAACGTTGGTCATATGGACACCTGTGAGAGATACCGCTTGATTTGAAAGCCAACTGTTTAGTGAATTTTCTTTGGACGTTCTCTAGACGCTCCGAGTGCACGACGTATTGAGGATTCCATACAACGCTGCAGTACTCTAGAGAAGACCGAACAAGTGCGTTGTAAGTACGTATGATTGTGGAAGAAGAGAAGGATTTCTGATTCCTCATTACAAAACCAAGCATTCGGAACGACTTTTTGGAGATGTGACCCTTGTGGGACACCGGATTTTGCGTAGAAAGTGAAGGATCGATAACCTTCAATAACCACGGACTGGGGCCTGCATTCAATTATCTTGAATGCAGGCCTTGAACCAAGCAAATAGACAACCATTTATGCCATATGACTCTAGTTTATTCAGTAGAAGCATATGGCTTACCTTGTCAAACGCACTGCTGAAGTCGGTATACACAGCGTCGATTAATCTGATACAAAGCAGATAAGATTGTTTTTTTCCATTCACTCGGAAAAACACGACTGGCAAGAGAATGGTTGAATAATGTGGTCAGCGGAAAAGAGAGAGCAGCTGCGCTACGCATAAAGAAAATCGGGTGCACGCCATCCGGTCCAGCGCCCTTGGCAGCGTTGAGATTCTTGAGCTTCTCGAAGACGTCTGTTTCCTCCAGACGCAAATAAGACAAACTATCGAAGACTGAGAAATTGGAGCGCTGAGCATCAGTCAACCCATCAGAGTAGACTGAAGAGAAATGAGCTGCAAATAGATTCGCGATATCTGGACCTTGATCTGCGATCAGACTATCGAACAGACAGACTATCCAAGTGGATTTCAGCAGGTATGTCGGTATTACATCCGCGCTTGCTGTTCACAAACTGCCAGAAGGCTTTCGAGTTATTGGAGATTGCGTTTTCCATTTTGTCCAATATATAGTCTATAACAGCAGTGTAAATATGACCTGCAGCGTTCGCGGAGAAGGTCGAATTCGATTTTGTCTCTGGGATTTTGATACTTACGGAATCTGATACAAACCTTATTCTTTTCGGCTATCAACTTGATGAGCGAGGGGGTAAACCAAGCCGGGCACGTTTTGTTTTTAGATTTGTATTTTGGAACGTACAGCAACAGCAACAGTCTTGAGGTAAAGTGCTGGTAATATTTTTTTAACGTCGGGAGCTGCTAATATTACCTACTTATCCTTTTTTTCTTTGCTCATTCAAGTAAAAAAACAAAGAGAAAGTATTACATCGCAGGAATCCATAGTGAGTTTGCTCACAGGCGAAAATGTATTGCTAAGTGTGAGGGATTTTGTCCGCAATTTTCGTGAAAGTCAAGTATTAATAAATTATTTCGCCAGTTTGGGGTTCCAAAACGAGTTATTGTCATTGAAAGTAGGCGAACATAATTATGAAGGATTATTTATGTGAAGTAAACTATCTAAATGATAATGCGAAGGTTTTTAAATAATAAGTAAATTATCGTACGTACTTTTTTAACTAATTTAAAATACTTATTAATATGAAATGTATGTGTGTGATATTTTTGGAATCGAATAATATTTGAGTAAAATACGCATGCTATGTTTCATAAGTGTATGGACGTCCTTATGTTTGTCTTAAGATTCCTCAAAGGATATTTTATTATTATGTAAAAGTATATTTTTATTACAATCCACTGAGAAGTTTTCTAACGAATCTTACTTAGTAAGCTAATGCAAACAAAAAAAAAGCATGCATGAAATTGAATGGTGGTAATACGAGGGTCAAACTGAAAGTTCTTAGAAAATCAAAAACTGATTACATTAGCCAGTTATTAGTTTTATTATATCTTTTCAAAATATTGTCCATTGACGTCAATACACCGCTGCATGCGATGGAACCACTGGGAAAAGCACTTTGCCCACTCGTCCTTAGGGGTCTCTTCAATGGCATCGCGATACGCAGCCACCGCTTCTTCAGCATTCATAAACCGCTTTCCTTTAAGTTTTTCTTTAATTTTTGGAAATAAATAAAAATCACAAGGCGCGAGGTCGGGGCTATACGGCGGGTGACCCAGTAATTCAACGTTTGATGTCGCCAAATAGTCGATCGTTCGCTTGGCGGTGTGCGACGAGGCGTTGTCGTGGTGAAGGAGGATCCTACTGCGAGGTCGTTTCTCTCGAACTTTTTCCAAGACAAGTGGCAAACAATTGGTAGTGTACCATTCTGCAGAAACTGTTTTTTGATCCTCTAACACAATTGTTGCGAAATGACCTATCCTTCCAAAGAACGAGGCCACCATTTTTTTCCCCGCACTTCGATCTCTCTTCACTTTAGTTGGCAACTCCTCGAAAGGAAACACCCACTGAGCAGATTGTCTTTTGGTTTCAGGATCATAACAGTAAATCCAGCTTTCGTCACCTGTTAGTATGTCGAACACAGCATTTGAGTCACCTCCGTTAAATCTTTCAATCATTTTACGGCACCAATCCACACGATGGAGTTTTTGAGCCTTAGTCAAATTATGAGGCGCAAAGCTTCCTGACCGCTAAATGTTCGTGGAGGATTTTGTGCACTTGACTCATACCGATGCCTAAGCTTGTCCGAATCTGCTGATAGGTCACTCTTTTGTCAGTCTCTATCATACGCCGCACAACACAGATGTTATTTTCAGTCGTCGCCGTAGAAGGCCGTCCCTCACGTACATCATCAGTGAGATTAGTGCGACCACGTTTAAACTCATTAAACCAGTTGTAAACAGTCGCACGAGATGGGGCTTCATCGTGAAAGGCCAATCGTAGTCTATCATAACTTTCTTGTTGACTTAAATGACATCGAAAGTCATAAAAAATCATTGCACGAAAATTTTCTCGTGTTAAATTCATGTTGACGTGACACAGTCAATTTTCAATTTGCCGCCATATCGTAAAAGAAATGACAAATGAATGAAATATATACTCAGTAATATTGGCAAAGAGTTCTATTTTCAAATTTTAGAATATTTTTTTTATTATATTGTTTATAAGTGGCCAGTTCTAAGAACTTTCAGTTTGACCCTCGTAAGGAATCTTTCCGGTGCCTTTAAAACGCTTCAAGGTCTTAAGTCACATTTCCGCACTTTGTAAAATATCTGCTTGAGGAGTTTTAGAACTGCTGTGGTGGAAGTCTCAACTACATTTACATGTCCAACACCAGTGTCGGAAGTCTCGACATAGTTCCGTGTAAAACCACCAGGTGGCGCTCGAAAAATGCTGAGACAAAATTGGTGTTTTCGTGTATTTATTGATTGAGAAGAATTTTTGAATGATGCTTAAAAAACTACAAATATTTTTTAAGATTTATTAAAGATATAGCTACGTAAGTTAAAATGCTATTTGATGAATTAGAAAATCATAAAATTGAAATTGTCGACGCGAAATGTCAAAAATGATGCATCAGACTTCGCCCGCTGATTGAAATTGTAAGATAAAATTCGTGATTAGCGATAACGTAGAATTTCTAAAAGAATTGAAATAATTAATAATATTATTATAATAATATACATTATCATATTAAATAATGTGATTCAAGTGATTTCTTAATCAATAAACAATACGGAAACACGAATTTTGTCTGAGCGTTTTGAAGCGACATCTGGTGTCCGACATGTAAAACTGGTCCAGACTACCGCACCTGGTTGTCGAGTTTTGGAAGTGCTGAAAATCTTTCAACGACAGTTGTAAATTTAGAGTTTTGCGCGCTTGAAGCCATCGGAGACTGAATAAAACTTCTCTCTCTTTGATTGTCCTTTTAAAAGCAGTATATTAATACAGGATATCCCATTGTCAATGGAACTCGGAGTAGGTACGTTAGAGTTTTCAAAGGTTGAAGATTGGACTCAATGGAATCTTTAAGTTAATAAATTGCATTCGTGAAACTTCGAAATTCTTCTAATTTTGGCGAGAAGTTGTCGTCGACATTTGTATAATGTGTTTTGATTTGAAATTCAATTGACAAATATGAGTAAAAATGATACCTATTTAATTAAATGACAAATTTTGTTAACTTTAAAAATTGTTTTAACACCATAAGAGCTATATTTTTGCACACCGTTTCTACCTTACTGATAAACATTGTTTCCTCTACCCAATGGTTATCTGAAAGAGATCGCTTCCAGCGATAAGACCGCCAATATTGTACAAATGATTTGCCTGTAATGTTATTGTTTCTTGTGTCCTTACATGTGCAATAAAGATTATTTATTATTTATTATTATAATTTTAAGAAACCTTTTATCATTGTATTATAGTTATCTGTATCGCTTTTTTCTTCTATTTTCTTGCCTCTATAACTTTTTTAGCACCGCGTGTATATATTTTTTTCTCTGTTCTAACCTATGGTTGACTTGTAGACAATGTTTTTGCTTATGTTCAATTTTATGTTTTGTGCATTAATTTTTCAATAAATAAATAAATAAACTTCAAAAAGATATGGCTACTGAAAAATGTTGTACGGCTTGACAAAACCTCTGTCAACTACAAATAAACAAAGTACGTAGGTACCTAGCGACACTACTTAATGCTATGCAACGTTTATCTTTAACTAGATAGTGTTTTGCTATTCCCATTTCGATTTCACAGAGCAGTGAGCAACTAATTTGTGGTATAGGACGAGACTACACTGCGGGGGCAAAAAGATTGGATTATTTTACAAGCCGTATCCTATTTACCTATAAAGTAAAGCCAAGACAAATCCAATAAAGTAAACATGAAAATCGATCTACCCGTTCACGAATAATAAGTAATGTAACTAACATGACGTATCTTATTTATGGACGTTAAGATTTTTCCTTTCAACTGTTGTGTAATTCACATCTTATATAGTGTAATATTATAAAGCAGTGTTCTTTTTCTTGAAACTTTTATTGCATATCAGCAACTGATATGTTATTTTGAAGGCTATATAGAGAGTCCGGGATAGGTCTAGTGATATTTTCGGTGCGTATTTACTCGTAAATTCAAATTTACGAAACTTTTATTAATAAAACAATACTTAATCTTGTCAACAAGAAGAACACTCAAATCTTGCATATCATAGAATAGAAGATTGTTATACAAGGGGAGAAAGCGACCCATTTCACACATTTCATTAAATATTTAATTTCATTATAACATATATCTATGGCATAATAAAATCATATGTAGTAGCGAGAGATGAAAACTCAAGATTTAGCAAAGCTTTATAGTTTACTTACAGTACTTATACAGTACACACGATTAGAAAAAACGCAGACGATTTGAAATAATTTAAATCCTTATTAAAATATAATTCCTCAAAGATTACTCCTGAATAATAGACAAATTAAAAAGAAAGAGATCCCAGAGTGAAAAATAAAAAAATGACACTGACATTGTAAAATAAAAAAGTATCATCATGACACTATGCCTGAGACCCATGGCATGGGAGTATGGTCATAGACCTTTTGGAACAGAATACCACCCACCCCATAACTTGAATGGATTTGAATTTCTAAATTTGGGTTATATATGGCAGGAACTGGGTCAGATATTAATGCTGTCTTGATATCAATAAACGAGGCTTCTTGGTCCTCTCTTCAGCAAAAAGGTTGCTCTTTTTTAAGTAAAGATGAGAGCGGATGAATTCTATTCGCAAAAGATATTACGAATTTTCTAAAATAACTCGCGAGGCCAATAAAACGTCTAAGTACGTGAACATTGGTAAGGGTCGCAAAATCAGTTAGAGCTTTTACTTTATCAGGAGCAGGTCTTATTTCCCCCCCAGAGATAATGTGTCCTAAATATTCTATTTAATTTTAAGAAAAGAGCATTTTTCACGGCGCAATAATATTCCAGATTCACTAACTAACTTAAGAATGCACTCTAAGTGATCAAAAGCTTCCGATACTGATTTAGAATATATTAATATATCATCAATATAAACGGTAGCAAACTGAAATCTGTATTGCCCTAACATGGAGTTCATTGCTCGTTGAAATATAGCTGGCGCGTTGGCCAAACCAAACGGCATTCTTTTATATTAAAATTGACCAAAGGGTGTTACGAAAGCCGTGTACTTTCGACTGTCCGGGTGCATCTTTATTTGATGGTAACCTACTGCTAAATCGAGTTTTGTGAACCATTCGTCAGTACTAAGTCAGTTGGTCTTGTATGAGAGGTAAAGGGTATCTGTATTTTTTAGTCAACCTATTAAGCTGTCGATAATCGATACACATCCTATAGTCACCATTTTTCTTTTGAACAAGGATAACTGGACTTGCATATGGAGAACTACTTGGCTCTATGATATCTTTATTATTAAGGTCAGTAATTATATCTCTAACTATTTCTTGTTCTTTTAATGACATACGATACGGACGGTAATAGAAAGGTACTTCCGATGTTAGCTCTATTTTCATACTAACGTCACTTTCTCCTAACCGCGATTGATCGTCAAAGCAATGACTAAACTTTTCTAAAAGATTATCGAGTTGGGCCTGATCATTCCCTTGTAAGTCAGAATCATAACTGTCATTGACCTGTATCTGACCTCGTGCTATACATTGTGTTGAATACAAAGTCAAAGGGTCAAATTGAAAATTATATATATCAATGGATACTATGCTTTCGTGAATGTCAGTAATTTGTTCTGGAATATCTATTTCTTTACCTAAGGACCTATGTTCAGAACGACAAACTTTTATACATCCAGTGGTAACATCGTTATCAGTATACACCATAATCCTATTTAAGCCCTGCTCGAGTATCGTGTCCCGGGGAACCTTAAGTTGCACCTTTGATGTGCACACTTCGTGTTCATTAGCAAAAGGCAATTCGGTATTAACAGGATCGCTATTGTCTTTAGAGAACGTAAGGGATTCTGATGTTTGAGTTAAAAATACACCGGGTAATTCTGTAAAAGCATGACCTATTATCATATCGGTACGAGGGTCAAACTGAAAGTTCTTAGAAAATCAAAAACTGATTACATTAGCCAGTTATTAGTTTTATTATATCTTTTCAAAATATTGTCCATTGACGTCAATACACCGCTGCATGCGATGGAACCACTGGGAAAAGCACTTTGCCCACTCGTCCTTAGGGGTCTCTTCAATGGCATCGCGATACGCAGCCACCGCTTCTTCAGCATTCATAAACCGCTTTCCTTTAAGTTTTTCTTTAATTTTTGGAAATAAATAAAAATCACAAGGCGCGAGGTCGGGGCTATACGGCGGGTGACCCAGTAATTCAACGTTTGATGTCGCCAAATAGTCGATCGTTCGCTTGGCGGTGTGCGACGAGGCGTTGTCGTGGTGAAGGAGGATCCTACTGCGAGGTCGTTTCTCTCGAACTTTTTCCAAGACAAGTGGCAAACAATTGGTAGTGTACCATTCTGCAGAAACTGTTTTTTGATCCTCTAACACAATTGTTGCGAAATGACCTGTCCTTCCAAAGAACGAGGCCACCATTTTTTTTCCCGCACTTCGATCTCTCTTCACTTTAGTTGGCAACTCCTCGAAAGGAAACACCCACTGAGCAGATTGTCTTTTGGTTTCAGCATCATAACAGTAAATTCAGCTTTCGTCACCTGTTAGTATGTCGAACACAGCATTTGAGTCACCTCCGTTAAATCTTTCAATCATTTTACGGCACCAATCCACACGATGGAGTTTTTGAGCCTTAGTCAAATTATGAGGTATCCACCGGGCGCAAAGCTTCCTGACCGCTAAATGTTCGTGGAGGATTTTGTGCACTTGACTCATACCGATGCCTAAGCTTGTCCGAATCTGCTGATAGGTCACTCTTTTGTCAGTCTCTATCATACGCCGCACAATACAGATGTTATTTTCAGTCGTCGCCGTAGAAGGCCGTCCCTCACGTACATCATCAGTGAGATTAGTGCGACCACGTTTAAACTCATTAATTCAGTTGTAAACAGTCGCACAAGATGGGGCTTCATCGTGAAAGGCCAATCGTAGTCTATCATAACTTTCTTGTTGACTTAAATGACATCGAAAGTCATACAAAATCATTGCACGAAAATTTTCTCGTGTTAAATTCATGTTGACGTGACACAGACAATTTTCAATTTGCCGCCAAATCGTAAAACAAATGACAAATGAATGAAATATATACTCAGTAATATTGGCAAAGAGTTCTATTTTCAAATTTTAGAATATTTTTTTTATTATATTGTTTATAAGTGGCCAGTTCTAAGAACTTTCAGTTTGACCCTCGTATCTTGCAGATCATCTCTAACTACCAAAACGGGGGTGTCCTCACATACACCGTCAATGTTCAGCGTAAGATTACTTTCACCCTCAGGTGCGATAATTTGACTTCCATAACCTTTAATGCTCAACCTACATCGTGTATTAAATGCTAAATTTATCTTTGTAGCCGCTTTTAGAGTGATGGTATTGCATGCGCTACCTAAATCAATGTACCCTGTTAAGTTATGCCCGTTTGCAATAACAGTTTTGTGATACTTGCAATCACCCTCATCGATAGGACGGATATGGTAAAGAGTTTTCTTTTTATCATTAGACTGATCAGAAGTTTTAACTGCCGTTTGTTGGTTAGCATTAGTACCGGATTTTTTAAGGCTGAAACAATCGTCACGTTCGTGGCCAATTTTGTTACAATAGGAACACTTCTTAGAAAACCTACAATCTTCAGTTTTGTGACCGACCCTACTGCAATTCGTACAACGTAAACTGTCTCGGCACGCGAAAGAAGTATGACCTCTCCTACCGCAAGTAAAACATTTTCGTTGCCTAAATGACCCCTTATCATTATCCTCACTACTTTTTGGTTGCTTGTCAATGGACGTGGTCGAGTCAACTACAGCGTCAGTTAAGTAATTAAGCAAAGACCGCGTGTCCCTACATCCTGCACTACGAGCTGCCGCCTTTAACAATGAGTCAGATAGCGTGTATATTATAACATCACAAATCATATTGTCTGATAATTCACAAAGTTTTCCCTGTGCTAGTTTCTTATAATAAAAATCAAGTACCTTCTCATCCTTTTGTTTTGAAGTCGTCACGAAGTCGTGCAGCATGGCGGCGAGCCCTCGTCCAGCCGGGAAAAAATCCGCCAGGCGCTTCTTCCAGTCTTCCCAGGAAATGTTGATGTCTTGCTGATGACCAAACCACAGCAGCGCGTTTCCTTCCAGGCTGGCCGTAATATGGTAGATCAGCGTCTTCTCATCCCAGCCATAGATGGTGGCCAGGGACTCCAATCGATGCAACCATGTTTGAACAGACATAGTATTAGAATTTCCGTCAAACTTCGGGATGTTATCAGGTTTTCCAAGGTATCTTAAGTTACTGCCAACCATGGGGGTATTTGTAGAATTGTTTGTTAAGTTATTACAGACAATGAGGCCATTAGAAGAATCATGACTTGCCATAGACTGCACTGGTTCTTGGCCGTTATTTTGACAATCTAACACTGGATTTGAGGTTAAATTCGACTGGGCGTAATTATTTGAGATTAAAGACGTACCGTGTACATTGTCCATTTGTTGAAGTTCGCCTTGTGTTCTCGATCCTTCGGCCTCCAAACTTGATGTAGATGCAGTCGGTCTGGCTTCTTGGGGCGACGGTGTAATTTCTTTCCGTTTTATTAATTCTTTCAGCATATTCTCCAATCGGGTCAGACGTTCCGTGTTATTTGGTCGCGTACTCTGCTTCCTTCGTGGCCGTTTGGTTGGAACTGGATCGGCAGGAGGTTTTTCCTCGCCAGATGAGTCCAAAATAGGATGTCGTATGCGTCGTCGGCTCATAGTGGACGCGGACACTTTTCGAAGGGCAAAAGAAAAAAAAATGCCCTTTTTATCCCACGCACTGATATGTTAGGAGTGGTGGATAATTCAAACACAGCACTTTCGAGGAGTTGTATACTCTTCCAATTTACAGAGAGAAAAGACACTGGTTATCGTCTTAGCACTAGTTTTATACTTGCATGTTGGAAATGACGTACAGCTATTACAGTTTTTAACATTTTAACGAACTAAATTATAGGTGGCGCCACAGGTAAGGCTTGCGTTCGATTTTAATTTAAAAATACAACTTCCTGTCATTTAATATCTGCCAACTGGAAGTGACGTATGGACGTAATATTTTTAATGTTTAGCAAAGTAAATTAAAGGAGGCGCCACTAGGCAGCGCTTCCGTTCAATTTTATTTAAATATGATATCCGGTTGGTACAATATATTAAAATCTACGCAAGTCACTTTCTGTCATGGCAAATATTAATTATAATAAATGTTTTACAGAATTAAGTATAATAATACTCGTAATCTAAAATCATGACATCTTACAATAACATTAATATTTAAGAAAATCAAGTGTCATTTCCTAGCACCGTAAATGATCGAATCAAAATGTGTTTCCGGCCAAATTAATAATAAGGCTTATGAGTACTTTATCTCCATCGGTGGGCACCCACTCACAGCCGCAGTTCTTTCACTGTTCAATTTGTAATTCAAATAGGACTTTTAAAGGTAAGAGGGGCCTTAATATTCATATTGCCCGTAGTCATAATAGCACCAATTTACCCGCGTCTCTCCCTATTTCCTCTATTCCAAATCCTTTATCTTCTTCTCAATCTTTTGAATCTATCATCACAAACCTTTACCAATCTACTCCGCTGGTTAAACGGATCCCTAGGGGAGCGAGAATAGCTTTAGCTAAATGCCTTTCTTCTTGTATTGAAAAATGTTTCGATAATACTGAAACTGCCTGGCAAAATCTTTTTACTTTTTCATACTCATTTTTTCACGTAAACTCTCCTTCTAAAACTTTAACTCGGGCGCTATTAGATAATGCTTCAAATTTCCACAATCCGTCCCTTCCATTCAGTTTGTCTAGTAAGATATCTTCCAAATTTAACGTTTATCGTACCGTTGAGAACAAGGTTATGGACGGTGACCTGAAAAACGCAGCCCGAATCTTGTTCTCCGATGACACTCTCGCTCCCCCTAATCAGGAAACTCTCGAGAGCCTTCGTAGTAAGCATCCTTCACATCCAGATTCTCCATCTTTACCTGTTCCTCCTCCTCAAAATTTCCAACCCTTACAGATACTTGATGACGGCGACACGTTTGCTGCCATCATGTCATTTCCGGCTGGTTCTGCTGGCGGCATCGACGGTATCACTCCCCAACACCTTAAGGACTTGGTGAGTGCTTCCGCTGCTGACGCCGGTAGAATTTTGCTTTCCAACATTACGAAATTGTGCAACTTTCTCTTATCTGGCAAGGTAACTGAAAGTTTTGTCCCATTTTTATTTGGTGCTAGACTTTGTGCCTTTCGAAAAAAAGATGGTAGCATTCGCCCTATTGCTATTGGCTCAACGTTTCGTCGTCTTGCAGCCAAATTAGCCTGTCGTGATCTTTTTTCTCCTTTGAAAGAGTATTTTCAACCCATTCAACTTGGTTTCGGCAGTAAGTGAGGTTGCGAGGCCGTGGTTCATTCCGCTCGCAATTTCCTCTCCTGTGACGAATCTGAAGTTTTTTTGAAAGTTGGTGTGAAGAATGCTTTTAATTCTCTTGACAGGTCTGCCTTGCTGAATGAAGTTCTGACTCACACTCCACAGATTTATCCCTTTGTTTTTCAGTGTTACCATAATCAGTCAAAATTACTTTACAATGAACATTCAATTGTTTCTGCAGTCGGTGTTCAGCAAGGCGACCCTTTAGGTCCAGCCCTTTTTAGTTTAGGCATCCATCCTGTCATTTCATCCTTAAATTCTAAATTCAATGCCTGGTATCTGGATGACGGCTCCTTTGGAGGCAAAGCAGATGTTGTTTTCCAAGACCTTGTGCTGATTATTGAAGGATTTAAGAAATTAGGCTTGGAACTGAACCTTTCAAAATGTGAACTTTTTATTAATGATCACGTTTCGTCTGGTTCCCGTCAGGCAATCATTGATAAATTCAATTCCCTTGCTCCTAACATCAAAATTCTGAATTCTGAATCGCTTTGCCTCCTGGGTGCCCCTCTTCTTGATCCCAGCATCGAACCTTTTCTTGATAAAAAATTGAATGATTTCACCCTTTCAGCCCCCAGATTAGAACACCTAAATTCACACATTGCATTTACTATACTTAAATCGTGTCTTTTTGTGCCTAAATTTACATATTTCTTACGTGCTAGTCCTATCTGGAAAAAAAATAATTATTTAAAACTATTTGACACCACCCTTAAAAATAGTTTGGAAAAAAATTTAAATTTACATTTCGATAATAATTCTTGGGCTCAGGCTTCGCTTCCTATTCGTTTTGGTGGTATCGGAATTCGCCAAATTTCTAGTATAGCCCTCCCCGCTTTTCTCTCCTCTTTGCATAGCACTTCCGTTTTAGCCGGAAAAATCTTCGAACATCCTCGCCAACTTTCTGAGGTGAGAGAGGCGGAGGAGTTTTGGCAAGGCCTCTGTCCTAGAGAAGACATCCTAAAGGAACGTCACCAGCAAAAACTTTGGGATGTCCCTCTTGCGAGAGAGACCTTCAATTATTTACTTGAAAATTCCGTCAGTGACAGTGGTCGCGCAAGGCTCTTGGCAGTTTCCTGCAAAGATTCTGGTCATTGGCTTCATGCTTTACCGTCGAAAAATTTGGGCACTCTTTTTGATAGTGAGTCTTTCCGGGTGTGTGTGGGCCTCCGCCTTGGTACCCCTATATTTGAAATTTTTACGTGTCCATGTGGCAAGGAGGTTGATAAATTTGGTCTCCACTGCCTTTGTTGCCAGCAAAGCGCTGGGCGTCTCGCCCGTCACGCTACCCTTAATGACGCCATCAGAAGAGCTCTTGCGACCATTAATGTTCCTTCCACGTTGGAACCACGTGGTTTGGTCCGTGATGATGGCAAGAGACCCGATGGCCTAACGCTTATTCCCTGGGAACGGGGTCGGGCCTTAGTTTGGGATGCAACTTGTGTCGATACTTTGGCCCCTTCCCATCTCAGAGAATCAGCCCTTAAAGCTGGAGCAGCAGCGGAGTTGGCTGAAAACGCCAAGCGTCGCAAGTACGTTTCACTTGCAAGTGATTTTGTGTTTGCGCCGTTTGGCGTTGAAACATTTGGGCCGTGGGGACCCTCTGCTAAATTGCTGTTTAGTAAAATTGCGCCAAAATTAAATTCTTTAACAGCCAATAATAAAGCTGGCTGGTTCCTAGCTCAAAGGATCAGCATAGCTATCCAACGCGGCAACGCAGCCAGCATCATAGCCTCCTTGCCGCAAGGAAATGGTTTCGTTTTTGAATAGGTAGATATTAAGTTATTTTTTTATGTTACATGTCTTAGTTTATTTTTTTCTTGTTTGTTATTAATAAAAATTAACCCACTGTTTTAATAATTAAATCATGTGGATAAGGATAATTAATAATAGATCATATCCGGTTAGTAGAAACGGATATTGCTGTAGTTCTTTGACGTTAAATATTGTAAGAGATAATAAAATAATTAAGTTCTAACCTAAATATTTTAATCACCGTTATGCTACATTTGGTATTCTTATATTTATTATCCTATCATTATATTTATATTTATATTTATATTTAAAGTCTAACTTCTAAACTAAGCAAGTGTAAATGTTTATGTTTATGTTTATGTTTATGTTTATGTTTATGTTTATGGTTGTTTTTTTTTTTGCATGCGGCACAGCTGATGCAATTATTGGTACCCAACACCATCGTGCAAAATACCTCGACGCGTTTCGCGACTACACGTGGCATCCTCAGGAGATGTTGTCGCCTCAGTCTTCTGTTTATGTTTATGTTTATGTTTATGTTTATGTTTATGTTTATGTTTATGTTTATGTTTATGTTTTTGTTTATGTTTATGTTTATGTTTATGTTTATGTTTATGTTTATGTTTATGTTTATGTTTATGTTTATGTTTATGTTTATGTTTATGTTTATGTTTATGTTTATGTTTATGTTTATGTTTATGTTTATGTTTATGTTTATGTTTATGTTTATGTTTATGTTTATGTTTATGTTTATGTTTATGTTTATGTTTATGTTTATGTTTATGTTTATGTTTATGTTTATGTTTATGTTTATGTTTATGTTTATGTTTATGTTTATGTTTATGTTTATGTTTATGTTTATGTTTATGTTTATGTTTATGTTTATGTTTATGTTTATGTTTATGTTTATGATTACGATTATGATTATGATTATGATTAAAAACAGACGTTTTTCATAGTGTTTGTATGAAGAACAAAGTTATATTTGCGGTTGTTCAAAATGTGCTATATCTCAAAAACTTCTCGTTCGATTCCGTCCAAACCAATTTTCGTTGGAAGTATTTGTTATGATTTAAATTAAATATAAATTATATTTAAATATAAATAAATTATATTTATTAAATTATATAAATATTTCTTTTTCTAAATTTACACTTGCTTAGTTTAGAAGTTAGACTTTAAAAGAAAAAGGTTTAAGGAACCTCCATGTCATTTTAAAAGACCTATCTATAGACACCCCACACGCATAGGTTTGACAAAAAATATATTTTAGGTTTTAGTTTCATGTATGGGAGCCCCCCCTTAAATATCATTATTGTTTATTTTTTGAATAACAATCGTAAAGCGGTTAACAGGATACATCTTCCTACCAAATTTCAACAGTGTGATGCTTATAGTTAGAGAATAAATTGGCTGTGACATACGGACGGACAGACCGACGGACAGACCGACAGACAGACAGACAGACAGACAGACTTGACGAAACTATAAGGGTTCCGTTTTTTGCCATTTGGCTACGGAACCCTAAAAACGGTTTTGAAGACGTGCTATATATTTGTCTGAATATCAACCTTATTTGTTTCGATTTACTCCTTGACCTGCCCCCCGATTCAGAACCATTCGGTTACGGTTTCGGTTACGTTTCGATAACTTTCACATATTAATAAAATCATAATAACGTGGATTTATCCGGTGCAACAATTTAATTTTGTTTTTTTTTTATTATATTTGTCACCGAACTAACATGTCGACATCCGATCAAACTACGACATTATTTGAAAAATGAATAAAATATCTAGCCAAAACCCAAGCCGAAGGCCTAATCGAACGTTCTGAATTGCCCTGGTGTTCTTTATAAGTGTGAAAACACTTGTGCCAGGAAAGGCCGTTCTCCCATAACACGGTCACATAGGTGTTCAATTTAATCACTTGGTTACCTTTGCCTTTTACGTATTTATCGGTTTACTCTTGCTGCTAATGCTTATTATATATTTCATCTTTACGGTTTACTCTTGAAAAAAAAATGATTATTTTTAGATGATACGCTACGGTAGGTAGTAGGTACATAGTACACAACAACTTTCAATCACTTCATAAACAAAGTTATGATTTATTATAGTCAATATTGCTTCAAGCCAGACTAAGTTGCTGCGTAAACTTAATCTTTGAAGCGAAACTATTTTCAACATGATTATTTCAAAATATGTATCACGCGAATACCTCTAGATTATGTAGAATGACTACTTAAAAATAAGAAATATAAGTACCTACCTGTGTTGACTAAAAAAAATGAGTTAAATTTTTAAACTTAGAATACTCGTACCAAGATCGAGAAGTGAGTTTTGGTTTTTATTATTCACCTAAAAAAGTAATTTACTGCATCATTTTAAATTGTTGAATTGTATGTTTTTGATTTGTTAACTGCTTTAAAATAATGTAGGTACTATCATCTTACTTTATATGTAGTAATACTATTTAGGTGACGATAATAGCAAAAAAAAACGTGCGTACTCCCCAAAGGACCGAGAACTTCATTTATTTATTTATAAAGTACACAAGCAGATTGCAGTCTTTAAGATTAAAACTCAAAATCGGCTAAGTACGAGTCGGACTCGTGAACTGAGGGTTCCGTGCCAACTATAACTGAATTCGGAAATCCACTTACTTCCACAAGCTAAAAACCACACTATTTTGTTGACAGTAAATGACACTTTGTTTTTCATAGTGTTTTTATGAAGAACAAAGTTATGTTTGAGGTTTTTGAAAAAATATTCCAAAAACTACTTGTTTAATCCCATCCAAACCAATTTCCGTTGAAAGTATTTGTTATGATCTACATTGTATATTTTTTCAAAATTTACACACGCTTAGTTTAGAAGTTAAGGGGGGGAGGAACGTGACTGTGACATATAAACGGACAGACGAACAGTCAGACAGACAAACAGACTTGACGTAACTATAAGGGTTCCGTTTTTTGCCATTTGGCTACGAAACCCTAAAAAAAAGTTCTTAAATTACGGAAAAAACTGTGCAACAAGTAAACAAAACGATTTTAATTTTAATATCGTATAAGTTATCAATTAGAAGTTACAATAAAATAAAATTACTAAATTAGCAGATATTCAATATTCGAGGGTGATTGAGAACATCATCTTTCATCAGTACAGCGGCGAAATTGCTAATATTAATGCTTCATTCATATAATTTATGACTGTATTATACTTTTATTCGTAAAGAAATCGTTTAACCTGGCCATAAATATTGAAGTTTTCGGCGGAATAATCAAATTATGACATTCTTTACTGCGACCGAAGCGAAATTGTTGGTCATTTAAACGTATTAACTCTAATTATTTAAGCCTTATTGTTAAGCAGTAAATTTTATTACCATAATAAAATATCTTTTTTGACGATGTATATTATGTATGAGTTAATATATAAATGCTAAACTAAGTAGTTATTTAGTATCATTTTTATGCCCCAATGTCTCAGTTAACAATAAAATTCCTAATATCCAAACGTGATTTTATTACTGTTTGATGTTCGGATAAAATAAGTGTTTCTAATTGTAATAATATTGGGTCCAACTTGGTTTTTGCATGTGCAAACGTACCTACCTAACACTGTTAAGAAACTGGCTGTCCCAAAAAGAGCGTTCCAAACTGAAACTGAGATAGCTTAGCCATAGGCCTTTTAAATAAAAATAAACATGACTCTAATAAAAGTCGCATAGTTTGGGCATTATCTATGCCACTTTCATCCAAAAATCTCCTCAAAACATGATACTTTTATAAGATTCATGTTATTTTTATTTAAAAGGTCTTTTGCTAAGCTTCCTCCAGTGCAAGTTTGGCACGCTCTTTTTGGGACAACCTGTATATTGAGGCATTTTTATTTTATTTTAAATACATGGTCCTATGAGTATACTTATTTGTTAGTAAAATGAGAGAAGCACAATATTTTCAACATAAATATAAGTGAGAGTTGTCTCGTACGGAACCGTATCTAACGCGAACAATAAACTCAATTCATTATATTACCCTTAAAATGACACGTTGAAACATATAGGTAATTAACTTCCGTTCTGCTCTTGGTAAGGCATTTCCTTTAAGTAATTCACGCTATTATTACCAATTACTGGATCGTTATGCCGTTATTTCAGCCTTCATTTCCGTAGGGCGTTAATGCTAACTAATAATTTCCTATGAGAAAAAAAAACTTTGGGTAAATTACTCACGGGAAAAGTTAACAACGCGACGGTGGAATTGACTTTATTTACCTTTAATTACGGAAAAATAAAAAGGAAACTAAATAATTTGAATGTTTGAGTTTATCTAAATGCCAAAATTACCCCAGATAAATGTGACTAATGCAAGAATCAAGTCATTACACTCAGACAGATAATTATTTGTTGTAAGTAATTGGGAACCGGCATTATGAAGGTTGGTGTAAAAACCGCAAAACTAAAGTGGGTTTGGGCGGGCACGTCCAAAGGCAGACTCTGAAAGAGATGGCACGACGATCTAGACCAGTGATACTCAACCTTTTCTAAAGAGGGACACAGAGACGTTTAAGGAGTGGTAATCCGGGTTGCAACACGAATTCGTGCGCACAATAAAGCTACGTTTTTTATACTTTTCATAGGAGTCAGGACACTGTAAAACAAAATAAAATACGGCCAAGTGTGAGTTGGACTCGCGCCCTGAAGGTTCTGTGCCAACTATAACAAAGTTAAGAGTTCAATTAAATTTTTGTGCTAAATCGTCACTGCAACACGAATGCTATATCTCATAAACTTCTGGTTCGATCTCGTTTAAACCAATTTTTTCTTCTGCTTCTTTTTGCAAAAAATTTTTGCTAGCTTAGTTTAAAGGTTAGAATGGGGGGTGGGGGGAGGGGGGCCCATTTTATTACTTTGTAGACGCTTTCAACCTTACAAATTTTGACTTTGAGATAAAATGAAACCTCTTAGAAACCTTCATGCCATTTTAATATTCCTATCTATAGCCATTCCACACGCATATGTTTGAGCTAAAAAAAATTTCGTTTGTTTTAGTTCTATGTGTGGGAAGCCTCCGTTTATGCCAGGCCGACATCTGTTTAAGCATGTTCAGCCATTTGAAGTAAATACATACGGTGTGGCAAGATCAAAGAAATTGGAATTCCATAAGATCTGAATAGAAGCAAACTCAGATTTGAACGCGAGCGTAGCGAGCGCGAAATGTTAACTTCTTTTTTTACACTAATCGAAACAACTGCGGCTTAGCGATCGTCATACGAGATAGTGTGCGATTTTGTAAAAAATGCTTCCCTATTATGTCTGAAAGGTAGGAATCTAC
Organism: Pyrausta purpuralis; assembly: GCA_963924145.1. Taxonomy (NCBI): domain Eukaryota; kingdom Metazoa; phylum Arthropoda; class Insecta; order Lepidoptera; family Crambidae; genus Pyrausta; species Pyrausta purpuralis. The sequence continues at coordinate 21,728,629 of OZ001649.1, forward strand.
AATGTGAATGAGATCGTAGCGAGCTCAAAAATTTTGTTACACGTTTTCCCTTTCATGCGGAGATCCCTAGCGAGCCTCGCTGAATCAAGACCACATGTCTTGATTCAGGCTAGCGAGCCAAACAAAAAAGCTCGACAGGCCGCATGTCGCCCGCGGGCCACAAGTTGAGAATGGCTGATCTAGACCAATACCACGAGGACCGTCGAACCTTTACCCTTTTCGGTCTTTGCCCAGCAATGGGACAGCAGTATTTATGATATCTCCTCTCACCTATTTAAGGATAAAACCCACAACTCCTGTTCATTTTCACCAGTGAAGGAAAAATATTAATCATTATCGAGATGTTGATTTACATAAACTAAGCAAGGGACGTAAGGGAGCTTGACCAAGGTCATCAGCTCCAAGCCAACCTCACCTTCACGTGGTGCGTCCTGTTTATACAGACGAGACTCTGGCAACCGACCGATGGCGGTATAACCATCCAATGTAAGGCGAAGCTAAATGTTGGACTGTGACGGGCAGCAGCATCACAGCTGCAAGGGGCTGCGCCTTTGCGCTCGCCAACCCGTCTGCCAAGCGTGGCGAGTATTAGCAAAATCCCCTCACATGCTAGTACACCAGAAAACCAGGCCCCCAGTCTCCGGCAGCCCCGCTATTCCTGACTTTTGCAGCGGTCACGGTAACGGCGGGGCAGGGGGTGCTGAGAATCCCCGGAGGCGATCGCGCTACCACCCCCAACGACAACTGGCCCTGGTAACGTACAACACGTGTACACTGAGGACGGATGAGAAGTTGCTCGAGCTGGAGGAAGAAATGAGCAGGTTACACTGGGACATAATGGGTCTATCAGAAGTTCGTAGAGAGAGCGAGGACACGATAACTCTACAGTCCGGAGACCTGCTCTACTACCGGGAAGGCAACCAACGAAAGTCCCAAGGTGGTGTCGGGTTCCTCGTTCACAAGTCCCTCGTCAACAATATCGAGACCATCGAGAGTGTGTCGAACAGGGTGATATACCTTATACTCAGAATAACCAAAAGGTATTCGCTGAAGGTCATACAGGTATATGCACCGACCTTGAACCACCCGGATGAAGAGGTGGAGGAAATGTATGAAGACGTAAGTAGAGCCATACACACTTCCAAAACCTATTTTACTTTTGTAATGGGGGACTTCAACGCGAAACTGGGCTAGCGAGGCGAGAATGAGTTGAAGGTGGGACCTTTTGGATATGGGCAAAGGAACGCCAGGGGACAGAGGTTGGCCGACTTTCTGGAGAAGTAGGGACTCTTTGCGATGAACTCTTTCTTCCAGAAGCCGCCTCAAAGGAAGTGGACTTGGTTGAGTCCCGATGGCTTCACAAGAAACGAAATTGACTTCTTCATGACCTCCAAGAGACGGTTATTCAATGATGTCTCCGTGATCAACACGGTGAAAACCGGAAGCGATTACCGAATGGTTCGAGGCACATTGAATATAAATGTCAAATTGGAAAGATCCCGCCTGATGAAGTCCACGCTCCAACCGACTCGTGCTCATATCCGAAATCCCGAGAACTTTCAACTCGAGTTGTCAAACCGGTTTGATTGCCTAGGAAATTCCGTTACAGTGGACGAAATAAACAATGGGTTTGTGGAAACTGTTCAAACGGTGGGGTCTAAGTATTTTAGGCCTGACCGTAAAAATAGACCTCAAAAACTGTCGGTCCACACTCTCGACCTTATGGCAAAACGTCGATCTATGGCACTGCAGACCTCCATTAATGCTGAAAACTACAGGCAGCTCAATAGACAAATATGGAAGTCCCTGCGACACGACATTCGTTGCTTTAACACTAATAGTGTTAAAGAAACGATAGAGCGGAACCAAGGCTCCAAAGTGATTGCAAGGGACATGTCTATTGGGCAAAGCCTGTTGATGAAGCTTAAGACGGAGGACAGCAGTGTAGCGTCGACGAAAGCAGAGGTTCTGAGGGAAATCGAAAGGTTCTATGGGCAGTTGTACACCTCAGTAGCCAAACCCGTTGATAGCTCGGCCAGAGACCCACGAGCTATCCTGACCCGTCACTACACCGAAGACATCCCGGACATCAGCCTCTACGAGATTAGGATGGCCCTTAAACAGCTCAAAAACAACAAGGCACCTGGCGAGGACGGAATCACAGCAGAGCTTCTGAAGGCGGGTGGAACACCGGTACTAAAAGTCCTTCAGAGACTTTTTAATTCCGTTCTGCTAGAGGGCATCACGCCTGAGGCATGGAACAGGAGTGTGGTGGTGTTCTTCAAAAAAGGAGACAAAACCTTTTTGAAGTACTACAGACCCATCTCACTCCTGAGCCATGTCTACAAGCTGTTTTCAGGGGTCATCACGAACCGAAACAAGCCGGTTTCCGAAAAGGCTATAGTACCATAGACCACATATATACGGATTAGGCAAATTATACAGAAGTCCGAGGAGTATAATATGCCTCTATGCTTAGCGTTTGTGGACTATGAGAAGGCCTTTGATTCGATCGAAACTTGGGCGGTGCTTCAGTCTCTGCAGCGGTGTCACATAGACTATAGATATATAGAGGTGTTAAAGTGTCTATATAACAACGCCACCACGTCGGTCCGAGTACAGGAGCAGAACACGAAGGCGATTCCATTGCGGAGAGGTGTGAGACAGGGAGATGTCATATCTCCGAAACTGTTCACAGCGGCATTGGGAGACGCCTTCAAACTTCTGGAATGGGAAGGAATCGGCATCAATGTTAATGGCGAATACATCACACACCTCCGATTTGCCGATGATATAGTCGTTGTGGCAAAGACGCTTGACGATCTTGGCACTATGCTCGAAGTATTTCAACAAGTGGGTCTTAAAATGAACATGGAAAAGACGAAAATTATGTCGAACTCCCTTGTCGTACCCACTCCAGTATCCGTTGGAAATTCAACTCTCGAAGTTGTCGACGAGTACGTCTACCTAGGACAAGTGATCCAATTGGGTAGGTCTAACTTCGAGAAAGAGGTCAATCGACGAATCCAACTCGGCTGGGCAGCGTTCGGGAAATTGCGCAAGAGTGTCTTCTCATCTCATCTACCTCAGTGTCTGAAGACGAAAGTCTTCAACCAGTGTGTGTTACCAGTGATGACATACGGAGATCCGAAACATGGTCTCTTACTATGGGCCTTATAATGAAGCTCAAAATCACTCAACGAGCGATGAAAAGGGCTATGTTAGGTGTTTCCCTACGGGATCGAATCAGAAATGAGGAGATATGTAGAAGAACTAAAGTAACGGACATAGCCTTGATAATCAGTAAGCTCAAGTGGCAATGGGCAGAGCACATAGCGCGAAGAACTAATGGCCTTTGGGGCAGGAAAGTTCTAGATTGGAGACCCTTCGACCAGAGACGCAGCGTGGGACGTCCACCAACAAGATGGACAGACGACCTTATAAAGATCGCAGGATCAAACTGGATGCAGACCGCTAGTGATCGCAGTGGACGTCCTTTGGCTGATAATGATGATGATGATGATGAAGCAAGTTACGCTGTGATTCGTTTGTCATTTCGGAGCTTCGCCTTAACCTTTGTTGGTACTTTTCTTTTAATTGCGTCGTCTCTTGAAATCCAAATACATTGTGCGAGTAAATTGAGGGCTTGTGCTCGGCAGAGAGGATTCTCTGACACTCCCTCCGGCGTATAACCTAACTTATTGAAAGCCTATTGATTGCGTGTAGGACATAATTAGCGCATCGGTTACAAATAGCTAAGTGCTCTGAATAAACGGTTAAGTAACAGCATCGACGGCATGACAACGGCGAGCCAAAGTCATGTTGATAACAGCCGGTACAGTCCGATCGGATTCGTACATTTATCACTCGACAGCGACGGCAATGCTAGTAAGCTCTTAAAACATCCCCTTGCCAGTGAACGTGCCTAATAGCTTTTGCGTGACAGCGGCGAGCAGACGTCATGTCGACGGCAGCCGCTGCATAGTCCGCCAGATTATTAAGTCCAACACTTGTAAGCGATGCCCATGCTTGTAAGGGTTGGCTTGCTCCTACCTTTGAAAATGCCTAACTGCTTTTAATGAATTGTTATGGCGTTATTAACATTGCAATTTGAAAGCAATCTAGTTGAGTAATAGGCCTTTGGGTAGAGTAGAAAATTGAAGCCTCCGACTTTCCTACCGCACGAGAACACTTGCAGACAAAATATTTACACAGGCCCATAGTCCACTCACAATCAACAATGGGTGTTTTAGAAACTAAACTGTAGTGGCTCAATTTTTAGATACTGTTTTACAGTTATATTTCAAAATAAAAAAAGAAGATTAACGGGAAAAAGAGTTTCCAAAACATTTAACTACATATAAGTGAATCATCATTATTTCCAGCCCTTATACCCAGTTTATCTGCGGTCGGGTCTCCTGGTACATCTGCGCCGGAGAGCTCGGTTCTGGGTTATTATCTCGCTTTAGATCTCTCAGCACATTCGCTAACCAGCTGGTTCGGGATAATTAGGGCTTTCCTAACCGGGTGGTCTCCTGCTCGCCTCATGATATGGCCGTACATTACAAGCGACTTTCCCTAACTCTGTCTACAATAGGGGCGGGGCAACTTTGACTGACCCCCTGATATACTCGTTTCGAATTTTGTCTTACCGGCTTTCATTAGTGTTCAGCAGTTTGCACTGTATACTGTATGTCAGAGCCGGTCTTATCACCGTTTTATACACCTTCCCTTAACTTGGATTGGCATTTTGCGATCGCAGAGGACAGGACGGACGGAACAGAAGTACAGGCAAATAAGTATAAATAATAATCTTTTTTTTTGTTTTGTTGCGAGTGTTTACTAATGATTACACAAAAATAATTAAGTAAGAGCAGTATTACTCGTAATTGACACTGGAGTAGATCATAACTCGCTGCCATAACTCAGCTGTCTCGTTGTAGCGAAAAAAAAAGAAATAGCAGTCTTCTACGCCTCATTACATTAGTATACCTAGATGCCTTTTTTTAGTCATACTCAAGCATTAAACTAAATAATAATCCTCTTCATTTATTATTTTAACACAAATACTCTTTTCATCTACGTATTGCCATAATTTGACTGAGTTGACTCTTGGAAAACGACAAATTCAATTGTCATTCAACAATTACGAACCTTTTCGGGTTAATGAAGTTAAATAAATGACTACCTTTTTAAGGAGCGTCAATTTTTATTTCTGAGTACATAATGAAAAATATTCAACCCATCAACATAACTCTTGCTATTTGAACTAACATTTTGATCTTAATTGTAAATTAGGGGCTGCCAGGGATAACGATGTGTTTGTTTACTAAGTTCCCCTTGAGTCTGTTAGATTTGATTCGACCAAACATTGGCTTCTATGCGCGTTACTAAACGAAGAATATTTTTATTCCTCGATTTTATATTTAAATAAATCGAAAGTTACTTATCGACAAAAAAAATATAAAAGATTATTATTTAAAGTCATAAAAGTCATTTATTTATGCAAATAGCCCATTGAGGACACTTTTACACGTCCCGATATAAACCCTACCACAGCTTCGGGACAATTATAGGCTAGTGCTGAGAAGAAGCTGCGCAACAAGCTCAGTCACTATTGTGAATGCCTCTTTTCAAAAGGTTTACAATGTTTGTAGTATTCATGCAAGTCCATACATTAGTATCTTTTAAATATTCATCTACTTTATAATACCCTTTCGTCATTAGGGTTTCTTTAATGACAGTTTTAAATTTATTGACCGGTAAGTTTACAATGTGTTCTGGTAGTTTATTGAAAAGTTTAATCAATTCTCTATGAAAGAATTACCAAACTTTTAAAGCCTAAATTGTGGAATAGCAAGCTTATTTTTATTCCTAGTATTATAATTGTGTATATCACTTTTTCTCGTAAGTGAATGTAAATTTTTGCAGACATACATTAAATTTTCATAAATATACTGAGAGGCTACAGTTAAGATTTTAATTTCTTTAAACGCCTCTCGTAGGGAATCTTGAGGTTTTAGATTATAAATAGCTCACACGGCTCTTTTTTGTAATACAAAAAATGATTCTATATCAGCAGTCGAGCCCCACAGTAAAATACCGTAGGATATCAAGCTATGGAAATAACTAAAATAAACTAATCTAACTGTTTCTATATCAGTCAAACGTCTAATCTTTCTTACAGCAAAAGCAGCTGAGCTTAGTTTCCCTGACAAGGCCTCTATTTCATAACCTTCATTTCAAAACCAAACTTGCATAACCATACGAACGATTGAACTGTTTTAATATCCAGCAAATTTATGCTGCACCAAAGTTTTAGTGTGTGGAAGTAAAAATCCTGACAACTAAACAATGTCGTATAAGTTTTGAATTTGACAAAACATTCTGACATAAGGACATAAATCATATAGCAAGCAGACATCAGTGGGATAAACTTCGACTAGCACTTATTTCACGCAACACGGTGGGTATAAGAGTTACTTCCGTATAAACGCGATATTCTAGAACAGTAGATGGTAGAATGGAAAATTGATGTACTCTCGGATAACTAGCAATTAATTCTAAGGTTAACATTTATTCTAACGCCCAATAATAATAATAAAAATATTAATCCCTAAAATTATAACGGCCCTCTAGGTACGTATTCGGATTCTCAAATAAATTATTTCTCACAAAATGTTATCAATAATATGCAAACCAACGAAAAGAAAATTCTTAAACTACTTCAAAACCTGGATGTAGGTAAATAAAGGTGCAGGTCACGATAATCTGTCACCTATTTTCTTTGCTAGATGCGCAAAAACATTATCTGTCCTGGTTATATAACAAATGTTTAATAAAAGAATATTTTCCTATCGAATGGAAAACAGCTCACATTGTACTTATTCATAAAAAAGTCTTAAAACATTAATCGAAATCTATCGCCCAATCTCTATAATAAAAGTCCTAAGAAAGGTAATGGAAAGAGTGATATTTAATAATTTATACCCTTCCATCATAATCTCTAAACCTTGGGGACAACACGGTTTCGTAAAGGGACGTTCTACGAAAACTTGGGGGTTTTCATTGATTATGTTGCTACTAACATGGATAGCGCGTTGTTAACGCGCAACACTAAACGCGGAACCCCCTCGTCCCTCTGCCTGCCGTGGGCTCCCTCACTTTTGCCTCGGTTGCTATCGTGCGCACGCGCGTCCCGCGCGATCATATATTCATTTTTACGTGTTAATACAATACCTTTGTAACCCTTTCAAACGCATTGAGTAAACCTGTATCAAGCAACAAGATCGTCTCATTTATCACCATACTCCGTGCCTGCCCATGAATTTCGAGCCGAATGAAGGAATTTCTCCGTGTAACCTGCAGTTGACCTTTGGATTTTTTGAAGAATAACGGTGGCGTGGCATGGCGGCGGCGACCATTCGAGGACGATCACCTGTTTGACGCGGCGATTTATCCGATGCACATTGAGGCGATGTGGCGCACTACTCAACGAAATCAACAAATTTAAAACCAAGATGGTTACGCCATAGTACCTACTAGCGGAAGTGAAATCTTGTGAGTTCGTTCCATATTTTTAAAGTTGCATCCATTCATGCTAGGTTTAAATCATAGTTAAAATATTCATTTGGTTGCTGAATTGATTACCTTCTTTCCTATCTATTTTTCTAACGGTGAAATACCTAGCAATTTGCCGACGGTTTCCGCCATAGGGACCGAGAAATATCCATAGGTGCCCATATTATCTAGACCTAGTTGCAATTCCTACTTGTAGCTTGCACTACTGCTATTTCACTTTCGTCCATCATTCAAACTATTCATTTACATACTATTCACACGATAACGGTAACCGCCATAGGTCCGTCACGTACGTAATAATTTCTTCCATACTTACCTACATCTTAACTTTCATATATTTTATTTTCTACATCGATATTTCAGCTGCCTTGCATTATCAGGGCTGCCAAATTTGCACCAACAACTGTTACGTTGCTTTTCTAACATAATAAAATTTACATTCCAGAACGTTCGATCGGCTTCACGGCGCCGCGCTCGGCGAATCATTCGACCTTTGAGCTCGGTCCGGTGTCCTTCAAGGTCACACCGGCCGCCTGCGCCGCTTTCGCTCGCTTCTATTTGCGCATGCTTACCTGCATTTTCTGCTGCATATTAAAATTTAAGTATACCAGCATCTTTTTTTCCAAGCTTCAACATTTTTATTTGCAAATTAATTGAGTTATTTTCAGTAGATTTCAATTCAAATTAAAATGGATCTCGCAACGTTGAGAAGAACTCGAGGTACATATAGGAAAAAACTAACTTTATTCAATAACTTTATGACAACCATTAGTTCTTGTGAAAAGCTTAGTTCATTACAAATGAGAGAATTATAACAAAGCACAAATTATAAGCAAGCACAGCAATTTGAAGAGATTAAGGGTGTGATGACTGACATCTCCTCTCAGAACAGAGATATTAAAGAGTCTATGGCATTTATATCAAAACAGTACGAAGAAATGAAGGATAAACTTATATCGATAGAAGAAGATAGAAAGGTGGACCGGCAATATATTGAAAAACTAGAAGATAAAATAGAAAAATTAGAAAAACTGGCTTATTCTAGAAAACTGGAAATCAAAAACATACCCAAGAAACCTACGGAAAGTAAGCGAGACATCTGTGAAATTGTTACTGGCCTTGCAAAACTAGTAGATGTACCCCTGGAAAGAAGTGAAATCTCGGACACTTTTCGTGTGAGAGCGAAAGGTGACAACAAGGACAATAGTAAGCAGCCCAGCATCATTGTTGAGTTTACTTCATCGATACGGAAGGAAGAATTTCTGGCGGCAGTGCGTCATTTCAACAAGTTTGCTGTTGGACCGAAGCTCAACACCACACACCTAAACATGGACCCTCCAGCTAAACCTATCTTCATCTCAGAATGTCTGACACTAAACACACAAAAGCTCTTCTATCAGGCTCGTACTTTTGCAAAAGAAAATGCTTTTAAATACTGCTGGACGTCCTCTGGGATCGTGTACCTGCGGAAAACTGATGGAGTTGCCCACACAAGGGTAAATACCAGTGCAGATCTGGATAAGATTCTTCAAAAGTGACTATATCGTTTTGTTTATTTTTGCTGCTCGATAAGTATCTACTGTGTACTTTGGGTATTTTTAGATGTATTCTTAGATGTATTATTATTTAATTTTAATTTTCTTTTTTTGGACCTCTACACCGGTTTCGTTAAAACAATATATTTTTCTTTGTCGTTTTACATCTTCCCGTTGATTTATTATATGGTTTTGTTCTTTAATCAACACAACAAACTTTACAAGTTTTTGAAAAATGCTACAAAGTCATATGTGAAATTTACAAATTACTATGCGTGTGCATTCTTTCCTCTGAAACATAGTTCTAATGCAAAGTTATCGTTGCCTAACAAAAGAGCTGGATGAGGATATCATTGATGAGATAGACTCTGCAGTTGCAAATGCCTATCAACTTGAAGCTGAGTCAGTCCATAAGGTCATTGATTCTCCCTCTTCGGAATTAAAAGTTATTGCCCAAAATATTCGCAGTGTGTATAAAAATTTGGATGATTTTAATGTTCTTCTTTCTCGAATTAACTTTGATTTTGATGTTATCGTCCTCACTGAATGCTGGCTTCATATTAATAAGACTCCGCCGGATATAGATGGATACTGTTGCTATTTTTCTAAGAAATACTTTAATCAAAATGATGGAATTGTTGTATACATTAAAAATGAAATCTCATGCAAAGTTGAGGAGTTTGACCTTCCTGGGGCAACTTATTTGCTCCTTCAAATTCCACAATATGACATTGCTTTAATTTGTACCTACAGATCGCCTTCATTTCCTAGCATTACCGACTTTTTAGATTCTATTGCAACAATGTACAGAACAGTGTCACATTTCAAAAACATTGCGATTGTTGGTGATGTTAATATTGATATCATCGTGAATGATGATAGGAGTAATAAGTACCTCAACTTCCTTGAAGAGTTGGGTTTGCACGCCGGGCATGTCTTTCCAACTCATCTTCACACCTGCTATGACCATGTTATGTTGAAAACAATTTTAAACGCAACTGTTATTGTCGTCAATTCTACAGTCACTGACCACTTCTCGACTATCCTTACTCTCAACGTGGGGTCTAAAACCAAAACTAAAAAGCAATTCAAAATTGTAACAGATTATCACAGGGCACTTGCTAATCTTTCAAACTCAGATTTCTCTTTTATCACACCTAATGCTTCAGCAAATGAAATGGCACGGAAAATGGTTGATATCATTGGTAATACTTTAGTAGAAAATTCACGGACTGTTGTCGTTCGCAGCAAGGATAGGCTCCTCAAGCCGTGGATTACTCCGGGACTTCTTCGCTGTATTAAGCATAGGGATAAACTTCACGCTAAATCTAAAAGAAATCCAAACAACGAAGGTCTGAAAACAACGTACAAAAGATACAGAAATTTCTGCAACTCACTTTTGTCTAAGATTAAACGCCTACATGATAAAACGGAATTAGAAATGGCGAGAACTAGCAAAGAAACGTGGAAGGTCTTACGTAAAATAGCGAACCTTACTAAGAAGAAAACACCTTCAGCCGAACTTTTGAACGTCACATCGGATCCCATAGAATCAGTCAACTTTGTTAACAAATACTTCAGCAATATAGGTGAAGAACTTGCTAAAAGTGTGAGTAGTAACAGCGGTGATCTCTCTCCATACTCGTTTAACATTCCTTATCTGCCAAATTCAATGGTCATCCTGCCGCCGGATGAGATGGAGGTTGAGACTCTCATTAACGCCCTCAAAAATAACTGTGCTGTTGGTTATGACTCTATCCCATCACACTTTGTGAAAATGGCCAAGGATATCCTTGTTACACCACTCACTAAGCTATTTACACTTTGCTGTCAACAAGGAGTCTTCCCTGATGTCTTTAAGATCGCTCTTATTACTCCGGTACACAAAGGAGGTGATCGAACCAGTGTCAACAATTATCGGCCTATCTCTGTTCTTCCTACTCTATCAAAACTCTTAGAAAAATTTTTAAACAACCGTCTTAACAACTTTTTAGAGCATAATAATCTCCTATCGCCACGCCAATTTGGTTTTAGGTCTGGTAAAAGCACTGGTGATGCCGTCTCAGACCTAGCTTCGTACATTTCCTCACATGTAGATAATAAGCAAAAATGTCTGGGTGTCTTTTTGGACCTTGCTAAAGCTTTTGACACTGTTTCGATCCCTTTACTTATTGGAAAGCTCGAACGCCTGGGGATTCGTGGCTCTGCATTAGATATTTATAAGGACTTTCTCTGCAAGCGGGTTCAAAAGGTCAAAATTAATAATGTGACTAGCTCTGAGTCTCCAGTCTCCTTTGGTGTGCCCCAGGGTAGTATCCTCGGTCCGAGTCTGTTCCTAATATATATCAATGACCTGTGTCAGTTAACTGTGAACTCAGGCAAAATTTTTACTTACGCCGATGACACAGCATTGATTTTTCACGGTCGGACGTGGGACGATGTATACGATTCCGCCGAAAAGGGTCTCCACCAGGTAACTTATTGGCTTCGGAAAAATCTTTTAACCCTTAACCTTTCTAAAACCACCTACCTTAGATTCATAAATTACGGAAGTAAATCAGCTAGCTCAGATTATTTGCTAAAAGCGCATACATGTTCTGCACCGTTTGAAAAAAGCATCACCTGTAGTTGCCCTTCTATAGCCAGATCTAACCAGATCAAATACTTAGGAATTTTGTTTGATGAGAGACTTAGCTGGAAATCTCAAATAGAGGTTTTGTCTGGCCGTGTCAAGAAGCTAATTTATGTGTTCAGAAGGCTGAGATGTGTGGGGGAAAAAGATCTTCTTAGAAAAGTTTACATTGCGCTTGGGCAATCACTCCTGAACTACTGCATTGATACCTGGGGTGGGGCGTGTAAGACTCTCCTTATACAGCTGGAACGGGCCCAGAGATCTCTTCTGAAGGTCATGTTCTTCAAGCATTACCTACACTCCTCTGCTCTACTCCACTCAGATGCACAATTACTTACCGTGAGACAGCTGTACATCCTCTCCGCTGTTCTCAAAAAACATTCACAAACACCATTCGACGGGAAGATGTACAATTCTAAGCGAAGGAAAGACAATGTTTGTGTAGTAAAACGATGTAGCACTGTGTACGCGCAAAGACAACACGATTTTCTTGCTCCTTTCCTATATAATAGAATTAACAAAATTTTGAATATACATCCACTGATTTTGAAGAACTGTAAAGTCATTTTGTTTAATTACTTACTTAATCTTGATTATAACGAAACCGAGGCACTATTGTTTATTCAAAAATAATTATAACCTAGCATTTTAATTAACTTGTCATTTTAATTAAGATTTAACACAGAAATTTTATTTTAGATAATATAATCCTAATATCCCTTTTTTTTTTCAACGTACTTGTAAAAATTATTGTAACGCAGTCCAATTTATGACAATGGAAGTAGTTAATTGCCTACGATACAGGTTTTACCTAGTGTAGGCGGTTATCGATTTGTATATTCCTTACTGTTATGTTTTGTGCTAAATAAATATTTGATTGATTTGATTGATTTGATCTAATCGCCTCCAAATCTTAAAGTCAATATACAATGATTTTGATAGCAATCAAACTCACATAGAATCTGTATGCGAAATTCCAGATGACGAACTCAAGGAAAGAGAATCCTTCGAGACAAACTTCCACGCAGCGGTCGCCTCAGCGGAGGAGTTGCTGGACAGGAACTCGAGCTTCTCCAGCGGGCGTTCCTCGGCGGGCGATGATGGCTTACAGGTGACGGGCTCTGGTACTGCTATAGCTACAGGGCCCCCTGCTTTTAAACTTCCAACAATACACTTACCTACCTTTTCTGGTCGCTATCAAGACTGGTTAGGATTTCATGACTCGTACACGTCCCTGATTCACAGCAATAAGTCAATTCCTAAAATTCATAAATTCCATTATTTACGCGCATCCCTAAAGGATAGTGCTTTTTTGATAATCCAATCTTTAGATTTTTCTGCTGATAATTATGACATAGCTTGGGAATTAATTTGTGAAAGATATAACAATAAAAGATTACTCATTAACAATCATATTAAAGCATTATTTGAAATTGAAATAATTACACGAGAATCTTCTAGATCTCTGCGAAACTTGGTTGATACCGTAAATAAAAATTTAAGGTCTCTAAAGGCGCTCAATCTACCAATTCAGTATTGGGACGCTATGATTATTCATTTAGCATCTTCTAAATTAGATGCAGTTACTTCTCGCGAGTGGGAAGTAGAAAGAAATAAACTTAAAGACATTCCTACCTTGCAACAATTTATTGATTTTATTAAGGGTCGTGCAGATTTATTGGAAACTATAGAAATAAATCACACTAAACAACGTCGGTACAGTGACATTACTCACATGCGACCAAAAACCTTTGTAGCATCACCAACAAATGCCACTCGATCCTCTTGCCATTTATGTAAGGGTACCCATAGCATTTATCAATGTTTTCGTTTCAAATCACTTCCAATAGAAAGTAGAATTAAAAGGGCAAAGGAACTCAAGTTGTGCACTAACTGCCTAAGACAGGGTCATGATGTAAATAAATGCACATTAGGGCCCTGTAGACTGTGTTTCCAAAGGCATAATAGTTTACTGCATCTCGAGGAGAAGTCATGTTCTAAGCTTAAACCTACCACAGAATCGCAACAAGGTTCTTCTCGTGAGGGCATAGTGTTAACTGCATCCAACAATGGATCTCAAACTGAGTCATTTCAATCACAATGTAATAATAATGAAATTACTTTAGCATGCACAAACCACAACCAAGTTTTGCTTTCAACTGCCATGATAGGCATCACTGACCATGTAGGTAAGATTCATAAGGTTCGTGCCCTGTTAGATAGCGGGAGCACTTCGAGTTTCATCACAGAGCAATTAATTTGTAAACTAAAACTTAAAAGTCAAAAAACTCAAGTCCACATACAAGGACTCCATAACCAAATGTCACAAATCACAAAAAGATGTGAAGTGAATATTCATTCATTAGTTAACAATGAATTCAGTCGTCAAATAACCTGTTTTTTTTTTTTTTTTTTTTATTTAGTATGGGTTCGCTCTTGACTCCAGTCCAAGCCTAATGCGACTAGGACGAAGTCGAAGATGAAACGAGCTCGCCCAGAAGAAGCCTGTTCACTCGAATTTTGAAAAGATTCGGATTGTAATCCCTTGGAAACACCGACGCGGGCAGCGAGTTCCACTCCTTTGCCGTGCGCATTATAAATGTTGACGAGAAGCGCTTAGTTCGAAACAGCGGCACATCGACAAGGTAAGGATGGTATCCCGCGGTACGCCTAGACGAACGATGGAAAAAGGGGGCTGGAGGGATGAGCTCATGGAGCTCCTTCGCACACTCGCCAAAGTAAAGTCTGTAAAATACAGCTAAGCTGGCAACCTTGCGGCGATGGGCTAAGCTATGGAGCTTATCATTCACCAGTTTGTCGTCACCTATTAATCTTATGGCTCTGCGTTCCACTGAGTCGAGTGCTTCAAGCTGGTACTTGGCGGATCCATCCCAGAGGTGACTGCAATACTCCATGCAGGACCGGACTTGCGCTTTGTAAAGGGTCAAATGCTGTTCAGGCGTGAAGTATCGCCTCACTCTGTTCAGGATGCCAAGTTTTTTAGCAGCAGTTTGTGCTTTGAGCTCAATGTTGGGGCCAAAATTGAGATCAGCCGACAACTCCATACCCAGCAGCTCTAGATGGTCGGTGACAGCAACAGGCGTACCCCGGAAAGTTGGAGTATGTAGGAAAGGACTCCTCTTTGCCGAAAACAGACATGCTTGAGTCTTTTTGGCGTTGAATTCGACACGATTGTCATCGCCCCACTGCGAGACACGGCTCAGGGTCATATTTGTCCGCTCAACCATGGCTCCCCTCAAACGACGCACTTCATCCCCACTGGTCCCCGCGCTGGACAGGTATCTCTCTGTAACTGTGCTGTCGTCAGCGTATCCAACGATACCTGGCTGAAGCAGGTCGTTGATGTGAAGCAGAAAAAGAGTTGCAGAGAGAACTGACCCCTGAGGAACTCCGGCATTAATAGCCCTAAGGTCAGATGAGCAGCCATCTACGACTACTCTGATCGACCGGTCACTCAGGAAGTCTGATATCCAGCTACAGAAATCAGCAGGGATGCCGAAAGCTGGAAGTTTATTGAGCAAACCTGCATGCCAAACCCTGTCAAAGGCCTTCGAGATATCAAGCGAGACAGCCAAGGCTTCGCCGTGTTTCTCGATGGCTTCGCTCCAGCAGTGCGTGACATAGGCAAGTAGATCTCCTGTAGACCGTCCCCGGCGAAAACCATATTGACAGTCACTTAGGAGATCATTGTCTTCTAGGTAGGTCAGCAACTTACTGTTTAAGACCCTCTCCATTACTTTACAAAGTAAGGAGGTTATGGCGATCGGTCGGTAGTTGGCAGGGTCAGCTCGGTTACCTTTTTTAGGTACAGGCTGTACATTGGCGATCTTCCAAGATTTCGGCACTTGTTTCAGTAGGAGAGAGAGGCGAAACAGGCGTGTTAACACGGGAGACAGTTCAGGTGCACAGTGCCTCAGAACTCTAGCTGGAATGCCATCAGGTCCGCTGGCCTTATGCACGTCCAGATTGCACAACACTGTTTCATTGTCCCTTGCATCACTCAAATGCTACCTACTCACAAAGTAAATACCAATTCATTTAAGATACCACAGCACATTCAACTCGCAGACCCAGCGTTCCATACGCCGGCCGAGGTTGAAATGTTGCTCGGAGCTGACCTCTTCTGGGAGGTGCTCGGAAATAATACTATTTCTCTAGGAAAAAGCCGTCCTAGTCTAAATGAAACAAAGTTAGGCTGGCTAGTTTCAGGCGTAAGCCGAACTCACATACCCAACTCAAACAAGAGTAATTTATTCAAACACAACTCATCACAAAGTACAGTCCATTGCCATTTTTTAAACAATTCGGACTCTGAGCTACAGAAGAAACTCGATCACTATTTCGAGTACGAATCATTCAGTGATCCGCCTCGTCACACTAAAGACGAAATACAATACAAAGCCATTTTCGCTCAAACTACAATTCGTCACCCAGATGGTCGATTTGTAGTTAACATTCCATTAAAAACACCTCCCACCATTCTTGGGGATTCATACGAACAAGCAAATGCTAGATTTTTTGCGTTAGAACGCAGATTTAGTCGTGATTCAAATTTTAAATCAAAATATACAGAATTCATGAAAGAATACTTAGAATTAGGTCATATGACGGAGGTCATTGACCCCCCAAAGGGCAAAACTGCTTATTATCTTCCGCATCACGGCGTATTAAGGGAAACTAGCCTAACAACGAAACTAAGAACAGTTTTTGATGCATCTGCACCTACCACATCAGGTTATTCCTTTAATGATATCCAATTCGTTGCCCCCCAGTGCAGGACGACTTAATGAGTATTTTACTACGTTTCAGACAACATAAATTCATTAGAAAATTAACTAAAATTAATATAGCAGACATAGAAAAAATGTATAGAATGGTGTTAATTAACCCTGAACAAAGGTCACTACAGCAAATACTGTGGAGATCTGATCCTGCAGAGAAATTAAAGATTTATGAATTAAACACAGTCACGTACGGCACTGCGTCTGCACCGTATCTTGCTACCAAGTGTCTAACACAATTAGGACATGATTACTTGAATGATCCACTCACAGTCAACTCAACTCCACATACTCAAGTTCGCACATCAACCGGAACAACCATATTGCATGATTTTTATGTCGATGACTTGGTGACGGGCAATGATGATCCTTTATTACTCACAGACATTTGCAAAGAAGTAACTAAACAGTTAAAAATTGCACATTTTCATCTTCGTAAATGGAAATCGAATGAAGAAAATGTACTTCATGAAATTTACGAATTTAATAAATCGGATAACGATCCTTTTCTAACCATAAAAAATGATAACATAACAAAAACTTTAGGTATTTTGTGGGACAATAAAAATGATAAATTACTATTTTCGTCATCGCCAGTCACTGAACACAACACATCAAATCAAACAAAACGTTCCATTCTGTCTAAAATTGCTCAAATATTTGACCCGTTAGGACTTATCAATCCCTGCCTTCTACAGGCCAAAATCCTTTTACAAAAATTGTGGGCTGATAATATAGCATGGGATGACACAATCTCACCAGAGTTCCATAAACAATGGGATGATTTTCTTAAAAATTTACCTTATCTTAACAATATTCAAATACCACGACGTGTCATATGTGACTCACCTATAAAAATTGAACTTCATGCATTCAGTGATGCATCTATACATGCATATTCAGCATGTATATACATCCGTAGCACTTCTCATAAAGGTTCTATTAACGTTCATTTGCTGGTTGCCAAGTCACGAGTTGCACCATTTAAGAAAAATATTACAATTCCCAGGTTAGAACTGTGTGGTGCTGTCCTAGCAATGCGGCTGGCAAAGAAGGTAAAGTCTTCTCTCAGGCTTCATATATAGACACAGAATCCTACTGGTCTGATTCAACTATAGTTCTAGGTTGGATCAAAATGGCCAAATCTAAATTAAAACAATACGTCTATAATAGAGTAACTGAAATAACTGATAATACCTCCTCCTCAAACTGGTATCATGTACCCACTTCTATGAACCCTGCAGACATAGGGTCACGTGGCTTAAACCCACAAAAATTGAGCAGCAACGAGTTATGGTTCTGTGGACCTGACTTCCTTCATCATAACACTATACCTCCACAACCACTAAACAACAACACAGACACACTGCCAGAGCTAAAATTACTTTGTCACATAACAAACGAATCAGCTGATCTCGAATATATAAAACGTTTTTCTACCTTTTCAAAATTACAACGTGTTATATATACATTTTAAGATTCATACATAACTGTCGCCTTCCTAAAAATAAAAATATGGGTCACTTAAAGGTTTTTGAAATAAGTCACTCACAAACCGTTTTATGCAAACTAGTTCAAAGGGAAATGTTTACTAAACAATATTTTTTACTTCAGAACAAGGATTCTTTGCCTCCCAAAGATCAGTTACTCAATTTAAACCCTTTTATGGATAATGCTGGTACAATAAGAGTGGGTGGGAGGCTATTGAACTCAAATCTGACATATGATACCAAGCACCCAATTCTTCTCCATGCAAATCACTACGTCACACAGTTGTTAGTTCAATATTACCATTGGGTACTACTTCACGCTGGTCCACAGCTCATGTTATCCACCTTAAGACAAAGATTTTGGATTATTGGTGGACGTAACCTAGCCAGGAAAATTGCACGTCATTGTATAACATGCTGTAGATTTTCAAATAAAAGTATCCAGCCCATAATGGGTAACCTTCCCAAGGAAAGACTTCACGCCGATTTCCCATTTCAGAATACAGCTGTTGATTATGCTGGACCGGTCATGATAGCGGACAGAAAAGGCCGTGGTTGTAGGTTATTGAAAGCCTATATATGTGTCTTTGTGTGCCTTACAGTGCGAGCAGTTCATGTAGAGCTTGTCACCGAGCTAAGTACAACTGGTTTTTTGGACTGTTTAAATAGATTCATCGCCCGTCGAGGTAGGCCTGCAAAGATTTTCTCTGATAATGGAAGGAACTTTGTTGGAGCTTGTAACGAACTAGCAAATTTTTTGAATTTAAAATCAAATGATATCTCATTGTATGCAGCGGAAAATCAGATAGAATTCAAGTTTTCTCCAGCGTATAGTCCTCATTTTAATGGATTGGTCGAGGGCTGCGTAAAGTCGATTAAATATCATTTAAAACGGGTCATAGGTCTTACTAACTTAACTTATGAAGAATTGACAACATTGTTGGTGCAGGTAGAGGCGATTCTTAATTCAAGGCCGCTCACTCCACTCTCTTCAGATCCTTCTGATCTCACTGCCCTCACCCCTTCACATTTTCTTTTGGGACGAACGATCATGATGACCGCTCCGCAGGTACATGACGAGGAGCAGAATAAAAACATTGCTACTCTTACGAGATACAAAAGAGTAGACCACCTAAAGTCACAATTTTGGCAAAGATTTAACAGAGAATACATTTCAGAACTTCAACGAAGAAACAAGTGGTGCAAGCCAGCAGAAGGGCTACGCCTACATCAAATGGTTGTGGTCAAGGATGACCGCTTGCCTCCCAATCGATGGCTGCTGGGACGCATCTGCCACGTCTATCCCGGCACCGACGGCGTCGCACGCGTCGCTGATGTCATCACCTCATCCGGGACTCTACGAAGAGCGTTCAACCGACTCATCCCTTTACCAATATTGGAACCAGAGATTCCAACGCCGGCAGCATGTTAACGCGCAACACTAAACGCGGAACCCCCTCGTCCCTCTGCCTGCCGTGGGCTCCCTCACTTTTGCCTCGGTTGCTATCGTGCGCACGCGCGTCCCGCGCGATCATATATTCATTTTTACGTGTTAATACAATACCTTTGTAACCCTTTCAAACGCATTGAGTAAACCTGTATCAAGCAACAAGATCGTCTCATTTATCACCATACTCCGTGCCTGCCCACGCGTCACAGGTTGATGTAATCTACACGGACTTCGAAAAGGCTTTTGATTGTGTAGATCATGTCATACTTCTGTGTAAGCTGCTCGCGTTCGGGATACATGGTCACCTACTGCGATGGATGGTGTCATACCTGAGTCAAATCGGTCACGGGCAGTTACTGTTGGTGGCATCTGTTCAAATTTTACTACTGTTCTTTAGGGGGTTCTCCAAGGTACAATTTTAGGTCCGCTCCTATACGCTGTGTACCTCTTTGATGTTCGAGAGTGCTTCCAACGCGATCAATTTCTAATGTATACAGACGACACTAAAATATTTACAAAAATAACTACCCTATCAGACTGTATAAATCTTCAATCTTATAATTCAATCAATCGTATCGAAATCAATATCACAAAATGTCAATTCACAACATTCACAAGAAAAAGAAACCCTATAAATAATTTACAAATTACAAAATTAATAACATAGTCGTGAAAAAACTATACTTGCAAGAGATCGCGGAATCCTTATGGACTCTAAACTTACACACTCAGAAGATATCGCTTATCTATATATTTTACTAAAAAGTACTATTCAACTCATATGTTAGAAGCCTTCTTGAGTTTTAAAGTGTTATTTGGAACCCGCAAAACGAAACCTATTCTCAGCAACTTGAACGTATCCAAATGAATTTCATAAGACACTTAGACTTCCGGGACTTCCGGGCAAACCTTGACTTCAAAAAATCGTGTCTGCATCATCATCTCACGACGGTTAAGAATAGGCGATATAGACATAGATATGGCCTTTTTGCATGGTGTTTGTAACAACAACATTGAGTGCCCAGAGTTTGCATCCAAAATCCTGAGTTTTTTTTTGTCCAAAAAAGTAAAAACTAAAATTTAGTAAATAAAAATGAAAATCCGTCATTGGTTGGGAGTCTTATACGTTTGCATTTTATGTTTTTATAATTAATAGCTGTGGATTTTGTATCACAAATAAATGAATAAAAATACTCGAAGGTAGAATCGACTATTAATCTGCAAAGCTGTTCGTCATTCTTAATTTTAGCTTAATAAGATAACAGTAATGTCGCGCGCTCAGACCATAGCACGGTAGCTCAATTGGAAAGAGAGTTTCCCCTCTTAGCCAGAAAGGTTCGAATCCCGCCCGCTCGCAATTTTTGTTTTCTTATTTCATCATAAGAATACTAAAATAACACTACGAGTGTTAAAAACATTCTTAACCAATGTTATTCGAAATGTTAATTATCAAATTTATTTATTATTCTACACGAGCCACAAGCGACATAGCCCTGTGGACTACGAGCTGCGGTCAAACGAGAACACAATTATAATGTCTGCAGTTTTGCAACAAACACCGACTCCGCGCGGCGAGTGCGAAAGTTAGATTGGCTAACCGGGGTGTGGGAATGTGGCCGCTAATTATACATGTCGATAGGTGTTTACTTTAGGAATTGACACGAAATGCGACTTTGGTAGTACTATTATCTATATCTTCTGTACTTTGATAATAATAAATGCAGGAAGTCGAAGTAGGTGTCACGAACTTTCGAGGACTAGTTATGATTTGAAAATAAGCAGTGTAGGAATTTCAATGAGAACGTAATTACTTTATTAGGTATAGCAGTCCCCCACGTCCGCGCGATTAGAGTTTCCCCTCTCCCCTCCCGTTGCAGCGTGATGTTTTAGGAGAAAGCCTTCCTGGATAAATAAGCTGTCCAAATCGTTCCAGTGGTTCTTGAGATTAGCGCGTTCAAACATAACACCATTCAGTTTTATAATATAAGTATTGATTCTATTTTCATAAAAATATCAATAATAATGTAAAGAGGTAAGTCTGCGGTAAATAAACGTTGTATTTCAGTTTTAACATGACAAAAGTTATCTATTTCGAGTACAACTTTGACGACTCCTTCAAGATTTCAGTCTGAATAATGGCCTCAAGTCTGTCTTGCTCCACAAATCCGTGACTTTGGCCTGGATGTAAGATACCTTATTTTAGTGCCTTATTTGTATATACGTCTACTTACAGCAATCCTAATACGAAATTCTGGAAAAGCTCTAGGGTTGTTACACATTTTTGTCTGCCAAACTGTTTTTGGAAAATACTCAGTTATGTAGATATTGGCCACAGACACGGAGTTGTGAAAATGAGTCATTACCATTCTAATTATAGAGGGTACCAAATAAGATGAACCGTATCAAATACAATTATAAAATAATCACCACATCTTAATTGTACTCTATATAATTAAAAAAAACTGTGAAAGCACTCCGGGAGTGCCGGCAGAAGTGAAAACTTGAATATCAACGTTGTGCATTTTTGATTTTTTTGGAATAGTTATTATCAATATAAAAGTACTATCATTTTTATGATAGAATACAATAATAATAATAATAATAATATATTTTTATAGAATACAATATTTATTTATTGCGCTATCGTACACAAACATTACATTACAATTTATATTATATTAAATTACATTAAAAAGTTTATCTCTCAGAAAAATCAACTTACATCCATAATTCCGCCAACCGTCTTACGGTTTTTCGATCAGCCCACGTGTCCTGACGCGAGTTTCACATTTTTCCCCCATCCCACAAAAGTGCTCAACGCCGCTAAAGAAGTTTTCACTTCAAAAAAATATATGAAAAGGGAATCACTTGTAACGTTGTATATTTTTGTCTAAGTTCGCGTGAAACTAAAAGCTAAATGGATGTAGGACTCCAGTCCATAGCCGTGAAATTTTGGCATAGATATGATGGATGTTGACACTGACATTTGTCTAGTGTGACAGCTGCTGTTTTTTCCGGTTTCGTGACTGTTGGTCGTGCGTCAGAGTGGAACGTGTGTTAAAATGTAAAAATTTTGATTACGGGGCACGCCCCAATTATTTTGTAGTTTGATAGTTATTCCTGACGCCGCCAACATGTCAATTTGGATGAATTAATTTCGAAAACGATTTGATATAAATGACTGGAAAATGGTCTCAAATAGAATAATTAGGATAAATGTTTAATCAATTCAAAATTGATATGGCGAGCCAGCTGTTGTAGGTTTCGCTTTTGATATGTGTCTGTAAGTTGTACAGTCACAATTTGGTGATCATGTTGTAACCTCGGTGAACTTACTTTTTGAAGTCAGATTTTCCTGATAGATTGATTTGCTTCTTGTCTGCTGTTTTGAGGATGGACCGGTATCGGTGAAATTTTGGGGCAACGTTGCAGAGTTGTTTGTAGTTTGATTTGAAATAGTAACCACTGTTGAAATCCAAGGTTGGTTTTCCTTGTATTCACTTTAACTTTAGTGAAAAGTGGGATAATTTAGCAATTAATTTAAGCATAACTTAGGAATCCCTTTGAGGATAAATTTTGGAATATTGTTTAATAAAATAGAACAGACTATATATACATAGAATTTTCACAAACTTAATAATAATTAAAAAAACAAGAAAAAATTAAACTAAGACATGCAACATAAAAAAATTACTTAATATTAATACCTATTCAAACACGAAACCATTTCCTTGCGGCAAGGAGGCTATGATGCTGGCTGCGTTGCCGCGTTGGATAGCTATGCTGATCCTTTGGGCTAGGAACCAGCCAGCTTTATTATTGGCTGTTAAAGAATTTAATTTTGGCGCAATTTTTCTAAACAGTAATTTAGCAGAGGGTCCCCACGGCCCAAATGTTTCAACGCCAAACGGCGCAAACACATAATCACTTGCAAGTGAAACGTACTTGCGACGCTTGGCGTTTTCAGCCAACTCCGCTGCTGCTCCAGCTTTAAGGGCTGATTCTCTGAGATGGGAAGGGGCCAAAGTATCGACACAAGTTGCATCCCAAACTAAGGCCCGACCCCGTTCCCAGGGAATAAGCGTTAGGCCATCGGGTCTCTTGCCATCATCACGGACCAAACCACGTGGTTCCAACGTGGAAGGAACATTAATGGTCGCAAGAGCTCTTCTGATGGCGTCATTAAGGGTAGCGTGACGGGCAAAACGCCCAGCGCTTTGCTGGCAACAAAGGCAGTGGAGACCAAATTTATCAACCTCCTTGCCACATGGACACGTAAAAATTTCACATATAGGGGTACCAAGGCGGAGACCCACACACACCCGGAAAGACTCACTATCGAAAAGAGTGCCCAAATTTTTCGACGGTAAAGCATGAAGCCAATGACCAGAATCTTTGCAGGAAACTGCCAAGAGCCTTGCGCGACCACTGTCACTGACGGAATTTTGAAGTAAATAATTGAAGGTCTCTCTCGCAAGAGGGACATCCCAAAGTTTTTGCTGGTGACGTTCCTTTGGGATGTCTTCTCTAGGACAGAGGCCTTGCCAAAACTCCTCCGCCTCTCTCACCTCAGAAAGTTGGCGAGGATGTTCAAAGATTTTTCCGGCTAAAACGGAAGTGCTATGCAAAGAGGAGAGAAAAGCGGGGAGGGCTATACTAGAAATTTGGCGAATTCCGATACCACCAAAACGAATAGGAAGCGAAGCCTGAGCCCAAGAATTATTATCGAAATGTAAATTTAAAATTTTTTCCAAACTATTTTTAAGGGTGGTGTCAAATAGTTTTAAATAATTATTTTTTTTCCAGATAGGACTAGCACGTAAGAAATATGTAAATTTAGGCACAAAAAGACACGATTTAAGAATAGTAAATGCAATGTGTGAATTTAGGTGTTCTAATCTAGGGGAATTTTGGAATCAATTAGGAAATTAAAAACTTAAATTGGTGGTTTATCTTTATTTAATTAAAAATTTGTGTACATAAAGATTTGTAAAAGTATAGATATAGATAACTAAACTAGAACCTAACCTAGTCTCAACTGAATTCTGAGCTATTAAGTTTTGTATTTGATTTTTTTGAAGGTGTTAAAAGGTAATTGTGAAAAAGCAAATTTGAATAAACTTTTGTTGCCAAATGCTATACCCGGATTTCTTTATTTCATTCGAATGTTAGTACCTTTTAAACACCCTTCTGTCCACACTAGCCGGGAGTGACTGTGACAATTGTTTGTCCGTTCAAATTAAATGGATCATCAATTTTTCATCTTACAACTGTTTTTTAGTCAGTAAAAATATGTAACAGCCCCTTAACAACACAAATATTCCGAATGTTCTAATCAAACTCGGTGAAAGTGCGCTTGCAAGACCCTTAAGCGTTTAATTGAATTCTCTTTATAAACGCAGAGTGGAGCCACTCGGCACACAGTATAGATTAGTTTGCCTACGACGAGTTTAGCTATTTTAACGGAATTTTTAATGTGTACCTTCTTAAGAACTAGAACTGTTTGCTGTGGGTTGTTGCTACGAGGGAAGTTAGTGCAAACTTGGACTTCGTCGCACGAAGTTGAAACACTATTAAACGTCAAAAAATACTACCCATCTACGAGTACTTTTTGCAGCAGAGTTTAGGTAGGGTATATTTAAAGTTGAGGAAAATTAGGGTCGTCTTAAATGAAATGCGAATAACTCAAAAGTGGAACATCCCCCATGGAAGAACTTTTATCAAAAATAAATACTCTAAATCCCATAAACTTACGCTAGCTATCGCTCGATCGATCTTAACATCATATGAATGTAAAATAAGGTATCTTTAACGTGTGCGTAGTCAAAACAGCCCAGCAAAAACCAATCTCAATTTTTTTCAGAGCCTTTATTATTTTCATATTTGCAAGATGCTTCTCGAATGAGACTACCACTTTCTGAATTGAAGACATTTCGACAATGACACACATCTTGGAGCCCGCTCTTAAACAAATACTAAAAAATTCGTCGCGCGAGGAGACGCCATCTGTAAAATTACACAAACTGAATAAAAGTCTATATTTTTGCATAAATATCCACAGCAGCTCTTGTTTCACAGATGTAGAAGAGCCAAAGAGCAACAAAATTCACGTTATTTCAGCAAATACATACTTTTCTTGTTTTTCTAGAAATATCAGTTATTTTATTTATACACGGTATGATACGTGTTACATATGATCTTTATTTAGAAATCAAGATATCTTGACGACCTCCGTGGTGTAGTGTCTAAGCATGATGGTTCAAAGGCGTCACCGCTCCGAGGTCCCGGGTTTGATTACCGCGCGGTTCCATATAGAAATTATTGGGCTCCAGGGATTAAAATAACTAAAACTGAGTAACATTTCTACAAAAAGGGTTTATTCGAGATAAAAAAAAAACGGCGAGTGCACAAGAACAAGAAGTGACAGATTAGTAGCCCTCTAGCGGCAAAAGCAGACAAGTTTTTTTTTTTAAATCTAAATCAAAGCAAATAGTCTAATGCAAAGAACATTGGTATTATAAAATTTACTATTTTAACACTCCCACTTAAGTTTTATAATAATAAGTCTTCTAGATACATTTTATAATACTTAAATAGTTTTATAACTACATTCATAAAACTACAAGCGTAAAATTAACGAAATTAACATAAGACTTGATCCCTATTGTGAACAAATTTACCAGTAGGTAAAGCCTTTGTTAAAAAGTCTGCAAGTTGACATGAACTTTCCACATATTTAATTTTAACAATACTTTGCTCTACTTTTTCTCTTATGAAATTATATCTTACGTCTATGTGTTTTGTTCTTTTATGATAAATAGGATTTTGTATCAGCTTTATAGTACTCTGATTATCTATACATAGGGTGACTATCAATTGCGGTTCATCAATATCTATTAACAATTGCCTGAGCCACAAAATTTCCATGGTAGCCTCGCTGGCAGCCATATATTCTGACTCTGTTGTAGATAACGCTACTGTATTTTGTTTCCTACTTGCCCAAGTTACAGGACCTCCATTAATCATAAAAATGTACCCGATGTTCGATTTTCTGGAATCTACATCATAAGAAAAATCAGAATCAGAGTAACCAATTAGCTGACTATTACAGTTATATGTAATACAAATATCTTTTGTTTTAATTAAATACCTTATTATTCTTTTAACTGCATTTACATAGTCTTTACCTGGATTGTTTAGATATCTACTAACTAAATTGAATGCATAGGAAATGTCAGGCTTAGATACAATTGATAAAAACATTAATACTCCCACTGCTTCTCTATATGGAAAACTTGTTACATTTTCATTTATTTCTTTGTTAAAATTACATTATTATCAGCAGGGGTACTACAAAGATTGGCATCAGACATGTTAAATTGATAATGTATTCTTTGTATTGTTTTTGACTGACAGTTATTGAATCATTATTTCTTGTGATTTCCATTCCTACAAAAACATTTGCAGATAAAACTTTGATTTTAAAGGTCTTCTTAAGATCATTTAAGATATGACATAAAGTATCTTTACTTTTAGATAATAATAAAGCATCATTGACATACAATATTAAAATTACTTTGTTGTTATCAAAATTACCAACAAAAATACAATTGTCTGAAGGACACACTTTAAAACCATATGTAGTTAAGAAAGAAGAAAACCTTTTGTTCCAACAACGAGAAGACTGTTTTCGACCATATAATGTATAAAAAAATAAATTTTAATAACTTACATACTTGTCCTGGTATAGCCTGCACTCCCTCCGGCACCTCCATATAGACATCCTCTAGTAACTCACCATAAAGGAAGGCTGTCTGCACATCAAACTGCTGGAACTCATATTGTTCCCGAGCTGCAAGGGATAATATGACTCTGATGGAGTCATATCTGGTTGTTGGTAAAAAAGTTTCCTTATAATCAACATCTTTTACTTGTGTGAATCTACGAGCACAGAGGCGAGCTTTGTTTCTTCCTTCGCACCATCAGGATTTCTATTTATACAAAATACCCATTTTGAAGTCACTGTTTGCTCATTTTTTCCATCTATCAATTTCCAAGTGTTATTTTCTTCTTATTGACTGCAATTCTTCTCTAATAGCCTTCTTTCACTGTTGACTATCTTTACATTTAAAGGCTTAAATTCAGTAAAGTTGGCTTCCACATCTCTGGCTCGTCTTGGTCGAAGTGTTATGTTTCTTTCTTCATCGCTTGAAATGATTTGCGAGGGCTGATATGTAGGATCATCATCATCGCAATTAGTGCTTCTAAAACTAGAATCTGTACCACTTTGCTCATTTGTAGATGTACTTGGTAGGTCTACATCATGAATTTCACTAGGAAATTGTTGTTCTAAAGTAGCTATATCTTCTGCTTCATTTTGATATTCATCAGTTAGGGAGATTGAAATATCATTTTTTCTCAGTACAGGTACATTGTTTTCATTGAATCGCACATTTCTGCTTATTATGATTTTCTCATTTTCAACATTGAACATCCTATAGTTTTCATTTTCATATCCCACTAAAATTATTTTCATACTCTTTTTATTAAGCTTCTTTCTCTTTTCATCAAGTATATGCACATAACCTTCTGAACTAAAAACTCTAATGTTTCCAAGGGCGGGCTTGCTGCCATTCCATAGTTCATAGGGGGATATATTCTTTGTTTGACTGGATGAGCTTCGATTTAATAAATAAACTGCACAATTCACAGCTTCAGCCCACAACTTGAGTGGTATATCTCGGGAATTAGCATAGATCTTGCACTTTCCATGATTGTACGCATTTCTCTTTCGGCTCTTCCATTTTGGACAGGTGTATAAGGTGCCGTACGCTCATGAACTATACCTTCACTCTCCAAATAAGCTTTAAAGTCATTGTTTATGTACTCACGGCCATTGTCTGTGTGTAAAACTCTAACACCATGTTCAAATTTATTCTTTACTATGGCATTGTACCTTTTAAAGCAATCCAAGACATCACTTTTGTGCCTTATTACATATAAATGTCTATAACTTGTAGCACCATCCTTGAACAATACAAAATATCTAGCTCCTGACACAGATTCATGTTCTAAAGGTCCGCATACATAACTGTAGGTCAGTTCTCCAGGCTTAGACAAATCCCACAGAGAACAAATTCTCTGTGGGATTTGTGAAAAAGTAAGCGGCTCTGTTTCCCATACCGGCATGCTTCACAAATAAAATCAATTTTTTCTGGAAATGTTGCCGGAATTGCTCCATTTTTGCTCATATTTTGAATTTCTTTGACATTTAGATGTCCCAAACGTTCATGCCAAATTTTCAGACTTGATTCTGTTAGGTTACAGTTTGTTTGTACTACAGTTTTAATATTCACTTTATATAGGTTATTTTCTTTAAATGTAGCACTCATGACAACAGTATTATTTTTCATTACTATGGCCTCATTATTTTGCTTGATTATCACATAACCTTTTCTTGTAGCCATGCCTTCTGAAAATAGATTTTTTCGTAAGTCTGGCACATACAGTACATTTTCTAAAATGCTTTGCTCCCACTGGCCGTTTACATACCTTTTAATTATTATATTTCCATGTCCGTGTACATTAAGTTCCTTTTTATTTCCCAATCTTACTATCACGTGGACAGATGCACCACTATCAAGAATCAAACTATCAGTATCAACTTCTGTTTGCAAACATTGTTCCACACTAAAAGCGAGCAACTTTTGCTCTTGGGTTTTATTCCCAGACTTCTTTGGGGCTCAACATTCTCTTGCAAAATGCCCTCTCTTGTTGCAATTACAGCTATATATTGACTTTTTTGGTTAGGTCGGGATTCTTTTCGTTCAGTTATATTTTGAGATTTATGAGTATTCCGAGTTGTGGACTGTTTCACAGCTACTAAAGCATTCTCAGCTTCTTCTTCATTTGTTAAGCTTGCTTCTTCATCTAGTAATCTTGCAGTTACGTTATGAATTGTCTGTGATTTTGGGTCTAAGGACAACCACGCTTGATGCAGTGATCTATATTTACCTGGTGAAGTACTTGATATTTTGGTCATTATAGCTGTGTTACTTAGTTCTTCACCACTTTCTTTTAATTGTTTGGCCAAATTCTCGACTTTGGCTATGTGTTGAGCTGTACTACCAGCAGGCGACATCTTGTGTTGGTAGAATTTCTCATGTAACCATCATTTTATTCAATTCAGATTTAGCCTCATAGATGCTTTCCAATTTATTCATAATTTCTTTGGCCGTATCGCAGTTTTCTATAAATCAAATCGTTCCTTTCCCATTGTGGTAGTGATGCATCACCCAGTGACGGTCTAACAGTGTCTATTTTCAAACCTTTTTCTTTCAGGGCACAATTGACTTGGAACTTCCACTGTCTGAAGTCTTTGCCGCAAAATTTATCAATCTTCATAGTATTCGATACTTCCATGATGACGTTTTTTTGAGGTTATGAACACGTTTCCCGATTTTGACTGATAATTTCGTTATTAAATAAATACTGCTCATTACTCAGTGTGCGCTTACGAACGTGCCTGGGCCCATAACCTATTGGGCTCCAGGGATTAAAATTACTAAAACTGAGTAAGATTTCTACAAAAAGGGTTTATTCGAGATAAAAAAACGGCGAGTGCACAAGAGCAAGAAGTGACAGATTAGTAGCTCTCTAGCGGCAAAAGCAGACAACTTTTTCTTTAATCTAAATCAAAGAAAATAGTCTAATGCAAAGAACATTGGTATTATAAAATTTACTATTTTAATAGAAATCATATTTTCTGTATTATCTCGGCTGTTGTGGGACCACGGTTGTATCTCATTTCCATAACACAAGTGAAATTTTCTACTTACTACTACTCAGGATATATTTTAAATACATACCCACTAAATGGATAAACAAAAAGTGACACATGTCTGGTACCCATCTTATAGTGAAAAGGATCGTTAGACTGTAATTACAGTTTTGCAATTAAGTTACCTAACACAGTGGTTAATTAAACTAATGGACAAACGACTTTCAGTTGAACTTGCGTAAAATTAAACAATTCGCACTTATCACAAAGTTACAAATTCTTTTCAATATGTTTTGAAAAAGACTTATCGTTAGTGACTCGCGTTAAATAAAATTAAACTTTTACGTGAGTTCGAACCACTTTTTCATGTACGACTACGACTGACTGGAATTAATATGACACCTTATACTTAATTGTTACTTTAATAGTGTCCAGAAAGTAACACTCGTACACTTCTCTGTATGTTTTCCGTAAGATATTGTAATTTCATTGTGTGCGGATTAGCCTGCCGCGCGACTGTGCAAACCGTAGCACAATGGACAGACTTATTGCATTAGAGGTAACTATTAAAGTACTTAGAGACTCGTGAACAGTACCATGTTTAGGCTGTCCAGTGTTAAAATGTACAAAATTAATGCTAATACCACAGTAGATTCATTGTTATAGTAGGTAGTGCTAGTAATAAATTGTGGTAGGTAACTCTTGTACAAATACAAGAGATAGATCAAAATATATTAAGAGTAATGAGGGTCTCCCAAGCCGATTTCGACTACGGTGGCCAGTCACAACGGCAAACTGTCTGCTCGGGACATATTATAGCACACAAGTGTATGCAAATACAGGTGCTCTCTATTCCTTTCACTCTCATAGCCCGATGGGACAGCAATCTGACACGACCAGAGAGAGAGAGAGATCAGGTGAAGGACCAACAGCTTTACGTGCTTTCCGAGGCACGAGGGTGAATCACCGCCATCTTCCCAACTCCGGGCTACCCTGAAAATTTCTGAAAAACCCAAGTACATGTTTTCGGCTCGACCTGTGGATTGAACCCGGCACCTCTGGCGCAGTCGTCGCTTTAAAGTAAAACTCTATTACCGCTTAAATATTTATCCAACCCAGTTTAGATTTTTAGCACTTCAATCGTGCTAATTAACTTTTGATTATCTCTATTGTAAAGGTCACGCACTTGCTGAGCGGCCATAATTTTTTATTAGATAACTTGAATATATACTAGCCCAGTGTTGATCCCAGTGAACCAACTTACGAGTACACATTAGATGGTAGAATGTTGGGCAATGATGATAGACATCACGGAGGGATTATCCCAGGCTCTGAAGATGGTCAGATCAGATTCCACTTGCTTGAAGGCATAGAAACCCTATCACGCAAGCAGACCTTTCGCTTCTTCCTTCAAGCTTTCACCTTTGAATACTTTATTTAGGATTGAATAATGTATGTCGAATAAAGGCGCCAAACATCTATTTACTGCAGTGAAGTATAACTCTTTACCCGGAACTTATGAATATTAACTCCATCCGCATTTCGCGTTACAAAATTATGCAAGATTTACACAAAGACGTTCTAATTGATGTAAATACCTCGCACAATTGGATAAAATTAGGCGAATTGCGGTCTGAGAGACTTTTGGATACTGACTATCGAATAACATTTAATACCTCTCGCATAGTCCCTCATAAATATGCTAATCCATGCGATTCTCCATCTATTATTCTAACATTGTTCTAGTGTGAAATTTCCGAAAATTCTCTTCAGGATAAGTTTTGGGAATAAATTAAATCGGTATTTTGCGTAATGATTGTTTTAGCGAGCGTTTGACTTATAATTAAGACGCTTAAAGACCCATTCATAAAGCGGGAGTACTTATAAGTTTTTAACACTCATTATAATAAGAATATCTTAATTCTACAACCTATGGGCAAACCTGCCTACCTTAAGGAAGTGAATAAAAAAACAATACATTACAATGTGTTAATTTTACACTTGATCAAACTTTTAGGGAGTGCTCTAATGATGGTTTTGAACAACTTTTGGTATGTGTGTATGTTCCACACAAAAACTCATATTTTAATCTCGGAGAAAATGTATGGAATAGCTGTTTTTTTTTCTCGAATTCGAAGTTGGACCAAAGTATAGTGAAAGTTGTTCAAAACCGTAATTAGAGTTTCTGAAAGTTTGATCTAAAAATTTAAATTGAAAGTGTTAGTTTAACACATTTTATATAAATACATACCAACAATTATCAGAATTTTTGTAAGTTCCTCTTGATAGTCAAAGGGACTGTTAGCGAAAATGGTTGACATGAAACTTATCTTTCATTCTTTGTCCCCAAAGAATTGCAAACTATTTCAATATTCTTAGTTAGATCGAGTGAGATCAATCTAAGTTAACTAATCCCCGATTTGTCATCTACGCTCAGCGTTCCTTTGTATATCGATGTAATCGACATCATTCGCTTTGATCCCGAGTAATTGCTTTCAATTGTTAATTAATAGGACATGTTGAATTACGAACCCACATCAGTTGTAATTGCAGATTATGGGGTAGATCAGTCCTCCTTTGCAGCGGTCACGCAGCATCCGTGCTTCGGATCCCGAAGATGACGGCCATCCGTCATCTTCGTTGTGACGGATGGCCGTCATCATCGAAACAGGGTGTTGTTTTGGTCAGTGACATCCAACTCAGGGTAAAAATATGAGTTATGCCTATTCCAAAAAAAAAGTTATTTTTTTTTAATTCTGAGCAAGTTTTATACAAGAAAACCTCTTCATAACATTAAAAAAAAACCGGCCATGTGCGAGTCGGACTCGCGCACTGAGGGTTCCGTGCTAACTTTAACTGAATAAGGGAATCCACTTACATCTACTTAGTAAAATACCACAATATTTAGTTGACTGCAAATATAACTTTGTTTTTCATAGTGTTTGTATGAAATACAAAGTTATATTTGCGGTTGTTGAAAATGTGCTATGTCTCAAAAACTTCTCGTTCTATCCCGTCCAAACCAATTTTCGTTGAAGGTATTTGTTAAGGTCTACATCATATATTATTTTTAAAATTTACACTTGCTTGGTTTCGAAGTTAGATGGGGGGACGCCCATTTTACCATTTTGGAAGCGTGTAGCTTTGAAACTTTACACTTTAAAAGAAAATAGTTTTTGAAACCTCGATGTCATTTTAAAAGTCCTATCTATAGATACCCATAGACATAGGTTTGATTAAAAAATTTTTTTTTGTTTTTAGTTGGAGAGACCCCCTTAAATGTCATTATTTTTTATTTTTGTATGAGAATCGGTAAGCGGTTAAAAGAATACATCTTCATACCAAAATTTCAACAGTGTGATGCTTAAAGTTACAGAATAAAGAGGCTGTGACATACGGACGGACAGACAGACTTGACGAAACTATAAGGGTTCCGTTTTTTGCCATTCAGCTACGGAACCCTAAAAATGACAAAACGAATGTAAAAAAATATTTTTCTTTGTATGTGTGTATACTAATCAAAAGGGTTCCCGCAAATATCAGTATCGTGACATGCCTCGCGCTGTCACGAATTATGCTGAGCGGGGACCTTTTTGACACATAGGTTCCTATTATTTATGTATTTTATATATCTATTAAAACTGATGTTTATATGTAATAATATTTATAATAACCGTGTTTTTTTTTATTGTCTATGATTGTAACTTATGTGTCAAATAAAATAATTTCTATTCTATTCTATTCTATTCTATGATGGGAAAACTCGCACCCTAGCACGTAGCTAGCGCTTATCTACGAAATACTACGCCGTAGCTAGTAAGCTTCAAAGAGGCTACCTGATGATGGTAGTTTTGACTCGATAGCTGTACCGCATAAATAATATATTGTATGTTTTTTTCCAATTAAAAAAATAATATTTATATTTTTTTTGGCATCAGTATCGTTTGTACAGCCACCCCTAAGTAACTCGTCGCTGACCAAAACAACACTTGACTTCAAGATATTATGTTTTATTAAATATTTTTATATTATGATACGTTATTTTTCTTGAGTCCTACACTTAGCAGCCCCGCGAGGAATACAATCTTCTTTTTATTGCGTCTCCAATAGACTTGCTAATAGTGGTATGAAATACATAAAAGATATTTTATATGAATTTAATAAGAATGATTCGTAGTTATTTTGAGTTTGTATTACTGCATAAACACAAAAAAGTATAAGTACTATCGCAAATTAGTGTTCTTATTTATAAACTTTATTGTAATTGTGCCAGGAGTAGATAAGTTCAGATCTAGATTAAACAATTCGTATTTAAAGAAACAGAAAACAGGAATAGCATATCTAAATTAGTTGTAGAGACAGGTTTTAACTTTAATTTCTAATGAACAAGAATTCTGTTGAAATCAATAGTGAAAATCTGGAGCTGGTCTGCTGCTAGAAATTGTTTTTGATACTTTGGGCATGTTTCACAATGTCCTGATGAGGGGTTAACGTTATTTGTCCAACAATACTTCATACAACATATAACTTAAATTAATCTTTATTTAATAGTCCTGGTGGACAAATATATCCTAAAAAATAAGAATGTCCAGTTGGACGAAAAGACAATCCAGGACAGAATTGCATGGTGCTAATTAATTAGGAGAGCCCCACTTAAAGTGGAAAAAAAAGAAGAAGAGTCGTTATTTAGTGCTAATTTGTCAATGGTGAAACAGGCACTAAAGGAAAGGGTTCTATAAAACTGAACTGCATTCCTTCATGTGGTTAATTCTTATGATCAAATGCAACAACTTTTTGTATAGGACCAACATCGTAATCCCAAAAAAAAAAAACTCTTTCCCTAGAGTACCGATCATTGATGCTAGTTTGTACGGAGAGTCAACTTTTTTGGGATTTTGATGTTGGTCCCATACAAAAAGCTGTTATATTTTAGCAACCATCACCGCCGAGAAGGAATGCAGAACATTTTTTAACCCTTAAATTTAAGTTGCCGAATTTGGAATGATAGAGTATATATTTAGGATTGAAATAAGACAAATTATAGGCTTTTTAATGCTTAAACCTGGCTTCAGCATCGAAAAATCTATGTGAGACGCATATGTCCGCGGTAAGGGTTAAAAACCCTGTAGTACTACAAAGATTTTAGCTTGTATACTCCTTATGAATATTCCTTTATCTGTAACTTTGTAAGCCCTCTATGATCCATCATATTTCATGTCGCTCTCATACAATACCTATTCTAAGCAAGTACATCGTTCATGTTATGTGTCAGATTAAATTAGTCTGGATTTTGTTTATTCTGGTACCTTGGTTCTAAGCTAGAACAAATATTGGCTTCTGTTTGGGACCTCTTTTGGGCATGTTTGCAGAGTTGTATGTTACCATTAAGGTGAATAATGCTTAAAGCTCTCAAGAGTTGTTTCTAGCTCAAATTTTCTAGGCAAATAAATTGGTCATAAACTTTTATTTAGATAGTTACTTGCGTAAGAATATATGTGACTTTTCTGCTTATATTTAAAGATATTGATTTACCTCTTTACATGTAAGCTCTAAAAAGGTGATCTGCTTTTGAACTTCCAATCAACAACCGGGGGAATAACCGCATTAATAAAACAATTATGTATGAAATATGAACAATTTATTAATAAACGTGAACGTGGTGGTGTAAAATGGCGATTAAGATGACTAGCCAGGTGTTTGTCGCTCTCTGTCCCAGGCAGCCTCCTTGGTGCAGCTCTGCAAGGCTCTCTCCTATACAACAAAACAAAAAGGCTTAAAACATGGTTGATTTCAATTTTGCCCTACCTGTAGTCAATATAAATTCAGAGTAAAGAAACATCTGTTTAAATTACAAAAAAATTGAGAAGGACTCCTACGCACTCTTTTAATTCACCAATCTTTCACAGCCAACCAAGTGGTCGTCGCATTTGATTAGTTTCTGTTCTTCTGTCCTTAAAGTCTCGATTTCGATTCTAATAATGAGTAAAACTAAAATTGGTTTCTGGTCTTAGAGAGTAGTTGGCGGTGTTGACATTTTTGAAAGCTTGATAGATTTAGAAAAGAACATTTTGCGACTACACACAATATTGCCTGCACTTTGCAGCTTCTTTTGTTTCAAGCAAGGCTCGTTTCTACGTCGTGTGTGCAAGCGACTTGGGTTTTAAAGTGTTAAGGCGACAGAAATTTCAGACGTAGGTACCTTTGATAACGTGCAACATGACATGCGCGGGCGGCGGCGCGGGAGGCGGCGCGCGCGCAACGGTGCACGTGTAGCGGCCGGCGTCGTCGCTGCGCACGCGCGCCACGCGCAGCACTGAGTTTGCGCCGTTTGCGCCGAACTCCGTGCGGACACTGCACACAAGTTGTTGTAGTTAGATACACAAAGAAGAAACTTTAACTGAAATTGGAGGAGGTAAAGATCGTAATAGACACTGATAGCCTTAATTTTAAATAGCAGCAGCACTTAAAAATTGTGAAATTGCAATTAAATGAAAAAAAACACGTCTGTCAGAAAAACTGATTGCTTTTAATTTCATGCTTGATGAAGCTGGAATCATAAATTGTAGGTTTGTGGGCAAGTATTAAGGCAAAGCCATACACATTGACATTGCGTAGCGTCTTCATTCCGTTGCGTGATCAATCCGTCATAAAACTTATATTGTCGTAGCAGATTTGTATGTAAAACGATGGAGTTGCACTGCTCTAACGTCTTCTTACAAATTATGACTTTTAGCATCGATGCAGTCGCGATGCAGCATCGATGCATTCGCTAAATGTCAACCTTTAAACACAGCGCTATGCAGTCGCGCTTCTACATCAATGCTAATGATGCTAAATTAAATGAGTCGCGATTATGAAACGCGTTTTCAAAACGTACGACTGCATCGATGCAGGTGCAACGGAAAGGAGATACAACACAACGGCAGCGGTTACGCTTTCGAGTGTCATCAAGTCAACTCTAGTGTTGTCCACTCTTTCTCTATATGAACTTATTCTAAACTCTAACCTGATCCCTCCTCTAGTGGTGTCATCGTTTAAAAGCGCCTCCCTCCTGAACCATAGCAGCGAAGGCCCGCCCTCCATCTTTAGGCCTCTGACCTCGCACCGGAGAGCCACGGTGCTCCCCAGCTCGCACACTTGCTCCGACACTCCCGCCCCTGCCCCATCGACTATCCGTACTGACACCTCTGGAAGAAAGTACTGAATTTAGTTTCAAAGTTTTTGCTAGGTTTGCGAAGTAATCTTAATAGCTTCTAGATTTCTAGAGCTTCTAGTTTCTGAAGACGCAGTTTTAAGGGTGGCATCTGGATAACTACAGGGTTAAGTAAGGTTGACGATCACGAAGCAACACTTGGGGATTGAAATATCACCAGCTTTAAAAATTTTTGCTTTGATTTTTTTGTTATAAAAAGATATACATATAAGTAGTATAAGATACAAATATAGTCAGGTGATCCACTAGGTACAGTCGCCGTCAGATCTATTGGAGCAGACAAAGTGATCAAATAGTTCTGAACTGTTAAAAATATCAATAAGTTCCATACACTACAAGTTACCATTAATATCAGAACATTAATCACTTCATTAATATCTGAGCAGAAGCTAGTCAATAACTTCTATACACACAACTAACCAAAAATATCTAAACACTCATAACGTCAAATGTATCTACGCAGTCAGTCTTAAATATCTGAACAATCGAG
Source organism: Pyrausta purpuralis (assembly GCA_963924145.1). Lineage (NCBI taxonomy): Eukaryota > Metazoa > Arthropoda > Insecta > Lepidoptera > Crambidae > Pyrausta > Pyrausta purpuralis. The sequence goes on from OZ001649.1 coordinate 21,766,602, forward strand.
GAAAATTGCAGAAGGAAGTGCCTCAAACTTAACTATAAATACTATTTAAACATTGGAACTCTTTTCATAGTTTATATTAAAGTAAGATGACCCTGGCAGTTTGTAATGCTTTGTAGTTTTCAGTATTGTCATCACTGTCATGAAAGTGAGGAGTTTTGCGCGGGAAACGAAAAGGGAAGAATGGACCATATTTCTTCATTTTAGAAATTGTTTTTTTCGGGTCAATTGTGTTTGTGTGGTGGAATTTTCATGATAATTAGTGCTTTCGAAGAAAACAATAACGTTAAAGTGCGAATTATGGTGAAGCGAGCTCTAATCGCGCCGTCTTACCCGGATCGTTGTTCCTGCGCTTAGCTTCCTTGTTGAGCATTGAAATGCGGACCACCTCGCATTTCAATGAGTTAGGTTAGTTTAGTGTAAGTTTTAGTTTTAAGTGTTGATAAATGAATACAAAAATGAAGAATAGTCTGTATGGCGTACAGCCAAAGACGTTAAACTAGTATTAAAAAAAAACCATGAAAGTGACATGCAATAAATAATTCAGGCAAGTGAGTGTTCAGATATTATTGGTAAGTTGTGTGTATAGAAGTTATTGACTAGCTTCTGCTCAGATATAAATGAAGTAATGAATGTTCTGATATTAATGGTAACTTGTAGTGTATCGAACTTATTGTCATTTTAATCTGTTCAGAAGTATTTGGTCACTTTATCTGCTCCAATATATCTGACGGCGACTGTAGGTATTAATTTATAACAACATTAGTATTTTCGCTCGACCCACCAATAAATGAGGACTTACAGAATGCCTAAAAAATATTCAATAGCTTAGTTTTTACCTACCAGGCACGTGAAGCGTTACTCGCGCGGTGCGAGGGGGGTGAGCTGACAGTTGGCAGTCGTAATGTGCCGCGTCAGAAGGCCTGACTTCTTTCACTTCTAACCTCCAAATGTCTGGTGGGATGAATTTCGCTGAGTACCTAACAAAGAAAGAAAGATAAAGTAAAAAAAGAAATACTTAAATGATTTTATGTCATTACTTTCTTATTTTTTTTTACTACCTGTTGTCCGCAGTGTACAGTTGTGTCCCTGTAGTGATCAACTCCATTGGTTGCTCATCATTTTTTCTCCTTACCCACGATACCTGCAATACATATAATATGATTGAATATAATGCTTTAGAATGTTTTTTTTTTAACACTCACAGTGTCATATTTTATATTCATAAAGATGAAATAAGAAACCAAAAATTTGCGCACGGGCGGGATTTGAACCAGCAACCTTTTGGCAAACCGGGCCAAAAGCACGGTAGCTCAATTGGTAAGAGCTTTTGGCCCGGTTTGCCAAAAGGTTGCTGGTTCAAATCCCGCCCGTGCGCAAATTTTTGGTTTCTTATTTCATCTTTATGAATATGATTGAATATAGCTAGATATCTAAATTTGTTGCATGACTCTGCATTTAGATTGCGCTCGTTTGCCTTTAAAAATTTGAATGCCAAAAAGTAGGTACACGTGCAAGCTTTGCATCAACAAAAAGTCACGAAGAATGTTGCAAGTGTTTCACTCAGGTCACATCTCATTGCTATTTTTTATTCTATGACCCGACACATCGTCTCTAAACGTACGAAGGCACGTCAACCTAAACGATGGGCTGTCTTTTGCACTCGGTATAAGGGCTATTTTTCAGCAAAAGTATATAGTTTGTTGTACTGGCAACACTGTACGTGAGCATACTTATTACCAGTTTATCGTGCAGCGCGTCCACTTTGCAATCCAGATGCGCCGTGGAGCCGACGAACGCTTCTATCTCCGGAGCGGCTGCTGCATAAATACTATTTCCAGGACTCACTCTGCGAAGAAAATGTTTAAACTTGAAATCCGAGACGCCGAGATATTTATGGTAATACAATCATAGTAAAACGTGAGGATTTGAAAACCAATGCAAACAGTATGCTGTTGAAGCAGTTTTGAAAGGCATGTGCACAAAACGAGATTTTATAAAGAGACTAACGGACCCAGCAAACTTTGTTTCACCCTCAGCCCCGTACCGTTCCGGCCCTGTCCCGCCCAGCCCCGTAATATTAAAAGTGAAAGAATCCCAGCGAATATTCTTTCGCACCAGTCCTCCCCAACGTTTACCGCCACAACGTTTCGCCCCGGCCCCATCTCGCCCAGTTCCTTAATTTTAAAAGTTAAGCTGTCCCTGCGCATATTGTTTAGCCCCAGCCCCGGCTCCGTCTAATGGAATAAACAATCCTATGTCCTTTTCCTGGTTATAGGCTACCTCCCCAAGAAATTTCAGTCAAATCGGTTTAGCCGTTCATGAGTTATAAATAGTGTAACTAACACGATACTTTTTTGTATCTCTTATTAACTCCGTATGATATCTTTATTTTTTTCACACATTTAATTACGTTTTCATTCCATTTTTATCTAGAATTTAGTTAGCCAAAAAAAACGTAGGTATTTGCTATAAAAAAGAGCTCACTTATTAGTCTACTCAAATCCTGTATTAAATAATTTAAACTTTTCCTCAGAAAACGGAGACCATTCTACCAAAGTAATGAATTTAATTGGTTTAACAATCCAGAGTGTTTTCCTAACATATAACAACTTGTAAATCTAAACATTATATCTAGTTTTCAAATTCACAAATTCAAGTTTATGATTAAACACCAGATCTATCCTATCCGGCAATTATACAAATTAAATCTAACCTAATACAAAACTTTATGAACATCTGTTCTCGAAATTCAGGATCAAAACGTTTTAATTCGAGCTATGTATTCTAATTGTTTCCCTTGTTACAATAATTACTTGTAAAGATAATTAAGACATTTTAGTTGCTGGGGCAATTTAAAATTGGATTCCACAAATTCATTATTGAGTTTATAGCTAAGGTCGTCTTTAAGGTTATCTTGTTAGTGCGATTAATTGTGGAATAAGGTAGAAAATAAAGATAATGTAATTCATAATTTCAGATCATGTCAATGATTTGATGAATTAAAATCAACGCATAATTTGAGGATTGCAATATTGGAGGAATGTCAAAAGGACCTCGGAGATTCCAATAGATATAATTTATTGGTACGAACGGGCAAAAGTAACAACCACATTTTTTCACAGAAAGATCAGAGAGCGGAAACGGGAAAAACGAGCCGGCTACATAAATATGACAGCTTCATTTAGATCTTCATTTAGGTGGAGTTTACACAATAGAAACTATCTTTCCAACATGCACTATTTCCAAGCACTTATGTAAATATATATATATTTCACTACTAGTAATTTTGAAAAAACGGAGATATTACAATTTCACGGTTTTAAATCCGTAAGATTTTGATGTGTCTTATAAAATGGGATTCACTTCGCCTACCCCGTTTATCCTTCACCTACCCTGAGTTACCTCTTTGCCCGTTCCGTCATTTTAATTAACGTTTTAATGTGTAATGTTCGGTACAGTTCAAAAGTACTCGATAGATTACAATCAAACGAATTGAAAATCGTTTAATTGTAATCACGCGGTGAAAAAATTCAGATATTTAAAAAAGATAAGCTAAGTTGACTTACTTGCCATTCCTATGTTGGTGTGTGTTAGAATATGTATCAAAGATATAGTTCAGCAGTGGTGCACTAGATCCTGTTTCTCCTGGCTTCCTCCTTCTCTCCACCTGTGGTGGCGGACTTATAACCGTTGTCACTGTTGTCATATCTGTCACCTTAACGTCACTAAAAGACCCGTATACTGTCCTATCAAGATTGACTAGCCTTCGTTGTCTATTCCTCTTATCATCTAACCGCACTGTTTCATTGACTACGTTAGCACCTTTATTTATATCAGTTGTCACTTCTGCATCACAACACTCTTTGACTGTTACATCACTTTCGAAATTTTGATCAATATTAACTGTAACGTCACTGTTTTGATAATTGGAAATAAGGTTAACTTTGGTTCGGTTATAGTCTGTGGTGTGAAGCATTTGGTAAATAATATTTATGGTCGGTTGGAAGCCTGTTTCCTGGTCTGGGAGTCTCGAAGCCGTGTCAGCATCTATACCTGGAACGGAAAAGGGTGTTACTGTAAATAACAATGCTGATAAAATTTAACTTTCAATTTAAATCAGGCATAGTTGGAGATATATTGTTCCACGCACGATTTCAAATAAAATAATCAAGAACATCATTTCTGGATCACCTTCCTCAATGAAAGTTCAGAACTTAAACAAACAGAATATAATTAAAAAGATTACTCTTCGAAACATTCGATGAGAACAAAAAGATCAATCTGCTCACGCAGTGAATGATTTATTTAGTCGCAGCTCACTAACACCCAACTATAGGCCATATTTACGCAAAATTTTTCATAAAATCTATTGGAGGTTTTCCGCCGCTGTTTGCGCAATCGTTTTAATTCAATTTTTGTATCAAAGCAAAGATCCATTACGCCAAATATTTATCCACAGTTTTGTAAATTGGTTATTTTAGGCAATCCAATCCGTAGGGCTTTCTCATGGTCCATTTTAAAATATTTTGCTATAAATACAAGCAGCCGCTCACAAATCACATTGCATACCTTGAGAAGCTTTCCACTGGTACCATTAAATGTCCTTATTACATTTTAATTCGGGAGAGATTTAAGCAAAGCAAATACTGCGTTTACACTGAATTCGTTTTTGTTGTATAACTTCATTCAGTTGTTTTGCTGGAGATAGAAAAGTTGGAGTTCTTAAAAATGAAGTTAGAATGAAAAAGAAAATGTAACATTTTGATTTCGATGCCTTGTTTCTTATGAAAGTGAAACGGCTGCGTATTTTAAAGTTTATTTTTAAAAGAATTAAGAACACGAAAAGCTTTAAATAAATGCGCAATTTAAACACCGACTCGTTGAGAAAATAAAAGTTTTTTTTTATATCATCCATTCGGTACTCGAAGTTTAGAATCATGCGTACGTTAAAATTTAGCACTCAAGACATTGCGAGTAATTCAAAGATAATAACTTGTTTTTGTTTTTTAGCTACAATATAATTGCAACGGAGTATAAATAAGTGATTATTTTTTTTGTTGCTGACATCCCAATGATAAAGTTAAAAATTACGTTGTATGCGTTAATCCACTTACTCTAAGTAATATTTTCAAATCTAATGGGTTTCTAATCTAGTGGGCACTTCCAAAACATGATGAGGGTTAACCCGTGTCAGGGCAGGCTGGTTTACGCTTAAAGCTAGTATGTCGTCTCAGGCCCACTATCTTTGACAAGGAACATTTGACATTTTTTCATTCGAGGTGCTTTATTTCAGATCTTATCCACCTGCAAAAAAGTTGATCTATCCCAGGAAGTGAAAAAGACGTTAACGGCTAAAACGTGTAAGGATGAATCAAATTGGATTTTGTGTAATATTTTTTTTGAGAAATTAGAATAGTTTGAAATAGAATTACTGACATTTACCATAATAGTTAGGATTTCGGTGTCGAAATATCGGAACCTCCTAAATATTAAGCTCATAAATAATAAAAGATGTACTCTTCCTAATTAATGCGTAGTAACCTGCTTCAAATTTGTACAAATTTGTTTTATGGAATAGTATAGGCGTTTATTATATATTAGTGTGGATTCGACCAAACGAGAATAAATGTTAACCTTAGAATAAATCGCTAGCTATCCGAAAGTATATAAATTTTCCATTTTACCATATACTGTTCTAGAACATCGCTCTTATTAGGAAGTAACTCTTATACCCAATGTGTTACGTGAAATAAGATATAATTTAAGAATAACGTAATGACTAACGATATGATTTATGTCATCAATATGTAAGATTTTTTTTTTAAATTCGTTACTCTTGATAGCTCAATACTTTCAGACGGTATATTAAGTCATTCTTAAGTTGACAGGATGTTTACTTTCACACTATACCGCTTTGGTGCAGCATTGATTTAAAATCGAGGCACAAAATTATCTTTCGTATTCTTAGTTACACGCGTGTAAGCCTATGTTTGTTCAAATCCAACCTTAATATGTCAAGTACTAACTAACATGGCAGTTTTGTGTAACATGACAGCTTTACAGGGTTTCGTTTTGCTTTTAAATCTGTTTAATATTAAATGCAAGTGCCGAGCATAAGTCACTTGCACAGATGTGAAGCAACGGGTGCATCACTGCGCTGAGAGCTTTGACTTTTGCATGCGACGCAGTATTAGTATGACACTGGTTGGGCATAATGTATCGTGCTGAACATGTAATATTTATGATCAGTGATCGGAACGACCGGAGTATATTTACCTAAACTTCGCGGAACAGAGACAAGAATCGGAGACTTCCTTACGACAACATTTTTTTCGGGACATCTTCCGGGACATCACTTAAGTACTTACATAAAAATAATTTAATACAGTAAAAGAATTGAGTACAATCCCAGGTTTTGTTCAGAATGATTTTTAGGTACAAATAAAACAACCAATATATTTTAAAAGCATTTTTTTTATTGTAACACTTATTATTAAGAACAGTTTAAATTGCAAAATGTGTATTTATTTGTTTTTGTTTACCCAAATAATTATGTCCAAAAAAATAATGCAAAACTCTTACAAAGTGAACAAATGCTTTTTTCAAAACCAGTATCTATATTCGTTTCCAGTTCTAAGATACTATTTTGTGTAACTTTAGTGACGCCTTTATCTAATAGGTTTTTACCTATGAAATTGGAGAAAAATTTCGACTTAGGCTTTTGTTTCTAATTTCTTTATTTTTGCGACTAACCCCTAAGATTTATATTTAAATCTAAACTGTCATCTATACCTAAATACCTTCATAAAACCAATTTTCTCACATTCGAAATACTCATGGCTCGAGTCCCGACTTCCTGGTCTGTTTGTTTGAAAGAGATAGAGACAGAAGTCGGCGCATCTATTCTTTTGTTTGCGTTTTTTGTAAAAGTGTAAAAGAGAAAGCAGCTGTCGCTGCTATTCTTTTCATGCATAGAAAAGTAGCAATAGCAGTCTCATACAATCCGGAACATACAAACAACGGATTGTCAAGTGCGCATGTGTGTTTTACTGTGGATCCGTAATTTTTGTCCTAGTCTTGTTTATCATAATCTCATGTATTTTACCTGACCTGAATCTGGATACTGCCTTCGTTTTGATTGGATCTGGACGATTACTGAATACTGCAAGTGTGCCAAATATCAAGGTCAGCTAAAATAAAATATATTTTTAACATTGTTTTGTATTTATGACCAATACAAGAAAATGCTTGATTTGTTTGTTGGAATTACTCAGCGGAATTCACGTTAACTGCTTAGGAGTCCCTGCTAAGTTCAGTGGCGCCCTCATCACAAAAATTAATATGTCTTCTTAAATATAAATTAAATCGAGAAACGATATTATCTTACACTTACTACAAAAGTTTACAAGTTATTTTTAAGCAATATCAACATAGCTTTGATAGATAGATCTAAATAAAATCATACGATATCGTTTTTCGATTTAATTTGTATTTAAGCAGATATACTAATTTTTCTGGCCTCTGGACATCGCAGGCACTCTTAATATTTTTGCACTTTATGTACTTGTTTTGGTTGCAAATTTAGCTTTTTCTTGATTTTATATAATATTTTATACGATGACGCGTTGTCGTTTCCTTTTAAAACATGAGTATGTTATCGTGACATGATTACATAAACGCGTCATGTCTTTTTTTCATTGCCATAAAGCATTGTGGTCGAATATTATGGACTCCACCACACTAATTTTGCTATTTACTAGTGGTTTTTCTGTGTTTACGCGTAATTTGCAATTTATCAGTGCCACAATGCAGAAAAAGGAACGCTACCTGCGCTTGCGCTGACCGGTTTCCAACAATACAAAGAATGTCCTGTCCCGCTCACGCTGTGTGCTAAATTTTTTGTCTCTTTCTTAAAGCACCTTTAAGCGATTAATTTTTAATTAAAATAACGTACCTATAGATGTCCAACATTGGATGTCATTAAGTCACAATTGTTATTATTAACCATAATTATTTGAATTGCTGTCACTTTTCGTGATGCGCGTAATAGTAACGCTACCATGTAGAAAAATGATATAAAAACAACTGCAGTTTTTTAAAAATTGATTTTACTGAATGCATCAAAACTCCAAAAACTCATATTATGTTCGTAAATGGAGTTAAGTTTAGATGCGATTAGTATAATACGACGGAATTGTGAGGATTGGAAAGTGACTCAGCAATTGATGTCCTCTCCTCGCCTTTATATTATGCCACGCTGTTAGTGAATCACATCAAAGAAATATTTATTTTTTAGAAGTAACACAATATATACTGGTGTTTTTCTTAAACCCGGTAAGCCTTAACAGGGTGATAGTACCCATGAGTATAAGCAACTTTCTCTATAGGATAACTTCTGAAATCGCGAGAAAAAATATCAGCTGTTTCATATAAAAGTTCAATACCTACCGTACCAAAATGTATGAAACAGCTGATTTTTTGCGATTTCATGGTTGGTCCCACAGAAAAAGTTGCTCATATTCATTCATAGGTACTATCACCCCGTTAAGGCCTGCCGGGTTTAAGAAAAACACCCTGTATATATGACTGTATAACCCTGTAATAACAAGAATCGTAACTTGATCAATTTCCTAGTTAGTTTATAAACATTCGTGAAATCATAAGCGGCAGGAGAAATGTATTATTTAACGTATACATTTCTGGTAATTGATCAATTTACGGCGTCTCGCGGTAAAATGATCCGGCGAACGCTGATTGGTTGAATGTCTTACTTACTTTGACATGGCTTTTTTAAATTTTATAATTGTTATATATAGGTTGGAAATCAAACTGATTTTTATAAAAAATGTTACAATAAAAAGTGATTTTTAATTTATATTGGTTGTTTCATTTGTACCTAAAAAATGTGTTGAACAAAACCAGGGATTATATTCAATTCTTTTACTGTTTCATTTTTATATTAATGTACTGAAGTGATGTCCCGGAAGGTGTCCCGAAAAAAAATGTTGTCGTAAGGAAGTCTCCGATTCTTGTCTCTGTTCTCTCGCGAAGTTTAGGTAAATATACTCCGGTCGTTCCGATCACTGTTTATGATTCGCGTCACTTTGAAAACTGAGCCAGAGCTAGACTGGCACGTGATAATATGAAACTAAGGTTATTTAGAAAAACATTTAGACCGGAATTTTATAATTATTTTAATAGAGGCTCATAAAACCTACACATACAACTTAACGAAATAACACAAGAACATTATTTCGCCTCAGGCGCGCATCATGTGTGTGTTTTCCTTCAATAAGCAATTTTTTTACAGCTTTATGCCCTATGTCAAGTTACTTACTTGTAAGTTTATTTGATTACTAATTTTGTACATACAATTATAAATAATAAAATGTCTCTCCACTCTTAAACTGCAGGTTTAGATTTTGATAAAAATGTAGTGAGAGACTCGCGAAAAGACTCAGAAATCACGTTTTAAAGGGGAGCCAATGGTAAATGTATGGAAAATTCACATACCCTATATAAAGTAAAAAAAAAAGGTAAAGTACCTTGAAAAAAGGACTGCAAATTGTTGAACATGTTTCTTAGAGAAAAAAAAATGATATTTCTAATAGGAGATTTTAATTTAGTAACGCAGTAACGCGTCATTTCCTAGATCGGTATAGTGTCCACAAAAAAAATCATTTCAATAAGGGAAAACGTTGTTTTCGCCTTTTTTTACACCCTGTATAAATTATAAACATTCCATTACCTCGACAAGGCAGGGCGGCGAGCGCGGCGAGCAGTAGCGCCGCGGCGGCCGGCGCATGCATCTTGCTACATCCTCGCTGGCGCTGGAAAAACGGGTTTGTTCTTAGTTTTCCATTAAAATATTTGCAGGGGGCAAAAAGTTTTACAACTTCCACAATATGGTTATAAGTAGGCCAAGATAAAACTCATTCAAGATATGTGTTTTGATTACGAACGAAGCAGAAACCTACTCGAAATTCAGTAGGTTTCATTCAAAACTTTTAGCAGCTTCACAATTTTCTATTGAAGTAAGCTGCGGAGAAGGTCATACGAATTTTAATGAAACGGTTACCGTCCAGCAAACACCTCACGTAAAAAGATAAAAGAGAGCGAACTCCTTCGAGCTAGATTTGTGCACATCCATTTCGCAAAACATGAGACTTTTTATATTTTTTATAAGATGGCATCTTGTAAAAAGCGGCCAAGTTGCCAAGTCCCAAGGGTAGAACAAAATTACAAATTCAATTCTTCCGCGCGCCGTCAATATTTGACGGTGAGAGTAATTTCTCATCGGTAGCGGTACGAATTTGAATCAAAAATTATCATAGTTGTAATTGAGAAGGTGAATTATTGTTATTCAAATACAGTTAGTCATAATTCGATTTATCAAAGTTTTATATAACCTAATATTTGCTATCTCCCTTCACGGCATTGCAAAAATGAAAAACGCCAAGAGCCATGTCTATGGACATAATTCTTAAAAAAGCGCCAGAATATTCTACCGTATGTTATATTAAAACACTGATTTATTTCATCGAGCTGTTAAGATCTAAGTACTCCTATTACAATGCATTATTACAAAAAAAACAACAGCAACTCTAAGAACTTCAAAAGTTTTTTGAAGACCCCAAAACTTGAGTTTATAATCTTCTTCTTCTTTCGTATCGGCAAGAAACGGGCTAAATCTTACTTGCTCAGAAAGCGGCTCCTGCGGTAGCCCTCTGGTTACATACAAGTAAGTCCTCATGGGAGCAAGTGGTCGAAGAAAAAAAAACAACGCGCCATTTTTCGTAAATAATAATCGTCGGCTAGGCTGTGACGAAGTTTGGAATAATTATGAAGTTTAATATTCATGTTAATGTCTGCTTCAAGTGAAGAAAATGAAGAAAACTAATTATTAACTCCGCCGGACATACATAACAAGGCGAAAAACGCGCGTGAAAGTCTTTTCCATTAAAAATCGAGTGAAATGCATTTTAAAACTTAGTAAATGAAGAGTCTTGTTTTTTCCTCGCAAGTGTGTTGAAAAACGTCGTATGAAACGCGTGTGCCTATGACCATAATATGCGCGGCTTTCTTATGGCGCACTTGCTTTCGCTCGTGCGCACACAATATCGCCTTGTATGTAATAGTCAACTTAGCACACTAGTATGTACTAAAAACTTTTACGGTGGGGATTAAGTTCTTAAAAGTGTGTTAAAAAGGTACTTGTAAGGATTAAAAAGACTAAGACACACACACACACACACACACACTGCGACTTTTAGCATCGATGCTGTCGTGCGTTTTGGAAACTCGCTCTTGCATCGCGACTCACGCAAAGAACAGATTTCAAATATCAACATCAAAATTTCTTTATTACGAAAAAATAGTATTACAGGGGTTGGGAATCTCATTTTAAGTTTTAATAATAACCTGTATTAGGAGAAGGCCGCTCTTTCGTAGCGTTCTATACAGTTGAAACAATTACTATATAACGAAATACTATCTCAATTTAACACATATCATATTAATTAAATTTACATTTAATGAGTGTATGTGTAAGTGCGGACGCGTGTGAAAAAGTGCTTCATATTATAATAATTGTCTTTGTAAAATGTGCTCCGTCTCATCGTAGTTCAATCCTTTTAGATTTTCTGTTACCACTTTTTTAACTTTATTGTATGACATGGTGTATATTAAAAGTAGCTTATTTTATTTGAAATTTTATTGTAAATTGCGATTGAATGTGTTATGTATAATTGTCTGGCAATAACTATTCTACCGATTGTTTGTTTTATTGCTGAGTACGAGTATACCCTTCGTTTCTTTAGTATTACGGAGTCTAGAGGATTGGCTTAAAATTGGAGGAAGCTGGAAATTGACAAATTTATGTACTATATTTTGGCGACTTCATCGATACTAACGCGCGACTGCATCGATGCTAACGCGCAAATGCATCGATGCTAAATATGTTGTTTTAAATTGATGCTGTTTGTTGCGTCAGTCGCTAAAAGTCACAGTGTATAAGGGGTCTAAGTTCATTTCTGAAAACAAAATGCTGACGCACCTCGTACGGACGCTACTCGCTTCGGCATATTATAAAAGGATTAAAATATAAGTTCTGCCTCTGGAAGCGAAAAAAGGTCATAAAAATATATTGAACAATATTGAATTCTACCGTATATATTATGAAATTTGGATACTTCTGTAACCAAACTAACGAGATGGTTTCCTACGAGATTTAGAGCTAACGTATCTAACAAAAAGAAAAAAAAACTTCCTTTTTGGAAAAATAAATAAAAAACTTCAACATAACGAAAACTATCAAAGAAAAACAACTACCGGAAAACTTAATCTCCTATTTTAGTACAAAGCTGGGGTCTCCAGTTTGTTTACAGAAGGAGTTGGCAAATAACGCTAAATGGATACTCCAGTTAATAAATAACGAACTAAGTTTGTCATGCGCTTGAATGCCGCTCTTCCTTTTCATTGAGAGCTAACTTAGTAATTCATTTGAAATTTATTACCCCGTAAAAAAATGAAATTCTGCTTCTTTTCCTTTGAATAATTTATGCGATTTCCCACACGGCGTGAAGGTGTGAATGGCCGTAAGGAATTGAAGGTACTCAACTCGTAATCTTTGTGAATTGGCTGGTTGTGAATTGGGGAGTTGTGTTGGCCTAAAGTTTGGGAACTTGCTATCATTTTTAGGGATCCGTAGCCAAATGGCAAAAAATTGATAATAACCCTTATAATTTCGTCAAGTTTGTCTTTCTATCTGTCTGTCTGTCTGTCCGTCCGTATGTCACAGCCTCTTTATTCTGTAACTATAAGCATCACACTGTTGAAATTTGGTAGGAAGATGTATCCTGTTAACCGCTTTACGAGTCTTATAGGTCCCCCTCCCCCTAACTTCTAAACTAAGCGAGTGGAAATTTTGAACAAAATATATAATGTATATATTAACAAATACTTTCATCGAAAGTTGATTTAGACGGGATCGAATTAGTAGTTGTTGAGATATTGCACATTTTCAACAACCGCAAACATACCTTGTTCTTCATACAAACATTATGACACAACAAACGTTATGACATCTACTCTACTCTATGACCACACACGAGGTCAAACGTGTAGTAAAAGAGCGCTTACTTGCCTTAAATTATAATGAGACTGAAGATCTTTTGAAATAATTAACAAACAACACACACACACACACACACACACACACACACACACACACACACACACACACACACACACACACACACACACACACACACACACACACACACACACACACACACACACACACACACACAGTGAGCAGCAAGTGAAAACACACAGTCATAAATTAGTATGTTTCGATGTCATCAGGAGGATTCACTGTTCTCTAAGATACAGGATCTATCCTAGTTTAGAGGACAGAGGCTTGCCTACATGTACCTACTGGATCAAAATAATACTTATGTGTTAAGTTCTGAAAACTTGGTGTACATATTTTGTTTATTATGTTATGGTAAATAAATATTTTTATTATGTTATGTTATGTAACACTAAGTTCTATTTGCTGTCAAAAAAATATTGTGGTATTTTAGCTAAGTGGAAGTAAGTGGATTCATTTCAGTTAAGGTTGGCACGAAACCCTCAGTGCGCGAGTCCGACTTGCACTTGGCCGGTTTTTGGATTTTGTTTACCGACTGAATTAATGCTACAGATTTTTTACGAATAGTTTGGTACATATGTTAAAGTAGAAAGTCGGGCCCAAAAGATGAGGATACAATGTTCTGACCCCATATGGGCCGTTATTGAATGATATTAATTATTGACGTTCATAAGTGGCATTTTGTGTCCTAAATTGAATAAATGATTTTTGACTTTTGACTAAATATTAATTGAAGGTCATCCGTCCTTCAGAGGTTAAAAACAAATCATTAGGAAGATCCAACGAGAGTGTTGTATGATTATTATCCCTATTTGCACTGTGGGAGTTACAATAGACCCCTTACACGCTGTGACTTTTAGCATCGATGCAGTTGCCAAAATACAGAACATAATTTGTCGATTTCCAGCTTCTGCATCGCGAGTGCATCGATGCTAAAAGTAGTGCAGTGTGTAAATGTTGACATTTTGCGACTGCATTGATGCTGCATCGAGAATGCATTCATTCTAAAAGTCGCAGTGTGTAAATGGTCATAGACTGCTCACCGTGACTTCATTACGATAACCAGAGCTATTTTCATGCAATGCATTGTATTAAAACAGTTGTATTGTTGTCGTTTTGATAATTTGTAAACCATAATATAGCACCATTGTAAATATTGTAATAAATGTCCGCAATACAAGTACTTAGCAACAATTGTTTGTTGGGGAATAAAATATATACCAAGGTACCCATTTGTTTTGATGCTGCGTTATCATGCATGTGATTTGACCTGTGTTGGTTTCTGAACCTAGTTTGTTAATTTATTGCCATATTGATTCTAATTATTGCCTTATTTAGTAAAGAGATACAAGTATATGACTCACATAAAAACTCTTGTAAATACGTGGTCCGGCATTAAATTTTTATAGGATACAGAACCATGATATTTTTGTTCCCTATTTCCGAAGATATCTGTTTTCAAATAACTATTAAAAATCATTATAGATTTTTTTTGAAGTAAAAATCTGTAAATATTAATTTATTGTGCTTTATCTGTTGCAATCGTTGACTGGCTTTCAGGGGAAAATGTGCTTGTGTGTTCTCAATTGGCGGACTTGACGCCTTAATACATTCTCTACCAGTTGACCGCTCGGGAATGCAAAGAGTTCAATAGAGAGTGTTGGAATATCTTTAAAAAAAAGTATTACTGAGAGCGGGTACAAAAAAATACATTTAATATCTGTTGTGCGCATTGTTATCTTTGTAGAGTAATCAATTGGAGATTATTGAAATTTGATTTATTAATATAAGTATTTTTTACTTTTATTTATAAATAGTATTCTTCGTACTTATTAAATTTGTTTTGTTGTAGAAACAATGAGATAAGGTATTCCGAGAAAACAATCGATAAGCAAATTACTCATACATGCGAAAAACAATGCACGGCATTTAATAATACACATAACTTCTATTTATAACCTAGTAAGTAATTATAATGAACCAGATATACGGTTGTGGTCTCTCGCGCCTTTACCATTCTGAACAAAAATCGCTTGCACGTAGTAGTTTAGTTGTAGTAGTATTTTACCAAATAAAACTATTAATTACTTAATTTTGAGGGATGGATTACTTAAAAATAGTATTTAAGCTGCTATTTGATAAGAATAACATGAGACATACTGCAGTAAATGTCGATGTTGTTAAAAATTAACAAAGAATAAATGCTTAGAGGTTTTATTTTTGTTACTACTTAACCCATGGACGTTACAACTTGCCCCAAGTAAATTGGAAAATTGTAACACCACACTTTTCCTTGAAATAATTAATCGAAGGACAAGGCCATATTCATTGACCATGCTTTTAAATACTACATATTGCTTTAAGCACTTCTAACCTTTTTCAAAGGGTAAGAGGACCTAATAAAAGTTAAAATAAAAAAAACGGTTTACGAGTTACCAAATTACTGACTTGAAAATGGAGGAGTTTAAAAGAAAAGTCAATCATCGCGAATTATACAAAGATTTTTTAATGATTTATTTTTCCTTACCATGTCAAAATCTGATGATGGGAACCTAAGAAAATCGAGGAAAACTCTGGAACTTTGTACACATCCCGTGTTCTTGCGACTTTGGCGTTTGATTTTATTTCGTTTCTATTTATCGAAGCATTTTTTATATTTTATAAGATTTGATAATAAACGAGTTATCTGACACAAAAATATTTATTTTCATAAAGTCTTAGATATAAGCGTTTAACTAAAAAACTCTTCAGCGATTTGTTTGGGTAATTGCGCTTACCTTATGAACTAATAATAATGACTTGATTTTAAAAAAAAATATTATATTAGATAGCTTGTTTATTGAGAGATACCATAAGCTGTAAACCATTAAGGAAAAGAGTTTAGAAAACAAAGAACAAAAAAAAAAACTGCGAAAGAGACGACGGAATAAGTATAAAATTCAAGATTGTTCCTCAATTATCCTAAGTTTTAATGTGATTTAATGTGATATCGTTGTAATTTTATAATATTTAAGTATGTTGATCTAGTAAGGCTTCCAAAAACGTGTGCTAAATTTCGTAAGTGTATGTATGTTTGTCCACGGATTTCTCGAAAACCATAAGTCATAGCATGATGATTATTTTTTAGTTCAATTCCAACTTGGTGTGTAATGTAAGTTTCATCAAATATGTACAGTAGTTCTTGAGATATGGGTAAAAGCTAAAAAATATGGAACAAAAAATATTTTCAAAAAATTTACCGCAGGCTGTTAGACTACTTGTAGATTATTGGGCTACGTAGGCTTCAGGCATCAAGCACTGACTCCGAAAGGATTTGTTTTTCCTAAATAGAAGACAAATGCGTTGTATACGTATTTAGCATTATTGACAGTTTTTGAAGGCGGTTAATTTGAAAAAGAAGTCTTTAGCTTTGGTCGGTAAAGTAATATGTCTTGGGCAATAATAATTAAATCGACAATGATGAATGAATGAAGTCCCAGGCTGTACCTTTTGAGCCGGGATAAGGGGGAGTTGACCTCCTTACTAGTCCAGACAAAAACACGAAGTCAAAAATCATATTCCTTGAATTTATCTCTACAGGGTTAACTGATAGTAATTTGACTGACCTAAAACAATCGATAAACAATTATTATCACCAGAACATGAGCTCACATGCAGAAAACCCCTGTAAAATTACCTTGTTTGTTCAAATTACGTCTTCTATAAATAATTTACTAAATAATGACATAAATTGTTTGCGTTGGATATTCCGTTTGATAAAAAAATATTATATAAGAGAAGAAGAGGAAGGGATGCAGGCATAATTAATTCTTGTATCGATCTAAACACACGAGCCTTCTCTTTAAAAGGTAAGCTAAACGTATTAATTATTATTTAATATTTATTCCAACATTATTATTATGACCATTCTTATAGTATATTTTTGTCATTCAAACTATAAACTG
This sequence comes from Pyrausta purpuralis, assembly GCA_963924145.1. NCBI lineage: Eukaryota > Metazoa > Arthropoda > Insecta > Lepidoptera > Crambidae > Pyrausta > Pyrausta purpuralis. The sequence continues at coordinate 21,783,699 of OZ001649.1, forward strand.
TAAAAAAAAATCGAATTTGTTCGGCAAGGAATCAGACCCAGTGCAATTTATATTAATAACTATTCATTATCAATGATATTAATTAATTATTGTCATCATAAGTGGCATTTTGAGTCCGAAATTAAATAAATGATCTTTGACTTTGACTTTGAATGATAATTATTATAAAAATATATGTATATGATACATTATGTATTTGCGCATTTTTGTAAAATTAAACTTTAACAAACATTGTAGGCTGCATAGCAAAGGAACCTTGTATCTTTTTCTTTGTTAGTTGTCTAACACAGTTTCTTTTTAGAAGTGCAATTAATTTTATTAGGTTTGTATAGTGACAAAACACTTTAAAAACAAAAATATATATTGTTACTCAAAGCTTTAATATACCTATTTTAAAGTCAAAAGATAGTAGATAATTTACAAACAAATTTTGTAACTATGTTATCCCCACATCAAAATGGTCTTAACATTTTGGGGTACCCTCAAGTTGAGAACCTAGACTGCAATTTTAATTTATTAATAGTATTGATAAATATGTTATCGTTTTCTAGATGAATACCCTTGTGTTCCTGAGTTTTGCGGTAGTGTTGGCCCAATGTGTATTGGCCAATAATATCTACGCACCATATATGAGGTCAAAGATAGCCTACAGTTCTTATGATGCACTTGAAGATTCAAATCTTGGATTGAGAGAGAAGAGGCAAGTCACTAATCAAAATGAAGGTAAAATAACGAATAATAAGGATAAATGTAAATATTACACCATACAACATAGGCATAGCACTATAATTTCTTAATAATATTTTTTTTAAAACCGGGTAAGTGCGAGTCGGACTCGCGCATTGAGGGTTCCGTGCCAACTTCATCTGAATTAGCTCCACTTCTGAATTAATACCACAATATTTTATTGACAGCAAATATAACTTTGATTTTCATAGTGATTGTATGAAGAACAAAGTTATGTTTGCGGATGTTCAAAATGTACTTTATCTCAAAAACGTCTCGTTCGATCTCGTCCAAACCAATTTTCGTTGAAAGTATTTGTTAAGATGTATAATAAACTTTTTTTTTTTAAATTGACGGGGACGCCAATTTTACCACTTTGGTAGCGTCTAGCTATGAAACGTTGGACTGTAAAAGATACTGGTTTAAGGAACCTTCATGTCATTTTAAGAGACCTATTCATCAACACCCCACACGCATAGGTTTGATTAAAAAAAAAGCGGTTAACAGGATACATCTTCCTACCAATTTTTAATATTGTGATGCTTATGGTTACGGAATAACGTGGCTGTGACATACGGACGGACAGACAGACAGACAGACAGATTTGATGAAACTATAAGGGTTCCGGTTTTTGCCGTTCGGCTACGGAACCCTAAAAATGGATTGCTCTAATCCTAAAGTAAGAAGCATTGTTTTATAGAAATTATAAATAACGGTCGGTAGTCATGTCACCCAGATAATACATTTTTTTTTTGTTGACAGCAAATTTAACATAATATAACATAGAAGTTAGAGGGGTGGGGGAGGACGTCCATTTTACCACTTTGGAAGCGTTTAGCTATTAAACGTTAAACCTTAAAAGAAAAAAGTTTTAGGAACATCTATGCCATTCTAAAAGACCTGTCTTTAGACACCCTACACGCAAAAGTTTGAAAAAAAAACGGCTGTAGATTTTTTTTCTGCATCAAGATTTCAGCGATGATACTTTGATAACTGATGTGCTAACCACTTTGTTAGCTAGTAGAACATATAATACTATTAAGGACGTTTTAATGAGATATACATTAACTAAAACATTTTTTCCAGGTCCCTGCTCGGTAAGGGGCAATTCGGGTCGATGTGTGTACATTGTCGATTGCGACGTTATACGCAAGCCAGGATTCAATTTCGTAGAAGCAGCAAGGTAAGATCAATTTGTGTAATGATTTAGTAAGACAAAGATAATCTTCTTCTTTCCTTATGTCTGGGATTGTATTGCGATCTTGCTCAACCCGTTGAAGTTCCAGGCAGTTCAATTCCCACTCAGTGTAAACGAATACTATTTATATAATAATACTAAAATGAATTATATAATATTAAAAATATTAATATAATGCGACTTCGCAATACGCAGCAAGTTTTGTTTGTTTTCGACTGTTTGCTTCTTTAGAGCTCTGTATATCTAATAAAATAATATGTGATATGTTCTCATACTACGATTTTCGTTACCTTTACTGTCAATAGTGTTACCTTATTTTATTTTTTTATGTTTGCAGCGAAGACCCTTGCAGCAGAATCACTGATATTTGCTGCCCAGAAAGTGAAATAAGTCTGGTTAGGCACCAATCTCCAGGATGGTGAGGTAAAAAATGCGCCTTTTACGACTGCGAATGCGCCGGAATTACGACTCAAAGTAAGCTATTACTTTGAGTCGTAATTCCAGGATAAAAAAACACTAATAATAGTCCCCATAGTTGATTTCGATTACAGTGGCCAATCACAACGAGTAACCGACTGCGCGGGACCTATTATAGTGCGCAAGTGTGTGCGCAAATACAGGTGCACTCTCTATTCCTTTCACTCTCATAGCCCGATATGGGACAGCAATCTGACACGACCGGAGAGAGATCAGGCGCCAGACCAACGGCTTTACGTGCTTTCCGAGTCACGGGGGTGAAACACCGCCAACTTCCAAACTCCGGGCTGCCCTAAGAATTTCTATATAGAAAAACCCAGGTACATATTTTTGGCCCGACCCGGGGATTGAACCCGGGACCTCTGGCGTAGCCGTCGCTTTAAAGTGCGACCCTCCTACCGCTGCGCCACCGAGGCAGTTACGAGGTAAAAAAAAACACTACTCTTCTATACAACATGTTAATCAAAAAGCGCAAAACCTTCGATAGCCAAACTTATTTTTATTGGTGTAACAAAACAAAATGTCCACCAACAAGATGGACGGACGGGACGACCTTGTTAAGATCGCGAGATCACACTAGATTCAGACCGCTTGTGATCGGTAGCTGTGGAAAACCGTGGGGGAGGCCTATGTTCCGCAGTAGACGTCCTTTGGCTGATAATGATGATGATGATGAACAAAATATGATGATGTACAGGAACATATTAGTTCTATTATGTTATTCATATCACCTGCCCTACTTTTTTATTTAAATTTTTGGTATAACTCTTTAATTATTGTTTTTTTTTCAGGCCATTGACAACATACGTATACCTACATATAATAGAGTTTAATAAATGTATAAGTTTCACCATTTGTAGGTATTTTAAAAAATAAAAATAAATCATAATTATTCTTCATAAAGGACGTCTTTTTTTTATAAACTTTTCAGTTATTACTACTATACATCACACAGATACAAGCTTGTAGATAACTTTTACTTGCATCGATGCAATATCAATACAATGGCATCTAGTTGCTTTACCTACTTGTTAGAAAAACTCATTTAATTGAATCAAATAGTTCATCTTTTAGTTCCGAACATCTCCGGCAGTGGCGCTAAACTTAGGATAAACCCATAAAAATATTATACCTTTGGAATAGAACGGCAAGAGCGAGATGTCACTAGCAGCAAACTGTGTGATAAAAAGAGATGCGAGATGTCATATAACAGAACCGTTTTTGGCAGCTGTCCGTCAGTTTGTAAGCCCATGAAAGCTCGCTAAATATATTTTTTCATTTGATATTTTATGAAATTGAGTGAAATTGTGCATATTTTGAATAAATAATCTCCTGAAACATAGTGACTTGATTGGTGATTGATTGTTGTTCATTACAGCCAAATCACCCCATCAAATAATCATTCAACAGGTAAATTAGTCCAAATCGAAGCCTATACGATTTATATTTACCAATGCGCTTCAAATTTAAAGTATCGTGAAATGATAGTATCGATGTATACATATAAAGTCGATTCATTTAATGATTCCCGCAGGGAAAGTACCATGAAGTAGTTTTTTCTTTTTATCCATAATAGATTTTGGCATTAAAAGTAAATTTATCTTCCAAGTAACGTTTGCTCTGAACAGCCTGTCTAGTTTAACACGGAGGAGGGGTAGCGTCATGATACTGATTTCTATAAGCACAAAAAATAAATTGCAACCCTATAAATAAAATTGCTCATTTGATTTCTCAAGTAAACATAAATGGAACTTTAACTTAGCCCAGTGTATTCTTATATTAGTATTCTTTAGTCTAAGATATAGTTCATGTAACTTGAATCGAGCAGTACAGTCTTGAGGTAAAGTGCTGGTAATATTTTTCTAACGTCGGGAGCTGCTAATATTACCTACTTATCCTTATTTTCTTTGCTCATTCAAGTAAAAAAACAAAGAGAAAGTATTACATCGCAGGAATCCATAGTGAGTTTGCTCACAGGCGAAAAATATATTGCCAAGTGTGAGGGAATTTCTACGCAATTTTCGTGAAAGTCAAGTAGATTATTCATAAATTATTTCGCCAGTTTGGGGTTCACAAAACGAGTTATTGTCATTGAAAGTAGGCAAACATATGAAGGATAATTTATGTGAAGTAAACTATCTAAATGGGAATGCGAAGGTTAATAAATAATAACCAAATTATTGTAGGTACATTTCTTAACTTACTTCAAAATACTTAATAATATGAACTGTATGTGTATGACGTTTTTAGAATCGGATGATATTTGAGTAAAACACGTATGCTATATTTCGTAAGTGTATAGATGTCCTTATGTTTGTCCGAGGATTTCTCAAAAGATATTATATTATTACAAATAGTATTTATTTACTACAATCCATTGAAAAGTTTTCTAAAGACACTTAACAAGCTAATGCAAATAAAAATAAAGCATGCATGAAATCGAATGGTGGTAATAAGGAATCTTTCCGGTGCCTTTAAAACGCTTCAAGTTCTTAAGTGCAGTTATAAAAAGAAGTCACATTTCCGCACTTTGTCAAATATCTGCTTGAGGAGTTTTAGAACTGCTGTGGTGGAAGTCTCGACCACATTTACATGTCCAACACACCAGATGGCGGTCGAAAAATAGTAAGACAAAATTCGTGATTATCGATAACCTAGAATTTCTAAAAGAACTAAAATAATAAATAAATAATTATATTATAATAATATGTATTATTATATTTAGAAATGTTATTCAAGTGTTTTTCTGAATCAATAAACAATACGAAAACACGAATTTTGTCTGAGCGTTTTGAAGCGCCATCTGGTGTCCGACATGTAAAACTGGTCCAGACTACCGCACCTGGTTGTCGAGTTTTGGAAGTGCTGAAAATATTTAACGACTGAATAAAACTTCTCTCTCTTTGATTGTCCTTTTAAAAGCAGTGTATCAATACAGGATATCCCATTGTCAATAGAACTCGGAGTAACTACTTCAGAGTTTTCAAAGGTTGAAGATTGGACGATTGGATTCAAAGGAATCTTTAAGTTAATAAATTGCATTTTTCAAACTTCGAAATACTTCTAATTTTGGCGAGAAGTCGTCGTCGACATTTGTATAATGTGTTTTGATTTGAAATGCAATTGACAAATACAAATTATACCTATTTTATTGAATGACAAATCTTGTTAACTTTAAAAACAGCTTTGCCACCATAATAAATCTCTTTTCATCGTATTATAGGTATCATTATCGCTTTTTAACCGACTTCAAAAAAGGAGAAGGTTTTCAATTCGACTGTATGTTTTTTTTATTTATGTTTGAAAAAAATTTTTGCTTACTCAGAGGGTATACCTTCTAGTTGGTCCCATTTTTTCAAATTTGGGACCTGATGATGGGATCTTGGTGTAATCGTAATCGAGTGAAACCCTCAAATTTTAAAGGCACGTGTAGTGTTTCTTTCCTAGAATCTTAATGTTAACGTGTTGTTACGTCTGATAGTCAACATCTTGTGGGGCTGAGCTGATGGTGGAAGTCCTAAACGACTGATAAAAAACTAATAATAGGTAGTTTGTAGCTTCTTAAAAAACAGAGCCATAAGGTGAAACTCCCCCCCCCCCCCCCTTCTCCTGTAATCTCTTAAAATGAAGAAATAATATTAACTTTATAAAAGTAAAAAACGACTTCAAAACCAAAGTGCACTAAAAAGTCTTATTTAAACTCTTGACTGTTAAAAGAAAAGGAACCCATTTTAGGCAAACAATTTCTTTTTGGAGTCGGTGCTGTGATAGTTGATGCATGATGGTCAAAGTGATGGCAGCGACTCTGCATTTTGGTTTTGAAGTCGGTTTATACCATTTTATGTCTTCTCTATCCTTGCCTCTATAAGTTTACTTGCACAGCCTGTATATATATTTTTTTCTGTTCTAACCTATGGTTGACTGGTAGATAATGCTTTTGGCAATAAGTTCGCCATATGTAAAATTTTATGTTTTGTGCATGAAGTTTCAAATAAATAAACCTTAAAAAGATGTAGTAGTAAAGACGTACAACATTTTTTAGTCGTGACAGGGGTTTTGTCAAGACGAAACCCCTGTCAACTACAAATAAGCAAAGTACGTAGGTATCTAGCGACACTACTTAATGCTATGCAACGTTTATCTTTAACTAGATAGTGTTTTGCTATTCCCATTTCGATTTCACAGAGCAGTGAGCAACTAATTTGTGGTATAGAACGAGACTACACTGCGGAGGCAAGAAGATTGTATTATTTTACAAGCCGTATCCTATTAACCTATAAAGTAAAGCCAAGACAAATCCAATAAAGTAAAAATGAAAATCGATCCACCCGTTCACGAGTTATAAGTGGTGTATCTACTTGACCTTGTTTTATTTTCATACGATAAGATTTGTCCTTTTATCTGTTGCTTAATTCACATCTGACATAGTACTCGTTTAGTAATATAAAGCAGAGTTCTTTGTATTGAACCTTTTATTGCATAGCAGCAACTCATATGTTATTTTGAAGGCTAAGGCTTTATAGAGAGTCCGGGATAGGTCTAGTGATATTTGCGGTGCGTATTTAAAAAAAAAACGATTTTTTATTAATAAAACAATACTTAATCTTGTTAAAAAAAAACACTCAAATCTTGCCTACCATGATGATTTTAGTATAGAATAGAAGATTGTATTACAAGGGAAGAAAGCGACCTATTTCACTCGATGTATTTCTGGCGCTTGAACGAAGTGTGAGCGCCAATAATTTGACATTGAAATGGGTGCCTTTTTTTTGACAACATCTCATACATAACCCGACTTAAACATACTATTTTAAATTTTTCTTTAAGGAAATAAATTAAATATTTAATTTTATTATTACCGACATATCATATGTAGTAGCGAGAGATGAAAATCAAGATTTTGCAAAGTATTATAGTTTACTTACAGTACTTGTTATTACACATTCAACACACGATTAGAAAAAACGCAGACGATTTAAAATAATTGTAATCCTTGTTGAAATATGATTAAGATGAGAATTATAATTCTGATCAAAGTTCCGCCTGAATAATTGACCAATAAAAAAAAGATTCCAGAGTGAAAAATAAAAAAGTGACACTGAAAATGTAAAATAAAAAGTATCATCATTACACTATGCCTGAGACCCTTGGCAAGGAAGTATGGTCATAGACCTTAGCCTATTCCACAAATAACGAAAGTAACAATAAGAGACTATGGCGGGCAGCCGAATATTTTAATGTTTTGGTGTAATTGTTCAAAGTTAGACCAATGATATATTTTTTATATTAAAGATCATTGACCACCTATTGCTAATCAAAAAAGTATGGAAAGCTTTAATTTTAATCACAATATGATACGACTCAATTATCTTTGATCCAAGCTTTGATTTCATGCCTAAACTCCATGCCATGCTAATTAGAACTAAATGACTTTCTACCCTAGGGACGGATTTGCTATTTTCTACTCGGCTATGTAGATAGTTACAACTTTTCGGAAAAAAAATCGAAAAGGAGAGATAAGAAGCGATTTTTTACCTCCAATATAGCTCGATCTATGGACACACTGTAAAACATCGCGATTCGACGTATCAGAGTGGCGAAAAATAACCGGAGATTATTCATCCTACCAATCCAATTTCAATTATGTAGGATTATACCTAGTTTTGCGATAAGTATTGTCACAAAGAAAAATAATAATTTTAATGCAAATAATATTTATTACTTTTACAGTTTGTTGGTTTTATACATAAATATAAAACAATTTAAAATATAAAAAGCTTACTCGAAGTGGTCTCCATTGGCTGCAATACAGTCCTTTAAACGTTGAGGCCAGTTATCAATAGAAGCACGCACTCTTTTCATGGGAAAATCTTTCACTGCCAATCGTTTGGATTGTTTTAAGGAATCTAAATTATCATGGCGTTTAGAGCAAGCCGTACTCTCTAAAACTGACCATAAATCATAATCCAGCGGATTAAGATCGGGACTAGACGACGGCCAGTCTTCAGCTCTGATGAAGTTCGGAACGTTCGCTTCTAACCAAGACTGCGTGGACCGAGCTTTATGACCCGTAGGCGAGTCTTGTTGGAAAGACCATGCTTGGTTATTGAACATGGTGTTGTTAAGGGGTTTAACTTCCTTCACAAGAATGGTATCTTGATACTCTTGTGCCGATGTTCTGATACCTTTTTCACAAAAATATGGCTTAGTCACTCCTTCATTGCTTACACCCCACCAAACTATCACTGAAGTCGGGTAATGTTGCACTCTGCCGACTAATTGGGAAGCTTCCTTAGAGGTTTGAGCATAAGTCATTTTTTTTGTTAAAATGTTGCTCAATTGTAAAGATTTTCTCATCCGTAAACAAACATTTCTATGACCTCCCTTTGCGTACACCATTTCAGTAGTTTTTTCGATTTTACCACCCTATTCTTTTTCAAATTATCAGTTAAAAATGTCCAGTGTGTTTCTTATAAGCTGCAAGTCCTAATTCATCTTTTAAACGTATTTTAAAAGATGAATTAGGACTTGCAGCGACATGGTTCTGAGTGCTATCTTCATCTCCCGAGATAAAATATTTTGCTTTCGGACAGGATTTCTGCGAATTCTTTCCCTTACTGCTTTGACCACCTTTTTGGTACGAACACTACGTGGACGGCCAGATCTTTTTCTGTCACAAACAGAAAAGGTCTCATTGTACCTATTGATAGCCCGTTACACAAACATTTGACTAATACCAAGCGTATGGAGAGTTAAAAAATGCATTTGGCTCCATACCAACCTTGTGTAATGTAATCACAGCGATTCGGTTCTCTTTATCACCCTACTCCATTTTAATATCTCAAAATATTACAAAATGTATTGGCGCCAAAATAAGAAAACAAAATGGGCAATCATATTAAAATGACAGATTCTAAATTCAAATGTTATATCTTTCTTATTTTTTAATTGTAACAGTATTTATGGCCAGACTGTATAATAAGTGTTCATATGAACTGGGTTTCGTGTGTACGTATGTAATATTTCTCGTTTTATTCATGTGCTCAAAATACAATTGAGTTAGTCAAAAGAATCCAAAAGATTTCAAGTGAGCAAAGTCGCCGAATGGCGCTTCACTCGCATGTAATCTTTAACTAATCCCTCGAGAACTATGTCCGGGATAAAAAAGTGTTGGAGTCTGGACAAAAGACGTGAGGGTTTTATGTACGCTCATCCACTATTGCCATAAATAAATATTTTCTGTGATACTGAGAAAAAAGTTTTTTTACCCTATAAGAAGACAGTTTTTTGAAAATTTGAGAGCCGTCAGAAATTGCTTAGACGGCTTTCGTGGTGCAGTGGCTGAACACGCTGCTTTTAAGGCTTCGCCGCTCTGAGTTCCCCGGTTCGATTGGCAAAATTTTCTAAATTGTCTCGGGTCTGGGTGTTGTGGTACCACCGTAGTGTCTGATTACCATAATACAAGTGCATTAGCTGCTTACTTTGGGATCAGAGCAATGTATGTGATTGGTGTCCAATAATTCTTTTTTTTTCCTTGAACAAACTTTAACATTAGCTTGAGCCAGTTACTAACTAAGCGTAACGATTTAGATTATTGCAAAAAGCTATTTCAGCGTAATCAGTTCAAATAACTGAGCTCTCCACAAAGATAAAAGTGGGTAGCCAGTCAGCTACGAAAAAAACAATTGCTGTGAAAACTCTAGGGCTATTACTGAACTTGATCGGCATCGTACTGTAACTACCCAATAATCAGTGGAAGGACAGGAGCCCGATTCTCACGGCTATCGAATTTTGTTCGTGAATCTAAATACATAGAAATCGTGACCCTGGGAAATCAAAAACTATTTTTCCTCGACATAGAAATTACTATTGGTGAACTTTTTCATATACGAATTGCATGAGAATTTCCCCAGGGCGCGGCTCAGCTTTACTGTAAAATTAGCAATTCGTATTGCGATTTCGCATGTTGTTTATAATATTATTATAATCAAAGGACATAAATATTTATATTCGTACCATTTGTAGATACCTAGTATTATTTTAATATTGATAATATTTGTTTACACTGAGTCGGAATTGAGCTGCCTGAAAATTGAACGGCTAAAGTTGGATTGCAATACGCCCCATGGATGGCAAGTTTTACCTGACGAACACTCAATAGCGCTCTGTAAACGCTGCTACAAAATTCTTATTTAAAAGTTGTTATCTTAACTTTAAAAAAAAACTCACACTCTATAAAAACAAGAAAACACGAATTTTGTCTCAACGTTTACTGAGCGCCGTTTGGTATTCGACTAGTGAAAGTGGTCGAGATATCGCGCCTGATATGGATGAAAGTTAGGGCCGTTTTCCAAGATGTCATACAGCATTTTACTGCAGGTATTGTTTTCTGCAGGATCCTGTTAAAGGTTCATCCATCCATCTATCGCAGTCATTATTTTACTTCTTTTACGATATAGGCCTCCTCCCTATAGTCCTGTTTAGTAGTATACTTGTTTTAATGCTAATGTTCACACGGATATACCGTTTGCAGTGACCAGCCAGTTTGCAAAAACACAGTATCAGTAAAAAATACCTGATTTTTTACTGATACTATGTTGCCATTAAATTAGACCAGTTCATAATATTATTAGAGACGATGAACTCTTCGAAAATAAATTGCAGATAATCGCGAGCATAGGCTAAGCGTAGCATGTCTGTCGCTTTTCTACAAATTACATTTCGGAGAGTGTGCGCAGGAATTGCAAGAAATGATTCAACTCCACCACCATCTTTTCATCTTCGAAACAAACGACGCAGAGTAGCTCCCTATATCGTAGAGATCCCAACAATACGCACCCAACGATTTCGGTCCACATTTCGTTTGCGTGGGAGTGGAATTCGTTGCCGGCAGAAGTGTTCCCTGTCAACTACAACTGGGACGTTTTCAAGAAAAGGGTGAATAGGCTGTTAATAAGCAGACATGGTTCTATAAACGCTGCATTGTCACTTAACATTAAGTGCAATCGTGGCCAAATGTCCGGCAATATAAATATTAAAAATATGTATATTAAAAATTCCAGTTCTTAAATCCCAATATGCTCAAACACAGTAATTATAATGGCAAGCATACCATGGTAAGAACAAGCGAGGTAGACATGACACTGTCAGGAATTGACTCGGTTGATGGACAACCGTACCTGCAAAATTGCCGTGTGAAAACACCAGAATTTTCTGGCCTACCATGGGAAAGGGCCTGTTATCTATACTCATATTTTTAAGAGGAAAGATTTGTTTGTTTGCTTCAATTTGGCTCCGAAACGCGCGATCGACTTCTAAGATTTGAATAAATATTTCACCATTATAATCCTGCATTATCAGAATTTACCTATGATGAATATAGGATCTAATATATATTTTTTTAAGCTAGGAATTCGTATGAAAACTGTGAATATGTAACCGAAAGTGTAGAAACAAATTAGTTGTATCGCGAACGCTGCGAGTTGGCGAGCATTTCGGTATGTGATTAGCACAAGTTTCAGATCCAGGTTGATTTGAGTTTACGTCAGTACAAATTGATTTGGTCTATTCAATTAAGGTCCTACGTCGCTGCGTGTTTGTGTTAAAAAGGGGGTATTAAATCATTTGTACCTCTGACAGATATAAATAGACTACGCAGCGCCACAGACGAGGCAGAAGAGTTCCTTAGGGTGTAATTATCGCTATTTATAACGTCTGCCATCTTCAACATGTGTGCTGTACCGTTAACACGAGTTTACTCGCTAGCGACGACGCTGTTACTTTTTGTATGGAAAAATTGAGTTCTGTCAGTGACCGCTAGAGGCACTGTGCAATTTTCCATTGACTGTTTTACGTCGTTGTAAGCGAGTAAGACCGTCGTCGCTTTCGAGTAAACCCATTGTAATGGAACTGATCATATAAAAATTTCGCTCGCCAGCTACACGACTATTGAAGCAAAATGAATACATATAATGAAAAAAATGAAATACATTATCTAATATCTAATATATAAAATTCTCGTGTCACAGTTTTCGTTGCCATACTCCTCCGAAACGGCTTGACCGATTTTGATGAATTTTTGTGTGCTTATCCGGTATCTATGAGAATCGGCCAACATCTATTTTTCATCCCCCTAAATGTTAGGGGTAGTCCACCCCTTAATATATTTTTTTATTTATCAGACAAAAATTTTAATTTTATTTTTTTATGATACAACATACAAAAATACATACAATCCTCAATTTTCACCCTTCTACACTCAACCCTTATTTTTTAATAGCCATTTTAGTAATTTAAGGGTGAAACAAAATTCGCTGGAAATGCTTAACTTTTAAAATTACGGGACTCAGCAGGACGGGGCTGGGGCGGGACGGGGCTGGGGGCGAAACAACGTTTGCTGGGTCCGCTAGTCATAGTATAATATATTACAATATCATAGCGGACATCATTATCTACATTAAAGAACGCAATACTTTATGTTTTACTATGACAGTTATTATGTCACAATAACTCTTTTTATGAAAAATAAAGGACGGTACAAATTAGGCAAAATAATTTGTACCTTCGTATTAACCCTTTTCCGAAGAAACCACATTGTATCAATGAAGGTTGTAGTTTTGATTCCAAAATCCCAAAAAATACTTTATGAATTTATTAAAAAAAAAGTGGAGTTAGAAATATGGATATTGTATCGTTTGTTGTAAAGTATACCAACCTCGAGTAAAAAATTTTGACCTAGAGGTCAAACTACTAAAGTATGTGTGTGCCAAACGGCAAACCTGAACATTGATTGAAACCTGACAATTGCTCATTGAGCGGTGCCGTACTACCTGAGTGTTTTTATTTTTATTCAAAACACTTCATGCACAAACAAAAGGTACATATTGCGGACTTAATGCTAAAACCATTCTCAACCAGACAACCATAGGTCTATACAGAGGAAATGCTGGCGGCGCGAAGTATTATGAGAATGGACCTGTCAAAGTCACTGCGCGGCAAGAATAGTGTAACGCGGGTGGTCTAGCCATAAAATTAATATTCCTATCGGAATAGAAGGACAAGTAAAAGCTGTCAAACGAAACCGATTTAAGATGTCAGTAACTAACTTAAGTAAGTAACATTTGTAGCTTTAAATGAGATAACCTTTTGATCAGGTGATTTATAACAATGTTCCTAAGTTAAATATAGTAGTTTACTGCATGATAAACAGTCGACACAAAATATTGAACATGCAGCTCTAGTGTAAAACTAAATGTTATTTCATTATACAAAATATTCGTCGATATACATTCCCTGTGTTATTCTGTCTTTATTTTTTACGTAAATTAACGTTTGTAGAATAGAATAATCAAACTGCGTACTTTAAATTTGAAGCGCATTGGTAAATATAAGTCGTATATTAAGAGGCTTAGATTTGGACTAATCTACCTGTTAAATGATTATTTGTTGGGGTTATGCCGCTGTAATGCATAACAATCAAACAAGTCACCATGTTTCAGATGCATTATTTCTCCAAAATATGCACAATTTCACTTTTAAATAAAAAAAAATCAAATGCACGTAATTTTCAGCGAGCTTCTGCAGGGCGGTCAACTGTTTGACATCTGACAAAAATGGTTCTGCTACCCATCTGTTTTTATCACACAGTTTGCTGCTAGTGACACCTTGCTTTTGTCGTTCTATTCCAAAGGGATAATAATTTTATGGGTCTAGCGGAGAAGCGGGAGGTACACGACAAGTTTGACAGATTTGAAATGTTTCAAAATGGTTAGACATGTCATGTGAACTTAATGAGTATAATGAGTTGAAATTAATGTTAAATTATTACTAAAAATTCTAACTCCTATATCTACCCATGTGAAGCTGGGGCAGCGCTATTAACTAAGATATCACAGTTTAAAATAAACTCCGCACCTAAATGATGCCCGCAAAAATCCTAAATTTACCCGGATGAAGTCGCGGGGGACCGCTTGTTAGATCGTTTCCCAACGCAACGCCTAAAAAATCCGCTCGATTTAAACGCACTTAACAATGCGTTGGACATTTTACTCGCAACTTGCAAGCACTATAAGTGAGTCTATCGCTTTTTATTTACGTAATAAACCCCCAATTTGAGGCTTTACTTTTTGACAACTTTACTGACCGTCATTAGGGCTAACGGTTATATCAAAAGAATCGTTGGATGAAATGAAAATTATTTGAAATTGGAAACGCACATTTGGGCTAGTCAAAATAGGAATCGTTAAACCTTGTAGAGGGAATTTAAAGGAGCACGACTTTTGACTTCGTTGTTTGGGCTAGTTAGAAGGTCAATATGTTGAACATTCTGACCGCATCCCGGAGGATTTGAAGATTTTCCGCTTAAATCAAGAACTATACGTTTTAGCAACATGAGACCCCTTAGCAATATAAAAGCTTATACCCCAATTAGCTTCTAAAATATGAAAGCTTATAATTTTAACTTATAAGTTTTAAACAGACTTCAAAATAAGGAGGTATCAATTCGACGTGCAATTATGTGACGTCTTTGGATTGGATAATAATTGAGTATGATGATCAATTAGAGCTTTCAAACACGTGTGCAAAATTTCGTTCGTGTATGCATGTTTTTATGTTTGGTATTCATATATTTGTATAGTTTTGATTGTTTTTTTTACGGTTATCTCGGATACGGCGTAGTGCATTAGGATATGTCTTTATGATTGTGATTCGGGAAACAGTCTAAGTTTCAACAAAATCGTTTTTGTTTTTAGATATTTGTAAAAAATAATTCTAAAGAATAAAATTATTATGTTTTAACTTTTAAACTGCCTTAAAAACTCCATACAAAGCCTCAAAGACTCCAAATGAATTGGTTTTTCCTTAACCGACAACAAAAGTGCTATTACTGCCTTTTTATCGAGTTTTTGTAGACATTTTTAAAGTTTTAATATATATTTTTTATTCGACGAATTCCATCTTTCATTGTAGCCTCACTGATGTATAAGTTAGCGCTCCTGACTAAGGAACCAGCAGCCGCGGGTTCCAATGAGCACGATGTTTTGAGCCAAAGACAAATGTGTTATACTCGTACTATTTAAGTATTTATGGGTGCTAGTAAGACGTCCCGCGAATATAAAGATATTCGCGTCTGGTATTCGTAACCCAAGGAAAAAAAACCTAACTTCAAAACCAAGACAATTGGTGTGTTGTCTGATGCATATTTATTTTTAACCTTTTAAAGTTAGGTTAGTCAGTACACAAAAATACTTATAAAATTCCACGACTTTTTGGTGCGATGTTTTTGTGGTTGCTTTTAACTGTTGGAAAATTTCGATTTCCGGAAAGGGATCGATGGTAATTCAAATGTGCTCGTCAGAAGATAACAAAGTACTCAGCTGCCAACCAAATTAAAGTCAAAGTCGAATTAGATTATTCAATTTAGCCTTTTACAAGGCCTTATGAAATTCAAATGAGCTTGCTAACGCCCAGGAGGAATATAATACAAGATAATGTTTGCTTTGAGTTATGTTATGGGCGTAACCTCTACATACAGTTAATAAAAAGTCCATATTATAAACAATAGTTTGGAAAAACATTCCCGTTATGAAAACGTTAAATACTAAAAAAACTTACTTCATAATTATTATACTTAGTCCTCCACTCATATTTAATACCTAAGTACTTCTTATAGAAAAGACGAAAATTAAATACGATTAAAAATGGTTAGTATAATCTTAACAGTAACTTATCTACATTTTTATTTAGTACTCTCGACATGTCGCAATTCCACCTATAGTCAAATTAATTTATTTGGCCCTATGCCAATCCCTTTTGACTTATGTGTTACCTCCTGTTACACACACACAGTTGTAGTAAGTGCTATTATTTTTGCTTAATTCTCTATTAGAGTATTTACACATCTATCTGATCACATCTAGAGAGGAGAGTACTGATTCCATGTACAGGCATGAAGCCTAGCTCAGCTGCCAGTCTCTCGCAATTAAATTTCTGTACCTTAAAAATTGAAATCTTGCCTACCTATTGTATTAACTTTGACTTTGGGGAAGAAAATAAATTACCTATTATATTATTATAATATCAACATGTTAAAACGTATAATTATTTTTTTGTTTTTATAGTGTTTTGACACTATACAAACTTAATAATATAAAATGCAAATTGCACTTGTAAAAAGCAACTTTCGGGTTCGATTCCTCGTCTGTCACACAGCCAAAGTTGCTTTTTACAAGTGCAATTTGCAATTTATATTATTAAGTTTGTATAGTGACAAAACACTATAAAAACAATAAAATAATTATAAATTGGCTTCGTTCATCTTAACCGATTGTTAAATATTTGTAAAAATATTTCCTTCGGATATTGTGAGAGCAATCTCGCAACATGGATGACGTCACGCAGCCTACGCGTTAAAGAAAGCGCTTGCAAAATTCAACAGGCTTGCTAATGTGACGGTGGCCGAGTGGTATAGGCATACGCCCGGATTGCGTAAGACACGGGGTTCGATTCCTCGTCTGTCACACAGCCAAAGTTGCTTTTTACAAGTGCAATTTGCAATTTATATGTTAAAACGTATTCTAATGAGTGATTTTTACAAACTGACACAAATTTGGCGAGTCAGCAGCAATTTGGTGACAGGGTAAGTAGGTACAGCAAAAGTGCAGTAATTTGTAGTTTCGATTCTTAGACCACATTAGATTACAATCTCACAATTACATACTACATGACGCTTTCACAATTCGTCAGATAGTTTATTCCGTCCACTGCCGTGGTGCGAGCCGTTAAGCCTCTTATGCATATCTGACTCTTGACTGAGAAGTGTAACTCTATATGGAACTGTCAGAGTTTCTGTAGAGTAGATCCGATTACTAGCACTATTTCAAAAATTTATAGTACCTTTGCTTGATAAGGAACTTATTTAGTTAAGCGTATTATAGCTTGCTGGCGTCCCGTTGGAAACCATAGAGCTACGTTCAAAAAAGTGGACGAGTTTGGCAGATTTTTAATGGGTGCCTGAAATAGAATCATGCTACCCACTTTACCTTATTTTAAGTATACACCGATATTATCGGAAATACAAGAATGGAATAAATTCAATAATTGAATTTTCTCTTATCTTTTATCTCAGTGGGTAAAAGTACCGAATAAAAATTTAAAAGCACATGAATATTTGATCGTATTTTGAGATAAATTCTGAAGCTTCTAATTTTATTTCTTTGTAACACCATCCGCGTTTCGAATGAGTAGGTAAACATTTGAGAAAATTGTTACTTCAAAGGGAAAAGTGGAAGGAAATAAAATTCTTGTTAACGCTGAAAAGGATTTTCTTCGTGTACCTACAAACACTTATGCGATCTAATTGTTGATGAAGATAAGAATGTCGAAAAACAAAATTTTAAATTCTGACTTTTATAAAAAAGTTTTTTATAATGAATAGAAAACCATGGTTTTAAATTGATATGAAAGTTGCATACTTCAACTTAACTAGGTACGGTCAAGGTCTTTCGCACCTAACCACTTTTCAACGAAAATCGCTTCAACACACGATACATTCACGGGCATCACAAACAGTCAGGCTGATCCATCTGAGGCATAATCATCTCCCAGGATAGATTGTGGCCACATTTATGAATAATTTTTTGAAAAAAGTCGATGCAAGATGCAATAGATTTTTTCTTTCTGTCTGTATCCGAATTTACAGACACAATCAATAGGTTTTCAGGCCTTTATCGGGCGGCTGGTCCTTGAAACTTTAAGTTAGTTTGAATAAATAAATTAAAAATCATGGCTTTGATTTTTAGGCTTCCGTAGCCGAATGGAAAAAACGAAACCCTTGTAGTTTCGTCAAGTCTGTCTGTCTGTCTGCCCGTCCGTATGTCACAGCCACTTTATTCTCAAACTATTAGCATTACATAGATGGAACTTGGTAGGTAGATGTATTCCGTGGACCGCTTGACGATTCTCATACAAAAATAAAAAAATGAGGGGGGGGGGGGGAAGCTTCCATACATAGAACTAAATAATAATTATTTTCTTGGTCAAACCCATGCATGTGGGGTGTCTATGGATCTCTTCAAATAACATCGAGGTTTCAATAACCATTTAACTTTAACTGTTAAAAACTAAGCGAGTTTAAAATTTTGAAAAAAAAAACATGTTATACGTTTTTATAACAACTTTCAATTAAAATTGGTTTGAACGAGATCGAGCCAGAATTTTTTGAGATATAGCACATTTTCAACAACCCCAAACGTAACTTTGTTCTTTATACAAACACTATGAAAACAAAGTTATTTTTGCTGTCAACAGAATATTGTGGTATTTCGGATTAGTAGAAGTAAGTGGAGTCATAATTCAATTAAAGTTGACACGGAACCCTCAGTGCGCGAGACCCACTCGCACTTAGCTGGTTTTTTCAAGTTGAGAACTCGATCAATTTCTTTAACTTGAGGTGGTAGGTTATTTTCAAATATTTGTTCCATTTACATCACTTTACCAGAAGATGAATTAAGTTAGCATGACAAAACTTTTCGAAAACCCTTCAAACTCGCATTAGCATATTCCGGCGTGTCATCAACACACTCAAAATGGACTTCACATTAAACAAAGCAAAAACAGTCGAAAGTTCCGCAACGCTTGCTACAAATGGCTCTTGAAGAGTTACACGGACGACTTTACGTATTCTGCTGGTTATATATATTCGTTAACAAGATAGGGTGAGAACAGGCAATATGGGAGATAGGGCTGGGGTATTATTCTACACGTGTTCTTGTTTGGTAGTCGAGTTAATGTTCTGAATACTCAAAAGTTGAATCACCAGCATATATGTCAACTGATTATGATTATGTTGTATGAGAAAGTGCTTATGTGATTTGTACCGTTTGTTTCTTAACCGACTGAACTGATTTTAATATAATATTTAAACGTGTTGTGTAAACAGGGTGTAAGAAAAAAACGAGCCAAATTCAAGGGAGTCGTTGTCAATCGAGTATGGAACACAGAAAAAACATTTTTTTATATAATTTTCCTGTATTCGACCCTGAACTACCCACTTGAATATGGCTTGTCCTTTTTTACACCCTATTTTAGAAAAAAGTGGAACACGAATCGAGAACAGATTGGTGTGAAAACGTCTTACGGTTAAAGCACAATTTTCTCTTGTAATAGGAACAGCAATAACCAGACCTCAACCACATGGAAACACGTTACGTAAAGGGATCAGCAACGCCTCTGCATGGGATCGGCATGGAATAGCAAGCGCCTCACCTTAGACCCTTTAGATACTGCGACAAATAATGTACTGAATTTGGCGACTGCATCGATTCTAACGCGCGACTGCATCGATGTTAAATAAAATCTGTTCATTGCGTGAGTCGCGTTGTTGAATCGCGTTTTTGAAACGCGCTACTGCATCGATGCTAAAAGTCGGTCTTAGATCGCTACAATTTATGAAAGTTCTCCTTGTGCATGACAGCCCGTTTGATAGGGTGGGAGGATAGTTACCAAACATCAGGCGACTCGCTATAGCGCGTTACAACGCATGCGCCGCTGGTCGAGAGTTGGTCTCGAGTTGATCTCGATCCGAGGCGTTGACGCTACGAAGTTGATAGATGTGCGTTAGAGTATCAAGTTTCATACAAAGAACACAAAACGCCTCTAGTTAATACTGTGCTGTTCCCGTAACAGGTGGACAGAGGAGCTAAAAAGAATTAGTGATACTTGCCCATCATATAACTCCAATCATTTCACCAGAACATCTCGATACACACTACAGGAACGAAATAACTCACGCGTTTTCAATCGGCTACGCACTGACTTTCGATTCCCTTTCCGACATCTCGGCCCAAGGGACACAAATCGAGGTCAAATTTTAATCAAGCCAGCTCCGAATGAACGGGCTACGATACGGCACAGCAGTCAAAAATAGGATAACAACGTACGGAATATACTGGAGTGATACAGATTTGGTTCGTTTACCTTTAGCAGGTGTATTTTTATTTTGTAAACCAACAAAAAAATTGTGTTGGTCGGCGTATATAGTTTGACTTACGCTACGTTGCGTTCATGTTTACCCTAGAAGAAATAGTTGGAGCTTTATAATTGTAACATTTTTACCGACGTCAAAAAAAGAAGGTACCTACCTAATCAATTCAACATGTATGTATGTGATATCGTTGGAATTTTATAATTTTTGAGTATGTTGATCTAGTAGGGCGTGTGCCGAATTTCGTAGTAGGTGTATGTATGATTGTCCACAGATTTCTCAAAAACAAGAAGTCATAGCGAGTTGACTATTTTTTAGTTCTATTAGGTAAATTGTAACTTAAGATATAGTGTAAGTTTTATCAAAATGGGTCGAATTTTTATTGAGATACGGGTAATAACTAAAAAAAATGAAATATTAAAATAAATGTGCGAAAGTACACGGTTGGCGAAGGTTAACTTGACATCATGCACCGACTCCAAAATAATTAGTTTCTACTAAAAAGAAGACAGGCATGCGTTATTTTATGCATTTCAGTCACTTTTAAGGCGGTTTAATTTTTAAAAATTATTGTAATACTTTTTGAAAATTATGTCGGGAAAAAAAGGATTCAGAAATGTATTAATTTGAGTGTATGATAGTAATGTAATTTTTATTTTGTTTTGTTGTTTATTTTTCTTCAAGTGTGTGTTTACACCCGGTGCATAGCAGGGGTTCCCGCTGAAAATTAGTGTCGTGGCATGCTCACCATCTGCTGTCACGATATATACTGAGCGGGGACCTTTTTGGCACACTTGGGCGCTTTGATTTTGTTTTTTATAAGTTTACTTTTTGTTATTTTTGATTCGTTTTTAGTTAATTTTTTATGGTAATGTAATTTATTTTTATGTGTGTGTGTCAAATAAATAATAATTATATTCTATTCTATTCTATTCTAAGAAGGTAGTTAGGATGTCAGAAATCGCATGTACATTTTGTTGAAATTTACTTAATTTTGATAGTAATTTGTTATATTAAATCCTGGTATCATTTATAACATGGCAATACCTGTCGGGAAGTTGTTTCCCGCTCTCTTCACTTTGACAGACTTCATGATGTGATCTTGAGATAGGATGCAGACTGTGTGCCTTTCATCAAATCTATATTTGGATTATTCGTTTCATTATACTTATTTTACTAAACTTTGCATTTTTCTTATCGCTCAGAATGCTATTTTCCAAATACTTATCCTACCGACGACGATATTGTTAACACCCCAACCTATCCCAGCTACCGAACATTCCTTGGATCTTTTCAAAACATAACAGCTTTATTCCTTAACCCATAGAACCCGGACTATGCCCCAGGGCCCTTTGAGCTAAATACCTGCCCACGTTTTTGATTGTGTTAAAAAATACCAGTCTTATACCGCAAGAGGGCACAACAGCTCCTTTGAAGGTAGCTTTCAGGTTTTTAATCTGTAAAATTGAAAAATAAGATGAAAGACTTGACATTCGCAGGTTTGGATGGTTTTGTCGCGAAGTGAATAAAGCAGGCAGGAGCAGACAAAACGGAGTAAATGGTTCAGAATGTTTGTAACACTCAGTGTCATATTTTTATATAAAACGGATAAAATTTTTAAGGTGCATTCGATTTAAGACCTTGCATTTTTAAGTTTTCATGAACACTCTTTTTATGTTGCGTTCATTGATCGTAGTTTCTGCAGCTGACTTGACATAAATTGCGTATTATATACCTCTGAATGACGTGTTTTAAAGTCACCTCTGTACTTTTTTATATGGTAGTTATCGTCAGAAATACGAAGTTTGATTTGGGAACGCAAATAAAAGTAATTATTAATGAGTTCTTCCGTTGTATATATGAAGAAAACAGTCTAAAGATATTACGTTAACTAATTCATAAAAGTTGATGGTGGGGAATATATTAACATCAAATGTCACCGAAACCTCTTACAACGAGCTACAGAGGCCGTCAATGAATATCAAGTTGCTAACTGGATATTTAGTGTCTTGAATTGAGTCACTTACTTATTTTATCAAAAACATAAATCTGAAAATTGTTTCAGATTTATGTTTTTGAAGTTCAATATTAATGTTTTTTTTCTCCAAAAAATCATTCGTATTAATTAAAACCTTTTTTTTTCGTACAGTTACCAACTTAAGCAAGAGAAAGAGAGCAGGAGATTCTGCTTAAAACCGGATTTTTCAACAATATTCTTAACGTCTGTGTCATCATTAATTATTCGTATATAACGTGTTTAACGTAAATAACCAAGTGCATTTAAGGCGCTACCCGGATTTTTACCGCGCACACTAGCGCCACTTCACTAGAAATATCATAACTCGTTAAATAAAAGACCAATCAAAAATCTGGTAGATACGATTGTAGCTCTGATTATGTGGTTTAGACACAATGTTTAAGTTCAATTAAACACAGTTATCTGCAGTTACAGTTAGCAAAAATGCTAAAAGTGGCCATTTTTAGCAGTTTTACTAACTCTAACTACAGTTAACTACTTTAGAAACAATTTAAACGTACTAAATAAACTATAGAACATGTACTACAATCGTATCTACCAGATTTTTGATTGGTCTTTTATTTAACGAGTTATGTTTTTTTTACTAAAGTGGCGCTAGTAAGTGCGCTAAAAATCCGGGTAGCCCCTTAACATTCATTTGCATGGTTACGTTGAAAATTATTGGTGAGTCAGTCAGTCAATGACAATACAATCTGTCATCACAGTCTAGATAACAATTAAGTGATTTTGTAGAATTAGCGATTAAATTCATTTCACTTCAATACAGTCGTTACAAGACTTGCGAAATATTAAGTATGTGTCTGGTCAAATAGACTCCTTCCTACATATTATCAATAAAGGGTCAGTAATTTGCCAGGAGATTCTGATTAAGATTGTGTGTCACTTAACTGATCCGCAAACTTGGCTGACACATTGTCGCATGTGAAATTTACTTGGCATTTTCGATGCCGAAATAAGGTTGATTCACGCTACACCGTACCGGCGCCGGGCCGGGCTTCGACCGGGCTTTGGCCGGGGCGCGGTCGAACATTATTGTATACATTTTGTTTGAAGTGATTCATGCCTCAACGTGCCCCGAACGGGCACGGCGTTAGAATGTCTATGGGGATTTTTCCCAGCTCCGGCACCGTCCGGCCCCGGCACGTCGTAGCGTGAATTATCCTTAATATTTTACGCGTTTGTGGTAGGCAAAGTTATGCCCACTGACCCGGAAATAATAATTCCCCCAGCCGCAAATAATAATTCCAGCCACGGAATTTCAAAAGGTAAACCATCAAGATATTACCACATTAATTACCTTCTACAAAACTATTAGATTTCGCTTTAATTGGTTTGAAGTAATTTGAAGTTGTTAACTTTTAAAATATTCTTTAGGAGTAGGTTTTAATTATGCTTACCATAGCTCACTAATCTTACTCAAAAACTTACTGTAAGTGTATAATATTATTTTAATTCAGATTTTTTAATGCATTTACAAACGCAAAACATCAAAATCAATACTTTCACGAGATGAATTTCATCATGCCGAGTAGATTACCTTTTTTTAATGCGATTTAACCACTCGACTGTCCGCGCTGTCAGACTATGATGTGGGATAACTGTCCGGCGATATCGCGCGACGGTTGCATGATAAAAACGATTATATAACGAAAAGTATAGATGTGATTACGAAAACAAAAATACTGGTAGATAGGTAATAGTTATAAATATATAAAAAGTTGAAAATATAATATACTAACTATACTATAATATATACTATACTTAATATATATATATATATATATACTATACTCAATACATACTTTTTAAGTGCAGAGCGGTTAATAAAACAGAGAAAATGTCTGTTACGTAATTATGGTCAGCCAAGCAATGACAAAAGTTTTGCCTAGTTCAATGAAAGACAGTAATACCGATTAATCGTTGTTGCTTTCATATGTTTTGGTGATAATTAATTATAAATAAATATCCTTTGGACATTCCCACACATCGCCATCTAGTCCCAAAGTAAGCTACTAAAAGCTTGTGTTATGGGTGCCAGATAACGAATATAATACTGAAATACTTTTTGTTTGTAAATACATACATGATATACATAGAAAACACCCAGACCAATACAAACAGCCATTTTCATGCACACAAATGTTTGTATTGTGCGGGGATCGAACCCGCAACCCGCTGCGTAGTAGGCGATTTCTCGACTACTACACCAGACGGGTCGTCGAAAGAAGTCGTGATAAGAATAAACATTTGTATTGTCGTGGAATATGTATTTTCACGCTATTTGATCAGCAGCGTTCACTTATTTGTCATGTAATGTTGACTTAAAGTGACTCAACTCGGCTCATGGACCAAAATATTGCATAAAAATTCGATAGTCGGTAACGTGGCACACACACTTCGCCTGCACAATCAGCAAAGATATAATGTAGTTAGGAAATCGAACGCCACCACGCGCCTGAAGGCGCATACATTTTACTTATTAGTTATCATCATTTTATTGCCTCGCAGAAAGCGTGATAAGCAGAGTATTCACATCGGGCATAAAGGTTTCTTTGTCTTGTGCGAATTTAAACCTTCTCGCTACACTTAAGATTTTATATATACCTTGCTCCTCTCGGGCCTCAAATCTACAACCATCATGCTTCGATCGTGATTCAGGTAGCGCCTGCACTGAAAGACACCACTTTACGCCCCCGGTGAATTATCTAAGTGTTTTTTTTTTTATGACGCAGGGTTCTGATAAGAAAGGATTTTCCGAAATTGTACCCCTAAAAGGTGGGAAACTTTGTATGGGAATGTGATTTCTTAGTCCAATCTACTCCAAAATTTTCATTTTTTTTAAAACAGAATTGATAGAAGACCATAGAGGATGTCTTGTAGTTTATTAAAATTCATCTCCTAAGGGGGAAAAAAAGGGATAGAATGTTATTCTGGGGGTGATTTGCTTCGAAATTGATATCAATAGATACTTCATTTATTTTTTTTGAATGTGTGGACATGTCTGAAATCTATGCTTTGACACGTGGTTTTTTAATTGATGTTGCTTGCTTGTTAAGTTTTATTTCTTACTCCTTGATCATACGCACCGAGAAAAAGGGCGAAACAGTGCTCGGTCGGCTGAACGAAGTGGCGAGAGAATAGCTCGGCTTCCGTTCTTCTTAGCAGGCCGCGGGTCACACTTCCGCTTCCCGCACTGTCTCTATCGCTCACTCGGCAGGTCTGACTGAACGGGTACTAGCTCGAGCGCGCTTTTTTTGATATAGTATGTTAAAATATTATTTTGTTATTTAAAACAACTCCAAATTAAATAACAATACACCATGTCTGCTAGTACTATCAAATGGGACGTCGAAACAACTATACAATTTAAACATCCATAGTTTAGTCCAAATCCAACTCGTTTTCCAACAATTTCTATAAGTCTTCAGCTAATAGTGCAATGAGTCACTTTGTATATTTTCTTACAATCTTGTTTCGCTCCATTGTGTGTGAATTAAAACCTTAATACTCGTAGAGCCAAACACGTGCGAACAGCTACTTGCTAACATACATTACTGTCTCGCCCGTTTGCTCTGTACGTGTGATCAAAGCATGGGAATAGAATAAAATCATTTATTTGCGTTTAAACATAGTAATTACATAGGCATTCCCTACAGCATCTGGTCGCAAGTGGTCTGTATACAGTGCGATCCGAGGTCTCTACTGGGTCGTTTGTTCATCTTGTCGGTGGACATCCTTTAGCTCCTGTGGTCGAAATGTCTTCAATCTAGGGAGATCTATGCTCAGCATTCGACGTCCTTTGGCTGTTATGATGGTAACGATGGTTGTTGCCTTACATATGATTCCCGTACACTTTGAAATTATCCCTTCAATCATGCTTTGAAATAAAAAAAGTAGAATTAACTATCAGAGTTTGATTTGCAATGACTACAAACAAATCACAAGTTCAAATTCTTAAGGTAGCGGAAGAAGACTAGAGGGAAAATGCTTCTCCCACGGCCACGCAATAGTCTTAATGTATCATGATGCTCGAGGGTAGCCCCCTTGGAAGCCAGGTCTTTCGGTCTTTCATCGAACGAAAGAAATATAATTGAAGGTAGCTGTAGTATCAGATAAAAGAACTATCTACCTGTTGTGTGTATCGAGAGGTACAAAAATTAACTTAAAAAAAAATAAGTTAAAACTGACTTCAAAACCAATGGCGCGCTCGTGTTTAGATGGGTAACAGTTCCGACCATTTATGTGGCGTGTTTCACGAGCTACTCCATGCTACGGAATTCACGTTAAGCCGTTGGTCTCGGCTACTGTCGGTTGATATTAGTCGTTAAGCCTAGTCAGAGGCCTTTGGGCGGCTTAATAACATCTGAGCGAGGTTAGTCGCTTGCCTTGCAAACACCCCTCCACCAATCCGCACTGAGCTCGCGTAGTGGAGTATGGTTCAAACTACCTCATAGTTGAAGAAAGGCCTTGCCTAGCAGAGGGACGTTGTAACGATTCCCCCCTTCCGATCATGTAGGGACTACTGTTATCTAAATAGACCCAATGATTGAAGAACAATATTTAATTAACTAAGATGTAATTTGGCAGTGTGATCGTCTAGTCTAATGGTAGGACCTTACGTTGTGTATTTATATAATAACCAAATTCTTTTAGAGGTAGGTACGTTAAAATTATAATACGCTTAACAAGGAATATTATGGGGTGTGTGCGCATTTATAGGAAGGGGAAAATGGAAACTTGCAAAACCGCTGGTCATTATAACTAATAATAGTTCATACAAAATGAAGCAAATCTCACCACTCTCCTTGCATTCATAATTTGAATTGTCTTTTATTTGACCTCCTAAGGCGCAATTGCGGTGGCGGTCGCGTTTCCGCGGTGGACTGCGTGCGCGTACGCAATTCGCGCGGTGTCAGGATACACGTTACGTAAACAGTTATAAAATCTTATTGAAACAAGCTATTATCATTCTGTAAAAAGCTTATTAATACTGAATAAATAACTTATGCTTGTAATAAAAAAAATGTATTCAAAAATGAAAAAATAGAACCAAACAAATTCGTGGTAGGGTGACGACATATACGAAAAAAATTGCGAGAAAAAAAAATCGAATTTTAATCAATAACTGACAGCAACCGGATGTGTTTGCGGTCTATGGTGTAGAAACATCTGTTTTTTACTCATAAAGGTCAACATGCCCAAGGAATAAGCATTTATACACCCATTTTTTTTTTGCAAAAAAGTAATTAAAAAGCGCCCACAGGTGGGCGCTTGGTATAATCGCGAAACTCATGCTCAGCGCCCACCATCGGGCGCTCTGACTATCCAAGGGTTAATCCTATAAATATCATTAGTTAAGACCTTGTGGGTTTTTTTAAGGCTTTGCTCCTCCAACGCCTCCCCAACATGATGGCCCCAATTTTATTTAGACTTTCCCTGGAATGGATCCTTCTTGATTTACGTATTTTT
The DNA here is from genome assembly GCA_963924145.1 of Pyrausta purpuralis. Classification (NCBI taxonomy): domain Eukaryota; kingdom Metazoa; phylum Arthropoda; class Insecta; order Lepidoptera; family Crambidae; genus Pyrausta; species Pyrausta purpuralis. The sequence continues at coordinate 21,811,590 of OZ001649.1, forward strand.
ATGTGAAATATGCGCTAAAAGGAAGACCTGAGCTTAAATACATTTAATATAAATATCTTCCTAACCTTTTTCCCTAAGTGACTTCATGTAAAGTCAACCAAAATATCCTTATGAAAATGCAACCTGAAACCAGAATTCAAATACAACAACATGTTATGTAATGCTGCACCATCGACTATCTACATCTGTGACAATTGTTATAGATTCCAAGCTCACCATGATTGTGGGTGGCATTGCCCCCCGAGGCCAAAGTTTTACTACGTCCACCCTACAGCTTGCTGGAGTAAGAGTGCTTGTCCTCTAACAATAACACACACGGGAATCGTAAGAAAAGCACAGTGATCTTGGACCATCAAAGGTTACAGCAGCACCAATACGAGCGCATTCGAAAGTAGCAGAGCATAATTATTAAATGTTATACTTCCAAAGAATTCTCTGCCACAAGAGATTCCCTGGAAGCACGTTTGTCTATTGTCGTTTAATAATACAGAGCTTATCCAAAAATACCAATGACTCCTTTAAAGAGCGGTTTGAAATCTGCATGAGCTCTTTAGAACCATTGGTATGCGCACATCAGCCAATATTATTTACATTTGGAGTATCAGCACTACATTGAAGTCTACACAAGGACAAGAACACTCAAAAGCACTAGTTCGAGGTCACAACAACAAAGTAGCTAAAGAACTGTTAAAGTTCGAAAGATACAAATCATGTTCAGTGACCAGAATACTAACTGGCCATTGCAAACTGAACAAACATTTGGCCAATATGAACATGACCGTAGACACTCTATGTAGATTCTGTAATACAGAAGAAGAAATGGCCATGCATATCCTCTGCTCATGCGGACCGCTTATGAGCAAAAGAAGTATCCATCTCGGGCGGCACATCATGCACCCGGATGAGATAGCAGATATCACGCTCCAAAGAATCTGGCAATTTCTATAAATTGCCAGATTGAGTCTATACTCAACGGGACTAAGCAGTGAAATTTAAATATAAAGGCGCCTCAATAGATCATACCTGGTCGAGCTGGCAACATTAGAGCCCAACAACTAATAATAAATAAAAAAATCAGCACTACGTTGATCCTTGTTTTGGCAAACTATTCATGAAAATCAAAATAATGTAATATTATTGAAGTCGAAACTGTGTAATACTGTTACATATAGGAATGAAAATTTATATTAAATCCCTGCGCTCAGATATAAAGGGCCAGGTGAATGTAAAGCATTTCTTACCTACCAGTACCTCTTATTAAAATATGAAATCACTAATGCCCTTCAGTAATGCGAGGCTTGACTTGACTCTTAGATTTGCATTCTGAACTTCCTATATTTCAATTCATCTTGAATATTTATACAACAATAAATGTCAGATAACGATAAAATGTATTGGATCCATTCGCTCTTTTATTTATTTTATTGATGTCTTAGGATATGACATCTGATTGTCATAAAGTCCCAACCCTACTGCTGCTTCAGGCTGTCTTAACTGCTACGGGACAGTTAAAATTAGTGTTGAGAAGAAGCAGTGAAACAAACTCAACACACATTATAATAAAGTATCAAAATAAATAATTGATCACATTGAAATTATTCGTTTCACAATCATATGATGGTAATGTAAGCAAAAGAAAACATTATCAGAATTAATTTAGAGATTAAAAGATTAGATATTTTGTAAGTTAAATGACAATATTTGAAATAGTAAAAGTAAAATAAAGTTAGTCCACAACGTCCTACTGCTAAGCAAATCCCCTTAATATGACACTTTTGCATTTGAGTTGGCAAGTTCCATAAATCAGCTTTATCTTCCTGAAAGTGATATTATCATGAATGAATTAATACCAAAATACCAATGAAAGAATTTGAATTTGCCATTAATATTTTGTCAATTTAATATCAATACGAAATAATAATGTCATGTATCAAGTTTTAAAGTAGTTATAGCTTTCATTATATTTTTAAATAAACGATGGTTTAATTCCGAAATAAATCAGTTAAACACGGATGTTAATATTTTAAATCAATAAGTAAACCGCAAATATTAAACTAAATTTTGCCGTAAACACAAAAGTCATAACATTGTAAAATACACATAAAATTATTTCAAAACAAAAGAAATCAAACAAGCTATTTACAAAATATTCACAAAAAAGTGGAAAGCAGTTTACAAAAATTACAAGTTTGACATTATTTATAATAAAATAGTTATGAAAATGGTAAATAAATACTTAGTAAACTTAATATAATATATTTTAAGCACTTCAATCGAGCTTGTAAACTATTCCATTTTCCAGTGATAACATAAAATAAAATGTTAAGAAATCTGTTGTATTCTCAAATACTAAATTAAATTCAATCTATACAAACATACATACATACAGGAACTTTTCAGGTAATAATATTGTATATAAACAAACTCCTTTCTAATAACTTTAAAGATTGTCTCTAGGGAGTCGAACCCAAGACATGTATGTAAATAGCGATTTCCACTTGACTTCGTCCACAAATTCAGACTAACAATATTTAACAACGTATTTAAAATAAGACGTTTGATTGGTAATTTCATTAAAATATTCGAGAATCGAACCCAAACCACTTGCATTCATTCTAGAAATTTAATTTCAACAAAAATATTTGTAGCTTGGACTGAAACCTAGAGTCCTTATAAAACACCATATGGCTGACTTTCTATATTCTAGACTCAAAATACCAACAACGGGAATAGAACCCATTGAAAGCACAAACTATTCAATTACAATTAATTACATAAAAATCAATAATCTCTTCAATAGATATCTTAACTAGATAAAATCACTTACCAGAAAGAACGCCTTACTTTTTTACCAACATACCTAAGATGAAAACCTAACTAGGCTATCGTAAGCCCTAAAATACCCAGAAACGCGGATCCAATGACTTTAAAGCTATTCGACGATAATGCTGCGCCAATTCTTCCCCTGAAGTTCTGCCACAGCCAGCTCCTCCTTATTACACTCGCGTGCACATCTATTGAGCGCTCCCTAAACCTTTCCGAAATCGACTGTCCCTGAACTCACTCGCCAATCGGTTTTGTTTCTTTCAGAACCCCCTGCGCCCTTACATATGACTTTAAACTGTTCTAAGCAACTCTCTTCATTAGGACAGGTTCTCAACTTTAAGTGAACGCTTACCTATTTGTATTGAAAATTTAAGGTTTGCTACGATTAATGTTCTAGTCACTCATATTTTTGTACTCAAATTTTAATTTGTCATTGTCCTAATAGTATCAAGTCAATTATTTTCCCGTATTTATGATAAAATACATTCCTCAATATTGACTTATATAATATCGTTATTTTATGATTTAAACTACCTATCGGCACTATTAATCCATAAACGTACTGAATATTCGCAACACGATTTGAAATTATAGCAACATCCTTCTTGTATTCGTTTATAAGCCAAAGGTTGACTACCACTGGTCATCCCAAAACAACGTAGGTACTTGAAGAAGGTCGTCTGCGCAACACATTTATTCCTTGGAATTTGAGACAAAACTATTAGATTTGGCTTTAATTGGTTTGAAGTAATTTGAAGTTGTTACCTTTTAAAATATTCTTTTGGAGTAGGTTTTAATTATGCCTACCATAGCGCACTAATCTTACTCAAAAACTTACTGTAAGTGTATAATATTATTTTAATTCAGATTTTTTAATGCAGTTACAAACGCAAAACATCAAAATCAATACTTACACGAGATGAATTTCATCATGCCGTGTAGATTACCTTTTTTATTGCGATTGAATAAAACAGAGAAAATGTCTGTTACGTAATTATGGTCAGCCAAGCAATGAAAAAAGTTTTGCCTAGTTAAATGAAAGACAGTAATACCGATTAATCGTTGTTGCTTTCATATGTTTTGGTGATAATTAATAATAAATAAATAATCCTTTGGACATTCCCACACATTGCCATCTAGTCCCAAAGTAAGCTACTCAAAGCTTGTGTTATGGGTGCCAGACAACGGATATAATACTTAAATATTTTTTGTTTGTAAATACATACATGATATACATAGAAAACAACCAGATCAATACAAACAGACATTTTCATGCACACAAATGTTCGTATTGTGCGGGGATCGAACCCGCAACCCGCTGCGTAGTAGGCGATTTCTCGACTACTACACCAGACGGGTCGTCGAAAGAAGTCGTGATAAGAATAAACATTTGTATTGTCGTAGAATATGTATTTTCACGCTATTTGATCAGCAGCGTTCATTTATTTGTCATATAATGTTGACTTAAAGTGACTCATCTCGGCTCATGGACCAAAATATTGCATAAAAATCCGATAGTCGGTAATGTGGCACACACACTTCGCCTGCACAATCAGCAAAGATATAATGTAGTTAGGAAATCGAACGCCACCACGCGCCTAAAGGCGCATACATTTCACTTATTAGTTATCATCATTTTATTGCCTCGCAGAAAGCGTGATAAGCAGAGTATTCACATCGAGCATAAAGGTTTCTTTGTCTTGTGCGAATTTAAACCTTCTCGCTACACTTAAGATTTTATATATACTTGCTCCTCTCGGGCCTCAAATCTACAACCATCATGCTTCGATCATGATTCAAGGTAGCGCCTGCACTGAAAGACACCACTTTACGCCCTCGGTGAATTATCTAAGTGTTTTTTTTATGACGCAGGGATCTGATAAGAAAGGATTTTCCGAAATTGTACCCCTAAGAGGGTGAAAAGGTGGGAAAGTTTGTATGGGAATGTGATTTCTTGGTCCAATCTACTCAAAATTTTCATATTTTTTTTTAACAGAATTGATAGAAGACCATAGAAGATATTTTGTAGCTTATTAAAATTCATCTCCTAAGGGGGTAAAAAAGGGATAGAATGTTATTCTGGGGGTGATTTGCTTCGAAGTTGATATCCATAGACACTTTATTTATTTTTTTGAATGTGTGGACATGTCTGAAATCTATGCTTTGACACGTGGTTTTTTAATTGATGTTGCTTGCTTGTTAAGTTTTATTTCTTACTCCTTGATCAGTTACAGTTCAGTCCGTTCGACTGTGGAATTCACCACCACTGCATATCCGACAATCCCAGTCCCTTCCGGTGTTCAAAGCTAGGGTAAAAGCGCATTTCCTTTCGCTTTAAAAATTGACGTAAAATTTTCTATAATGGATCTATCGTAGTATGCACGTATATTATATGTATTTATTAATTATATATATTTATTACCAACATACCTAAGATGAAAACCTAACTAGGCTATCGTAAGCCCTAAAATACCCAGAAACGCGGATCCAATGACTATTAAGCAATTCGACGATAATGCTGCCCCAATTCTTCCCCTGAAGTTCTGCCACAGCCAGCTCCTCCTTATTACACTCGCGTGCACATCTATTGAGCGCTCCCTAAACCTTTCCGAAATCGACTGTCCCTGAACTCACTCGCCAATCGGTTTTGTTTCTTTCAGAACCCCCTGCGCCCTTACATATGACTTTAAACTGTTCTAAGCAACTCTCTTCATTAGGACAGGTTCTCAACTTTAAGTGAACGCTTACCTATTTGTATTGAAAATTTAAGGTTTGCTACGATTTATGTTCTAGTCACTCATATTTTTGTACTCAAATTTTAATTTGTCATTGTCCTAATAGTATCAAGTCAATTATTTTCCCGTATTCGCCCATGACTATTAACATTGTCGGATATGAAAAACGGCAACTTAACAGGAGAGCGATGCAAAGTGTATTTTTTTTATATTTTTGTACATAATCGAAAGAGAAAAGTGAAAATTTCGAGTAATGCTGTGCAAGTAATGTGTATTTAGGACATTATTATATGTAGCCGGTATTTAATGTGTAAATATGAGAAAAGTCACTTGTAACCCTTTTAACGGTATCAAATGAATGCTGATTGGTCAGAAGTGCCAGATTCGACATTGTTGCCTGTACGAAATTGATTATGACTTATCGGAAGTGGTATTTACGTCATTGTTAAATGTTTGTAAAACTACGTTGTATGTAAAACTTACTGAAAAATGTAAAGAAATAATATTTTAATTTGTCAATAAAGAAACCTTATTCGAATAAAAACATTTACTTCAAAGAAATACAAAGTCTTTCTTAATATTTATATGATTAAGGATCTGAATTTTGCAGCAATAATCATCACAGCCCTTTATTTAAGTGTAAACTTAGATTTTTACAAAAGTTTACTTTTAGTTGGCCATCTACAAAAGAGAAAAAACAACTAAGCAAAACACAAAATCTTCTCACTACTGAAAGTAGAAAAAAACTATATTTTCATAGGTAATATTCATCACAGTCCTTGGTTTCAGTGTAATTGAGATTTATTAACCAATTGCAAGTCTTTAAATTGACAAACCACAAAGAAAATATAAAATCAAATTATCAAAAACCCAAATTCTTATTACTGAAGGTTCTAAAAGAATTCTTCTATCTCTAGATTTATTTATTTATTATTACACAAATTGTTAAAAATCACAGCTTTTTGTTTCATGACAATTAATTATTATTACTTATAAATATATTTAATACCATAACTAATTTAAATCAATCTTCTTCACCCGATATTGCTTCCGATCCATCATATAATTTAAATTTTCATAAAAAAAATGATATATTGAAAGGATTATGCTACTTTTTCATAAGCCAAGTAAATCTTTGTTTGTTGCGACTTTTGGGATTTTTTCCCTCATACGCCTGTTTGATGGAAAATTCGCGAGATAATCTGGCTGTGTCCCGGGTACCAGATGACAAGACGACAATAATTCTAGGTGCATCCTCAAAATCATAATCTATATTCCATTCTGTCAAAACTATGAGCATTAACCGTAACTTCTTTTACGCGTGTCCAATGTATTTTTTCATTATTTTTATCTTTGTTCCAATTTTAATTTAGCAGCAAGGATTTAAAATCCAGTATTTCTAGAGTTGTCCTCTCTTTAACTTCATAAAGTTCACCTTCAACTTTGGCCCAGTGAACGAGGCAATACCATTCCTCTGGTACATAGATCATCTTCCGGTCACTAGCACGCTTTATGGTGGTATTCCCTTTTCCCATAAAACGGTGAGTAATCGTGGAATTCTGTTGCTGCAAGCAAATAGAGAGTAAAATATATTGGTTTCTATTCTGACCCGCGCAATTGTCAACATAGTTTTGCACACCTTGACATGAGTGACATGCCACAATGAGTTTTGTAAACGTATAACAAACTCCAACTGACGTCGACGTCTCCTAGATCCCAAAAATAATTTAAAAAAATATTACTCTGGTTTTCATCAAACTTACTTGAGCATTTTATTTGACATGTTTCGTTGCATGGTTCTTTTAATCCTTTGGCTGGTACTTCATTTCCTCTAGCATTAGCAAAACACTTTCCTTAATTCTTTGCAAATTTCCTCTTATTAACCACCCAATTTTCTTAATGGTTTAGCCTTTACTTCCCTTTATGTGTTTTAAATGTGAGTTGAAATGCGAGTTTGATCATTTTTGTCAGAAGTCCACCTAAAAGCTTGTTACGGATGCTACAGAAGGTGCAGGCAAATTTCCATACAAGTCGTCATTGGTCAAAACTGGAGGGCTCACGTTTTCAAAACAGGCACACAATTCTACATGGCATTCATGTATTGAGATGGTGAATGCATTGAAGTTCGAGCGTCACTAGTTACATTGTCTATTTAAATTTCATAATGAGATTACTATTTTCTATATTACCTTCATTTTCTTTGCTGGATAATTCGATTTCTTTTCTACATTATTATCAGGTGGCGGAAATGGTGATGGTACCGGTGTTGTAGAGCTGACAGGGACATTTACTTTGTTAGCTGATATCTCGTCATCATCGTTGAATATATTGCCGAGAAATCATGCATTTGAATTAACTTATCTTGAAAACTTTCCGGTAAAGGAGATTCTAGAGGAACTGAAAAACGAACACACTTTGATTGTATTTATTTATTAAAATATAAGTATTAATTTGTATTAAAATAAAATAATTTATTTTAACAAGCATACAATTTTAATATTTATATGTAGGCATTAAGTAAAAACTTGATTTTCTAACAAATATGACTTACTTTACAATTCAGCAATGTATGTTAAGGCACTACCGACGTTCAACTCATTTGAAAAACTGCTTAACAAGGGCAGATATTGCAGTTCTGATATTAAAGCCATTATAAAAAACAGAAACCCACGTCGAATGTGGCACTAACGATATTTCAGCCATTTAAAAAACTGATTAACAACGTAGGATATGACACTATTGACAATCAATCTATTTCAAAAACCGATTAACAACGTCGGTTGTGGTACTACGGACATTTAAGCAAATTCTGAACCCAATTAGCAATGTCGGGTGTGTTACTACCGACATTTTAGCTATTTCAAAAGTCGACTAACAACGTCGAATGTAGAACATACTACATTTTTAAGTTACAGGTAAGGGAACGCTAATCATTTTTTTTATTTCATTAACAATACTATTAAACCATAAACTTAAATGTAATAAATGGTCAAATTAATACAATAAATGATAATGAATACCTGTTTCCATACTTGGTTTCTTTTAAGTCACAATGTTTTCGTCCGCATGTAACTCCATTTCACTTATATTATTACTACTTTCTATACCGCTTTTTGTAGCTAGTTTTATCAAACGTGCTGATCGATTAAACATCGTAAATGGTGTTCAAAAGTAAAGGATTAGCAATTAACTGTCTTAAATAACAAGTGACAAAGCGACATCCTTTCATCCCGCTAACATAGTCAGAACTGGTAGATCGCGCGCACTCTCCCACCCTCGCGCCCCGCTAAAACTGTTGGTAGTTATAACCCGACATTGTTAACGAGTTATTTAAAAAATATCCGACTTTTTTAACGTAGCTAATTTAAAAACTTTGAATAATATAATATTTTTCTTTTTAATTGATGATAGACATGATTATTTAGATGCGATTTGTGAATTAAAATAAAAAATGTCATTTTGCAGTACCGACAATGTTAATAGTCATGGGCGTTATGATAAAATACATTCCTCAATATTGACTTATATAATATCGTTATTTTATGATTTAAACTACCTATCGGCACTATTAATCCATAAACGTACTGAATATTCGCAACACGATTTGAAATTATAGCAACATCCTTCTTGTATTCGTTTATAAGCCAAAGGTTGGCTACCACTGGTCATCCCAAAACAACGTAGGTACTTGAAAAAGGTCGTCTGCGCAACACATTTGTTTCATGGAATTTGAGACAAAACTATGCGGTATTTGCGACATTGTAATTATAGTTAAAATATATGAAGCTTAAAAATAACTTACTATATTGAATCAGAAAGTATTTTTGAACTTTAATTTGGCAGGGTTGGGTTGTTACAACGTTACAAGCTAACTTTACTGTATGGGAATGGAGTAATACCAAAACGCGCAGAAAAAGTCGCGACTTTTGGGCCCCTTTTGTGAGGGGGCCCGCTAGTTTATTCATGTATTATATTTATCGGTAAGAAACGGTAATAAGAAATTACTAAATTTTTAGCGATTTTGAAAAAAAGGAGTTTATCAATTCGTCCGGTATGTGATCGTGTCGATGCGAGTGTCTTTAGAATTGGATACTATTTAAGTATGATTAGTCGTATATGTTAGGGTTCTAAGTAAGCACGTGTTCAGAATTTTATTAAACATCTATTACATTTGGTACAGCATCAGATGCAGAACCATTAGATTTTACTTAATAACAACAAACAAAATTTTTAAAATTAATGGTGAAATTTTTTTAACAAATATTTTGGACGTTTAGGGTCTCTCTAGCCCCAAACTTAATATTGGACTTTATATTCAGCGCCAAAGACGAAAACAAAATTTAACCTATTAATAAACATGAAAATTAGTCTGTAAGTTGAAATAAGAGTACCAATAAAGCTGGCTAAAATAATTTAATGTTAAACTTGTTATGGGTTAAGCACATAACAAGTTTAACATTAATTTATTTGCGCCTATATAAAGAAGATAATGAAAGAAGATAATGTATTTAAAAAAATGTTTTATTTACTTGTTTGTTGTTATTTAGTTAACAAAGTAGGTAGTTATAACTACCGTTCTTAAATGGTTGTAAATAAAAATATTTAATTAATAAATATATATATATATTAAATGTCTACATTCGTATTTACAAAAATACAGAACATATTACTAGCTAGTTTAGTACATTAACCCTAAAAACTGCCTCGGTGGCGCAGCGGCAAGAGAGTCGCACTTTAAAGCGACGGCTGTGCTAAAGGTCCCGGGTTCGATCCCTGGGTCTGGCCAAAAAAATAAAGCTGAGTTTTTCTGTAAATTCCAAAAATTCTGTTATTCTGGAAAGTTTTTCTGTGCCAGCCGGTTACTCATTGTGACTGGCCACCGTAGTCAAAATCGGCTAGGACTTCGTAATTATTTTTTATCATGCCTAAACTAATTTATTGAGAAACAATGATTTTATAAAGACACTCACTTATCACACGGATGGAATGCGAATCACCTCAGCAGGCAACATTTCGATTGCATTATTCAACACGAGCCAAACTGTTTTTCTTTTCTTAACTTTCCTTGGATTGTTTAGAAGTTAATGTATACTGAACAATGAAATCGCAAAGATTGTATACGAAGTTCGAAGTAAAGCATGTATGATTTGAATCATAAAAAAGTTTAGTAGAAAAATCTGCTTATATACACAAAGTTATGTTTATTACAAGTAAAGTAATAGAGACCATTATTAATTTTTTACGCCAATATGAGCTATAAAATTATGAACCTAAAAGTTATTTATAAGTTAGAAAAATAATTAATATTACTTACACCAAATCCTTATACCAAGCGCCTTTGAAGATTTAATGAAATTATTATTCCTTCGGCCGCAAGTAAATTGTATTCATTATTTTTTCATAAAGGAAGCTTATTGCTTGATATTGGTAATTTACAGTCCATAAAACAAAAGGTAATTGTTTTATCGTTTGTTGATTATTTTCTTACAACACAAGATTGAGTTTTAAACATCAAATGGATCTTTTGTTCTATTTTTGTACAAATTTTAAATGGAATAATATGCTTCTTCCGATACTGTTGCGCACCAGACTGATCCACCAAGTACTGAATACTTGGCGGACTTTAATGCAGTTCACAAGTAGGCATATGCGTTATACATATGTGCACTCTGTGCCCCTTCACTCTCTGGAACGACTAAAGGTCGGCGCCGTCTAATCAACCCGGCACGGGAACGGCACCAACGAGGCGTCAACCATACGGAAACGCGTTACGTAAAAGGAACAGCAACGCCACGGATAGGATCGGCATCGGATAGCGAACGCTTCGCGTCGGATCGTGTTTGATACAACTTATGACAGTTCTTCTTGTGAATGACAGCCCGTTTGACAGGGTGGATGAATAGTTGTCAACCAGCGAATGACGCACCGTAAGCGCGTTAAAAAGCATTCGCAGCTAGTTGAGAGTGGGTGAGTTGGTCTTGATCCAACGTGGTGTCGATACGCAGTTGATAGATGTGCATTGAAGTATGGAGTTTCATACAAATAATACTTAACGCCTCGAGTTGATACGGTGCTGTCACCGTGAATATGATCAGAAAAGTTAGTTCTTCCAGCTTGGTCGGGCAGCTTCACGTGCATTTCAAGGTACAGGAGTATAATTACCATCAACTTCCTGACCGCGCTGTTTTAGTTTATCGTAGTAATTTTAGGTTAGAATGGAACATTATCCCGATCCGGAATTCAAACCCAGGACCTTTTTGACACCTCTTGGTACCCAGCAAACTGATCATTAAACTAACAACTCTACAATCTATGATGAGTTTTCGAAACTGTGTACCAAATCTAATTTATTGAAATTACCTGGAAGGATCCAACTAACTCTGAAGTAGACCAAGTTATGGCAAGTAAGTTAAACTCTCTGAATAAATTCAAAACCATGCAGTTTCGAGAAATCCGTGCAATATCGCAGAAACATACAAAAGTGGCGTCGCTCGCTACTCACGCAAGTATGTAAGTAGGTTAGTTCCGCAGCTCCACTACTGATTCGAGAATGCAAAACTATCTGCAAAGTAGATAAGGTCAGCCGCAAGCTTGCGACATCGCTAACTTGCCTTTTACCCGTAGCTGACCTAGACGATCGTCTATGGGTATAGCACACCATACAATAATGAAGCCGAAACCAGGCTAAAAGATACACAATCACCCCCTTGTTACACAAAAAAGATATAACCAGGTTTAAACAAAGATTAAAAATATGGGACCATTTAGAATGCCCCCATTCCTGACTGCCAGCAAATAACATATTTTATTAGTACGGAACTAAGCCTGGTACTAAGCTAATTATTTCATAAAGGAGTTAATGTTTAAGCAGCAAAAAATACGATTATGGTTCCTCGTCAACGTAACCATTGACAGTGTCTTACTTTTAGTAAGCATAGGCTCTTGCATGGGCGCGAGCTTACAAGCGGATTAATAAAGTTGCAAAAGTTTTGTTTATAATGTTAAATTATGTCTCTAAACTGTAGCTTGCTTGTTTTTAGTGACTATTTAAATAATCATGAACCAAAGAATTTATGTACAACAGAATAATATTAATTTGATTACGAGTACTAAAAGGAAAGTCGGCTCTGTAGAAGAGGAAGCACTTTAGTAGGTACCTACTTGAAGCTTGTTATAAATAGAGTGTCTATGTGTAAATATGAGTAGTACCAACGTGTTAATAGTAAGAATTGAAATTATTTTTTGAAGTGAAAACTTCTTTAGCGGCGTTGAGCACTTTTGTGGGATGGGGGAAAAATGTGAAACTCGCGTCAGGACACGTGGGCTGATCGAAAAACCGTAAGACGGTTGGCGAAATTATGGATGTAAGTTGATTTTTCTGAGAGATAAACTTTTTAATGTAATTTAATATAATATAAATTGTAATGTTTGTGTACGATAGCGCAATAAATAAATATTGTATTCTATAAAAATATTATATTATTATTATTATTTTTGTTTATCTATTGCAGATTCTCTCTTCTGTATGAGGTTTTATTTCCATGTTCAGACGGGTATCAACCAAGCCTGACATGATAAAAATATTATAGTTAGTTGAATCGGTGACACGTGACGAAGATAAAAATTTACGGGTTATCCTACAAGTGTTCAAAATTACTACCTTTTGGATCAAGTGTTGTATACTATGGTGGATTTGCAGAGTGTCTAAACTTTTTAATAATGACTTGGGTATTACGCCTGTAGCAGAGAGGACTATTGGTACAATATGAACAGTTTGGACATTCCATTGTGTTTTAATATGTATTGCTAGGTCGGTATATTTACTAAGTTTTTCGTTTATTGTACTTTGTATATTATGAGTGTTCGGAACAGCTATGTCAATTAAGTATACAGTATTTTTGTGTTATAATGAGTGGTCTTGTCTGTTATAATTGTTCGGTCCCAATATAGTTTGAATAAATTATTGTCTAATACTGGATTGGTAGTGTATTTATAGTATGGTGATTTTTCATGTATGAAATTACATCTGTGTGCTAAATATTGATGGATGACAGCTGATAACTGGTCGTGACGGTGTTTATAATCGGTGTTAGCTAATAATTTACAGGCACTGGTTATGTGTTGGATTGTTTATTTGTTTGTTTTATTGTTTGTTCTGTGTTGGATTTTATTATTATTATTATTATTACTATTATTATTGTATTATTATTATTATTATTATTATTATTATTATTATTATTATTATTATTATTATTATTATTGTATTCTATCACAAAAATGTTAGTACTTTTATATTGATAATAACTATTCAAAAAAAAAAAATGCACAACGTTGATATTCAAGTTTTCACTTCTGCCGGCACTCCCGGAGTGCTTTCACAGTTTTTTTTTTTAAGAACTAAGGCTATTTTACTTTTAACTGAATATCTATGTTAAAATAGAAATTAAGCGAGCAAATACTAAAAACAAAGGCGCGGAAGTACTTCCCTATAAGTATTAAGGCGGAATAATAAGAATTTACAATAAATGACATCATAAAGTCGCAGTATCCCACAGGGTTTTGAATTTCTCAAATTTGCATGTCAAACTTCTCCAAACAGTCAGTGACGATTGAATGGGCAACATTACAATGATAATTAATGTATTTCGTATCTTCTTCGCAGTAGTCAATTAAGCGTGTCAACAAAATTATTTAAACGTGAAACAATACAAATTCATTTCCCCATTTATCACAAACAAGCTAAGGCTCAGTTTATTCTTGAGATCCGAATTCCTTTGTTCAAGCGCATATAATATTCAAGTCGCGCGTGAAGACTTCGCTTCGAGTAGATACTACCCTCGTTTCTCAGACTTTTAATATCGTACAAATCATACTCGTAAGTATTACGAGTGTAAGAGATGTTTAGATTTGTCTGCTTAAATATTGTTTTGGTTTAAATTACGAGGCGACATGATCGCTCAGCGACCAAGCCTCTAAAAATAAAGAGAGAAAAAAAAAAAAAAAAAAGTATTACGAGTGTGGGCGACACATTGACTTTTACGACGTGTTGATTATTTGACAAAAGCGTGTATTCCGGAGAAATATTTAAGTCTATCATGATAAAGAACACAATGACATTGCATTTTAAAGGTGTGAGTATTATATTTATTTAAAGGCAGATTATTTCACGAATATTTCGTCATTAGCTTAGACTTATGTATTATACATTCAGTTGCTTAAAATAAATCAGTGCTTCAGAGATCTTTTTATATTGCTTTTTTTCATGTGTTTCGTCTCAATCTCTAGTTAATTCCTTTTTAATTAAGCAACAACCTACATTAAAAGTGTGAAGATTTTAGTAAGTTATTTCGGGTGCGTCTCATTTGTTATACAATCTTTTGATATAATTCAACTTTGATAACGGTCACTAAATAAGAATCATTTGTTATAGCAACACAGCATTTATTATAACGTTTACTTTAACATAATATATTTTATATAATACCATTAACGTTCATATCTTATAACACCGTTTGAAATAAAACTAATTTTATGTAATATCGTTAATTTGATATTATTGTGTTTGACATACGCATTATTACATATAACTGTTAATTAAGATAATAATCGTTTCGAATAATTTTGTTATTTGAATAACCGTCAAATAATATAACCTTCTTTTGGTATAACTTCTATTGGTATAATTTCAATTGACATCCATTTTTAAAATATACTTAAAATATACTATCAAAAATTCATTTTAAACCCGACTCGCCGTGGTACTTGTCTTCCCGATACTAGAGTGTAATTAAGAAGCCGGAGCGGAGGGAAAGGCTGCACTTTCCGCGGGTGCGTCTCATAAGTTATACAATCATTTGAAATAAATCTACTTTAATAACTATCACTTTATATAAGAATCTTTTGTTATAGCAACGCATTAAATAATTTTGTTTATTTAACGTCAACTTAACATAATATTTATTTTATATAATACCGTTTAGTATACGTTCATATCTTATAACACCGTTTGAAATAAAACAGATTTTATATATCGTTCATTTGATATAATTTTGTTTGTCAAACGCATTATTTCATATAACGGTTATTTGAGATAATATATGTTTAAAATAATGATTGGAAGAAATAGCCGTTAGTTATTATATCCTTCACTTGATATAACTTCCATTGGTATAATTTCAATTGACATACATTTTAAAAATATACTTATCAAAAATATACTTATTTTAAACCCGACGCGCCGTGGTCACTTCGCCGTGGTACTTGTCTGCCCGATACAAGAGTGTAGTTTCGAAGCTATAGGCGCGGAGGGAGAGCAGCCTCCGCCCGCTGCAACAAAGCACAGGCTGTGCAAGCCGAAGCTGCGGAGGTGAGCGTGGGTGACTTGTTGACACCTTGTTGCGTAAGGGCGTAGAGGCTGCACTTCCCGTAGCGCCGGAGATGAGGAAATAATAATGCACGTGTGCTTGCTTGAATGCATGCTGCATGCCTGCATGCATGCTGCATGCCTGCTTGCATGCCTGCTTGCATGCTTGCATGCTGAATGCCTGCCCCTCTTTGTTGGTGTCATCGAGGTTCGGTTAGGTTAGAACAGTAGGAAAACCCATGCGAAACCAAGCAGCTACATTTAAGATAATTTTTATATCACATGATATTATATAAATTGGAGTTTTAAGTGATCATTAAGTGAGAATTATTAAGTGATCATTGTATGTTTTCCATATTATATAAAAAGTTATCGTAAATGATAATTTATTAATGAAACTACTAAAATACTATATGCTATTAAACTAAATAAACGTGATTTGTTTTTATTATTATATCGTGTAAATGTTTTATTAAATGTTATATTAAATGTTGTTTTACTAATTAATTTTTGGTCAACCGTTTGTTTTACGTTCCAGAATTATATATTTTAAAAATGTATCATTCCATCATTATATTAAAAAGTGATATATAAAACGAAATAATATTATGTGACTGTATATGTTTTGAACTTTAGATGTCATGTTGTTGTATAATATATTACACACCCAGTTATCTAGCAAAAGCCGTTTTTTCTTCTTCATAATGGTGAGCGAAAGTGTTTTCACCACAAAGGTGAATCCAACACATGTCCCTCTCAAAACTTTCCCGGCCGACCTGTCATAGTTGTCAAAGTTTGTCAAGTCTGCAGCGGGCCTTTTTATCGGTGACTGATCGTTCGATCAGTTTGACAGCTTGTCGGAAGTGCGCTAGCAATCGGCGGAAATTTATACGCTCAGCCTCTCTGCCATGTCAGAAAGTGAACTATTTAGGTGAAGAAGAGTTGCGATCATACTAAAGAAATATTATGTACTTTTTTGATATATTTTCGATGGTAACTTGTTGAAACAAATGTTTCTACCACGGCTTAGACCTATATTTGCTTTCAAAGTAACTGATAACCGATATAATGTTATGAATAATAGTTTTTTTTTTAATATTTATACGTTTATATATCAGAAATAATATTCCTGTCTTGTGCTGCAAGAACTTTAGTGGTATAACTACGCATACCTATTGTGTTGGAATATGAACTCCTAAGTTTCAACTTTCTAAGAATGTTATATGAACTTAGAAGTTTTCAATGAAACATAATCCTGGTTCAATATGGTTTTTTACTTAGGTTAAATACATAAATTTACAAATGTATATGTAACCTAAGTAAAAAACCATATTTAACCAGCATTATGTTTATTTGAAAACTTCTAATTTAATATAAAAATCTTAATATTCATACCCTAAATATATTTTGAAATATGAAAAGCGTTTCAATCGAAAATATATTTTCCGGTAACGGTGTCTGTATTAAGCCCAAGCTTAGACGTTAAATAAATCATTTAGAAGACGAAATTGCCTTTGAATAATCTTGAGCCTATTCAAAACGCTTCCGACAGCCTTTTTTCAATATAAATGAAAACTTTCTTGAATCCAAGACGCCAAGCGTCTAGCATTTAATTTATATTTTCTCTTCTTTCAAACAATCGACGATAAAAATTACTTTGAATGTTTAAGCTTTCATCCTGGCCCCCATTATGTCTCAGGGAGGTTATTTAAGCAATTAGAATAAGCATAGAGTATCTTTGCATGGTGCTGTCGTTTACATTAAAAGGAAGATTTCAGGGTCATTCCTAACAACAAAGAGTTTTAGTTCTAGTAAAAATATTTAGTACGGGAGTAGATAGCTACCTATTTTCACACATTAACATGGTCTAGGGATATTTCAATTAAACCTAAATTACTAAAATTCTATTGACTTTCTGTTAAGACACCCACATATTTAAATAAACCTTCTTTAATTAAAATATCCCTAGACCAACTAAGACACCTTATGGGTACTAATTTAAAAAAAAACACAAGTGATATAAATCTTATTAGTGATAATCTTGCAAATAGTCCTTTTTAGAATGGGCTGACATGACGTCTTATTTTCCTATTCTATCGAAGAGGACTCACTGTATATCTTTGCATAGCCTCCGAATCCTAACAATCGTGTACAAATGAACCTGATGAATAACACATGGGCTATATTGTATAAAAATATAAATTTTAATAGTGAAGATATGACGATAAATGTTAATGAAGCGGGAAAAATAGTGTCATCATTGGCGACGTCCAAAGTGACAGAAGTGACAACAACGGCGCATGAATACGAAGTTTCACGACGCATCACTGATGGAAGCCGAAAGCAGACGAGATAAGACGTTAAATACGATGATATGTGCAAGTGTAAACGGAGTGAAGGTCTCTGAGGCACATGACGCGGGTAAAACCGCGGGTTTCTGCTAGTATATTAATATTAATTATATGTGTGATATTAAGGTTTGCATGATGATAGTAAAATAATTATTATAATAAAATGTAATGATACCATTGACCGTTATAAAAGGTTTTAGATTTTTCTAAGTGATCGCAATTTTTTCTATGTGTGTACGTAGTTTTTACTAAAATATTTATTAAGATTATTTTATGAGATAACTTCAGTTACCTACAATTGTCAAAGTTATTCGTAAATTGGTTAAAATATTATAAATATTGTAGGTGAATATCAGACTCTGTTTGAGACTATGTCAAAGAGAGCTTGCAACGCCATTATCTCAACTAGCTCGTATAAAATATGTAAAACCGTGCAACGGAATTAAGATTCGATGCATATTTACATTTTTGTTTTTATAGTGTCTTGTTTTGTAACCATACAAACTTAATAATATAAATTACACTTGAAAAAGCATCTTTGGCTGTTTGACAGACGAGGAATCGAACCCCGTGTCTTACGCTATCCGGGCGTATGCCTATACCACTCATCCACTGTCACATTGGTAAGCCTGTTGAATTTTGCAAGCGCTTACTTCAACGCGTAGGCTGCGTGACTTCAACAATATTGCGAGATTGCTCTTACAATATCCAAACGAAATATTTTTACAAATATTTAACAATCGGTTGAGATGAAGGAAGTCAATTTTTATTTACATTTTTGTTTTTATAGTCTTTTGTCGCTATACAAACTTAATAATATAGTGGTATAGGCATACGCCCGGATAGCGTAAGACACGAGGTTCGATTCCTCTTCTGTCACACAGCCAAAGTTGCTTTTTACACGTGCAATTTATATAAGATTCAATGAATTTGTCTAGTCTCAAAGAATATAACGTCAGACAGCTAAACATTACACGCGCGCAATGAATTGATTTTCTTTCAGCCGTAGTAAGTTATTCTTTGATCAACGAAACTTTGTTTCATACGAATTAATGAATCGCAAAATTGTATTTAATATAAAAGTTTGGTAAAGTTTTGCCTAAAGTTGAGACTTTTTGTTAAAGTCAAAGTAAAAGCTTCTTAGTCAATATTTTATATCCAGCGATGACCCATTTATGGAGATTTGGAATTTTAATTTGAATGAAATAAACATATTTTGTTCCATTGCATTAAGGTTGATATTGTAACTGCACAGCATCCTAAAGCAACGCGTTCCTAATCACTTCTTTCACTGCGAACGACGCTTAGTCGAGACAGGAGTCAGTAGGCAGTTATATCAGCAGGCTGCTGCGCCACGCCCTTGCTGAGATTATTATTATTTATACAGGGTGACTTTTAAAACATCTGCTCATAATTCATAATCCCTTCCACATATTAAAATTAAAATCAATTGTTAAGAAATATCATTTGATGAAACCGTGAAAAATCATATTTAATATGATTTTTCACTTTAGAATTGATCTTTGCTTCATTAAACTAATAAAGGACATTGTTCCGAGTCTATACATCGTTCGCCTAAGAACCAACAGTGATGTAAAGTATCTTTCTAGGTTCGAAATGACATGTATTTATATGTAAGAACAATATTTTTTAACGGACACTTCTATAAGAACATAATAATAGCTTTATCATAGTGAATTTTAGGTTATGTTTTATTAATCTATGTAGTACCACATTTATGCAAATAAATTGATTTGCATAATTGATTAATATGAAACATTATTTTTATTTCATTATATCTTATCGTCGTACTAAGTACAGGCTGCTTGTTTTACCTACTTCTTGATTTCACAAACATGATGTTTAATAATATTGTACTATCATAGTACCTACCTACCTATCTATATGAACAAATTGGGCGCCTTTCTTGCTCCAAGGTTCCCGCGCTTTTTTTTTCTGTCTTTCAAATGGTTGGGTTAGGTTAGGTTAGGAAAAAAGGAAAAGGTTAGTTTTTCGAGGAACAAAGCTGATTTAGCCAATGACGGTATAATATAGTGTTGTTGTAAATGAAAAACGTTGAATTTACAGTACTCCATTTTCTGAGGCACATAATAATTCATTTCTTTTTCGCTTATTCACTATTTACTAACTAAAGTAAGTGAGTGAAGAACGTATTGTGGTATTGGCCAAATCACAAGAGCCCATACAGAGCACAACAGTATAAAAAAGATTATGTAAAGAGTTCAAAATCAAGAAAAGTCCTTTTTAAATTGATTTCATGAAACAAAAGTGTCCGTTACAATCTAATGAATGTTAATACTTGCAAAAAAGAAGACATGAATTTTGGTAATTGTCAAATTGGTGTTGATTCTTAGGCGAATTTTACCAATTTCCTTTCATTTTCATTTTCTAAATGTGACGAATATTATTAAAGTATCAAAAAACTACTCCGCCTAAACGGATCTCGGAAATCTCAGTGATACTTGACCATCAAATCAATTGATTTTAATTTTAATATGTGAAAAGGACTATCAATGATGAGTAGGTTCTTAGTTTAAAATATTTCCAATGTTTTCAAAGTCACCCTGTTTAAATAACTAACCATTGCTTTACTTATTTTGGTGGGTTTACGCACGTGATAGCTTGTCTATTAGAAATAAACAGCGGGCGTAGTCTGATGCATCATTTTTGACATTTCGCGTCGACAATTTCAATTTTATGATTTTCTAATTCATCAAATATCTTTTTAACTTATGTAGCTATATCTTTGATAAATCTTAAAAAATATTAGTAGTTTTTTAAGCAATCAAATGCAAATTCTTCTCAATCAATAAATACACGAAAACACCAATTTTGTCTCAGCATTTTTCGAGCGCCACCTGGTGGTTTTACACGGAACTATGTCAAGACTTCTGACACAGGGCAACATTTTAATGGAGTTTTTTTTTAAATGTGATCCTTAGTAAAATGTGTTTTTTATTCTACTCGCTGATGCAATTAAAATAATTTCTACTTTGGAGCATTTACCGTTACACTTGTATATACGTATAATCTCTCTTAAAGTTCCACTGCAGATTTTTGGTACACGCTGTATAATTAAAAATGTTTTGTATTGTAATACCTAATTACATTTTTGTTTTAACAGTGATTTGTCACTATACAAACTAAAAATATAAATTGGATTGTCAGACGAGGAATCGAACATTACAACCGCCACCAACGCATTTGTCGGTGGCCGAGTGCTAACATGTTATTACTTAAACGTGTAGGAAACGCAATGGTAGAACAATATACTGTTTAACAAAATAACACCATTTAACGTTTCAGTCACAAGTAAACAGTAATTTGAAATATGCGGCTAAATTACACGTATGTGAAATGTTTCTAATTACTTTGTGACATTGACATATGATTACGTATAGAAATTAAATTGTGTGGCTTAATGGCATACCATGTGTATTCTCAAGGGGCCTGCCGAAAGACACATTTAATTATACTGCGAACGCAATATGGATCCGAAGAGAAGGTTTAATCCAATCCACCAATTGTTACTACCTACCTTACATATATTAGATGTGGCCTGTATGTAGGAGCAGAAATTTAGAACACAACCTCTTTAAGTGGTTACTTATTATTAAAAAAATGTTTTTGATTTATTTTCTAACAAAAGAAATCGAACCGTCATTGCAAACAAATGTGCCTTTACATTGTCATTTACTACGAGTTCTAGCGATTTTGATAAACATTGATTAGAGATTATAGCTGTGGATTACTTTATCTCTGAGTTAAAGCATTGTATAGCACTGTAACCAGGACAAGGTAATTAAGTTTACCGTGAAACCATTGGTTAAAACTTTTGCTCATATTACAGGCAATCCACCATCTTTAGTGTTTGGAGGAATAGAAAGGGATTTTACTGTATCTATTTTTGTTACACTGCACCCTGTTCCCTAAGGAGGCGTGTTTGCATGCCCTGTTTGTGTTGCCATAATTGGGATGTTCCCCTTGTTAAAGACGTAGGAGCTGTGCACTCGCGGGATACCGCATGAGTTGATGGAACAACAGAAAAGTAGAACCGTAAAATAATTATTAAGATTACATGAGGGCATCTATTTAAGTGCCTTTAAAATGGTAAGGAGAAATGTAATAAAATCTTTACTAATATTATAAAGCTGAAGAGTTTGTTTGAATGCACTAATCTTAAGAATTACCAAACCGCTTTGAAAATATATTTTTATGTTAGATAGCTTATTTATCAAGGAAGGCCTTAGGCTATAAAACATAACAATACAAATTAGAGCGATAGCAGCACGTCTCTCTAATGTGAAAGGCTTACTGCTGTCATTTTATGTAAGAAATTGAAGGCAGCGCCTAAGTGTTAAAGCGCACAGCCTTTTGCATTAGAGAGACGCGCTGCTGTCGCTCTAATGTGAAGGCGCACTTAATTCCAATGAATATATGTGTTTTGCGTTATAATATTTTACGGGAAATCCGGAATTCACGCGGGCGATGCCGCGGGGGAACGTTAGTTAATCAATAAAATTATATAAAATCATGTTAATACTAATTTCACGAGTTTTGCATCTGTGTCAAATTCGATTCACGTAGCCTTATTAAGGTGCCTACGGTAGTAAGGCAAAACGTCCTAAAAATGTTTAAAATAAAACTTTATAGAGTAATTGTCATGACACACATTCTGCCAAATAATTCACATATCATTAGTTTTCTATCTGGTCTCATTATATCAAAGTCCGCAAACTTTTACTGCGAGTCACGTACTCGTAAATACGGAATCATCAAATAATAGGTAGCTCTTCTGACGCATCCTACGCGTAAAAAAACACTTGAAAAATTCAACAAGCATATGTGTCGGTGGCAGAGTGGTATGTCTATGCTCCCGGATAGCGTAAAACATAGGGTTCGATTTCTTGTCTGAACCAGTAGTTTTATACGAGTAAAATTCGTAAGAGCTATGCTCTTAATATATGTTAAACGTAAGGTACATCAAACAACGTTCCAAAAAAGTCAGTAACTATCAAAGTCGTTAAAAAATATTGCAATTAAGAGCCAGAACTGAAATTCTCGTAAGAAAGTGAACGGACGAAATTTTCCATATTATGCAAATAGCGTTCGAAAACTTGTATGAAATGCTATCAAACTGGTCGTTAATGAGTTATTTCAGTCAATTTTTAACATCTACAAAATCTTCCGTCGAAAGTTGTATTTGCACATGGACATTTCTTTTCAGATGGGCATAAGACATCTCTACCTTCATTCCTATATAGTGCTAAGGGAAGCTGTTTATCATAGGTGTTTAGAATACAAAATAATTCAAAATGATCATTTTTGATAAACCAAACTTCATTCAAATAAACGATAGACAAGGATACTAATTTTCAAATAATTTAAATGCCTTGAACTATTAAAGCATCAGTCAAATCCTTTTTTGGTAAAATTCAATTTTCTAAATTGTACAAAATTTATGGTAATGTATTTCGATTTAGCATGAACAATTAACCATCTTTTAAGCTGTAAATTATTTGTTTTTAAGGCAAAATCACCTTTTTCAAAACAGTCTAAACAGCCCGTTGTTTTACCAGTCGAATAATGTAAACAATCTTTCTATAAAGTTTTTTTAATAATATCAGTGATAAAATTAGTTAGCTATTTGATTTCAAAAAATCTCAGTGTTAAGCAATGAATTACTCGTACCTATGCAGGTTTTTAGTTTTCTGTTTATCTCATTTTAATATTAACTACTTCAGTAAAAAGGAATGTAAAGATTGTATACATTATTTGACAAGCAAAGACGCAGACTTTAAGACGTATCGAACTTCTAAAACAAATATTATTTTAGTTGAAACGTTGTAACTTTAATTGTTACACTTCTCCTGTGCCACCGTTAACTTACAACCATTTTCACATTATGTAAGCCTTAACTCACTCATTAATTCGCCCTCACTATTATTAGTAGCGGTGAAAATTCTCGCCTAATTGCCTGTATAACACGTCACCGGTAATTTCTCAGCTATTACGTGTAACAGGGGGATTTATTTAGTTAATTCGTAGTTAGTTGTATACAACGTCTCATTGTGTATTTATTAGCCGATCTCGAAATAAAGATTTTAGTAATTTACATTGCGACAACGCTAACTCACTCGTTATTGCAAATGGACAATTATTATACGTAGACGTATTATAGTTATAGTAAACACAAAATAATTAACTGAATAATTTTTACGAATCAAAAAGTTTGTTTTCCATCTATACTTTGATTATCAAGCTAAAGAGTTTATTTGTTTGAAAGCCCTAATTTCTGGAATCTCTTATCTATTTGATCGAGTTGAAAATTTATTTTTGTGTTAGAGAGGAGAAGGGCTTTAGGTACGAAACGATAATGACACATGATAATATAAAGGTCTTAATGTTAACATAACGTTAATGAATGCAGACGTGCTTCACAAATTTTAGAAAAATTACAGCAATAAATAGGTACCTTGATGTAGGTTTGTACATGATAATAGTCAAATTGACATGCGTAAGATATTTTTTTATGAAAGTAGGGTATTAATAGTTAACATAATCAGCACAAAATTTAAAAATGTCAGTTTATTTCGTATGATGTAGTGAACGGATGATACCTTATTCTTACATAGTGAAATAGACCCTTGTAAGTCTTTTTTTTTTCAGCTATAAATGGAAATGAATTTAGATACAGGCCATAAGGTGTTATTTCTGAAGGATACAAGTCCCTTTCATAATTGTTTGTCTGTTTGTTATCCGGTCTGCGTTTCTTGCTAATTTATCATCGTTCTTAGCATTTATCATTCTTATCACAAACTGCCTGTTAACATTTTAAGCACCGTCAAACATCGAATAGGGTCGCAAAATTTATATCTTTTACGTTACAGAAATAACGAGTATTCAAAGTTAATCACGCCTTTAATATGCAATTTCTCAGTTTTAGTGTTGGTTGGATGTCAATGGTTTGTCATCGATATTAAAAATTCGTACATGTAACGTTTAAATTTGACAGCTCATAACACGAATTAACGTAGCTTTGATGTTAGAATTACTGTAAAGCTAAATTCGTAATTACTAATAATATTTCTGCGAACGCTCGTGAAATGAAACTCCCAAATCAGGTACTTATTTCGCGATTTAATTACGTTTTATGTTTACTTCATGATTTAAGTACTTAGCAGCTTCTGTTGTCAAAGGAGGAAGGGGATGTTTCAATGGAAGGCACGTTCTGAATACGAAATCGGCAACTTATATACTATTACACGATTTTATCGATAACCTGTATCCCAACACTTTCGGTAGTTAATAAAATAGAATATTGCTCATCAGGATCCTGCCAACAGTAACGTTTTATCTTAATTAATTTCATTATTTCTTAATTGACGGTTTGACCCGTCACACGAAAAGTATAAAGACTTCATTTTTTTTTACTGATTCATTTCGTTTTAAAATACGGCCGTTAACAATTAACACAATTGATGTTTTTAGTGAAAGCTACAGCAATTAAACGTAAATTTGGAATAGCATTTTTAACAAAGGGACCATTTAGAGGTTATACAATGGGCTGAGTATTTCATTAATATCAGTTTAAAAAAATGGTTTTGTGTCAATGCTAAATCCTTGATACCTATCAAAATAGTATTAAAAACAAAGGAATTATTTCAAGGATATTATCAGGCCAAAATCAGCTAATAAACGTAAGTAAATACGTTCAAAAAAAGTTGGTGCTTTTTAAATTTACTGTTAAGGGGCTCCCCGAATTTAATTTTATCTTCAGTTACAGTTAGAAAAAATGCCAAAAATGACCATATTTAGCAGTTTTTCTAACTCTTAACTACAGTAAACCACTTTTGAAACAATTTAAACGTACTAAATAAACTAAAGAACCTGTACTACAATCGTGTCTACCACATTTTTGATTGTTTTCGTATTTAAGAAGTAATAATTATTTTAAATAGAGTGGCGCTAGTGTGCGTGTCAAAAATTCGGGGAGCCCCTTAAATACCCCACTTCGCATTCATTTCGACTACGGTGGCCAGTCACAACGACTAACCGATTACGCGGGATATATTATAGTGTAAAAATG
Organism: Pyrausta purpuralis; assembly: GCA_963924145.1. NCBI lineage: Eukaryota > Metazoa > Arthropoda > Insecta > Lepidoptera > Crambidae > Pyrausta > Pyrausta purpuralis. The sequence continues at coordinate 21,837,975 of OZ001649.1, forward strand.
TGTGCACAAACACAGGTGCACTCTATATTCCTCTCACCGGAGAGATCAGGCGCAGGACCAACGACTTTACGTGCTTTCCGAGGCAAGGGGGTGAACCACCGCCAACTTCCATTCTCCGAGCTATCCTAAGAATTTTTGAACAGAAAAACCCCTGACGGACAGCACCAACCAGGCGTCAACCATACTTAAAGGGATAATATTAAGTAGGTAGGTTGATGACCTCCGTGGTCGAGTGGCTAGCACGCTGGTTTCAAGCGTCGACGGGTCAATGTAGAAAACGATCTTTTCTATAATATTGTTTCGGGTCTGGGTGTTGTGGTTCCACCGTTGTGTCTGATTTCCATAACACAAGTGCATTGGCTACTTACTTTGAGATCAGAGCAATGTATGTGATTGGTGTCCAATATTTGGTGTCCAAATATTTAACAAGAAAACACTGTGCTCTGATGAAAACATTTAAATTAAACATACGAGGTGAAACACAATCCCGGAACCACAATCATTGCGTCTAGTGGTATTACGGCATCTAATATAGACTAAGGGCTATGTTCTTCATGTTTATACGCAATTTATTTAATATCTTTCTCAGTTTTTTTTTACATTACACACACATACAATGATCGTATAATTACACTCTGATGTACTGGAAAGGCAGTCAAAGATATGCGTAGCGATTCGCTACGAGCGTCGTTGAAGTCAAAGTGAGCAATTTAATCGTCGCCTTTATAATATGAAAAAGTTACTTTTCGATACTTATGTTCGATTAGGCACGTTGATGCTTAACATTATTATATGTGTATAAAAGACCTTTCTGTAAGTAAGCCTGACTAAAGTAGGTTGCTTACAAAAGCCAAAGCAATAAACGAAAAATAACAATCAGATTTGTCTCGGAAATGCCTTTAAATATGTTAATTTAGCAAAAATCATTCACTATAATTACTGAGCTTTAGGGCCGATTTTACCAACGTCCGAAAATACTTATACAACTGAATAAGTATAAAACGACCGATTTTAATAAGACATTTACATAAACGATTGCTGATAAATAGGTGACGTTTTCAAATTTGTTGTATTGTATTTTATAGACACGACTTTTTACGTTGGAACTATCAGGTCTTTAATACACCACATCTCTTGGCCTACAGTGACATAGTGCGGCCTGACAACGTTATTTGTGTCCGTGTCACGAAAAGGCAACGCCGTGACAAATACCACTGACAAAATGTATCTTGCGTTCAAATGGTATTCGAGATACGCTATGAATGCGAATCTCGGGGACAGGTACGTAAGTTAGATTAGATTTGTTTAATAACATAACCCGTTAGGCAGACATGATACGAATCGGCAATGTCATTACTAGAACAGTGTTGATGTTATCATATAATGTAATTTTGGAACATAAATTCAAAGACGGTGGAATATTTAGCGCAGATGAAATTATATCTAGATACGAACTGAAGTACTCAACTTGTTTGCAAATGCTTACATTTGCAAACAAGTTGAGTATACAACCTAATAAGTTTATTAGGTTGTATAAATTTCAAATACTTATATTGAAATTTATACAACTTAATAAGTTTATGTTTATAATCTAAGAATATCTAGTCACAACTTAAGCATATAAAACAAGACTTTGAAAACTTACTCGAGAGTTTCTCTAGCGTCTAGATAATGTTAAACCTTGACGCGAAATACTAAAACACCAACACCTTTTTAAATATAATTTTAAAAGGCGTTTGAAATATATCGCATGCCGCGGTTAATGATAAATAGACCCGCATCTTAGGGGGCTAATATGCGCGCCTATTTATCATAGGAGGACTATAGCGCGTACCTGGCGATAGCAACAATTGTGCAACCATCGCTAACCATTCGCTTTGTGTGTTGGGTGTTAGCCAAAAACTAGTGAAAGTACCGTTATTCCAAGCAATACATTGGTTTACAGTTTTTAGAGTTTATCCTCAGAAAAGACACGCCACTTGCATAAAAATAGAATCACATAAACTAAAATTATCCAGATTAACTTACAAAATAATAAATTAAAGATGAACCATAAAGCGAACATATCTCCTTAATCGCTTTTTTAGTTGTTTTTGGTTTTGTTTTATACAGTTGGCAAATTATAAAAAGTTATCATTCGGCTAATGAAAACAGTAAAATAACTTTTTAGAAATTTCTATTTTGACTTTGCTCTACCTAACTTATTAAAGTATTATTTGCTGACTGTAAAATTTTCTCTATTGCAAGTTAGGTACGTTACCACCCTACGATTTTGTTTACGAAACGAAAACATCGTAATGCGAGCTCGTCACGTATAACAATAAAGGGGAATTTCCAATTTAAAAACAATATTTATTCAAACTGAAGTGGTTCATTAAAGGATCTCGTCAGAACGTTTTGTGCTATCCGCCCAAATTGGATAGGCACGTAATTTGGTTACGGTGGCTTGATTTAAAATACAGATTATTATTTTGCATACATGCAATGGGAAAAACCGTAACCGTTTAGTTTACTTAGGTTTTATAAAAAATAACAAGATGAAAGTACGAGTACATACACATATTATCACTAACCAACGAATAATTCAAATATGGAACATGATTTCTTAAGATGTTTTGGCAAATGATCTTATAATAACCACGGGGATGATTCTGTGCCAAAAAATCAACGATGTTTTTTTTTTCGAAGAAAAAAATTTTACGTGCAGGATTTTACGTGCTTATTATCCTTGATTTTTTAGGTAAAACGATCGCAGGGTTTTAGGTAAATCGATTACCACACAAAAAAAAAGTCGATCGGCGTGATTCGCCGCTTAGAATTTAAGTAATATTGTAGCATTTTGCACATTTTTTTTATATTTTACAGATATAAAATGACCAACTTAAAAGAATAGGTCTACAGCTGCAAGCTATCTATATGACCTTTCTATATGACCTTTCGAAGCTTTCTATATGACCTTTACCTCAGTCATCAGTCATATATGTCATAGCAAATATGTCTGAATAGATTTAATTAATAAGTAAGTTCCAGACTGCCAGTTAGGCCGAGCAGGCAAACTTGCCGCAGTTTTAATCTTTTTTTTAACTCGATTGCCCGTACCAACGCTAGCAAACGCTCCCGTATGTTCCGGCTGACTGACACCTAGCAAAAACACTTATTTTAATGATAAAGATATTTTTATACTAAGTCCACATTCATTTAAAAAATCTGTTTTAGACAAGCTACTTGAAACACACAATTAGCACACACGGTTATCCTTCTCTTTCGTATTTATATAGCTGTTCTTATCGATTAGCATTAACATGTATGTAGATTCACATATAATGGTTGTTCCTACTATCTCTTAATTTATTAAGTAATCCGTGGTTATCGTAGATTATGTCACAGTTAGTAATACTTAGTTTTCTTATCGTCAATTTATATTAACACTGTGATGTTGTTTGAATAACCCAAATGAATGAAAAAAAAACCTTAGTCTTTTTAGATACCAGGTAAAGAAGACTTACTACCTCTTTTTATCGATTATCTTAATGACCAACCAGTCAAACAACTTTTGATATATTTTTTTACGATCTATACTTAATATTATAAAGCTGAAGAGCTTGTTTGTTTGTTTGTTTGTTTGTTTGTTTGAACGCGCTAATCTCTAAAACTACTGGCCCGATTTGAAAAAATATTTTTACGTTGGATAGTCCATTTATTGAGGAAGGTTTTAGGCTATATAACATAAAGATACGACTCATAAAACCACAGCAGAAATGAAAAATGTTGCGAAAACGGGAGAAAGATATTCCTTTTGAGAGCTTCCGCTGCATACGCTGCGGAAACCGCTTAAGTTACACAAAAATCATGTATGACAGGATTGTTTAGCATTAAGAGTTCTAAAATAAAGTCCGCGACAGCATATGTCTATCTTTTATGGTTGACTTACTACAACCTTTTTTATGTTAATAAATTTGTAAAAAAATAATGCATTATTTTTAGAGGTGTATTATACACACAGGTATTTATTCTTATCAAAATAAATACATTCATCATCACGAGCATTTCATTTCGAACCAAGTTGCCCTTTATATCATTTGATTTCAATAAATATCTTAGGAGCTATCACAGTTTTAACATAACTCCGCACCAAAATAATGTTCGCAGCTTAAGTACAACTGCGATTGCGCTAATCTATACTAATATTATAAAGCTGAAGAGTTTGTTTGTTTGTTTGTTTGAACGCGCTAATTTCAAAAACTACTGGCCCGATTTGAAAAATTATTTTTATGATAGATAGTCCATTTATCGAGGAAGGCTTTAGGCTATATAACATACAGATACGACTCATAAGACCACAGCAGAAATGAAAAATGTTGCGAAAACGGGAGAAAGATATTCCTTTTGAGAGCTTCCGCTGCATACGCTGCGGAAACCGCTTAAGTTACATCAAAATCATGTATGACAGGATTGTTCAGCATTAAGAGTTCTAAAATAAAGTCCGCGACAGCATATGTCTATCTTTTATGGTTGACTTACTACAACCTTTTTTATGTTAATAAATTTGTAAAGAAATAATGCATTATTTTTAGAGGTGTATTATACACACAGGTATTTATTCTTATCAAAATAAATACATTCATCATCACTAGCATTTCATTTAGAACCAAGTTGCCCTTTATATCATTTGATTTCAATAAATATCTTAGGAGCTATCACAGTTTTAACATAACTCCGCACCAAAATAATGTTCGCAGCTTAAGTACAACGTGCGCTTGCGCTAATATATTATAAAGCTGAAGAGTTTGTTTGTTTGAACGCGCTTATCTCAGGAACTGCTGGACCGATTTGAAAAAATATTTCTGTGTTGGATAGCTTATTTATCGAGAAAGGCTTTAGGATATAAAACATGACGCTGCGACGGGAAGGGAGGGAGCAAACTCAAAACGCGCGGACGAAGTCGCGGGGGACCGCTATTATATTATAAAGCTGAAGAGTTTGTTTGTTTGAACGCGCTTATCTCAGGAACTGCTGGACCGATTTGAAAAAATATTTCTGTGTTGGATAGCTTATTTGTTGAGAAAGGCTTTAGGATATAAAACATGACGCTGCGACGGGAGGGGAGGGAGCAAACTCAAAACGCGCGGACGAAGTCGTGGGGGACCGCTAGTAAATTGATAAAATCAAATATTCTAACATGCAGCGGTGCTAAAAAAATGTATATTCTTTTAACTTAATGTAACACACGGTACACCGAATGCGGTCAAAAAACAATTAATCATAAATGTACGTATTTCAGAATACCGTTTAAAATGTTAGATTACAACTAAAAACCTCTGTAATATCAAGTTTCACGGCAGTTCGTTCTACAAAAGCTGCAATAAATAAAAGGTTATCCGGCTCTCAACAACTTTCGATGAAAATAAATGACATTTCGCACTGCGCCGCTGTATCCGTTCCGTTTTGCCGGCAGGTTCTGTTTTCATATAGGTGTAACATTTTTTTATTATAGTAGAACCGTGATAAATAAGTACTGTATTTTGAATAAAAAAAGCTTCGATTCCGTATCTAGGTGAGAAAGAAATACAAAGCATATAAACACGTTTTTGTTCATAACCAGCTACATACTGATAACACAGTAAGTATATCTTTTACTATGGAATCTTGATCAAAATTAAAAGATTAAAAAGATTCCATGTGACAAATAATTTAAATAGCTAGTTGATACCTACATAATGACCAGTTTTTTAAAAGCTAAGTTAGTGGAATACTGTAACAAAAACTGTATTTTATAAATGTATAAACATATATGACACTAATCACATATATTTGCTCTGATCTCGAAGTAAGAAGCTAATGCACTTGTGTTATGGAAAACATACACAACGACGGTGGTACCACAACAACCAGACCCGAGACAATATAGAAAATTCTGATTTCTATAGTAACCCGACCGGGAATCGAACCCGGGACCTTGGAGCCGCGACGCCTTAAAACCAACGTGCTAAATTACTACACAACGAAGTTCGTCACTTATAATCTCGCTTTTACTGTAGTTTGTTAACATAATTTCTCTAAATTTTGTCGATTGATGATGATCAAGCTCCAATAATATCTGATTTGGTGACTATTAATAATAGTACTCAGTACACACAATAGCCGTAAGATATAACTCAGCACCTGCGATAGAAAAGTTGAAAACACTTTAAAATTCCTTATCCGCTTCAGTGTAGGCTAAAACCGTACGGAATAGCGGTCAACGAGATAGCTGTTATGTTGAAGGGCACTGGAGTCGCGAACGAAGATAAAATCTCTATAGTGAGTGCAAATATAGTGAGCGCTCGAATATAGCCACGTCAGGCAGCGTTCGAGAACCTGCGTGGAAAGTATTTGCTTTATCTTCAGTGAAAATTCAAAAATAGTGCTTCTTATATATGGAAGGGAACATTTTTGGTAACGCAACAAATTTTGAAAGAAACAAAAGGGCTTGACTTAAAGCCGTTTCGTCTATCTGTCCGTCTGAAAGTACGTTCCCTGTGACTTCATTATCAGATTTTACGTAAAAATATTTTAGATTTGACGACTCACTTTTTTTATTAATAACACACAAGAAAAAAATAAAACTAAGACATGCAACATAAATAATAAACTTTAAATCTACCTATTAAAATCGAAACCATTTCCTTGCCGCAAGGAGGCTTTGATGCTGGCTGCGTTTAAAAATAAGTAAAAGAAAAAACATTGGACACCAATCACATACATTGCTCTGATCCCAAAGTAAGTAGTTAATGTACTTGTTATATAAATTAGACACAACGGTGCGGTGGTACAACAACACCCAGACCCGGGACAATATAGAAAATTTAGATTTCAATATTGACCCGACCGGGATTCGAACCCGGGACTTCGGAGCGGTGACGCCTTGAAACCAGCATGCTTAGCCACTACACCATCATAGTTTCCACGTTGGATAGCTCTGCTAATCCTTTCAACGAGGAACCAGCTAGATTTATCATCGGTACTCGTAAATTTTCTGTATTATGTCTTGATTTGTGTGTCCAAACTTATGCAATAAATAAAAATAAAAATTATTATTAACACATTTCGTGACAGTGAACGGCTATAGCCATAAAATAACAAAAGTTCTTTTGTGTCTGGGATACTTAACCTGAAAAGTGTTAACTTAAGATTGTGAAAGCCGCCTAAGGTTTGTCATGGTTGTAAAACTTAATCGCGAATATAAATGCGATGATCACAAAAACCGCAATTGGATAGTAAGTCACGTTATATTACTATGATTTAGGTTATTAACTGCTGCCAGCCACTATATGTTTATTTGAATCTTTTATGTGTGAGAATGAGAGAATATACATTATTGCAAAAAATCTTTTTATCATTAACCATATTCTCTTAGAGGCTCCGGAGCAAAGTAATAACGATACTACAAGTTAAAAAGTCAGTCAGATAACGTTGTTTTTAATAAACATTGACCGATTTTTTCACATTGGCATTAAATTGCTTCGAGCAGAGGAGCATTTCGAGACTTCGCTCAGCTAGTGGGATGCTTGTAGGATACTTTACATTCTTTTTTTTGCTAACAATTTGATTCAGTGTCATTATTTAGATTACTACAATACTATCTCCGGATAATATGATAAGTCATAAACTATCTTGTCTTATACCTACAGAATAAGATGTTTATTTTTTTAATTTATCTTTATCAAGAAATAAAAGCTTATATTATTAAATGTAGTTTCAGTTAAATTGTTTGGTTAAATTAATTATTACGTGCTCCATGCATCTGAGCAAAAAGGTTTAGATACACCATAATCACATCTGCCGCAGATTACGAACTGATAGATGCACCAAACGGCGATTATTCACAGATGGTAGTAAGCACGATGGCAGGAGCCAAATTCCTGTTCTTTTACCCGTCTGGAGAGAGGACAGAAACAGTAAAGCTGAAGCTACATGATTGTTGCTCTGTCTTCCAGGATGAAATGCTCGCTATCCAACGTGCCTTTGAGCACATCACCGACAAGCGCTTAAGTCCTTGTGTCATCTTCAGTGACAGTAAATCTAGCTTGACTGAATTAGCCCAAACAGCCATAATTTCTTCGCTGTGCAAATACATAAGCAGCTTCGCATAGCCCGTACGAATGGGCTTGCATCGAATTCGCGTGAGTGAAAGCCCACGCTGGATTTGATGGTAATGAAGATGCTGATGAAAACTAGACCATACATGAGACTATTTTTCCGTTCCCATATCCATTAGTCGAAGCTTACACTCTTATACTTGCATTTACACGAAAACGTTATTCCCTACTCACTCTAAGCTCACAGACTACTTGGCAATCAGAAAACTAGACTTTGAAATTACACAATACCTTACCAACCACGGCTAACGTTGGGAATACATACATCACTTTGACATCTCTGCAGTGGACACATGTCCCAGCGATGACCAGTGAACACAGTCATGGGCCTACTTAATAGAGTCATGCCCTCGTTTTGAAACCAAACGCTCAGAGCACGTAATCTTCCCATTCTCTCATTTTGCATTCTTAATATACCCATACAACATCTCTGAAATTATGACTAAAGACACGACAATCAGAACATTTCATACACTCATTGAATATATTGTTTTCCATACACTCATTAAATAAATTGTTTTCCATTGTTAAAGATTTCAACAACACTTCCCAAATAACAACGATTATTAAACTATTACAAATGCACCAGTTGTTCTCGCGGAGTAAACCGATAGCACCGCGGGCTCAACGGCGACCATTTCAGTGCTCAAAAAAGTAATATTCATCTACTATACGAGTACGTCGATGGTGATAAGAAACAAACTAAAAATCTGTTTAAGAAAAATGTTTAATACTTTGTACTTCGATTGGGTGTAAAAAGACAGCATATGTCTGGGATTGCTTTATATTTTCTTTTAAAATAAATGATATTTGTGTTAGTCTCGCTTAAACTCAAGAACGCATGAACCGATTTGATTGATTTTAGTCTTAAAAAATTCGTTGAAGTTTTGATTTGTCGAAGGATTAAAAACAGGAAATGGACTGCTGAGGGCAAAGAAACGAATATTGCTAGGATCCCTAGTATTTTCATATTTATATTGAGGCAATACGAAAAATAATAACAGTTAAATTTTTTGGAACGACACATATTAAAGCCTATTTATTTATGTTCTTCTAGACTTATGAAGCAACTGTATATATTAATTTATGTCTACTGTAAGCTCTTCAAATAGGTGAGAAAATGAAAAAGAAAATAATATGTCAAACTGTTCACAGTTACAAATAAAAATAAAGGTATTTAACGGTATATAATTTAAAAATCGTTTAACGTACAAATATTATATCAGTGTCTATGATTTTTTTTGGAAAGTCAAGATATTTTTTATTATACTTAATCTAACAACAATAAGTTTTTATTTATACAGTGCCCTGCCAATTTTAAGATTTAGGTTCTAGCGGCTTTGCTTCTCTCAACTTAATGCCCATTCCTTTTTTCTCTTAACTTACTTGTAATCTCATTAAAAACTAGGGTATAAATATCCAGAGCAAAAAAAAAACATTTATTGTACTGAATCCGCCCTTCCAATATTATCACTTAAAACAAGGTGGCCTTATGTAATAGTGATAGGCACAACTTAATAAGTTCAACATAATTATTTAATTGGGTAGAGTTTCCTACCGTCACTAACAATTCTATGACCTTAATATTAAAAGAGTTTTTTGTGATAATTCTTATTCATTTACTTAAATTATTTTTATTTGTTATGTTAACAGTAAAAGTGCGACAGTTTAATGCAGGTAATTAAGACGTCATATTTTTAACGCCATAGTTAAATATTGTAAGAGTAGCATCTTGACGGTTAATTAAAAGTACGTCAAGGATTGGCCGTGTGATCTAGCCTATTATTTGTAACTATAAGATTACTGCCTCTGTAAAGTACCAATCTGGACTTATTTTTAACTATCTCATTGTATAAACCTTATAATTTTATACTTTACTTAATCTTTACTATTTTATTTATTATACTTCAATAACCTTAACTTAATTAACCTGCAATGCTATAATTTAAATTGTCCATTTGACCGTCCGACGTAAAAAAAAACTGAATCTTAGACATTACACAAAATAACTTCCTTTGACCATTTACGTAAACAGCTGTCATGTTAATGCTAATAATAATAAGTTTTATCAAAAAATATAAACTTTTGAAAACTTGATTATGATGTTTTATCGAAAAATCAAGGTGCACTTTTTAACACCGAACGAATAAATAATATTTTTCGCTAAAAGTATACAATGGCTGTACTTCACAAAATTGTAGGCAGTTCCTTACTCTTATAAAAAGAGACCTCAACTTTTCAAAAAAAATCACATATACAGCAACATTAAAAAACTCAAACAATAAAATAAAAACACAAAAACTTGAAAAACTTACCGTCAACAAAAAAAGAACCACTTCACTTCAAACTGAACCACAGAACACAGTTTCGGAACACGCTACGAACGTCTACGAGACTACGAGCTACGAGTGGCTACGCGCTACGGTACTACGAGCGAGCGGTTAGAGAGCCAGCTCTCAACTGCCGGCTGCGGTATGCGCACTGCCGGCCACTGTATGAATTGGTATGTACATGACTGCGAAAGATGAATGGGTATTCATACAATGTATATTTGTATTGTCAAAAAAGAGTTGCTTGTTTATAAAATAAAATGTGATAATTGACTTATTGGGACATGCTAAATTAAGCGGCCTCACGCGTTTGTTAGGCATGAGGCAATGCGCTTACAAATATTGTTTTTTGTGATCTGTGATATACAGGCCAGCTGACAAAATCACACTCTATAGACTACATTCGTCGTCAATTAAAAGCGTGTAACATCTGAGCTAATAAATAGTAAAGTATTACATTTAGTACCAGAATAAAACACAGCTGTTCCTTTTAATAGAGGCTAGCTTGAAAACATAACGTTCTCATAAAACAATGAAAGTTGGGAAAACTACCGCAATACTTTATGGAACGATGTAATATCTTACATAAAACCTCTTCCACTTTTGAATCTTGACTCGACAGCTGTTTCTACTGACAACCTACGGTTCTGGTAAGGTACACACATAAAAAACATGTGATTACTAGCATTCATCATCATCATTATCAGCCAAAGGACGTCCACTGCTGAACATAGGCCTCCTCCACGGCTTTCCACAGCGACCGATCACTAGCGGTCTGCATCCAGTTTGATCCTGCGATCTTTTTAAGGTCGTCTGTCCATCTTGTTGGTGGACGTCCTACGCTGCGTCTTTGGTCGAAGGGTCTCCAATCTAGAACTTTCCTGCCCCAACGGCCATCAGTTCTTCGCGCTATGTGCCCTGCCCACTGCCACTTAAGCTTACTGATTCTCAAGGCTATGTCCGTTATCTTGGTTCTTCTACGTATCTCCTCGTTTCTGATTCGATCTCGTAGAGAAACACCGAGCATAGCCCGCTCCATCGCTCGTTGTGTAGTTTTGAACTTCTTTATGAGGCCCATAGTTAGAGACCACGTTTCGGATCCGTATGTCATCACTGGTAACACACACTGGTTGAAGACTTTCGTCTTCAGACACTGAGGTAATTGAGACGAGAAGACGCTCTTGCGCAGTTTCCCGAACGCTGCCCAGCCGAGTTGGATTCGTCGATTGACCTCTTTCTCAAAGTATTAAGATTACTAGCATTAGCTTATTTATTTTTTATCAAGAAAACATGATTGTTGTGTGTTTTCTAAAGAAAAAATACAATTTCTGTGAAAATAAATATAATTTATAATAATAATAATACTCATTTAAGGATATAATAATACTCACATAAGGATATCATTTACGGATAACATGGACGAAGTGATAAAAAAATATTTTCGATGTGTGTATGATAATAAATACTTATGTGATCGCCTTAAATACGAAAAGAGAGAGAAAAGTAGGATAAAATACCAACCATTATTCATATTAGAAGAACATGGTTTTATGTCATGTAATCGATAAAATGTGGCCTGTTTTTTTTTAATAAATAAGCCTTGATTGCTGTTTAAATTATTACAACTTAATCTATATTATTGACGATCGATTTATTTTTACACAGCTTGTCCTTTAATAAAGGCCACCTCCAATAGTATATTATGATACAAGTGTGCTAAGTTGCACGCACACGCGTATCATACGACGTTTTTCAACACACTTGCGCGGAAAAAACAAGACTCTTCATTTACTAAGTTTTTAATTATTAAAACATATAGTAAAAATACATTTCACTCGATTTTGATGGCAAAGACTTTCGCACGCGTTCTTTGCCTCGTTACGTATGTCCGGCGGAGTAAATAATAGGTTTTCTTCATTTTCTTCACTTGAATTAGGCATTTTCATTTATATTAAACTTCTTAAATAATGCAAACTTCGTCACAGCCGACAATTATTATTTACGAAAAATGGCGCATTGTTTTTTTTTCTTGCCGCGATACCGATGCTCGCGCAAGGCTTAGGCGCGAACTAGATTGGCCAAAAGCCAAGATTAAAAATGTAATAATTCGTGTTTAAAACACAAATCACAGAAAATGTTAAACGAGTTTGAGTTATTTTTTAGTAATAAATCTGGATTTACCATTTATTGAAATAAATATGTAGATACTGTTATTTTTCGCATAAATACTGTTTGTTGCTAAAATAAAAGTATTGTATAACCCGACTAATTATATCGCTTCTTCTTCTTACTTACGACTTGGTACTAGGGTACAAACCTAAATTGGTCGGGTTAATAAACTAAAGGCACTCGTGCAATAATATAATAAAAAAGCACGCGTGTTTAATATCTATGATTATGAGCCAAAAATCGGTGGAATAAAGACGTCGTTATGAGCAAGTGTGTTGAAAAGTCTTTTATCTATTTGCGTCTCTTGCTAACATGATCCATTTTTAACCAGCCACTCTTTTGAAGTCATCTTTCCAACGTTTCGTTTGTCAATCTTTCCATCTTCCCTGGGGCACCATTTTGATATTTAACTAGACCATTTCTCATTTTTCTCTTTCAAAATATGCCCTGGATGTCACTGACCAAAACAACACTCTACTGTTTATTCAAATAAATATGATTGCTCAATATTGCTCAATTAATCACATTGCTGAGTAAGTATAAATTTTAGTAATAGGAATAACTCGTAAAAATTTCAGTACATCGATGCACAAAATGAAAAGGGAAATGGAGTTCACACTATGTACATTATAATAAAAAAATAGTGCATTCAACTCCACACATTTATTATATGGTACGGTAAGCCTGTATGTCTGCTTAAAGTAACTAAAACGCTTGGGTTTTTCCGCCAACGTTTTAGTCAATATTCATGACGCATGTTTTCCGTGATGATCTCAGCATTATCAACAGTATTGATAAAGCAGTAATAGATATTGCCTTCACTGTATCAGTTCACTCAAACTAAAGTAGAAGCAAGTACATCCTAAGCAAACCCCATTATTCACTGGGAAGATAGTATTCAATATGTTCTCTGTTTAGTTAATAAAGTGAAGTGATAAAAGTTTCTCGTGGTTTTCGTTATGCATTCATAGAGGGAACGTGGATATTCCTAAATTTAGCAAATGAGTAAGGTAAAATTCTAACTAATTAATTTACATTAAGGGTTCACAATCTTATAGCTTTTTTTTTCTCTTCATTAAGGACAAAAAACAATAACATTAATGGTATAACCTTAAATATTACATTCATTAATATGAAAATAAGAAACCAAAAATGTGCGCACGGGCGGCGCATTTTCATCTTTATGAATATAAAATATGACACTGTGACTGTTAAAAACATTCTAAACCATTAGATAGCGAAGCGTCAGCAATTTCTAAGTTGAATTTATTCTGTAAAGAATAACTGGTTGGGCCCACTGTTTCATAAACAGACGGCTAGATGGCGCTAAGCGTCACGCAACGACGTATCCATAAGAGACTACAAATTTCGCAGGATTGAACTGACAGCACGGTAGCTCAATTGGTAAGAGTGTTTGGCCCGGTCAGCCAAGAGGTTGCCGGTTCAAGTCCCGCCCGTGCGCAATTTTTGGTTTCTTATTTTCATCTTTATGAATATAAAATATGCCACTGTGAGTGTTAAAAACATTCTAAACCACTTAAATATTATTACGAAAATTACTTATAATGTAACCAGCACCATTGTCCACAGATAGGTATGAAAAATAATGTTAAAACATGTTACAGTTGGGCAAATAGAGCAATTAAGGAGTAGAGTTATTTAACAAAATTGCATACATATTTATTTGTAAACAAATCGCACTCGAGAACCCGAAAATCCTCACAGACAGCAACATATTCATTTTTTTTAAAGTTCGCAGGTGAGCTTGAGAAAGGATCGACATGACGGAGATATAGACACTATTCAATAGACAACAGACAATATAACGTAGTCAAAATTGAGTGGGGATCATTGCATAAGATTAAATTAGGCAATGAAAATTTCCAGCTCCATTACGTAGCATTAAATAACATATGAATTAAAATAAATAAAAAACTATTCACAAATAAAAAACATTTCCCAAATCTGGAACTTGCTATAGCGGCATGGTGCAGAAAAGGCTGGCCTGCATTTCCTCTTTGGATAACATATAATAACATATTGTCCTAGTCAGCTGAATCAAACTCAATCTCAATAGGGATTGGCCATCAGTGCGGGACATTTCAAGTGTGTGCGTAATATACAAATGCAGAGTGCATTTGACTTTAGGTAGGTATACCTTGCGTATGTTCTTTTAAATAATGAAGACAACCCAGTCAATAAGTGTAACTAGAATACAATTATATACTCATCATCATCATTATCATTATCAGCCTTAAGGACGTCCACTGCTGAACATAGGCCTCCCCCACGGCTTTCCACAGCGACCAATCACTAGCGGTCTACATCCAGTTTGATCCTGCGATCTTTATAAGGTCGTCTGTCCATCTTGTTGGTGGACGTCCTACGCTGCGTCTTTGGTCGAAGGGTCTCCAATCTAGAACCTTCCTACCCCAATATTATACTGACTCAGAACTATTATTGAGCGACAAATATAAATCCTCATTCAAACTCGACTTCTAGTTTGTCACGTGCCTTGCTATCTAGAAAGCCGACGGGCCTAGACTTGCTATAAATAAGTTTCTCCGTCGATTGGTCACCGATTATTAGCTGGCTAGGAACCCTACCCTGCGCAATGTATGCCAATCGCTTATTATTTTTATTGGATAAAGACGCATAACAAGTTACAATTAATAATCAATATAGTATACTTAACTAGACCTTATGAGCTAAATTGTAACCTAACAAAAATGCATCCTAGCAGTTACATCTTACGATATAAGCTCAGAATTTATTGACGTCTAAAGCTTTATATAAACATGATATGACTTATATGAACTATATATGAACTTATATAACTTTGTATAAACATAAAAATGAAAAAAGAAAGAAGAAAAACAAACACAAAAATCAATACCTCAACGACAATACCGTGGGAGCAAGATAGTGAAGCAATGCTCCTTCGAAAGATATTTGGATTTTCAGTAAATATATCAAGGTCAGGCTGGGTACGCACAATGTCATTGTATAGGCGACACATTCGGACGATGAGATTATAGAAAAATATATTATTATGGTAAACTTCTAGAAAAAATAAGCGAGATCTTTATAGCCACGAGATCTGTAAACAGTGTTAAAACAGAAGTTAACAATTTTGTGCAAAAACATAAGTTCACTGCGCTTACGTCGTTCCTCAAGGAAAACCATATTAAAACGACGAAGCCTGGCCTCATATGAGCTAAGTTTGCGGTGAAGACCCTGTCGAAATGACAGCACACGTAAAAAAATCTTTTGAACGCCTTCAATATGATCAATATGCTTAAATATGCTTAAATATCAATATGTTATTAAAATGCTTACAAATCAGAATAAACATTCAACTAAAAATGGCAACCCAAGTGATGACCCGTCTGGTGTAGTGGTTGACCCATAACACAAGCTTTGAGTAGCTTACTTTGGGACTAGATGGCGATGTGTGGGAATGTCCAAAGGATATTTATTTATTAAAAATATATTTAAAAAAAAGATTTTTTATGACCACTTTACTACTTTGTCATCTAAGATTTATAAGGTGTTAGTTTAAATTTTAATACGCACTGTACTTTTTTTAAGTTTGACAGCAACTAATGTGCATATTATATACGACCGTGTGTCGATTGCGTGTTAACAGCATCTAGTGATAGTTTATAGAATCAGGCATTACTTTCTTATTATTATATATTATATTATATCCATTATTATATTGAATTTTATCAAATTATTTTGCTTTAAATTTCCGCTTAGCGACGCAGGCGCAGGCATAAGCCACACGCAACGTAACCGCTTAAGTTTGATTTCAGGCAAACGGCGTTGGGTATTAACCATGCATTAACTGTGCCACATGCGTATTGAGAGAGTTTAATAAGAGAATTAAGTTTGAGAATTAATACTTAAGGCGGTTACGGTTCGTGTGGTTGGGAACCTGCGCAGGAGTCGCTTAGCGGCAATTTCAAGCAAAATATTTCTATAAAATTCATTTTAGCATCTTGTGACGCGTTGTTTTCATCTGCTGGATCTTGCTTCTTGGCGGGTTCCTGTCGTGTTTTGTCTTGACAGCAAATTATCATTGTAAAAGTTAATGAATAGGATAAATAGCTCCAAAGCACAAAAATTGCGTTAGTAGAGAGTAGAACCCCGGTTTTGTCGCGAACTTCTTCGATGATCAATGGACACGTACCCAGAAATATTTTGTCCATTTGCGGATTTTATTTGCCGCCATTTTCCGCGTCACATATTTTAACGAGTGTTATAACAAAAATATTTCGAATTGATGACTCGTAATATTATTTGGGTTTTTATGAAGGTCTGTTTGGATTGGGGTTCAAGATAAATTACACTTCTAAAAGTGATACCAAGTACAAACCTTAAATAACTGTTAGAACCTAACACACTGCGACTTTTAACAGCGATGCAGTCGCGATGCAGTCGTGATGCAGCATTGATGTATTCACAAATGATCCAGCTTTACACACTTGCGCTACTTTTAGCAATAATGCTGTCGCGCGTTAGTATCGTTGCAGGCGCGATGCAGAAGCTGGCCTTTGACGACTGTTTTTGTATATAGGTCGTGTCAGTCGTGCGACTGTACCGATACTAACCCGCGGCAGCATCGATGTCAAAATCGGTTCATTGCTAGAGTCAGGATTCTGAGTGAAGTGGCTCTAAATTCAAGAATATGAAATTCAATATTGCAACATACCGTCTAACTTCCTTACTCTTTGAATCAGTATCACCGATATCACATGCTAATCTAATTTATTTATAGAATATGCATATTTGGATGTTGTGTACTACTTTTCAAGGCATGACCAGTATTTTGTAGGATTATTTCACTTGATTAATAATATGACCATAGATAAAAAAAACTAGCAACCGTCAGTTGCTTATCAGCGTCGGAGTATGTCAGCCCCAACACGGGTCGACGCGTCGATCAGATAGATTCCCGTGAAAAACTATTCAACTACACTTAGTCACGGATTCACGGAGTCAATTTTGCTTAAATATCGATATTCATATCTGATAGAACCAAAAGACACAAATGATTTATTTGTGATCTCAAAAACTATTTAATTTACACGAGTAGAATAAAATTACATACAAAATATAAAATTACATAATATTTATAAAAAAAGACGGCGATATGTTTTACCTACCCACTAGGTTTATAATTGTTCCACCTTAGGTTTTACATATTATAACGTTCATCCCTCCACTAGGATAATATATACTAATATTATAAAGCTCACGAGTTTGTTTATTTGAACGCGCTAATCACAAGAACTACGAGAACGATTTGAAAATTTATTTTTGTGATGGATAACTTATTTATCGAAGGAGGCTATAAAACATTACGCTGCAACGAAAGAGGAGGAGGCAAACTCAAAACGCGCGGACACAGTCGCGGGGGAACGCTAGTTATAAGTATAAATAGACGGCAGATCACCTCTTTAATTCCCAGTCATTATAAACGAGTATTATCAATTTAATAATATTATAATAAAACTACAATGATATCATTTTTTATTATATTATAATAATATTATCAGTATAATATTATTATATTATAATAATATTATCAGTATAATATTATTTTATTATAATAATATTATCAGTATAATGCGAAGCAGAGCTGCTTAACTGTCAAAGCAACATCACAGTATGCACCCAGATCTTGTAAAAGTGTCCCCAGGTTTTGAAAAAATTAAAGATTTTTATGACTTTTATTGATTCATGATATTAATAGCCTTTGAGATTTTGATATAAAAAATCAGTAAAGTAATTTTATTTTAGGGTATCGTAAGTTGTACAAGTCTTATTTAAAGTCAGGCATGAAATGTATATTTCCCGTAGGTAAAACATTATAAACGGAATATGTAAAACCAAATCTGTAAGGAAATTGTGGGAGAAAAAGATTCACTTTGTCTTTGAGGAAAATAAAAATGAAATTTGGTCGAACCTGGTATAACAAAATTTTCCGGATCAATAATGTGTATTCGGTGACATAAAAGATTGGAACAAATCTCGCGTGAGAAAGAAAATATGTGGATACAAAAATAATGAATAATGTTATGTAAATTCAGATTAATTCTTAATAGCAGAATTAATAAAGGTTGAGAACAAAACACTGCAACTTGTAGCAGCGATACAGTCGCGATGCTAACGCGCGTTAGCATCGATGCAGTCGCAAAATGACAACCTTTACACACTGTGCTACTTTTAGCAGCAATGCAGTCGCGATGCAGAAACTGGAAATTGACAAATTATATACTGAATTTTGGCGATTTTGCTTTGCTTTGGCGAATTTAAGCTAAATCAAATCTGTTCATAGCGTGAGTCGCGATGCTCAAGCGCGTTTTCGCGTTAAAGATTCACAAACATCTCATCATCAGTCGCGTTTTAAAAACGCGCTTCAGCATCGCGACTCACGCAATGACCAGATTTAATTCCCAACTCCTGCATCGCGACTGCATCGATGCTAACGTGCGTTAGCATCGCGACTTTATTGATACTAAAAGTAGCGCAGTGCGTAAATATTTACATTTTGCGACTGCATCGCTGCTAACAGTGTGTAAATGGTAGATTCCATTAAAATTGGAACAAAAAATCCTACCGAATCTAGCTCAAATACATTTTCGGAGAAAATCACCAGACACTAGGTACTTTTTGGTAAAACCTTTTGCTTCATCTGGTCCGCATTATAAAGATTTTATTAGAACCATATTCGCATAAAAACGAAAAACATATCTAGATTATGGAATGAAAATACTAAAATATTATTCAATTGAGGATAGGCAGAAGTAGCGAGCTGCTGACTTTATTTTAATTAAAAAGGGTCTCATTGTTATATTTGATGGTTTCAAATTCAAATTGTTCTGTTGTCATATTATTCAGTATTCTATTTATCACATCTGTATCGTATTGCAAGTATGTAATTTCATTATGTCGTATCAAAGCGAAGCTTACCTTTTACCCTCTATGGTCGTATATAGTTTTTTATACCTACGTAAAAGTATTAAATACCAAAAATATATAAATATGCGCCAGGCAATACACCAACTGTCTAGTTTCAAAGTAAGGAATTTTCGTCCTCGTGTTATGAAATATCAGACAGCGATAATGGGGCGTCACCCAATAATACTAATATACCTACATATGGTAAATAACTAAGTTCTAATTGTTCGTGATTATAATATCCATGACTAAGCTAAAATTGTTCGTGAAGATCACACAAATATAGGTATATGCCTCTTGCGAGATCCGAACCCGCGACCGGCTGGATGCTGGTCAGAAGCGCAAACTTGAATTTTAACGATTTTATTTGATACTGAAGTTTACAGTGAATTCGCAATATAAGGACTACGAAAATTTACAACATTCTGCGCAATAAATTCTTTGTGAAATATCAAAACTAACCATAATCTACTTACATGCGTGCCAGTTCGAAGTGTAAACTTTAGCTCAGTATATCTCTCCCTTATTTGCGAAGGGCCTGGTGATAAATGGCCCTTTTTTATTCAATCCTGACCTCCGTCTGCAGATAAGGGCACCGACATCCCGGCTAATCCACACGTGATAGGTGGCTGCCCGGTTTATCCGGACGCGATTTAGGCCAGGACTCCACATTAGGATTTTACTTAAGTACGACAGCTTTCCCGCTACTTAAGAAAGTTGGCATCTATATGTGGTCACAAAATACGAGGTGAGGTATGATGACGACGATGTTTGCCTAACCTACCCCTGCCTTTCATATGACAGCCATTAGCCGTCAATGCGATGCCAGCATGTCATCAACACACCGTCAATGTATTGTTATTGCGATCAGACACTACCGTCGTAATGTACCGCCCGTTCAGAGGTTTTAATCATTATCCAAACAAATAATGTTTATTTTGGGTCATTTTTATTATTCTGTGTTATAATATACGTAGGTATCGTATATATCGTATAAAATATACGATATTTACTGAGATAGGTATATGATGCGATTACTTTTTAACCCTCACTGAATTAATTAACTCTATGCGATAGTAAAGCTAACCTAGTATCGTCATTTTTATTATTCTGTGTAAAATATACGTAATTGCTATCATATTGATATTTTCCCAGATAGGTATATGATGCGATGACGTTTTGACCCCTTCTGAATAAATTATCTTAATATGATAGTGGATTACAAGCATTACGAACTTTGTGTCTCGAGATTCATGGGCCCATGTGAACAGGGGAAACGATAATTTTGCCAATGCGTAGGTAATTCTGTCACACGGAAGCCTGTAATTTAATTTATAATGATAACTGACCTTAATGTTACGAAGCTCTTCATTAACCCTTCTACTTTTACAAAAAATAATTAAAATACTTCACTATACATACTATACTTTCCAATTCCGCACGCCGGGAATTAGAAAAATGTTTTATAAATATAATATCTGAATGACTTTACCTGTATCGGCTGTTTGTTATTTTTAGTTAATAATTAAGTTTACAATCAGAAACGCTCTCTTTAGCTTTGATAAAATACAGTACTTACGAATGACCTCTTTTCTATTAACCAAGCATCGTCGAAGAAAGATACATAACTGAGCAAAAGGGAAAGGCAAATTTGCTTACCCGTAAAAATTAAATTAGGAAAATGTTGTTTCAGAAGGAGGAGTGAGTTGGTGACTCTCGGCTATAGAAAACTAAGGCTGGATTCGACCAAACGAGATTAAATGTTAACCTAAGAATAAATCGCAAGTTATTCGAGAGTACATAAATGTTCCATTTTGCCATCAACCGTTCTAGAATATCGCGTTTATACGGAATTAACTCTTATACCCGCCGTGTTGCGTGAAATAAGTGCTTCTTTAAGTATAAAGTAATGAGGTCCGCTTACTATACGATTAATGTCATAATGTTTTGTCAAATTCAAAACTACTGATAGCTCGATACTTTCCCACGGTATTATACGAAATTGTTAAGTTGACAGGATTTTTACTTTTATGCCATACTTTTACTTTTTAGTTGACAGGATTTTTACTTTTATGCCATAATTTAATTTTAATGCTTTGGTGCCGCTTTGATTTGGCCGGATTGTAATACAATTGAATCATAAGTTCTGTTTAGCCAGTTTAGTAAATCCTATTACAATTTTACAAAAAACGACTTTGACTTTTACGAGTATAAAATCGAGGAATAAAATTATCGTTCGTATAGTTACGCGCATGTAAGCCTCTTCTATCATCATTTAAGAGCTCTTCTCTGAAGCATATCCCAGGCATGCTCAATAGGATTGAAGACAGAGGATTGTGCAGGCCAGTCTAAAGCTTGGATATCATGCTACTAAACAAGGTTAATTTTAATGTGTATGTGTCTTAACAGAAAGTTAATAGAATTTTAGTAATTTAGAATTAATTGAAAAATCCCTAGACCATGTTGATGTGTGTATGATATAAAAATATGTTTGTAAGGAACTTTCAGTTTGCAAGTCCAATTCGTACTGGACCGGTTTGTTAGTTTTAATTACTTAACTTGTCGCAACTGGATAATCATGAAAATTTAGATTTCGCAGAATTCAAGATATAATTATATTTCTTGTAAAAGCAAATAGATAAAATACCTTATTTTATTTATTCTAGCTTCTTTGAATCATAAGTGAATGTAATATTTGGCCAAATTTGTTGCCTCGATATGTACTACAGTAATGTTTTAAAGAGTATTATTATGATTGTAATTTTAACACAGTGAAATTTGTAGAAGTTTGATGTTTATGTAGGTGAAAGTATTTTGAGTTCGGAATTAGGGATGCAAAAAAAACAGTATTAGGAAAATGGAACACTGAGTTTTTTTGTGTTGTTTTTAGAGTTAGCTAACTTTGGCTAAATCATATTAAGTAAAGTAAATAACATACAGCTTTTTGCATGATAAGAGAAAAAATACAGACGCGACATTGAACGTTAGTAAACAATCTCAGCTTTCCTATGTATTTGTGTTTAGAATCCGACACATGAAATATTGCCTTTACGCAGGGCTAAGCAAACATAATCCGAAAATATGATATAAAGCTTGATTTTATTTTATTTCCCTAACTTGGTAATAACTTTCGATTATTTTTTAAGTTCATCCATTTTGTTCATAATTGTAACGAGTCAATGTCGCCGAAAGTACTATATTCATATCACGTACTTGTTTGTAGAATCTTTTAACATCAAACGAAATTTAAAAAACGATTTTGTAAACCTTCTTGAAGATAGGTATATTATAAAGGTTAACAAACGTAAGAAAAATAGTAATGTTTGTACAAATTCGTTGTGTACACAAATCCCAAAACAAATAGAGGTTTCAATAATAAGGTAAATAGAAATAAATTTATTCATTATATTCATCCCCGCCCATACGTCTCCGTGTTGAAATTACAGGTACGCATGTTTTTTTCATACGAATATATCTATGGTAAAATATTTTATTGTCTCAAATAGAAAGTAGATTGTCCTTTCATTACAATCGTTAATAGTCATAGTGGGTACTTAAAAATACACTGTTGTGCGTACTTACACAGACAAATAGCAAAAAAATGAACCTTTATAGTTTCGTTAAGTCTGTCTCTTTGTCCGTCCGTATGACACATACACTTTATTCTGTAACTATAGACATCATAATGTTGAAATTTGGTTAGTAGATGTGTCTTGTTAACTGCTTTAGGATTCTTATACAAAAATAAAAAAAAATGATAAGGGGGAGGGGGGGGGGGCTCCCATAACATTTGATAGATTGACGCTTCAAAAGTAGTAAAATGGGCTTCTTAACTAAGCGAGTGTATTTTAAAAAAAAATACGTAATGTAGGTTTTAACCAATACTTTCAACGAAAATTGATTTCGGCGGGATCGAACTTGTAGTTTCTGAGATTCGTCATACAAACACGAAAAACAAAGTTATATTTGCTGTCAACAAAATATTGTGGTATTTTCGCTAAGTGGATACCCTAATTCAGTCAAATTGGCAAGGAATCCTCAGTGCGCGAGTCCGACTCGCACTTAGCTGGTTTTTAGTACAAATATGTAACCGTTATCAACATTAAACCTAACAATACTTCTTCTTTTAAATTACAAGAACTAAGACCGAGCTTTACTAAACAACAATATCAGAAACAAGTTATCTAATCATTTCTTACAACAAACGAGCTTAAAACCATTGTCTAATTGAACACAAAGACTCATTCAATTAACAACTCCTCCAGAGTCTAGATAACTACAAATGATGAGAAAGCTCAGCAAAAACGGAAAAAAATGCTCGAATTGGAAAGCGTCGATTGACCCATATAGCATAATCTGCAGGTTGATTATTACATAACACGCAAGCAATAGCAATATGATGCAATCCAATTCTGGTATGGAAGTCTCAACATTGTTCCCTGTAAAACCACCAGGTAGCGTTCCAAGAACGCTGAGACAAATTTGGTGTTTTCGTGCATTTATTGATAGAGAAGATTTTTTATTGAATCTTAAGATAACGGTGAATCAGAACGCTATCGATTCGTTCAGTGGGAAAAGTAGAGCGTATAGTGTGGTTTTTCGTGTCTGATACGCTCTTAGCACGATCATGATACGGCATAGTGGGCCTGACCTTTATGCTGTATCCACATCCCCGACGGCATATACCAGCGGCCTTGCCGGTGGCCATGCCGCTCATGCTGCAGAAGCTTTCTCCATAGTATCTGACAAAGCCGTCAGGCGATGTGGATACACCTTTACACAGAATGTACAAGTAAAAAAATGACATAATACGAACGATCGATACAACTTGCGAAAGAAATATCAGTGACATACAATATCCGATGGTGTCTCTACACTGGTCGGCGGCCATCGTCAAAAACTGTCAGATATTATGGATAATGCTACTGCAACATGAGCGGCATGGCCTCCAGCATATGCCGCTGGGCGGTGTGGATCCACCGTGAGAGTTGTCCTTACGGTTGACGTTGTTTGACGCCTAACTAGAGTCACTGTAATTTTGGCGTTTAGCTTACAAAAAACGGTCAATTATGCAGTATACTTCAGAGGCATGAGTGACTGCCATTTAGCAAAATGGCGCCACAGTAAAGTTGTTAGCAGTAAGTGCGCCTTCACATTAGAGCGTCAGCAGCGGATGCCTTTACATAAGCAGCGCGACGGTCGCGCGACTGGTTCGGTTCCACTACACCCATTACCCATTTCAGTGCTAATACGGGGATTGTATTACCACTGCAATGGGTAATGGGTATAGTAGGACGGATCGACTTACGCGCCGCTGCGGCGCTGCTGCCGCGCTGCCGTATATAGTATGATATCATCGGCAGCGCGACTGTCGTGCTGCTGCCGCGCTGCTAAAGTCGCCCAAATGTGAAAGCACTCTATGTGCTCACTCCTAAGTAGTTCAGAGGTTGCGAAACACTAGCACGACCGCGACACGAAATGTAAGGCGATTGCGATCGAGTTACGGAATAACTCTCCCATATACCAATTTTCCACACGATTGCACCAATGGCAATTGTATGTCTTAAATCTACCGAATAAGGTTCTTTATTGGATTTACACTTGTTTGTGAATGTGGGGTGCAAACGAGCGTGAGAAAAGCCGGGATTAGAAACAAGAAAAAAGTAACACGTCGCGGATGTAAGAATCATTATAGTATGTTACTGATATATCTTTGTTTTGCTTTTGTATATCAACTGTTTCTATTTCGATGATTTATTACAAACCGCGGTAGAAAAGAAAACCTTTGTCAGTTTCACCATCGACAAAATAAGCTCCATCCAACGAATAATTCAAATATGGAAAGAAACTTACACAGACATTTTGAAACGGGCCGTGTAAGTGTAAAAGTATTGATGTAAGACTAATCTCCGTCTTTGTTTGCTAGTCGAATATTCTAAATAATTGTGACATTCCTTTTAATGATGAAATGATTCTTTATTAAAATAAGATAAATACGAAGATTACAACCTAAATAGGTAATTCACCTTTGAACACCTAGATTATTTTAAATGAAATAGTTAATTGATTTTACTTACTGATACAATTTTAAAACTTATTATAAGATTGTTTTGAATATTTGACAAGCAATGAATAACAAACTTTAAAACCCAATATCAACGTTGAAATCATTAGACATGATGTTATTTATTTTAAGGGTTGATGCTGTGATTACTCCATGGTATTGTTAGCATTCAGTAGGTACCGTGTTCTGTGAGGACAATATGTCCTCATTTGATTGGAATTCCGATTGCAATCACATAATTGCCTAGTGCACAACAATATCCGTATCTTGACATCTGCGTAGCTGCTTGTTTGGGAAGCGGGACTTAAAAGCAATTAGTTGCAGGTTAGAGTGATCACGTGTTCACGCTAATTGCCTCTGATCTGATACACGGACAACAGTGGTGACAGCTGCCGTTAGCATAGGCCTGTTTCGGCCAGTAATGTTCTGCAGGATGACTGAATTATTGGATCCCACAGAAAGCATCATCATCATTATCGGCCACAGGTAGTCGACTGCTAAAAATAGGGCTCCCATGGTTTTCTTTTTGGGGGTGTTGATGCCTATTCTCGCCACTCTTGGCAGGCGGGTTTGCGAGCGCAGTTGTGACGATGATCCCCGGCATAGCTCCACATTTAACCGCGCCTTTTGTAGGATGGTTATCCCGCCATCAATCGGTCGCCAGATCCTCGTCAGTTGAAACAGGATGCACCACGTGAAGGTGAGGTTGCAAAGGGCATAGACCGCATAACATGTGATTCAATGGCAGTTTATACACGCACGATGTTCCGTCAACTGAGTCCTCTTAACTCCTGGCAGTGTCATATCCATCATGCTCGCTCTAATCGATTAAGCGGCGCGCTGTATATTCCTATACTTCACAGCGTTGCCATGGTAATTGCTGCGCTTGGGCATAATGTCACTTTAGAAAAAAAAAACTGTGAAAGCACTCCGGGAGTGCTGGCAGAAGTGAAAACTTGAATATCAACGTTGTGCATTTTTGATTTTTTGGAATAGTTATTATCAATATAAAAGTACTATCATTTTTGTGATAGAATACAATAATAATAATAATAATAATCATACAATAATAATACAACAATAATAATAATAATAATAATATATTTTTATAGAATACAATATTTATTTATTGCGCTATCGTACACAAACATTACAATTTTCCAACATCCCACAAAAGTGCTCAACGCCGCTAAAGAAGTTTTCACTTCAAAAATAACTTTAAAAAAGTAAAAACCGACTTCAAAACCAAAATGCACTAGAAAGTCTTAAATAAACTCTTGACTATTGAAAGAAAAGGTGCTGTGATAGTTGATGCTTGATGGTCAAAGTGATGGCACCGACTCCAAAAAGAAATTGTTTGCCTAGAACCCACCTTTCCTTTCAATACTCAATAGTTTATTTAAGATTTTTAGTGCATTTTGGTTTTGAAGTCGGTTTTTACTTTTTTTAAGGTTAATTTTATTTCTTCATTTTAAAGATTATAGGAGAGGGGGGGGGGGGTGGTTGCACATTATGACTCTGTTCTTTAAGAAGCTACAAACTTCCTATTATAAGTTATTTAATTATAATTACTGAACTTCTAAGCGTTAAGGAGTTCCACCATCAGTTCAGCCCCACAATATGTTGACTATCAGACGTAACAACACGTCAACATTAAGATTCTAGTAAAGAAACACTATACATGCCTTTAAAATTTGAAGGTTTCCCTCGATTACACCAAGTTCCCATTATCAGATCCCAAGTTGGAAAAAATGGGACCAACTAGAAAGTATACCCTCTAAGTAGGCGAAAAAAATTTTCGAATCGGTCGACAAACGACTGAGATATGAGGTAGCAAACATACAAAAAAAAACATACAGTCGAATTGATAACCTCCTCCTTTTTTGAAGTCGGTTAATAAAACTGGTTCAGTCAAATGACAAAACTTGATCCAGTAAAAACAAAACCGGCTAAGTGTGAGTCGGACTTGCCCACTGAGGGTTCCGTGCCAACTTTTATTATACGGGAGGTCCCCTTAAATATCATAGTTTTCGAATATTTCGAATTTTTTAGAATCGTAAACCGGTTAACAGGATACAGATGTATCTACAAAGTTTCATCAGTGTGATGCTTATAGTTAGATAATGAAGTGGCTGTGACTTACGGACGGACAGATAGACAAACAGACAGACAGACTTGACGAAACTATAACGGTTCCATTTTTGCCATTCGGCTATGGAACCATAAAAACGTATCAGTTTTTAGCGGTTTACTGCAAACGGGATGTCCGTGTAAATGCATTGAAACGCATGCAAAATATGTCCCCGAGGGTGACAGCTCATACCGTTAATGTACGACTTTCATGTCACCGGTGGTTGTCAACATGACACAGCTATGTCAATGCGCCGTGAGTATGCCGTGAAACTTCCATCGGCTACATCTACCGTCAATTGTGGTTCGTTTGTCACAACACTAAGTTGCATTCATGGGCTGGTACATCATTAACAGTATGAGCTTTTATTTAAAAATCTCAACCATCTAATACCTAACATACAGTCGCTCCAAAAGTCAAGTTGATTCTGAATAAAAAGTAAAGGAAACTCATCCAATTTAAGTTTGTAGTTATGGACAAGTGTTACAAGTTGCGAGGAAGGCATTCTTAGATTCTAGGCGAGCCTTAGGCTATATGTAGAAAGTTCTCTCAGTTCAGGTTCTACGCAATTATAGGTAAATCTTTGTATGGATTAAATATTTGTTGTTTGTGACACAGAAACGTTGAAAAAAATGCAAAAATATGAATATCCGTATATTTTCCTGCTCGTCGATACATTTCCTGTCGTTTCCGTTTATTTTTCTGAACAAGCCCATAAATAAGAAACGAAAATACTATTTCAAGGGCTTCACAAAACTAGTCGCGAACCGACAGTGCTATTGTGAACCGGCTTTGTGCCACTGATATATGACCACTATACCACAACAATAACTTTAGCAACTTAGCTCGAATAAAGAAGCCATTATTCGCTAAACTGACTTATTGACCTGATGGCCAAGTACTGGTTAGTAGGTTATCATCAATATGTTACACAGTATTTAAGCAATTCTTTTTGTATCTTTACCAACTTCAAAAAAAGGAGGTATTCAATTTATTGTGTATGCATGGAATATCGTAAAAAATATATGATATTTGAGTATGATGAACCAATAATGAGGCTTCCAAATACGTGTGCAAAAATTGGTAAGTGTATGTACGTTTGTATGTTTGTCCACGGATTTCTCAAAAACGAGAAGTCACCGCGAGATGATTGTTTTATAGTTCAATCAGGTATATTTCAACTTAGGGTACAGTGAAAGTTTCATCAAAATAGGTCTTGTAGGTTTTAGATATGGGTAATTAACTTCAAGCTAAAACTCATAAAATATATCCTTCAAAAACTGTATAAGAAGATACATTTGCCCTCTGTTTAGGAGAAACGAATTCATTTGGAGTCTGGGCGTGATTTCAAGTACGTACGTACTTTAATAGTCTTTGCACTAGTTTCTACTAAACATAGGACAAGTATATTATTTTACTAAGTCATATTGCGTGATCGATAGTATAATAAAACCACCAGTCTTGATCGAGATTCACTTTTATTCCAATATCTTCGAATAAGAATACAGTTATTGGATAGAAACAATATATTTCTTAAATCACCCGTTCGCTATCGCTCCGTGTGCAAGAATGCCCGCGCGCTGCCATCACCCTACCGAACCGTACTCGGTGTAGTGTTGCCAGTGCGATATTTTAAAAGTTACACAAAATATTGTTATTTATAACGTTACCGTTATTCTAAATTAATTACAAAATGTTAGTTAAGTAAATTAATAATTTAAAGAATTCACATGTAATAATTATAATATTCATCACAATAACTTAATAACCCTTACATTCGCCCATCCTGACATTGTGCATGTCCTCATGCACTAAATATGGCAGTACAGAATTATTTATATAAACTTAATTATAAAATCAGATTATTAATTAAAGAAAACTCAATTGTACAATTATTTATCGACAACTATTTCCATCCAACTACTCTTAGGACCCATCAATTCCAAAAGAGTACAAAATTAAACAGCAACTATGTGATTTTGCAAACCCATCCATTCTTACAAAAACACATAGTTGTAAAGCCAACAATACTTCTGTTCGCAAACCCATCCATTCTTGCGAACCGAAGTAAAGCTACTCTTATTTGATCACGAACCCATCCATTCTCGTGATCAACCTCATCCATATTCAACAGTACAGTAAACCCATTCCATTCTCACTGTTCTGTTAGACACTAGACCAAATTAACATAATAAAAACATATTATCATAAGAGCATTGTTAAATCAAATTGTATCACCTAATGAAATGTATATCTAATTGCGTTATTACATAATAGACATAACAAATCAAAAACTATATATTTAATATTTGACCGAATTTTAGTTAAAACTTGACATACATAATTAAGCTCTTAATCATTATTATCACTCGTATCAGTTTCACTTTTATCGGTATCAGATACATCATCATTTACATTCAGCGCGGCAATATTGACCCAAGGCAACATTCTATCAGCTGCGACTGTAGTATGCCGTTTGTTCTTTGACCCAGTTAGGCCGGGTATTGCAGCTAACCTATACCTATCATTTCCTAATATCGAAACGACGCGATACGGACCTACATAAGCGGGTTGTAATTTCTTACTTTTACCGTCATTCGCGAAAGTGGTTTTTGTGATTTTAACAAGTTCTCCTTCAGCGTAGACCCTCGCGGGTCTCCTGTCTTTGTCATACCTCTGCCTCTGCTTTTCCTGATCATTATCTATTGCTTTTTTAGCTTCTTCTCTCATGACAGTTAAGTCACAAGTTTCACGCGTTTCATTACGGATCTCATTGAGCCTAGGATTTATTTCAGAGTCCATGCACGTACCAAACATCATTTCAGATGGCGTCCTACATAAAGTCTTATGGATCGTATTATTCAGACCCCATTGCATCCTTCCAACCGTAACATCCCATTCCTTTTCATCCCGGTTCAAATTTTGAGCAGTTAAAGAGCTAAGGATGGTACGGTTGTAGCTCTCTACCTGGCCGTTAGAACGCGGACTGGCAACAGCGTTAAGAACGTGTTTTACACCTTTATCTAGGCAAAATCTCTTAAACGCATGCGATGTAAAACACGTTCCTCTGTCACTAACAATGCGATCTGGTACACGGAATGTGTAAAAAATGTCTTCTAACACCTTGATAGCACTTTGGGTCTTTGTGTTGCGAACTGGTTTAGCGAACACAAATTTGGTAAACCCGTCTACAATTACCAAAAGGTGGGTGTTTCCTCGTTTTGATTTGACAAAGGGTCCAAGGTGGTCAATATGCAGCGTATGAAACGGAACTTCAATTTTAGGTATCGGATATAAATACCCTTCCTTTGCAGAGTAATTTTTTTTAGCATAAGCACACTCTATGCAAGCACTGACGTATTTCTTAATGAACCTTGACATTTTGGAAAACCAATACGATTTTTTTATACGTTCCAAAGTCTTCTCTACTCCTAAATGACCGATTTCGTTATGGTTCATACGGCACAATTGCCACCTTGCACCCTTTGGTACGACCCAACGAATATTGGTCTTATCTCCGTCCAAATACCGGTATAATTTATTGTCCTTAATAACGTAATTGTCTGCTATGTATTTAAGATCATTTTCATTCAAACCTGATTCTAAGACATTACGGATCCTACACAACTCTGTGTCACCTAATTGTAATGTATGCAACCAGTCTTCGTTACTGATGCTCATGACTGACGGATAATGTTCCGAAACTTGCGCAGCTTCTTCATCCGATACAGGATTTCGTGAAAGCGCATCCACGTGGGCCATTTTTGCACCTGGACGATATTCAACGGTGCATTGGAACTCCTGCATAAGAAGCCACCATCTCGCAACTCTAGGGAGAATATCTCTTTTTGAAAAAGTAGACCGGAGGGCACTACAATCGGTTACGATTTTGAAATCTTGTCCTAACAAATATACCCGAAACTTCTTCAAAGAACATATCACAGCTAACGTCTCAAGTCTCTTCGTAAGCGTGAAAGTTTCTTTCCTCGGGAGAAGTTTTGCGACTGTAATATGCCACCGGTCTAAATGAATCCTCATCAGGTGATTTCTGCAACAAAACGCCACCAACTCCCAGTTTGCTGGCGTCAGTATGCAGCTCTGTCTTATAGTCAGGATTGAAAATTGCCAGTATAGGTCTAGTTACAAGCTTGTCCTTGAGTGTTTTGAAAGCAGTCTCCTGCTCGTGTGACCACGTCCAGACTGCATCTTTGGTAAGTAATTTCGTCAGGGGGTGTGCTAAGGTAGCGAAATTGTAAATGAATTTTCGAAAGTACCCTACCAGACCGAGGAACTGTCGAACTGTATGTTGATCAGTGGGGCATGGAAAATTCAACACGCACTGAATTTTCTTGTCCCCTGGTCTTATTCCAGCAACACTTATCTCATACCCCAAGTAATCAATCTTGTCCATGAGAAACTCACACTTTGCCAAATTAAGTGTGAGATTGGCACTTTCCAGTAATTGAAATACCTTTTCTAGCCTGATCAGGCACTCGTCAATATTTCGGCCATATATCAACACATCATCTATATATGATGTAGCACCATCACAACGAGCGGGACCTAGGACCTTGTGCATCATCCTTTGGAAGACGGCCGGCGCGTTAGCCAACCCGAATGGCATACGGTTAAACTCGTACTGGCCATCCGGGGTGACAAACGACGTTAAAGGCCGTGAATCCTCAGACAATGGCACTTGGTAGTAGCCAGATGTTAGATCAAGTGTGATGAAGTATGCTTGTCCTGACAACCGCGCAATTTCATCCTCTATGTTAGGCATAGGGTAACGTTCTTTAATTGTAACGGAGTTTAACATTCTATAGTCTACGCACATTCGTATTTTGCCATCCTTCTTTCGAACTAAAATGATAGGACTAGCATACTCCGACACACTCTCCCTCACTATCCCCGCTTCCAACATCTCATCTATCATCGTGCGAACATTTTCCCGCTCCTTATGCGAAAGCCTATATGGCCGATAAACGATTGGCTTTTTGTTATTCAGCTCAATAGTCATCTCCGTTGTGTTAGTACACCCTAACTGCTTTAAATTTGACGCAAAGCAATGTTTATATTTATCGAGTAGTGCTAAAAGCTTTTCGCGGTGAGGCTCATCAATCGACGTCCCTATTTTAATTTGCGTATTGTCAATTGTGTGCTGTTCTGGCAGCTCGTCAATAGACGCGACTATACGATTAACTACCCTAACCTCTGTACCGCGACTCAAAATCATTCCCGCTGTAATCAAACTAGCCGATGACACAGGTGATACTAAAATGTAAACCACTCCGTTTTTCACTGGATAAATGCCTCCTAATACAACGAACTGCTGAGAGGGCTTACCGACAATCTTACTGGTTACTAATATTTCACCATTCAGCTGCGGTTCAACGATCGTTTTCACACTAGCTAGACCCAAAACGTTTATGTCCGAGACTGAAATTAGCTTAACGGTAGCATCCTCATTGAGCTCCGTTTGCGAGAAGGGCATTTCATGACCTAAGTCAAGAAAACTAAGCTGATCGGTGGTCTTATAGACAGCAACATGCGACTGCTCAGTAAACGACTGACCTATTAACATAGGATGCTCTAAGTATTCGTCTTTCACGACATGACATACTACATTAGCAGCAACTCCGTCAACAACCATATTAACGCTAACTGTACCAAGAGTGCGAACTATGTCGTTACCAAAACCCTTCAAAGCAGTTGTTTCACCGCTATACGTCAAGTTCAACCGTGACACATGAGATTGCCTAACCAAGGTTACCTCGCTGCCGAAGTCAATAAAGCATTTTGTAGGAACATTATTTACGGTGATCTCTTTAAAAAACTTTGAGTTTGGGGTAGTGTTTGAAATACACAGTGTTTTTGGAATGTTGTCCGTTTTACTATCCCTAACACTAGTGCTAAAACAATTTTCAGTTTTGTGACCCATTTTGTTGCAATTCGCACACTTTGAAATCGGTTTAGGGCACTTTAAAACGGGTGTCCCTTTTCTTTGCAATTGTAACAAAAAATATTGTTATTTGGGGCAGGTTTTTTTAGCTATCCTAGCTGAGTTACTGTTATTGTTCGAGTTACCGTTGTCGGTTCCCGACCGATTCTTGTAAAATGTTTTATCAAAGACGTGAGATTGGGACGAATCTTTATTGCTCATTAAGAATTGTAACAGTTGCTCCGGATGGGAGCAGCGCAAAGTAATAGCACTAGATTTTATTGTCCTATCCGTTAACCCATGAATAATACAGTCAACAGCACGCTTCCCTTCAATGTTGCATTGGTTCAACAAAGCCAATTTTTCATAAAAATACACTTCAATCGGTTCGTTTATTCTACTTTTCCTTTTCAGCATATCCTCCAGGATTTGGCCATAGTTCTGTTCGCAAGGGAACGCATTGGTTAATTTAGTTTGCCACTCGGCCCAACTATACAAAATAGATGGTAAACTTTCGTACCAGGTTTTTGCCAAACCCTGGAGCTTCTGCATTGCGAAATGGATTGTGGTTTTATCGTCCCAGCCGTACACAGTAGCACATTCGTTCACCTTGTTCAACCAAATATCTATACGTTGACTTTTTGCTGACGGATCAAAATCAGGCAAAATGTTTTTATGATTATTTGAAGTATACGTAACGGGCAAAGCAGACGGCTGGGGCGGTAAACTTTTAAGGGAACTAAGAATACCGATAAGATCTTTTGTGGTAAATGTAGGACTTAAAGATCTAACTAATGGAGGGGAATGTTGCTCGTTTCGGGTTCTACGAGGTTCCGGACATTCGTCGTTCTTGCTCTGACTGCGCGGGCGCCTACGAGAACGATGTCCATCATGTTCGTGATCCGTAGTATGCTCACGTTCCGTGGGATGCAAAAGGGGTTGATCAAATTCTCGATGATTACTCACAGTATTCCGCAATCGTGTACGCTCTTGTTCCAGGTGGTCTTGCAGATCACGGAGTCTGCGGCGTTCGCGATCCATTTCTCGTTCCAGTGCGCGAAGCCTGTCGTCGTCGCGTGAACTCCTGCTTTCGTTTAGACGGCTCCGTCGGTGCTCCGGCGGGCTGTCGCGACGGATGCGGCTGCGGCTTCGCCTGACCTCTTCGTAGTCACGCCCTCGCGAAGCCGTGTCACCTGGAGGAGTCTCCAGGCGTCGCGACCGCGACCTCTCCATCGTTCTGGAACTCAAAACAAGACCAACTATGTATTTGTTCAAATAAATTACGAAATGATTTAGAGTATCAAAATTTGGACGAAAACTGTTATTTTCCATTATTGATCTCGAAAACTAAGCCTCCTTGGCGAAAAATAGTGAAAATTTGCCATACCGTATACACCCTGCACGTGCAAGCACATATGAGGCATATGCATGTGACATACATGAGGTAACTCTTCTTTTTTTAAAAAAAACGCCAAAATATTTTAACTGCAGTTGAGTACCGATATTAAAAAGAAATAATTCATATGAATTTAGGGCTTTATCTAAACGATGACTCTGATTTCTTAGGATTTTACTGACCCACATTTTATTCACTGGTAATATTATCATGCTGACTATCTTATTTACTTGTAAACGTAGCTTTATATTATTACACCACATGTTTAAAACGCGAATCACTGCACTTTTTCACGCACTATTCAGAACACTCAAAATTTATCGTACGATACGAAAAAGTAAAATATTGAAGGTACATCCCACTTCTGAAGTATAATAAAACCACCAGTCTTGATCGAGATTCACTTTTATTCCAATATCTTCGAATAAGAATACAGTTATTGGATAGAAACAATATATTTCTTAAATCACCCGTTCGCTATCGCTCCGTGTGCAAGAATGCCCGCGCGCTGCCATCACCCTACCGAACCGTACTCGGTGTAGTGTTGCCAGTGCGATATTTTAAAAGTTACACAAAATATTGTTATTTATAACGTTACCGTTATTCTAAATTAATTACAAAATGTTAGTTAAGTAAATTAATAATTTAAAGAATTCACATGTAATAATTATAATATTCATCACAATAACTTAATAACCCTTACATTAGTATTGGTTAATGTCGTTACCTGCTGTTTAATATTTACGATTGTGGTGTTTTGAAGAAATCTACCTTGCCGAATGATTTATTTATTATATATACATATACATTAAAATAGCCATTCTGACATTTGGTAAAGGTAGTTTTTTCTTCAAATCGTAAATTTAACCGCTGGTAACGACATTTGGCCATTACTACTAATCACGCAATTGGGCCTAGTTATGTTTTAAAAAATATTTTTAGTGACACTCAAGAGTGAAACTCATCCTCAAAACGCTGCTAGTTTGAAGAACCACCAAACCGAACTATTTGAACAGTATTATTATTACCAATGAAACCATAAATAATGGTAAAAATCAAAACGTTTAGTTTTGATAGACATTTTGTAAATTAAAGATGATTACTTATTCTTCCAAGGGTAACGTAATGTCCTAAGCCCTAACATCACTTTAGCTCTGTGTTGCCATTTTCAATCTTGAGCACAACGAAGCATTGTCGAGTAACTTCTCTAGTTATTTGGTTACAAGGATGTACAAGTATTTTAAAACAATGTTTTTCCTTAAACTTTTTGCCAGTAACAATATCAAACTTACTAACCCTTGAGTTACCAACTGCTATTTACGACTCCTGAGGCGTAAAAATCTAAGATCTGTACCCTTTCAAAGCTAGCGGTGTTACTCTAACAAAAAATACATCAAAAAAGAAAACATTGGCGAATTGACACCAAATCCTTAGCCCAAACCTAAGCCAAAGGTCCTACTCTGTTAGATATTGTCCTTTTTTTCAAGTAATAAATAATGAAAGATCGCCCGTGTCGGTTTTTCTTAGAGTTATTAGCAAACTATTTTTCATCTTCGACTGTGTCTTAGCCGCACTTGGCTTGTTCTTGAGTCAAGTACAAAATAGTTCTAAATAAAGATAAATGGAAGAATAATGACAGCTCGAAATCAACATTGAATCTACTTATGATGGAGGATATTACTAATGAGCGCTTCAATAGTGACTGTAATTAGTTGTGTGTTGTTTACTGCTTATTCCTCTGTTTTGACCTACTCCCTCACTTTCCTGCATTCGTGCCTATATGGCACTTCTAAGCCTTTTCCCTGTTCCGACATGTTTTTAGCATTGGTCATCACGTTCACTAACACTTTTAGTCTGAAATGGATGACGGGGATGGCAAACTCTGACAAACAAGCATCGTCTACAGAATAGGGTTAAAACGGTATGACAAAGAAAAGTAAAATACAATTCGCTTTCGAGTGAGGTCGTCACGACCGTCATAACTGCCTCTGATTTATATTCAGGGAGGGACATAATTGGAAAACACTCCTTGAAGTATTTAGTGATGGGAGAGCTAATTTATTTGATACTTTATTGTTTGTGCTCCTATAGGTATTATTATGTAAGAAAATTATTTGACCTATTTCAAAGCAGAATAAGTCTTAATTATTACGATTGACCTTTTTAATATTTATTTTTAGAAATGAAGTGGGATGTAACCAGGTTCTTATTTTATTTTTATTTTTTCATGGCTGTACATAGAAGTAATAATATTACAAAAGAACGGGTCTATAATTATTTTGTATAAGTTTAGCTTGTGCTAATACTTTAAGATTAGTTATACCATACGGTTACTGATAAAAAAGGTCGTTAACTTTGATTTATCGTTGCGTATTTGGATACTAGCGATACAAAAACACAACACTAGAGCTAGTTGAGAAATGAGTTTTTACAGCGGCCAATGGACGCAAGTGGCTCAAACGCCCGTTTTAGACGTTTTTGATCAAGCATCCATATTGCCGTAAACAAGTGATTATTACGACCATTGTTATGTTTCAAGACTATTTTTTAAACATGAAAACTTTTCTTTTCTTTTCTATGGTCTCTACATCTTTTTGATCTTAACATGAAATTAGATCAAATGACCGTGTTTTTAAATAAATACATGCGGCACGTAACTAGCTTCTATTATAATACCTGATATCTGGTATACCATTAAATGATTACTACCATATCCATTTAATTTTATGGAATTTGAATAGTACTTTAAATATAGTAGTATTTGGTAGGTTAAGAATGTTTGAAAACTGTTTCTTAAATAGAAAAATGATAATGAAATATAAGTTTTATAAAGACTATGACTATGGGACCTTGTGTGACCAATGGCTGGCTGTCATTACGAAAAGTAATTAAACCACAGTTATTTCAATGAAATATTGTAATTAATCATTTGTTCTAACAAATAAATTTAGGTAGGTATTAATAAAAATAATTCATGGAGACGTAAATTTGTGCCGCAATTGCTAGAGAAATGGTTGAAAAATAATTCATGCAGACGTAAATTTTTTGCTGCAATTGCTAGAGAAATGGTGACAGACGTCAGAAGTCCTCCAACAATACCTTTTTTGGCCACTGTGAGCGCTGTTATCGATTCGGGTTCCTCCACCACCTACTTTACACATAGCAAATAACAATAGCCTCTATTACGTAATAAATAAATCAGTTTAATTACCATCAAAGAAACAGTCAAGCACTCTATATTTACGTATGGTATAACAACATACATCTTCAAAACTAAACTTCATGGTCTCATGTATACCTCCGTAATAAGTGAAAGACTAATTCTTATATGCATTACGTTTAATTCAGTTCGTCCCAAGAGCCCTGGCCGCTAGCAATTTAATATAAAAATAAATCAAGCAGCCAAACCTTACTCTCATTACTTAATGGAAGTCACACGACAGTTGCGCCCTAATAGATTTATGAGCACGTGAAAAAGACATGTGTTGCAATGTTTGGGATAGTAATTCTGTATCCCTGTGTTTGTCACTTATGATTATGAAAAATGGTAGAATACAGGTATTTGTTTTTTATTGAAACATGAAAAAATCACGATATTTTGTTGATGCTTTATCTCATCACCCCATCATTTATTTATTTTTCACATTTATCTTTAACAAATCAAAGATGTATTGAACATATTCTGAAGTAGTATACTGCTAGTGTACGAACAGGCTTATACTACAAATAGAGATTATAACTCCTTGTTTAGAATACAAATAAATCATTATAAATTGTAAGGAATATACGACTGTGTCAATTTCCAAATATAAGGTTAAGGTGAAAGGTGGACTTGTGTAAAGCATTAAATTAATATTCCTATCGGAATAGAAGGACAAGTAAAAGCTGTCAAACGAAACCGATTTAAGATGTCAGTAACTAACATAAGTAAGTAACATTTGTAGCTTTAAATGAGATAACCTTTTGATCAGGTGATTTATAACA
Organism: Pyrausta purpuralis; assembly: GCA_963924145.1. Taxonomy (NCBI): domain Eukaryota; kingdom Metazoa; phylum Arthropoda; class Insecta; order Lepidoptera; family Crambidae; genus Pyrausta; species Pyrausta purpuralis. The sequence continues at coordinate 21,877,094 of OZ001649.1, forward strand.
ATATTCCTAAGTTAAATATAGTAGTTTACTGCATGATAAACAGTCGACACAAAATATTGAACATGCAGCTCTAGTGTTAAACTAATTATTAATTTATTATACAAAATTTTCGTCGATATACATTCCCTGTGTTAGGTATTCTGTCTTTATTTTTTACGTAAATTAACGTTTGTAGAATAGAATAATCAAAACTCAACTTTAAATTTGAAGCGCATTGGTAAATATAAGTCGTATATTAAGAGGCTTCGATTTGGAGTAATCTACCTGTTAAATGATTATTTGTTGGGGTTATGCCGCTGTAATGCATAACAATCAATCACCGATCGAGTCACCATGTTTCAGACGCATTATTTCTCCAAAATATACATAATTTCACTTTTAAATATGAAAAATCAAATGCACGTAATTTTCAGCGAGCTTCTGCGGGCGGTCAACTGTTTGACATCTGCCAAAAATGGTTCTGCTACCCATCTCTTTTTATCACACAGTTTGCTGCTAGTGACATCTCGCTTTTGTCGTTCTATTACAAAGGGATAATAATTTTATGGTGTAAAGTAATTGTATTCGTTTGACAGTTCAAATTGTATCTATCAAACGTATGGCCGTTCTACCATTTGAGAGATCATTCCAAATGTTTTAAATGCCAAATGAATACGATTGCTTTACACAATTCCACCTCAGGTTCTGTTTCACCATTGAAAAAAAGCACTCACCAAGGAATAAATCAAACATAAAACGTCATTTTGTATGAATTTTAGAACAGATAACGCTTACCTAGAACTTATTAGGGGATTATGAATCTGATAAATAAAACAACGGTCTGTCTGCATTCACGTCTATTTGCGAACTGCTTAACCACAAATCAAACGTCACTATTTATACTTAGTTTACGTTTACCCTCTACTATATATAACACCTCCACCCTTATTACCAATATTAAGTAAACAAAAGTTTATTTCACATGACATTCATTCACTGACTTATTTAAAACATTAACACTTTGTAGTGAAAAAGCGATATGAACTATGAACATAGCTTAATACATTATCAATGTTCAAAGGGAGTAAAACATAATTGAAAAATAGTACTTAAACTTAAGGTTGATTAATACATCTAAATCTATACTCAATACATAAATACAACATACGGATATACGGATACAAAAAATCTTAGATCTTATTTTACTTAGACTATGAATATCCAAATCGCTCTGGGGGTCTACGCGTACGTATTGGATATCGAGACTCATTTGCGATTTGCAGAGGTTCAGAAGTACTATTTGTGTGTGTTCCTATCTGTTCCTGAGTTCTACCTAATTCTGAGCCTGACACTTCGCATTCGTTGTGGGCCGGGACCGCGGGCCGCCTACTGCCCTCGCCCCCCGCCGACATCACTGACCCACCGCTCGGCCTAAGACACGCAGCTGGATAGTAAACCGGTTTCCTCGAATGATCTAATACATTTTTCTTCGAACCTGTGCTGTCTGAAAGGTGCGTTGAAACCGTATTAGACGTATTTACTTTACATCTTAACCGAATTTGGTCTGCGTGCCTATGTACCACTGTGCCATCATCTAATTTTACATTATAGTCTGTGTTACCTAACTTTTCGAGAATTATACCACTTACCCACTTACTATTAGGATGATACACCCGCACCCAGACCGAGTCTCCGACCTGGAAGGCGCGCCACGAGCCGCCCGCCGCCCGCTGCTGCCGGCGCTGCGCTGCCGCCACCTGATCCTCCCGAGAAGGTTTCAGCCGGTCAAATCTCGTTCGTAACGATCTACCTTGCAATATTTGTGCGGGACTTTCCTTAGTCGTACTATGTTCTGTAGTTCGATAAATTAATAGGAAACGTTGTAAGGCTGTGTCTATGTCTCTTCGTTGCGCAAGCGCTTTTTTAACCCTTGGATAGCCAGAGCGCCCGATGGTGGGCGCTGAGCATGAATTTCGCGATTATACCAAGCGCCCACCTGTGGGCGCTTTTTAATTACTTTTTTGCAAAAAAAAATAGGGTGTATAAATGCTTATTCCTTGGGCATGTTGGCCTTTATGAGTAAAAAACAGATGTTTCTACACCATAGACCGCAAACACATCCGGTTGCTGTCAGTTATTGATTAAAATTCGATTTTTTTTTCTCGCAATTTTTTTCGTATATGTCGTCACCCTACCACGAATTTTTTTGGTTCTATTTTTTCATTTTTAAATACATTTTTTTTTATTACAAGTATAGGTAATTTATTCAGTAACAATAAGCTTTTTACAGAATGATAATAGCTTGTTTCAATAAGATTTTATAACTGTTTACGTAACGTGTATCCTGACACCGCGCGAATTGCGTACGCGCACGCAGTCCACCGCGGAAACGCGACCGCCACCGCAATTGCGCCTTAGGAGGTTAATGACCCTTTTACATATTTTTACCGCATTTTCAGCTAAACCGTTTGAGGCAGGGTGATACGGTGCGGAAAAAATGTGTTCTACTCCATTTTTTGTTAAAAAAGAATTAAATTCGTCACTACTGAACGGGGGCCCGTTATCGCTAACTAGTTGTTTAGGGATACCAAAACGAGCCCACATTTCTCGTAATCTATCTATTACGGTTTTAGCGGTCGTATTCTGCATCTTGCAGATCTCGATCCACTTAGAGCAGGCGTCTATAACTACTAAGTATTTCTCGCCACAAATTGGCCCTAAGAAATCGACATGTAGCCGCGACCACGGACGGGCCGGCCACGGCCACGGCACGGGCGCGTGCTGCGCCGGCGCCGCCGCCAGCTCCGCGCACACGGCGCACGCGCGGCACAGCGCCTCCACCGCCTCGTCGACGCCGGGCCACCACACGTAGCTGCGGGCGATGCTCTTCGTCCGCACGATGCCCATGTGTGTGTCGTGTAGTTCTTTGAGTACATTATCCCGACAGGTGCTAGGTATTACGAGTCTATAGCCCCACATGAGACAACCCAATTCTGTATATAACTCGTTACGTCTATTGAAGTAAGGTTGAAGTTCGCGTATCTCGACTTCCTTTGGCCACCCGTCTTTAACGTAACTTAATACGCGACCTAGAATGGGGTCTTTCCTAGTCCCGTCTCTGATATCCTTATATTTAAGTAGTAATGCTTCGGAGGCAAAATGTAAATAGGTCTGTTCCGGTTCATCGGACTCGTGAGTTTTCGCGTTCAACGCTTTGTAGCTATCTATCATGCGTGATAATGCATCAGCAGTATTGTTATCAGTACTAACATATTCAATAGAAAAATCATAGGCTGACAACAACAACGCCCACCTCTGCAATCTACTCGCTGTCATGCTCGGTACTCCCGCCTCCGGGCCGAAAATGCTTACTAAGGGTTTATGATCCGTCCGTAATGTAAAATGTCTACCATATAAAAACTGATGAAATTTTTTTCAGAAAAAACTATTGCAAGAGCCTCCTTGTGAATTTGGCTATAGTTAAGCTCGGCACGGGTAAGTGCGCGCGAAGCATAGGCCACGGGTCGCTCGGCGCCGCCCGCGCCGCGCTGCGCGAGCACCGCGCCCAGCCCGTGCGCGCTCGCGTCGCACGTGAGCACGAGCTCGCACGACTCGTCGTAGTGCGCTAGCACATTCGCACTGATTAGTAATCTTTTTACCGACTTAAAGCAACTATCATGTATGTTTCTCCAATGCCACTGTTTTCCTTTCTTCAGCAAATCATTTAAAGGCGATAAATGAAGACTTAAGTTTTTAATAAATTTGCCGTAGAAATTAATCATCCCAAGAAACGATCTAAGTTCAGAAACATTTTTCGGTGGATGAAGATCTACTATCGGTTGAATTTTGTCTGGATCAACGTTTATCCCTTGGCTACTGATTACATAACCCAAATATTTTACCTCTGTGTTAAAGAAATCACATTTTTGTTTCTTTATTTTCAAACCATGTTCCTGCAGAATCCTGAGTACCTTATGTAGGGTTTCTAAATTCGATGCAATCGTCTTGCTAGCAATTAAAATATCATCTAAAAATACAGCGACATTGGGCATGTGAGAAAATAATTGTGTCATAATCCTTTGAAATATCCCTGGACTCGACGAAAGTCCGTAAACAAGTCTATTATATTTAAAGAGACCTCTATGAGTATTAATAATCGTTAAATTACTCGTATTGTCTAACAATACCTGATTGTAAGCTTGAGATAAATCTAGCTTAGTGAAATATTTATAACCACCTAATTTAGTAAGTAAATCATCAATTTTAGGCACAGGGTACTTATCTACTTTTAAAACTTTATTCAACGTCACCTTATAATCAGCACAGATGCGTAAAGCGCCGTCCGGTTTGTGTACTATTACCAGCGGAGTGGCCCAGTCCGAGCAGTCAACGGGCTCGATGACGCCGGCGCGCAGCATGGCGTCCAGCTCGGCGTCGACGCGCGCGCGCAGCGCGTAAGGTAGCGGACGCGCGCGTCAGAACACGGGCTCGGCCCCCTCGCGGATGCGAAGCGTCGCCCGTCCCCCGTTGAAGCAACCCAAACCGCCGTCGAATAACTCCTTATATCTATTGACAACATCATTAACGATTACATCTATCTGTACACTACTCAATTCCTTAACTTCATTTAAATAACAGCTTTTATTTAAAGAGTTATATTGTATAGATATATTTGGTATAGAAATATTTAATTCAGCTATCCACTGACGCCCCAGTAGCGATGTTACTCCATCATTAAAAACGTACAAATCTAACTTTTCATACATTTTGTTATGATTAACCGTTACCTCTAAATAGCCTAACGGCTTAACTTTACTGCCATTATAGAATCTAACTGATAAATCACATTTTTGAATAGGTACATGTTGAAAAAATAACTTATAAGTTTCAAATGAAATGCAAGACAAAGGTGAACCTGTGTCAATTTCCATTGGCAAATTAACCTTATCAACACATATTAGTATGCTCACCGGTCGGTACTGATTTAATGACATTTGATAAATGTTTTCTTCATTTTTATCTTCGTCGTTGATGTTTTCAGCCTCGTTTTCGCTCGCTTCACGATACGTTTCGATTCGATTCACGACCTTTGATCCCGAGCGTCCGCTTCTCAAACGTTCGACGCGGTTCTCGGTGTTACTAGCGTGAACGCCACCGCGCCTTCGCGATTGCCCGCTTTGATAGGCTCTAGACTCGTGAGGGCTTATATTCAGTTGGCATACACGCCTTAGATGACCCACTTTCTTACAACGGCTGCACTCATATGTTTTAAATCTGCAGTCATTTTTCTGATGCCTATAATCACCACAAGCTAAACATCCTCCCTGTATTTGTAGCCTGTTCAATGTCCCATTCAAATCCATTCCTGCGGAACTACGTCGTCCCGATGTATCCGGCCCCGTCCGGCCCCCGTCCCCGGGTGCGACCGCCGCCCGCAACGCCGATATGCCCTCGTTGCCGCCGTTCATGGTCACCATCGCAGAATCTTTTTCCGCCGCCTCCATGGAGTTCGCCACTAACACTGCTTTTACAAAAGTTAGGTCCCCTTCCGCAAACAACCTTTGTCTGATTACATCACTTAGTATTCCGCACGCAAATTGGTCCCTTAGGTTATCGTTCAAAGTTGCACCAAATTCACAATATCGCGACAGTTTTTTTAGTTCCGACACGTAAACTGCAATGGTCTCACCTATGCACTGACGTCTCTGGCGAAATTTATATCTTTCCGCTAAAACCGATGGTTTCGGTTGCAAATGGTTTAACATTGCTTGCTTGATCTCGTCCAAGGTCATTTCGGCCGGTTTGCGCGGACTGCATAGATTTAGTAACAGCTCATACGCCTCCTCACCCATGTACGCTATAAGTGTCGTTAATTGCAGTTCTTCTTTCACGTTATTAACTTTGAAATACATCTCGAGTCTATCACAGTATGACTGCCAATTGCCGTCCTTCACATTAAATTCACTTAATTTCGACATTGTTCCGCACCGTACGTAACACTGTAACCGTCGCGTATCAAATTTAAGTCCATCCTCGTCGCCACTGATAAATAAAACAACGGTCTGCCTGCATTCACGTCTATTTGCGAACTGCTTAACCACAAATCAAACGTCACTATTTATACTTAGTTTACGTTTACCCTCTACTATATATAACAGAATCAAGTAATAATGTATTTTATATAATGTATTCCGATTCCAGCCCATTGTGACTAAATTATTTGCTTGCTTTGAAATCCATTTCAAATATTAATATTCAGGTAACCCAATTAACGTTAAATTAGTAGACTCAAATATGATTTTAAATAACATTATTTATTGTAATAACAAAGTCTGCTCTATAATGATAAGCTTAATAGTGATTATTTATTATATTTCAAATAACACTGATCACACCCGTTTTGAAACTAATCTAGGTGTTACATCAACATAGTATTGAATTACGTGCCAATTGCCTCTTATTTAACGCTAATCGTACCGGTAATAGTGAAAATAGTGCAATAAAATATTAAATTCGCTAATTGGTTAGCAAAAAAAATATAAATGATGACAGTGACTTTACCATGCCTCTACTACACCACCAAAAAATATATGAACACTGCAATTTACTTATTTTCTTGTCTTCTTGTCATTTTCGTTTTCTTTTCGATGAAAAGTAAGATTGAGAAATTTCATTAAAAAACACTTACCTAAATATATTCTGCGGTAGTCGTTAAAAAGAGAAGATTATTTCTATTGTGCATCTTATATAACTACTTGTATTCTACTACAATTATTTGCGTTTATTAATTATTCGTAAAGTATTACCTGCTTAAAAAAATATAGAAGGGATATACCTCTATTGGGTAGTTACGTTTTAATTAGTTAAATTAGAGTTTATTCACGTTTTGAAGTAACATTTGGCGTTTTATTAATTCCGCCTGGCTGTAGGATAAATTCATATGAAACTATAACTAACTGACTTGCTAATTAATTATTAACCAATAATCACCTAACACATAATGATTTAATTTTTAAATAACTACTTTTACTTCCACACCACGGGACGAGTAAATAATCTTTTACATAAAACGTCAGCATGTTTCTGTGAATCAATATTAAATAAAGTGACAGTAACAGATTATTTATTTAACCCACAAGTGCCACTTTAACTCCTTACACACTGCAACTTTTAGCATCGATGCAGTCGCGTGTTTTGCAAACGCGCTTGAACGCGTGTTTTGAAGACTCATGCAATGAACAGATTCAATTTAGTATCGATGCAGTCGGTTAAATTCAGTACATAATTTAAAAAATTCAGCTTCTGCATCGCGACTGTATCGAGGCTAAATCTGTTCATTGCATAAGTCGCGATGCTGTAGCACGTTTTCAAAACACCCGACTGTTTTGCGACTACATCGATACTAACAAAGTGTAAAGAGCCTCAAGTTATTTTAGATAAGAAAACAGTACCTAAGTTCTAAATGTTCTAATTTCATGATATCAAATTTCACCTAAAATTTAAATATCCGTCCTATTTACCCTGTCGGACGATTTTTTGAAGGCCAATATCAGCCATTTCCCTTTACAAAATGTGCTCGCACTTCCTATTAAATTCTTTATTATTACCGTCGCTTAATATTTCATCGGTAAAGGGCCTAACCAAATAATGATTTGTTTTTATTGCGCAGAATTTTCTTATCGGTCAATGTTCAGAAAATCCTGACTGAACTGGCCATTTTAAATATATTTCATTTTTAAAGTAATTGTCTCGCTTATTAAACATTAATTAATGAGAAAGAGACAAAGACGTTGGCTTCAAGTACCTTCTTATTATGAACTTTTCTTCGTTATTGAGGATTATGGGCGCAGTACTTCTTATTCTTCGAGCTTTGTAATTAAGACTCTATTACATTTTGAAGTTTAGATGGTGTGTTAAATATTTTTTACAATACGCTGCAAATAACACTTCAACTATAGCACTTAAGTGAAATATCATAAATAGCAAAATTTTTGTTTTGATATGTTTAATTGATTTTCATATTATACTCAAGGCACAATCATATGATGACGGTTCGATTGAATATTGCCCATATAGATCAGTCACCATGAATGCGAGGCGTATGAGATTATATAGTCCAACAGTGGTTTATCTTTACAATTCCACTACATGTGTTATTAAACAGGTGTTGTGAAAAAAAAAACATTCCTTGTGTAAGTAGTGCCCGAGAAGGAAATTGGAGCAAGAGCAGCATAATCAGAAGTCCAGAAGATTACGTATTCACCACAAGCCCAGCGAAGCTATTGCATAACTCAATTGTTTTTGCATTGCAATTTTTATGACTTCGTAACAGTGAAATAATGATGTTTGTTCGTTTGTAATTGGTAATACATACTGATTAAAGACTTTTTTGCTTCACTTGCTCAGAATCGTTCGATTATTCGTCACATAATGTTGACTTAAAGTGATTCATCTCGACTCCCGGGCCGAAATATTGTTCGAAAATCCATCGCGGCCCGTGTGGTGTAATGAGATTTAATTTAGAAGGCGAGTTCGTATGAATGCGGCAGCGTGCGCGAGGTTGCACCAAAGAGGTCATAATTTGAAAATCAAGATGGCCACGCTCCGCCACGAAGAGAACAAAAGAAAAAAGTGTATAAAACTATAGTGATTTGCCTGTATGTATGATGGAGACAATCAATATTTAAAAAAAAAATTACATGGTTTTGAAAATAGAAAATATCAGACTCAGGCGGTATGGCATGACATAATTTCAACTACTACTGAAAATATATAAATACATAGTGTGTAAGTATTACATAGGTTATATTTCAATCTCACTAACTCAATTAATGTTTTGTCTTTGTGAATGTAAAAAAAAGGTAACGAAAGCGATTGTTTAAAAGAAAATGTTACATAACATCTTTTTGATTTGTTAACCACTGAGCAAGTATTCACAACCATTGGAAAAAGGGTGAGGGTATAGTACAGTTTCTTTCCGAACATAATTGGAACTTACTAAACTGAATCGTATTTAATTACATGGTAACTTGTGATTTAATGCAGCGCATTGTACTCGATTGACTAAAAATTAGTATCAAAATCTTCTATATTGTAAAGAAAAGCAGAAAAAAACAATAATAACGTTTTCTCCGTCTTGGGCCAGCTTAAAACCCTCACTACACTCAGGATTTTCTACCACCTAGTAAAACTGGTATTCCTCCCTGGCTTCGATCGGGAGTTAAAAGGATCTTGACCAAAACTCTAAAGAAACTCGGCCCACTTTGCGTCTGCATGCGTCTTTACAAAATGTTTGGATAAAATATATAAATATTTGAAAGAACACAAAGAAAAAAAATTTTTGATAAATAATTAGGGATTTCCGAGGAATTCAATGGCAGAATAGACATTTTGAGGTTATGTTTTGTGATTGCAGAGTTATTGCACCTCACCTACATTCATTTTGATACATTCAGAAGGTAATTGTTATATTTTACTTCAGTAATTCAATACTTACCTACTTAGTTAACGTTAAAATACCGGTACAATTAAAATTCAAACAAGATTTTTGAAATATAAACTAAAAAGACGAAATCTGGGCCCGGCTGTGGTCAATATCCTTTCAATCATTTCGTTTCGCCCATGACTCAAGATGGCGCCTGTGCCGTAAGGTATAACTTTATTCCCGTAGTGAATAATCTACTATTGTCATCAAACTCATGGGCCCTGAAAAGGTTGAAAGAAATAACTTGAAAGTAATACCTATGTTAGGTTTCTTTTCCAATAAGCTTCACTTACACGCTACATAATAGCCCTGCAGATTGGTATGCCCGCCGCGGTCATCATGGGCGCACGTTTAAAAACACGCCCACTCTCTAATTGAACTTTTCACATAGGTAATTTACTTGGAAGCACATAAGTCAATGCAGAGAAGTCAAGTCAATGCACAGTTGCCTCGTAAGCAGTCATAGGTCATACCGTGGTGTATTACTCGCAAAATGGCGTTGTTTAATAGGCAATTATTAATGTATCAACTCAGCTTAGAGTTATCCGACTGAGGCCCAATTTACCAACGTCTGATAAGACTTTTCCGACTAAATAGCATAAAACAACCGATTTTAAAATGACATTTACAAAATAATTGCTGACAAATAGGTGATGTTTTCAAATAAGCCGAATTCTATTATAATTGACGAATATTGAATATATTTTTGAAGTAGAATAACTCTTAACCTTAAATTTATTTTATTTTAACCACACCACAAAGTAACAGTGTCTTTGTAAGTCAGTTTTATCATGATGAAATAATAATTATCAGTAATTGGTATGCTCATTACTCTACATCTCACACATATACACGTACTTATCTCTTTGTCTCATTGAATTTTCTTACCAAAAAGCGACTCCTAAACTTAGGTCGAGTCAGAGACACCTTTGAAAATCTGTTTCAAAAATAAATCTTAATTATTTCAGCAAAATCTTCGCAAAATACGTGAGCTCTCACTAATTGAAGTTTTCAACCCTCTTTCGGATAAAAGAGCTAACAATACCTTACGTTCAGTGTGTTCGCTAACCCTGAATAAGCATTTAAGGTGTTTGATTTGTTTATCTCAAATGAAAATAATAAACCTAGTCTTGCCATAAATATTATAACAAAGAAAAAAAAATTAATGCTAACAATATTTATTACTTTTACAGTGTGTTAAATTTATACATAAATATAAAACAATTTAAAATATAAAAAGCTTATTCGAAGTGGTCTCGATTGGCTGCACTACAGTCCTTTAAACGTTGAGGCCAGTTATCAATAGAAGCACGGACTCTTTCCATGGGAAAATTCTTCACTGCCAATCGTATGGTTAGTTTAAGGGACTCTAAATTATAATGGCGTTAAGAGCAAGCCGTACTCTCTAAAACTGACCATAAATCATAATCCAGCGGATTAAGATCGGGACTAGACGACGACCAGTCTTCAGCTCTGATGAAGTCCGAAACGTTCGCTTCTAACCAAGACTGCGTGGACCGAGCTTTATAACCCGGCGCCGAGTTTTGTTGGAAAGACCATGCTTGGTTAATGAACATGCAGACATACATTTTGTAACAAAATACAATTATTTCAACAAAATCTTCGAACACTCGGCTGAAGTACCTTCTGTCCAGAAATATTTTAAAAATACGTTTGAATATTCTCGTTATAATCTGTGCTTTGTAATTCAAAATACGATTATACGATCAAAGTTGATATTTTGTTTTGGTGGAATTTTTAAGTAAATATTTACCTAATTCATGTTTTTTTGTGTAGTTCTATCGCATTCTGTAAGTATAAACTTATTAGACGGCTATTTTGTGTATCTTCATCTCCCGAGATAAAATCTTTTGCTTTCGGACAGGATTTCGACGAATTCTTTCCCTTACTGCTTTGACCACATTTTTCGTACGAACACTAGTAGACGTCCAGATCTTTTCTGTCACAAACAGAGGCGGTCTTATTGTACCTATTGATAGCCCGGTACACAAACATTTGACTAATACCAAGCGTATGGAGAGTTTTAAAAATTGCATTTGGCTCCATACCATCTTTGTGTAATGCAATCACAGCGATTCGGTTCTCTTTATCACCCCACTCCATTTTAATATCGCAAAATATTATGAAATGTATTGGCGCCAAAATTAGAAAACACAATGAGCAATCGTATAAAATGACAGATTCCAAATTCAAATTCAATATTTTTCTTATTTTAATTGTAACAGTATTTATGGCCAGACTGTGTAAATTAATGCTTTTTGCCCAATACACCATAGCATACTCCGTAGCGTCGTGTTGATGACCTCCGTTGTGTAGTGGCCAAGCACGCTGGTTTCAAGGCGTCGCCGCTCCGAGGTCCCGGGTTCGATTCCCGGTCGAGTCAATATAGAAATAAATAAATAAACTATATTGTCTCGGTGTCGGGTGTTGTGGTACCACCTTTGTGTCTGATTTCTATAGCAAAAGTGCATTAGCTACTTACCTTACTATAACCGAGCTAGGAATGTGTTCGGAAAAAAAATCTTTGTATGGAAAATATGACACCTTGTCCACTAGACTGTTCCGTCACCGACCAACATCATGCACGGAGCGTGTCGGCACCGGCAATCGCTATCGCTCCGATTTTCTTGCCTGATAGGTTTCTATTAAGGTTACACGGTGCATTGGAAACATACTTTAAATCATGATTTTTCATTTGATGTATGACGTTCCGGGGTTCAATTTGGTTCAATTACCACTCAGTGTAAACAAATATAATCAATATAGTAATTTTCTAGTTCGTCTGGTTAGCTTTCTTACAAATTTAACGTTTATCGTACCGTTGAGAACAAGATTATGGACGGCGACCAAAAAAACGCAGGCCGAATCTTGTTCTCCGATGACACTCTCGCTCCCCCTAATCAGGAAACTCTCGAGAGCCTTCGTAGTAAGCATCCTTCACGTCCAGATTCTCCATCTTTACCTCTTCCTCCTCCTTAAAATTTCCAACCCTTACAGATACTTGATGACGGCGACACGTTTGCTGCCATCATGTCTTTTCCGGCTGGTTCTGCTGGCGGCATCGACGGCATCACTTCCCAACACCTTGAAGACTTGGTGCTTCCGTGCTTCAGTGCTTCCGCTGCTGACGCCGATAGAATTTTGCTTTCCAACATTACTAAACTTTGCATTCTTTTTTTTTGGCAGGGTCACTAAAAGTTTTCTCCCGTTTTAATTTGGTGCTAGATTTTGTGCCTTTCGAAAAAAAGATGGTGGCATTCGCCCTATTGCAATTGGCTCAACGTTTCGTCGTCTTGCAGCCAAATTAGCCTGTCGAGATCTTTTTTCTCCTTTGAAACAGTATTTTCAACCCATCCAACTCGATTTGGGCAGTAAGGGAGGTTGCAAGGCTCTAGTTCATTCCGCCCGCAATTTCCTCTCCTGTGACGAATCTGAAGTTTTTTTGAAAGTTAATGAGAAGAATGCTTTCAATTCTCTAGACAGGTCTGCCTTGCTGAATGAAGTTCAGACTCACACTCCTGAGATTTATCCCTTTGTTTTTCAGTGTTACAATAATCAATCAAAATTACTTTATAATGAACATTCGATTGTTTTTGTAGTCGCTGTTCAGCAAGGCGACCCTTTAGGTGCAACCCTTTTTAACCGACGTCAAAAAAGGAGGAGGTTATCAATTCGATTGCATGTTTTTTTAATTTTTTTTTGTATGTTTGTTACCTCATATCTCAGTCGTTAGTCGTCCGACCGATTCGAATTTTTTTTTCGTAGAGGGTGTACCTTCAAGTTGGTCCCATTGTTGCCGATTTGGGATCTGAAGATGGGATCTTGGTGTAATCGAGGGAAACCCTCAAATTTTAAAGGCACGTATATTGTTGTTTTACTAAAATCTTAATGTTGACGTATTGTTACGTCTGATAGTCCACATCTTGTGGAGCTGAGCTGATGGTGGAACTCCTTCACGCTTAGGAGTTCAGTAATTATAATGATAGAACATATGATAGGTAGTTTGTAGCTTCTTAAAGAACAGAGTCATAAGGTGCAACTTCCCCCCCTCCCCTTCCCTCTCTTGTAATCTCTAAAAATGAAGAAATAAAATTAACTTTCAAAAAGTAAAAACCGACTTCAAAACCAAAATGCACTAAAAAGTCTTAAATAAACTCTTGAACATTGAAAGGAAAGGAATCCATTTTAGGGAAACAATTTTTTTTGGAGTCGGTGCCATCACTTTGAAAATTCAGCCTCACCTGTCGCAGCACCGACTCCAAAAAATAAATTGTTTCCCTAAAATGGATTCCTTTCCTTTCAATGTTTAAGAGTTTATTTAAGACTTTTTAGTGAATTTTGGTTTTGAAGTCGGTTTTTACTTTTTTAAAGTTAATTAGTTTAGGCATCCATCCTGTCATTTCATCCTTAAATTCTAAATTCAATGCCTGGTATCTGGATGACGGCTCCTTTGGAGGCAAAGCAGATGTTGTTTTCCAAGATCTTGTCCTGGTTATAGAAGGTTTTAAGAAATGAGCCTTAGAACTGAACCTTTCAAAATGTGAACTTTTTATTAATGATCACGTTTCGTCTGGTACCCGTCAGGATATCATTGATTATTGTAATTAATAATCATTGATTTTACTAACGTCAGATACAACTTATCCGACTAAATAAGTATAAAACAACCGATTTCACGATATTATTTACATAAATTATTGGTAAACGTAGGTATTGATATTTTACGAAATCAAATATATATTCTGTATTTGTTGAAACACTCGATTAGGCTCGTTGCAAGGCCTCAGTTAAGCTAACTGTGGGAAAAGCCTTTATTTTGTTTCTGTCATTGTCTTTGATAGGAAAACGCTATGCTATTTTATGTTCCATTTAAACAGCCCAAATTTGCCTTAAAAACACAGAGCGTCATCGGCAACAGTAATTAAGCTTCCTAATAGTTGTTTTTTTATTGGATTATATTTTTTAATTTGCTTTTCTGAAATCAAAAATAGGTGTATATCGGGTCGGGTGGCGCCTCCACTGTGAGAAAGCGTAGCGTTGCTGTGATCTTGGAGTATATTAATTTAAATGTGATTTTATATCTTATGATCTGTGATATGTTTCCTATGTAAATATGTAGGTAATGCACAATAAAAACACTTAACTTTGAAATAGTCAATCTTCTATTTTATTTGATTATTAAGCAGCACACAGCTCACGAAAGAATTTTTACATACGAAGGTCTGACAATCGAATGAATAGGTATGACAATTGAAGTAATATGACAATCAATCAAAGGAATATCAAAAATTACTCGTAAAGAACGTTTTTCTTCATTTAAAATACGAAGAGTAGAACGAACGAGACGTAGAGGTTTTACGCGTAGCTCCAAACCTCTACAGTACGTACTAGATTTTAAGATCTTAAGTACAAATTAAAACTTGAACCCTAAGATGTTTTTAAAATCCTTTTGAATGTCATTGCTTGAACCTTCTGAATACATCTGAGTTTTCACACGTGTGATAAAGGCGTGGAAATTTTCATAACGTTCCCTAATTTTGAGGACTTTCAACGTTAGGCATAAAGTCACACAGATTTTTTTGCAAATCTACACGCAAGTAAAATATATTTTGAAAGCAAATAAGATGTTTTTGTCACATCATAATATGGACAAAAGATACTTAGAGACGATTTTACCAACTTCAGATAGGACTCATTCAACCGAATAAGTATAAAAACACCGACTTGAAAATGACAACATCGTAAATGCTGTTAAATAAGTGACGTTTTCAAATTAGGCGTTTTGTATCAAATATTTTTTATCTGACTTTGGTAAAATCTACTCTTAAGTTATGTATTTAAATCTCTATTATCACTGATATTATAAATGCTGAAGTGGTTGTATGTTTTTGTAGTAAAATGATTTAATGATTATAAAAAAGTGATATATAGCAATATATTAGGTGCTCGAAGCGCAGTGGTAGCAGCGCTTTGTTAGCGATACTGGAGTTAAGCAACCTACGGCGCGGAGTAGATGGGTGACTATTCCGACCATATAAGTAACGTATAGTACGAAGAACTGATAGGCGTTGGGACAGACATATTCTAGATTGGAGATCATTCAACCAAAGACGCAGCGAGGTACGTCCATTGACAAGATAGACTGAAGACCTTGTAAAGATCGCAGGAACAAACTATATGCAGACCGCTTGTGATCGGTTGCTGTGGAAAACCGTGGGGGAGGCCTATGTTTATCAGTGGACGTTCTTTGGCTGAAAATGATAATGATGATGAAGTGACGTTTATCATGAGCATCTCCGTGCTCTGTTAAACAGTTGGTCCCGGCTTATAACGGTTGATATAAGTCGTTAGGCCTAGTCAGAGGCCATATGGGGGGCTTGTAAACAGCCCTCCACCAACCCGCACTGAGCGCCGCGTGGTGGAGTATTGCTTATTCTACCTCAAACTTGAGGTAAGGCCTTTGCCCAGCAGTGGTATGTTACAATCTTTTCTTTTGTACTTCTTCTATTGCAATATAAATATTATTTCTTATAGAAAAGAAAAAGTGAGTGACACATGATTTCGAATATTTGCACGGACAACGTCGCGGAAAACGGCTAGTACATATGTTATATTTTTAAGTAACTAAGCTAGTAAGTAATTAACCCTAATGCGTTAGTTAGTGACTAGTAAAATCGTTATTTTCTCCCTTTACTATCTCTTTAGTCGTAACTTCGCACAAACATGGGTGAAAAGCTGGCAGTTTCTTTTGCCTTTAAAGTCAGGGAACCTTCAAATTTTAGTGCGGACTTAAGTAGAATTTTGAGCACCTCGTTAATCCAAAGATTCTTTTAAACTTTTTCGCCGCGCGGCTTAATTAATTTTACTCGCTGCTACACGGATATAGCATTTCTTTTAAACCACGACGAATAACGTGCAATGGGAAAAATACACGCTGTATTTTGAGTGGAGTTTTTTAGTGTCTTTTGTCGTTAGTGCTGTGTGGATTTTGATGGTTAGGAATTTTGTGTACGTAATACATTTTATAAGTTGACACAAACTCGTAATTGTTACTTTCAGAGGCGTACGTTAGAGCTTATCTCTAAGGAAGTCATTTGAATTGATTTCTTGCTTTAAATAATAATTCCATATGAATCCCTCAAGCGTATGTGAACGAGACACAATAGAAATTCTATTGTTATGCGGTCTCATGGGACCGCTCGGGTGTTGAAACGAATGTATACTGTATTAATGTAATAAGTAGTATAATATAAATATTTTTTGTTTTAAATACCTATTGTAATTTTTATCGTCAAGCTCTTTCTTTTGTCCCTCTGTCACTTCTTTCGCGCCGCCAGCATGTTCTGTGTATAAACCTATGGTTGACTAGTAGAGAATGCTTTAAGCATTAATTCCGCCATATGTTCCTTTTTTAGTGAATGAAGTGTTATAAATAAGTAAATAAAAATCATTAAATATTGGAAAAGCTTAAAACTGACAATAAAAGCTAGACTAAAAAACTTGCAAGTGGAGTGAAAATCGAACCTATAACATATACGTGTATATACGCATTGTTCTATAATATCAGGACTATACATGCATTGTTCTCTTAGTTTACCAGTACAAATATTGCCAATACATTTGCTACGTGCAAACGGCCGCACGTCGCGCCAAACTACGACATCTTATGCGGTTGTAATAAAGGCTTTTTTTCACTAAATTGTGTAATCTGATGCGCTGACGACTGTACGTATTTTCAAACTGGAGCTGTGACACGCTGAGATGAGTTTTATTGAGCCTGCGACTATAAAGCTCAGACACGGAGTTCAAACGACTGTAGTTACCCAATTGCAAGTTAAAGGCGAATAGCTTGCAGTTATTTTTATACCTGTTTATAGGTTTTAATTATTTTTTAAGAGTATAATTAAGTTTTGATCGGTATTATACAGTAATTGAGCAAGAAAACTTGCGTCAAGGGTAGATGAAATGTCTTTTGTATACGTACTAATGACAAGATAGGAATCCTTTGAATGTTCCTTACATTCACTTCACCGTTCGAATAAAACTGTTTCAATCTTTCTCATGTTAAAATTTGATTTATTTCAAATTGTAAAATGCTAAGTGTTAACAATAATCCTATTAATCATTTTGTAGAAATACAGCCAAAATATTTTGCTCACACTTCAGACGGAACAAAAACGATTGCAAAAAGGGATTTTCTCACACTTTTCGCTTAAACTTTGAGGGTACCCCGCTCTGTATTTTATGATGTCAGATTTTTTTATTCGTCCGCTAACCCAGTTTAGACACAATATAAAAAGGACTCAAGAATTACCTAACCATAGAATAGTATCAGTTAGTAAACAAAGTAACCAAAATTTACAGACTCTCCCTGGATAATGTGAAATCTAGATATGAGATCAAAGTAGAACTAACATTTCTAGGTTTACTTTCACCTGCTGCTATCAGGATTAGGCTTTAACCAGGGACACACAGTTTTTTTTGTTAAGCAAATTGTACAAAGGGGTTGATTTAAATTAATACATATTTAAAGGCACTGTTTACATTTTTCGTATTTTTGTATCGAAAAAATAACTAAAAAAACATAAAAACCGACTCTAAAACTGAAATGCACTGATAAGTCTTAAATGAACTCTTAACCTTTAAAAGAAGGGATCCATTTTAGGCGAACAATATCTTTTTGGAGTCGGTGCTCTGATACTTGAGATGGACAAATTTACGGCACCGAATCCAAAAAGAAGACACTAAACGTGCCTTTTAAATTCGAGGTTTTCCCTCGATTGCATCAAGATCCTATCACCAGATCCCAACTTGGCAACAATGCGTCCAACTAGAAGGTATAACCTCTAGGTAGGCGATTTTTTTTTCGATCGGCTAATGACTGCGATATGAGGTAACATAGATACAAAAAAATATGGCTTAAAAATGTTCTTATTTAAGACATAAACAAACTGCTACAGATAATCATTCAGGATTAAGGCATGCAGATTGAATATCTCATAAAAAACATATTTTTAAGTAATAAGTAACTTTCATAGCTATTTTTATTTCAAAATATTTGTCATTAATTACTTTTATTAATGTGTTTATATTTTATGCTGCCCTACTGTGCATTTCTGCTTTATGGTTAAGGGTCTCCGTGAAATATTTACATGCGGCATATGTCTTAAGTTACAGCACTGAATGGTTCAATTCGGATTGAGTTACCAAATCGAGGTCTCACCCCCATTTCTGGCATATTGTTTCCTCACTGAAAAATTACTGAAGATGCCTCTCGAATTTCAATGAGTCTATGGAGGGTGAATTTTAATGCCTTATTTTCAACCAATAACTTCTGTGCTGTACTAACTTGGGCTTATAGCTGTTTTTTGCTTGACTTATCTACTACTTTATTAAGACGCTAGATATATAAATTTTACATAGTTACTAAATAAAATGAACGAGTTTCACCTATCATTTAACCTCTTGTAAAAGCTTGGGTAATGAATGCCTTTTAATAATAATAATAACTTTTGTAAAAGCGTTGTAAGAGATTAAACATTTTTTTAGGTAATTAATCTGTGCCGTAGCAACTATAGAAATGCAATAAAAAAACACATATATGATGCAAACCTTCCTTCACATATCTTCACGTTTCATAGCAACATCGTGCTACCCTTCGTCTGACTTCGGGTTGAAAATATGCGTATGGCAACATAGTACTGTGTCAAATGGAAGGAAGATTCCCTTTCCGCCCTGTTATTGGAGGGATTACTTTTTATGTCTCTTTGACGATGTATTCAATTTCTGTTATACGAACACTCGAGAGGACGATGGAACGTTTGTTTGAAGAATAAATATTTTCTTTGTTTGTTGCTTCTTTGTCTGTTCGCCGTTTCGTAAAAAGGGTGTTTTGGATCGCTAATGTCTTGTGTGGAAAAATAAAGCCTGTTTAGGTTTGTGTAATCGTTGTTCAATTGATTTTTTATGTAAAAATGTTGTTTATTCGTATAACTGGAATTGGAAAACCCTTGAAAGCGTGCATGCATTGTATCTTTCAGTATCTGTTTATGAGTTTATAATTGCCTAATGCATGTTGCAATTACCCATATGTACTTAAGCAGGTCTTGTAGTATGTTGTAAGAAATGGAAATCCTGTAAAAACTCAGAATCCTAAGACTTCTGAGCCGCGGGAGGGTTTGACCCATGAACGTTAATTAAATGGTACTCTGCTTTTAGTCCTGTAATGCAAGATTTGGGTAGGTTTTGCAAACGTAATTTGTACTAGCATTATGAAGGTGTGTTTCTACCATTAGTCAGACTTACTTTTTGGCGTCATATTCAGCTATTATTACGGATCCCTCGATATGGAATTTTAAGCAAATGAGCGAAGGTTTTTAATTTGGTAACTTGTTTATTGAAAAAATATTCATAAACTAATTAAGCCTATTAAGTACATGATTATAACGAATTCGAAGGGATCGTAACTATTGGTCGACGACCAGTCCTTTCATTACAGTTTAAAATTACGTATTGAATTCATTATCCTTGATATGTGATACAATGTTTTTTGACAATCAATGAGAAGAGAAAACAGCGGTTGAAACATAGTACTAATTTAAAAAAAAATGGTTAAACATACCGAGCTAAAGCTAATGTTATCATTATGACCCAGAGACACAGCTTAAACAAAGTGTGTTTCAGTAAGTAATTTTTCATGCGTGCTAGAAGAGCTTAATAATAAAGAACGATATAAGTAGGTACCTAAATGCCGCGCGGGAGCATCGCGAGCATAATAACAATATTAGGTGAATACCGCGATGCTAAATATCAAAAAAAACAATTAGTATTATATAAACTAACTTCGGATACCAATCTTAAAAGTTTTATTCTTGCTGATGCTTTTAAAAACTGAATTGCAAATTCAATGCATCTGTGTAAAACACGGTAATAACATTACGTTCGCACCGAAATCCAAACTAGAATCGCCGTTGGTTACAATAATCCTACTTTTTTACTACAATTTTCAGTAATGTCAGTAAACCCTCCCGGAGCTCAAAATTACTTGGGGCTCGTAACTCCAAGTATTAAATATAGGTTTTCATAAACGCGTCAATTCAAGTTTAGAAAATCGCGTATATTTTTCTCACTTGCATGCATGCGTTCGACATATTTCATGATTTATTTTGTGTACTTTGGTCGAGTTTAGCACTGACGCTGTAATCGGAGGTTGAACACGACGGAAAGGATACGGTGAAGTAACTGCGATATCTCAACCGCAGTTACCTTGAAACTGCTCTACGTTTACGTTTGACTGATTCTGAGGAATTGATCTAGCAAAATCTTGTTCTTGATAGTATTTGGCTCAAAAAATTTAGAATATAAGCATTCATTTCTTCATCAATCTCTACATGAAAATTTCCGTTGTGTCAAGGAAAGATCGTTTAGGTATGCTTTGAATAAATAAGTAATATAAGAAATCGATGAAAGCTATTAAAACTCGGTTTACTAAAGTCTCAACATAAGTGAACTTTGAGTGGAGGCCCAATATTGTTTTATTGATCACTATTATTTTTTAATATTTTATCGTACAAAAGTAGGTCATGCCTGTTGATGATTAGTCTATTATGTAAGAAATAAGATCATACCACATAAACAGAATATAGGTAATGACGTAAGGTGCTCATAGCGCAGTAGTAGCAGCGCTTTGGCAGTGATACCAATGTTTTGCAACTTACAGCGTGGTCGTGTTTGAATGGGTGACCATACCGACCATATAAGTGACGTATATCACGATCATTTCCATGCTAGTATCTAGGGCTAGTATCGGTTGATAAGTATTAGTCATGAAGCCTAGTCAGAGGCCCTAGTAGCGTAATAAAATCTGACAGCAAGGTGTGTCGCTTGCCTTTCACACACCTCCCCCAATCTTCCAAAAAGGAAGGTAATTAAATCGCCCCGTACGTATGTGATATCGTAAGATGACGATTTATTAAGACTTTTAAACACGTGTGCAAAATTTCGTTTGCGTATATATGCTTGTATATAAGGTTACCTAGTTTTAATTGATAATATTTAATAATTTAATAATTCAGCACAAAAAATGAATCATTTTTTGTAGAAAACACTTTGAGGTTTTATACGCTAGTTTTTGAGATATTTAGAGAGTAAGGTATTTTTTTTGCAGATATTGTTTTTTTATTAATTAAGGTTAAGATTAGAGAAAAAGTAAGATAGCCGATGACGTAAAAAAACTTTTAAAATTGATAGGGTGCTGTTTTAAAAAATTATATTATCTTTGTTAGCGAAAAGTCAAAAAAAAATATATATATCTTGATTTTCCATAAAATAATAATAGTGCCTGTTTCTTTGACGTAAATAAATACACAGTTAAAATATTATCACTTAAAACGATTTGACCTTATATATGTAAGTTTGTGAACGATGATTCTTTTGTTGTTCGATTAGGTATATTTTCACTTAGGGTTTACAGTAATTTGTATATAAATTGGTCTAGCTATTTATGAGATACAGTCAATAGAGTCATATCAGTGCATGATCTCTCGCTTAAGAACACCAACAGTCTACACACATCATACACAAATTTCAAAAGAATTTGTTTCTCCTAATGAAAGACGAATGTGTTTTTTTATTAATTTTAGTTGTAGTTTTTTTTAAACTATTTCTTTATTGTTTTTCTAGAATGTTACCTACTTTTACACTAAAATTACTTTATATTTAATAGAAGATATTTAGTAATATCGAGACGAACAAGAGCTTTGATAGGAGAGTTAATTGCTTAGGTGCAATTCATAATATTTACTTTCCTCACTCCAAAAGCGTGTTTCAAAATTATTCAGCAGCTGACCCGACAATGAGGATTTAACGACATTAATTCCATACACGGATCTCTAATCACTGGAGCCATACATCACCATAATTATGACACATGTGCTTGTTTTGCTAAAATGTGCTTTGTGTCGTTTTATATTTGTTTTTGTTCCAGAACGGTGAAACACGAATCGCGTCTTCCATTAAGCAAAGTAAGTAAGGCTAAGGATAGGATAGTGGGAATGTTTGGTCCCAACAGTTTTCCGTTATTTTTAATTTTTCGCCGCTGATTAAATTCCTGAATTACCAAGCGGAGAAAAATTAGAAAATGCCAACTTACTTTGCAAAAAAATAAAAAACAGTTCTGATCTCAGTTATAACAAAATATCTGTTTTCAACATTTTTGAACCAATACAAATACCTACTAAACTAAGTTTTCTTTACTAAATCTAATATACTTTTTTGTGTCAAATCAGTGAAAGGACGTAATCAAGTTGACCTTTATGTATATGATACCGTTAGAAATTGAAAAAAAAAGCATTTCGATGTTTGTGGGCACATGTGTGCAAATTTATGTTTGTATGTACGTGTGTCTCAGGATTTCTCAAAACGTCTTAACAAAATGATAAATTTTAATTTCAATCAGGTATATTGTAACTGAGGGGAACAGGGTAAGTTTTAAAATCGGGCCAGTAGTTTTTGAGATATGGGTCATTATGAACAAAAAAAATAGAAATAATAAAAAACAACCGCCATCAAAAATTGGATAACAATATGACACCGTGAGTGTTAAAAACATTCTAAATCATTTTAAAACAGATTTTTAAAAACGTTTGATTTTATTTTTACTTTAAAAGTGCGTTGTGTCAGCATCTATGCTAAACCAATAAAATTTTACTACGTTAATGTTTCTTTTGACCTCTCTGACTAAAACTTACAAGATTTCCTTACAACAAAGAATTGCTTAACGCTCTCTTACATCAACAACGTTATTTAAAAAAACGCTGCCTATTATGCAAGTGACTTTATTCACTGTGCAAGCGCAAGATAATTATGTATAATCCGAATAAACTATTAAACCTTAAACCCCTTACACACTGCGACTTTTAAAATCAATACAGTAGCGCGTTTTGAAAACGCACTTCAGTATCGTGACTCACGCAATTAACAGATTTTATTTGGCATTGATGCAGTCGCGCGTTAGTATCAATACAGTCGCCAACATACAGTACATAACTTGTTAATGTCCAGTTTCAGCATCGATGCTAACGCGCATTAGCATCGCGATTGCATCCATGCTAAAAATAGTGCATCGATGCTGAATCCCAACTGTATCACGACTGCATCGCTGCTAAAAGTCGCAGTGTGCAAAGGGTCTTACATCTAAAATGTCTGCACCGACATTTTAGGGACATAATGATGCCGTCGCGTCCATCTTTCTAAAGTAATGCATGCCATATATTTTTCATCCCACCATTTAACGGGGAAATTCTGGTGAAAATTATGTTTAAGCGTCATGTTTGAGATGATCTTCTGAGATTATTAAAACAATATCTAAAAGTTTTACGTACATGGTTTATATTTTAGCTACTTACTAGGTATTACTTTAAAATCTGGACCCTTTTTTCATTATTATATTAAAATTTTGGCTCAGCGTTTTCGGCGAAGAAAATACATGTATTTCTCAACAAAATAATAATATTGAATACGCACAGATGCTATGATTGTGCAGAGTCTAGAGAGGAAATTTGATTTAGCCTCTTTTCTCGGCCTCGTCTGGGGGACCTAATAAAGAATTTGTCGACTTCATTAAAAGTATAGGCTTTGACTAGATACGATTTTTTTTGGATAAAATAGCATATCATTTTCAGCAGGAGTTTTTTTCGATTTGTTTGATATTTAGTTAATTTCCGCGGCCTTTAGTGTTTTAGTAGTTAGGGAACAGAAGTTCAAAATCCGGGAGGCTATACCTTCTCCCTCAAAACCCCTCGCACGTTTGCATCAATCCGTCCTGACCCGGAAAAACCATTCTGCAGTTCGGGATATTTTTTATATATATATAATCTTTACTTCTATTCTGTTGTTTGGTCACAATAATCAACATGCCAGTTTTTAATGTACAGTAAAGTAAACTCAATAAATGTTTTACAAAAATTTACAGCGAATATTCCGATAAGTCTCAAGTTTAAATAAACTCCTTATTCTTTCTTCAACTTCTGCTAATATATTCGGGTACACATTTAGATCGAAATTTCTGTCATATCCGTGAAATGTGAGGATATTTAAAACGGAATGGAGCGTCGATATTCGTACAGCCGTTGAATACGAGATCTTACCGTCCTCTTTATATTCCGCCCAACAGAGGTTATTGGTCCATTATGGATATATTCCTTGTTCATACCAAATGCTATATAAGAACGCACTTCTTTGTTAAGAAAGTTCAACGCAGAGCTAAAAAATAATTGCATTTGTTTGATAAATCTATGTTTTACTCTGCTATTTTATTAACGTTTAGGTATGTAGCAGAAAAAAATTAAAACCAAAGATTTACATAACTATAAAACGTACCTATTTAAAATCAAAGTTCTGTACTCGTGACAAGAACCAAATGTAGCTTTTTATACTTAATTTTGTTATAGTTGTAAAAAAGTAGCAGTACGAAATAGTTAACAAAAAAAAACATTTTCGAGGTCGAATTTACGAGCACCACTAGTTGAAACAATAGGATTCAATAGTATGCATGATTCAATGTAATGCCCGTTATGATAGAATAATATTATTAATATTAATTACAGAATCACTGAAAAATCGCAATCAGTTAAAACACTTAATCCAGGAACGGTAATTTGCTAAACTTTGAATGCGATAATTAATTTTTCGGGTTTGTGTTTCGTAATAAATATGCCTGTTACAAAAAAAGGGCATGAACGACGTTTTGTTCGATCTGTGGAAAGATAGATATATAAAACCATTACAACGTTTAATTTTATTGAAGCATACCTACTTTACAAATTCTCAAATGTCATTGAAAGAAACGTTTATAAATAAAAACCGGCCAATTCCGTGTCAACTTTAACTAAATTAGAAAATCCACTTACTTACACTAAAACACCACAATATTTTGTTGACAGCAAATATAACTTGTTTTTCATTGTGTTTGTATGAAGAACAAAGTTATGTTTGCGGTTATATATATCTCAAAAACTACTTGTTTGATCCCGTTCAAACCTTTACACTTTAAAAGAAAATGGTTTTAGGAACCTCTATGTCATTTTAAAAGACCTATCCATAGATCCCACACGCATAGGTTTAACAAATTTTTTTTTTTTGTCGGTTTTAGTTTCATGTCCTTAAATATCATTATTTTTTGTATAAGAATCGTAAAGCCGTTAATAGGATACACCTTTCCACCAAATTTCAACAGTGTGATACTTACAGTTACAGAATAAAGTGGCTGTGACTTATGGACGGACAGACAGACAGACAGACATACAGATTTGACAAAACTATACGGGTTCCTTTTTATACCATTGGGCTACAAAACCCTAAAAATAACATACTGCCGCTCATTTTTCTTCACGAAAACAGTTTAGCAACATTTTGTATTCTACACGCTTTATATGACAAATGTTTAGCTAATTCCACCTCAAGTTCTAAAGTTCAGTGATCACTATCTAATTAATCACTATTTGCAGTACACTTCAACTGCAGAATTCGACGCACTAACCTTTCTTGCTCATTGATTTCCATAATTAAACGCCCTCTGATGATAGAAATAGCCATCTAACCTTCATCCCTGATTGGCCATTCAGAAGACAATACTATAAACATTTCGTCCTTTTCAGCTGTGAACAGCAAATATCCCTTTTAATTAAAATGTTGACTTCATAGCGACAGCCCAGCAAGATCAGTCTGTATCAGTAATGTCAAGAGCCATTTCTCCATTTATATTGCTTTTTTATTGCCCTATAAAACTTAAAGGGTGTAAGTGCCACTTACCCTTGTCCCTACTGAGTAACATGGGTTAACAAATTCGAGCTTTAAATCACAGGAGACATGTTCAAGAATATTTTTTTACTAATTGCATCCTTATTCGAATATTAGGTGAATACCGCGATGCTAAATATCAGTCCGAGAAAAAAAAACAATTAGTATTACATAAACTAACTTCGGATACCAATCTTAAAAGTTTTACAATATCCTACTTTTTTACTACAATTTTCAGTAATGTCAGTAAACCCTCCCGGAGCTCAAAATTACTTGGGGCTCGTAACTCCAAGTAGGGTTTTCATAAACGCGTCAATTCAAGTTTAGAAAATCGCGGATATTTTTCTCACTTGCATGCATGCGTTCGACATATTTCATGATTTATTTTGTGTAAAGTACACAAAATAAATCAAGTTTAGCACTGACGCTATAATCGGAGGTTGAACACGACGGAAAGGATACGGTGAAGTAACAGCGATATCTCAATCGCAGTTACTTTGAAACTGCTCTACGTTTACGTTTGACTGATTCTGAGGAATTGATCTAGCAAAATCTTGTTCTTGATAGTATTCGGCTCAAAAATTTAAAATATAAGCATTCATTTCTTCATCAATCTCTACACGAAAATTTCCGTTGTGTCAAGGAAAGATCGTTTAGGTATGCTTTGAATAAATAAGTAATATAAGAAATCGATGAAAGCTATTAAAACTCGGTTTACTAAAGTCTCAACATAAGTGGACTTTGAGTGGAGCCGCAATATAGTTTTATTGACCACCATATTTTTTTAAATATTTTATCGTACAAAAGTAGGTTATGCCTGTAATAAGTCTATTATGTAAGAAATAAGATCGTAACAAAGGGAAATAATAATGACGTTTGGTGCTCATAGCGCAGTGGTGACAGTGCTTTGGCAGTAATACCAAAGTTTTGCAATTTACAGCGTGATCGTGTTTGAATGGGTGACCATACCGACCATATAAGTAACGTATACCATGATCATCTCCGTGCTTCGGAAGGTACGTTAAGTCGTTGGTCCCGGCTAGTATCAGTTGATAGGTATTAGTCATGAAGCCTAGTCAGAGACCCTAGTAGCGTAATCTGACCGCAAGTTTTGTCGCTTGCCTTCCACACACCTCAAAAAGTAAGATAGCCGATGCCGTAAAAAAGCTTGTAAAATTGATAGGGTGCTGTTTTAAAAAATGATATTATCTTTGTTAGCGAAAAGTAAAAAAATATATATATCTTGATTTTCCATAAAAAAAGTATGTATTAAGTATAGTGTATATATATATTAAGTATAGTATATATTATAGTATAGTAAGTATATTATATTTTCAACTTTTTATATATTTATAACTATTACCTATCTACCAGTATTTTTGTTTTCGTAATCACAACTATACTTTTCTTTATATAATCGTTTTTATCGCGCGACATGTCGCGCGATTTTTATCATTCAACCGTCGCGCGATATCGCCGGACAGTTCTCCCACATCATAGTCTGACAGCGCGGACAGTCAAGTGGATAAATATGTAAGTTTGTCAACGGATTCCTCGAAAACGAGAAGTCATAAAGAGATGATTCTTTTGTTGTTCGATTAGGTATATTTTCACATAGGGTTCACAGTAAATTGTATATAAATTGGTCTAGCTTTTTATGAGATACAGTCGATAGAGTCATATCAGTGCATGATATCTAGCTTAAGAACACCAACAGTCTACACACATCATACACAAATTTTAAAAGAATTTGTTTCTCCTAATGAAAGAGGAATGTGTATTTTTATTAATTTTAGTTATAGTTTTTTTTAAACTATTTCTTTATTGTTTTTCTAGGATGTTACCTACTTTTACACTAAAATGACCTTATATTTAATAGAAGATATTTAGTAATATCGAGACGAACAAGATTCTTGATAGGCAAGTTAATTGCTTTTTAGGTGCAATTTATCATTTCCTTTCCTCACTCCAAAAGCGTGTTTCAAAATTATTCAGCAGCTGACCCGACAATGAGGATTTTACGACATTAATTCCATACACGGATCTCTAATCACTGGAGCCATACATCACCATAATTATGACACATGTGCTTGTTTTGCTAAATGTGCTTTGTGTCGTTTTATATTTGTTTTTGTTCCAGAACGGTGAAACACGAATCGCGTTTTACATTAAGCAAAGTAAGTAAGGCTAAGGATTGGATAGTGGGAATGTTTGGTCCCAACAGTTTTTCGTTATTATTAATTTTTCGCCGCTGATTAAATTCCTGAATTACCAAGCGGAGAAAAATTAGAAAATGCCAACTTACTTTGCAAAAAAATAAAAAACAGTTCTGATCTAAGTTATAACAAAATATCTGTTTTCAACATTTTTGAACCAATTAAAATACCTACTAAACTAAGTTTTCTTACCGAAATCTAAAATACTCGTATGTGTCGAATCAGTAAAAGGACGTAATCAATTTGACCTTTTTGTATATGATACCGTTAGAAATTGAAAAAAAAAAGCATTTCGATGTTTGTGGGCACATGTGTGCAAATTTATGTTTGTATGTACGTGTGTCTCAGGATTTCTCAAAACGTCTTAACAAAATGATAAATTTTAATTTCAATCAGGTATATTGTAACTGAGGGGAACAGGGTAAGTTTTAAAATCGGGCCAGTAGTTTTTGAGATATGGGTCATTATGAACAAAAAAAATAGAAATAATAAAAAACAACCGCCATCAAAAATTGGATTACAATATGACACCGTGAGTGTTAAAAACATTCTAAATCATTTTAAAACAGATTTTTAAAAACGTTTGATTTTATTTTTACTTTAAAAGTGCGTTGTGTCAGCATCTATGCTAAACCAATAAAATTTTACTACGTTAATGTTTCTTTTGACCTCTCTGACTAAAACTTACAAGATTTCCTTACAACAAAGAATTGCTTAACGCTCTCTTACATCAACAACGTTATTTAAAAAAACGCTGCCTATTATGCAAGTGACTTTATTCACTGTGCAAGCGCAAGATAATTATGTATAATCCGAATAAACTATTAAACCTTAAACCCCTTACACACTGCGACTTTTAAAATCAATACTTAGCGCGTTTTAAAAACGCGCTTCAGCATCGTGACTCACGCAATTAACAGATTTTATTTGACATCGATGCAGTCGCACGTTAGTATCGCGACTGCATCCATGCTAAGAATAGTGCATCGATGCTGAATCCCAACTGTATAACGACTGCAACGCTGCTGAAAGTACACAGTGTGCAAAGGGTCTTATATCTAAAATGTCTGCACCGACATTTTAGGGACATAATGATGCCGTCGCGTCCATCTTTCTAAAGTAATGCATGCCATATATTTTTCATCCCACCATTTAACGGGGAAATTCTGGTGAAAATTATGTTTAAGCGTCATGTTTGAGATGATCTTCTGAGATTATTAAAACAATATCTAAAAGTTTTACGTACATAGTTTATATTTTAGCTACTTACTAGGTATTACTTGAAAACCTTGACCCTTTTTTCATTATTATATTAAAATTTTGGCTCAGCATTTTTGGCGAAGAAAATACATGTATTTCTTATCAAAATAATAATATTGTATACGCACAGATGCTATGATTGTGCAGAGTCTAGAGAGGAAATTTGATTTAGCCTCTTTTCTCGGCCTCGTCTGGGGGACCTAATAAAGAATTTGTCGACTTCATTAAACGTATAGGCTTTGACTAGATACGTTTTTTTTTTGGATAAAATAGCATATCATTTTCAGCAGGAGCTTTTTTCGATTTGTTTGATATTTAGTTAATTTTCGCGGCCTTTAGAGTAGTTCAAAATCCGGGAGGCTATACCTTCTCCCTCAAAACCCCTCGCACGTTTGCATCAATCCGTCCTGACCCGGAAAAACCGTTCTGCAGTTCGGGATATTTTTTTATGTATATAATCATTACTTCTATTCTGTTGTTTGGTCACAATAATCAACATGCCAGTTTTTAATGTACAGTAAAGTAAACTCAAATGTTTTACAAAAATTTACAGCGGATATTCAGATAAGTCTCAAGTTTAAATAAACTCCTTATTCTTTCTTCAACTTCTACTAATATATTCGGGTACACATTTAGATCGAAATTTCTGTCATATCCGTGAAATGTGAGGATATTTAAAACGGAATGGAGCGTCGATATTCGTACAGCCGTTGAATACGAGATCTTACCGTCCTCTTTATATTCCGCCCAACAGAGGTTATTGGTCCATTATGGATATATTCCTTGTTCATACCAAATGCTATATAAGAACGCACTTCTTTGTTAAGAAAGTTCAACGCAGAGCTAAAAAATAATTGCATTTGTTTGATAAATCTATGTTTTGCTCTGCTATTTTATTAACGTTTAGGTGTGTAGCAGAAACAAATTAAAACCAAAGATGTACATAACTATAAAACGTACCTATTTAAAATCAAAGTTGTGTACTCGTGACAAGAACCAAATGTAGCTTTTTATACTAAATTTTGTTAAAGTTGTAAAAAAGTAGCGGTACGAAATAGTTAACAAAAAAAAAATACATTTTCGAGGTTGAATTTACGAGCACCACTAGTTGAAACAATAGGATTCAATAGTATCTTACACATGATTCAATATAATGCCCGTTATGATAGAATAATATTGTTAATATTAATTACAGAATCACTGAAAAATCGCAATCAGTTAAAACACTTAATCCAGGAACGGTAATTTGCTAAACTTCGAGTGCGATAATTTATTTTTCGGGTTTGAGTTTCGTAATAAATATGCCTGCTACAAGAAAAGGGCATTAACAACGTTTTGTTAGGTTCTTACCCATTGGGATCTGTGGAAAGATAGATATGTAAAGCTATTACAACGTTTAATTTTATTGAAGCATACCTACTTTACAAATTCTCGAATGTCATTGAAAGAAACGTTTATAAATGAAAAACCTGCCAATTCCGTGTCAACTTTAACTAAATTAGAAAATCCACTTACTTACACTAAAATACCACAATATTTTGTTGACAGCAAATGTAACTTGTTTTTCATAGTGTTTGTATGAAGAATAAAGTTATGTTTGCGGTTGTTGAAAATGTACTACTACTATATCTCAAAAACTACTTGTTTGATCCCGTTCAAACCTTTACACTTTAAAAGAAAATGGTTTTAGGAACCTCTATGTTATTTTAAAAGACCTATCCATAGATCCCACACGCATAGGTTTAACATATTTTTTTATTTTATTTGTCGGTTTTAGTTTCTTAATTGTCCCCCCTTAAGTATCATTATTTTTTATTTTTTGTATAAGAATCGTAAAGCCGTTAATAGGATACAACTTTCCACCAAATTTCAATAGTGTGATACTTATAGTTACAGAATAAAGTGGCTGTGACATAATAATATAGACGGACAGACAGACAGACAGACATACAGATTTGACAAAACTATACGGGTTCCTTTTTATACCATTGGGCTACAAAACCCTAAAAATAACATACTGCCGCTCATTTTTTTTCACGAAAACAGTTTAACAACTTTTTGTATTCTACACGCTTTACATGACAAATGTTTTAGCTAATTCCACCTCAAGTTCTAAAGTTCAGTGATCAATATCTAATTAATCACTATTTGCAGTACACTTCCACTGCAGAATTAGACGCACTCTAACCTTTCTTGCTCATTGAATTCCATAATTAAACACCCTCTGATGATAGAAATAGCCATTTGACCTTCACCCCTGATTGGCCATTCAGAAGACAATGCTATAAGCATTTCGTCCTTTTCAGTTGTAAACAGCAAATATCCCTTTTAATTAAAATGTTGACTTCATAGCGACAGCCCAGCAAGATCAGTAGGGGTAATGTCAAGAGCCATTTCTCCATTTATATTGCTTTTTTATTGCCCTATAAAACTTAAAGGGTGTAAGTGCCACTTACCCTTGTCCCTACTGAGTAGCATGGGTTAACAAATTCGAGCTTTAAATCAAAGGAGACATGTTCAAGAATATTTTTTTACTAATTGCATCTTAATTCGATTGTACAGGTTGTACAAAAAGAGTATCGGGCATTTGTTTGTTCAATGAAACAAAAAGTAATTAATAGTTTTCTATTTTGTCATCGTGTCATCACCAATTTCCTTCACAAATTATTAGATTGACAGCAGCTTATTAGTCACAATTTGGATAATATTACCTTTTAGAAATGAATTTCCATTTCGTATTCTAATATTCAACTCTAAAAAGATACAAAAAACCTAGTTACATACAGACCTAACCTACATTTTATTTTATTGAACAAAGAAATACCTGATACTCTCTTTGGGCACCCAGTATAAATTGGCTTATAATGGTTATTATACTATTTATTTTAGTTGTGTCATAAGATAATTCAAAATGATTTGTTACAAAGGTTAATACAGTAATTGAAAAAATCGAGTGAATTTAGAATAAATATTGTATTTTTTTCTTCCAAAATAGCATGACCTGAGTAACTTTACTCAGGAATAAAAAACATTTTTATTTATCCCTGATTATTTATGAAGACATATTTTTTTTTATAAAATTAATTTTGTTTCTTTGTCGCACCGCCCACAATCATTTCTGCTTAGCCCAAAGGCATGACTGGTAGAGAACGCCATATGGCGTTAAGTCCACCTTTTGTACAAAATTTTATTATCGTGCAATAAAGTCTAAATAAAATATTTTTTTACCGACATGTACATGTATGCATATCGTCAGAATTGAATAAATTTAAGAATGTTCATCTATTAGGGATTCCTAACACTTTTGCAAAATTTCGTAAGTGTATGTATGTTTGTGTAATTGTATGTTTGCCTCGGGATTTCTCGAAAACGGGAAGTCATAGACAGTTTAATAGTTTAGTTTTAATTTTAAATATTGGGGTCTATTTCTTTAATGTTGAAAAACCAAAACCCGCGTTGAAATCAAAGTCAAAGTCAAAAATAAATTAGATTGCAGAAGGCCTTATGCGCTAAAGCTGCTGCGTCCAATGTTTATGATAAAGTATCAGCGTATTAGCAGGACAGTGAAAGAGCAGTTAGTATAATCGACGACGACGACGACCTCCGTGGTCGAGTGGCTAGCACGCTGGTTTCAAGCGTCGCCATTTCGTAAGGTTCCAGGTTCGATTCCCGGTCGGGTCAATGTAGAAAACGACCTTTTCTATGTTGTTTCGGATCTGGGTGTTGTGGTACCAACGTTGTGTCTGATTTCCATAACACAAGTGCATTGGCTACTTACTTTGGGATCAGAGCAATGTATGTGATTGGTGTCCAATATTTATTTATTTAATCCAGGTTTAGTATGCTTTGCTCCTGGTCTTTTCCCGGCTTTGTGATCACGAACAACTGAATTATTTAAATCCACTCATACTCGACATGGTTTGCCAAGAACCCCGATTAACCGCATACATGTCCACTGGTTTGTAACGGATGAATTTTGATACGGGGTCTTGTTGACAAAGGTAACATTTATGTGTAAATTAAATACAAAGTGAGGAATGATATTCGTCCAGTCTTTTGTCTTTCATGCTAAACCCAGATTCCTTAGCAAATGCAAATACTAGATTCTGAATCATTTTTCCTACTGATATCATAAATGCAAAAGTTTGTTAGGATGTATGGATGTACATCCATTGCCATCGCCTGAAAACACGTGTAAATTCAATCGCCTGAAAACACATGTAAATTCAATTATTTAGTGCGATGGCCAAGTCTCAATATATTTATATAAAACATTAAAGAATTTTAATATTGATATGCGTCACTATAAGATACTGTTAATTATTACGTAACAACTTAATGCTTCAAGTACGGAGATTCCAGACACAATTGATTTTCAATTGTTATGGACTACGATCGTGGTCCTAGAGACTGGACGTATTAAGACAGAAAGTCGCTTAAGTAGAGACTGAATAAATTAATAACCGACTTGGTATTTCATGGATCTCACAACTTTTTACCGCAGAAGAACTGAGTTGCGAAACTTGTTTTTTTTGACAAGTATTGTTTTTGATGGGATCTCATTTCTTTTTTGTATTTTGTAGACAGTTCTACTTTTTTTCCTTTTCGGTACCTTCTACTTATTGTATATATGTATATCTACCAGAAACGAATTTTCTTAATGCCCTCTCTCTGACTTATGAACTTTTCGCCTCGCGCTAGCACCGCGACAGCTCGCTCGGCGACATTCACCTTTCCGCGCGCCACTGCCCCGCCCCGCGCCCTCGCGCTAGCACCGCGCAGCTCGTAGTAACGGCCCGCGCTCACTCTCTAGCATCGCAGCGCGTAGTATAATAATTAATTTACAACCTTACGCACTCGTACTAAGTACGAATTCGCACGTAGGTACGTTTTTTGCATTAAATAATTTAATGTACACGTGTTTTCATGACGGGAATACCCATTTTTTGCTCGATTTGGCAGGGGCACTACCATGGGCCTATATTTATATGGGATTAGCTTAAACCCGCGGCTTCGCACACAAAAATAATAACTGCCGTAAAACATCATTACGAATAAAGCCAATATTGAAAAATTTAACTGAAGACTTGGCTGTATGGGCTTAATTTCATTTGCGGTCTTTTCTAATTTTTTTTAGTTTTTCCTTGATTCATACACCAAACACTACTTTTATTTCAAATTTGAAGCTTCTAGGTCTGCTAGAAGTGCCTTAGAATTTTGATGATCGGTGAGTCAGTGAGTGACAAAATTGAGAAATTTTACCCGTTATAATTCGTAAAATACTAGTTCAAATTGAATGAAATTTGAAATACACCGTGTCTTTACAATGCTGCATGGTTACTGAAAATTTCAGTCTTCTAGTTTTATCCACAACGAAGTTACAGGGGGTCGAAAATGGTCTGAATTGCTTCGAGAAAAGGTTGGTACGGCCGTGACACTTTTTTGCTCGACTTGGTGGGGGCACTGCCGTGCCCCCAGATATATTGTTAAAGTTTTTACTCTTTACAGCGCAGCGGTGCATCGTGAATATTAAAAAAAAATGCTGTATGTGTGTATTGATGCAGACACAACTCTTATTCCAGTATCAAAATAAATAAAACTCCGCATGTAATTAAGGCGACCTTGCAACCTTTAATCGGAACTCAACTTGTTTTTAAACTGTGCGTGTAACTAAGTGAGTATTGATGCTGACAACTGTACGCAACCTTTATTCGTGGCACGTACTCAGCCATTAGGAGTCATTAGGCTGAAACCTCTGCCGCACGTGCCGCCAACATTTGAATTGCATACTTTGTGAATTGTAGCGATTAGTGCCTACATCATAATAATGAATGTGTGGGACTCCTCGTTTAAATCATTGTAAAAGGCTTGTCCGAAAATAATTTAAAATAATCTACTGATAAAACCGTCTGCTCAAATTTATATGTTTGTCTATCTGTGGGCGTTAATGTGTGTGTTTGTATGTTTTTGATGGTTCCACGTGTACACTGGGCTACATATAATATGACTAGCAATCATAGGTATTGCAATGCTCAAATAAAAACCTTTTACATACAAATGTATCTGATCCGTCATAAATTCTAAACTGTAAGACAGCGGTTATCAAACTTTTTGGTGATGGAACCTGTATAACTCCCTATGAGTTAAGGTCTGAATCGAGGGTGTACTAGCTTATAAATAAAAGTCCAACGTAGTACACAACGACTTTATTACATCACGACAATGTCAGTAACTGCAATAGGATAGTTATCTATTACAACGAACCTTTAGACTTATACGTAAACAGTTAAAAACCTATCTGATGTGCAGTAAAGAGTTTTCTTATCTTATCTTCTTTATTAAAAATCATAATATAAGTACCTACCTATCCCGTAGCTTTTACTTATGACTAACTAAGGTAATGAGGGTATCGATGGTGGCGGCATAGTAAAATGATCGCGTCAGAATTGTTGACCAGAGAAAGGTGTATCGATTTTTTGTCTAAATTCTTGTGGAACTCTAGGGTTCCGCAAGAACACATTTTTAATTTGGCTGCTGTAAGGTATCATAATTATTTTACTATTGAGATGTGTAAAGCGTACAACGACTATACTCTGATACAAATGTTGATTCATAGACATCAATTTCTATTTTGAAAATCACAAGAGCAATCTACAGCACAATGGAAACTTTAACCACAATTATGTGGCCGTTTCGTTCGTTTTTCCACCCAATTCATCTCTGTCCCTCCCTATACAGTGCATAGTGGGTCGACATTGTTTCAATTTTGAGACAATCACGGATAATGAGATCTGTGGAGTGGTCGCAAGAACAATAACAGAATGAGGCCCATTTGTTATTTGCATATTATCTCATTCAGAATATCACAATACTGGGAATTTCATAGTGCATTGTTATGATGGTTTCAGACACCATGTTAGACGTTGATTCCTTTTGATATTGAAGGATTAACTAGATATTCCCGAAATTTCCGTTGTATCATGATAAATTAATGCGAAGTAAATATACTGAAGTACTTTCAAAATCTACAGTGTAAGGTGTAAAAAATACTGACCTTATAAAAACACAGCACACGGCTACAGGCTCGCGTCCTTTTTAAAAAGATTGTCTCATAGACTAGCATCATTTCATTATTCTATCGAATCACAAATAGCTAACTGGATACAAAACAAACATACAAGCTGTTCTTTTGGTCAGTGACATCCAACTCAGGGATGATAATATGAGTTATGCTTAAAATAACATGCAAGTTTTATAAAAAAAAAACTTTTCAAAAATAAAATAAAACTGATGGGGAAATTCGCACCCTCGCGCGTAGCTAGCTAGTAAGCTACGAAGAGGCGACTTTGTGTTGGTAGTTTTGACTCACTCACTAATATCGCAATAACAAATTGATGCTATTGGGTTTTTGTTTAAATATATTTTTGGCATCAGTATCGTTTGCACAAACACCGTTGAGTCACTCGTCGCTGACCAAACCACACCCAACACCCTGTATGAATGACGACACGTTTGGTGTATTGGTTAGAGCTCCTGACTATTACGCCGGTCGTCGCGGGTTCGAATCCCGCAAGGGGTAAATGTTTGTGTAATGATCACGAATATATTATGTAACTGAGGCATTGATGTTTAATGTATTTAAGTATTTATGGTAGATGCCCCCGACATAATCCTTATCTGGTAGGTATTCGTAACACAAGGAAGAAAATACCTTACTACGGAACCACGACAATTTGTGTGTTGTCTGGCATATTCAAATATTTTTTTTATATATATTTAAATGATCATTATAAAAACGATCTTCTATTTAAATCAAAAACAAAATAATATATTTTATTTTTATTTATTCGTCGTGTCAATGTTATAACGAACTTTTCTTGTGCCCGGTATTTGGCGAATAATAAGAATAAAAATTAAACAGATGGAACCGCTTCAAAATGCTTCAACGTTAACGGAATCTCATGCGTGTTTACAATTATTTCTAGTCAAATTTTATAACGCTATTATCTTCTTAGTGTCATTGTCTGGAACTATTATAAAACCCAACAATACAGCTTATACAGATTCTCAAATATACAAGAAATCCCCTTACTTAAGGCGATACATCACTATGATGGGCGTCCCGGCTTCGTATGATAACAGAATTATGATGATAATGATTTCAATCTCGCCCGGATATGTGTCCGGGCATTATCGCGGGGCGCCTTAATGACCTAAGGGTGTGACTGCGGAACCCTAACCGGCACTTTGGAAATAAATAAGGCTTATTTTTCGGTCCGATGCGGGCAATCTCTTCAGTCATAGTAATTTTAGATACTGCTACATGTAAGGTTAATGTGTATTTTTTGATAACCATCATAAATATTGTATTTGATATGTTATTTACATACCATAATTTAATGAACAGTACACACTAATCAATACCAGTGCAGTTTTTATTATGTCACTTAACTAAGTGAAGGAATAAAATACTTTTTACTTTTTTGTATAAACTAGTTTTATTTGTAAAAAGTTGCACCTTTTGATTATATTCCTTAATAAGCCACAAAGTACCTTATATAACATACTATAACAAAGTGAACTCCTAAGCGTCACGGAGTTCCACTATCAGCTCAGCCTCACAAAATAGTCACAGTCATAGGTAAAGACATGTTAATATTAAGGTACAAGTACAAAGAAAAATATGTGCCTTTTTAAATTGAGAGCTTCCCTCGATAGCACCAAGTGCCCATTATTAGATCCCGATTTGGTAACAATGGGACCAACTAGAAGGTAAACCCAATAAGTAAGTAAAAAAAAAAATCGAGCTAAAATAATAATAATAAATATCCTTTTGACATTCCCACACATCGTCATCTAGTCCCAAAGTAGGCTAATTAAAGCTTGTGTTATGGGTGCTAGACAACGGATATAATACTTAAATTCTTTTTGTTCGTAAATACATACATGATATATAGAAAACACCCAGACCAATACAAACAGACATGTTCATGCACACAAAAACGACTGAGATATACTCTTCGAAGGTTTTTCAAGTCGGTTAAAAGTCAATGAGATGTCATGCCAGGGGAAAAAAAGGCAAAACAAAAAGGAAAACCGACAAGAGTGAAGCTCTTAAGTTTAAGTAAAAGACCTCAACTAACTCAACTTTACCCCTATATGTGAAATTTTTACGTGTCCATGTGGCAAGGAGGTTAATAAATTTGGTCTCCACTGCCTTTGTTGCCAGCAAAGCGCTGGGCGTCTCGCCCGTCACGCTACCCTTAATGACGCCATCAGAAGAGCTCTTGCGACCATTAATGTTCCTTCCACGTTGAAACCACGTGGTTTGGTCCGTGATGATGGCAAGAGACCCGATGGCCTAACGCTTATTCCCTGGGAACGGGGTCGGGCCTTAGTTTGGGATGCAACTTGTGTCGATACTTTGGCCCCTTCCCATCTCAGAGAATCAGCCCTTAAAGCTGGAGCAGCAGCGGAGTTGGCTGAAAACGCCAAGCGTCGCAAGAACGTTTCACTTGCAAGTGATTATGGGTTTGCGCCGTTTGGCGTTGAAACATTTGGGCCGTGGGGACCCTCTGCTAAATTGCTGTTTAGAAAAATTGCGCCAAAATTAAATTCTTTAACAGCCAATAATAAAGCTGGCTGGTTCCTAGCCCAAAGGATCAGCATAGCTATCCAACGCGGCAACGCAGCCAGCATCATAGCCTCCTTGCCGCAAGGAAATGGTTTCGTTTTTGAATAGGTATTAATATTAAGTTATTTTTTTTATGTTGCATGTCTTAGTTTAATTTTTTCTTGTTTGTTACTTAACTTTTAAAGTATGCATTTGAAGTAATTTTTGAACGCAGTAATGATTGCAAAACTGGTTCCAATTAAATTATCGATGTTTATTATTAAACTTCGTTTATACACCGTAAATTTTCAGTGACCAAATATATGTTAAATAGCTTGCAAAGTCAGCATTTTTACAAAACCGTTCGAGTGATTTATTAGTAAAAATCTGTAAAACACGACGTGATTTAGAACGTAAATTAATCCAGTAGTACTTTGCAAATTGTGCACTTGCAAATACGTGAGAGCGTTAATACGAGTGCAGCAAAATGGAGCGTCAAAATAAAATATTGTTAACGCCCTAGGGCGTTGCTGCTATTTAGGGTTTCACACCTCTGAGGAAAATACGGAAATGTTAGAATTAGATTACAGGCGGAAAAAGAGTTTGTTTGTCTAACAGTAATAGTCCTTTTTGTCAGGAATACGTAAAAGTAGAGATGTCGAAAGAAAGTCAAGTACCCCTTTCAAGATTTGCGATTTGAGTTTCAGCTGTGAAATATACAAAAAAATGTTATAGTTCTACACCGAGAGCGGGTGGGACCTGTTTTCATGATTTTTACCTTTTGAATTTGTCTTTGTCCAAGTAGGATGATAACCAGGGATCGGACCATTATAGACCGGGAAGATAAAAGACCCCTTACACACTGCGACTTTTAGCATCTATGCAGTCACGCGTTTTGGAAAGGCTGAATCGCGACACACGCAATGATCACATTTTGGCATCGATGCTGCCGCGCGTTAGTATCAATGTAGTCGCCAATACACCGCAATAATTGTCAAAATACAGCTTCTGCATCAATACTAACGCGCGTTGGCATTGCGACTGTATTGCTACTAAAAGAAGCGCAAGTGTGAAAAGGGTCTAAAGTACACTGGGACCCCTAGTAGGTAATAATAAAACACACCTTGTGATATGACCGTTAATGTCACTAATAACACAACATATTAAAACCGACAAACACACTAAATTGCACATATTGAAACCATATCAGGTTATTTAACTTTTGGCGATATTTTTTCGTCACTCGACTTTCAGACAAAAAAATACATGCTTAAACATAGGTTGTTAGTCTGCTGCTGATTGTTTAGATCCACCAGGTTAATGCAAATCAATCCTTAAAACAGAAACTTAAAGTTCCCAAAAACGGTACCATACGGCATCGCTAAGCGATAATAGGATGCATCCAAAACTAATCAAGTAAAAAAAATATTAAGATGCTATTAGTAACTTGTTTTAAACGGAACTCTCAACCCGCCAGTTTAACTAGTGATTAATTAGTTAAATTAATTATGGACAGATAACCCTAACCAGCCCCCTTACTCTGGCTGGACACAAAACCCGATCCAATGAATATAGCCATCCCTGTCATACGCGTACACGACCTGGTATTAGTGACAGGGATGGATATTCATTGGATCGGGTTTTGTGTCCAGAGTAAGGCCTCAGTTCTTATTATTGGAATTGTGAAATTGGCCGTTAGTGATTAAACTCAAAGAAAGTATTTTTTTCAAATAAGAATATTTTTAAATGAAAATACAGGTACATGGAAACGAATTAAAAATAGTCTTAAAAAGATCTGTACATTTGTATAACAATCCTTAAGGATTTGACAAACTGCAAAGTCAGTATGCCAATTCCATCAAACATATTTTTGAAAATCTTCACACATAATAGGTGATCCATATAACAATTATAACAATTAGCTTACTTCAAATTAGTTTATTTATTACTCCGTTCATAGACACTTCTACTAAACAGAGATTATAACCTACCATTTATGTGCGAGACATTTGCCAGACCGAACTAATTAAGAGGGTTATAGAATTATATTAATAACCTTAAACTGTAAACGCTTAACCTCTAAGGTTTGACCCATCAATTGCGCCCGCACAATAAAAGTGTATCACCAAGTTTTAGTGTGGCCAATGATACGCAATGAATATCGGAGGCAAATGATATACGACCGGATTTATGCATATTGAGGCTCTGGGGCCCTATTCTGGATGAAGATATCTGTATTTTTGGCTCTAGCCATCCCTTCATTTATATGTTTGCCGAAGATTTCGATACAAAAAATAGCAGTCGCCTACAACAGTCGACACCAATCAATTAAGTTTGTCAACGCTAGCCGTCGACCATTGTGAGCTGCCAGCTGCTAATTCGCTATCGGCAATGACATTAACACAGTTGAAATGCTTTGTAACATGCGACGTCGTTAAGTGCCACTTGTGTTTATGGTTACTGACAGGCGTATAAGCCGTAAGTAAATAAAACACTAATAACCCTTATTCATAATAACTCAAACAGTCTAATAAACCTATTTTAGCTATTACACTGTTTTTTCACTTTCTGTCAAATAATGATAGCGCCAAGAAAACGAGACAAAACAGTGTAATAGTAAAAACTGGTTTATTAGACTGTTTGCGTTATATGAATAAGGGTGTATATTTATAAAACAGCTCGTTTCATAACTGTTTTGTAACTTTGGCCATCGCAATGGACACGTTATTAAATACCTACAAGAAAGATGATGCCTTGCGAGATTGTGGCCTGCGTAAACGGCTTGACGTATGCGGAGCATCGAAGTGTTAAGAGCGATGCGTTTACGGGCATGATGCATCGTTATAAAAAGGTTTCATAAAGACACCGATTAGTTATAGGTTTATAGCACGAGCCAATAGAGAGTAGGCACTCATGGCAGGCTCCCATAAATTTGTGTTGGACCTAGCCTCTGGGAAATAAAACCTACTCGAATCACGAAATACGAAGCGGTCACAATGTTGCTAGTTCAAAAAATGGGGTTATTCGAAATCGCTGTTAGCTCAAAATTTTGCTGCACTTACGTTTTACTTTCAAATACCTACACGCGGCCAAAAGTAATTCGAGGAATTCATAAAACAAGAAATATCACAAGACGTCATAAGTTTTTATTAAAATTCGTTTCAAAATGTTAACTTTGTTGTGCAATCTATATGTCGCGTATAACATCAAATATCATTTCTTTACTTACCAAAGCTTTGAGTATTGAATTGTCTAGGTATGACATGAGAAAAAAATAATACCTAAACATGTCTAACAAAAACAGCAGAGTGTTTCTGAAAGCAATTTCTTTCGAAAACAATAATATTTTTATTAAGTAGCTGGAATTGTAGCAATTTTTGTATAAACAAGCAATAATGTTGGGGAAACACTTATCATCACTACCCAGACGGTCATCCATCTTTTTATTTGTCAACTAATAATGGGTAGA
The DNA here is from genome assembly GCA_963924145.1 of Pyrausta purpuralis. NCBI lineage: Eukaryota > Metazoa > Arthropoda > Insecta > Lepidoptera > Crambidae > Pyrausta > Pyrausta purpuralis. The sequence goes on from OZ001649.1 coordinate 21,919,933, forward strand.
TATATATTGACTTAAAAAAAATTTATAATTTCGGCAGACGTATTTTCAGTGACAATGAAAATTATTGTTTGTACATTGTGGTGTTGTTAACGTGCCAAATACAAAACAACATGTCCAGTTATGTTAACTTTGATTTTTTGTTTTGTTTTTTTCTATCTGAGTTAAAACTTAAACTTTATAATGCTCAATGTGTAGCAGGATATCCGTGATGGGCAAGCAAGTGAATTGACGGTGATATTCTGTACGGACAACAGCACATCAAGGTAAACACTGTGGTATCTTATTTAGTTGTGATAAGGGCTCTTATGCAACAAAAGTGTGTAGCCTGATGTGCTGGCCACTGTACAATACATCAATTTACTGGTATTTTTTCCCAAACGAATATACTCGTATAAAAGCATTTATTATACACTCTGGAACCTCTGTGTTAGGAACCATTTTTCAGGTAGATAGACGATAGTGTTATTCCCGACCCCATCTGCCCCACATATTTACAAGGTTTTGTTATAGTATACTTATTCTCTAAACCATATAGATATTTATTTATTAAAGCACCCCACACTGTCACAATGGAAAATCTGATACCTAATAATTTACCATTTTAATGCTATCAGGGGCGTATTGCGATCCAACTTTAGCCGTTTAATTTCCAGGCAGCTCAATTCCGACTCAGTGTAAACAAATATTGATAATATTAATAGTATAACAACATAAACATAAAAATTTGGGCACTCTTTTCGATAGTGAGTCTTTCCGGGTGTGCGTGGACCTCCGCCTTGGTACATGTGTGTAACTTGTGTCGATACTTTGGCTTCTTCCCATCTCAGAGATTCAGCCCTTAATGCTGGAGCAGCAGCGGAGTTGGCTGAAAACGACAAGCGTCGCAAGTACGTCTCACTTGAAAATAATTTTGTGTTTCCGCCGTTTGGCGTTGAATCATTTGGGCCGTGGGGACCTAATGCTAAATAGCTGTTTTGAGAAATTGCGCCAAAATTAAATTCTGTAACAGCCAATAATAAAGTTGGCTGGTTCCTAGCTCAAAGGATTAGCATAGCTATCCAATGCGGCAACGCAGCCAGCATCATAGCCTCTTTGCCGCAAAGAAATTGTTTCGTTATTGAATGGGTAGATTTTAAGTTTTTTTTATGTCGTATATCTTAGTTTTTTTTTTTGTTTGTTATTAATAAAGTTAAATATAACATAACAATTCGTACAATGGTATAAATATTAATATTAATGTTAATATCTATGCTACCATTGTATTATTATCATACTAATATTATAAAGCTAAAGAGTTAGTTTGTTTGAACGTGCTTATCTCAGGAACTACCGAACCAATTTGAAAAAATATGTTTAAGGCAACGCGTGGACGAAGTCGCGGGGGACAGCTAGTAATATTGAAAACTAGCGCTATCTTTATTTTTTTTATTATTTAATTTTGTTCTTTCTATATTTTGAATAGAAAGTTTAAAATTAAAATCTTCTTTGTATAAATGAAAGTTTAAAAACTTATACATTCATTTATACAAAGAAGATAAAATAGTTAGTGCATCGAACAGGATGCATACATTTTTGTTGTATAGTTTTGGTGGTGGACCTCAGACCACCTCGTACCTACTTGACTTGAGGCCTCTGCCCAGCAGCGGGACGATTACTGTACAGGCGGGTCTGTACAGTATATAAAAGGTTAAGATGGAAACTAACTCCCTAGTGGCGTAGATATCCCTTTGCCTAAAATACTAAGTCCCTAGAGCCCTAGCCCAGACTAACAATAGATACTTAGATAAAATAAGGATGTTGAGTTAGGATAGCTGCTCCCAGGTTGCCCAGGGTAGCAGCGTTAGGACGGTAGGTAGGTGGCGTGGACCCGCTGCCAGTCTGGCAGGCTCACCAGACTGATCATAGTGACGGCTAAAGGTGTCTTGGCAGCAGCGGAGGGAAATGAGAACCAACACGGACGGTTGATATCTAGTTTATTGCTTGTTACGTTACTTATATTTACAATGATTTTATTGTAAATACAGAAGTAAAGATATGAGGTTGTGTGCCGCCGGTGTAAGTGCCGACGGTGCTTGCTGGGTCTATCGGTCAGCCGCTGCGATGTAGGTCGCTGACGTCGTGGTTGTCGCAGTGTACGATGCTAGCTCGTACAATTACAGACCGATTTAAATCCTTTTGAAAGGCTACTTCTTATACTTCTTTGCCAACAACTATCTAGGTTTAGCAGTAATACTTATATCCGTAATTTAAGCTATTTGACGGATAACATCGACTTTCAACAAGTAGTTAGCAATCATTATTAGGTCAGCTCAAATAGTAGATTGTTATACAAGGGGAGAAAGTGACCCATTTCACTCGAAAAGTTCTTTCAACTTTTTTTCAAGAGTGAAATGGGTGCTTTCACCCGAATTATACATACTATTTTTCATTTCGACTGTGAGGAAAAATAAATAAATTTATTTAGATATTATGTTGCTTGGCGAGAGATGAAATCTCAAGTTTTACATCACATATCAGTTTGGTTACTGTCGTTATGCATAAAACACAAGATAAGAAGGACAGTAAAAGCACGGAAGACAACAGAGTACTACATAAAACGCGGACGATATCAAATATTTCAATCATCATTCATCATTAATCATTGTTAAAAATATCCATCGATTTTTTCTTACAGACAATAATAATAGGAGAAGAACGCAACCTTGCGAAAACAAGGTTACTTGTCACCAAAACTACCACAGATTATGTCAAATTCCAGGTTCAATTTTGCCTCATGAGAAAGCGCTATGAATGACAGCTAAAGGTGGGAGTGAATAAGAAGATTAATGAACAACAAAAATGGCGGCAAGTCGCCTCCGCCTGCTTAACAATCTATGCAATAGTCGACCATACTAAAAATATATATCGTCAAAGACAAAGTGTGACAATTTAAAATGAAAAAAAAGCGACACTATGTATGGCAGGAAACCGAAATATGTATGTAGATTTTAAATTGAAAAAAAAATAAGACCAATTGTACATTTTTCAAATCAGTGACCATAATAAACACGCTTTTGATGTTTAGCTAATCTTAAAAATATGAATAGTTTGTTTATTTTAATAATATAATGTGACTCAATTACCTTTAGCTCCATGTTTGATCGTAGCAATCAAAACTAAGTTATTTTTCACCCTAGGGATGGAAAAGCTATTTTCCACCCGTCTATCTTCACATGAAAGTTCAATTTTCCGAACAGAAGAAATGAAAATATTATTATATTTGATGATCTTGATTTGCATTTCAGCATTACAAAAAGCCCAGAAATGAGTCAAAGGATTCTTTTATCGTTTTTCATTTTCGGCGCCCATTTCTAAAATGTTAATCTATAAAGTTAAGGGTCTTAAGTAGAGATCCCTTAATTTTCCTCTTTTACTTTTAAAAGGTTCAAGTATATACTAAGTAACTCGTGTATCGGAACTTTTAAGCAAGGAACTGGGAACCATTTCAAAGGTTTCGGCAAAGTTTTATTTAATTTAATGGTACCAAATCACCAATGCCACAGTTGTGTTGGTGTCTATTATAGGGTTTCGTAGCTGAATGGCAAAAAACAGAACCCTTATAGTTTCGTGAAGTCTGTCTGTCTGTCCATCCGTATGACACAGCCACTTTTTTCTGAAACTAAAAGCTTCACACTGTTGAAATTTGTTAGAAAAATGTATCTTATTAACCGCTTTACGATTCTTATACAAAAAATAATGATATTTAAGGGGGGGCTCCCATACATGAAACTAAAACCGAAAAATAATTATTAGTCAAACCTATGCGTGTGGCATATGTATAGATAGGTCTTTTGAAATAACATAGAGGTTTCTAAAACTATTTTCTTTTGAAGTGTTACGTTTGATAGATAGACGCTTCCAAAGTGGTAAAATGGGCGTCCCCCTCCATCTAACTTTTAAACTAATCGAGAATGTAAATTTTGAAAAAAAAATTATGTAGATCCTAATAAACACTTTCAACGAAAATTGGTTTGGACGGGATCGAATTTGTAGTTTTTGAGATATAGCACATTTTCAACAACCGCAAACATAACTTCGTTCTTCATACAAACAATATGAAAAACAAAGTTGTATTTGCTGGCGACAAAATATCGTGGTATTTTAGCTAATTGGAAGTAAGTTGATTCCTTAATTCAGTTGAAATTGGCACGGATCCCTCAGAGCGCAAGTCAAACTCGCACTTAGCCGTTTTTTAATATTGGATCAATTTTAAAGCAATTTTCCTGTTCTGTAAAGGGAGATCTTTATAACAGTATCCAAACTTTTTTTATTAAGATACCACCTAGTGATTATGAACAACTTATTTAAGAAATAGTCAAATTGGAAAAACACAGCTATTTTATAGGTACCTTACTTTAACGAATGTTCCTGAGAGTCACTTCGTAGGTATATTCTGATCTTCTTCTTGTCGCATGACCTAATTTAAGTAAAATACATAAAATCGGTATTCACTTCATTTATCGAAATAACTCCAAAAATGGTACTATAAAAACGCGATCATATTTCGAGACAGTTGACAAAACCAATCGGATTTACCTATTGCTAACAAAGATTTAACAGTAAATCTAGTGTTGTAAATCGAAAAATAAAAACCATTCATTCCAAAAGTTGATGACGTGCGAATGATATACGATTTAAATCCGAGGAGCTCAATGGGGTATTAAAAAGCCGCAACAATAAACATAAATACTCGTTCATCAATAATCTGTATATCGGATTTCATTCAATGCAAATTTAAAGTACAGTTTGTTGGTAATAATATTTAAAAAAGGCGCGACCAGATGGAAAGAGCGGCGTAGGACGCCCACCCACAAGATGAACAAACGACCTTCTAAAGATCGCAGGACCAAACTGGATGCAGACCGCTTGCGATCGGTCGCTGTAAAAAAAGACCGTGGAGGAGGCCTATGTAAAGCAATGGACGTCCTTTTGCTGATAATGATGATGACCAGGGATGTTTGACATGTTGATTTATTATTTACTAGGGCATAAAATATAGAAAGGTACATTTTGTGTTAAAATGTATTTGTTTATACAAACTTAAATAATATTAACTACTACGTGGAGGGTGAGTACGAAACTTGTCGCCAAGTGCTATTTTCAACCAGTCATGCCTATGTATATGTTACAGTCTAAAGCCATAACCAATCAATAAGCTAACCGACCGGTAAAATTAGTCAATAAGCTTATTGACTAAGGTTAAGGTAAAATCCCTTATTGACTGAGTTTATCTCACAGAATCAGTCAATAAGGATACTGACTGATTCAAAGACCAGACATTCGGTCAATATAGGTTTTGAACAACGTGCCCAGCCAAACCTGATATGGACTGATTAGTCGTAACTGAGTGTGAGTATAATTTGAGGAGTTTTCGATCCGATTTTAGAGGAGTCAATGATTTCACGTTAAAATCCGAGTGTGCGATTAAGGTCAATTGGCCCAAGAATTTCTGGAGTCATGGAGATTTTAAAACTGACGTATTGAATCAGTTAAAAGTGGGGGCTGGAGGTGAAACAAAGTTTGCTGGGTCCGCTAGTTATACTATAAAGGATATATCCAGCACTAATGTAACTTTTATTAATAAGAATTAGGTTGAGAAGCTCTTTTTTCAAGCAACCACTTAATAATTAAACTGAGATATCAAACACATATTATAACCTAGGTGTGTGCATCGATACTATTTGATATTTGCTCATAAATAAGTACTTACTCTTGGAAAATCTCTAAGGTATCTTCTAGAATCTGGCTGCAACTGATAATAATAACATAATAATACCAAAGAATCAGATGTCATTATTTATTTGTAGCGTGACAATGATGTAGTGGACCGTCAGTGACAGCACCGCAGGCAGCAAGTACATCCCAACTGGTAAAGATCGGAATTCAATTCTAAGAGACTCCACGGCGACCAATCGCTGCAAATCCTTTAAAGACCGCTGGTGCTCCTCGTCTGTTTTTGTAATAATAAAATGTAATAGAGTATGGAATTAGCATCTTGTTTACAATAAATGTTCATTCAAATGGCAGATAAAACAGAAATGACTGACTAAAACAACCAATTTTTATGGTGTATCCAAACTGCCCGGCACCGCTGCGGTATCAACGGCGTAGCTCGCTGCTTTACCCGCCTCGTCTGAGGCGGCGGCACCCGCCGCATGCGACCCAATTTCAACATTCGAATGAAAAACGCTACGCGCGTCTCCTTAGACCCTTTTCACACTGCGACTAATAGCAGCGATGCAGTCGTAAAATGTCAACCTTTACACACTGCGCTAATTTTAGCTCCGATGCATTCGCGCTTCTGCATCGATGCTGACGCACGACTTAACCGATGCTAAATTAAATCTGTTCATTGCGTGAGTTGCGATGCAGAAGCGCTTTCTCGAAACGCGCTACTGCATCGATGCTAAAAGTCGCAGTGTGTAACGGGTCTTAAACGTAAAGTTACCTTATTACACCGAAAACCTTTTTTTAAGCGTTTATTGGTTAAAATCACTTGGTTTTCAATACAAAAGGACAATTTTATAGTCTTTTAGTACTTTTACTCACAAGTTAACTCATCTTGGGTAGAAACAAGAAGCTTAGAAAGTCCTTTGCGGCATTGAGAGACCTCATTTTGGACATTTTGGCCGGCTTTTGACAAGGTGAAGAAGGCAGCGCTGGCGTGTAGAACGAAATATATTTTATGAACATGCTCCCACAAAAATAACTGAAAAAATTAGAACCCGTATTTTAACATTTCAGATAATTGATATAAAACACATTGACCGCGCAATTTATAATTTATGTATGTTACAAGATAAAAATTAAATTTTACGAATTCCTACAAGATTTTTTCACATATTTTGTAGGAATTTTATTAAATTCTTAAGAAGTGGAAAAACTCATCTCACCTTTTGCGTACTTAATACATCTTGTAATATTCGAATCGTGAAAATGATGAACTCCAAGGTCGCAGTAAAAAGTAAAAGAGTGCCCTGTAAAAAAAACTGTGTTATTTCATCGAAACGTAATAAATAAATAAAAAATGGAGTAAAACACAACAAAACTTTGATTTAAAAATACATGGAAATTCGAACGTTAGAAAGTATGTGCTTAATATAAAAATATATATAGTAGCTACCTTATAGAACACACAAACTTACTTGATGACCAAAACAATTTTTTAACTCGCGACTGCATTCCTTCAGCGTCCGGTACACCTTAGCCACGATACTCGAATCCCCATTCAGTGATGCAACATTATCAGATTTTAGAAGAGTGTTAGTTGTCTTCAAAACGTACCTTATTTGAGACACTAAAGTGTAATACGTCAGTATTTCCACAATTTGCATAATTTCATATAATGTTTCAGCGGCGAGAAAGAAAAACAGCGATACTGTGGTCGTGTTCACTTCAAAACTGTTATTTATCAATACCGAGATTAGAATTTTCAGAGATGTATACATTCTCATAACTACGACTACAGTTATACCCAAAATGCATCTTCCTTTCAGTATATTCAAATGTGATACATACGCTTTATCAAACTTCACTATTTTATGACAAAACGATAGCCCAGATAGGAGATTTTTGAAACGTATTCCATTTTTTGGCCCGAAGTATACTACTACTGAGAGGTTTTGTATGGCGCCGAGATTGTGAAAAATAAACGCTGTGTAAAAGACAGCAGGTCGATTAAGGAAAACGTCATTAATATTTCTACATACATACATACATATAGAAATAGTTAAAACTACCTCAAAAATGATCATGATGATCACTAAACAGCGTTTCCTTCGAGTCATGAAGACAAAATCACGATGAATATTCAGATTCTTTTCAATAGCAGACAAGAATTTTAGTGCTTTAAAGTTTTCCATTCTGTTTCAATTTAGAAATATACTTTTAGTCCTTTCTATTAAATGAAAACTATAATACTGAGTTGTTATTTGAACGATTGCCTTCATTACATTAGATGTGGCGTAAGTACTCAAATATTTATATATTAAGTAACAGTTTAAAAGTAAAGTACGTTAGTTGATTGTTTAATGTCATGCATGAGAAATGAATATTGTAATTAAAATTAAACTTTTGAGCTTCACAGTTTTGCCAAAGACTCGAACGAAGTATGGTCGAACCTCAATAACATGCGAAGGAGCGCGCCTCTATAACAAAATACCCTCGGACATAAAAAATATTGATGGGTACATGTTCAAGAGACGACTGGCTAATCATATCAAAAGTCACAGAGAGTGATCAACGTACCTAGTTGGTATGTTAATATTAGAAAGGATGATTGTGTTAAGGAATTAATGATGACAATGACATTGAATGTAGTGCGACAACGACTGTAATTATATATGTCAATTAAGTTCTCATGTAAGTGGCTTAATGTTAGTCTTAATGAGAATAAATGTCTTTAAACCTAAACCTAAACTTTTGCCAGTTGTATGGTGGACCTTCCACTCATTTACATTTACATGGAGTTTTCTACTGTTCACATCGCTTCGTAAACTCCTTAAAGTAGGTACACCCAAGTAGTAAGCGATTGAATTTCTAATCAGTCCATATCAGTTTTCACTGGGCGCGTTGATCAAAACCTAAATTATCAAATCAGTCACGAAGGGTTCTAACGAACAACTTTAGTCAATAAGCTTATTGACTAATTTTACCGGCCAATAAGCTGATTGACTGGTTATGGGTTTTGATTGTAACATATATAAGGCTACCTCGTTTTAAGTGATATTTTTTTAAAGGCAGATTCAGAAATAAATTTATTTAGATATTATGTTGTTTGGCGAGAGATGAAATCTCAAATTTTTACATCACATATCAGTTTGCTTACTGTCGTTATACATAAAACACAAGATTAGAAGGACAGTCAAGGCACGGAAGACAGAAGAGTTGTACGGGCAAAGCCATCGTACATTCAACTTTATTTTGCGCTCACGTTGCGCCCTACTTTAGGCACGCGATCGCTCGTATAATATTTTTACTTTAATTAGCTAGTACGTCAATAACTTTCTTACTATACACAACTCAAGGAAAGATTTGCCACCATAACTTTAACTACTTTATTAAACATAACTTTTCTTAACTACGGTGATCTTTTCTATTGTGCGTGCTCATCATCTTCAACTCAACTCAACCTTTAGTGTATGTAATCATACATTACTTTGAGCCGGATTAACGGGATCAACACCAAGCTCTTCATCTGCCACCGTCAACTACGTGCCAGATCGACGAGCTAACTGGATTCAACGAGTCAACTAATCGAAGGCTTACTAACTTCTACGAAAACTATCAGCATGCTGGAACTACAACAACAGTGCTTCAACAACATCAAAACTCTTTGTTCTAACTACAAGAAAGATAGTTCAACTAGAAAAAAAGAGGACTATTTAATTAAACGGCTGGAGTCACTCGAAGCTCAATGGAACGACTTCGAAGAACGGCACCAACAGTTACATGAAACTTATGAAGATAAAACTATCAACTACTTCACTGAGAACATCTATGAAAACACCAAACAACTTTATGAAGCTACAAAGAACGACATGCAAGGACTTTTGCGACAACTACGTGATAAAAAACCTGTGCAATTCGACCTAACTGGACTAACTGGAATGCTGGAGGACATCGCAACGAGTGAGTCTTCCTCAACTAATTCACTACTGGAAAAACAACTGTGCAACCTCAAGGCCCTCGACCGTGCTATGTCGAAGGTAAACCTCAACACCACTCGTGAAAAGTGAGAACTACAAGATCATCTCTCTTCATTAAAGGCTAAGTGGGATGACGTTGATAAACTACACTGGGAGTTAGAAGCCAAACTCAAAGGTTCTAACACCAAGTACTACGAAATGTTCAACAGCATGGAGGACAGGTATGATGATATGAGGCGTAACTTAAACTCCAAGATTTGGTCAACTGTGCATTATGAAACATCCGCACCAAAGGTAGAGATACCTGAGTTTACTGGCAACTACACTCAATGGATCTCTTTCAAAGACCTCTTCGTGGAGACCATCCACAACAACCCTATGATCAACAAGGCACAGAAAATGCAGCATCTCAAATCTAAGCTGAGAGGTGAAGCCGAACGGCTAGTGCAGCATCTTAGCATCGGTGCCGATAACTACAATTCGTGCTGGGACATCCTAACTCAACGATACGAAAACCGACGCCTACAATTTACATCATTCATTAACACCATGCTCAACCTGCCAACCATACAACAGGCCGATAACTACAACCTTAAGAAGATGCACGACGTCATTACTGAATGTTTAAATGGACTTGCGAACATCGGTATTGACACCGCCACTTGGGACCCACTCATCGTGCATCTAATGTCGCAGAAACTTGACAGAACTACCTACACTGAGTATATGAAAGAATTACAAGATCATAGAGATCTACAAGTCTTGAGCGATTTTTTATATTTCCTCGAGAGCAAATTCATGGCATATGAAACTATGAAAAACTTGAAGAAAGAAACTCCCACATCTGCAAGCCAAAGGCCCAATTACTCCAAACCAAAACCATTTTCTATGAAGAACTATTACGAAACAAAGAAAACTTATCACACTACCTACGGTCAATGCCCTAACTGCAACGGAAATCACGTGCTTATGAAATGTCCAAAGTTCGTAAACATGAACGCTACGCAGCGGAATAACACTGTTGCAAAACTGCACGTGTGCGAAAACTGCCTTTTTAGCCACGGAAACGACAAATGCACTTCGTCGAAAACATGCAAAGAATGCAATATGAAGCACCACACATTATTGCACAACGTTACAAAGAAAACAACATTTGGAACCAAACTGAACGAAACTAATTTAAGTTCACGACCTTCAACTTCTACGCAACCATCATACCATCATCTATCGATCGACGAGCTGGAAATCTTACTACCAACCGTACAACTGCTAGTAAAGACTGGAAACGGAACTTATGTAAAACTTCGAGCTTTACTAGACCAAGGTTCTCAAGTTAACCTTATAAACGAGAGGGCTGCTCAACTACTACGCCTACCCAGGGAAAAACTGAACGCAACTATAACTGGAGTAGGAACTGTCTCTGGAGACTGCAGAGGCTGCCTTCAACTAACTTGCAAGTCAATCATCTCTGACTACTCATTTGAAACTAGAGTTCTCATAATGAAGAAGCTTACTAACAACTTACCTAACTCATCGTTTGAACGAGCTAACTGGCCGCACCTCAAGGACATAGAGCTAGCAGATCCAGACTTTCACATGTCACGCCCTATTGACCTACTTTTGAGGGCTGACGTGTACTCAGACATCTTACTAGATGGAGTACGAAAGGGAAGCCAACAATCTCCAATTGCACAACAAACACAACTGGGGTGGATACTGTGCGGCAAACTGAACATATACTCGACCTTGGCCTGCCATGTTACACTTATTGATCTCAACGAAATCTCTAAGTACTGGGAGAGCGAAGACATTGTTCAAAACGAAAACGACTTGTCAGAGATAGATTACTGCAAAAAACATTACTCTACAACTGTTCAACGTGCAACCAACGGAAGATACATCGTAAAGATGCCTTTCTGTGCTAACTATGAAGAAAAACTGGGAAACTCGAGATCTACTGCCGTATCTCAATTCCTTCAACTTGAAAAAGGCCTTGAGAGAAATAACAAACTTGCATTGATGTACCGAGAGTTTATCGAAGAATACTTAAAACTAGGCCACATGAAGCCGGCGTCTCCGATTGCTACCTACGTACCTCAATGTTATTTACCTCATCACGGCGTGCTACGCGAACAATCAACTACAACTAAATTGAGAGTAGTTTTTAACGCTTCTCAGAAAACTACTAGCGGCCTTAGTCTCAACCAACTCCAAGAGAAGGGCCCTAACCTACAAAGCTACGTCACTAAAAAAGACAACCCGCCTGCTATAAACTTACTCGCAGCCAAGACTAGGGTTGCCCCGCTGACACAAAAAACGACACTGCCTAGAATGGAATTATGTGGCGCACTATTACTCTCACAACTGATTGAGAAAACTAAACAAGCTTTCAACGGATATGACCTCAGGGTACGAGCATGGTGTGACTCACAAATCGTGCTCGCTTGGCTACAAGGAGATGTTACTAAGTGGGAGCGATACGTGGCTAACAGGGTTACGAAAATCAAACAAGTAATTCCATCAAAAAACTGGAAGTTTATTTCGTCAGAACAAAACCCAGCTGACTGCGCTACGCGAGGTCTCGACCCCAGCAAACTCGTTAACCTCAGCTTATGGTGGAAAGGTCCAGAGTTCCTTAAAACATTAGCTGAAAACAAAGATAACAAGAACTTAACGTGTTTATACACAACTAACCTCGAACTCAAAACCAAAAAGGTGGAAGCCCTAACTAGGTCGAATGAAAGCAACTTTATTAACGACTTATTAAATAAATGCAGTTCATTAACACGTGTAACAAGAGTCACGGCATGGATACTGCACTTTATTGCAAATATGCGTGGCAGCAAAAAACACGATGCCGCATACCTCACTTCTGCGGAAATAACAACTGCAAAACAACAACTTATAAAATTCATTCAAAGAACAGAATTCGCTGACGAATATAAACAATTGAAGAAGAAAGAAACTATTTCAACTAAAAGCGTGATCTACAAACTCAACCCTTATCTAGACGAGAAAGGGATGATGCGAGTCGGCGGTCGCATTAAGAACTCTTACCTGTCATTTGAGGCGAAACACCCCTGCATCATACCTCGACAGGGGCGCTTTACTCAACTACTCATCGAGCAAGCTCACTCTGCAACACTCCACGGTGGTGCCAGGCTTACATTAACCTACATACGACAGCGATATTGGATCATCGGAGGAAATAGAGCTGTCAAGGCAAAACTTCGACTCTGTGTGCGGTGTCATCGTCACAAAGCCACTGAAAATCAACAGATTATGGCTGACCTACCTCAACAAAGAATAACTCCATCTCGACCATTCACACATACAGGAGTCGATTTTACCGGCCACGTGGAGGTCAAGCTTAACAAAGGGCGTGGGGTCAAAACTTCAAAAGGGTACATCGCTATTTTTGTATGCATGGCGACCAAGGCCGTGCATATAGAACTTGTATCTGATCTCAGCACGGAAACTTTCATCGCTGCCTTCCAGAGGATGTGTGCTCGTCGCGGAACCCCGAAGCACGTTTACTCCAACTGCGGAACAAACTTCATCGGGGCTTCAAAAATGTTACGCAACGAGTTCGAAGAGTTCAAACAACTACTTTCACCTGAATTTTTCGACCACATTGAAAACATGGAGGTGGTGTGGCACTTCAACGCCCCCGGGTGGCCAACCGCTGGCGGTCTGTGGGAGGCTGCCGTTAAGTCGATGAAGTACCATCTACGTCGTGTATTGGGAGATCAAAAATTAACTTACGAAGAGTTCCAGACATTACTCACACAAATTGAAGCCTGCATGAACTCAAGACCTCTGTGCCCTCTAACTGAAGATCTGGACGAATTCTACAACTACTTAACGCCAGGTCACTTTTTAGTGGGAGGGCCGGTGACGTCACTGCCAATATCTGATTACAGTGACGACAAACACATTAACTTACGCCGACGATGGCAACTAACTGAGAATATGCTGCAACAGTTTTGGAAGAACTGGTCTAATGAATACCTAACTCAACTACAAGGCCGCACTAAATGGAACAAACCAACTAAAAATATCCAAAAAGATGATATTGTGCTGATCAAGGACAACAACATGCCGCCAGGAAAATGGGCCATGGGTCGTGTGCTCGAAACTCATCCTGGCACTGACGGTTATGTGCGAGTTACAACCTTGAAAACGCAAACTGGCATAATCAAGCGACCTGTAACGAAACTGTCACCGCTTCCACTTCGAACTGAAAGCTGTGGAGAGTCATCTACTCTGAATACATCTGAAGAACATCAGCAAGATACAACTACGAAGCGATCAATGAGACCGAAGAAAACAAAGATGTATTCGTCATTATTCACAATGCTACTTGCATTGTTTACTTTTATATCTGCATCATATGGAGCTGTGACGTCAGGCGCTCACATTACGGCGCTTGAACTTGATCGACCTATATATTATGACACCGTTGGCAAACTACAAATGATTTATGATGAATGGACACTTCTTATGTATTATAACCTAACTAACTACTGGACTGGAATAAAACGAATCGAAAACTATCTTCAAGGTCTCAACGAGCTATGTGATCAGACAGATCCTAGATATTGTAAAACAACATTATCTCAACTGACACACGAGAAAGGAATACTTAACTACTACAACATGATTTTACTGACTCCAAACAAACATCTGTATGAGCGAAGAAAACGAGGTTAAATCAACGGCGTCGGCAGCCTTGCTAATACTCTGTTTGGCGTGCTTGACCAGCAGTTTGCAGAAAAATACCAGAGAGACGTTGAAACGATAAAAACTAACGAAAGTCACTTATTTAACCTCATAAAAAACCAAACTTCTATTGTAGAACTAGAAAATAAGGTGCTAAAGAAAACTGAAAATAACATCAATAGACAATTCAACATGATCGAAGGCTACATAAACCAAACAGACATGAGCTTAGCCAAGGTAGAATCTGCTGTGGAAGCCATGATGGCCACTAACTACTTCAACTCTGCATCACTTACAACATACTTGCTTCTGAAAAACATGAGAACAATGCAGGAAATGCTTTTCAACTCAATGACCGATGTTTACAAGGGCCACATGGACGTGCATCTTCTCACTCCTGTAAACCTGATTGCCCAACTAAACGGAATCTCGGGAAAACTGCCTAAATCATTGACCTTACCAGTTGACGACATAAGGAAGGACATCAAAAATCTGTACAAAATTCTATATGCAAAGGCCCGAGTTACTGCCGATTATTTTTTATTCGAAGTTCACATTCCAATAACTTCGGATGAAGATTTTCTTCTATACAAACCTATCGCATTGCCTGTTAAGTCTGAGAAGGGAATCGCAACTATGCAGCTGCAGTCGGAGTATATTGCTGTTAACTTTCACGAGAACACCTTCATCTCTATCGCCGAAGTTGACCTTCGGATGTGCACTCAATTAAAAGAAGATACTCTGATATGTAATAAAAACTTACAAGTGTTCAACTTACACAATAACAACGCTCCGTGTGAAGCAAAACTATTGAGTCATCGCTCGGGAACTCCCTGTGACGTCAGGAAGACAGCGTGCAGTGACGCATGGATCGCGTTACACACACCGAACAGCTGGCTGGCCGTTTGTTGCGAAGCTTGCACTTTGCGAACAATATGCAACAACGACTTGACGTCACACACTATTACGTCATCTGCCATAGTAACACTGGTGCAAGGCTGTGTACTACAGTCTACGGACTTTACCATCCACTCTCAAAATGAGTACAACTCTAAGACGAACATCGATGACTTCTCTCTCAACGTTCCAACTCTTAACTCGACAGTTAACAAAATCGTCACCATGTCTCGTCACAACTTGTCATGGACCGCTCTACTGAAAACCAACGATGATGAGATGAAAGACATTGGCAGACAAATACATTCCCTGCAAGAAAATGAAGTTTTGCCGTCATCAATTTCAAGCCATGACATACATCAGTACTCTATTTGCTACTCTCTCCTTGGTATTGCTGTAATCATCACTATATGGCTTATTAAGAAACGATTAAGCCATTACTGCTCTATCAAAAGGTCGAAGACTGAAGTCCCCGAAACTATTGAACTAGAAGAAATGAAGAATCACTCCAGAGAAGCACCAAGCCAGGCGCCCACAGCGCAGCCGCGCGCGCCGTCACGCACGCAGCGCCCTACCACGCAAGCGAAGGACAACCTAACTTTCAGTTTCGACAACTAACGTTTACAATTCTTTGCTTTGTACTAGCATTTCTTTATCTTGATTTTATAACAAGCAGTTATTTAATTTTAACTCTATTTTTATATTTTTTCTTTTCTTCTTTTTGAGTCGCCAATATGTACGGGCAAAGCCATCGTACATTCAACTTTATTTTGCGCTCACGTTGCGCCCTACTTTAGGCACGCGATCGCTCGTATAATATTTTTACTTTAATTAGCTAGTACGTCAATAACTTTCTTACTATACACAACTCAAGGAAAGATTTGCCACCATAACTTTAACTACTTTATTAAACATAACTTTTCTTAACTACGGTGATCTTTTCTATTGTGCGTGCTCATCAACTTCAACTCAACTCAACCTTTAGTGTATGTAATCATACAAGAGTACAACATAAAACACGGGCGATATCAAATATTCCAAATCATTTTTAAAAATATCCATCGATTTTTTCTCACAGACAATAATAGTAGGAGAAGAACGCAACCTTGCAAAAACAAGGTTACTTGTCACCAAAACTAACACCGATTATGTCAAATTCCAGGTTCAATTTTGCCATATGAGATAGCGCTATGAATGACAGCTAAAGGTGGGATGAGTGAGTAAGAAGATTATTGAACAACAAAAATGGCGGCAAGTCGCTTTCTCCTGCTTAATAATCTATGCAATAATCGACAAAACTAAAAAATATATCGTCAAAGACAAACAAAATGTGACAATTAAAAATGAAATTAAAAAGTGACACTGATGGCGGGAAACCGAAATATGTTTGTAGATTTCAAATTGTAAAAATTAGACCAATTGTACATTTTCCAAATCAGTGACCATAATAAACACGCTTTTAATGTTTAGCTAATCTTAAAAATATGAAAAGCTTGTTTATTTTAATAATATAATGTGACTCAATTACCTTTAGCTCTATGTCTGATTGTAGCAATTAAAACTTAATTACTTTCCACCCTAGGGATGGAAAATAGCTTTTTATATTTATTTTGACGACCCGTCTGGTGTAGTGGTCGAGAAATCGCCTAACTACGCAGCGGGTTGCGGGTTCGATCCCCGCACAATACAAACATATGCGTGCATGAACATGTCTGTTTGTATCGGTTTGGGTGTTTTCTATGTATATCATGTATGTATTTACAAACAAAAAAGTATTTAAGTATTATATCTGTTGTCTGCCACTCATAACACAAGCTTTGAGTAGCTTACTTTGGAAATGTCCAAAGGATATAATTCAGCATATAGTTTCCCGCCGCGCCTTGACCTGGTACGGCACCTACTGCCAAACACCGCAGACGCTTACTATGGCGGTTTCTGCACAACGAAGCCCTCCACCTTTATCACTTGAGGGTCCAAGATTTGCTGTTGGTGGGGATTACGCCTTTATCACTTGAGGGTCCAAGTTTCGGCTGCTGGTGCGTACTATGCGACGAAGATCGAGCAGCTCGAGCTCGAGTCCTCCCGTTGACTAGGTACTGCTGATAAAAAAAATGTATTTTCAACACACTTGCTCAAAATGCCTATATATACAAATGATATTTTTATTCCACCGATTTTTGGCACATAAACATAAATATTAAACACGCGTGCTTTTTCAGTATATTATTGCACTAGTGCCTTTTGTTTATTAACCCGACCAATTAACATTTGTACCCTTGTATCAAGTCGTAAGTAAGAAGATGAAGCGATATAATTAAGTCGGGTTATAACTTACACAACAAACAGTATTTATGCGAAAAATAACAGTATGTACATATTTATTTTAATAAATGGTAAATCCAGCTTTATTACTAAAAATAACTCAAATTCATTTAAAATTTTCTATAATTTGTGTTTTAAATAACGAATTATTACATTTTTAATCTTGGCTGTTGGCCGATCTAGTTCGCGCCTTAACCTTGCGCGCGCATCAGTTTCGCGGCAAGAAAAAAAACAACGCGCCATTTTTCGTAAATAGTTGGCGGCTGTGGTGTGACGAAGTTTGGATTAATGGCAAGTGTGTTGAAAAACGTCGTATGAAACACGTGTGCCTGTGACCATTATATACGCGGCTTTCTTATGGCGCACTCACTTTCGCTCGTGCGCACACAATATCGCCTTGTATATAATGGTCAACTTAGCACACTTGTATCATAATGTACTGTTGTAAACCAATGCAGAAATCCTAGTTTTAATTTATTTTATTGTGAAATAAGACTTGTATCCACATATTTGTACAAAAACCGAGCAAGTGCGATAATTAAAAGTAAAAAAATAATAAAAATGTACGTAATTTCCAAAGATGTGTTCGCGTTTTATGTGGTTTATTTACGGTACTTAATAAACGAAATTTAAAACAAAACTGTGTTAAATTTACTCACGCAATTTTTAGTGCATATTCATCTGTTATTCTACTGAATCAAAACGAATCAATAGGTACTCATTAGGTAGGTAGGTAACTACAACATCTGTTAAAGTTAGATTTGGTAAGATTGGAAATTTTAATAGGTATTCTTTTTAAAGTTCACTTTCACATAAGATTTGTCTTATTATTATTAAATAAACAGAGATAACATAACACAATTGGGTAGTTTCAGTTTATCATTACCTACAACATCGGTTAAAGTTAGTAATAAATTTTAATAGTTATTCTTTTTAAAGATTACTTTCACATAAGCTTTGTATCCTTATTATTATTAAATAAACAGAAGGAACACAACACAATTAGGTAGTTTTAGTTTATCATACCTGCCCAGCTGTTCATGTTTTAAGCCTGCGATAAACACATAGGTACCTAAGTTGAGTTTTTGTTTCAGATAATCATACCTACCCAGCTGTTTTAGGCCTCAGATAAATGGACATATACCTTCCTAAGTTTTTGTCTTTGTTTTCATACCCAGGTGTTTTGTTTGTTTGGCGTTTATCTAACTGATCTGTCTGTTTGTTTGATTTATTAGGTACTGATACACGTTGATAATGTTTTTTTCATATTAGTGTTTCGTAATAATAGGTAATCGAATGCAGTAGTTACCTTTAATATTGTTATTATGTAGGACCAAATAAATAGGCGTGCAGCGGCGCCCCCCTACCGCCCGAGTACCGCGCATCAGCACGCCGCATGAATGAGATAGGCATCTTCTGTCACGCTCACGCGTCTGTCTCGTTCTCGCTTAGCTAGTCCATCTTCCGTCACGCTCAAGCCCATACGTCTGTCTAGTTTTCGCTCAATCTAGTACTTATGTAAGAGACAAAAGGTGATGTCGCGGAACAGGGTGTTCTTAAATTATTATTTTTTGTTAGAAAAAACAAAAAAAAAAATTGGGTCCTCTTTCTATGTTATTGTTTGATGCTCTGTTAAAATATTATCACTTAAAACGAGGTAACCTTATATATACATTTAAGTATATTTAAAATTGTATGAGGGCGTAAGTTTGGAATTATGCTAGTCATTGTTTTGGGTTCCGTAGTCGAATGGCAAAAAACGGAACCCTTATAGTTTCGCCAAGTTTGTCTGTCTGTCTGTCCGTCCATATGTTACAGCCACTTTATTCTGAAACTATTAGTATTATACAGTTGAAACTTAGTAGGTAGATGTATCCTTTTTTTTGGTTCTCATACAAAAAATAAAAAAATATATATATTAAACGGGGGGCCTTGTCAGGGAAACTAAGCTCACCTGCTTTTGCTGTAAGGAAGATAAATTATTTTAGTTATTTCCAAAGTTTGATGTCCTACGACATTTTACTGTGGGGCGCGGATGCTGATATAGAATCAATTTTAGTGTTACAAAAAAGAGCCGTGCGAGCTATTTATAATCTTAAACCTGAAGATTCCTTACGAGAGGTGCTCAAAGAACTTAGAATATTAACTCTAGCGCCTCAGTATATTTAGAAAATTTAATATATGTACGGAAAAAATACATTTATATATTATATATACCTTATTAATATATACCTTATAGTGAGAATATCAAGAACCTAGGGCTATACATGGACAGCACCCTCTGCTGGTCTAAACACATTGCCGAGGTCAGCAGGAAAGTAACTGCCACTTTACGGGCTCTCTATAAATTTAAAAACTTTCTTCCTCCTCATATTAAAACTCTTCTTGTACAGTCTCTCATCCTTCCTCTTCTCGACTAAGCCGACGTGTGTTGTACGAACATCAGTGAAGCTTATCTCAATAAACTTGACCGTCTCCTCAACAATGGTATTCGCTTTATCTTTGGTCTCCGTAAGTACGACCACATTTCTGCTTACCGGTTCAAGCTTAAATGGCTTCCCATCCGACATCGCAGAGAAATAAGAATCCTGTGCACTCTCTTCAACATACTTCGTAACCCTCACTCTCCGTCCTATTTGGCACAGCGCTTCAACTATCTGGCTTCCACCACTTCGCGCAACCTTCGCTCATCTCATAATCTCACTCTTTACACACCTCTTTTCAAGACCGGCTTTATGTCGGACTCTTTCACCATCTCTGCGATTCGACTCTGGAATTCTCTCCCCAATGAAATCAGAATGTCCCCCAACAAATTCACTTTTAAAAAGTCTCTCCGCACCCACTATCTTAACCTTGGCTCTCTTCAGAATTAAAAACCATTTTCTTTTATTTGTGTTTTTTTTTGGATGTCATCAATATCATCACTTTTATCATTCATATTTTTGTATTTATTAAGTATATGTATTCTGTGTATGTTTATTAGTCTTTTGCTTATGTATCCTATTGTATATTCATGTAATATTAGTATGTATGTTTATGTTAGTGCATTTTAATTCCTTTTTGTACCACTCCTCTCACTTATTATTAATATTCCGCCACTAATTAAACTCTCTGCATTACCAGGTGGTTGACTGGTAGAGAATGCCATAAGACATTAAGTCCGCCAATTGTACATTACAGTGCAATAAAGTTTAAATAAATAAATAAATAAATTTATTCACGAAACAGAGTGACATACACAAAAATTGTGATTGAATTACACAAAGTTACTATGGAGCCAAATTCAATTTTTAAAATAATATAATTATATTATTTTAAAATAATATACAATATTGTAAATGATGACTTAGGACTTGCAGCCTATAAGAGACGCACTGGTCATTTTATCTGATAATTTAAAAAAGAATAGGGTGGTAAAATTGAAAAATACTACTGAAGCGGCAAAGAGAGGTCACAGAAAAAATTGTGTGTGTGTGTGTGTGTGTGTGTGTGTAACATGGGCATTACCCGACTTCAGTGATGGTTTGGTGGGGTGTTAGCTATGAAGGAGTGACTGAGCCATATTTTTGTGAAAAAGATATCAAAACATCGGCACAAGTGTATCAAGATATCATTATTGAGAAGGTAGTTAAGCCCCTTAACAACACCATGATCAATAACCAAGCATGGTCTTTCTAACAAGACTCGGCACTGGGTCATAAAGCTCGGTCCACGCAGTCTTTGTTACAAGCGAACGTTTCGGACTTCATCAGAGCTGAAGACTGAACGTCGTCTATTCCGTATCTTAATCCGCTGGATTATGATTTATGATCAGTTTTAGAGAGTACGGCTTGCTCTAAACGCCATGATAATTTGGAGTCCCTAAATCAATCCGTATGGATTGGTAGTGAAGAATTTTTCCATGGAAACAGTGCGTGCTTTTATTGATAACTGGCCTCAACGTTTAAAGGACTGTTTTGCAGCCAATGGAGACCACTTCGAATGAGCTTTGTATATTTAAAATTGTTTTATATTTATGTATAAAATTAACACACTGTAAAATTATAAATATTATTTGCATTATTTTTTTTTCGTTGTGACAATATTTTTGGCAAGAGTAGGTATTCCGACATAGAGACTTTTATCAAAATTGGTTCAGTAGTTTTTGAGATATGGGAAAAAACAAATACTATGAAATAAAAATGTATGTAAAAACTTTACGCCTTCAAAAACTATAAAAAGGCTAAAATATCCCTTTCGTCATCTGTATAGGAGAAACTAATTCATTTAGAGTCTTTGATGATGTGCGTGGACGGTTCCGTCTGTTGGTGTCCTTCCGCTTTGCATCATGCACGAAAATATTTAAAAAAAAACCGTACGACGTAATTATATGCCCATGATTGATTGTAATGTACAATAAAACCAAATTACAAATATGCCGTATTCTAGCCTTTATAAGTTTTTTTTGAAAGCGGTAAAAAAGGTAGAACAAATATTTTTCATTCCGTAGTATTTCATTTTGCCCATATCTCATAAACTACTGAACCGATTTGAATAATACTTATACTAGTCCCAAAGTTTGATTAAAATTAATTAATTAATTAATTGATTGATGAAAAAAGGATAATCTCGACACAACATCTTGTTCCCAACTTATTTTTGAAGTAAGTAATATAGTTATATTGGACACCTATCGCATACATTTCACTGATCCTTTAGAGAGTAGCTTATGCACTTGTGTTATGGAAATAAGACACAACGGTGGTACTGTAGAGGTTTCAAGCTACGCGTAAAACCTCTACGTCTCGTTCGTTCAACTCTTCGTATTTCAAATGTAGAAAAGTTTCTTTATAAGTAAATTTTGATAGACGTTTGTCATATCGGTCATATCGATTGTCAGTCAAACCTTCGCACATACTATTATAATTCAAGAATCTTGTGTAATAATAATAAGTATTGATTAAGAAGATATCAGAATAGAGAATCGACTTCAAATTTAAGTGGTTTTATTATTCATTTATTTAAATAGAAAATTATCATAGATTACAGCGACATTCCTACAGTACCATAACACTCAGACCCAAACATAAAATTTTACAATTACACAAATATCAAATATACGAACAAACAGTTGCCAGATTCAACACTCTTATGTGGACGCCTAAAGAGATCATTATATTCATAAAGATGAAATGAGAAACCAAAAATTTGCGCTCGGGCGGGACTTGAACCAGCAACCTTTGGCTGACCGGGCCAAACACTCTTACCAATTGAGCTACCGTGCTGTCAGTCCGACCCTGCGAAATTTGTGGTCTTCTATGAAAACGTTAATTGCGTGACGCTTAGCGCCATCTAGCCGTCTGTTTATAAAACAGATGGCTACGCGCACGGTAGCTCAATTGGTAAGAGCGTTTGGCCCGGTCAGCCAGAAG
This sequence comes from Pyrausta purpuralis, assembly GCA_963924145.1. NCBI lineage: Eukaryota > Metazoa > Arthropoda > Insecta > Lepidoptera > Crambidae > Pyrausta > Pyrausta purpuralis. The sequence goes on from OZ001649.1 coordinate 21,942,971, forward strand.
GTTGCTGGTTCAAGTCCCGCCCGTGCGCAAATTTTTGGTTTCTCATTTCATCTTTATGAATGTGAAATATGACACTGAGTGTTAAAAATATTTTAAAGCATCAGATCATTATACTTAAATATAACCCAATTAAAAAATGTCAAAAAAATACAGGGCAAATTGAAAACCTCCTTTTTTTGAAGTCGTTTCAAAACTCGCAGAAAATCATATTAGCTTTGATTTCGTACAAGGTCTCATGTTACTAGGACGCATAGTTTCAGATTTGTTTGCGTAAAAACCTAAAAAAAAATACTCTTAAACCCTACCCCTCCTCCAAGCTCAAGAGGTACGCTGGGACTTTTGGTATGTTAACCTCCTTACGAAGGCAAATAATGATATGAAGTCAAAATATGTGTTCCAAGCGATTCCCTCTAGTATCCTTCCTTGACTGAACTACCTAGGTATGTGCATCGATGCTAGTTGTTATTTGCTTGTCATTAAATACTTACTCTTTGGAAAGTCTTAAAAAAGGTATCTTCTTGAATCTGGCTGCAACTGGTAACAATAAAATAATAATACAAAGGAATCAGATGTCATTACTTATTTGTAGCGTGACAATGATGTAGTGGACCGTCAGCGACAGCACCGCAGGCAGCAAGTACATCCCGACTGGTAAAGGTCGAAATTCAATTGTTAGAGGCTCCACTAAAGACCACTGGTGCTCCTCGTCTGTTTTTGCAAAATGAAATGTAATGGAATAAAATGTAACGAGGCATATAATTACAATAAATTTGATTCAAGGCCGCATTTTTCAAATGCCAGGTAAAACATAAATGACTAACAAAATATGTAACAACCAATTTTTATGGTGGATCTACACCTCCCGAGGTGTGTCGCGTTCCAGTTTTTTTTAAATGTGATAATTGATACAAGGTATTATTGTCTTAATTTCATTTCTTCTAATTTTATTTGCTTTAATATTCTCTTAATATTACGCACATATGAAATAGTATTTATTTACACTATAGCTCATTTAATCTTTTAATTACATGAACTGTTTTAATTTTTCGCGAAGGCGAGCGAACGAAGTGAGAGTGCCGCACCGGCACCGATGCGGCATCAGCGGCGCTCGCTGCTTCAGCCGCCGCGTCTGAGGCGGCGGCACTCGCAATTTCAATCGTTTGCGTGAATAACCGCTTCTCCGTAAACGCACTCACACAACGCCATGTGATTAAGTGCGGACCGCGCCGCTCAATGCGACGCACGACGCCCCGCGTCTCCTTAAACGAGGCCCTTTTTCGAATAATATTAATTTTCTGTCTATTTCTGAATATCAATCTTTTAAAACAAACGATATTGGCTGAAGAAATGAGACGGAACCTGTGAACTACTGTCGTGAAAAGTAATTTAAGAAAACTAATGAGAATCTGTATTAGAAATCTGTATTGTAAAGAAAACGGTAGCCATGTAGAACATTAATTATAAAATTACTATGTTCTTTTTTGTTTTATTTACGTATTTTACCTATAACTAAAATGAACCCACTGCCACCTTAACTGTTGTTTGGTCAATATTTTGCCAATTTAATAGCAAGTGTTATACCTTTTTAAAAAATTAAAAAGACGTAAATGTTTTTACAATTACTTGCACAATAAATTCCATACATTTTTTTTCAATAGAGGCCTTTTAAATTAGGAATGCTAAGTAAAAAAACTTTAATTCCAGCGGTTGTCGAGCAGTTTTACTTAGCTGTTAGTAGAGGGTTCAGTTTTTGTTGATTGTTCTTATTAAATGACATGTTTTCTAACTGTACACATAAAAAGCCGGACCCTAGTATCGTAAAAATCGCAGAAATCGCAAAAAAACGATAGAATAGCTCAAAGATAAAGGATTTTTAAAAAAAAATCTTTAAATTTCAATATCTCCATAACGGTTAAGTTTCGGATACCATATTATAGGATCAATTCCATCAGAAATGACCTGAATAATAACGTCCTTTAATATTCTGTACGATTTTCCCTATAACTCTGTATATTATCCAATATTATAATCTGTTAGAGTCATAACAAGAACTAACTTAAAATAAACCCTACCTCCTTGGACACTTTACACATTGCGACTTTTAGCAGCGATACAGTCGCAATGCTTACACGCGTTAGCATCGATGCAGTCGCAAAATGTCAACCTGTACGTACTGCGCTACTTTTAGCAGCGATGCAGTAACAATGCTATCGCGCGTTACCATCGATGCAGTTGCGATAGAGAAGCAGAAAATTGTTATATTACGTACTGAAATTTTGACGACTGCAACGAATCAAAATGAACAATATCTTTAAAAGATTTAATGACAACTTGGCATGGTTCTTCGCAAAGGAAATTAAGCCTATGAGAGATGAATTGTCAAGTATTAAGGAATCTTTATCGTTTATAAATGATCAGTATGAAGACGTAAGGAAGGAAAATGAAGCCAGTAAGTTAAAGCTAAAGAGTTTAGAGAAAGAAAATGAAGATCTAAAAGGAACTATTGATGTCTTAGTTCAGAGAGTAAATCAAATCGAACAACATTCCCGCCAAAGTAATTTTGAGCTCCAATGCGTTCCTGAGTCGAAAAATGAAAATCTAATAACGATGATAACAAAGTTGGGAAAAGTGGTAGGTAGCTCTCTAGTAGAAAGGGACATCTTAAACGGCACTCGCACCGCCAAAATAAATCGTGATTGCAAGCGTCCAAGATCCATAATAGTTCAGCTGGCTTCGCCTCGATTACGTCATGAGCTGTTAGCCATGACTTCTAAATTCAACAAGGCGAAAAACAAACTGAATGCTACGCATCTTGGATTGGAAGGACTGACTTGCCCTTTGTTTGTTACTGAACATCTGTCTCCAGCGAACAAGGCCATTCACGCGGCGGCTAGGATCAGAGCAAAGGAGATAGGTTACAAATATGTGTGGGTGCGTAATGGCAGGGTGTTTATGAGGAAGACAGACGATAGTGACTATATTTTAGTTAAAAACGTGGAAATCTTGAAAAAACTGACTTGAGTATATTTTTTTCTTATATGTGCTTTTTGTCTTTTATGTGGTACTTATTTATATAACATACGATACTTTAAAATTATACTACCAAAACTATAGTGGTCTCAAGACCAAAACACATAGTTTTTATAACCAAATATTATGGAACAATTACGAAATAATAATACTCACAGAGACTTGGCTAAATAGTTCTGTTTTGACTAGTGAACTTTTTAATCCTCGATATGTGGTATATAGAAGAGACAGAAGTAGTGTAAGTAGTTCTAAGAAGGATGGAGGAGGGGTTTTAATAGCAGTATCTAGAAAATTAAAATCAAAGCGAATGAACACCTGGGAGTCAGATCTAGAGGATCTGTGGGTTTTGGTCGATGCACCAGCCTCACATAAAAATGATCAAATTGCTTTCTGTGCTATTTATTTACCATCTCCAGTAAAAAGAGTTTTTTATGAAAAAATTTATGAAGTTTGTACTAATGTTCTTGAGCAACAATGTCTTCACTGCATCGTAGGTGATTTCAATCTATTTTCTATGAATTAGAGCTTGTTGGATGGGGATTCTGCAGAGTGTGAACTTTCTACTGTTAATCAGTCATTTATCGATTTTCTAAATGAAAATGATTTGAAACAGCATAGTCGCATCAAAAACAAAAGTTTGAATAGGACACTTGATCTAGTTATTTCTCCCCTGAGTAATGTTGACAGGCATCACCCTCCGCTTGAAATATGTATTGGACTGCTGAATAATATAAGATTACCATACAATATTGAAAACGTACAATTGAATTTCTATAAGGCTGATTATGAGAATATTTGTAAGGATTTAGCGAGTTGTGATTTGGACACGCTATATTATGGGTTGACAGACGTCGATGATATGCTGCAAATTTTCTACCAGAAAATTCGAGATGTTATCATAAAATACGTCCCCAATAAATCGTCGAAGAAAAACAACTGCCCACCTTGGTTTGATCGGAATCTAATTAGGACTATAAGAGAGAAGTATAAAATTAAGCGTCGTTATAAAAAATATAAAAATCCCAGAGATAAGCTTGAAGTAAAATTGTTAAGTAAAAGATGTGCACGTTTAGCTACAAATTGCTACAATAAATATGTAAGTATCATAGAGAGTGACATAGCAAAAACCCAAAACTATTTTGGTCATTTGTTAAGACAAAACGTGGTGGTTTAAGTCAGACATTAAGACAAATAAGAATAAGATGGAATGACAACAACTTCCGATAGAGTGAAAATTTGCGAACTCTTTTCTTCACACTTTGCATCGGTGTATCATGACAGTACGGATAGCACTAGACAAGAGCATATTTATAAACATACGAAGTTTCTGAAATCTATCGATAATAATAGCCTCTCTTTAGCACGACTGATAGTTGATTATGATACCTTATTAAGCAAATTAAAAGCCATAAATTGTAATAAAGGAGCAGGTCCTGACGGAATTCCTCCAATGTTTGTAGTCAAATGCGCTGTACAACTAGTTAGTCCACTCTTAATTATATTTAATCGATCTCTTTCTACTGGACAATTTCCTAACGAATGGAAAATTGCTAAAGTTGTCCCGGTTTATAAAACCAATGGCGAAGAGTATGTCAAAAATTACAGACCTATATCTATATTATCAGTATTTGCAAAACTGTTCGAATCAATTGTTTGTCCTTTTATTCAGAGACATGTAAATCTATACTTAACCCTCAGCCAACATGGTTTCGTTAAATCTAGGTCCACAAGCACTAACTTGGTAAATATCACAAAAACAATTATGGAATCACTTGATGCGCAAAAACAGGTCGACGTTATTTATACGGATTTTAGTAAAGCGTTTGATCGGGTCCCACATGATATACTGATAAAAAAGTTGGCAGCTTATGGCATCACCGGTAGTCTCTTAAGTTGGCTAAAATCATACTTAAATGATCGTGCTTTTTTTGTCGTTGTGAATGGATATAAGTCAGGCTTAAAAAATATAAATTCCGGTGTACCCCAAGGGTCAAATCTTGGACCGATTCAGTTTGGTATTTTCGTTAATGAAATACCAGAATTGATGAACAATTCTCACGCGTACTTGTATACGGATGATTTAAAGCTCAGCATGACAATTGTGGAGGAAAATGACTGTGTTAGGCTTCAGCAAGATTTGAATAAACTGGTTGATTGGTGCAAGGTAAATCGGATGGACTTAAACAGTAGTAAATGTTTCTATGTAAAATATGTCAGAAAAAATAACACCATCGACTATAGATATCACATTGGCGGTACTCATTTAAAACAGTTGGATCAAATTAGTGATCTCGGCGTTATTTTCGATAAAAAACTAACATTTATACCCCACATTGAAAATATTACTAAGCGCGCGTCTAGAATGTTGGGATTCCTCATTAGAAATATTAAAGTCTTTCGTAGCCCTAGCACTAAAATTCTTTTATTTAACAGTTTGGTTAGGAGTATATTAGAATACTGTGCTGTAGTTTGGAGGCCTCATTATGCTACACACTCACTGAAAATCGAACGGATTCAAAAGAGATTTATAGGACATTTGTCGTGGACACGTGGATTTAGAAGTTTTGAGAGACGGATATCATATGAAAAAAATTTGGCATTTTACAAAATGATTTCTTTAGAGAAACGCAGAGACATTATTGACCTAATTTTCACCTCCAAAATTATCAGTGGTGCTATAGACTGTCCTGAAATGTTAGGTAAATTCAAAATGACCGTCCCCTTTCGTTATCCGCATCTTGGCCGCAAGATTACCTCATTGACCAGGCCACACCGAAGAACAGTATTTGGCTAAAATTCTCCAATTTGTAGAATGAGTAAAGTTGTCAATGAATTTGGTGAAGTAATAGACATATTCTGCGTCATTCTAAAGCATTAGATAGCGAAGCGACATCAATTTCCAAGTTGAATTTATTCTGTAAAGAATAACTGCTTGGGCCATCTGTTTCATAAACAGACGGCTAGATGGCGCTAAGCGTCACGCAATTGACGTTTTCATAAGCGACCATAAATTTCGCAGGGTCGGACTGACAGCACGGTAGCTCAATTGGTAAGAGCGTTTGGCCCGGTCTGCCAAAAGGTTGTTAATTCAAGTCCCGCCCGTGCGCAAGTTTTTGGTTTCTTATTTCATCTTTATGAATATAAAATATGACTCTGTAAGTGTTAAAAACATTCTAAAGCATTAAAATCACTTGGTTTTTAATACAAAGAACTATTTTATAGTACTTTTAGTACTTTTACTCACAAGCTATTACTATTTTGATGTCATGCATGAGAAACCTTGGGTAGAAACAAGAAGCTTAGAAAGTCCTTTGCGGCATTGGGAGACCTCATTTTGGACATTTTGGCCGGCTTTTGACAAGATGAAGAAGGCAGCGCTGGCGTATGGGACAAAATATATTTTAGTAACATGCGCCCATAAGATGAACTGAAAAATAACAACACATACGAATTTAAACATTTTACATTATGGTAAAATATAATTGATTTTGATATTGTTTAGTTAAACTAAACGTGGAATATAAAACACATTGCCCACGCAATTTATAATTTATGCGTGTTACAAAAATAGTATGATTTTATTTATGAATTCTAACACGACTTTTCACAAATTTGGAACATCATAATAGTAGATTATGATACAAGTGTGCTAAGTTGACCATTATGTACAAGGCGATATTGTGTGCGCACGAGCGAAAGCGAGTGCGCCATAAAAAAGCCGCGTATATTATGGTCACAGGCACACGTTTTTCATACGAAGTTTTTCAACACCCTTGCAAGGAAAAAACAAGACAAGTTTTTAATCATTAAAACAGTAAAAATACATTTCACTCGATATTGGTGGCAAAGACTTTCGCACGCGTTTTTCCCCTCGTTAAGTATGTCCGGCGGAGTTAATAATAGGTTTTCTTCACTTGAAGTAGACATTTTCATTAATATTAAACTTCATCATTAAACTTCGTCACAGCTGACAATTATTATTTACGAAAAATGGCGCGTTGTTTTTTTTTTCTTGCCGAGATACCGATGCACGCGCAAGGCTTTGGCGCGAACTAGATCGGCCAAAAGCCAAGATTAAAAATGTAATAATTCGTGTTTAAAACACAAATCTTAGAAAATGTTAAATGAACTTAAGCTATTTTTTTGTAATAAATCTGGATTTACCATTTATTGAAATAAATACTATATAGACACTGTTATTTTTCGCATAAATACTGTTAGTTGCTAAAATAAAAGTATTGTATAACCCGACTAAATAATATCGCTTCTTCTTCTTACTTAGGACTTGGTACTAGGGTACAAATGTAAATTGGTCGGGTGAATAAACTAAAAGCACTAGTGCAATAATATACTGAAAAAGCACGCGTGTTTAATATCTACGATTATGAGCCAAAATCGGTGGAATAAAAACGTCGTTTTGAGCAAGTTTATTGAAAACATACATACATATTGAGTGCTAAAACTTTCTCACCCTTTGCGTATTTAATACATCTTGAAATAGTCGAATCGTGAAAATGATGAACTCCAAGGTCGCAATAAAAAGTATGAGAGTGCCCTGAAAAAGAAACTGTGTTTAATTTATCGAAACTAAAATAATTTTAAAAATATATATTGAAGTGAAACACAACACAAAATTGATTTCAAAATACATGTGACTATGTCTTTACAATGAAAAATATTGAACAGCTACCTAATAGTACACACAAACTTACTTGATGACCAAAACAATTTTTCAACTCGCGACTGCATTCCTTCAGCTTCCGGTACACCTTAGCCACGACACTCCACTCCCCACTCAGTGACGCAACATTATCAGATTTTAGAATAGTGTTAGCCGTCTTCAAAACGTACCTTATTTGAGACACTAAAGTGTAGTACGTCAGTATTTCCACTGTTTGCTTAACTTCATATAATGATTCAGCGGCGAGAAATAAAAATACTGATACTGTGGTCGTGTTAACTTCAAAACTGTTATTAATCAATACCGCGATTAGAATTTTTAGAGAAGTAATCATTCTCATAACCACGACTACAGTTATACCCAAAATGCATCTTCCTTTCAGTGTATTCAATTGTGCTACATACGCTTTATCAAACTTCACTATTTCATGGCAAAACGATAGCCCAGATAGGAGATTTTTGAAATGTACTCCATTTTTTGGCCCAAAGTACAGTACTACTAAGAGACTTTGTATGGCGCCAAGATTGTGAAAGATAACCGCTTTGTAAAACACAGCAGGTCGATTTCAGAAGGGGTCATTAATATTACCTGAAAAACTGTTGTAGCATATAGAAATAGTTGAAACTAACTCAAAAATTATCATGATGATCACTAAACAGCGTTTCCTTCGGGTCATGAAGATAAAATCAGGATGAATATTCAGATTCTTTTCAATAGCAGACAAGAATTTTAATGCCCTAAAGTTTTCCATTGTGTTTCAATGTAGGAATGTACTTTAAATCCTTCCTTTTAAATGACTGAATGACACTACAACACTGAGTTGTTATTTGAACTATTGCCTTCATTACATTTGATGTGGCGTAAGTACTCAAATATTTATATATTACTCGTAAGTAACAATTTGAACATACGTTAGGTGATTGTTTGATGTCATGCATGAGAAATGAATATTGTAAGTAATAATATACTTTTGCCAGTTGTACATTGGACCTTCCACTCAATTTTGAATTTGCTGTTGTCAATATTAAAAAAATAGAAATACCTTTTAGGGTTTCGTAGCCGAATGAAAAATAGAGGAACCCTTCTAGTTCCCACACCCTTATTCGTCAAATCTGTTTGTCGGCCCGTACGTTAAAGCCATTCCATTTAAAACCACTCAAAGATACAGAGAATAAGAAACCGATACCAATGAATTAGATATCATGGTTTAATTGCAAAGTGACTATGATGTAGTTAACTGTAAGTGATAACACAGCAGGCAGCAAATACATTCCGACTTGTAGAGATCGCAGTTCTATGCTAAGGGGCTCCACGTTGACAAGCCGCTGCAAATCCTTCAAAGGGCGCTGGTTTTCCTCATCTGTTGAATCGTTAAACTTATTGGGCATGTTCAGAAAAAAAAATAGAGGGTTAAAGCATATCTATCCACCCACTATGGGAACAACACCGTATCAAGTAAGTAGGTTTTTTTTTATATAAAACTCTTTACTTCAATGTATGTTGATTAAACAGCTATATACATACAACACATGCATTTTTATACGCAAAACAATAAAAAATAAAATCCACACTGATCTAAAATTTATAAAATGGAAAACGGTTGGGCACCCCTGCACTCGACGCGCAAGTTTCATAGTTTTGCCAAAGACTCGAACGAAGTATGGTCGAACCACAATAACATGCGAAGGAGCGCGCCTCTATAACAATATACCCTCAGACATAAAAAATATTGATGGTTACAACATGTTCAAAAGACGACTGGCAAATCATATCAAAGGTCTCAGTGAATGATCAACATACCTAGTTGGTATGTTAATATTGGAAATGAGGATTGTGTTATAATGACTGTTGTTTGTGCGTTTGTGCGCGTTTTATAACTATTGATGACAATGACATTGAACATAGTGCGACAACGACTGCAATCGTGTATTTAATTTAAGTTCTCATGTAAGTGGCTTTAGTGTAAGTCTTAATGAGAATAAAAGTCTTTAAACCTAAACCTATGTGATTGGTGTCCAATTTTTATTTATTACTTCAATGCACGACTATCAACTTCGTAACGTCGCTACCGCGGATCAAGATCCACTCCTGACCAGCGGCGCATGCGTTGTACTGAACCTGCTTATGGCGAGTCGCCCTATGTTTGTCTTCAGTCCACCCAAACAATCAAACGGGCTGTCATTTACAAGAATTATTAATGTGGTAGCAAACGCGATCCGAAGCGAGGTATTTGCTATCCAGTGCCGATCACATGCCGAGAAGTTGCTGATCCATTTGCGTAACGTACTTCTGTATGGTTGACGCCTCGTTGGTGCTGTTCCCATGACGGGTGAATAAATGTGCTTTGACCGTAAGTGAGAAGCGCTGCCAATACTTAGTACTTAGACATCAGTCGCGCATTTTTGCAACGCGTAACTGCATCGATACTAAAAATCGCAATGTGTAAATTATTGATGTTTATTTGTATTAAGGTATTTATGGGAGAAGCCCTTGTCATAATCGTTTTATGGTATTCATAACACCAGCAAGATTTTTTTATTTTATATTTTGATGATAAAAAAATTGTACCTAAAACAACTCACCTTGCGTAGAAATAAGAATTTTAGCGAGAGTTCTGCGGCACTGGGTGACCTCATTTTGGACATCTTGGCCACCTCTTGACAATAAGATGAAGATGAAACTGGAGTGTAGAATGAAAAAGATTTTGCGAATCTCGTTCCAGATGTTGAACTAAAAAAAATAAGAACACACTTTTTTATTTTTTTCGTATCCCATTCAGCAAACCTTTCCAGCAATTTCATTTCATACCGATATCATCGGGGTGCATTTACAATAGCCTGTCCGCCATATTGAATTTGTAATGACGTTTCTTAGCTAGTCATGGGTTGTCATCAGAACTCAGAGCGTGAGAAAAGGATATTGACCAAAGCCGGGCCCAGATTGAGTCTTTGTAGTTTATATTTCAAAAATCTTGATTGAATTATAATTGTACTGGTATTTTAAAGGTAACTAAGTAAGTAAGTATTGAATTACTTTAATCAAATATAACAATTACCTTCTGAATGTATCATAATGAATGTAGGTGAGGTGCATTAACTCTGCAATCACAAAACATAACCTCAAAAATGTCTAATCTGCCAAAATGACTAATTCCTCGTAAACACCTAATTTTTACTACAGAGTTTTGGTCAATATCCTTTCATCATAATCGATGATCGGGAAGTGAGTCAAATTAAGATTCCAAGATTTTGTTACCGACATAGTTACAAGTGAAGTTAATATAAGCGCGTTAAAAAGTACTTTAATAGTTCGATTGCAAACTAGTCACAAGTGAATCTAAGACACGTTGACCAAAAAGCTTTAGTGATTTCAGAAATTATTATTGTTGTGAATTACACGTATATATAGTAATTCTCATGTTCAACCTCCTCGCCGCGCGTGCTGGCCACCAAGAGCGCCGCGCAATGAAAAAAATGAAACTGACTGAAGAAAAACTTCAATTGTTTTTTTGTTTGCGGATCGATCGATAATACCTACAGCAACGTTGAAGTAAAACGTAGTGATTACTTTCTCGGTGTGTTTGAAGCAACATTTAATATTTATATACGAAGACTTTAAACATTTATATCAACGACAAATGCATTCTGGTAAGTTATCACATGCTTTTTATATGTGTTTCGAAGCACCCAATCGAAATAATTTACAGTCTTGTATTTCTACAGTCCACACTAACTTCGTTATTTTCTTAAGTGCGTTGCGTGCATAATCATGTTATAGGAATAGTTCATAGTATCACAAGAAAACTAAACATATTGGCGTGCAACATGTCTTTCATCAATAAAAATCATAAAAACTCATTAAACTGGAAGCGTATTGCGATCTTTTAATATTCGTTCAAGATCGAGACAATTTTATTCCCACTCAATTAGTTGTGTTTCTAAATTGGTATTGCGATGCAACTAAATAAATATTTAATACTTTACTATTTCACTCAGATTCGATTTTATAAACGTCAGATAAGGAATATTCGTCGAATATAATGCAAAGCGGCTAATTTGAAAACGTCACCTATTTGTCAGGAATCATTTATGAAAATTACGTAATTGTAAGAGATCGTGATTCAATTAGTATGTCAAATAATTATCATAATGTTTTTAGTGATGTTTGTAATCAAAGTCAACATACGACTGTCGATTAATAAATTTCAATTATATTGACGATAAATTTAAAAGGTTTTACTTAGCCATGGTACTTTGTGTTGGATTCTTATCAGATAAGTAACCAAATATTATATAATAATTCCCCAAAGTTCCAGTACATCTTTCTGTTACACCCTGTATGTAATTAATTATCTATCTCACAATAACTTTCTAACGGCCTGTTTCACAATGTCCTAATAAGTAATAATTTGCGTTATCTGACCCATACTTCAAACGAAATACAAAATACAAATACAAAAATGAAATGATGTTCCAAATTTGAATTATTCGTTCTAATTAGTCGGTGGTGAAACAGGCCCATAATATGATAACAAATCTTACCGTTTTTGTATCTAGTATATCTTGTAATAATCGGATCGCAAAAGTAATGAACTGCAATGCTGCTGTAAAAAGTACGAAATTCCCCTGCAGAAATAAGAATCGATTAAAAAAACGAACCAAATCTCAAATAACTTGAAGCATTAAATTTTTACACTAATGTATGTTAATGATCTTGCTATCACAATATAAAGTTATTTGAAGCACTTACTTGATGACCAAAACAATTCTTCAACTCGCGGCTGCATTCTTTCAACTTTCGGTATACCTTAGTCAAGATATATAAATCCTCATTCAGAGAGTTCAAACTAACAAATCTAAGAAGTATGTTAACAGTCTTTAAAATATACATTATTTGACATACCAAGGTGTAATATACCAATAGTCCCACTGTCTGTTTAATTTCATACGACGTTTCAACATTAAAATATAAAATGAGCGATACAATCCCCCTGTTAAGTCGCAAATTGTGTTGAGTGAGTACAATTATTACAGTTTTCAAAGACGTTATCATACACATAAACAGAACTATGGATAAACCGAAAATGCATCTCCCTTTCAGGGCATTTACACGTGCTACATAAGTTTTATCAGACTTAACTATTTCATGGCAAAACGATAGCCCTGATACAAGTTTATGAAAGTAGATCCCATTTTTTGGACCCAAGTATACAATCACTGAAAGACTTTGTATGTCTCCAAGATTATGAAAGATAAACGCTGTCTGATACGAACCAGGACGATTAAAATACTCATTGAATAGATTCCCTGAAAAGCTGTTGTAGCAAACAAGAATAGTTGAAACAAACTCAAACAATATCGCTATGGTTACAAAAAAACGTTTTCTTTTAGTCATGTAAATAAAATCGCGATGAATGTTTAATATCTTTTCAAGAGCAGACAGAAATCTTAACGCACCAAAGGTTTCCATTTTCTTGGCTGAAACAAAAAAAGTTTATAGTCCTTTCTACTGATTAAGAGAATTAAAAAAACTGAAGTGATATTTCAAAAATTCGATTTACTTATTTACATTGTCAACATTTAACACAAGACTCATGTTAATTGCTACGCTAATTTGAACCTTGTTACTAATAAGTTCGAGGTCATGTCAATGCAATGTTTTTTTTTTATGGGCTGAAAATCTTTTGGTCATAATAATAATAAAAGTACTCTTAGCCGATTTCGACTACGTTGGCCAGTCACAACGACTAGCCGACTGCGCGGGACATATTATAGTGCACAAGTATGTGCGCTAAAACAGGTGCACTCTCTATTCCTTTGACTCCCATAGCCCAACGGGACAGCAATCTGACACGACCGAAGAGAGATCAGCAAAGGACCAATGGTTTTACGTGCTTTTCCGAGGCACGGGGGTGAAACACCGCCAACTTCCAAAAGCTTTTGATCATATTGAGGCAGTGAATACTAATCTATCCTAAGTATATAAAAGTATATAAATAGTATAATATTTTATAAATTATCAGGCATTTAACAACTATCAGACCTGGTGGTAGGTAATGACGTCATTAAGGATTCACTCTTCTCTAAAAGCCCAAATCATAGTATTTCGGGAATACTTCAGCCGGTAGCGCACACTATTCCTAAGCCAATTTTGGTAATATTTAAATTGAAAAGTTTATGCTTACCCCAAAATTATTTCTGTACCTTCACAGAGACCAATATAACAATTATGGCATAAGTTCATCGGGTTTTATCAATAAATTAACATCTTACTTAATTTGCTTGAGTGTATGTCAGAACGTTGTCACTTTCATTTGCTGAAGTAGGTAGGTGATACTCAAACTACTTAACTGTTTTATGTCTATACAACAACACAAACAAACCATTGACTAACCTAATAACCTTATTATCAGAAAATTCTCGGCACATACACAAGTAAATTTCTTCACAGATCTCACAAACACCTTTACCAATTATGCCGTAACAATATAAATATGATTATTGCATTCAAACACACTTATTTAAAATAAAAATCGTGATTCATAGGAAAAATACCACCATTTTGACAAAGACAAGAAGATGACGAAAAACTTCATATCGACGGTTTCCGGGCTATTTGTATTAAGCGACATTTTGTAAACTTTATACCAGAGCTGTTTAAAGTTTTGAGTTTTGAAAAAAAAAAAACTATTGCAAATTGTAAAGTTTTAGAAAAATTTGGATATTTATTGATAAGGTTACATAGTCTGCATAAACTGATAGGTTTTCTGATATTCCCATTATTAACGAAGATACATGTCGTTTAATGCAAAATGATCCATTTATTTTATTTTTTTGTTCCAGGCTAAATGATTTAACCGCCTAAGATTAGTTTTTGTTGTTCCTGGCTAAGTGACTTATCCGCCTAGGTTTATTAATACTTGCTCCAGGTTAAATGACCTAACCACCTTGTACTAAATGTAATAGCTCCAGGATAAATGGTTTAAATAGAAGAGTTTTTTATATTTCATACCTAAACTAAATGATTTAAGTGCCATAAACCATACAATTTAGTGTATGGCCTATTCAGTTTAAGCGCCGATTGACTTACGCCGATTACTAATTTGTTTCTAATCGTGCCTAAGTAATAAAGTTTACTGAAAGGGGCAGTTAAAATATTGTTGAATATAAAGGAACTTAGGAATTATTATCTTGTCAATAATTAGGAAATGAGAAAAAAAACAGATTGTATTGCTCAAATTTACTTTTTATTTTAATTATCATCAGCTAGGAACTACAGTAACTTTTTAGTTTACCAGAGTAACCACTAAGGTTTTTTATCACAATTGTATAGGAATCACAAGAACAGTATTTTATTTATGTAGCCTATAGTCTCATTATAAATAATTAAAACGAACTACATAAATACTTATTTTAAATCTATTTAGGTACTTAGTATTCTTAACTCAGCTGGGCAGCGTTCGGGAAAATTGCGCAAGAGATGAGTGTCTTCTCATCTCAACTACCTCAGAGTCTGAAGACGAAAGTCTTCAACCAGTGTGTGATGACATACGGATCCGAAATATGGTCTCTAACTATAGGCCTCATAAAGAAGCTCAAAACAACAAAACGAGCGATGGAGAGGGCTATGCTCGGTGTACGGACATAGCAATCAGAATCAGTAAGCTCAAGTGGCAATAGGCAGGGTACATAGCGCGAAGAACTGATGGCCGTTGGGGCAGGAAAGTTCTAGATTGGAGACCCTTCGACCAAAGACGAGAAGACAATATGGACAGATGACCTTGTAAAGATCGCAATATCAAAACTGGGTGCAGACCACTGGTGATCGGTCGCTGTGGAAAGCCGTGGGGGAGGCCTATGTTCAGCAGTGGACGTCTTTTGTCTGATAATGATGATAATGACTTAGTATTCTTCCATATACCTACCTATGTCAAATTAAAAACAAAACAAAAAAATAAGCATTTGAATCTTCTTTTCTTCTAGGAACCGTGCCTTGTTTCTCTTCCTTTACAAAAAAAAAAAATTCTTAAACAATAGTAACATGGAGTTGTACTACAATCACATTTTGTTTTATTAATCACAACTAATAAAAAAATAATGCCTTTATTAAAATTCAACCAAACCTTTCCTTAATACTTATAGGTATAATTTCTTCTTTCTTTACTCTTTTTCTTCTTCTATAAATATACTTATTTTTTTTCCAAACTCACAACCTTTCTCATTTATAATATTAGTAGGATTAATAAATCTACTTGATTTATAATAAAAATTAGATACCTGCCTAATTTTTTTTGTTTGATACTGGTGCTTTTCTCATTTTACCACCGTTCTTCATCTTTAGTGTTCAGGTCCTTTTCTACATTTTGGAAAACATTTTTTAAATCTAATAGTTGCAGAAAAAGCAGATCTTTGTTTTGTACCATGTAAGACTGACTTCCGAAAACTGTTACCGTTTCAGGCAACGGATGCACCATTTTTTTAGGTCTTGCACTTTATTTTCCTTAACCATTTTCTTTCTTTTTTCTGGTATTTCAGGCCCCAAAAATATTGGACTTTCTTTTTGAACACTTTTTCATTTTCGGTTCCATAATTGGATATCAAACTGCAAAACAATAAAATTTTGAAATTATTTAAAATTACGCAGGTATCCAGTTTTGTAAACAAATGGTGATGATTAGTTAATTAATTCGTTATTTCGGAAAGTGGGACAATAATTATCATGTAAGTGTATTCCTCTGATGCCAGATGCCAGTAAGTAGCCAAAGCACTTGTATTATGAAAATCCGATGGTACTCAACTCAATATAGGATAACTTGTTTCAATATCGACCCGACCGAGAATTGAACTCTGGACCTCTGAGAAAGTTATACCATGAAAACCGGCGTCTTAGTATAGGAAAATATAAGGAGGTAACCAATGCTTCTTGTATGTTTCGATTTATACCTACCTTCATCAAGCAAGTAAAGTTAACATTAAACAGTGCTACTCTTAAAAATGCAAAACAATAATTAATGCATGAATATAAAAACTCACATTCAGTCCAGTATTGACAACTAAATACTTTGCGCGGCCCGAGCTTCCATAAAACACTTAACACGTCAGAACCAAAGGTACGAACTAGTCCACGGTTTGCATCAACTAAAGCGGTGGTGCACGGGAATATAAAATCTCGTGCGGTTTGTTGCGCTGCGGTGCCAGCGCATCGGTAACAAAACCAATTTTTAACCAACGCCTCAATAGTTGATGGATAGTCAATTTTGATTGTATTAAATGTACGCGGCTATAGTTAAATTTGTTTGAAATACTAAAATTTTGCTTTTGTAGTAACTGAAGCGACAGTGCAAGTTTAATATAATAGTAAGAAATGTAGGTTGATTCGGCGTCTTAACTTTAATGTTCAAACCTTAAATGGCTCATGCAACCGTCATATCAAAATTCACATAAAAGCCTAATGTTTGAAGTGACCATATCAAGCAAATTCAAGTATCTAGCTAATTGTATTATGCGACATTCTTATGTATTTATGAGGTAAAGCTAATTGTATGAAGCGACATTTTTATGTATCTGTAAGGTAAGACCAATTGTATTAAGCGTCAATCTTATATAATGATAAGGTAAAGCGAATTGTATGAAGCGACATTTCAAAATATTTATAAGGTGAGGCTAATTGGTTTAACGTACATTGCCTGTAAATTTTGATCCAGGAATGAGGGTTTAAGTAACTCTTTGGTATTTCATAGTGAGCTTAAGTACACAGTTCCTAAATTTGACAACATTTTGTGTCGGTACATACATCGCAGTGCAAAATGGGCTCCAAAAATGCGAATGTATGAAGCGACAAAAAAGTGCTCAGATCGTCACAAAACCCAGATCAAACGACGCGCAAAAATTCGCTGATTCCGAATTTGTATATAAGTTAATTTCACCCAAAATGTCGCTTAATACAAATAGCCCGGGAACCGTCGATATTTTTTAATTTAGTGTTGGGACACCAATTTCGTTCAATTGGTTATTCGAAACTCGCATGTATTTTACATATTAGGGTCAATATTACTAAACGTGCGAGTTTCTAGAAAGGAACGATATCAAAATTTTGTTGTTTTACTGTTCATGAAATGGTTTGTTGTTAATCATTGTAAGTAAATTGTTGTATACAAAATAATATTATTATAATTAGATGTCAACGCGTAACGTTGTGTGCGCAAAACCTGAAAATTGTATGATTAAGATTTAGTTGACGACGTAAAAGTCTATGGAAAATTGCACAGCACCCCTAGCGGTCACTTACAGAACTAAAATTTTCGATACATAAAGTTACATCGTCACGCGTCGCTAGCGAGTAAGACCGCCGTTAGCTCATGGTAATATAACTATGCTGGTGATATAACTACCTACCGAATCCTATCTCGACAGAGCTTCGTCCGCAGAGTAAGAAATGATCAGAAGTGTCAAATAAACTATCACACCCCATTAAATCTTAAATTATTTATAAATACAGGGCTTAACAAAATCAACTGCATTCCTCCTCGGTGGTGATTCTGTTGCTTACATACAACAACTTTTTGTATGGGACAAACATCAAAAACTCAAGATTTTTTTGAATTCTCCATACAAACTAGAATCAGCTGATCGGCACTCTAGTACGAGAAAGTGAAATCTATTTTGTGTTTGAGGGTCAGAATTGGCCCCTAGAAGGAATGCAGTTAATTTTGTTAGACCATATGGGTTGTCTGAGTTTATTTTATAAAATATTGTAATGAGATGAAATTATTTTTTCCAATTACTAATTAGAGTTATTTAAAAATGAGGTATGTATATTTCCGCGATTATCTAGCATTTGGATGAACCGATTTGGATGCCGTTTCAGCAAAGTATTCTTACTTCAAAAAATCTCACTAAATAAACTTAAATAACACTTTTAGGTTTTTAATTTTCATATTGTCGAACGTTTTTGTTAATTAATTGAAGTGCTCAAACATTGTTATAGAAATCATCAATTGCGTGTAAATAATACGCATTTTTTTAAATGAAGGATTGATAATACGTGTTTATCCTTTTAAAATTACTTAATGCTATCAATCAGTCATCACCCATACAAACGTTTGATTAAATTTATATTCAATTTCTATATACAATTTTGTAATTGTGTGTGACCGTTCCTTTTTTTTTTGTTTGGATGTGAATTTTGTTTCTAAACGTAAGATATATTCACGGACATTTAAACTTAAAGTATTCACGACTAAAGTATCTTTAAATTATAATTAAATCACTTATCAATTTCCTATGTTTCGTTTACACGTAATAAGACCGATATTAAATATTTGCAAAGTTAAATCATTTCACTTTTCTTTATTTTTCATTAATAGCAATCAATTGTATATTGTATTAGTTCAATTGACTAAATTCCTCAACTTTTTCTCAGCACTAAAGTTTGTCTATGGTATTCAAGCCGCCATGTTTGTTTACATTTATAAACTTTGCCTGGTGAATAGGGTATATGTTAATGAGTTTTTCAAATGATTAGATTAAAGAGCTTATGTAATCCCAACTATTTAACTTACAATACTGAAATCGTCTTTCAGATAAGCCATATTTCGTCATATTTAGCTTCTTCAGAAAAACAATGACATACTTAGGTGTGGTAAGAGAATAATCCAACTATTCGTTTAAATTCACACTATTTATTTATAATAATGATGACACCAGACAAAATGTGTGTGGTCTGATGCATACTTATTTATTAGAAACAATTACAAAATAATAATAATGAAACTTCACTTGCACTTTTCACCGTACATAATATAAGATCAAGCAAAGAAATAAAAATAAAATTAATTATATTGTAAGAAATATTAATAACAATAATAAAGATTATATACAAAAATATAAATAAAGAGTAAAACAACATAGACGAAAAACATAATTTTATTTTTTCAAAGGTAATGTAAATGTCTGGTGCCAAGACACCATGTTTCAAAAGCAAATAAAACCGCCTTCAAAAACAGACTTAAAGCTCAAAATAACTATTTGCACTCTGTTCAGGAGTATCAAATTCATTTGGAGACGGTGCATGATCTCATGCTAACGAACATCAATAGTCTACGCACATCATGCACCGACTCCAAATGAATTTGTTTTTTCGAAACAGAGTTATTTACACAAACAGCGTTATTTTGAGCTTTGTGTGTCATTTTTTTCGTTATTACCCCATATCTCAATAACTAGGGTACCGATTTTGATAGAACTTACACTATACCCTATGTCAAGATACACCTGACTAAACTAAAAAAGAATCATCTCGCATTGCTCCTCGTTTTCGCGAAATCCGTGGACAAACATACTCGTACATAAATTTACGAAATTTACCACACGTGTTTGGAAGGCTTATTAGATCAACATACTCAAATATAATTTTATAATTTCTAGATTACCACCTTTTTAAGTCGGTAAAAATGAAATTAGCGATATAGCGTTACAAATAAATATAAAACCGGCTATATCGTTTATTGCGTCGACAAAATAATTTTATTTCCTAAACAACAGGTTTTTTGTAGATTGTTTGAACTGGTATCGCAGTTCTCATTGCTTTAAGACGAATGAGTACCTGTAGAAAATTTTGTAAAAATAATTTTTGAAATGATATAAAAGGCGTGTAAAAATCATCAATTGCCACGATAAGCGATAAATAAGCGCGCATTTTTGGCCCGCAAAAATAATCATTCATATATCCTGAAAAACTATATCATAATACAATAAAATTTATGAGAAACTCCAAAATTATCGCAATGACTACATACAATGTCGTCTTTCACTCATGTAAATAAAACCCTTTTTTTTCTTTGGCAAAAATAAATGTTAACGTTCGAAATAAAAATATCTAACATTCCTTTCACCTTAACGAAATATGAAAATGAGTTTTTATTTCACCGATTGCATACACATGTAACACTCAACATAAAGTAAGTAATAAGAACCTCCAATATTTAAATTGTAAACGAAGTCATAAAAATAATTGCAATATCTGCAGGTACTATGACTATATTTTGTATGTAAGTTCTGCTATTTTACATAATTATAGCTATACCTACAATACTATTCAATATTTTTTATCAAAACCTGTAGGAAAAACAACAAGAAAGTATTTCACACAAATGGGATTTCAAGGTGAGATATTTGTTTCTGAAGTGTACGCGAATATCACTCATCGTAATGAAACACTATTTACGGATTTACTTTTCGCGAATTTATTAAATTTATTCCGACGTTTTGAACACTTTACAGTGTTCGTGGTCACGGGTAGACTAAGATGGTATTTGTCATTTACAGAGTTTTGAAAAATTACACTACCGTCACTCAAATTAATTAACGTTCCTATCCACCAGAAAGACCTAACTCTGTCTTGTGATCTTGCAGTGAGAGGTCTAGCTTGGGTCCTGTCTAGCACTGGATCCCATAAGTAAAGTAAAGTTAGCCTGTAACATCCCACTGCTGGGCAAAGGCCTTACCTCAACTATGAGGTAGTTTGAGCCATACTCCACCACGCGGGCTCAGTGCGGGTTGGTGGAGGGGTGTTTGCAAGGCAAGCGACTAATCCTGCTGTCAGATGTAATCAAGCTGCCCATAAGGCCTCTAGGCTTAACGACTAATATCAACCGATATTAGCCGGGACCAACGCCGTAACGGGCCTTCCGAAGCACGGAGATACTCGTGATATACGTCACTTAAATGGTCGGAATAGTCACCCATCCAAACACGACCGCGCCGTAGGTTGCTTCACTTCGGTATCACTACCAAAGCGCTGCTACCACTACGCTACGAGTACCTCCCACTGGAGCACTGGATCCCATCCTGGTGGAATTTTCCCACTATCTTCTCTGTTGAAATTTGTATGTTTAATTATTTCTATAGCTTTGCGTAGCATACGGGGAACGAACCGCCGTTCTTTTTTTGGTTACAGTTAGCTCTTTCTGCGTGGATAGGAACGTTTATCAATATTATTGAATGACGGTAGTGTAATTTTTCAAAATTCTGTAAATTACAAATAACATCCTAGTCGGTCCGTGACTACAAATGTGGTAAAGTAATCAAAACGTCGGGATAAATTTAGTAAATTTGCGAAAAGTAAAGCTGTAAAATAGTGTTTTATTTCGATGAGTGAGATATTTTATGAGTTGCTATATGTGCCAAAAACCGATAATATTTTGACAGACCGCTATAACAGTATTCAATGTGTGAGTGCGATATTATTAAGTTCAGCACAAGAAAAACTGTTTATCAAACGATCTTGAAACTTTACACATCTTCAGGTGTAAGAGGGTAGACCGATATGTCTGCCCAATAACAGCTTACCCGCAATAAATTCAGTTACGCCGTGACGTCATATCGTCATGGCACTTGCAAAAGTGCCAAAATATCGGAAATTTAAAAAAAATTCGGCCAAGTGCGAGTCAGACTCGCGCACTGAGGGTTCCGTGCCAACATTAATTGAATTAGGGAATCCACTTACTTCTACTTAATAAAATACCACAATATTTAGTTGACTACAAGTATAACTTTGTTTTTCATATCTATACTAATATTATAAAGCTGAAGAGTTTGTTTGTTTGTTTGTTTGTTTGTTTGTTTGAACCTGCTAATCTCAGAAACTACTGGCCCGATTTGAAAAAATATTTTTACGTTGGATAGTCCATTTATCGAGGAAGGCTTTAGGCTATATACCATAAAGATATGACTCATAAGACCACAGCAGCAATGAATAATGTTGCGAAAACGGGAGAAAGATATTCCTTAAGTTACACACAAATAATGTATGACAGGATTGTTCAACATCAAGAGTTCTATAATAAAGTCCGTGACAGCATATGTCTATCTTTTATGGTTGACTTACTACAACCTTTTTTATGTTAATAAATTTGTAAAAAAATAATGCATTATTTTTAGAGGTGTATTATGCTCACAGGTATTTATTCTTATCAAAATAAATAGATTCACCATCACGAGCATTTCATTTAGAACAAAGTTGCCCTGAATATCATTTGATTTCAATTAATATCTTAGGAGCTATCACAGTTTTAACATAACTCCGCACCAAAATAATGTTCGCAGTTAAGTTCAACGTGCGCTTGCGCTAATTGATATGGTTGCTGGCTTCTTAGTTACAATAAAACTGCGTATGTTTTGCGTTAAAATATTTTACTATTTTTATTCGAACATTATTTTTGAAGGTGTTTTATACACACGGGTATTGATTCTTATCAAAATAAATACGTTCATGGTCACGAGCATTTCATTTTGAACAAAGTTCACATCATTTGATTTTAATAAATATCTTAGAAGCTATCACAGTTTTGAAATAACTCCACATCAAAATAATACTCGCAGCTTAAGTATATACATACAACCTACCATTAAAAAGTACCATTTAAAGTAGGTCGCTACCTATTAAATCTAAATGTGCATTTATAATTTGATTTTGTAGTAGGCAATTTGATTTGATATTGTTCTTTTTATTCTCTGTAAAGTGATTGACTACATTAGGTTAATGCCTAATTAATAGGTTGGTTGACTTAATTTATATGTACCAATCTTATTGCAAAATTTGATTCATTGTAATTGGGTATTGTTTTGTTGTATCTCTACAAAGCTGTGACGTTTTGGACATTTTTTATGTCAAAATTGTTAAGTTTTGTTTATCTCCTTACATTTTTAAATTACCTACAAAATTATATTTCTTAATAAAAAATACCTACTGAATTAATAAGTAGAATGCCTAGAAAAAGGACTCAGCTTTCTCGGCAGTCTGCCACGTCTACAACGTCCATCCGTCTCAAACTGAATGCTATTATTTGAGAATATTGCTGCAACATATTCGCGGTATATCTTATTTGAAAAAAAAATAGCCTAAATAATTAAAAAATCTACCCAAAGTCACTATTCCACGCGGACGAAGTCGCGGGCACAGCTAGTGTTTGTATAAAGTACAAAGTTATGTTTGCGGTTGTTGAAAATGTACTATATCTAAAAAACTACTAGTTTGATCCCGTCCGAATCAACTTTCTTTGAAAGTGTTGGTTAAGATCTACATTATATTTTTTTCATAATTTACACTTGCTTGGTTTAGAAGTTAGATGGGGGGGACGCCCATTTTACCACTTTGGAAGCGTCTAGCTATGAAACGTTAGACTTTAAAAGAAAATGGTTTTAGAAACCTCAATGTCATTTTGAAAGACCTATCCACACACGCATAGAAATAACAAAAAAATCTTTTTTTGGTTTTAGTTTCATGTATGGGAGCCCCCCATTAAATGTCATAATTTTTATTTTTTGGATGAGAATCGGTAAGCGGTTAACAGGATACATCTTCCTACCATTTTAACAGTGTAATGCTAATAGTTACAGAATAAAATGGCTGTGACAAACGGACGGACATACAGACAGACAGACAGTTTTGACGAAACTATAAGGGTTCCGTTTTTTGCCCTTCGGCTACGGAACCTTAAAAAGATACATGGTAGCAATCCTGTTACCATCTTTTTTAATGTTAGTGACCATGTAAGTTGAAATAGACATACACATATAGCGTCGCCTTAGAGTGAATACCTCGGGAGTGCATTTTTGCTCATTTTTTTATTATTACATTATTTGAAAGAAAACCTCGCGACGCACATTCTAGTTTAACTCACACGCTCATCTGATACAAATAGCGCCGTCTATGACGTTCACTAAGAACCTCGAATTCGCTCGCGTGAAAGAGTGGTGTGATTACTTCGAGACGACAGGTTGGAGCATGTTAAAATCGTGAAAACAGACGTTCAAAGTGCATATACATTATGAACGAACTTTAGTTTTACTCACAATAACAATTAAAACAAGAATCTACGTAGTTCCATTTTTTTTCACCAGACGGTTTTCTTCACCTTCTAAAAAGTTTACTCAAAAACACATACGAGGTTTTCACTATACGGCGACGAATTAGGTTATAATTAAAATTATTTCTGTTTTGTTATGGATCGATCGAAATGTTTCACCCATGCATTTTATTTATTGTATGAATTTACTTTTACTATTAAAAGACTAAATAAGAAACCAAAATTTCCGATCCCTCGACCTCTGGCAAACCGGGTCAACGCTCTTACCATCCCAGCCACCGTGCAATTAATTCTCTCGGGCGACATCCACTGTTGCAATATGGTTTGGGTAGAGGGCGTTAACGTCATGCATTGAAGTGTTCTTTAGGTGTCATCAGTCCTCTCAAGCACTGATTTACAAAAAGTTTGACCCTCCATTGGCTGCCGTATCAGGTGTTCATGTTTTCGGTGCGCGGCCTAATGACCCACCATCGTCGGGCCGGGGTCTTATGTCCCGGCGTTATTTTTTTTTGGCTAGGATTGAAGGGTTTAGAGACCAAACATATCACTCGAGAGGACTAACTGCACGGTAGCTCGGTGGTGAAAGCATTGGCCTGGTTCGCCAGAGGTCGTGGGTTCAATCACACTCGTGCGGAGTTTTAAGTTTCTTATTTCATGTTGTGAATATATTTTTTGTGTATTTCTGAGTCATTATGGGTTTGGTAGGTTTGCACAATTACAACCACAAATAAACAGATAATAAGAACACCCACGTAATTAATACGACCCATTTGTGATAAGCATAAAAACATGAACGATTACATAAGTATGTTTACCGCACGATACTCTGAAGGTATCATAGCGACCAACTTTCCGGTAAATATTAGGGATTGCGGACATTTCCCGCAAATATTCATACAAAACAAACCCAAACGGAATACAAAGCATATTTGGTGAAACACCTCCTTTGTTGTATCAGTGATTTTGACCAGAACCATAGACTATGTTTGAGGTACCGCAGGAGTAATATGCCTAATGTTTGATCAGAGAAATGCAAAACCAGAAGTCGGAGTTTTTTTTTTTTTAATTCTAAGCAAAGCGCTGTCATCTTTTTGCGTTTAAATGGCGCACGTTGTCCTCAATATTATATTTGTAAAATGTGAATTTGTGATAAATACGAGTATATATACCCACTTAAGAAAGCTTAGGATCTGATCCTCATGCACAATCGACATATTAACGTGATTTTGTATCAAGCTTGTATTTGTATAAAACTTGTTTAGCACCAAAGAAGCAAAAAAATAACAAAATTAAAAGCAGGGGAAAATAAATCAAAATGGATTTGGCCATTTGGTTCATGACAAACACATACAAGTAAATTAAGAATAGCAGATATTTATTTTTTATTTATTTACCAACCAACAAAATATTAATTGCTTCATCTGGCACCTTAAATTAATAGTTTAAATAATTCTGATTAGTTTAATAATATACTAGTATGCATGCATGAATAAAATAATGAATAAAAAACACAAGAAAAACACGCTATTATGAATGCACGTAAATTATAAAGAAATTATAAATCGTTCAAGTTGTCTCTATTGCTGAGCTGAAATGTAAACTGTAGTGCTTTTAATAATAATTTAGATTCTTAAAGCGTAGGACGCTCTAGGGCTCTTTTCAGTTAGAGCGCCAATCTGTGTAACGTGCATCCCGTAACAACTTTATTTCTCAGCAAATTTTGCAAAAAGTATTTCCTGTTCCAGCGCCCTACGCTTTGTTAATCGAATATCTTAATTAAAAGCACTAAAGTTTACACTTCAGCGCAGCAAAATAGTAACTTTGATGGACGGTATGTCTATTTCATAACCTAAAAACCCGATCGTGTTCAAAGTCCATGACCTTTCTTTCTCACAACTAGAACGCGACTTTGATTTGTAATTTTGACATGGAACTCCAGTTCCTGTCTCCTGGCTTCGTTGTTAAACCTTAAAACCTGATCGTGTTCAAAGATAATAACGAGACTTTTCTAAGAAATCTAAACACAGCTATGATCCGATGTTCTTTCATGAAGTTCCAGTTTATATATTCCAGGTCCATCATCAGATCAGTTTGGCAGTACCATAATTATCGTATTGTCATCAGAACTACAAACAGCTGCAAGTTTTCATAACGCTGCGATCTTTCGAATATGACTAAATTAGTTACTAAACATTCCATTACGTAGTTCAATACATACACAATGACCATAAAAGCGCGTTAATAAAATATAATAAAAGCATGTTAAAATAGGTACAAAGTATTGGTGACATAAAAAGAAGATACGGTTCAACGTTAACACCTGCACTATTTTTTTACCAATGACAGGATTTATCTGACGGGATAGGTCAAATCGTTTTAAGTAATAATATTTTAACTCTGTCTTTGTGTACGTCATAGAATCAGGGTACTATCCTTTTTTTTCTCTAAGAAAGAAACTGTCATTTTTTAAAACAGCACCCTGTAATTTTTTTAAGTTATCTACTTCATTGGCTTTGCCTCTCTAATTCCTCGTTTTCTCTATTTTTAACCATTTTTATTAAAAAAACAATACCTGCAAAAAATATATAATAATTACTTTAATGTCTAATTTTCTCAAAAACTAGCATTTAAGAACACACATTATTTTCTACAAAAAATTATTCATTTGTTGTGCTGAATCGGCTCTTTGAACATTATCACTTAAAACGAGGTAACTTTATATATCGTCCGATTTTAATTTTTTTTTTAATGATTGCTGTAATCATTTATAAATTTTTTGTAATAGGTGACGTTTTCAAATTAGACATTTTGTTTTATATTCCTTATCAGTCATTGATTAAATATGTCAGTCATTAGCGCCCTCTACTGGACTTGCAGGAGTCAGGTAGGTTATTGCCACCTTGAATTTTGTTTCTTTAATTTACAGTCACACAATACATGAAATGAAAATGGTAATAATTGTTTATATTGTTGCCTTAATTTAAGGCTATGACAATTATGAACTGACCTTCTGCATTTTGTAGCCAAGTCTTATTCTTTGCGGGAACCCAGTTTATTGATTCAATTTGACGTGTCTTTGTGAAGCGACAGATTTTATTTCGTTATTTAGAGACATTGGCGAGGATAATGTCCCGGCTCCGGCGTGTAAACAAAACGCGTGATATCCTTTTGTTATTCATAAAGGCTTTATTTGTTTATTTCTGACGAATATAATACGAGTTTCCTTTGACATTTAGGAGTCCGCAAAATGTATGCCGTCATAATATTTGTATTAGTTATTTTGTTCATTTTGGACGCAGAGTTTTTCATTATTTGAAGTGCTAGAAGCCGCCTGCGACTTTGTCTGCAATTTTTGGTTTTACTTCGATCGCATAAATAAATTTTCAATTTTACCAATACTTGAATAAACAAAATAGTGATGTCCTGCTTAATGCACGAAAATATTTCGATATCGATATCCGGACTGCTTTGCAAGAAATAGGATATTTGCCTATTTTTCAAATGATGTTTCAACTTAATTATTAATAAGTTCAAAGCTACAAAAATATTTGATTACTCAATACCAGCATAACAACGATAAAAAGCAAAAATAAAAATTCAAATAAACTTTAACCGCGTGAAACACCCATAGAAGAGGATGATAGGTGACGCCACACTTGTTAAGAACTCGCTGCAAGACCTAGTACATTGCCGCAGATTGGCGTCCCTGTCGATCTTTTACAGACTGCACTTCGGTCACTGTTCAAGTCAACTGCACGATCTAGTCCCGCCAGCTCCTTTCCATCACAGGGGGACCAGACGTAGGCTAGCGTACCATCCCTATGTTGTCGACATTCCACCTACTCGTACAAAGCGCTTTGCCGACTATATTTTAATGCGTGCAACTAGGGTGTAGAACTCGCTGCCTGCTGAAGTCTTCCCTCAGGAATACGACCTAAACACCTTTAAAGCAAGAGTGAATTGGTTGCTACTAAGCAGATATGCACCACCATAGACCTCATCCACACCTGACATCAGGTGAGATCGAGGTCAAATATCTGCTTAGCTTCAAATAAAAAAAAAACGTCGTTACGTAGTCTGCATGACGTCACGTTTCAAACAATACGCAATTTGCAGCACCGAACTTGATACCTACGTTTGACAGCACTTTAATATGCCTCCCGGCGGTATATATACACCATAAAGTAATATTGGACACCAATCACATATATTGCTCTGATCCCAGAGTAAGTAGCTAATATACTTGTGTTATGGAAATCAGTCACAACGGTGGTACCACATCACCCAGACCCGAGAGGAGACTGGGGCTGGTTCTAACAAAGTTTAAATTAAGCGGTATATTTTCTAAACTACTTTAGCAAGAAACATGGTTTTTTGGTATATGATGCAAAATTTAATGAGCTTTACGTACAGTACAATAAAATATATATAATAATTATCATATCTGAGAAAAAACGAGTTTTGGCAAACAAGTCACTTGTTAGATCTTACCCCCGGTTTGGGGTTGGTTTTAACACCACTGGGGAAAGTTTTAACAGCGGGGGTAAGAAAAAACATGTAGTTGCGAATGGGATTTTGGTTCAGATAAACAACAAAATAATATTCAATGTTTATTAGAAAAACTAATAAAATTAAATGCGGTTCCTTACCATTCATAAAATAAACAGAAAACTTAAATTATAATAGTTTAACTGACTCACTCAATCAGCATTACTCAAGTCAAATAACAAAAAATAATTTTTGATCATCAAATGATCATTAACAATCCAAATAAAATGAAATTGGGCTCCTTGCCGTTTTAACATGTGTTATAAACTTAAAACTTACTAAATTTATCTTTATCAAATAAAAGAACAAAAAATTACTCTAATAAATCAACATACAACTTTGGTTATAAAAGTGAAACTTTCTAGTCAGTCTTACTCAACCTACTTATTAGTCAGTCTTCAAACCAGTGATAAAAATTAGTCATCGTAATCAGAATCTGAATTGCAGTTTGTGCATACATAAGCAACTGCATCTCCTTTTATGCAGGTTATATGCGACCATTGTTTACAGGATATACATTCGACCCAGTCCACACCAGATTTATCTTCAGAATATGATGAGCCACAGCCTAAGCAAATGGTTTCATCCTCATCATCGTCTTCTTCTAAACTCTCTTGTAATAGTTTCTTTTTCACTCTATCTTTAGCCTGTTTACTGGATTTCTTTTCTTTTTTCTCCACTTTACGTTTCTTAACTCTTTGCTTTTCCTTATTGACTTTTACATTCGCAGTAGATTTCTTTTTGTTATTCTTTAGCTTAGCTTCTTCTTCTCAAGCACTCTTTTCCGGAGTGTCTGTTAAAATTGCACACTTTCGCTTGCGACCTCGATTACCTGTCAATACCAGCGGACTTATTTCTTATCCAACTTTCAGGAATGTTGGAAATCTTGTGATAAACGGCAATTTCATACGCCAGTTTTTTGACTTCACTAGGTAGCAAGCCAAAATATATTACAGCACATTGAAGAAGATATTGTGCTAACTTAATTTCTTGTTGTTTATTAAATACTTGTCTATTTTTTTATATCCCAATTCAATCGGTAAGCCTTCTTTCATCCTTTTCATAAATTTATGAAGTGTTACATGGCACATTTCCAAACTTCTAGCTGCTTCTCTCAGGCTCTTTTTATTTTCCAACACTTCCTTAGCTGCTAGTTCATAGACTTCTTTCAATGTACTTCCACGCGAGGTTTTCCTTTTATAATTCCTCATCCTAAAAAAACAATAGAAGTTTAACAGGTCGATCCATATCGAACGCAATATTAAATGAATAAATAAATAAATAGTGGACAACATCATACATTGATCCGATCCCTTAGTAAGTAGCTTATGCACTTGTGTTATGGAAATCAAAAACATTGAAGGTACCACAACACCTAGACCCGAGCGAGACATTAAAGAAAATTTATTTTTCTACATTGCCTCGCCCGGGAATTGAACCCGGAACCTCAGTGATGGCGGCGCCCATGAAAACCGGCACGCTATAACCTTAACATGTTTCGAAATGGGATCGCAGTTGGGATCGAAATTGCAACCTCGTATAGAAACAGTAAGAACAATATTACCTATGTTTAATTTTTTTCAACTGTTAAAACCTGCCCCGTGTGCGGGGCAAATATTAACGCGTTAAAACCTACTCCATGCATTTTGTTAAAACAAACCCCACGACCCCATTTTGCACAAAGTTACTGTTTTTCTTTAACCGGTTATATTATCGATTAAAACTTTAACATTAGTGAAAAATACACTAAATACGGATTTATGCAATTTTTAAGCCAATTTTCTACGATACGTCTTTTTAGAGTAATGCAAAAAATTAAACACGTAAAAAAGTTCATTTACCTGTGAAATTGAAGGCGTCTGACACAGCCTGCTCTCGTGACGCTCCGCCGGCAACTGACAGGTCGAGACACGTTCGCGCGTATTCGTAGGCACAAAGTGCGTTGGAATTAGCGTGGTAAGTCGAATAGGTTCTATGTTATTACGCTGTTAGTATTTACCCCTGTTAAAACCAGCCCCAAGGTCCCCTAATATAGAAATTTTTATTTCTTTACTGACCCGACCGGGAATCAAACCCGGAACCTCGGAGCGGCGACGCCTTGAAACCAGCGTGTTTACCCACTACACCACGGAAGTCGTAAGGTAAGGAGCGAATAAGGTGCGACACTGTCGCTGCTGCTAGAGAAATGGCTTATTTTGGTTCCTACTGTTACTGAGCAGAGTGTCTTGCGTTAATCAGCCTCAAAGTGCAGCTTTTATGTCATTTTAAAGCTGCGCGTTCATCTGTTAGTCAGTCAGTCAGTAGTTCAGGACTAAACATTTAACAAATATAGAAAACGGGGACCTAAAAATATATATTGATACTAAAATTATTCCGTGCTGAGTTTCTAGTACCTACTAAATTTGAGTGACAACTTTTACATAAAACTTTTACATAAGTTCACTTACTCAATGCTGCTCTAAGCATTAGTATTTATTTTATTCCCCATCTATTATTATTTTGCCGTCACCATCGAAATTCTTCCATTGCAAATCAAAACACTATCAGTACAAAATTACATGATGTAATAAATCAATATGTCCTCAGTACTGTCCGGTAAGCTATTTCATTAGTGCAGTAATTAACAACACAATATTAGATATTGGCTACCATCAGTCAACGTCATCGTTCAACAATATTAGGACCCAAAAGATTGATGCTGCCTTACTCTTTGTCTCATAAATACTACCTCGAAAAAATCACCGCTCACTTCAACACATTACAATCGTTAATACAGAGCATGAACGTTCAAATCAGTCTGGCTGTTCAGGAAGTCTGGTCTCGGAATATTAAAAACGTAATTATTTTCAAATCAGTAGTATCCTAAACCTATAGCAATAAAGCTGAAAATAGCGGAAAATGCTCGCGTGAGAGTTATGAATTCGTTGAAACATATACCCTTGGCAGAAACTAAGGACGGTTTGGTGCTAAAATGAGCCTATTGTTTTTCAATAAGGTCGTATTGGATATAAATATATATTCATTATGGATGTTTGCAGGCTACATAGCGGACAAGTCCTTAATTTGCTTTGGCACTATCAGCTCGAATTTTTATATATTTAGTCGATTATGAATTCAAGTTTTATTTTTGGTCCCTCCCTATTTTAACAAAGATTATGTTTAACCCCCAATAAATAGCAGTTGCGGAAGAGTGCTCATTCCATTAAAATGTACAGTTTCATCCTGCATAGTAATAAAATCACATTATTACATACAGCGAAGCACACACTAAAATAGTGAAGCTTTTATAAAACTGCCACTACAACAAATAAAGTAATAGTAGTGTTAGAAGTGAGAAGACCCCCTCCCTGGCAACACCACCGCATCATGCCACCGCTTCTATATAAGGAGCGCGCGCGCCAGTCGCAAACCTATTTGCCCGCCAGCCTTCGAAGAGGAAACATCAAACAAGAAACTCTGCCCGATTTTCCCCTCGATTGTGTTATATTTCGCAGTGTTAATTTTTCGTTATTTTGTTTTAAAATATTGTTGATCCTGATTTTCTTAATAAATTATTTTTTAAAGTAAAATCTATCTCATTTATAAGATCAGAAGTGGGATTGGAGGCTTTGGCCGCCGCCATATCTGGTTTTATAAATTGTTTGTGCACGGGTAGTTTATTAGTTTTGCTTAATTCTAAATAATCGGGCAGAGTCACGATTCGACATGCCGTCGGATACCCGGCGCAGCAAACAAAAAGGAAAGCGCCGTACAACGACGCCTTCCCCTTCTCGCACCGCGATGGAAGCGGTCCTAAAGAGATTAGAAGTCCTTGAAAAAGGAACACGTGATGGCGCCAATCAACGACCTGCTGTTTCTGGGCACGAACAAGCAATCGTTCGGGTGCCTAGTGCTACACATCAAGATTCTGCACCATCTGTCGCGTCGGGAGCATCGCTGGATTCCACAAACCTGATGCTGCCTGTGGAGCCTGCGCGAAGCGAGCGCGAGAGCACCGCCGTGCCTACTTCTACGCCGAGCACGCCGCCACGTGACTCGGGGGACGCGAGGACAGCAGCGGAGCGACTACTGGCAGCGCTGACCTCTATCCCGGTGAGATCAAACCAATATTTTGTCTCTGATTTTGACCCTAGTGTTCATGATGTCGATACGTGGTGTGATGAAGTAGATAAAGCTCGTATTCTGAACCGTTGGGACGACGCGGAATGTCTTGCTCGTGTTGGTCATTGCTTGAAGGGTGAATCTCGCACCTGGCTAAGCCAGTGGACAAGCACTGTGCGTAATTGGTCCAATTTCAAATTAGAGTTAAAAGCGTTATGCCCACGTAGTATCGACGTTGCGAACATTCTTTACGATGTTATGCGAACAGAGTCTGATAAATTCTCCACTTACGCGGAGTATGCACGCAGGTCATTGTTACGCTTGCGTATAGTTAAAGGACTTAGTTGTGAGTTGTTAACTGCAATCATAATTCGCGGAATATCCGACCCGCAAATACGAGCTGCAGCTACCAATGCCAAATTAACACCCGAAAATATAGTGGAGTTCTTATCAAACTATGTTAAGCCTAAAACTTCTCATTATAATGCGCCTAGAAATCTTAATTTGCCCAATCGCAATAATAAGTTTTCTACCCAACGTTCGACTTCATTAAAACGACAATATCCCGATAACAAAAATAATATAAGATGTTACGAGTGTCAACAAATCGGTCATAAAAGTGTTAATTGCCCAAAGAAATCTAAGCTAACTGGTGCTAGTAGTAGTGTCGTTACTTCGACTACAATCCAGTCTCAAGTAGGAAAGTGTAACTTCTGTAAGAAACTAGGTCATTCCGAGAGTAAATGTTTCGCTAAAGAGCGGGTAGATTCTAGAAACAAAAATGGTGTGAATTTTTGTCGTGAGAACGAAGTAATGTCGAAAAATCAGGACGTTATCACTGCAGTCATATCCGGTATCCCTGTAGACGTTTTAATCGACAGCGGTTCGTGCGTATCCTTGTTATCCTCTGATCTAGTTAAACATTTTCCAGCCCGTATAAAACCGACTTATCAGTTGTTGCGTGGTTTAGGCGGAACGGAGGTAGCAACGAAATCTTTTGTTACTTTACCGATTGAATTGAACGGAATTACGTTGGAGGTTGATTTTTATATTGTGAACAGCTCGCAAATGAACGTCCCCGTGATAATTGGTACAGATGTACTGAATAGGAAAGGTGTCGCTTATATTAGAACTGGCGATAGCCAACGTATTGTTCATAGTAACGTAGTAGATGTCTCACAGATAGATAAAAGCCCTCTTTCAGAAAAAAATAATACTCCTGCCGTAGGCGATGACAGGAAGAACCTTCTTACTGTTCTTACGAAATATTCGGATCATTTTCTTAGTGGTACGGCTACCACGACGGTTAAAGATAGTGAGATGCAGATTAACTTGACTAGTGACGTTCCCGTGCATTATCGGCCGTATAAAATGTCGCATGATGAAAAGCTGCGAGTTCGTTCCATAGTAAATGATTTGCTTGAGAAGGGAATAATAAGAGAGTCCGATTCCGCGTATGCGAGCCCAGTTTTACTAGTTAAAAAGAAGGACGGTACGGATAGAATGGTAGTCGACTATAGAGCGCTCAATCAAATAACTGTTAAAGTTAGGCATCCACTTCCACTCATTAATGACCACGTGGATAGGCTAGGTAAGGCTAAGGTTTTTAGTGCGCTCGACATGGTATCTGGTTTCCACCAATTGAGGGTTAGTGAGGACTCAATTCACAAGACAGCCTTCGTAACGCCCGAAGGGCATTACGAATATTGTAAAATGCCTTACGGACTTGCTAACGCTCCAATTGTTTACCAGAAAACCATCACGAAAACATTAAAACCCTTCATAGATGCAGGAAAAGTGCTAGTGTATATCGATGACGTGCTCCTATTATCGAATTCGGTATCCGAGAACCTTATTTTACTAGATTCCGTGTTAAAAACTTTGACTGAAGCCGGATTTTCAATCAATCTTAAGAAATGCACTTTTCTTACTGATGAAGTAGAATACCTCGGTAGAAAGATAGGTCAAGGTCAGGTACGGCCAAGCGAGCACAAAATTGAGGCCCTAGTCAGGTCGCCGCAACCAACTACAGTCAAACAAGTTCGTCAGTTTCTGGGTTTAGCGGGGTACTTCCGTCGGTATATACCAAATTACGCAGTAAAAACAGCGTGTATAGCTGCACTGACTAAGAAAGGAGTTAATTTTCATTGGGGAGACGAGCAGGAAAAGGCCCGTCAAGACATTATAGCCCGGCTAACCGACGAACCTGTGTTGACTATATTTGACCCAGAGCTACCGACTGAATTGCATACGGACGCTAGTTCGATTGGTTACGGTACCACCGTATTTTTGCGTTTTGATGCAAACGCAAAAAGACGGTCGAAAGAAAGTAGTTGCGTATTTCAGTAAATTGACGGTAGGCGCGGAATCCACATATCACAGCTATGAGTTGGAGACCTTAGCAGTGGTGAAGTCGTTACAACATTTCCGTCAGTATTTAATCGGGAAAGATTTTAAAATAATAACCGACTGCAACGCTTTAAAAATGACACAGCGTAAAAAGGATCTCCAACCCAGAGTTGCTAGATGGTGGATTTACATGCAGGACTTTAACTTTACTTTAGAGTACCGCAAGGGCGTTTTAATGTCGCATGTCGACTACCTAAGCCGAAACCCTGTTAACGCAGTTGATGTCGTTGAAAGGCCTCAAAATTGGGCACAAGTGGCTCAGGCAGGTGACGAGGAAACCCTAACGTTGCTAGAAAAATTAAATAACGGTGAGTTAGACAGTTCGCGATATGTCAAGCGTAATGATTTGTTGTATTACAAGTATGAAAGACAAGGCGAAGATACGCGTTACTTATGTTTTGTCCCAAAGGCGTTCCGTTTGAGTTTGTTACGCGTTTTCCACGACGAACATGAGCACTTGGGGGTAGACAAAACTATCGAGTTGATCTTAGACCACTTTTGGTTCCCGGGTATGAGACAGTTTGTTGCTAAGTACGTGACGCATTGTGTTGTCTGCATCTCGCATAAGCATGTCCCTCGTGCGCCGCTACAACCGATCGCTTCGTGGCATAAGGCCGCAGTGCCGTTTGATACAGTACATGCCGACGTACTTGGCCCGCTAACAGAATGCGAAGGCTATAAGTACGTACTCATTATAGTAGACGCGTATACAAAATATTGCTTACTGTACGGTTTATTTTCACAAGATCGTTCGGAGTTAAAGCGCGTTATGACTCGAACAATTTCTTTATTTGGCACATTTAAACGTCTGATTTGTGATCGAAGTCGAATGTTCGATAACCGCGAATTTATTGATTGGATAACTGGATTCGGTGTCGAAGTGCATTTTATCACTCCAGAAATGCACCAGGAAAACGGTCAAGTCGAGAGATATTGTCGTACGGTCTTAAACATGATCCGTATAGAAGTAAACTATAACAAAAGAGAGTGGCCTACAGTTTTATGGAAATTGCAATTAGTTTTGAACGTCACAAAACATAAAACAACGCAATGTTCAGCTTTAAACTTGTTGATCGGTTCAGAAACAACTACTCCGTTAATAAATGCTTTGATTCGAGATCTTACATGTGAGGGTACCAACCCAAATAGGCAAGCCATGCGTGAGTTAAGGCGACAACGCGCAGAGAGATTGATTGATGAAAACCGAGAGAAGCAGGATTCACGTGTAAA
This sequence comes from Pyrausta purpuralis, assembly GCA_963924145.1. Taxonomy (NCBI): domain Eukaryota; kingdom Metazoa; phylum Arthropoda; class Insecta; order Lepidoptera; family Crambidae; genus Pyrausta; species Pyrausta purpuralis. Next base: position 21,979,837 of record OZ001649.1, read on the forward strand.
TAAAAATAGGGTTCCCCCTAAAACTTTTGCTGTTGATGATCTTGTTTACGTAATTAAGAGTTCGCAAAGTACCGGCAAACTAGATTGTGGCATGCGAGGACCATATAAAGTTATTAAGGTCTTGTCGAATGACAGATATGAACTCAAATTGCTGACTGGTTCATACGGAAAAACCAGCCAGGCAGCAGCTAGCTATATGATTTTGTGGAGAGGGGAGTGGACCCCTGATACATGTGCTGGATTTTTTGAGAGTTAGTATCTACTGTTGACCCCATTATATTTTGACTATGAATTCTTGTTTTCATACTGACTGTTTTCACTGTACTGTTGTGCGAAGGACGTGGGTTCGATCCCAGCCTTCGACTGTTGATTTGAATTGTTTTGTGATGTGTTTTGGAACAGACCCATGTCAGGCCTCGTGTGTGAGGCATTGGGGTGACCATACACGTGTTTCCACACTGATGTGTTGGAGTTTGCGGTGGAGGTATCGGGTTGCGTTGGTGGGGGCCCACACTAACTAAAGACCTGTGTAAATCCTTCATATGTGCGTCTGAAGGTTACTTGTTAGAGACCGATGTAAATGCCTGATGTGCACAAGGTGTTCGGTTGCGCAGGTAGACCTTCGGTGTTCATAGGTATCCGGATGACTGGTTAGAGACTGGTGTAAACCCTCCTGTGACGACGGTTGAGGTATCTGGTTGCGCTGGAACAGGCCCATGTGTAAATCCTATGTGTTTCGAGGTATCCGGATGACTGGTTAGAGACTGGTGTAAATCCTCCCGTGCTGACGGTTGAGGTATCCGGTTGCGCTGGAACAGGCCTATGTGTAAATCCTCGTGTGTTGTAGTGATATGTAGTTGAATGCTTGAATTCATAGTCAACTTATGATTTACCCTTTCCGCTTTAACTAGATTGTTTCAAATGTGATGTCCTAAGCATGTGGTTTGTTTCAGCTTGTGACGAGACTGAGGATCCCGCTGACGATGCCGCAGCTGGGCCATCTTCAAGACGCTCGTGAAGGCCGCGAGGACGCTGCCCCGTCAGGAGAGGCCGTGTTAGAAGTGAGAAGACCCCCTCCCTGGCAACACCACCGCATCATGCCACCGCTTCTATATAAGGAGCGCGCGCGCCAGTCGCAAACCTATTTGCCCGCCAGCCTTCGAAGAGGAAACATCAAACAAGAAACTCTGCCCGATTTTCCCCTCGATTGTGTTATATTTCGCAGTGTTAATTTTTCGTTATTTTGTTTTAAAATATTGTTGATCCTGATTTTCTTAATAAATTATTTTTTAAAGTAAAATCTATCTCATTTATAAGAGTAGTATCACACACTTTTTCCCTTACTTTGAAATGAAATGAAATAGCTAAGTCTACGTGAGGTAAATCAGCTTGTGTAATATTTTTTTCTTATTTTTCCTTCAGAAATATTTTAATAAGGGTCATCCAAGAATCACCAGACAGCAGCTGCAATCGTTGCATTGCCTTTAAAGTTCCAAGCTTTAAAGTTACGGTTTCAATGCTTAAGAAATGTAACCTTTTTTGTGAAAATTTGTATTTGTGGCACCAACTATGGTTTGTGCCTATTGTTAGTTTGATAAGAATACATATAATTTAGATTTTTTGTTATAAAAATAATTATCTTTAAAAGGGGTAGGTGTATGAGGCTACGAAGTCTACTTCTATTACAATTTTTATGGGATGCACCAAAACATTTTGCGACAAATTACGTGGAAAAATAAATAACTCTTGACGTAACGTATGGAAATGTACACATTTTACTTTTATTATTCGGTTGCAGTTTTATGTAATAAATTTAAATTAATGGCAACATACAACCTAAGTTTTTTAGGTGAGCGCAATAGAATATGGGTTGAGCTTTTGCGGTAAGTCTGTTAAATACATCGTGTTTGTACAAAATATTTTAATTTGTATAACGAGCAGAATCAATTAAACCACTTTTTAATATGGATCACCTTTTTCAAAAAAAACTTCTTTAAAATGTTGTCCTATCTATCTATTGATAAGACAAGCCATCACGTGCTCAAACCTGCCAAAATACGGAAGCAAGCAAGGGTTATTTCTTCATGAGCGTAAATAGTAATCATAATAATAAACACACGGCGCAGCGGCTCAGTGAATACGTACCGAATCCTTACTCGACAAGAAATTATCAAAAGTGCCAGTAAACTAAAACACCACATACAACTTAATTTTTTTGTATTATTTTTTTTCCTTCAGAATTTGGTCAATTTAAATAAAAATGTGTCTGAGGTTTTGCGCATTGAACATTTCACGTTGTATATTTTTAGCACGTACCTTATTAGTAGTTATTATTTCGGTGAAAAAGTTTACGAATTCAATGTCGTTTTCTTATTATGATGTTATTACTGCATCCAAAACATTTTGGTTGCGAAATTTTGGGTTTGAGTTTTTATTCTTTTGGTATTTTATTTTTTGTAAGTAGCAAGCAGTCTGTAGGCATGAAAATTCCGAAATTTACATGTTAATGGTTTACGGAATGAAATAGGTTTAAAGCATAATTAATAGTAATTAAATGTTTTGTGATTTCTGTGTTATTAATTGTATGATACTTGTTTGTTTAATAATTGTTGCAGTTGTGTATTTTTTTTTATTATTATTTAAATTGGTATGCCTTCCGCTGCCACGACTTATGCTGAGCGGGTTGCCTTTTCGACTCGAGAAGTCTAGTTTTATGCAAGTATTTTTCAATGTCCTTTTTTTCGGTTTCTTTCCTTACTCGTATTTATAGTCAGGGTTCAATCATAAAACAGCCAACTTGTCTCCCTTTCCGTTTTCCGTAGTCACTTTTCCGCCTGATTTACTCCCAAATTGTAGTGAGCCGATTGAGGCTGATTCTGTAAACCTTTTTCGTATAAACGATATCTGGGCATCCCTTTCTCACAAATGCTCGTCTGGTATGAGAGATAGAGACAGCTCGATTTAAAAAATATCTTTTTATAGGGTACTGTATCTAAAATAACTCGAATTTTTTGCTCATTACTCACCAATATTTCGCGAAAAATATAGAGCGTAGCATGTTGCTGATGCAAAATACCTTTTCTCCTGAAACCGGATGTAAAGATAACGATTTTTGATGATTGTTTGTGGTTGAGTTAAAGTTATTAAGTGCAGTGAAACCTTAGACTATCTGAGATTACAAATCACGTATCATTTGTTTAGGAGTCCATTCCATTTTCAACGTCAGTTTGAGATGATTCTTTTTATTTATTTCAAGTTACATAAGTGGTGAAAAAGCTTGTATTAAACATCTAGGTTCGAATATTTTGTAGCGACAACATTAAGTTCCATATTGTTGCGTGGATTTTCCTATATTAAACAATTATACATCGACCCAACAAGATGTATTACTAGTTAAGAGCGATGTTTCGTATCGATAGCTAATAAATAGATAAGCTTCGTCTCTATTTCTGATTAGTGCTGAGGATATTTTTTCAATAAGTCCGAATGTGCCTATACAACACTACTAACTTAAATAATTCAAAATTATTTTTACATTAGGCACATAAATTAAGATCAAAACAAAAATTATATTCGAACTAATAATAATCTTCTTTTATAGAAAATCAGAACATAATAAAATATCACTAATACCATTTTAAAATAATCATATAATCTGCGGATCTAACACTTATTATTACTTACTGTCACTAGTAACTTTGATACTATTTAGTCTTAGTTTTAATAATGGATTAGTAAACTTTTACGTAATACTTCAGGATTAAATTTGAGTCCAAATTTCGGTCAAAGCTACCCCTTAAGTAGCTGTTTGTTTTATGTTGTCATAAAACCACTATGATCAAAATAAGGTTTTTAACCATGGTAAGCTAAAGAAAAGTTAAGTTGGTTCTTCCCTCGTACTCGTACCTAAAGATAGTTGAACAACTCTAGCAGGAAGCAGATTCACCCACTTTTACGCCAATTTAATATTACGCCGAAAAGATCCGGAATGTAGGAATTTATTCGAACGAAATACCTCTAGTGCTTCGCCGTTAAATCAAATTTAGCTGGCTATGTATGAATAAAATAATAAAGTTTTACTCCGAATTGTTGATTAAAACCACGTAGTGTAGTAGGTACATTATTGTGGATTATAAGCTAGATTAATGACTTGTTTAAATGTAAATGGGGTAAAAAATGCGCTAAAAATAAACCTTTAACTCCTACACATACACACACGCGCAGGGCACTTCTATGATCTTACTTAAACCTAACCCGGTGTCATTGATGCTGGGTTCTAGTAACCCAAGGAATTTTCAATCGTTCATATTTTCGATTTAATAGACGGATTCATAGAAAAACTTAATAGGCATATTATTTTAGGCTCAGTAAAGAACTCTTCAGGTGTATTGAGGAAGGGCGGGTGGCGCATTCTGCATTTGCCTGAACCGATACTCAACGCGGTGACGGTTCGTGTTGTTAGTTGCCTGCGCCGGCGTCGCTAAGCGGAAATTTAAAGCAAAATATTATACAAAATGGTTCACTTTTGGATAGTACCCTAGAGGATCAAAATAGTCGCAAATGACCTCCCCCATCGCCTCTAATCTAAAGTCTGATTTAGAATGTTTTTAACTGGCCAGCCAAATTTCTGTTTTTTTATGAATAACTACGTAAGAGACCAGCAATTTCAGCCGGTCGGACCGATGGTACGGTAGCTCAATTGAAAGAGTGTTTGGCCCAGTTAGCCAGAAAGTTGCTGATTCGAGTTCCGCCAGTGCGTGATATTTGGTATCTTTTTTCATTATATGAATCTAAAGTCTGATTCTAAGTCTACTTACCAATAACCCTAATTTTGTACCCGTTTATCGCTTCTGTCCTGCACCTATGATTGGAGTCGTGCCCTAACTCAATATTACTGAGCAGGAAACGTTTACCACCAATATTGTACGGAATCTAATGTGCAGCGATTACGAACCCTGAATGAGTAGAGAAGCTGCTTCAAACAGACTGCGACTTTTTAATAAATTAACTAATGTGAGGTAATATCTAGTTTTTGAAATTTGGCCAACTACCCTATTGCATTTACGATTTCAACTATTACATGTAATTGATGGTCTCATTCACCTCCTTAAAACACCTCGCAAAGTCTCCTTGTACTGACAACATCAGAAAGGTAAACACCGCAGTATGTCATGCCTGCATATAACACATGTGTTGTATAAGGGTTGGTATTCACTAAAATGTGTAACTTGATGTGCTGACGACTGTACATGGCGGATTTAATGCCAAAAGCATATTACTCGACTTATTGCCTGATGTGATCAATAACTTTGACACGTTGTGTTAAGACGTTATCTCTATGAAAACATCATTCTTACCTACCTAGTAGGTATCAACACTACTATTCACTGGTTTTTACTTTTACTTTTAACTATTGCTACACTCCGAGGGAAATATCCTGGCGCCTTTTTGGTCTCATGCTTGCGCGTGTTTTCCAATTTTGAACATTGTTACCGAATGAATCCATATCCCGTTTGCAATCGTCTTTTAACTTAAGCTTTGGGCAGCCTACGGGTCTTTTGTCATTACCAATTTGTCCGAACGTGATCTCACTCTGCAGTCTTTCGGAGCCCATCCGATACGATTAATTATTCCTTGTTTATGTGTACAAATGATTGGAGTAATTCACAAAAGTAACTAAGATTTAACTGTGATACATCTTAAATACTTTAGAGTTCACAACATTGCGATTGTCCTCTGAAAGGCAAACGTAAGCAATAAATTAAACTTCTGTTTTTAACTAAAGTTACTTACATATTAACATTTACACTACTTACTTTAATAACTGTTGAAATGAATTGCTCACGTAAGAGATTGCAAGCCTTATAAACAACTTATCTAACTGTCACTTAAAATAAACAGACGAAACAAAAGTCGAATCAAATATTCAGACTATCGTTCACTAAAAAGATTTTGGCGTTGGCCCGCTAAGTTATTTTTGATGATAACACGCGAGTTCGTTCTTTTAAAGACATGCAGTAGGGCCGTTTCCCACAGCAGTTCAGGTTCTGCAGGATCAATGCATAACTGCATCCCGCAGAAATCTCCCGTCCTGTGTGTTCTCTCACGAGCTGTATACTTACGTCTTTCAGCGAGCTGTCTTGGTATTTGCAGTGCTTGTGCATTCCGACATACAAGAAGTGATTCTGATCCATTTTAATGACAAAACTGAATCAGTAAAATGCAGGCATATTTTTTTTGTCACTGCAAACGGGATGTCCGTGTGAATACTAGCATTAAAAATGCGTACCTTTACTACTTAACGGTATCTTGCAGAAAACATCACCTGCAAAAGACGGGATGTCGCCATTGAATATAACCCTAACTTTAATTCATACTATTTGTAAGTGTGTTACAGATATTTTAACACAAAAATTATTTTGGCCATCTTTTTTATCCTTCTAGATGATATAAAAAAGTACCAAGCTACTAGGTAACGTATCTTATTGCATCCTAGTTGTAAGAAAAGACTTATTAGAGTGGTGTTTCTGCTCCATACCCCACCTGTGTCCATGACTATTTCTGAGCATGTCTCGGCTGGATTCGTTAATTATTCCACATCTGTCCAACTCACCCGTAAGTTTTGCGGTAAAGGCTCAAAATAGCATTGCAAAATAAACACTCTTACGGCTATCTACTATTGCAGATTACAAAAGAAAACTCTAGGACTATTTGAATTATTTAAAAGATGTACAAGATAGAAACGAAGCTTATTTAAGGTTCCAGTGAATTTTTATGAGCTGTTTTTAACAAGTTAAAGTTAAGTGGCCTTTTTAGTAACCAAGTTATTGAATTGAAACATCAACATACAATCGTCACAAAAAGTAACCCTTGAAAGCAAATGTGAACAAAATATATAAAATATTATTAATGAAAAGCCAAATACACAGGTAACACGATTTTTATGGATAGGTACACATGGTACGGTAACTTTAAACAGCTGATTAAAATTAAACAAATAAATTCCGTTAATGTACACCTCAGTAGCCAAACCCGTTGATAGCTCGGCCAAAGACCCATGAGCTATCCTGACCCGTCACTACACCGAAGACATCCCGGACATCAGCCTCTACGAGATTAGGATGGCCCTTAAACAGCTCAAAAACAACAAGGCACCTGGCGAGGACGAAATCACGGCAGAGCTTCTGAAGGCGGGTGGAACACCGGTACTTAAAGTCCTTCAGAGACTCTTTAATTCCGTGCTGCTAGAGGGCATCACGCCTGAGGCATGGAACAGGAGTGTGGTGGTGTTGTTCTTCAAAAAAGGAGACAAAACCTTATTGAAGAACTACAGACCCATCTCACTCCTGAGCCATGTCTACAAGCTGTTTTCAAGGGTCATCACGAATCGCCTCGCACGTAGGTTTGATGACTTCCAGCCTCCCGAACAAGCCGGTTTCCGAAAAGGCTATAGTACCATAGACCACATTCATACGCTTAGGCAAATTATACAGAAGTCCGAGGAGTATAATATGCCTCTATGCTTAGCGTTTGTGGACTATGAGAAGGCCTTTGATTCGATCGAAACTTGGGCGGTGCTTCAGTCTCTGCAGCGGTGCCACATAGACTATAGGTATATAGAGGTGTTAAGGTGCCTTTACAATAACGCCACCATGTCGGTCCGAGTACAGGAGCAGAACACGAAGGCGATTCCATTGCGGAGAGGTGTGAGACAGGGAGATGTCATATCTCCGAAACTGTTCACAGCGGCATTGGAAGACGCCTTGAAACTTCTGGAATGGGAAGGAATCGGCATCAATGTTAATGACGAATACATCACACACCTCCGATTTGCCGATGATATAGTTGTTGTGGCAAAGACGCTGGACGATCTTGGCACTATGCTCGAAGACCTTGACCGAGTCTCCCAACAAGTGGGTCTTAAAATGAACATGGAAAAGACGAAAATTATGTCGAACTCCCTTGTCGTACCCACTCCAGTATCCGTTGGAAACTCAACTCTCGAAGTTGTCGACGAGTACGTCTACCTGGGACAAGTGATCCAATTGGGTAGGTCCAACTTCGAGAAAGAGGTCAATCGACGAATCCAACTCGGCTGGGCAGCGTTCGGGAAATTGCGCAAGAGTGTCTTCTCATCTCATCTACCTCAGTGTCTGAAGACGAAAGTCTTCAACCAGTATGTGTTACCAGTGATGACATACGGATCCGAAACATGGTCTCTTACTATGGGCCTTATAATGAAGCTCAAAATCACACAACGAGCGATGAATAGGGCTATGCTAGGTGTTTCTCTACGGGATCGAATCAGAAATGAGGAGATACGTAGAAGAACTAAAGTAACGGACATAGCCTTGAGAATCAGTAAACTTAAGTGGCAATGGGCAGGGCACATAGCGCGAAGAACTGATGGCCATTGGGGCAGGAAAGTTCTAGATTGGAGACCCTTCGACCAGAGACGCAGCGTGGGACGTCCACCAACAAGATGGACAGACGACCTTATAAAGATTGCAGGATCAAACTGGATGCAGACCGCTAGTGATCGGTCGCTGTGGAAAGCCGTGGGGGAGGCCTATGTTCAGCAGTGGACGTCCTTTGGCTGATAATGATGATGAAATTCCGTTAATAGGTACCTACACGAAGTAAAACATGTGCTACCGTTATAAGACCATGTAGCTACGGCATATTATGCACCACGGATATTGAGAAAAAATATGTTTCCGCAAAAACTATCGAAGCACCAACATACCTACTATATTTTATCAACGAGAAAGGTTCGCAGATTGGATAGCGAAAAATTGCTAGCCGCTCCCAAAGTGGGTCAGAGCTTGCATGTGTTCCCATATCTACTTCATGACTTTATCATGAATATTCAGGTTATTGCGTGAGGCCAGGCTCTACCGCATTTCCTTGGGACAACTTATTTCTCAGTCTGCAGTAGCTGTTATACGTAGGAAATTGCACAAATACCTAAGTCAAAAGATCTTATCTTAAACTAGATAATACATAAATACATTAATACATAAATATTAGACAACTACACATACATTGCTCCGATCCCAAGCTAAGTAGCTAAAGCACTTGTGTTATGGGAAATCGGAAACAACGATGGTACCACACCACCCAGACCCGAGACAATATAGAAAAGATCGTTTTCTACGTTGACCCGACCGGGAATCGAACCCGGAACCTCACGAGATGGTGACGCTTGAAACCTGCGTGCTAGCCGCTCGACCACGGAGGTCGTCGTAGATTGCACTGACCTGAAAAGAGTGGCGACCTATGTACCATTTATTTGCATGTTGTGAAATAGATCACTCGGTGTGTTGATAAATATTCTTATTTCGTAACAAAATTACTAATTATACTAATTCCACAACAATCAATCTAATGACAAAAACAATCTCTATGACAAGGTCTAGTGCTGTCCATGAGTCCTAGTGTTGTCTACCATAGTAATGCCATAATCGGTTATCCGTCTATCAGTTGTCATAATCTTTCATAAGTGGATCATCATTATCATTATTAGCCGAAGGACGTCCACTGCTGAACATAGCCTTCTTTCACGGTTATTCACAGCATCCGATCACAAGTGGCCTGTATCCAGCTTGGTCCTGCGATCTTTACAAGGTCGTCAGCCAACCTTGTCGGTGAACGTCCTGCGCCACGTGTTAGGTCGAAAAGTCTCCAATCAAGAACTTTTCTTCCCGACGGACATCAGTTCTTTGCGCTATATGTGGCCTGCCCATTGTCGCTTGAGCTTACTGATTCTCAGGGCTATGTCTGTTACCTTGGTTTTACTACGTATCTCCTCATTTCTAATTCGATCTCTTAGATAAATACTGAGCATAGCCCTCTCTATAAGTGCATGCATCAAGTTATTTATGTAATCCGTTATGTCCATTGTTAGTAAAAGGACTATTTTAATTTATTTTAGTGTTTAGTTACTATTTTTGTAGTTTTAATATGTGATACAGAAAGTTACTTATCCATATCAATCTATAGCAAAAGCAGCAATACATTAAAATAATTAAATTCACAATTTTTTATGCTCTGTATAAATTTTACTCACGTCCAATTATTACAGTCTAAAAGTTTTAGACTACATACATACACGTTTTACAAAACATACAAAAAATAACCTCAAAACATTATTCTAAGACGTTCAAACTTATTTACCAAGATCATCGTCTCATGATGGATCGATGCTTTGTCTTACAAATTGAGATCCCGGTTTTCCTCGCAACATAAATAGACGGCTTTTACACCACTTCCTCGGATTCGCACAAATATTATTATTTGCCGCGAATATAGATTAAAGGCAGAATATCTTTCCTTATACCTTTCCGCCGAGTTTCCTTTTGTAATTAGTAAGCTATTGGATTTCAATATGCATTAGTTATGATTGGCCGGGAATGGAGTTAGTAGGGGAGAGGAATAGTTATTATGATACCGTTGATTGCTTATTATGTCTATTAACATTATAAGTGTAAAGATTTGCTTGTTATGGTTTATTTAAACTATGCTTTGTGGAAAGTTGAAAAAAAAAGTAAGATTTGACTTCAAAACCAAAACACACTAAAAAGTCTCATAGAAACTCTTATAAAGGAAAACACCTTTTAATGGAAAGGAATCCATTTTAGGCAAACAATTTATTTTTGGAGTCGGTGCCATCAAGTTGACCATCTCAAGCATAAACTATCAGAGCTCCTGAGCATTAAGGAGTTTCACAATCAGCTCAGGTCCACACAATGTTGACTATCAAACGCAACAACACGTCAACATTAAGATTGTAGTAAAGAAACACTATACGTTCCTATAAAAATTGAGGGTTTCCCTCGATTGCACCAAGATGCCATCATCAGATCACGACTTGGCAACAATGGGACCAACTAGAAGGTATAACCTCTAGGTAGACGAAAAAAATATCGGTCCAAAAATGACTGTGATATGAGATAACACAGCCACAAAAAAAGAGAAAAAACATACAATCGAATGGATAACCTCTTCCTTTTTTGAAATCGGTTAAAACATATTATAGAAGTTAATTTGTTTCAAGTAGGCTTGTACGGCGTTTTAATAAATTGACATTCGTTGATAAATCATTTGTTATTTGAAGTAACAAACCATAGACAAGTTTTTGCTTAACGCCAAAGACAAACTCGTAGGAATAGGTTACAAGCGCCATTAAACGCAGTAGGTATTTCAATTAAATGTAAGTCAAATTCAGGTAGGTAATGATCAAGATTAATTAATTAGTACCTAAAATTAAAGTGATTAATAAAAATAATACCTACTATATTACAGTAATTCATTATAATATATTATTAATGTGGAAAAACTTATTATGTGAGAATGCGTATGCCGCCGTTCTACGCTTCATCACAGAGACACACGCAATTGCGCGATAAAGACTGCTTCCGATCCAAAAAGTGAACCCCTTAAGCCTTAGGGAGTTAGTGATCAACAGTGAATGTTTTTTTAACTTGGTTAAAGAGTAAAAATCTTGCAATTGTACCTTTCGTAAGTTGACCTAGGCAAGTTTCAGCTCAAACCAAATTGACGCTTGCGTCCCAACGTAAAAATATTTTCGACAATCCCGAAAAGGCTAGAAAATAACATATTATATTATCCGATTTTGCAAAGTTCCGGCATGTTACACGTACAGGCAGATATTTCGGATATGCCCTCAACTGACTGCACGTGCAGTGCTACGCTCTCCCCTATTTTCACATTTGGGCCGGTAAAAACTAAAAAAATGTTGCATAAAACTGTAGTGAAACTATTTCAGGGCACTCTTCCAGTGAAGTAATGCCATAGTTCATTTATAAAATATGTAAATTGCATAAAGTTGATTTGAAGTTCTTATAAATATAACTCAGTTATTATTCTTGTATTAGAGATATGTACATGTTAACGTAGGCACGTTTAGAACACAAACATGTACAGTGGCCTGCATATCAGGTTACCCGCTTTTGTTGCAAACTAGCCCTTATTACAATGAAATAAGATACCGCAGTATTTACCTTGACATGATGTTGTCCGTAGCTACATATTAAACGTATTTGTAGAAAGTTATAAAGTTAAGACCATTAGATTAAAAGCGCAGCGTAGGACGTCCACCTACAAGATAGACTGACGACCTTGTTAAATTTGCAGGATCGCACTGAATACAGACTGCTTGCAATCGGTCGAGGTGGAAAGTTTCGAGGGAGAACTTTGTTCATCAGTGGACGTCCTTTGGCTGATAATGTTGATGAAACGTATCATCTTTATACTTACCAAGCTCTGTTACTCTATTACTGATTTTTTAAATCATTATACATAAGTAAAAATATTGAAGATATCCTCTCTATTACTACCAAACCACTATCGCAATGGAGAACCAACAGTCACATAAAAACTGCACGTGGAAATCCCTGCAAAATTTCCGGTTTTTAAATTGCGAACACCCGGTTATTCCTTTATAAAACAAACGTTTCTGACGCCTGTCCGACACGATAAACCATCTCCGCCAGTTTTCCAGATGTGTCGTTTGTGCGACATGCGAAACTGCGGGACTATTCTCGTTATTAAAAAATACAATTCTGAAAAAACTAAAACATACAAATCTGCAATAAAAGTAAAAAACTAAATATGTCAAAAACAAAAGGTTATTAAAATAACTCTTTAAAAGAAAGATCTCCATTAGAAGGCGGTTTTTACTTTTTTGTAGAAGTTAGGTTTTTGCAATCAAAATTTGGAGGGAAGGTATGCACCTTTTGACTCTGTTCTCTCAATTGCTACAAAGTATCTTATGTAAGATCTGGCGTCATAATTATATCCTCAAAAGCGTTATGGAGTTCCACCATCATCTTACCTCGATGAAGTAATACATGTCAACATTTTAGTATAAAATCACTTCACCTGCCTTTAAAATTTGAGGGCTTCCCTCGATTACACCAAGGCCCATCATCGGTAAAACCTCTAAGTAAATAATTAAATAAAACAAATCGGTTCACAAATTAGTGAGGTTTGAGGGGAGATAATAATGTAATGGACTTCTAAACTTGGTTTGATGAAAATGTGATAAGAAACAATTTTTTAATACAAAATAATGACTTTGCCTTTATTTGTCCTTGTCCTCAAAATAAGTAGGTATGGCATCATCACAATAACTGGAGACTGGACATCAGTTGAAGAAGAAAAACCATGAACGTAAAATGCAACGCTCAGTCAAAAAAAGCAACATACAGGTGAATTGATATTCTCCTCCTTTCCGAAGTCGGTAAAAACGTAACGAACGACATCATAATACACAACAATTATTGTTGACTTCTTTACATGCTGTAGCATCGCAAACACTACCACTAACGCAATGAAGTAAGATATATGAGTGATCTTAGCCTATAGATTGTTAATATGTGGTAATGTGGCTTGCGATCGTAGTGATATTGAACTATTTATTTAACTAGGTACTCACACAAATTGAAAGGCCACAAAATGGTGTCCAACCAAAAAATATTCAAATGTAGCTTCGTAAAATAACAGAATTATCCCTTAAAATAGGCTGTGCTCTTTTTGTCTTCACTTACAGTGCAGCAAAATATTTCCGCGTCGTAATGGCGGAAGTTTTTTCCTCTGCAGGAATAAGACACGGCAAATATGCGATTTACATTTCGTTTAGGGTCACGTATGAAAGGGACCCTTCAGGATCCTTTAGTCCATGGTTTATTAAAAAATATTTCACTAACTCATAGTCGGCACTGTCCATAAAAATATTTTCCAAAGAGTAGTTAAACCTTTTCCGTAATAGGTATAATTATTGCGTTTAAAAGTTACATTCCTAAACTAACACTTAGGTGTTTTCCTATCGAAAGCATACCACTACTGTTAATCTGAGGAGCCATTGTGTAAAGCAATCGTATTTGTTAACAATTACAATTAATAACATTAAGTTTGTGTTGTAGCAAAACAAAAATAAAATTATAAAATAGCATACTGCAAGTAGGGTTAGACGGATAATCGATTATGGCTTTACTACGGTAGACAGAAGCACACATGGAGAACACTAGATATGTCTGATAGATAGTGATACATTAGATCGATGTTGATGATTATTCTCGCGTCCCGCGTATATTTTACTAACTGCATTGAATTTTATGTAGGGAATTATTGTTATCGAATAAGATAATCTTCAACACACCGAGTTATCTGTAATAGAAGGTTGATTGAAATCTTAGATACTCACGTCTATACTTAGATTTTTAATTAGATAGACTAAAATAACATTTGGTGGCTGGTCATTTTTTCTAAATTTAAATAAGATTTTGTTACCAAATAATTGGACAATGCATTTTTTTATTCAGCCAATGTTTTTATCGATCATAAAATTATGAAATAGTTTTTTGTTTAAATTTGTTCAGATGAACATTGAACTCTTCGTCAGCGACCTACATGAAGCAACTGCAAGAAAGTGCAATGTTATGCATCTCGCGACGAAACACTAGTTAGGTATTATGAATGTGTGTGTAAACAAAAACAGTATAAATAGATTGTAAATTTGTTAATAAAGGGCTTTTTGACTCTGACAGCATTGATTTATCATTGCTCCCTGGTAACGTATTTCCCCTCACTGTGGCCAAGACACCTTTAGCCATCAACCTTGATCAGTCTGGTGAGTCTGCTGGACTGGCAGTGAGAAATCCAACCCTTCACCTTGTTCCTCACCACCTTCCGTCTGCCACCTTAGGTCATACGTGACCTACCTAACACGGCACCGGGCCTGGACGGATTAACTCCAAAAATCATAAAACACGCATATGCAGTAGCCGGTAGGGAGATGCTGCGAATGCTATCAGCTTGCATCGAAGAGGGGTGTTTCCCGAAGATCTGGAAGACCGGAAGACTGGTTGTTCTGCCAAAGGGAAACGGCAAACCACTGACGGACCCGCGCGCGTATAGACCGGTAACGTTACTACCCATCTTGGGAAAGATACTGGAACGCCTGATCATTGTCTGCGCTCCATGTCTACACAGATCCATATCGCCTGGGCAACATGGTTTCAGGAGTGGAAAGTCGACGGTCACAGCGATCAACGCAGTTACGGACCGAGTTGCGAGTACCACTGAAACCTACGTCCAGGCGATACTATTAGACATCTCTGGGGCTTTCGACAACGCCTGGTGGCCCATGATTCTGCTCAAGGCTAATCTGTGTGGGTGCCCGCCGAACATATACCGTATGCTCGTAGGGTACTTCACTGATCGCCGGGTTGGGCTATTCGTGGGGGGCAGGGTTGTATGGAAGAACTCCACCATGGGATGTCCGCAAGGGTCTGTGTTAGGGCCAACCCTGTGGAATCTGCTGCTCGACGACATACTCAGCTTGCCGGTACCGCTTGGCGTGAGCATGGTGGCATATGCCGACGACATCACTATCGTCATTGAGGCCTCGTCCCGTGCACGGATAGAGACTAATGCCTCACAGGTACTCCAGGGGGTAACGGAGTGGGGACGTAGGAACCGCCTTAGTTTCTCTGCGCCGAAATCACAGACTATCACTCTGAAGGGTAAGTTCAAGCGCCCCCCGACTGTGCGAATGGACGGTGCAACGATTCCCAATGTGACCGAGGCAAAGGTACTAGGCGTGATCATTGACGGCGCAGGATCCTTTCTGCAGCATGCGGGCTATATTGGACAAAAAGCCGCGAATGGCTTCGGGAAGATGTCGAGAGTCTCGGCATCGACTTGGGGCATTCGGTACCGGGCGTTGAGGGTCCTGTATACAGGTACCTTCGTCGCCTGTGTCACATACGCTGCTGCGGTTTGGTGGAGGCGTACGTCGGTGCTTGTCGTGCGACGTGCACTCTTGCGCACTCAGAGACCAGCTCTGACACTGCTCACCAAGGCATATCGTACCGTGAGCACAACGGCACTGCCCGTGTTAGCGGCGGTGTTGCCGGCAGACCTGGAGGTTGTACGGGCTGGACGGGTCGGGCAGGAGTGCCCAGAGGGAGCCACAGGCAGAGAGCGTAGGACCTTGCGGCATAAGATCACGGAGGAGGTGATTTCCCAATGGCAGGACCGATGGTCTTCCAGTGAGCAGGGCAGGGAGTTGTACTCCTTCTTTCCGGAGGTGGCGGTCAGGATGAAGGCGCACTGGGTGAAACCAGACCACCAGGTTTCCCATATCCTGACCGGGCACGGGAAATTCCGAAGGAGGCTGAACTCCCTGGGTTTGATAGAAATATCGCAATGCTACTGTGGAGAGGCCGAGGAGAGTCGGGACCACATCCTCTGGGAGTGCGAGCTGTTCGAGGAGGAGAGGTGCAAGATGCTGGACGGCTGGGAGAGACAAATCAGTGGACCAATATACCACACTTCATTGGTGGACACGGCGGAGGGATTCCGGCAGCTGAGCGGATTTGCGCACTCATGGTACAGACGCAGAGCGGCATTTCAATGAAGCGTAGACGAGCGACGAGCTGTATCTGTGATGTCACGCCCCAGAAAGGGGAGAGGTGCTCAAAGGGACAAGGAAAAGAGAAAATAATTTGTAGGGAGCCTGAAGCAAGCGCCGATCGGTGAAGCAGCCTGCTTAAGGTACGCACGAGAACGTCCGGTCGGCGTCTCCCAAGATTCGGGTCGTATGCCACGACGGCAGGTAGACCCATGGGCGGAGGTGGGATTGCCACCTTAGGTCTCATGGTGCAGACTTCCTGTACTTATCTATATATTTATTTATGACACATTTATACTGTAGGTTAGGGCTTTAGGGACTCAGGGACGTAGGGACTCTTAGGCTTATAGGGTTTGAATAGGAAACTCCAACTCTATCTCTTACAGTATAATTTTCATGTGTAGTCAGCCGGTGCCTTTACAAGAGACCACACTTACATTCACTTACATAAATACACTTTACAACAACACTAGTCGGCGGCTGCACATTTTGGTCCTTCGAGTAAAAATAAATTAAATTTATAAGGTTTAAGAACCACGCGATCCTCTTACCCTCCTAGGAACTGACAAAGGACAGACAGACACTTTGGAAAGTTACGTGCTGGTGTACCCAACAAAGCATCAGTTCGTAGCAATCTGAAGTACTCGTACTAAATACATAGTGTTTCCTGTTGGAAAGCTGCTAGTTCGGTAGCGGTTCGGTCACTGGCCTCCCGGAAGAGGGTCTCACCAGCTTATTGAGAAGTCGCATAATACCGTATCTAGGGCGCAGGTACACTAAGTATTGACATTAGTAGAATTGATAGAAGTAGGATAGAGTATTAGGAGCTCAAGAAAGAGGAACACCATGGAGATTGAAGACATCAACGAGCTAGTCAAAGAGCAAGAACACATCTACAATGAAATTACAAGACTACTGGCGAATATGAAAAAAGATTCAGCCTCAAGACGTTCACAAAAATACATTGAAGACAGAAAAAGAAGCATTGATGACCTATTTACAAAAGCAAACACCAATCACTTGCAATTACAAAACCAAGAAATACTTTCTACACATAAATATCTTACGGTTAATTACTTTGAAAACTATATTAAGAAGAAGTATATCGAAACTGTTGACTTTCTAAAGAAAATTGAGGAACAACTGAAAATTGTTGAAGATCTTTACGAACCAAAAGACGTACCACCAGAAAATCCAGCAGATGACAGCGTTATGCAAAGTCCAAAAATAATTGTACAAAATTTTCGAATATCACAACTATCCAAAAAATTATCTGTAGCAAAATCATCAATCACCGAAAATAAACCAACATGGCAACTTAAATCACTATTACAAACCATACAAAACCTATGGCAGGAAATTGAAAATAATCACATAGATATACTTATGGACGCAAAGACATTCGAACTAAGTTACTCCAAAAATAACGCATTCGACCAAATACAGAAGGATTACGAAATAACTACGGAAGTTATTTAAGAGAAATTATTTGAAAGTGAACAAACAAGAACTAATATAATTTCTAGGTCAACAGGGAAAATACCACAAATAAAGATACCAGTATTTTCGGGAGACTACAACACCTGGAGTACATTTCAAGATTTATTTACTAAAATAATTCACGAAGATCAATCAATATCATGTGCAGAAAAAATGCAGTATTTAAAATCTCACGTTCAAGGCGAAGCGGCTAAAATAATTCAATATTTACCTATCAGTGAGTCAAATTACAAAACAGCTTGGGAATTGCTTACAAAAAGGTTTAATGACCAGAGAATGATCGCAACAAAGTTTATTGACAAATTAATCGACTTACCTACTTTAAGGAAAGCTAATTCAGCACAATTACGAGACATGCATGACACAGTACGAGAATGTATAGAAGCGCTTAAGAACCAAGGTATTGAAACTACGTCATGGAGCCCTATTCTGATTAGACTAATAACTCGGAAATGGGACTCTGAGACTAACGTCAAGTATGAATATCAGTTAGAAGACAGAACTAAAATACAAGACTTTGAAAATTTGATGAAATTCTTAGAAAAACGATTTAAATGTCTCGAAACGTCACCAAATACGTATTAGTACATGTCACACCAGTACCAGCAAGACATAAAGACAATTATTTTAGTTCAATCATATTACATCATACATTCATGGGTTTTGATTACAATAACGAACATTGCATTGAATTAAGTAATGAAGAGTTCAGTGACTGTATTCAAAAGGACACAAATTTTATTTGCAGTCCTGTAGCCGTGAAGAACATGCAATCTAATATCAATTGCATTGTTGAACAACTTTTTAAGAACAAAAATCATAAGACTCAGTGCATGTCAAAAACTTATAAAATCACTTCAGACATCATATGGAAACAGTTGTATATGGAAAATACTTGGCTTTTTATAACAACACGACCATTGACAGCATCTATTATTTGTGATGACCGAAGAGAAGAAGTAAATATTCATGATGTCGGTGTTCTTCGTATCTCCGAAAACTGTATCATCAAAACTCTTAATAACGTATTATCTGCGAAAAGATCTGAGAAGGCGACAGTGACAGAATCATTTTCTAAAAGCATTAATTTTTCCATGAACAGTCAAATATCATCTCATATAGAAGATAATATCTCTAAAGAAAGAAAAATTGATAGCTCCAAAGATAGTTTCCAACACCTAATTAATTCAGAACATAATTTAAAAACACAGTTAGACGACACAGTTTGGGCACAAATAGAGTCTCATTCGTATTTAGCTAGTTTTCTTACCACGGCTTCTCTTATAATATTAGTTTTATTAATAATTTGCTTCGGTCCACAGGTAACCAGATGGGTCAGAACCATGATCCTTCGTCGACAGACTGCAGTCCAGCCCGAGCCGCAGATCTACAGTATCCCACATCGGACGACTGAGAGGGCGGTTACAATACCACCGCCAAAACCACTAAGAAGACAGGCACCGGACACCACACTGCCCCCGGTGCCTACTGACACGATCGAGCTGTACGAGCTGGACGCCAGCATTTCGGAGGCGCCAGAATGTTCAGATGAACATTGAACTCTTCGTCAGCGACCTACATGAAGCAACTGCAAGAAAGTGCAATGTTATGCATCTCGCGACGAAACACTAGTTAGGTATTATGAATGTGTGTGTAAACAAAAACAGTATAAATAGATTGTAAATTTGTTAATAAAGGGCTTTTTGACTCTGACAGCATTGATTTATCATTGCTCCCTGGTAACGTATTTCCCCTCACTGTGGCCAAGACACCTTTAGCCATCAACCTTGATCAGTCTGGTGAGTCTGCTGGACTGGCAGTGAGAAATCCAACCCTTCACCTTGTTCCTCACCACCTTCCGTCTGCCACCTTAGGTCTCATGGTGCAGACTTCCAGTACTTATCTATATATTTATTTATGACACATTTATACTGTAGGTTAGGGCTTTAGGGACTCAGGGACGTAGGGACTCTTAGGCTTATAGGGTTTGAATAGGAAACTCCAACTCTATCTCTTACAGTATAATTTTCATGTGTAGTCAGCCGGTGCCTTTACAAGAGACCACACTTACATTCACTTACATAAATACACTTTACAACAACACTAGTCGGCGGCTGCACAAAATTCTTGTTGCACTGAAGTATGAATTATTACATTTTTTTTCTTCATAAAATCTACAAAGCTAAATCTGTCCTAAAATCATATTTTCTACAAATATCATCATTATTTCTGATATCTTTTTTATGGAAATTAGTAAAAAATCAAAATAGGTAATGAATATAACAATTTGCAAGAAAAAGTTACTATTTTTTACACCTTTTTTCACACACCAAAAACTGTTTTATGTATTATGTTTATTTAAAGCTTTATGTCATGTTTACATATATTATTAAGTACAATTAATCGTGTACAATTGAATCATTACATCACTTATGGCACCACGCTTGCAACATAAAAAAAATAAGTTCCATTAAGCTCTCATTCTGGCATATCTAATAAAAATCTGAGTATACAGAACTTGGGAAACTGAAACAATTCTTTCTTTCCAGATTTTAACAATTATTTTTTCTATTGTTTCTCTCATGTCATAACATTTTGGAATATATACTCGCATCTGAATGTCGTTATCGCCGTGAATACTTTCGATCTCGCGTTTCCGAAGGAACACTTTTTAAGACGTTGGCTATAATAGTAGAGGAGACGTGGACGAGCGACCTTCACCGATCCGATAACTCGATGAGGCGTTTATTTTATCAAATATAAATTTAAAACAAATACGCCTGTGATAACTTGCCTATTAGGAAGTGTACATTGCAATTTTGTAATTAATTTTGACGTGACAACGTCTTAAATTAGGTTGCGGCTGGGAGTCACTTATGAAAAAGTGTAACGCTCGGTAACGTTACGATGAGTCACCGAACGAGAGAGAGGCCCGCGCGCGCAGCACTGAGAGCGAGTGAGAGGCACGCGTAAGAACGAGAGAGACAGACATAAAAAGTCGTTGTCACGTAAAACTTTCGCCCGTATACCGACTTTACAGGCAACCATTTTTTTTTTTATTAATTTTCTTTCATCACCTTTTAACTCGTAATAATCGAATGAGTTTTATCTCAAATGAAAGTTTTTAACTCAGAATAATAATGCCTAGACAGGTAAGCCTACTTACTTCTGTGCATGGCTACCTGGCAAGTTGATGTAAACAGGTAAGTCAACTGTCTGTACGTCAAAGACTATCAATTGAAATAAAAACATTCGGTTATGATAACAGTGAAGGTTTTATTTTTTTAATTATTAATAAATGCTATGACCACTTTACGATAGGCCAGTTAACATAGGCATACCTAGTAGTTTACAAATTATATTTGACGAAAAATATGTCTCATCAAGTTATCAGATCAGTGATATTCACTGTGAAGGTATCTTCACCGGCTCTTAGAACAAATAGGCACTAATCTGTTTTCAGAAGAGGATAATCGCAGATATGGGAAAAAAAGTGGGAAAAGTCACATGGCATCGGAAAGCTGAAAGGATAATTTCTATTAAAATCTCTAAATTAATAAATATCCTTTGGACAACTTCGACTGTATGTTTTTTTTTATTATTATTTTTTGTATATATGTTACCTCATATCTCAGTCGTTTGTCGACCGAATTGAAAAATTCTTTCACCTACTTCGAGGGCGTACCTTCGTGTTGGTCGCATTTTTTCCATTTTGGGATCTGATGATGGGATCATGGTGTTATCGAGGGAAACCCTCAAATTTCAAAGGCAGGTATAGTGTTTGTTTACTAGAATCTTAATGTTCACGTGTTGTTACGTCTGATAGTCAACATTTTGTGGGGCTGAGCTGATGGTGGAACTCCTTAACGCTTAGGAGTTCAGCTATTATAATCACGGTACTTAAAATAGGTAATTTGTAGCTTCTTCAAAAATAGAATCATAAGGTGCAACTCCCCCCCCCCCCCTCTTATGTAATCACTAAAAATGAAGAAATAAAATAAACTAAAAAAAAAGTAAAAACCGACTTCAAATGCACTAAAAAGTCTGAAATAAACTCTTCACCATTGAAAGGAAAGGAATCCGTTTTAGTCAAACAATTTCTTTTTGGAGTCGGTGCTGAGATAGTTGATCATCAAGGTCAAAGTGATGGCAAGGTCATAGTTTTGAAGTCGGTTTTTACTTTTTTTACTAATACTAAACTAACCGAAGACAATAACAAGGTTGATTTGGGATTTTTTTAAATATTTTTGAAATCAGTATCGTTTGTACAACCATTCCTGAGTCAGGCGTAGCTAACCAAAACAACAGCCTATAGTATCCCTAACAATTTCTTTCATAGTGCTAGAGTTATAGTGCCGGAATTGCGCTGGGATCACGGTCACTACCCCGGGGTTAATGAACTGTAGTTTGTTATCGGGACCCCTTATCAAAATACAAATTGAACAGCAGCCTCAGGCTTCGATTGCTTATTGTTCGGAACTATTCGGAAAACGCGAAGTTAGCCGAACAAATTTCTGACAACTCGAAACTTCGAATCGCGAGCCACGGTTTGGGTAAAAGGTATCAAAGCATTGAATTTGGGTTTGACGAATTCTTGTGTAGCATCTTCCTTCTACTGTAAAAGTAGTGAATGCTCTAAAGATGATTAAGTTCTTCTTCCGGAATATACATCTAATCGCAACTGCATCTATATGTCTGCAGAATATTTCTCTCAAATGCGAAATATACTCCGCTAAGGCTCTACCATACTCTAGAGGTTAACCACAAAACTAAGACGTTTTTGAAGTCACTTAGGGCATTTGCCTGTAGTAACAAAAATAGAAGCTGTTTCGCATTTATGTTTAGACGACAAGAAATTTAAATAGCATTTTATTACTAAAAATAAATGCATTATATTTTTATTCAACTAATGGTTTTTAAACTTTGTTTTATGAAACCGCAACTGCCAATCACTAAGTGTGACGTCACGTTTCTAAATCAAGCATGTCGAAGTGTTGACAAACGTACCTACCTATTAAGTTCAGTGCTGCTAATTGTGCAAAATTGATTCAGTGACGTGACGTCATTCAGACCACGTGACGACGATGGGTGCTTCGCGCGGCAAAGGTTTATTTGAATTTTGTTTTTTGTGTTCTATCGTTTTAATGATGTTTTGTCAAATATTTTTTTGTAAAATTGACTAGTAATGATGTTTAAACGTGATTTTAAAAATTGATAAATACCCTATTTTGATTGAAATGCTCTCCCTTAAGTTAAAAAAAGTCGTTAAATTAATTAATACATGGAGTTAAAATGTGTAAGGGAAATAAACTTGCGATAAAATTATCGTCAGAAATATCTTAGATTTGCGGTCGAACCATATTTGGTTCAACCATTCGCAAACGTCCCACAGACGTTCTTGCACTACATTTACCCAGAAAGAGATATTGTTTTATTTCTTCAACATCTTGTACAAATGATACACCTCCATGCTCGTCGTAAATAACTTGGATAGTTAATTTATCATTAACCTCCATTGTACTGTGTGGATCAAGAAAACGGTTTCACAGATTTTTATTTTTTATCTTTCTTGAACTATCAAGAACTAGTCACTACACTAAGGCCCGATTTCAGTTAAAAAAAAAACAACAATATAATTAGAACACAATGTTTGAAACATTTGAAAACATCAGAAAAAGTCTTACCCGACCTTGGTAATATTGGCCATAAGTTGATTTATTGTAGATCTTTAGAGGGCTCACTTCATTCCTTTGCCAGTTAAAATATTCTAAATAATTGATTTAAGAACCTAAGCACGAATCAGGAGCTCTATTTTTCGATAAGCAATTACAAATCGCTCAATATAGACGAAGTAAGTTACAAAACTCATTTATCTTATTAAAATCCCTGCTTTGCAGATAATGGATTTTCATTAAAAAACCGATCACTGATTAAAGATCACACGCCATTTTGACGCTAATGATTCAAAATATTTTTTACTTGAATGGCTCATTAAGATCAGACATATTAACAAGAAATTAATAACAAACAACTAACCTATCTTTGTAAAGGACATATTCATTATTTGTGTTACCTTTTACTTGACCGTATGTGTAAAAAGTTTTTACTATGCAATAAAAATACAAACTTGTTCAAGAGTTCCTGTATAATCTTTGACTCTGATGCGGAGTTACTTTTACTCCAGAAATTATACGGACACACACAAAATATACATAGTTTTCATTGGTTTAATAAAGATATACTCTGATAAAATTCTTACTTATTATGTGCATTATATGTAGCAGAATAAAGTTAAAAAAAATGTTTATCTTCATTATTTACAAGAAATAAAATATTTTCATCGGTTAGTAACATTTCTGAAATCCGTGATCAGCTGATTTTAATTAATATATTAGTGGTACTTAGAAAAAACCGTTGTTGTGAAGTTTTACAGCGTTTCGAAGTCACTTTCGTCAACTGAAAAGAAAAAAATATTATTGGGCTTAATACATATAGAATATGCTTTACTGGTAAATATCTATATTAATATAATAAAGCTGAAGAGTTTGTTTGTTTGTTTGAAGGAGCTTATCTCAGGAACTACTAGACCGATTCGTATTTTTTGTGTGTTGGATAGCTTATTTATCGACGAAGGCTAAAACATCCCGCTGTGACGGGAGGGGAGAGAGGATACCCAAAACGCACAGACGCAGTCGTGGGGGACCGCTAGTATGCTACAGTATAGAAACCAAGCAGAATGCCCTACTTCAAAAACAAATATTTTATTAATATTGTTTGTAGATACACAATTTTGTGATTTGAATTCAACAAAGTGATATCATTGTATGAATAAAAATCTCTAGTTTCAACAATTATATCCCGCAAAAAACAGTCAAAACTGCTTTGCCTAATTGTTGCAGTCAGGGATGAATTTGGCTAATTTAGAGTATTGATTTCGTGTAACTTACACCCATCGGCCTCGTACACTTGCGGTGACGGAAGTCCCATTGAATTCTAGAATGAAACAGGACAATTTAATTTTATCTAGTTATACTTACGACTCAGTATCCGGACTAGAAATCTTGGTGAATTATATCAACTCAGGGAAACTTGAGGGAAAGTAGGTAAAGAAACGGCACTACTAGTCGCTAGCTGTTCACATTTTTTTTAATAATAAGCAATTACAATTTTCATAGAGCTACATAAAGTAACTAACTAACTACGTAAACATCACATGCAAAATACAATAAAATCAATGCCAATGTTTGGCTTAAGTGCACTATTTGCTATTACAAAGGTAATTAAAATGATAAAGGAAAGACACCAAACAAAAAAAAAACGTATACACCAACCAAGGATCATGCGGCGACAAATGTTTTAAAATTTCTGTGACACAAAATTAATGTCTGCGGATCCGCAACACTTATTGTACAATTTGGACAGTTCAGAACAGTTCTTCGATGAGAGGGAGTAAATGTGACAATGGTATTAGTGCTAGAACTTAAGGTTCTAACAAAAAC
Source organism: Pyrausta purpuralis (assembly GCA_963924145.1). Lineage (NCBI taxonomy): Eukaryota > Metazoa > Arthropoda > Insecta > Lepidoptera > Crambidae > Pyrausta > Pyrausta purpuralis. The sequence continues at coordinate 22,005,274 of OZ001649.1, forward strand.
TAAATCGAATAAAATTATTTATTCAAGATCCAATGTTAGGTACATAGGATTTTAAAGTAACAATACTAAGGCCCGCTAGCTGGGATTAGCTAAGTTGTAGAATAAATCATCGTTCTATGTAGTTTTTATTTTATTTTGACAATGACTGGATAGTGATTAAGTCAAGTATTTAGCCAATCCTGACATGCGCAAGCCGACCTTAAAATAGTTTTTGGTTCGTAAATTGATTAAAATGGAGAGTGGAAATCAAATGAAACACCAATATCGAATGAAGTTGAAGCACTGATAGTAGACAATAACTCTAAATAAACAACAATAGCTACCTACATACCATTACAAAAATTGCGGCAACAAACCATACAGCTATAAACAATACTTCGGTCTTCCACATCTCGTCACAACTTTACTAAATTCACGATAAAACTGACAATCCTTTTACAAAAATAAAAACTACATACATATTAAAATTCGATTTGCAAGTGTTACGATGAGACATTTAAATAATCGTATACATATAGGTATAAACGTGTTTCTAGTGTTGTCGACCGATTGAGGGATAACATATGTCGATAGCAGCTTGATACTTATGTCACCTGATATTGTTCTTTGGTGCTCACCTCACTGTTTCTAAAACTAAAAATATTACTTCCTTGACAGCGCTGACTAATTAATGCTCCGATTCTCAAGTCGGATTGTCTAGACAGAGCACAGTGCTTACAGTAGCCATGCTACATACGAATAGAAATAGTCGTTTTGCTATCGTTAGTGATGTAATCACGTTTGTTTGTTGGATTAAGTGTAAATTAGCTATGAAAATGAAGTTTATTTCCATAAGTAGTAGAAAAATAGTTATAAATTACACATTCCCATGCAAATCACAAAAATACAAGTTATCTTTATACAATAACATGTCTAAGAAGGTACATTAAACAAAGTACATTTTATAATTTATTACAAATGAAGTGTAAAAATAGGCGCCCTTAAAACAAAATTATGCAGTGTCTGCTGGACGTCGCACTAGGATACCCTGTGTCGTGAAGACCGGTCTTTCCTTTTGAATGTGTAGTATTTCAGACATGCTTATCTGTGTCAGTTATTGATTGATCGTGTGTGCATGTGTGTGTTTGTTTGTGTGTGTGTGTGCGTATTGCTGCAAGGATATATAAAAACTAGGTTCAGATCGTTAATATACATATGACCCGGAAATCATGCATAATTAAGTCGCGTTGCAACATTTCTGTACGACTACATAATTGCACTATCATTATATTAACATTTTCACTGTTCATTTCGAACGTCTTCTAACAAATTGTATATTTTGTGCACAACCGTAAGAATCATATCGATAAAATAACAAACCTGCAGGCTTAACATGCAAGCCGTAATAAAAAAATATCGCGGCATTCTATCCCGTTTGTTTGTCAAAAATCGACTTAACCACAGTTGCTAACATGGCTGCCATGAAAGTCAATTCGTACTGTCAAATTTCGAAATATGACAAATTATCATTGAACGCTAACATGCGACACATATTCTTACCGAATTTTGACATTTTGCCGTGAAACATTATCGTCCAACATTAGCGTCGACGATAAATGAAAAACAACTTATTTAAAGCAAAAATACATGACTGTGTCGTGCCATATCTTATCCTAGGCTTTCAAAAACAATAAAAATAATGGATTTTTTTATCCCTAAGATATTTATTAGTTTGCATTCATTATCTATGGCCAATTTCGAGTCATTGTGTCAAGTTTATCATTCTCAGCCAAATTTGACATAGAATTGAGTGAATGGTTAGAAATTGTCTCATCTCGTTATCGTTTTGGATAAATTAGTCCAATGTGGTTGGCATGTTAGGGAATATGATAAATTAGCATAGATCGACTAATTTTGTCATGTCGATCGAAATAAATATTGTGTCATGCATGTTAGGCCTACTGGATACAACTGCGCACACCACTAGTTATCTTTTGTTTAGTGACAAAACGACAGTTTAATGAAAACTGTCCGTGATATAGAAAACTGGGGCAAGGTTTTGTAATTAACCGCCTTCGTCATGAGGCTAATTAGGTGATGATACTTAGTTTGCTTAATCATGGGATTCTAAAGATGAATTTGAGTCGTGTATTTGTCCTGTTTCCTTTTTAGGGTTCCGTAGCCGAATGGCAAAAACCGGAACCCTTATAGTTTCGTCAAGTCTGTCTGTCTGTCTGTCTGTCTGTCCATCCGTATGTCACAGCCATTTTATTCTGTAACTATAAGCATCACACTGTTGAAATTTAGGTAGGAGTATGTATCCTGTTAACCGCTTTACGATTCTCATACAAAAAATAAAAAAATATAAATAATAAAGAAATATGGGGTTCCCATACATGAATCTAAAACCAAAAAAAAAGTCAAACCTATACGTATGGGGTGTCTATAGATAGGTCTTTTAAAATGACACCGAGGTTCCTAAAACCATTTTCTTTAAGTCTAAAGTTTCATAGCTAGACGCTTCCAAAGTGGTAAAATGGGCGTCCCCCCTTCTAACTTCTACACTGAGAAAGTGTAAATTTTGAAAAAAATATATAATTTAGATCTTATCAAATACTTTCAACGAAAATTGGTTCGGACGGAATCAAACAAGAAATTTTTGAGATATAGCACATTTTCAACAACCGCAAACATAACTTTGTACTTCATACAAACACTATGAAAAACGAAATTGTATTTGCTGTCAACAAAATATTGTGGATTTTACTAATTGGAAGTAAGAGGATTCCCAAATTCAGTTAAAGTTGGCACGGAACCCTGAGTGCGCGAGTCCGACTCGCACTTGGCCGGTTTTTCACTTTAAATTAACATGAGTGGGGAATCACCAATTCAGTAAGATATTAGATAGTATCATTTTTATGTTTTTAAACGGCGTTTTACTAGAACTGCATTCACTGTATTTTTATTTTTTATTTTAATGTCTATATTTTATAACTTTAACGCAGTTACCACCATTTTGACACGTTATGAGCCATTATTACATTTAAGTTGGTATAGTAATTGTAATTCATTGTAAAATTATGAACCATGAAATTGAATACTAAGACGATTTAATTTCAATAAATGAATCTGTGAAGGTAGACATTGCTATGGATAAAACGTGTTCAGTATTGCAAAATCAATACACATAGGCTTTGGAATAGCGGGAAGAGGTAATTACTGAACAGTGGCTGCGGTCCAGTCGTTATTTCTTGGACTCGGTATGGTCCAATCGGTTCGGGACATGCAATTCACAGCAGATGCCCTACATGTTCTGTAAGGGCGCTTTGTATATCAATCAAATAGTATATGAAATGTCGGACAGCAAACAAAGCGTATACGATTCTTAATCGGATGCATGGATGCAACTATTAATATGGATGAGTAATTTCTTTCTTTGGCTTTGTTCGTATTTCTGAGTCAACGAAGGTTTTGTTGTTATTCGTGGTACATACCCTTTACAGAAAAAATAAAAGCTCATACCAAGATACTAGTGCAAGCAATATAATGGCTTATAACTTATAAATCACATTACACAAATGTTCTATCAAAATAATACGAAAGGATAGGATAGCTAAATGTTATAGTTTCATCCTGGTCAGTATCGTTCAGCCGCATCGCTGTCGCATGCAAATGCGTTGAACGGCGTTAACATCTAACTCGAGTTTAAATTGAGAAAGCTGACCTAACTAATTCAACGGATGAAAGCTTTTCTTTCGGCTTATTTTTGATAGGTGTAATCATGATCAACCCCAATTAGGACCCAAAATCTTAGTATTAGTTTTAAAAACAAATCAGCGGAAAAATCCTCGTGCAGTTTGTATACAAAAAAAAGTTCACTGATCGAATTTTCTTTGCCAAAAAAATAAATAGTTATGAATTTGTCAGGGTCACGATTTCCTTGCATTTCGATTTCGTTTGTCCGGTGGTTTTTAACGCGTAGATATTTTAATTGATTCTACGATATAATGGGTAAACTCGCAATCGAAAAAAGTTAGATTCCCGCGAGAATCGCCGTCCGTAATTTGTCCGTAGTAGACATCCTGCTCAAATAGTCTTTGATCACGTCATCCCGGTAATCATATAATTTGAAGCGTATTAAGTTTCAGTCACGTTACAGGAAGCCCTACTTCAATTCTTTGAGAGAGCGGCTCGTAAATCTTGCCAAAACGCCATAACGGGGCTTCTGAGCTCGTAACTCGGTAACAGGAGATAGCCACTAAACCTTTTAGTGGTATCTGTTATGGGATTTTTGTCTTTAAATGCACACTGCCCGAAATAATTAAAGGGAACTTCCAAGAAAAAGAATAGGTGAGCTTTTGAAGTACCCATGGGGATTTCGAATCGGTAGGGCCCTTTAAAGATGTCCTTAAATGAGTTAATATTTTTTATGTTGACTTTTTTCCGCATTTTCCCAATAGGTAACAGGTGAACATAAAATAAAACTCTTTTTTTGGCCGAAATGGTAAACAAATACACAGCTTTTCTCACTGTACTATCATCGTATCGATGGATTTGTTGACGACCTCCGTGGTGTAGTGGCTAAGCACGCTGGTTTCAAGGCGTTGCCGCTTCGAGGTCCCCGGTTCGATTACCGATCGGTTCAATATAGAAATAAAATTTTTCTATATTGTCTCGGGTCTGGATGTTATGGTGCCACCGTTGTATCTGATTTCCATTACTCAAGTGCAATCAGCTTCTTATTTTGGGAACAGAGCAATGTATGTGATTGGTGTCCAATATTGGTGATGGATGAGTGGAAGCATCCAACGTTTAAATCATACGAAATACACATTACTATTTTGTAAAATACTGTTAAAACAAAAACTTGATGATTGTGAAACCGTAACGTAGCAAGTTCCGGCTATCATTTACGTCGCCAAAACATCCTGCAAGAGAAATGACCACAATTTCGCTACAAAAGAGCTTGAAACAATTTAGCACGGCCGACCTTCTCTGCCTTTTTAAGCCTCTAATATCCTCAACCACCCTAAATTGACCTCTCGACCTTTCTTACTCAGACCAATCATGCCCAATTTTCTCGAAACGTAGAGACCTATAAGAAGTGGTTCTGTAGGGGTATAGTGTCATCCTTTCAAACAAATGTCTGTCAATATGGACCCGTGATGAGGAATAGACACATGGTTTGCACAGATGATTTTAGGAATAATTGTTTTAAGCTGGCTTAAAGTTATTTTTTAGGTTTGGAATGTGTCTTTTACAAGAGAAATGCATTCGTGCTGCTAAAATAGTTGGTGGATCAATAATAAAATGTGTGCTCCTTAATGATGGTATTTGTTAAATAAAGAAATAGGTACTAATCTCACGTATCAATGATCATTTTTTTTAATCTCGTGTTCTTCTCGAAGTTTCCAAAATCAGAACATTCCTAATCATCAAAAAAACTAGGAAACAACTCCAATTTACCAGTCAAAGAGCCTGAATACCCATATCATGCTCATCTATACTAATATTATAAAGTTGAAAAGTTTGTTTGATTTTTAACGCGCTAATCTCAGGAACTATTGGACCGATTTGAAAATTTAGTTTGGGCCGGATAACTTATTTATCGAGGAAAACATTAAGCTGCGACGGGAGGGGAGAGAGCACCTCAAAACACGCGAGCGATGTCGCGGGGAACAGCTAGTACTGTATTTTCCTTGAAAACATTAATTACTAAAGTATTTTCATTACTATCCAACAAGCTATAGTAAAGCAGTGTAGTGAAATATAAGGAATAGCTAAGACAAACTCCGAAACGCTGCATTGTTAGATTTTAATCCCTGTATCTCGTCTCTCAGACGCCTATTATTTTACGAATACGTAACTAAGCCGCGGTATATCACCCAGATACAAACCCGAGGGTGAACTGTTATCAAATCAACGAAGGATAAACTCAGAATAATAATATTCGGCCTCCATTTGTAACATAAATTTGCATAAATTTATTCATAACGCATTTTTATTTCGTTCGTCGGAGGAAATTTCTTGCTCTGTCTAGTGCGGAAGTGAAATCACACAGCTATGCCACCTTTTCCCTTTAATGAAAAATCAAGATCTAGAGATAAAAGAGCCCTTGAGTTATGTTAAATATCGAATGTTTTTATTTTAAGATATGATCAGGTACATACTAATAAAAGAATTGTAAATCTCGTGTTTAATGTGCAACTGTAATTAACTTTTTCAAAAATACTTTTGTTTTGTAAATATCCGTTTATGTGTTAATTAACTGTGTAATAGCGTAATTTAAAAAGTAAACCAAGACAAGAACAAAAAATAGTACGGCATCTTCATGACAACACCTGAAGACTATGTGGTCCTGGAGACCCACAGCATGTCACAAAAGGAGTGAGGATGGTCTCCCTCGACGCAGAGAACCAGCATAGCCCTGCTGATGTTCAACAAGGTGTTCAATCGAACTAGAAGTTACCTAATTAACATAAACTATAGTAGGTAACGTTATAGAAAAAACAACTGCTTTTTGTAAGAATAGTATTAAACCATAACATACATAAAATAAAATTGGTAAGTAAACATTAATAACAACATATTGTCTTCTTATATAAGGTGCCAGTTGATAAAATATTTGCCAATTTATTATTTGTTGATTGAGAGTAATGGTTTTGTTAAAAGTGCTTAGACTGAGATTATGCTTAGTTTTGATAAGTTATTTACATATACAAACAATAAAGTAAATGTAAATACAAATGATTTATTTACTGTTTGTCATCACTGAAGTATAACCTGCATTTTATGTTTCTAATACAATTAAAAAAATAAATTTTAATTTTAATTTACAGGGTCTTATGGGGAATCGCTATGAGTCAGTCAGTGCCACTAACTTCAGCCAGAATTCACAAGGAAAGTCACTCATAGTCAGAGTCTGAATAGAAGCATGATGCTAACCCAGGCTGTTCGGAAAGTTGAATATTGAGTGTTGAACATTTTGAAATCAAGCATTATTGTTATTATTATCAGACTCAAATAATAACTGTGGTAGCTACATAAACATATTTGACTACAGTTAACCGGAGTAGTTGCCGACTGGCAGCAATAACACACTAGATAATTATAATTAAGATGAAATGAAATTGTACCGGGCTGATTTGTAATTTGTGTTGGAAATAAAGACAACTTTGCTTTATATTATTGTCATTTTAAATCTAACTGGCTGGAGTCCCATAAGAATAAACAAGCTAGGTTTGATTCAAACTTCTTCCTGGCTTTTTTCTAATATGTTGAACTTGAAGGACTTGCAGTGACACACATGGTGTGCAAGTGTAGAACTAGCTCTTAGCGCAGCGCTTTTGGCATATTCTTTCTAATTTGTGCTTCAATCTAGTGAACTTAATGAAAGTCTTGCAGTGACACACACACATGTTATGCAAGTGTTGGACTATGTTATGGCATGGCACTTCAACTGAACTTCCTCCGGTTTTAGGTATTTCCTCTCTATTTGTGATTAAATCTTGTCGACTTAATTGAAGTTGAAAGACACACATGTAAGGCAAGTTAGATGTCTTGCCACGGCACTTTGATATTTATGCACCTTTATGCATATTCTCTTTCATTTGTGCTTCAAAGATGTGAGCTTCATGAATCATCAACATCTAATAGTCGGGAATATTTTAACAACATTTCGTCAATTTAATCCTCTCGCTCTTCTTCTTTTCTTGGTAATGTCTTCTAAAATTGCTTCTTCAGTGAGGAGAGACTGCATAATTCCATCGTTGTTTGATAAAGTACTTTGAAACGATACCTGTACAGCTATCGTATGTTTTGAGGTTAATTTCCGAAACTCTTTACGTCAAAATTCGATCTATCGCCTGTCAGTCGCGGTTTCGTAGTAGCATTTTTCGACGAATACGTCAAAACAACGAGCTTCGTTTCCGATGTCGGATTCGAAGTGTTATATAGTAAGCAATCCTCCAAACGATAATCGTCTTGTCGGATATCGTATTTCGTAGTTGACCTGCAGACTCCGTTATTTTTATTCCGTTCCGGGGAACGATCGCCTCGTTGTAGAACCACAAAATGTTTTTATTAATTTAAATTAAAAGAATTGGTGAATTTTCAATTGGCACTAACAAACGATTAAAATAGAATCACTGGTCTCAAAAGGAATAAAACTAAGTATAAGTAAAAGTTGATACCCGTTGATTTTGTGAGCAATTCATTCGTCCTCAAATCTACGAGTATAGTAAATATTATAAACGGGGGAAAAACTTTCTTTTCGAGAACTTCCGTTGCGTACGCTGCGTGTTTGATACAATAAAATCTTGTATGACGGGTTTTTTCGCCTTTCAAAGTTCTACACCAGCATATGTCTATTCGATATGGTTTACTCACTAAAAAACATTTCTATGTTTATTAATTTGATAAAAAATAAAGTTCTATTTTAAAAGTTTTTAAATGCAAACGGATATTTCACCTTATCATAACTTGAAAAAATTTCGTTTGTCGCGAGAATCGTCCCCCAGGGTATGATTTCACTGACATGCTTCTTTCCTAATCTTTCTTGATTAACAAGAGCATGTTTATTTCAATACAAACAAGTAGTATTTACTTGTGATGTCGTGAAAAATGTACGATCGCGCTCTCTCGCGCCTGATTCCGTTGCACACACGTCACGTCTTTGCGTCGTGTGGTCAAGCGATTCTCGATTAAACCTGGTTAGGTATAAAGAGCTCGACCGCATGTACATTTAAGACTGACAAGATTGCTGACTCTTGCAAGACTGCTTCATCACTGAGATCATCATTCACTATTATAGAATTGTGCATACTTGAATATTAAGTGTTACTTACTATAGTTAGCTCTTGCAAGACTGCTTCATCACTGAGATCATCATTCACTATTATAGAATTGTGCATACTTGAATATTAAGTGTTACTTACTATAGTTAGCTTTCGACTCACACCACTCACCTGAATGCATTCAGTTACATTACTGTTATATGATACCCCAATTAATCTCAGCTATACCAACAAATACGCAGAACATGTTTAATCCCTCAAGCGTATGTGAACGAGACACAATGCAAATTCTATTGTTATGCGGTTGCCTGCAACCGCTCGGGTGTTGAAGCATTAAAAATAAATATTTAACATTTTACCTAGAGCTTGTTTGACAATAAATTGTTTGACAGTTGATGATTCTTAGTTAAGTATTGGCTTAAATGACTATTAAAAGGAAATTGTAAACTGTTATTAGTATTACAGCTACAGCTGTTGGTTGTCATAAATAAATAAAAATTAGGATGAAATCTGACAGCAGCGGGATGATCACATATTAACATATAGTTATGTGAATCCTAACCATGCAATAAGCTGTTTTCTTCCATCACTTTTCAGCTCTTCCTAAAGTGCATTAGGATAGCTTTCGGATCATTTTTGTTTTCACGTTGGTGGAAAACCATTAACAAAGAAAAAAACTAAACACTCTGTTAAGCTACGACTTTTAGGCAGAAGCTGGAAATTGAAAAATTATGTACTGTAAATTGCAAATTGCACTTGTAAAAAGCAACTTTGGCTGTGTGACAGACGAGGAATCGAACCCCGTGTCTTACGCAATCCGGGCGTATGCCTATACCACTCGGCCACCGTCACATTAGCAAGCCTGTTGAATTTTACAAGCGCTTTCTTTAACGCGTAGGCTGCGTGACGTCATCAATGTTGCGAGATTGCTAAAGAAAGCGCTTGCAAAATTCAACAGGCTTGCTAATGTGACGGTGGCCGAATGGTATAGGCATACGCCCGGATTGCGTAAGACACGGGGTTCGATTCCTCGTCTGTCACACAGCCAAAGTTGCTTTTTACAAGTGCAATTTGCAATTTATATTATTAAGTTTGTATAGTGACAAAACACTATAAAACAAAAAATAATTATAAATTATGTACTGTTTAGGGCACCTGCATTGATACTAACGCGCGTTAACATCGACGCAGTCGCGCTGCTGCATCGACGCTAACGCGCGATTACATCGATGCTAACGCGCGATTGCATCGATACTAAATTAAATCTGTTCATTGCGTGTAATTGATCAATCGATGCTAAAAGTCGCAGTGTTTAAAGGGTCTTAGATTTTAAAATAATGGCATTGTTTATACAGTGTTTTGCTTTTTTTCTATGTCAATGGTTTTCCGCCAACGTGAAAACTACTCTCTAAACAGCAAAAGAACTAAAAGTTCTTTTAAAGTTCTTTTAAAGTTACTTTAAAGTTCTTTCAGAGCATCAGCTCTGATAGCACAAAATGGTGACAAAAAAAAACTAAATTAACGCAAGCGCCATCTAATGACAATAAAACTGCTCAGTGGTCCTAAGAAAATCTTTAGAATTTACTTCCCTCTTCCCACATTGAGGTCATTTCGCATTTATGCCATCGCGACATTTATAACAAGTGTGCCATTTTCTCAATCCTTCTCCATCCGAACTAACTGTTTAATGCGCTCTCGTGTAACGTTGTATATTTTTGTCTAAGTTCGCGTGAAACGAAAAGCTAAATGGATGTAGGACTTCAGTCCATATTTTGGCATAGATAAGATGGATGGTGACACTGACATGTGTCAAGTGTGACAGCTGCTTTTTTTTCCGGTGCCGCACTGTTGGTCGTGCGTCGGAGTGGAACGTGTCTTAATATGTAATTAATTAAAGAAATGTGATTACGGGGCACGCCCCAAATTATTTTGTAGTTTGATAGTTACTCCTGGTAAGTATCTGCAGAAAGGTTTGCGTTGAATTTTGTTTGTTGCGAGACATTTCTTAGAGTCTGAGCACATGGTTCTTTTTATCGTTTCAGACGCCGCCAACATGTCAATTTGGATGAATTAATTTCAAAAATGATTTGATATAAATGACTGGAAAATGGTAAGTATTTCGGGGAAACTCCTTTGGAAATCCTTGTAAAGAAAATGTAGCCTACCTACATCTGGGCATATTGTATTGAGAGTTGTAATTTTTATCATTTCAGGTCTCAAATAGAAAAATTAGCATAAATGTTTAGTAATTAATTCCGAAATTATATGGCGAGCCAGCTTTTGCAGGTATTAAATTGGTTTATTATAGATTTCATAAATAGGGTGATGAAAAGTATAACCACCCTCACTTAGAAAAAAAAATTGGTTGTTAACTAGAACTTTCTTTTATTTCTAGGTTTCGCTTTTGATATGTGTCTGTAAGTTGAACAGTCACAATTTGGTGATCATGTTGTAACCTCAGGTAAATATTTATTATGAAAAGTTAGTGTTTTTTAACTTTTACTTTGGTTTGTGCGTTGAACTAACCTTTTGTAAATTCTTTTCAGTGACCTTACTTAGACCTTACTAAGACCTTACTTAGACCTCATTTGGATTAATTTTTGAAGTCAGAACTTCCTTATGGATTGATTTGCTTCTTGTCTGCTGTTTTGAGGATGGATCGGTATCGGTGAAATTTTGGGGTAATGTTGCAGAATTGTTTGTAGTTTGATGCAACAAAGATTTGAAATAGTAACCTCCGTTGAAATCCAAGGTTGGTTTTCTTGTATTTACTTTAACTTAGGAAAAGTGGGATAATTTAGCTATTAATTTAGGCATAATTTAGGAATCCCTTTGAGGATAAATTTTGGAATTTATTTAGGTAATTAAACACTTAAATTGGTGGTTTATCTTTATTTAATTAGAAATTTGGAACATTAAGATTTGTAATAGTATAGATATTGATAACTAAATTAGAACCTAACCTAGTCTCAACTGTATTCTGAGCTACTAAGTTTTGTATTTGATTTTTTTGAAGGTGTTAAAAGGAAATTGTGAAATAGCAAATTTGAATAAACTTTTGTTGCCAAATGCTATACCCGGATTTCTTTATTTCATTCGAATATTAGTACCTTTTAAACACCCTTTGTCCACACTAGCCGGGAGTGACTGCGACAAATGGCGCCCAACTTTAGAATTAGTTATTAGTACAATTTTGAGCACTTTGTTGTTAGAATTTTTTTGGAATGCTAATTAACCACCATATTATTTAGCTTAGGTTTATTTTGCCTGTGTTACTAACTGGTTAGGAATTATCCCACAAGTTTAGTGTTGCATCAAACAATTTGTATTTACTAACCAAATAAAAGTTATTGTTATGGTGTAAACCTTATTTTGTGAAATCCCAAAACCTTTTGTTTGCTTTTACCTAGCATTAATGAAATTCTCTAAACCTGTATATGTATTGAGGTATATTTTGTATTTGTTTTGATTGTGATATTTTCACACCTATTTTAACCATTATAACTTTGTTGTAAAAAGAAAACATTTGCCTAGGTCACAACTTGTAAAAATATAAACCACCAAAAGAAATAGTAAATAATTTGATTTAACAGTGATATAACAGTGTAATTTATATAAGTTTGCATTGCAAATTAGTTGAAAAAATTGAAATTTAATAATGGCTTGTAAGGAAGTTATTCCGTCACATTTAAATAAAGATGAATTGGTATATGAAGTCAAAATTAGAGAGGAGACACCAGAAAGTACAGTTGATGCTCTTAGAAAACAATTGAGAAATTTGCTGAATGATAATCCTTCGGATCAAATATCAGAAACTGATTTGGATCCAAAAGAGGAGTTAGTAGTCATTGAACAAAAACTTAAAGATTTACAAGAAAATATCATTAAACAGAGTAGGTCACCTTCTGGTTCTTCACTAAATAGATCAAAAACATTAGCTTGCCACTTACATTACAGGTTGAAGAGGGTTGCAGTGGAGGATGTTTCAATAAAACAAAAGGTAAGTTTTTGTTTCGGTTCATTAAAAACTTTACTTGCCATGTTGGAACAAACAACTTCTAGCAACATAGAGGAGGAAGACGTTGAAGTCAGGGATCTTCAGGTAGAAAAATTGGCTGTTACAGATGGCAGTCAAGTTGGTGACAAATGTGTTTCGAAGTGGAACGTTCGGTTCAATGGTGTTTCAGATCCGAGATCTTTCCTTGATCGGGTTGAAGACTTGCAAAGAGCTGACGGGGTTTCTGACCAGAAACTTTTAAATTCTGCAGCACGACTTTTTGTAGACCAGGCACTGATTTGGTATAGGGCAGTGCGTTCAAATGTGTCATCGTGGAGTGAACTTAAATCTTTATTGTTGGAGGATTTTAGTGTTGTGGATTACGATTACAAGCTCTTAGGTGAGATTCGTCTTCGCACACAGGGAACGGATGAACCGCTTCATATTTACTTTTCTATAATGAAGTGTATGTTTGACAGGTTGAGAAAACAGCTTCCTGAAACAGAAAAATTAGAGATTTTACTTCGTAATATTAGACCATTCTATTCACAGCAGTTGGCTTTTGTTGAGGTTACTTCGGTAGATGAGTTGTTGCGTAGATGCAAGGTCATTGAGGTTACGCGTCAGCGTTGTTTGGATTTTTCTGAACCGGAAAAACAAAAGTTTTCGGTACTTACGTCTGAGTTTTTGTATAAACCGAAAAAGCAGTCACAATTTTCTTCGGTAGCTAGTGTTTCGAAGCAAAGTGTCAAACACGATTTGAAAGTAAATAATGTGGAAAGTAGTGACAGCAATGTTTCGAGTGTTTCCGGTGCTACCAAGAGTAAAAAACTTTGTTTTAAATGTGGTAAACCTAACCACAATTTTAAATTGTGCAAAACCTACACAAATGGAAATTTTAAACCATTGTCATGCTTCAAGTGTGGTAAAGATGGTCATTTTGCTAGAAATTGCTTAAATAAAATAGGCGAACAGGCTAAAGATCCAAAAAACTAGGCAGCTTGGACTGTAACAATAACATTGTAGAAAATAATAAATGCTTAGATTCAGTTAGGAAGTACTACAGTTTTAGCTCAATTGCTACAGTCCGGTTTGCAACAAATAAGGATGATGTTCGGCCGTATCTAAAATTTAAGATTCAGGATTTGGAAACGATTGGTTTGTTGGACTCTGGTGCTTGTGTTTCAATTTTAGGAAATAATTCGCATACACACTTTGAAAATTTGGGTTTTACGTTCGTGCATGAACAAAATATGTCGTGTAGTGTTGCGAATGGTTGTAAGTTGGAAACAATTGGACGTTTTTATTTGCCAGTGACGTTCAACAATCAAACTCATGTTATTCAGTTTTATGTTATTCCGTCAGTAGTTTCTGATGTGATATTAGGTTGTGACTTTTGGAAACGATTTAACTTGGCCCCTGAAATTTTTGAACGTATTGATTATAGAAGATCCCCGGAACATATTTTTTCGTATAACATTTTGACAAATTCAGATCAGTTTCACTGTATAACACCTTATGGCAATTTGACTCCAGAACAACGTGAGCTTGCAGCTACTGTGATTGACAAGTTTGAGGAGATTTCAACTGAAAAGGCAGGTTTAGGTAGGACAACACTGATTGAACATGTGATTGACACCGGTGATGCTGCACCTATTAAGGCCAGACAATATCCTTTGTCTCCAGAGAAAAAGGAAGCCTTAGGCAAGGAGTTAGACAGGATGTTGAGCCTTGATGTGGTAGCTCCAAGTGAAAGTCCATGGAACAATCCAGTACTTTTGGTCCCAAAGCCAAACGATGAATGGAGATTTTGTTTGGACAGTCGTAAGTTAAATGCTGTCACTAAAAGTGATTCTTATGGCATTCCATATATTCCTCAAATCTTAGACAGCTTAAAGGAAGCCAGGTTTCTGTCCTCTATTGATTTATCTTCTAGTTTTTGGCAAATCCCTTTAAATGCTGCGTCACAGGAAAAGACAACATTTACAGTTCCGGGTCGAGGTTCTTTTAAATTTAAAGTTATGGCCTTTGGTCTTTGTGGAGCTCCTTCTAGACAGCAAAGACTGATGGACATGCTGTTCAATCAGAACTTTTGTAGTGATATAGAGGGCGGTAAAGTATTTTGTTACATAGATGATATAATTATTTGTTCAAATTCGTTTTCTTGTCATCTTTTGTTGTTAAATCGAGTTTTGGAAAAACTTAAAATGGCTAACTTGACAATTAACAGGGAAAAATGCAAATTTTTTAGAGAATCTCTTAAATATCTGGGATATGTTATTGATGAGCATGGTTTAAGAACTGATCCTGGTAAAGTAGCATCTATAATGGAATTTAGAACACCAACTTCAGCTCATGATGTTAAAGTATTTTTAGGAATGTGCTCATGGTATCGCAGATTCATTCGGAACTTTTCAACAATAGCCGCGCCTTTAAACAGGTTGACTTCGAAGGGCAAAAATTCACCTCCGTTTAAATGGTCTGATGAAGCCGAAGAAGCCTTCAATAAGCTGAAGGATGCTTTAGTTACGGCACCTATTTTGGCTGTGCCTGATTTCAGTAAACCTTTCACGGTACACTGCGATGCTTCTGCGTACGGTTTGGGTGGTATGCTCGCTCAAGAAATTGATGGCCGTGAACATCCTATCGCTTACGTTAGCCGGTCATTGAACAAAGCTGAGCAAAACTATGGTGCAACCGAGCGGGAAGCTCTTGCGGTTATTTTTGCAGTTGAAAAATTTCAGGCATATTTGGGTTCTAGGAAATTCAAGGTTGTTACTGACCATTCCTCATTAAAATGGTTTCTTAAACTTGAAAACCCGTCGGGAAGATTAGCTCGTTGGGGTTGTCGCTTATCCCAGTTCAATTTTGAGATAGAGCATAGGAGAGGTACGGATAACGTAGTCCCTGATGCACTATCTAGACTTTTGCCTGTTAGTGTCATAAATGATGTAGAAACGTCACAAAAGGTCGATGATCCTTGGTATGACCGTTTGTTTAAAAATTGTCAGGATAACCCGACCAATGTCCCAAATTACCAAATTAAGGATGGTATACTGTACAGGTACAGTAAAGGTAAGTACAGTTTGACGTCAGAGTTTGATTGGAAGGAAGTCGTTCGTAAGGATCGCAGAGAAACAATTATCCGCGAGAATCATTCAGTACCGACAGCAGCACATTTAGGGGTATTTAAAACGCACAGAAAACTTTGTTTGAGATATTTTTGGCCCGGAATGTTTGCTGACGTGCAAAGATTCATTAAGAACTGTGATACTTGCGCTGCTTATAAACACTCCACCAGGCGAACTCTGGGGTTGATGGGTAATCCTAAGGTTTGTCAGAGACCATTCCAAGTGGTTTCCGTTGATTTAGTTGGTCCTCTACCCAGGTCACAATCAGGGTTTACCTTTTTGTTAGTTGTGACGTGTTGTTTTAGTAAATTCACTTTGTTATTTCCACTTAGGCGGGCTACTAGTGCGAATGTTGCAAAAAAATTTGAAAATCATGTTATATTAACCCATGGAGTTCCTGAAACCGTGATTGTGGATAACGGGACACAATTTACGGGATCAGAATTTAGGGAGTTACTGGTTCGTTACAACATTCCGAAACATCATTACACACCCAGATACACGCCCCAGGTAAACCTTGTGGAAAGGTACAACAAAACCGTGATGACTGCGGTAGCTTCTTTCGTTCAGGAAAACCATCGTTCGTGGGACAGACACCTGCACAAGATACAATTCGCAATCAATAGTGCTGTCAACGAATCGACTGGGTTTTCTCCATTCTTCCTAGTACATGCTAGGGAACCAGTCATCAACGGATCATTCTACAGGGATACCGAGGCGGAGTATTCAGTGAATATGCCTAGGGAGGAGTATGCCGGTGAGTTCGGTTGTTTAAAGGTTTTTTTTTTTGAAGTTTTTAGTGTCCGTGCTAGACATGCCACAAAATTTTGTTGTTTTAGGGCGCAGAAATGCGTTTTGATTTTTGGTTGGTGATGTAGTTTGGGAGTCCAGCTACACTCAAGTGATGCCCAATTTGGCACCAGTTTGTTTGTTTTTTGTTTGGTGTGGGATCACTGAGGTATTTTTCACCATTTTGTTTACGAGTTGGAGGCTATGGATGGTCGTTCACTCGATTCGTGGCATATTGAGGTTATTAAGACATAAGTTTTGATTCGACTAGAGTTTCTTTGGTTGTGTTTAAATTGATAAAAATTCTAAACACAAAAGTGATAGGGTACAGTTTTATTTAGATTGAGAAATAAAACTGTTTAGTTTTTGTATGATGAAGTATGAAAGGCGAGGTTGATAAGATGGTTTGCTTGTGGAAGAATGAAATTAATTTGTTTGTGGGTATGTTTTAGCGGAAACCCTTAAGTTAAGTCGCTTGAAACTTATGATTTTGAATTGTTGTCTAGCATGAGGTCGTTTTGGAATTATTTGAATGTGTTTTTTGCCCGATTTTGGACTTAATTAACTTTATAAGTAAATTTAGAAAATATAAAGAAATTACTTTGATATTGAGATTTTATTTTGAGGGCTTTTGGATAATTTTGAACAGAACATTCAATGTAGTTGATTTGTTTTTTTTGTGAGCTTTTGGATTATTTTGAACAGAACAATCTTTAATGGCGTTGACGTTGAGATCTTTAGGTATTTTGGGATGTTTTTAGATGGAATATTTTTAAACGGCGTTTTTGAGTAATATTTTCAGGTAACTATTTTGTATATTTTGAACAGAAAATCTTAAATAGCTTTGAGTTAAGATTTTTTTGAGGTATTGTCGATATTTTGGAATAGAATATTCTTAAATAGCGTTGATTTTGAGTTTTTTTTTTTGTAGATCTTTTGAATAATTTTGGCAGAGCAGCCTTAAATAACATAGGGTTAGCCTTTTTTGAGGTCCTTTGGGACATATTTTTTGGTATTTAATTTTGGACCTACAGTAATAGTTTGAATCCTTCTTGTGAAATTGTTTGCCCTATTAGTGTCAGTTTGAACTTGTTGGATAGTGGAAGGAAATTATTTTGATTTTATTTTGGCATTTGGTAACAGTACATATTTTTACAGTTACGGAAGCTGGGGACAGCTTTCGGTTCACTGTAGTGAACCTCTTTTCTTTGGGAGGGGGGTATTGTAACGTTGTATATTTTTGTCTAAGTTCGCGTGAAACGAAAAGCTAAATGGATGTAGGACTTCAGTCCATATTTTGGCATAGATAAGATGGATGGTGACACTGACATGTGTCAAGTGTGACAGCTGCTTTTTTTCCGGTGCCGCACTGTTGGTCGTGCGTCGGAGTGGAACGTGTCTTAATATGTAATTAATTAAAGAAATGTGATTACGGGGCACGCCCCAAATTATTTTGTAGTTTGATAGTTACTCCTGGTAAGTATCTGCAGAAAGGTTTGCGTTGAATTTTGTTTGTTGCGAGACATTTCTTAGAGTCTGAGCACATGGTTCTTTTTATCGTTTCAGACGCCGCCAATATGTCAATTTGGATGAATTAATTTCAAAAATGATTTGATATAAATGACTGGAAAATGGTAAGTATTTCGGGGAAACTCCTTTGGAAATCCTTGTAAAGAAAATGTACCTACATCTGGGCATATTGTATTGAGAGTTGTAATTTTTATCATTTCAGGTCTCAAATAGAAAAATTAGCATAAATGTTTAGTAATTAATTCAGAAATTATATGGCGAGCCAGCTTTTGCAGGTATTAAATTGGTTTATTATAGATTTCATAAATAGGGTGATGAAAAGTATAACCACCCTCACTTAGAAAAAAAAATTGGTTGTTAACTAGAACTTTCTTTTATTTCTAGGTTTCGCTTTTGATATGTGTCTGTAAGTTGAACAGTCACAATTTGGTGATCATGTTGTAACCTCAGGTAAATATTTATTATGAAAAGTTAGTGTTTTTTAACTTTTACTTTGGTTTGTGCGTTGAACTAACCTTTTGTAAATTCTTTTCAGTGACCTTACTTAGACCTTACTAAGACCTTACTTAGACCTCATTTGGATTAATTTTTGAAGTCAGAACTTCCTTATGGATTGATTTGCTTCTTGTCTGCTGTTTTGAGGATGGATCGGTATCGGTGAAATTTTGGGGTAATGTTGCAGAATTGTTTGTAGTTTGATGCAACAAAGATTTGAAATAGTAACCTCCGTTGAAATCCAAGGTTGGTTTTCTTGTATTTACTTTAACTTAGGAAAAGTGGGATAATTTAGCTATTAATTTAGGCATAATTTAGGAATCCCTTTGAGGATAAATTTTGGAATTTATTTAGGTAATTAAACACTTAAATTGGTGGTTTATCTTTATTTAATTAGAAATTTGGAACATTAAGATTTGTAATAGTATAGATATTGATAACTAAATTAGAACCTAACCTAGTCTCAACTGTATTCTGAGCTACTAAGTTTTGTATTTGATTTTTTTGAAGGTGTTAAAAGGAAATTGTGAAATAGCAAATTTGAATAAACTTTTGTTGCCAAATGCTATACCCGGATTTCTTTATTTCATTCGAATATTAGTACCTTTTAAACACCCTTTGTCCACACTAGCCGGGAGTGACTGCGACACTCGCGAAATAACGAAGGCGTTTAATCAAACTTGTCTTGATTTATATGAGACTAAAACGCTGAAATATTGTGAACGGTAAAGTCACAAAAACATTATATTTATTTTATTATCGTAACTTCACCGCCTTGAATGGTTTTTAGGGATCCGTAGCCGAATGGAAAAGAAACGGAACCCGTATAGTTTCGGCAAGTCTGCCCGTCTATTAGTACTACGAGTATTAGCATCTCACAAGTGAAACTTGACAGGTAGGTGTATCCTATTAACTAATTTACGATTCCCATACAAAAAAATACGTGTGAGAGGGGCTGTCATACATGAAAAAAAAAAAAACATACCTATGGGTGTGGGGTATCTATAGATAGATCCATCAAAATGACATGGAGGTTTTAACGCGTCCAAAGTGGTAAAATTGTCGTCGTCCCTCGTAACTTTGAACAAGGGTTGTGATTTAAAAAAATGCAAGATGTAGGTAGATCTTAACAAATACGTTCGCCTAAAATGGATTCCTCTGTAAAGGGTCAAAAGTTAATTTAAGACTCTTTAGTGCATTTTGGTTTTGAAGTCGGTTTTACTATTTTTAAGCCAATTTAGTTATAGTTGGCACAGAATCCTCAGTGCGCGAGTCCAACTCGCACTTGAATGGATTTTTATTGAAAATTTATCACTACAACCAAAAAAATAGACTTAACGTTATAGGCATTATCTTTCAGTCATACCTTTCGGCTAAGCAGAAATGAGTGTTTGGTTTAAAAGTTGGGTCACTGGTTCTATACTGGTGATTGATTGGATCGATCGCCCTATAACTTATTCCGAAAAAAAAAATTACAAAAACTCAAAATGAATGCTTATGCTTACCATTTACCAAATGATGGTATCTTCGCAATTGCCCTTATTGAGGTACAGACTTGGGGTGTTAACTCTTGAGAAGTGCTTGGCTTGATTAAGCATACTTCTACATTATTTTCGTATCCTCGTAAAATATCATTCTCTGGAAAGCGCAAGAATACGGCTGTATAAGTAGGTATCATTAACAAATTGTTCTACAAGCTCACTCGTCTTAACATACGGGAGAAGGTTTTGTTATAAAGCTATAAACATTATGTCTCTACGAAAAAATAGGACGTCAACCGCTTAATTTGATTTGTAGATTAGATACTGCGGATATGGAGTATATTAAGTTGCTAAGTACTTAGTCTTATAAAGAGACATGTTATGTAGATTGAAGCTGAGAGATAAAACAAAGCCATATACGTTCTTGAATCAAATGTGTTTGATAGCCAGTTACAATGCTTAATGTGACATTATCACAAATAAATATGATTTTAGATTTATTCTTCTTATGTCCAGGGTGTTATTATGGTGCGACGAGCAACACAGGAGTGGTTATACAAACGATACTGGTACAAAAAAATATCAAAAAAGGTAAAAATCTACAAAAATAATTTAATATTTCAATACTAACGAGCAAGTCAAAACTTTCAACACTAGGTCGCCTCTACATAGTTTACGTGCGAGCTACGCGTGAAGGTGCGAGTTTCCCCATTCGTATTGAATTTTATTCTAATATAATAATGAGGTTTAATTTGTAATACATGCATACAATTGAAAGAAAATATTTTTTCGAATAAGCATAACTCATATTACTTGAGTCTACCTTGAGTTGGATGTTAGTGACAAAAACAACAGCCTGTGATCTGGGTTGCCCAAAATTGTTTTGAGACTTTGGATAATCATTATCAGGTTAAGATAGCTACGTAGGTATACTCTGTAGTAGAACTACTGTTGTAAAAATGTCCTATGTTAAAAAACTAGTACAATGTGTTTTGGGTTTAGGGCGTTAATGATTAACACAATACTGCAAATTCACGGCACAAACAATGTGACCGAAGCTTTCAGCGGAAGACCCTCAGACAAATAGCATTACGCTTCTTTGGGACTCGAAAATTCGGCTTCCCCCGAAAAAGGCTTTCAGAACGTCATTAATCCAAAGTAAGGGGTAAGGAGTAGTGTTGCCAGCTGCTGGGTGTCATTAAATAAATAAATGAATCATTTATTTAAGACGTTACAGTACCATTAAATAAATACCTCATACAACTTGTAATGTTAAATGCGCAAAACCTCAGACACCCCTAATGATATTAAATTGACCTAAAACTGAAAGAAAAAAATTAATGATTAATAATTAAAGATTTTATGCTATGTATTAGTTTTACTGGAACTTCTGATCAATTCTTGCTCTGGGGACGACACTCTGTCGAGAGAGGAGTCGTTAGATATTCACCGGGCCGCTGCGCCGCGCGGATATTATTATAATTACTATCTACGCTGACTGAACTGAACTAACAATTGCTTGTTTAAGTATTTTAGCGGGTTTGGTGCATGTGTTGACTTGTTCTACTAAAAAACCGGCCAAGTGCGAGTCGGACTCGCGCACTGAGGGTTCCGTGCCAACTTTAACTGAATTAGGGATCTACTTGCTTCTACTAAGCTTAAATACTACAATATTTTGTTGACAGCAGATATAACTTTGTTTTTCATAGTGTTTATATGAAGTACAAAGCTAGGTTTACGGTTGTTGAAAATGTGCTATATCTCAACTACTGGTTCGATCCCGTCCGAACTGAACGTCCCGTCTGAACTAATTTTCGTTGAAAGTATTTGTTAAGGTCTACATTACGTATTTTTTTAAAAATTTTCACTTGCTTAGTTGAGAAATCAGATGGGGGGACGCCCATTTTACCACTTTGGAAGCGTCTAGCTCTGAAACGTTAGACTTTAAAAGAAAATGGTTTTAAAAACCCCACACGTATAGGTTTGACTAAAAATTTTTTTTTCGGTTTTAGTTTTATGTATGAGAGCCCCCCTTTAAGTATCATTATTTTTTATTTTTTGTATAAGAATCGTAAAGCGGTAAACAGGATACATTTTTCTACCAAATTTCAACAGTGTGATGCTTATAGTTACAGAATAAAATGGCTGTGACATACGGACGGACGGACAGACAGACAGACTTGACGAAACTATAAGGGTTCCGTTTTTTGCCATTCGGCTACGGAACCCTAAAAACACTATACATGTCTTTTAAATTTGGGGGGTTTCCCTCGATTACACCAAGATCTCTTTATCAAATCCTGAATTGGCAAAAATGGGACCAATTTCTAGTAGGTATAACCTTTATATAGGCGAAAAAGGCGGTCGCCAAAGGACTGAGATATGAGGTAACATAGATACAAAAAAACACAGTCGAATTGATAACCTCCTCCTTTTTTGAAGTCGGTTAAAAATGATGACGTACAAGCTTAGTTATGAATGCATGGCTCAATCCATAAAGGTTGACTTTTTGGAAGACTTCACGTCTGATAGTCACCATTTTGTGCTAGCAGAGCTGATAGTGGAACTCCTTAAGTTCTTTAGTTTTTTTGAGTGCAGTGATTATGATGCCAGAACGTTTGGTTAGTTACTTTGAAGCTTATATAAGAACAGAGTCAAAATTTAAATTATTATTTATTCGGTGCCATCTTTTAGCCATCTCAAGTATAATCCATCAGGGCAACAAATCCCAAAAAAGAATTGTTTGCCTAAAGTTTGGTTCTTTTTTGAAAGAGTCAAGAGTTTATTTGAAACTTTTTACTGCAATTGGTCTTTGAAGCCGATTTAAACTTTTTTTGCATTATTGTCATTAAACTAAGACAAAAAAAAGATTAACTTTTAGTAACTTTAATCGGTATAACTGGATTACGCGATCAAATTTCGAAATTATGAACTATCGATACCTTCACTTCTCTACGTACTATTAGGAACAGCAATGTGTCCTGTAATTGAATTCCATCCGGCATTATATCTGCCCGATTAAGGACTGGCTACTAAAGTTAGAACGCTAGAATGGCTGTTCAAACCTCTTGAATACATTATTATAACAATTAAAATAGCAAGCAATTATTGAATTTCAGAGACATAAAAGATAATGCATCTAATCTCAACATACCTAGAGGTACATGTTAAAAAAACGGCTAAGTGCGAGTCCGACTCGCGCACTGAGGGTTCCGTGCCAGCTTTACCTGAAATAGGTATCAACTTACTTCTACTAAGTTAAAATATCACAATATTTTGTTGACAGCAAAAATAGCTTTGTTTTTCATAGTGCTTGTATGAAAAACAAAGTAATGTTAGCGGTTGTTTAAAATGTGCTATATCTCAAAAACTAATAGTTCGATCCCCTACAAACCAATTTTAGTTGAAAGTATTTGTTAAGATCTTCATTAAATTATTTTCAAAATTTACACTCGCTTAGTTAAGAAGTTAAAGGGGGGAGTTAAACCTCCACTGCATTTTAAAAGACATATCCATAGATACCCCTCACGCATAGGTTTGACCAAAAATTGTGATTTTAGTTTCATGTATGTTCCCTTAAATATCATTACCTTTTATTTCTATATTGTATAAGAATCTTAAAGCTATTAACAAGATACATTTTATTACCAAATTTCAACAGTGTGATGCTTATAATTACAGAATAAAGTTGAAACCTTTACACACAGTGCTACTTTATCGCAAGAATATTTCAACCGCAAATTCATTCAATTCCATCGATTGTTCTACCTGCACACGATATACCCCTTACACATTGCGACTTTTAGCAGCGGTAAAAGCTCAACTTTTTTTGCAATCGCCGTACTTAAAGTAATAAGATGGACCTTAATGGCATCTTTAACTGTTTTTATTAGTCAAATGTATCACAAATACAACACGTAACAGTAATATTGGATTACTTCCTCGAATTCAAACGATGCTAACAACTACAAAAAATAAAGAGTTGTATGTTATATTGAATTCAAATATCAAGCTTATTCTTCCAAAGGCTTATTTTTACCTAGCCATTACAGTCCTACTGCAGGGCAAAGACCTGGCCCAAACTTCTCCAGTGGTCGCGGTTACCGATCTGAGCTGACTAGTCTTCGCAGAAGTGGTCTAGATCATCTCGCCATCGTTTTCAGGGTGTGCCTCTCGGACGACATCAGTAGGCAGCCATTGGGCGACGATCTTGGTCCATTTTTAGGGCTCACTTTGTTCACGTGGCCTTCCCAGCCCCATTTAAGCCTAGCGGTCTTTACACCTACGTCCGCTATACCAGTTATAGATCGGATTATGGTGTTCCGAATCCGATCCGACCTCTTAATCCCCAGAACGCTCCATACCTCAAGCTTGAATTTTCGGCTTTTGGTCAGCGACCAAGTTTGTGCACCGTAGGTTAGGACAGGTAAAATACTAACGTCGATAACTTGTTAATCAATCGATGTTATTATTAATTGTAAGCGGTAACCCGCGACTGCGTACGCGCTATAAATAAGCTATCCAACACATAATTATTATTTTTTCAAATCGGTTTTCAGGTTCCTGAGATTAGCGCGTTCAAACAAACAAACCAACTCTTCAGCTTTATAATATTAATAAATATATTATTTTTGAAGTGTTTTTATAACAACCAACATTTGAATTTAACATGTCACGTTTTCTAAACGGTCCATATTTTGCTTATAATCCAATTATCAAGGACGGTAACATGCACAACTGCTAATTATTGAACCTTGGGTATTTCTTGTATCATTTTTCATTGAGGAAGTGTGGTAGTAGCAGAAGGCAGCAACTTTATATTTTTTAGTATGTCGGAACAATGCGGGTTGGTACCTAAAGCATAAAAATCCAGGAAGCCTATTGCGTTGCAGCTTTGCCAGGTAAGCAGCTATGCTTTTCGGACAAATTAGCAATTCGTATTGCAATTTCGCATTATTTGAAGACCTCCGTGTTGCAGTGGCTAATCACGCTGTGTTGCAAGGCGTCGCCGCTCCGAGGTCCCGGGTTAGATTTTCGGTCAGGTCAACATGGATATCAAATTTTTCTATATCGTCTCGGGTGTGGGTGTTTTGGTACCACCATTGTGTCTAATTTCCATAACACAAGTGCTACTTACTTTGAGATCAGAGCAATGAATGTGATTGGTGTCCAATATATTAAATTTATAATATATAAAATTATTACAATTAAACAAATATAATAATATTTTTACTTTTGTATTAATATTGTTATACTGATAACACTCGTTTACATTGAGTGGAAATAGAACTACCTGGAGATTGAACGGTTTAAGTTGGATCCAATACGCCCCGAGTAATCTGAATGAGCAGATTCTTAATATTCTTCTTGATCACTTCTACTGGTGAATCTTATTCAATTTATGAAGGTAAATTTTAGGTTAAGGTATAGCACATAACTTTATTCAATTATATGGTTTACATGTATTAATTAGCGAAAAGAAACTTTTGTGTTCAGCAATAATGAGAATCTATTAAACGTGATATAATTCACAAATCTGTATTCTGTTGTATCTTCTATATATTTAATAAAAAATATACAGAAATTCGTAGAAAAATAACATCATGTACATAGCTTAATCCAAGCGCATCATTTCCGTTAGAACTTCTCAAAGCGCTACAATAAAGTTTTCAGTGGCAAAGAGATTTCTTTTAGTATCATTAGGTTTATGGACAATGTTCTGTCGGAGACTGCGAAGCATTGGTACTCACACTTTTTATTTTTACTGTGTGACTGCGGTACTTCTAACTTTCACTATATTAATATAAAGGGTTAATATTCTACAACCAGAGCTTTTATTAAGATGTATAATTAAGCCAATGCAATTGATGTTCTTATTTTGATATTGAGTAGCTTCTACGCATATTAAGCACTGCCGACCTAAGTTATAAGCCATAAAATTAGGCACAATCCTCCAATCATAATATGACCTTTAAAGCCGACCTAGTGCGATGACTCGCACTAGACTTGACTCTCTCACTGACCTGATACTCGCACTGACTTAGTTAGGTACATCTACTATGTATGTAAGCACATTTTTTGCCCTAATATGTCCTGTAAAATATAATAAGGTTTTCCCTAAGTGGTTTTGATTCCCTTGAAATCATAATGTATCCGAAATCAGGAGACTGAAGTGGTACATCTTTGATGGCAATGACTCACATTTGTGATTTATTTTAAGCTAAAAGAATAGAAAAATATACAGGGTGTCCCAAAACTCGACGTCAACCCGGAACCGGATGAAAAGGCAAGTCATGCTGGTTATCAGAAAAAAAAAACTAAGTTGCATGATTTCAAAATTAAGGTTTTTTTTAAATTAAAAAATGTGTTTTGTTAATTAAGAAAAAATTGATAAAAATTGGGTTTTAAAGATATTTTTTTTGTCCACGATAGCAGCTTCAACTTAACAAGTAACATACCATTTTGGAATCCATGCTAAATGCGCCAACTTTTGACATAACTTGCCAACCTCGCGTAGTACATTTTTTTAATACAGTCAGTTAAAACTAAGCGATTTTTTATTTTGATTTTTTTTCTAGGTAATAAGTTCTTTTTTTTATGCAATCTAGAGCAGCTGGTTTTAAAATGTTGATTACAGTTTAGAGAAGCATTATTTAGGGTTACACAGCAAAAAAAAGTAAAAAAAAAGTAAAGATTTGTTGCAACAGCAGTAAAAAGACTGTCACAGAGTCTGTAATTTTGCGTTTTTACAATTTTGAAATCATGCAACTTAGATTTTTTTATTTTATTTTTTTGACAACCAGCATGACTATCCTTTTCGTCCGGTTCCGGGTTGACGTCGAGTTTTGGGACACCCTATATTTGACAACACTTTTAGTTCCTTAATATCTTATTACGTTTTGAAGGAAAAAAAGCGTAAATTAACATGAACATTATTTGCGAGAGCAAAGTTCAAAAACTGAGATTTTTGGACTACAACTCTGTAATTTGTTTTCTTATCATATCCGTAATAGTATTTCTTTTAAATTCATCATATATACTACTACTGTGTTTTTTTTTAAATTGGGAGAGGGTAGGACATTGGACTCTAACTAAAATTGTTGTCTAACGAATTTTATGGAAATAGGCCACTTTATCGAAACAATCAATAGAAAACTTATAAACGTTTCAAAATACATTTTCAAAGATGGGTTAGGAAAGAAAAAAAAAACAACCCCACGTTACTTGTGTAAGAGTAAATACGCCAAAAAATATATTTTTCAGCAGATTGGTTGTACAAACGATTCTAATGTTAAACAAAATATACAGGGTGACTTTTTTATCAGTACCAATATTTTGTGTAGAGACTCCACTGACGACTATGAACAACTTTTACTATGGGGGCAATAGCGAAATCGAGAAAAAAAAATCAGCTGTTCCATACAATTTGACCGCGCGCCAATTGAACTTTTGTATTTTGATATGAGTGCGAGTTTCCCTAATCGTTTCGATTTTTGATGGATGTTGAGAAGTGGTTTTCTTTTATAAAACTTGCATATAATTCGACGACGTATTTGATATATTGGTTAGAGCTCCTGACTATTAAGCCGGTCGTCGCGGGTTCGAATCCCGCAAGGGGCAAATGTTTGTGTGATGAGCATGAACATTTCTTCCTGAGTCATGGATGTTTAATATGTATTTAAGTATTTATGGGCTACTCCCCCGTCATAATCATTGTCTGGTATAAGTAACACAAGGAAGTAAATTCCTAACTTCGAAACCACGACAATTGGTGTATTGCCTGGCTCATATTTATTATTTAATTGAAAGATTTTTTTAAACAAGCATATTATCATCCCTGAGTTAGATGTCACTGACCAAAACAACACCCTGTATAGAGGTAGCTTATAGTATATACCCAGCTATTCAGACGTTGACAAAGCCTGTGGATGGAGGTGATGTTTATCTTTAAGTTAATTGTTTGAATACTTTTAACTTTGATATCAATGATTCTATATGGGCTATTCCATGGATCCTTAACCTTCATACTACATCCTTAAAAAGAAAAAACACAAAATATCGAGGCTCACTACGAAAATCAATACACTTCTCTGTTCTTGAAGAAGTTGGCAAGTAATTAAAATACTTGACCGAACTAATCTCAAGTAAATTAAGTTTTTACCAGTTAACACTTTAGACTTCTTGTTCTGGGGGTTAGCCTGGTACAGTCGACAACGAAAGCTTTGTGTGTCTGATCAATATATCCTTTCCTTAATGTCCTTTGGACATTCCCACACATCGCCATCTAGTCCCAAAGTAAGCTACTCAAAGCTTGTATTATGGGTGCCAGACAACGGTTATAATACTTAAATACTTTTTGTTTGTAAATACATACATGATATACATAGAAAACACCAATAGAAACAGACATGTTCATGCACACAAATGTTTGTATTGTACGGGGATCGAACCCGCACCCGCTGCGTAGTAGGCTATTTCTCGCTCACTACACCAGACGGGTCGTCAAAGATCAATAAAAAACACTAGATGGCGTGTGCAATATTTTATTTATTTATGTTAGTATTTATATTATAAACAGTGCTCCTGTCACGTTGAATGGCACCTTACTTCCACATAGCGACAACATCAAATATCTAGGGATGCACTTGGATCGCAGGCTCAACTGAAGGCAGCACAACACATCAAAACGAAACGAGATTAATTTTAAATACTAAGGTCCCTACTGGCTTCTAGGCAGAAGCTCAACACGGGTTCCCTCTATCTGGCAGAATCTTTTTGCTCCGAAAGTCACTTGGCATAACACACTTCGCCTCTGCGGCTGAGGCTGGCCAGCTTTCAAACCACCTGCTCCCCAGCTCGCGGGCTGCCTCACCTCTCCGCGCCTACGCAATTTTGAATTACACTGTAGGGGTGGGGCAAACAAGACTGCGTGGAGTCGAATTTGCACCGATTCGTTGCTGTCACTATTTTTTTGATATATATTTTTGATATTGTCGCTATGTGGAAGTAAGGTGCCATTCAACGTGACAGGAGCACTGTTTATAATATAATAATTAATATAAATGAAAAAAATATTGCACACGCCATCTAGTGTTTTTTTATTGATCTTTGACGACTCGTCTGGTGTATCTGGGACCGTGTACTCGTATAGTACCGCTACTCACCGCTTGATGGCGCTGGATTTAGGTGTTAACATTGGGTTTTCCCAATGCTTAAAGACTCGTTCTAAACTTTGATTCTATATCTCCGACCTAGAGACATTCTTGTGACTTAAAAGACGGCATTCAGCTCTTGGAACGCTCTTATAGGCATTACTAGTACACTCATACAGTGTCCACAACGCAGCAGAGCAATGCTGCCAACTGCAGGCGCTATTGAGCACTCAGTTAATCGTCTAATTGTAAACTTCTTTACCAAAATAATTAACATTGTCGTCGAAGGCTGTTATCGTGTTATACCCCAGCATATTGTTGTTTTGTTTCAACAAACTCGTTCTGAAGATAGTTTAACCTTCTAGTTGTACCCAAACTTCAAGTACATTATCAAAACTCATATTTATCAGCGCTATCTGTGGCATTAAGTAAAAATAATAGCCAATTCTCATCTATAAAATGTTGTACACATAAGACACTTTACCATAGTACAGCCCACAACTTTTGATGAGCAAACCATAGGTACCAACACGTATAAGGAGTTTATTTTGTGCATAACTTGCGTTTAATAAATCCAATCTGCATTAGCGTTTGCATTCGATAGAGCTTGAAAAATCGTAAAAATTGGTATAATAACTCGTTTTCATAACACCGGCCAAGTGCGAGTCGGACTCGCGCACTGAGGGTTCCGTGCCAACTTTATCTGAATCAGGGAATAGCATTTGTTTCTA
Organism: Pyrausta purpuralis; assembly: GCA_963924145.1. Lineage (NCBI taxonomy): Eukaryota > Metazoa > Arthropoda > Insecta > Lepidoptera > Crambidae > Pyrausta > Pyrausta purpuralis. The sequence continues at coordinate 22,035,354 of OZ001649.1, forward strand.
TTAATGGTATTCTCTACTCATTTTGGGTAAATGATATCACAGCTTTGTGTTTCTCTCATAGCATAACGATGACATAGAAGTATCTTATAAAATGGTACAGTTTGTATAAGGTTACTTTATTGCACAATAATAAAATTTTGTACAAAAGGTGGACTTAACGCCATATAGCGTTCTCTACCAGTCATGCCTTTGGGCTAAACAGAAATGATTGTGGGCGGTGCGACAAAGAAACAAAATTAATTATATACAAACAAAAGTCCCAAATAAATACAATTAATACTTACATAATATTACACATACATAACATAAGCAATAAAATAAATACATTAATAATACATACATATACTATATGTATATATACTATATATTATGACGAACGTTGTAGATAGATGTTATGGAGATGATTCCGATATATGAAGGAAGTGTGCACGGACGTGTCTCTTGAATGTGAACTTACTGGGAGCTTGTTGAATATTTGCCGGAAGGGCATTCCAAAGACGAATGGCTTGGACAAGAAAAGAGTTTGAGACAAAACCTGTGCGGTGTGAGCAAGGATTTTCAAGCGATGAAAATCCTTGCTCCAAATACAGCTTTTATTTCTACTAACAAATATATTGCAATTGCCAGAAATAGCTGTCTCATAGCGAGCTCATTCGATTATATCGAGTAAACTATATCAAATCGGAATAGAAATGGAATACTAATCGATGTAGGAAAGCAGTCGGTTGGCGGCCGGCCAAACTCAGGTTACGTGGCGTTTTGCAGTGGTCGCCTACTATTATACACTCTAAATGCTTATTGCAAACTGGACCGCTAGTGATCGGTCGCTGTGGAAAGCCGTGGGGGAGGCCTATGTTCAGCAGTGGACGTCCTTTGGCTGATAATGATGATGATGATGATGAATGCTTATTAAAAATCTTCTTTTGATGCAAAATACATAATATTACAAACTTTATATAAATAATCTAGGTCACATTAAAATTGAACAAAGCAACGAGTCTTTACAATATTACACTTTAATAAATTCATAACGGAGAAATTGGTTAAAGAGACTAATGTTAGTTAGTAAACATTATAGTAGTATGCTCAAAAAATATAAATATTGCAATTAATTTTTCTGATAATAAAATGGTCTAACTATAACCTTTCAATAAAGTTGTCTAATGGAAGCTATGATATTTAATGTCCATAATAAAGCACATAAACCATCTATGGCAAGCTATTTGACGATCGTAAGATCTGATATGAGGATTACTATGTACTTTATTTTGCCATTTTAAATTCATTCTGTTAACCCTTACGATCCCTGGCGTACTGCAACCCGTATAACCGTTGTGTCAATCGCTTCACGTGTTCAGCAGTTGAGACCCACTTCACGCGTCTTGATTGTCTTTACTTCGGCTTAGCACATTCGATTGTACGTGAGTTTGGGGCTTACTGTTTTTAGCAAACTTGTTCAGAAAATACTACTGTTTCTTTTTACAGTTTTCAAAACTCCTCTTCTGCTTGTACCTCATAATACGACACGAAATTTTATTATCCGTAAGTTACTGCATGTAGGTTAACTACGACAACTTAATTTACATAGATTCAAAACGTCTGCTTTTTCATTGTTTTCATAAAAATAAGACTATAACTTAAAAACTTGCCGATTCCTTAGATTTAATTGTTATGACAATTTCAAGTTCATATAAGTGACGTATATCAACATATCCGTGCATCGGAAGGCACGTTAAGCCTTTGACCCCGGAAATATCGGCTGATGTTAGCCGTTAAGCCTATTCAGAGACCTTATGGTCTTTGGCTTTGGCTTGAATATAATTATTTGACAGTAAGTTTGGTCAATTGCCTTGAAAACACCCCTCCACCAATCCTCACCGAGCTCTACCTTGTGGTGGAGTATGGCTCAAACTGCCTCTTAGTTTAGGTAAGGCCTATTCCCAGTAATGGGAATATCATAACAGGCTAAATATATTCTTAGATTGCAAACATTACCACTGATCCCGACAACCAACCAAAAAATGGGAGAACCTTACGCGTAACCTACCCTAAGCATTACTTGCGCACGCAAAATGGCTCCGCGTCATGTGTTCCAGCCTAATATCTCCATGAGACAAGCGTCTTTATAAACGTTGCGCGTGTAGACAAGCCCTAATTACGGTGACGAATTGCCACCGCCATCGCCGACGACTGCGGTGACGGAGACGAAATTCCTTCAGGTTTGTAAGTAATTGGGTTCAACGACCGGGATGCAAATGGGTTTGTTTCGTTGCCTCGAATTTGAGAGAACGCCTCCATTTGACAAAATGGGTGTCACGTCGAGTATCCAACTTCGTGAAAGCTTTTCCATTCTTGCTCAACATTCTTCATTGACTGTTAGACACACTGCGACTTTTAGCATCGATTCAGTCGCGCATTTTCGAAACGCGCGATAACATCGCGACTCACGAAACAATCAGATTCTGGTGACAATATGATATATAATCGATACTATATATGTATCATATCGACGAGCAGACGCGCGACTCTGTAAGCGCAAGTGTAAAAAAAGGGTCTCAGGTAACTCTCAACTCTCAGGGAACATTTTGCGTCATCGACACTACATCGCAACTGTATCACTGCTATAAGTCGCAGTTTGGTCTGACTCAAGTAAAAAAAAATCAAATAATTGGTTAGCATTTACACAGAACCTAGGAAAAGGTTTATTTTAACTTCTTACGTAAAACCATACCAGTATAATGAGCTATAATAAAAGAGCCATAATCATTGGTCCAATATTGGTTAGTGATTCATCATCAAAATTATCAGTGATTGCGCAGACAATATTTTTTTAATATGCTATACGTGTATGTATACGTTTAAAATTAGAACATGTTATTTTAAATTCATTAATTACGTTACGTTTAATTTGTTTCAAAATTACGTCCAGGGAAGGAAACACAGACCTAACTTAACAATTTATGTACGTCACAACAAGTTTTTCTCAAAATGTCTCTCGAATAAGCTGTACAAAATTGTTCTGACCGAACTACAGGTACACAATTAACATCAGAATACAGTTCGCAAAATTTTCGTCGTTTATAATAAAATCTTCATCTACAATGAAACAGGGTACGTACAGTCAAGAACAAAGTTTAGAGTCGTCTACGTGCGGGGGTTTTAAAATGGTCACGTTTTACGGCGCTGGTTCCGTCGCTCTTTATGTTTTCGAGGTTTTTAGATCGTAATAAAATCGACACTCTAATCCCCTTGTCCGGGTACGTGAGCAGGGAGTTCTTGCGATCGAATGTTTTAGAGAGGCACCTAGAGCCCGAGTCAAGCATTGATCGTTAGTCGTGACTTTGAGGGAACGAGATCTGAAATTGTTACGTCAAATGAGCAGCCGTTCATGAAACATGGTCATTAACTTCAGTGTGACACTTAGAGACGGTGTCTGATGAGGTTTATATCTTCAATAGTTATACCTTCCTATTCTCGTTTTATGGGATAATGGAATATGGATGTAATATTACTAAAACCGGCCTGCAACCGTTTGGACTCGCGCACGAAGAATTTAATACGTAGTATGTATGTAAGCACTTTTATTGTTACTAACATGTCCAGTAAAGCATGACTAAATTGATTACCTTGAATCACGATGAGACCAAGCCGGGTAATATCTTTTGATGGTGGGGATTGACATTTTTTTTCTTTTTTCTGCTTAAACAGATAATTAAAATGAGTATTTGATAACAGTTTCATTTTCTGTGTATATGCGTTGTTAAAAAATAAGTGATAATTAACATGTATAAAATTTTCTTAAAGTTTATATAAACTATTAAATATAGTATGGGGAACATGTGGATCTTAATGTATAAAAATGTCACGTTTGCTCTTTTACTAGAAAAATAGTTACAATACGCATTAGAGATCTTGGGGTCACTTTCGACAGTAAAATGTTATTTGATGAGCATATTGACTTAATAATTAAAAAGGCCTCCAAGGCACTGGGCTTTGTCCTTCGGCTTTCTGCAGAGTTTACTAACGTGAAAACTTCTAAAATTATTTATTGTGCATTTGTACGGAGTCACCTTAAGTACGCATCTCAAGTCTGGAACCCTAACTATAACATTTATATTTCGAGATTTGAAAGCATTCAAAAACGGTTTCTCAGATTCATTCAATATAGAACAGGCTAACACGACATCGACTACTTGTCACGATGCAGGAGACATCATGCTACCTTTATACAAGCGCAGAGAGATTGCAGATTTGTCTTATATTCACAAGATTGCTGGTGGTTTGACAGACTGTCCTGAGTTGTTAAGCAAGCAGTGCATTTGCACACCAAGGAAACCTCTGAGCAATCCCAACCGTTTTTTTGCACGTCCTTATAGTTAAGACAAATTGCAGGTGGTATTCGTATTTACTTAGAGCAGCTAATTTATTTAACGAATGTCAGTACATTTATGGATTCGATTTGTTTTGTAAGTTAGGTTAAGAAACGATTGTCTTACGACTTTTTTGAATGTTAAACTTGCCTTTGCTTTTGTGAATTAGTTTCATTAATTTAAGCGACAAATTGTTGATTTGCTAGCGTTTCTTACTTTAAAATTTTTGTTCTATCAGTGGAGAATGTAAATGGCCTTCTTTTATAGTTTTCAAGCAATCTTGTTCTAGCTGTAAGTATTCAGGTTACACAAAAATATTTACTGATGGTTCGAAAAGTGGCGATGGACTAGGGGCCGCATATTATGACTTCACAAATAGTGTATTTGGATCTTACAAGGTGAACAACAATGTTTCTATAATAACAATCGAACTCATTGCAATCGCAGAAGCCTTAAAATATATTGAAACCAGCAACCTTCAAAGTAGATTTGTTTTTCTGTCTGACAACAAAAGTGCTCTGCAACACTTGGCTCGGTGTGCCTCTGGTCATAGCAGAGGACTCCCGATAGCCTATACAGCGTTGCAAACTAATTTTAGGCTAACTGATTTATTAGGCCTATCCCTGAAATTGCAATGGGTTCCATCCCATTTAGGTCTAAGCGGAAACGAGAAGGCTGACCAACTTGCTAAATTGGCGCCTCAAGAGGGTGCCAGTTATACCATTTTGCCTTATTATACCGAAGTGCTAACTAAATTTAAAATCACATGTCATGATAAAGGAGATTGGCAGACTCCCATATAATTTCAGTATCGCATAAAGACTTTGCGTATCGTAAAGTAAATATGTGGATTTTGATGCTTTCTTAAAATGTATTAGAAAATGTAATTGTCGCATTTATGTAAAAGTTGGGAATAAAAAGTTGACTTCTCAATATAACTTCAAAACCTCAATCTAGTCAAGCAATAAAAAACCTTATTGGAAAAGAAGAAGAAGAAGTAAAGGTTTGGCTTTTATTTGTCATGCTTTCTTCGCGCGCTGTAACAACCCCACCCTGTCAAATTAAAGTTAAAAATATTACCTGATTAATTATTACGTTGGTTATAATTTAACTTCAAATATTTTAACTACTATTGAAATGTCGCAAATATCGCGTAGGTTTATCTCAAATTCCAAGAAATAAATGTGTTGCGCAGGCGTTCTTTTTTTCAAGTACCTACGTTGTTTTTGGATGACCAGTGGTAGCCAACATTTGGCTAATAAACAAAGACAAGAATTATGTTGCTAGAATTTCAATAGCATTGCATATAATCATTACATTTATTAATTAATAGCGCTGATAGGTAAATTAATCATAAAATAACGATATTTTATGAGTCAATACCGAGAAATGTATTTAATTATGGACGCGGGAAAACCATAATCTGGATAATAATAGGGGTTTACTGTCAAATTTAAATTTGAATACTCAAAAATATGTGTGACTAAAACACTTATCCTTTCTTACCTTAAATCTTAAATACAAATAAGTAATCTTTCACCTAAAGTTGAGAACCTCTGCTAATGAAGTGAGTTGCTTAGAACAGTTTAAAGTCATATGTAAGGGCGCGGGGGGGGTCTGAAAGAAACAAAACTGATTGGCAAGATAGTTCAGGGACAGTCGATTTCGGAAAGGATTAGGGAGCGCTCAATAGATGCGCACGCGAGTGTAATAAGGAGGAGCTGGGTGTGGCAAGACTTCAGGGGAAGAATTGGCGCAGCATCATCGTCGAATAGCTTTAAAGTAATTAAATCCGCGTTTCCGGGTATTTTAGGGCTTACGATAGCCTAGTTAGGTTTTGAGTTTAGGTATGCTGATAAAAGAGTAAGGCGTACTTTCTGGTAAGTGATTTTATCTAGTTAAGATATCTGTTGAAGAGATTATTGATTTATTATACAAGTAAGTGAATATTTTTATGTAATTAATTGTAATTGAATAGTTTGTGCTTTCAATGGGTTCGATTCCCGTTGTTGGTATTTTGAGTCTAGAAATATAGAAAGTCAGCCGTATGGTGTTTTATTAAGGACTCTAGGTTTCAGTCCAAGCTACAAATATTATTGTTGAAATTAAATTTCTAGAATAAATGCAAGTGGTTTGGGTTCGATTCTCAAATATTTAATGAAATTACCAAACAAACGTCTTATTTTAAATATGTACGTTGCTAAATATTATTAGTCTGAATTTATGGACGAAGTCAAGTGGAAATCGCTTTTCCCATGTCTTGGGTTCGACTCCCTAGAGACAATCATAAAAGTTATTAGAAAGGAGTTTGTTTATTTGCAATATTATTACCTCACAAGTTCCTGTTTGTAGGTATGTTTGTATAGGTTGAATTTAATTTAGTACCTATTTAAGAATTCAACAGATTTCTTAACATTTTATTTTATGTTATCACTGGAAAATGGAATAGTTTACAAGCTCGGTTGAAGTGCCTAAAATATATAATATTGAGGTTACTAAGTATTTATTTACCATTTTCATAACTATTTGATTGTAAATAATGTCAAACTTGTAAATTTTGTAAATTCCTTTCCACTTTCTTGTGAATATTTTGTACATTGCTTGTTTGATTTCTTTTGTTTTGAAATAGTTTTATGTGTATTTTACAATGTTATGACTTTTGTGTTTACGGCCAAATTTAGTTAAATATTTGTGGTATTTTTACTGACTTTAAATATTTATTAAGATCCGTATTTAACTCATTTATTTCGGAATTAAATCATCGTTTATTTAAAAAAAAAAAGTTATAACTTCTTTGAAACTTGATACATGACATTATTATTTCGTATTGATATTAAATTAACAAAATATTGATGATAAATTCAAATTCTTGTGTCATCCAAACTGACTTCTGACTGTTATTATTTCATTTATGACAACATTATTTTAGGAAAAATTAAGCTGATTTATAGGACTAGCAATCCTAATTTCAATGTTCAAAGTTTAAGTTTAGGGGATAGATTTAGGGGATTTGCTTGGCAGTGGGACGTTGTGGACTAACTTTATTCAACTTTTACTATTTAAAATAGTCTGCGTTTCCACCAGGTGAGCAGCTCCAGATTTAATTAAATTTATATTTATCATTTAGTTAAAGGTTTAAAACAATTGTAAAAATAAGGTTTTCTTTTTGTAATGCGATTGAATGAAAGATATTTAGTTAAACGTGTGCTCACTCAGTCCTCACAAGCGGTCAGCCATATCTTCATACTGAAATAAGTTGGTCGAGTCATTCAGTGTTCTTTTTTTTGTTACAGCTCTATTTAATTGGAGCCTGTAATTTCAGATCGTCAAGCTTCGTATTAAAACATTTACTATTAATTTATTGTGCTCACTCCATCCACAGGCTATTGTGTCTCTATGAACTAACTATAGATTTGCATTCCATCATTTAAATTGTATGAATTGGCTAGGAATAGGACTATTCAGCATAAAAACAAACTACTTTTACTGTGCGTTTATGAGTAAAACGGATGCCTGGTGCTCACTCCGTCCGCTATCGCTAAATACTTAAATCTTTTGTGCTAAGTTAACTTAAAAGAATGAGTGAACATATGATTTTTTTTGTACAAAAATATTATAAAATATTTGGAAGTACCCAGTTTGATATTTCTTTTTACTTTAAGAGTTAAACAAAGTTTCATATTTTGTATGAAGGACATGGAATAGGGTGTCTACACGTGATAAAATAGCAGGACTTGGCTGACTTAACTTCAAGTGTTCACGCTAGCTGCGCGTCAACCTCGCTTACTTGCCTGAAGGAAAAGGTTTTGTTCTTAATAGGTACTTTGTTTGGGTTTAGTTTAAATTTTGAGGTTTTGTGTACTACTCGTAAATGTAAAATGAATATATCTGACCGGTCACATTTGTCAGAAACCATACATGACCGGTCAAATACGGTCAATATCAATCAATTTGACCGTATGTGATAAACCGTAAAAATAATTTCCTGACTCAGTTTTCGCAAGAAAAACACATTTTGTGTCGTTGTGTGAATGAGTTTTGATTACTTATTATGACTTTTTATTGTTTTTTGTAAATATAGTTGAAATCAGATGTAAAGGACGGTGTTTCACGGACCTGCGCGAAAGTCACGTGCCCTACCGAATTCGACCAATCGCGTACGCACAACCGAAAAAGTAATAAAATATTACTGAATCAATATGAATTACCATTTATGATAGTTAATGACCATTTTTGACTATTTAATAGTCATTTTCAACACTAGCTCTATAGCCGAATGGTAAAATACGGACATTAGAAAAGTACTGGAACAGAAAATAAGTTAAGAATTAGACTGCGTGTGTGTCACAGACTGCTATTTGAGTTTTAAATGACAAGTGATTTTCGGTCAATTTGCGTGATTCTTATCAATTATTATGGCTAAACGAAGGAAGATACGCTAGATTTTTAGGTATGTTGGAGATCCTTTTTTTTAATTGGAATTACAAAATCAATGTTAATTTCTTGCGGGACTTTGTGAAATAAGGAAAATAAACATGTAGGGAACATATGTCCTCAGCCCGTTGGAGCTAAGCGTTTTGTGGGAACTATACGTCAACATTAAATAACTTAATTTTTAATACTAGGTATTATTCCTGAAATTTCTATGTATTGCATACTTATAACACTTTAGCAAAATAACATCCTTATATATAACGTAATTTAAATTAATTAACAAGAATTATATGTAGCGACAAAAAAGGAAATCCTTACCCAGGCAAAGGGATTATTTCCCACATTTAATTTTTAGGGTTATAAGTGGACTGGACTCTGTTGATGAGGAATAAAACAAGGCATTATCCAAAACCAAAATCTATATGCAACTCTTAATTTCTTCCAGCAGTTTTCGCGGCCTAGAGGCCGAGTCTCGTGGCAATCGAACTTTTTTCGTGTGGTACTTCGATTGCGAGTTTAACTTATTTACCTAAAAATCAAATCAAGAATGTAGATACATGTAAAAAAACTATCGCACGACCAAAAACTAAAAATATAGAAATTGTGACTGACAAACTTAAAAATATTTTTTTCTTTGACAAAGAAAATTCGATAGGTGAACTTTTTCGTATACGAATTGCGCGAAAATTGGTTAAGGATTAAACTGTCTCATTTTTCAGTGTTACTTTATGTCCTCTTATTATTTTCACGTAGAGACACCCTATTATATGTCATTTAAACCAAAAATTTAGTTTTGTATATCTATAAAAGTAAAAAGTAATATTAAACTGTGTACCGCCGAATATTTTATAGTATTTTTGCACTAAAAAAACATATGTTCACTCTTTCTTTTAAGTTAACTTAGCAAAAAATATTTAAGTATTTAGCGATGGCGGGCGGAGTGAGCATCAGGCATCCGTTTTACTCATGAACGCACAGTAAAAGTAGTTGGTTTTTATGCTGAATAGTCCTATTCCTAGTCAATTCATACAATGAAAATGATGGAATGCAAATCTATAGTTAGTTCATAGAGATACAATAGCGTGTGGATGGAGTGAGCACAATAAATTAATAGTAAATGTTTTAATACGAAACTTGACGATCTGAAATTACAGGCTCCAATTAAATAGAGCTGTAACAAAAAAAAGAACACTGAATGACTCGACCAACTTATTTCAGTATGAAGATATGGCTGACCGCTTGTGAGGACTGAGTGAGCACACGTTTAACTAAATATCTTTCATTCAATCGCATTACAAAAAGAAAACCTTGTTTGTACAATTGTTTTAAACCTTTAACTAAATGATAAATATACATTTAATTAAATCTGGAGCTGCTCACCTGGTGGAAACGCAGACTTTAAAATATTCTCATTTATAATTTAATTTTACTTACAAAATATCTAGTATTTTAATCTTCAAATTGACTATGATTATATTTTACTTTTACTTTCATCACCATCACATGATTGTCAATCAAATAATTTCAATGTGATCATTATTTATTTTGATCTTTTATTATATATAATATGTGTTGAGTTTGTTGCGCTGCTTCTTCTCAACACTTATTTTAATTGTACCGAAGCAGTGGTAGGGTTTCAAAATAAATAGTGGTAGGACTATATGAAAATCAGATGTCCTAAGAGATAGGATATCCTAAGAGATCAAGAAAATAAATAAAAGAGCGAATGGATCCAATACACTTTATAATTGGATGATCAAACGAACTTACCTTAAGTGAAGTTCGATCCAAATTGTCCTGACTTCGACGAAGAGATTTAATTGACCATGTAGTATGCCCTGCTACGCGTCTATTAACTCGCACACAGGTTTAGCGCAAGAAAGAGAAAGTAGAAAACCTCACTCCCTCCCACGCCTCACAGCACTGCCAGCCGCCTGTCGCTCATTCATTTCAGAGCAAGGAGACCGATGTATGAGATGTACAATATTGATTATACTTATGGTATGGGTGACGATTATTTTTGCATAAAAAACGTACACGGGAATTGGGAAGGGTGGGACCTTAAATCTCTTCGTCGAAGTCAGGACAATTTGGATCGAACTTCACTTAAGGTAAGTTCGTTTGATCATCCAATTGTCCTGCCTTCGACTCTGAGATTTAATTGACCATGTAGATGTTCGGAGTAAAATCAATGTTGTTACAACAGAATAAGTTGACATCTCTGTTAGTGTTTGATCATTAGAACGATCATATTAAATAACAATTTATTGTTCACGTCACCATCTTTGACATTTAGATGTATTACTATTACTAAAAAAGAATGGATGTATGATAACTATGATAAGTTATAACTTTCTACTATAAACAAATATTTTTACTAGGAAGAAAGAAGATATTTGTGAGTTTTTTTTTTAATGATTAACTAAAAATATATAATTAATTTATTTTAGGAATCTGAAACTGAAATAGTTTTATTTCTTATTTTTATTGTGGCGTGTTATATAAATATCAAACAATACGGAATACGTATTGTTGAGCTGAGACGGTTTGCGAATTTTATAGTTTTACACACTGAATTTGGCACGTAAAACAAATGATAATTTTATTACGAGGAAAGCTACATACAGAAAACACTTTTTAGTAAGCGCATTATCTTTGATAAGGTAACGGGCTGGAAGGTAAGTCTGACAAATCGTTATCTTGTCTTGCAATTTTTTAACATATTTTATAATTATAGATTTGAAATACATACATGATATTCTATTGCTTTTTTAATACCTAAATATCCCATGATATTTAGGTATTAATGTGACTGTTTTAAAGATATACGTCCGAATACCAAATATATAAATAATATTTTATACATTTAAATTTCGAATACCTGAGAAAACATTTGGTTATAAAAAGTGTTAGATGATTGATATAAAAGCAATTGATTAATTTATTTATTTTAAGGAATGAAATTCTCTTAAGATCATGAAATATTTACAGGTATCTATCAATGCTATATGATTATTTGCTGAGTTACCAAAAGAATACGAATATTCAATGGCTTTGAAATATTGTCGTTATCAGAAATTTTAAGGCATGGGTAAGTAGGTAAGTAATGATTTTTTATTTATTTATATATAATTAAAAATTCAATAAGTATTTTAGTTACTGAAAAGTAACTATATCAATCAATTTACAATATACAATCTTCTTCAGAAATGAAGAAGATTAAAAATCGGCTTCTGAGAACTTTGTGACTTTATAAGGGCCAACGACCGCAAACAATTCTCCGACAGAAGTTTTGGTACTACCCGGCCCCGGCCAAATACGTTTATCTTATATTCGACTAATCGACCAGGAATGTTCGCCGAGTATTCGATAGTCGGCACATGGTCAGATTTCTCGTTGTAAATTTACTCACAATTTTATTGCCTGGATAACTTTTAAGGATTATAGTAAATATCTTTCGAGTTAGTTACTATCTTTCGAGTCAGTTACTATGAGTTTTTTATTTATTTAATTATATATATATTTAAGTTTGACAAATATTGACTTGTTTCAATATTATGAGCAGTGTCAAAAAAAATCTGATTATGATTCAGAATTAGGGTACCTATTTGGACAAAAAATCTAAAAATAAACTGATATCGTATACAAGTACCTTTGGCATATCGAGATCCCAAGGTAGACTGGTTTCATACATATTTAAAAACATTCTTATATATGGTTCATAAAAAAACAAGAATTATTTGGTTTACAATAATTATTTGACTCAAATTTTAATGAATTGTCGTATCACATGACGTCCTCTGGCGTAAGAGTGAAGAGAAAGTCCTTTAAAAAAACATTTTGAAAATGAAATATATATATATATATTCAACTAGGAGGCGGGCCGGACTATCGTGCCACTAGACCTGTTCTGTTATTAATTTTAATTCTACAATTGTTCCACCATACCTTAGTAACTGGTGAATATTAAGATGAAATGTCCTTTGAAAATTTATGAAACACAGTTTATCGAATTCTTTAAACATCAAACGATAAAGTTCATATTATAAGTATCTATTTTGTTACTAATTGGAGCAACGTTTCCAAAGAATCGTTCCTTAGTAACTTAGTGGCTTTCTGGGGAAGATTGTTGTGGAGTGGATGAATGTGATTGGGTGAAAAAAACTGATGATTAGAGAATATATTTATTTGATGTAGTTTATTATTAAATCACAGAATAAATAGTAGGAAAATTAACATGGTTCATATTTCCAATAACTCAAATTAGATAATTGTAGTGCAATTTGGGTCTAATGCAGCATTGCATTTAGGATACGCCAGTTTTATTTATTTATTTTAATATATAATAATTGCCTTTTGTTAAAAAAAAATATCGATAGTAGTATTTGCGTAATAATGAACATGTCTTGTATTTATCACACCTTAAATGTCCCTACGTTTTACGTGTGGCATGTGGCACATGACAAATAAAAATAACCGAAGAATATTAAATAAAATAATATTATACTTGAGAAAATTAAATTGTACCAATTCATATGCTTTGTTATTGCATATCCATAAAAAAACAAAAAGGCATTATTTTCGTAAAATGGACTTGTTTCAATTTTGTAGCTACCTATTCTTACGGTATATTTAACAATGTGTTGATTAGTTTTGGTTAGTGCTATCTGCGGATACTTCATACAATATGACATTTTATTTGAATTATTCTTCGGTGGTGATCGTGGTAGCATATGTTAAAAAACAAGCTCATAGAAACAAAAGTTAATTAATTTAAGGTGACCAAAGGTTGTCACAATCTTTACTGGTCGGTGGCTGACTTTTCCAAAGATAAAGGACACAGTTTTCTCGACTCGATATTAAGTACCGAACTTTGCGACGCTTATATGAATGCATTCATAAAAAAGCGTATCACTGTCACAGCATATTTTTCTAAAAATGTAATCAACTCTAAAACAATGGAATACCGCGAGCACCTTAATAAATCTAATATGTCGGTAGTACTATATTGATTAGGGAATTTGATAAGATACATTTCAAAACAATCACGCTTTCCAGCTAGTTGTTATTGCATCGGTAAATAAAATCTAAGCTTTACCGTTATATTTCCTGAGAAATTGATTAAATTTTAGTTGGATTTCAAAACTAAATACGTCAAATTTTCTACCATTCAGAATCATACATATGCCAGGTATTGAGCAAAGCTCATTCTCATTTTTATCATAGCTGTTAAAATTGAAAGCAAAAAATGGGGTTTTTAAACGGACCGGTTTTTATATGGACCCAACCATATTTTGGTACGTACTGGGCAAGCTTACAGCTTGCTTGCTTGCTTGCTTGCTATTTATAATAAAAGAGCCAACCACAAGCTGAATAGTTATAGGTATAAACAGAAAGCAGAAATGTATGTAGAAACTTGCTTTCAAAAAAAGTAAATTGTTATCTTTTTACACAATCTATTAAATTCGATATTTTAAGTAGTATTATTAAGCAGTGTTGCGTTTACCATAGCATTGTCTAATTAGACAATTTTATAGCCATTGGCAAGAAATAAGTACAAAAGAGTTGTAATCAATGGCGGATATAAGACCAACCACCCATAACTACGTGAGCTATGGAGGGATGCCATGCTACCGTTTTTAGAGCTTTGGGAAAAAATTTGGAGCGTGTACTGCAGGTTGCAGAATACGTGTATTTATGATTAAGGTCTAGGCAGTAAAAGTGTTTTTAATTTTACTTTTCCGAGCAAAAATGTACAAAATAAATAAAAATTTATTCGATTTGAAATAAATCTGCCGCCACTATTTTTCGGTACTTACGAAAAGGTGCTTTGTATTATTTTATTGCTATTTTTGTTTGTTAGTGTGATGGCTTACATTATGCTCCATTTTAATATTTATCAAAAGATTGGCTGAGACAAGTGTTCGGTCGTGGTTTCGCCACGAGTGGAATACGGTAGCCCGTAATAAGTACATATGTACGTACGGCTTTAAGGTGATATAATAAAGTTTTCATAAAAACACATACCTTTTTTGGTCGGATTCTGATTCCAAGTGCAAAACGTTGAAAAAACGCTGCAGCTGTGACGGTAGATCACCGTTACGAAGTAATTCGCGGCGCATCATGGGCCGTCGCGTTCGCACAGGTAGAACATACCCAGGCAGGCGCCTGTTGGGCCGGATGAGTGCGGGCGAGGGCCGCTGCTTCATACTTAGAGGCCATGATGGCGCATCGTCAGCGCTGCTTAGTATGTGGAATTATGTATGAATGCCTTTGGCTGTAAATTCACCCAACTTGTTCCTCTTTTTCGCAATGAAAATGAGGGTAGGATATTGGAAGCAACGCATACCAAAAGTCTCAGCTGAGATCAAAAATGATCTAGATAATTAGGACTGGCTGACATCGCGTGTCAGCTCGGCCGGTATTTGCTACAGATCAATATCGCGTATTGATTCGGAGCGGAAAATGCGGACTGGCTAGCATCGCGTGCTAGCTCGGCCGCGAAGCGTAAAGCATGCATGGTGCAGCCACGCTGGGTAGTGCGTTTTACTTCACATTCACTTTATGAATATATACGTATCACTATAAGGTAAGTTTCGTTTAGCACGAAATTAAAACTTAACGATATATACTGTGGTTACTGCGTGCGTTGTAACGGCGCGCGCGCACGGACACGAATGAGCGACAGGCGGCTGGCAGTGCTGTGAGGCGTGGGAGGGAGTGAGGTTTTCTACTTTCTCTTTCTTGCGCTAAACCTGTGTGCGAGTTAATAGACGCGTAGCAGGGCATACTACATGGTCAATTAAATCTCAGAGTCGAAGGCAGGACAATTATCTAATTATTGCTGTTTAAATATACAAATATTGAAAGTTCAGGATGCAAATTCAAGAGTCAAGTCAAGGCTCGCATTACTGAAAAGAAATAGTAATTTCATATTTTAATAAGAGGTACTGTACATCTAACCCTTTAGATTTGAGCCTAACATTTAATGTAAATTTTGATTGCTGTATGTAACAGTATTACACAGTTTCGAATTCAATAATATATCATAATTTTGATTTTCATGAATAGTTTGCCAAAACAAGGATCAACGTAGTGCTGATACTTCAAATGTAAGTAATATGGACTAATGTGAGCATATCAATGGTTCCAAAGAGCTCATGCAGATTTCAAACCGCTCTTTAAAGGAGTCATTGGTATTTTTGGATTAGCTCTGTATTATTAAACGACAATAGACAAAGGTGCTTCCAGGGAATTCTCTTGTAGCAGAGAATCCTTTGGAAGTATAACATTTAATAAATAGGCTCTGCTGCTTTCGAATGCGCCCGTATTGGTGCTGCTGTAACATTTGATGGTCCAAGATCACTGTGCTTTTCTTATGATTCCTGTGTGTGCTATTGTTAGGGGACGACCACCCTTTCTCCAGCAAGCTATAGGGTGGACGTAGTGAAACCTTGGCCTCGGGGGGCAATGCCACACACAATCATGGCGAGCTTGGCATCCATAACAATTGTCACAGATGTAGATAGTCGATGGTGCAGCATTACATAATACGTTGTTGTATTCGAATTGTGGTTTCAGGTTGCATTTTCTTAGGGATCCTTTGGTTGACTTTACATGAAGTCACTTAGGGAAAAGGGTTAGGAAGATATTTATATTAAATGTCTTTAGGCTCAGGTCTTCCTTTTAGCGCATATTTCACGTAAAAATACGTAATTCAAGTAGGATCCATTCCAGGGAAAGGCGAAATAAAATTGGGGGCCATCATGTTGGGGGCGGTGGAGGAGCCCCCCAAGCCTAAAAAAAAACCCACAAGGTCTTAACTAATGATATTTTATAGGAATAAAAAAAACAATTTAAATTATGAATGCAAGGTTAGATTTGCTTCAATTTGTATGAACTATTATTAGTTATAATGATAAATGCCACAGTTGCCATGGCCACGTTTTTTTGACAACGCGGCACATGCGCACACGAATGACAGATGACTGATCTTGCTAAAAACCAATCATCGATCTTGCCGGAATGCAGTGCGTCACACGAGTGTACCTAATTGGCCTTGTCAATGTTTTTTTTTTCTATTGTGAAATGACCCTAATAATTCCACTTTGTTATCTTTTTGTTACGGGTTTCATTTTTGTTACACTGTTCATTTTTGTTTCATTATGGTGACGGTACAAAAAAAAATAATAACACCCTTGTACCAATGTGCGAAAACACTACTATAAGTACACCTGATAACGTGTTTTTTCCTGTTCCAAAAGATGCGAATATACGAAAACAATGGTGTAAGGAACATATAATGTAGGTATCTTCTTTATCGTGTGTGTGAAGTAGAAATGAAAAACACTACAGAAACACGAATAAAAACAGTTTTTCTTTCAGACACCATACAAACAGCAACGCCTATAAATCCGATAACATGGTATGTGACGTCACGATTCGGTTCGACCAATAGTGATGCGTTTCGCAAATTCGAATTTCACTCGCATTTTTTTTATTATTATTATTTTATGCTATTAAAAACCAACTGAATGAAAAATAATGATTCAGATACAATTTCGTGACAATATATATTCAGGGGAAAAAGAATCAAATTAATTTAATTCAAATGCATATTCCCTATTGCAGGTAGTATTTAGAAATATAAAGTGCAATGACAACTTACGAGGCTACCCGAATTTTCGACGTGCACACTAGCGCCACTCAATTTAAAATAATTATTACTCCTTAAATACAAAAGCAATCAAAAATCTGGTAGACGTGATGGTAGTTCAGGTTCTATAGTTTATTTAGTACGTTTAAATTGTTTCTAAAGTATTTTACTGTAGTTAGAGTTAGAAAAACTGCTAAATATGGCCACTTTTGGCAATTTTTCTAACTGTTACTGCAGATAACTCTGTTTTATTGAACTTAAACCTTGTATCCAAACTACATAACCAGAGCTACAATCAGATTTTCTACTGGTCTTTGATTTTTCTACTAAAGTGGCGCTAGTGTGCGCCTCCGGGTAGCCCCAAGCTTATAGCACGAAGTCAATAATGGACGACCACATTATCTCTAATAAATAATAAAGACGACACGACGCGTGACGTTTCACATTACAAACAAAACGGATGACATTTTTGAAAAAATTTTTAAAACTAGTGCTGCCATTGCCATTTAAAAAAAACGATTACAAAAATCGAATTCGATTTATGGCTTTTTTTTTCTATTAATATGATGTTTATAATTAATATATAGACATTTGGTATCAAAACATGTAAATGGATTGCATTTTTCAATATATGAGAACCATTGATATACCACTACTTAAACAATAGATTTAAAATCGATGAATGTGTGTGAATTGATGACTTAAATCGATTTCTTTGATGAATATTGCAACACCGGCAACACGCATAAAACTATGGTTAAAATGCGTTTTGTTTTTGCATTAGAATTGCGTTTTGTGTTGATTGTATTGAAATTAAGTTTTAGGATTTATTTTTAAACCTCCGACAGCTGTAAATTCATCTTAGCTTGGGAAATAACGACAGTCTTTCGATCTTCAAATTGCAAATAGTTTGCTTCAAGTACTGCTCAAAATTGACCGGGTACCCAGTTCGCCAATCGCCTTTAAGGAGTATTTCAACGAAAGAAGTAAAGAGAAGGGTATGTGGTACAGAACCCTACAATGTGAGCCTCCGCGTATACCATGGTTTTATAACTCTACATTAAATAGACACCACATTGTCGTGCATATATTGCGGTCTGGTCATTATCCTGGTAATTATTTTGCTATTTTGATGAAGAAGGTTGATTTTCCAAACTGCAATCTATGTGGAAAAATAGAGGATGTCCAACATATTATTGTAGAATGTGAAAAATTCTGGGAGGGAAGGGAGTTCATTATGCGAAAATACTGTATCAATGCGCACAACTTAGGAGCATTCATCAATATTTTATCACAACCAACAAATGAGGCGGCAACGTTTCTTGTAAACATGATTTCCCGCCATTAACTCCATTCTCTCGTGGTTATTGTTATTGTGTGAGATTCGATGAGGCTGACATGCCAGACTCTGGTAAAACCCTCCAAAAAAAATAGATATAAAAAAAGTCTTCCAAAAATTGTAAAATAAATAACTTTTTTTACAATTGTATTTTACCACTTTGGCAGGGAAATTAAAATACATAGTTTTCTAGTGCTTAAGGTCTCGGTCCGGTCTCTCAAACTATAAGGGTTCCTTGTTAGACTGCGGAACCCTAAAAATGGTTTTTGGGTGCATCTTTTGCATTTATAACTATATTATACTGGTCAAGTAAATAAGTGGACATCGCTTGTCATACACTTTTTTTTAGGTATTAAAGTACGTTTTAAAATCTGACAGTTTGATATTGCCAAGAGCGTTGGATGCAATCACATGATCTGAAAGAATATTGTCAATTAACATGCAATTCAACTCATTAAGCCATAGCACAGCTTTTTTACTCGCGAATTCGCAAAGGAGAGTACTGTCTGGTACAAAGGGTGTTCCAATCAATCGCAACTTCGGAGCTCTTGCGCCCAACTTGATCTCTTTGTAACCTTGTTTCGAATGTTCAAATGACTTTGCTTTTTTGTAAAAGAAAACTTAGGCTTTGATCCTGCTTTAATGATTTGATACTAATTTGGTTTTGATTTAGTTTTCAAAAGGTTCAGAGAACAACCAAGAGAACTGACAAGAGAATTGAAGATTCCATTATTTGTTGCACGCTTCGTTTAAAAAATACGTACTAATACGTTTTAAATATAAGTAGAAATCGGAGTAAAGACAAGGTCTGACCATAAGTTTCTCATAAATAAAGAAAGAAAAGTAATGTATTTGGTACGCTAAAGTACAAAAATAAACATAAAAGTGAAAACATTATTCAATGTAGTAAAACCAAATTGGTTGCCACTCAGCTTTATTGCCATGGCAAACCATGACGCTGTTTTTCAGTAGAAACTATTGAAGTTGAGATGTCACCAGTCACCACCAAACTATATTGAAATTAAAACAATAAAAAACTTAAACAATTACGAAAATTACATGGTTTATTTAAAAATTGAGTATAATTAAATAACCAATCAGTCTCTAAGACAATAGTAATACGTGTGCGTGCGTCTGTGTGTCTGTGTGTGTGTGTGTGGGCCGTTTAAACTTTAACGTTTTGGTTCTCGATTAGAACAACTCTGCGATGGTGTTTAAATAAAACTAAAGAATAAATAAATAAACTAAATTGGTCAAATGTACGTAAATACCTGAATACATAGGCGTGTATTTGAAACAAGCAAAAGCGAACTTCAGCAAGTACGATAGGTAAGTTATCCTAATTCTTTGCATTGTTTATTTATTATTAGTTACAGCAAAGGAAACGCCTTTTATATTGCAGCACACCCTCTCAGTGATGCGTAGAAAACGAACGGGCACGGCTCACGAGCTTGCAGAGAAAAATGCTGCCACAGCACAGCAACCGCTACCGGAGAAACTCGACGACTTTTAAACGTACGTTTTATTTAGTACCTTTGAATTTAAGTTTCTGCTTTATTTGCTACTACATAATATAAAACAAAGTCGCTTCCAGCTGTCTGTATGTATGTATGATTTAATTTTTTTCAAAAAAAGGTTAATATGTATAAAACTTGCATATTATAAGTAGTAAAACACTAATTATTTAAAAGGTTTCTAAATCAATTCGTAAATAAAAAAAATATGTGCTTTTTATTTGATTAAAAAGTTTGGCAGGATCAAACATTGCACCCGTACGGAGCCGGGGCAGATGCTAGCGAGCTTGGTATACGACGGTATACAGCCTTATGAAATTTATAAAGTATGTTGGTCAATTATATAATTATAATTTTAATGGTTTTCCTGTCGTTTTACCCGTTGAATGTTGCTTTATGTATGTCATCGTAATATTGTATGTACGGCGTAATTTTAATTTAACGTTTTTAAATCCGTTAGATTGCAATCTGTCGATTTGTTGTGAACTGAACCGTACTTCATACATTATAACGTTAACTGAAATGACCAATCACTGGGCAAAGTGGTGGGGTAAGGTAGGTAAAGGATAAAACCCCCGTTTATTTTTCGTTTTAAGTGGGCATGTAACTATAATGTGTACCTATATTATGCCTACACAATATAACTATAGTTACCTATGTAGCGTTCGCGTTCATGCCGACGCGGCCGGCGAGCGGTTGCCGACCGCCAGTAATAAACAACCTAGCAAGCGATACATTTGTGTTTTATTACGGACCTCGCTCTTCTTGCTTGAGCGTCTAGGCCCACCGAAGGTTCCAGATGGCTCAAAGTACCAAAAAAAGCATAAATGATAAACCTTTTCGAGCTTGTTTACAATAAATCGTCAAATTACAATTTAACAGATTAATTACAATATTACGGTGACAAGTATAATTCAAATATTGCATGATGGAGAGCGAAATGCAAATATTTCAATATCTCATCTGTTTTTTTACAAATCATGTAGAATTATTTTGAAACTAAGTGAGATTCAATGGTAGGCTTCATACGTGCCGTATTTTGAAATATATTTTCCGTTAAACTCGTAGGACGTATTCAAATATCAGAATTTACATTTTAATACTTGACAATACCTGCCATAAATGTAAGTATTCATTGTATAATATACACATTCAATACTATATGGCGGTTTTTATGTTTCAGTCGCATTTTATACTTATAGCAAGTACCTTTTTGTAAAATTTGCTATGTTATTAAATGACCACTATAAGGCCACTGTGCCGACAAACTGTTTTACAGTTTGGCAGATAATTAATTAAGAGTATATTATGTTACTTATGAAAGAAATAAATAAATAAAAATATTATGGGTGTGAATTTACGCGTTAACTCGGTACTCAAAAACAGTAAAAAAAAATGTTTTCGCAAACCTACCTTTATTAACAAATGAAATCATCATAACTTTGAATTGATGCGAGAAAATTGCGGTAATTCCCGTTTTAGTCGAATTGTTAATTGTGTCAATCAATTATAATGTGTCGCCAAGTGTTGCTTGCGAATCCTTTCCGGAAAACTTGAGAAGGGCTTCCTTATGAAATTAAATAGCGCAAATGGTTGCTTCGTCAACTTAAGAAATTAAATGAAACACTTATTTAATTCAGAATGTTTTCCGACTCTTAAGTTATTAAGTTAACCGAGTTTGAAGGACTTTTTGTATTATTGATTTGACACAGGTACTTGTTACCAGCAAACCTTTACGCTAACATATCGCACTGTTATTAGAACACCGTGCTAACTCAAAATCAAGCATTTTTGAGAAATGACTGATAAAGTGCTAACTGATTTTATCACGACGAAAGTTAGCACTTTGTTAAAATTGTGAAAAATAAGGAATTCCTTAATTGTTGAATTGTTTCTAAGATCACAGTATTTTCTATTATTTATAAGTTATTTTTAGTTGCGACGTTATTTGTGAAATATTTTTGAATATATAATATAAATATTTAAGTGACCAAATATGATAAAATTAATGTACAAAACGTGCTAAAATATAATAATAACGAATGAAAAAAGGTTATTAGTACAAGAAGGGAGTCTTTATTTCATGCAATACAAATAGAAACAGATTGTCTTTATGCAAGAACACAAAGTCAAGCTAATCTTTATTATTAGTTCTGATTACAATTTTTCAGGGTTAACATGGTTTACCTCGTTTTTTTTCGGATATTGTGAGAGCAATGACTCAAAATTGATGACGTCACGCAGCCTACGCGTAAAAATAAGCGCTTGCAAAATTCAATAGCATTACTAATGTGACGGTGGCCGAGTGTTGTGTGTGTGGCTCTTTACAAGTGTAATTTATATTAGTGTTAATTTGCAATAATATGTTAAGTATAAATAATACACAATGGATTCAATATTTGATCGTCACTAAAGTTTCAATTCAAAATAATGCGGACTACTCGCGAAGTGATACGTTCTCGCCTCATCAAATGTCCACCAAAACTGAAAATGATGCAATCTAGCGCGGAGGGTGACCATAGTCATGCAGCAACAAATAGTGAATCTTGCATTTTTCGAACGCCAGTCTTATTGACGGGTACAGAATTAAAAATAACGTATAAAAATGCGTTACCTAAAAATGCTTTAATTTTAAGTTAACACGACCTACTTATAGCAGTGCGATATCCTACCTCTTTATAACATTAAATGTTTCTCGTTAGTTGTATACACTACAAACGCCTTCATCCGAAACATACGCAAACACTTTCAGTATTCACGGCAACCAGAACACGTCCGGCACAAGCCACAAATAGGAACACATTCCTTATTGGAGCCGGGACAAGTTGGAGTGTCAAACAAGTTGTAACGATTTGTTATGCGTCCAAGTTTAATTGTTTTTGTTAACTGAACCCTTCGAATCGATGCGGGAACTCTTTAATTAGTTAAGGGACCACTGTGCAGGTAAGCAGTACACTAACAATGTATTTTTGGAGTTTCTTTATCTAATTAAATCCACCTTTGTTTGTATCATGATTTACCATATTAGTTACATCTGTGGCTATTCATTAAAAAAATGCGATTAATAGTATTTTTGAGGCTGTCTAGTTGTAAAAAAAATTTTTTTTGCTACTAGTCCGGACAAAAAGATAACATTGAGACCGATTTAGTTACACAAAAAGAGGTAAACCATCATGGTGTCTGATTTCTTTATCACAAGTGCATTAGGTACTTACTTTGGGATCAGAGCAATATACAGGGTGTAACAAAATGGCGAAATAAAATTTAAAGGTCGTGTAGAGTAGTAAATGTGTAGTTCTTATACAAAACTGCAAACTCGTGCGAGTATAAATTACTGAGTAAATTGATGCTAGTTTTAACAAAAACTTATCGGTGACAACCTTAATATCAGCTGTTAGGTGTGTGCGGCGGGCAAGGGTTGCAATCGAGAAGGGTTTTTGATAACGAATGACCGCAGATTCAGGGTTGTCAACACTTTCGGTATAAAAAACCATTCATTTACTTAGTATGGGAAAAAAATTGTTATTTTTAACTAAAACTTTTACTACTTAATGTTCACATTACATACATACATACCCTCAAATATTATTTCGCCTTTTTGTTACACCCTGTATATTTTTTTAATCACAGAATTCTCAGAAACAATTAAATATGCGCTGGACAACACACCAATTGTTTGATCTTTAGTAAGGATGAATAGGGGGGTTTAATGGACTGTAATTAATATAATTTTCTTAATAACTAATAAATACACGAAATATAAGACGCGAACAGAGATAGGCTAAAATCAGTTTTAAGAAGCACTCACCTTGCTTGGCTGCAGTTCTTGAGGCAGATTTCGGTAGTAGTGGCTGGGGCAGGCACCTAGACCCTTCCCCCTCGAATGGAGCACGC
Source organism: Pyrausta purpuralis (assembly GCA_963924145.1). Taxonomy (NCBI): domain Eukaryota; kingdom Metazoa; phylum Arthropoda; class Insecta; order Lepidoptera; family Crambidae; genus Pyrausta; species Pyrausta purpuralis. The sequence continues at coordinate 22,059,561 of OZ001649.1, forward strand.
CTTGTCGTGGCGAGGGGGCTCAGTAGCCTGTCGCAATCCAGCGGCAGGTGAAGCCAAGATGCTCCGTGGAGAGTGCCGCTGCGTCTGTTCCCGTATCGGGCGGCAGCGGCCATAGTGAGTCGCGTCTGTCTCGCATCGAGCGGCGGCTCACTAAAAGTCGTTGGACTCCCAGCACCCTTCTGATTTAGCAGAGGAGGCAGGGGATGTCCTGAGGACTTTGGTCCTCTGGGCGAGCTCGGCGTGCATTTGCCGTCGGGCGTGGCTCGCCTCGTCGGGAGGGTCTCGGACAGACGGTGTGGGGACACCTCTGTCCAATCACCAGGGACCCTCCTGAGGCGCCAGGGTGCCGTCGGGAGTGGGATCGCCCCACTCCGTGGAGATCCGCCCTCCTGATGGAGGGTGGAGGTTGCGCTGGCAAGGGTCGCGGGACTGTTGAGACACCGCGGCCCCTGCTGTCAAAGCCACCAAACGCGGCGGGCGTCGTCAGGTTTTAGTGGGTATACCCGGGGGCGTATCCGGGGAAGTCCCACACACGCCCCTCCGTTCCCCAACGGAGAGGTACGGTGCGTAATTGCATTTCCTGACGTTAAAAAAAAAAAAAAAAAAAAAGGCACCTAGACCCTTGGATCATTCGAACTCACCTCAGATACAGGATACCTTTACCAGCAATGTTACCGACACACAGCAAATCAGCACCTCCTTCAACGGATCAGCTTTCTCTTCTTATTTACGTGATTTATGCGACACAATCTTTGGTCTTAACCAAATAACGACACGATAATTTAAAATAAACGACAATTGCGCGATACCGCGCCGACAGACGATACGATCCGTTCGAGACGAAAATATGACGGGACAAAATTGAACCTTTTTTTTTAAACGAGATGATAATGTTGCCAGGCGAAAGTTAAAATAATTTACGCAAGCTTCGATTCTTAACATTCCAATAATTTTAGTAAGGATAAAACTCACCGATTAGCTTAGGTTTTTATTTTTCTTTAACGAAATTTTACTTAATACTACGATAATTTACGATATTACATTACTAGTTTTCTAGAGGTAAAGGACACAATTTCACTACTGGTCTTTTAAACTCACCAGCCTCCGTGTGAACTGTGACAACCCGACAAACCCCATCACTCCCTGGATGAAGCTGTATTACCCGGCCTATTTTCCATTTCATGGGACTACATTGCTCATTTACAATGAGAACAAGAGTCCCGACAACGATATTCTTCTGGTCAACCAACCAACCATTTGTGGCGTTGTTGCAAGGTGTGCAAATATTCTAGGTGCCACTTACGCCAGAAGTCTTGATGGATCTTTTGTAGCAATTTCCACCTCTGAAGAGGACCTAACTTTGCATCAACTATGTTACTTTCGGGTAATATAGTGAGCGGTTCCATCGTAAGAAAATGACCAGGCGTTAGAACTGAAAAGTCATTGGGATCAGAGCTAACAGGAGTTAAAGGTCTTGAATTCAACATAGCCTCTATCTGTGTCAGAACTGTGTAGAATTCTTCAAAAGTTAGGCGCTGTGAGCCTATTACACGCGACAAATGAGTCTTTACAGACTTCACGCCAGCTTCAGTTAAGCCAGAAAAGTGTGGACTACCAGGCGGGTTAAAGACAAAGTCAATTTGCTCTGCTCGCGAAGCTTTAGCCATCAAGTCGTGCAATATGTTGGATGCACCCACGAAGTTCCTACCTTGGTCTGAGATTAATCGCGAACAACGACCACGACGCGAAATAAAGCGGCGCAAGGCAGCTATATAAGCTTCAGACGTAAGCTCGGAAACCAGCTCGAAATGTACTGCTTTTGTGGCAGTGCAAACGAAAACGCAAATATAAGCCTTTAAGGTCCGTAGGCCACGACCGCGAGCTAAACTTATATCAACAGGACCGTAATCGTAATCAACCGCGCGGACGAAAACGGTTTAATTTGGCTAATTCTAAACGATGGCAAATTTCCCATAACAGGAGCTGGAGCTACTCTTGGGCGTGCGCGAAAACATTTAATGCAAGAAGAGGTTACAGAGTATATTGCCCTCCTCGATGACAAAATCCAAAATTCTTGGGCTAGCAAATTTGACAAAGGAAGGGGAGGCTTCTCTTTCGACAAACAACGAAGCTCAGATGCGAAGACAAGTTCTTGCACATGCTTGACGAGAAAATGTAGAATTTTATTTATTTCTTCAGACGACAAATTGGGATCTGTATTTTTCAAAGATGGGTTCTGCAAATTGCGAATGTACCGAAAACAATAAGCGAGTATACGTAATATGCGTTGCAGTGACGAGAATTTAACCAAAATGTCATTGACAAAGGACTCATTAGAGGCTGTAAAGAGAATAAAAATCTTTTGTTCGTCAGAAGCAGCTTGATCCGAAAAGAACTCCGATTGCGGCCATGAATCTTGGTGATTGTGCAGCCAATCAGGCCCCGCCCACCATAGCGTATTCTGGATTAAGTCAGTAGGTAACAATCCGCGGGAACCGCAATCCGCTGGGTTACATGAACCAGAAACGTGGTGCCAATTTTCGGGGGAATCTTTTCTTGTATGTGTGCAACCCTATTAGCCACAAAAGTTTTCCACTTAGAGGGACACGAACGAATCCAAATCAGAGCGACACTGGAGTCTGACCAAGCGTGGATATCATCGAAGGTATAGAAATCCTTTAAGGCTTCTGTGAACGAAGCAATCAAGTCTGACAGCAAAACTGCAGCGACCAACTCCAATCTTGGAATTGAACATTTGCGCAGAGGAGCTACCTTAAATTTCGCACAACACAAACGCACGATAACAGAACCGTCATTTTGAACGACACGACAATAGATGACAGCACAATAACCCTTCTCCGAGGCATCACAAAATTCGTGAAGTTGCAACGACATGAAAGATACAATCATTCTACGGGGAATAGACAATGAACTTAATTCCGACAATTGAGATTTGAATCTTTGCCATTCTCGAGTGATCATGATGGGAGCTTCATCATCTCATTCAACACCAGACACCCAAAGAAGCTGTATTAAATACTTTGCAAAAAACACAACCGGCGATAGTAAACCTAGAGGGTCAAAGATACGAGCAATATCGGAAAGAATTGACCGCTTCGTACAACGACAATCATTAAACAATGATTTGAATATAAAATTGTCTTCCTTTGGAAGCCACGAAAGACCGAGAATTTTTAGCGAAAGATCATGAACGTTTTGAAAGTTACGAAGTTGATCTGAATATAACTCCGAATCAGGTAAATTCTCCAGAAATTCAGAGCTATTTGATGTCCATTTACGCAAATGCAGGTGAGCAGACGACAAAATATCCACCAACTGCCTACGCAAGACCAACGCATTTTCCACAGAAGTTGCACCCGTTACAACGTCATCGACATACACATCCCTAGCCAAGACTTCAGCACCACCAGGAGCATGAGACGAGTACTGCCTCGCCAACTTGGATAAACACCAAAGCGCCTGATAAGGGGCGCAAGCAACACCGTACGTCACTGTGAGCAGCCGATAATCTCTCACAGGATCCTCAGAAGACGGACGCCACAAAATACGCTGATAGTCGCAATCCTGAGGGTCGACCAAGAACTGCCGGTACATCTGTTTGATGTCTCCGGTGAATACTACGGCATGCCATCGAAATCGAACTAACAAATCGAACAGATTTCTTTGCAATTTACGGCCAGGCAGCAATGTATCGTTTAGGGATTTCCCTGTAAGATCCTTGGCGCTTGCATCGTAGACAGCACGAAGAGGGATGCTAATAGAATCAGGGCGAAGAACGCCATGGTGCGGAATATAGAAGAATTGACCTTCAGACGACGATGGAGCATCAACTCCTTCCATGTGACCACATTCCAAATAGTCGTCCATGAAATTGACATAAGCTGTCCCAAATTGGGGGTTCAACTTGAACTTCCTTTCTAAATTTAAGAGACGCTTGAGAGCAATCTCGCGAGAATTTGAAAACCTAGGTTTATCCTGAGGGTCAGCGAAAGTCAATGGTACTACCATTCTACCCTCGGGATTACGACAGTAAGAATTTTCCATTTGGTTTTCACACGACATTTCCGATTTCGACAAAACGACAGTTTTAGGAGGATCTACATTTTCCAACTCCCAGAAACGCTTGATATTATAGTCCAATGAAAGACTCGACACGAGATAGCACTCCTTGTTCTGCACACGAGAACCCTTTTGAAATCGAGAACGAGAAACGGTCACATCTACAGAGCACTCACCCATAACTATCCAGCCGAAAACAGTGCAGGTAGCAATAGGTTGACCTGCATTGCCTTTGACAATGCCAGGCTTAAGCGCTGAGGCAAAAACGTTGACGTTAACCAACATATCAATAGGTCCAGGTTTACAGAATGATGGATCAGCAAGATCCAAATCCTTAATATGCCTCCAAGTTGAGACATCAAATGTTTCTGATGGCATATCAGAGCAAATCTTAGGAAGAACTAAAGCTTCAATCGAAAATTTACACGAGGAGTCACCGTTTGAAGGGACTATTTCACAAGTGACAACTCCAAGAACATCAGTTGATGTTTGACCAATACCATTTACCACTTGTGAGCTACTCATTATATTTAATCCAAGCCTCTGCGCACACTCCGAGGTCACAAAGTTGCAAGCTGAAGCACTATCAATTAAGATTCGAATGGGTACTAATTTATGATACTTATTTTTTATTAGTACAACAGCTGTTGAAAACAAAACTTGTGTTTTTGAATTCGGAACAGTCAAAGTCAGCTGTGTCTGTTGTAAAGGCTCCATCTCATTATTTTTGTCAAAATGAAGTAAAGTATGGTGTCTATGCTTACAAGTACCGCATGTGACTGATGATTTGCATCTTTTTACAGTATGTGATGCACAACAACAAAGGATGCAAAGTTTATTTTCCTTTACCCGATTAAACCTCTCATATGGAGACAATTCCAAAAAGCTAGAACAATTTTCTAATTTGTGACCTGGAGCGGAACATATGGCACAGTTTATTACAGGTGGCACGACAAAAGATGCCTTTGGTTTAGCTACCGACTTACTGTTTACTATAGGCTGCCTTACTATTGAGTTTTCTAGTGCTTGACCTCGCTTTTCAATAAACGAAATTAAGTTTTCATAGCTTGGTATTTCAGCGTTTGAGTCAAGTTGCAACTCGAAAGCTTACTTACTAGCAACATCCAACTTTGACCACAATAAATGGTACAATATAAAATTTTTGTCAGGCAACTTATATTTTGACAGTATTTCTAAGTTTTCCCTAAATGTTCGACAAACCCTATTTAATTCTCGAGCACTCTTCGACTTCACCGATTCACAGTTTAACAACTTTTCATAAAAATGGTTAGCTATTACCCTTATCTGACAATGGATAATTCTTAATCAGATCAAAGGCTTGCCCATGAACACTTGACAGTAGATAATGCAACTTCTCAACTGCTGGGATATTTTTACTGTGAATAAGTGAATCGTAGATTTGTATAAACGACACCCAATGCTCGATTTTTGAATCAAATGGAACGATATTAATTTTAGGTAGCTTAACACTTGAACCGGAACTACTATTTAAACTATTATTCAACCCAGTTGGTTTCTGTCCATCTTTTTCCGTTAAACGTAATTTTATAGATTTCACTATTCGCTCAAAATGCAACGACATCTGCAATTCACTTTCCTTCTCAGCACTCGTTAAGGAACATAATAGTTCAACCTGAAATGCATGAAAATCTTTTTCAATGTTGATGACGTCTTGCATACTATAACCCTGCAAATCCGATTTTTTCATAAATTCCATACGTGCAAAGGCGTAATCTCGACCGACACGGTTTTTATCACAAGTTTCTACAGAATCATTACCGCCCATTATTTACTAATAAAAGTAGTAAAACAAATTGTATTTTTTACGAAACCACCAAACAAAAAGAGGATATAATAAGGCAATTGACGTTGACAACTTGACAAGTGTCAAAGATAACTACAATCACGTTCCAAAACCAAACAGGTACTTACTATTTTTTAATCTATGAACAAAACGAACGGTTAATTAAGCGTTCAATCCAAGTGAGTTCTATGCTTACCCTCAATTATTTTTAAAAACGAAAATATTAACAAAATCATCAAAATTGTTTGTATAACACGAAAATCCAAGATCGCCTTACAAAATTATCAGGCTCGAAGGCAAATGAATAGGGGGGTTTAGTGGACTGTAATTAATATAATTTTCTTAATAACTAATAAATACACGAAATATAAGACGTGAACAGAGATAGGCTAAAATCAGTTTTAAGAAGCACTCACCTTGCTTGTCTGCAGTTCTTGAGGCAGATTTCGGTAGTAGTGGCTGGGGCAGGCACCTAGACCCTTGGATCATTCGAACTCACCTCAGATACAGGATACCTTTACCAGCAATGTTACCGACACACAGCAAATCAGCACCTCCTTCAACGGATCAGCCTTCTCTTCTTATTTACGTAATTTATGCGACACAATCTTTGGTCTTAACCAAATTACGACACGATAATTTAAAAAAAACGACAAATGCGCGATACCGCGCCGACAGACGATACGATCCGTTCGAGACGAAAATATGACGGGACAAAACTGAACCTTTTTTTTTTAAACGAGATGATAATGTTGCCAGGCGAAAGTTAAAATAATTTACGCAAGCTTCGATTCTTAACAAAGGACTTTTCGTCGATACTTTTAAAATGACAGTTAAAATCGTTAGCGAGCACTGGCGTGCACTTTTGCGCCCGGGTGCACACTTCACACTGCCAAAGGGCTTCTCTTAGTCAATTTTAAGGTGATTAGTGCGCCGGAATGGATTTGGGATACCAATAAAGAGAGCTATCGGGTTTTTTTATTGATCAGAAGATTTTAAATGGAATTCCGCTGGGTAATGGCGATAATTGTCGCCTAATAACAGCCTAAACAATTTTAAACTTTCGCGTTGCATTATAAATACACTAACATACGGGAATAAACGCGATCGCGATAAAAACATAAATACCTTATGTTTTGACGTGACGTTTTTATCGCGATTACCCGATATTGATAGTAACAGCCTATACTTACAATCTATGCCAAAATTATGATGAAAAATCCTTATATAGAAAAGTTGTCTGGCGTACTCGTATATGCTGTGTTTCCCCTGGTTAATCTTTTATAAATTTGTGTTTTCTTTATTTTGGTGATAAGGCGTTATTATTACAATAGACTTCTATCTCAATCTGATATTAAAAAAATATCACAAACATTGTTCAAATACGCTTTTGTTACGTGTTAATTTTTTAAGGGGTACCTATCGGCGTTACCCGAATCACTTTAGTAGAAACCATTTTATTTTCTCGATCTCGATCTGATCGAATCAATGAAAACAGTATATACAAGTATTATGTTAGTATTGTAGAAGATAGTTAAAGTTTTTTTTTTCTTTTAGTATGCGTTTGCTCTTGACTCCAGACCAAGCCAAGTGTGAAAAGACGGAGTCGAAACGATTTCGCCTCGACTTGACTAGAAAAATATTCGTCCCTCCACCACGTTAACAAAATAATTGGATTGGTCTCATTCATTTCTAGCAGTACTGACTAAAACTGTGATTTTAGTTACTTCATTGCCATTAAGTACGCAAAAGTTTTTTCACAGAACTCGTTACTCTATTAATTAATAATCTAGCGCGACTAAGACCCTTTACACACTGCGACTTTTAGCAACGATGCAATAGCTATAATAACGCGCGTTAGCATCGATTCAGTCCTAAAATGTTAACCTTTACACACTGCGTAACTTTTAGCATCAATGCAAAATATCTGCATTGAACTTACGCGCGTCAGCAGCAATGCAGTCTCCCTTCCCCATCGATGCTTACGCGCGTTAGCATCGTGATTGCATCGCTGCTAAAAAGCGCAGTGTGTGAAGGGTCTTAGATTTACCTTACATCAAAGGGTATGATTTACTAGAATGGAATACATTTAATTAAAAGAAAGATCTTAAAATACGCACGCTCCAACAATCGGCCATTTTGACATACTTTTTTTTAAACTTTCGATTATTGCTTTGGTTGAACTGCTGTTCTTTTCTTCATTATAAATTCATAAGAAGCTGCAAAAGGCATACAGCATATAAACCCTTGTAAATCTGTTAAAATATTTTTGTTAACATTAGAGTTGATAGACTGTATGTGGTCCATGTGATCTCATTATGCTTAATTGATTTTACTTATTTTACTAGCATTCATGAGCAGCAAAATTTTTGGCAGATTTAGATTTCAAAGTTAAGAAATCTTTAGTCAAATAAATAGGTCAAGAAGAAAAACTCAAGATTCTTTCAGTATTTCGGCAGTCGGTTCAAGCTTGAGTTTATTTGGGCCCATTACGCTTTGACTCGGTCGTCTGCTCGTTACGTGGCTACTGCATTCCCAATTGGGGTCTGGCTAGACTTAGCTCTTTTTGGGTTAACCTGAAAAACATACTTACAAAATCTTTTCAAGCATAAATCTTTACTTTGATAAGACCTGTACTTACTATACTATACATCACGCTGCGACGGGAGGCGAGCAAACTCAAAACGCGCGGACGAAATTGCGGGAGACCCCTAGTGTAACACAGTTGGGCAGAATATTGTAAAATAAAACATGTAGTAACTTTTAATAATAAACTAAAAAAAAGTTATTGATACAGTGGAAGTCTCGACATGGTTTTACCTGTCGAACAACAGTGGACCCTATTTTATGATGGCGTGTGATATTCATTGATTAATATCCGAATTTTAAATAAAATCAGATTAACTGCACATGGGAGTATAAAAAAATAACTCAATTATGTGATACTTCACGTCACTGTTTCGCGTGAATTTCGTTGATTTTGAATACGTTTTCCAACGAAAAAAATGAATATTTAAAAATAGGGCCCTAGGTGGCGTTTTTCAACGCTGAGATAAAATTCGTGTTAACATTTACATATTTAAGAATTAAGCTTAATAAAATTATAAATATGCTGTACGATTTATTTAAGTTACAATAGCAAATGGGACTTATGTGGATATGTACTCGTATGTCAAAGATGTTTTTATAAACGTGTAAAAACGTGTCATCATTATGGCATTTATTGCTATAATAAGAACATTTTATTAAATTCGGATAAATAGAAGTTGTTTCTTTGAATAAAACAACTAACTTGTCTTTATATTAACCCTTAGCTGGTATCGTGGGTCAAATTTAACCCAGACACAAACATTTTTAGTTATTATTATTTTAATGTTCATGGTACAAGTGCGCGTTTCTACGTAATCTCAGTTCGTCGTAAGCTGCGGCGAGGGGCGGACGTGCAGCGCTGCGACTATCATAGGAGCTGAGGTATGTAGCCGGCTGGGTCATTTTTGACCCACGACACTATTTGGTGTGTGACTTTTTTCACTGAGGGTAATTTTTAAACTTTTTGTTTTGAGTGAATATTTCTTCAACAATGGGAAGATTTTTGAATGAAAGACAAATTGAGGAGTTGTTGAACGACGTAAATGATGATTCAGAGTCGGAAGATGTTGAAAAGAGCCCAAATATAAATCAACTTTGTGACGATGAAGTCATCAGCGATCGAGAAAGCCCCGAACCTATCATTGGTATGAAAAAAAAATGGTTTAGATCTGGCAACACCAAATATATTGCAATAAAAACAGGATACACTTTTTTTTTCATCGATCTAAAGAGAAAGATTGATAATATTTTGGAAGAAATACACGGACAGCCAGAAAATCAGTCCCAGACTCAAGAACCAGTTGCATCGACTTCTTCTATCGCTTCAAATTCAAATGAAAAAGAAGGAAATTCAAGGGAAAAGGGCCAGATGCTACCTAAAATGATCGAAAACATTCTCTAAAATGTATTTAATGTTTACATTTTATTTGTAAGACTCATTCCGTCCAAAATATTATGTGTACTAGTTGTCAAAAAGTATAAGACTGAAATATGGCATTATATTGTTGATTAGTAACAAGTCCTTTGTTTTTGATGGTCATTTTTAAATTATAAGCTGATCTCATGAGAATTATACTTTTTTTGTTATTAAAAGGATATGAAATGTGCCATAAATTTATTTTCGTTCAAGTTTTTCTAGCGTTTGTATTTTTTATTGTTTTTAAAAACACTCTGTCCAAAAAGTGGCAAAATCTTAGGTTAGTTACAAATTTATGTAGAACTTAATAATTTTTGAATATTTTAAAATTATTCTAATATAATTTTGTACAAAATGTTCTTTTTATTTAATATCTATCCCTATTTAAACAAATAAAACAAATGACCCACGATGCCAGTACTGTTGCCAAAAATAGCGATACCAGCTAAGGGTTAATTGGATTCCTAAAATTTATATCTGTATCATTTATCCTGAAGAATATTCTGGGATCTTTGATTTATAGCAATAATAAGTATTTATTTTTTTGCAGCATTATTCTGATGAGCAGACAGGCAGCACGTCAGCCCCTACCAAGGTTGTAATCGAATCATACACGTAATTCGACTCCGTTTTAAATTAGTTTTGTTATCTTGATAGAGTCAACAGTATAACGTAACCATAATAAATGGATTAAAATTGGGAAGCTAAAAATAATCATTACATTAAAATAATAAAGGTAGGTTCAGTATATCAGGGTATAGACAGATGACCAATTAAATGGACCATTGCGCTCATCCGTAATTCTATCTCTTCCAATTGTATGAAAAATATGTTATATTTTTACATACATGAAAAATATGTTTTGTACAGTGGCCAGCACATCAGGCTACCGACTTTTGTTGCAAACTAGCCCTTATTACAACTGAATAAGATACCGCACTGTTAACCTAGACGTGCTGTTGTCCGTACATCACACACGCACGGTGAGAGACATGAATACAAGTCATGTTATCTGATAACCGTATCTTTAAATTAAGTAAATGAAATGTTAATCCGTCATCGGTCATAATTGCGCCTTCATATTAACTCTGCTGCCGCGCGACTACAGCGAGCCGCTGCTGCCATATGAAGTTGGTGAGGTAATGTATTACGAAAAAAGTGGGTTAAATTATACAAAGATAATAAGCCTCTAGGGGCTCATAAATAGGGAACAAACATGGCCACTGTAAACATTCCTAAACAGAAAATTATGTACTTAGCTATGAACTACGAATGAGTTATGATGAATTTCAAAAGGCGACCCGAGGGCCAATCCCAGCGCAATTCGTTTACAAAAAAGTTCACGAATCGAGTTTACTTATTCGGACAGGGCCACACAAATAAAACGATTGACGCGAGAATCTAGGCCCTTTCGTATAAAACACGTGCACATAAGTAGTGCGTACCCTATTATCAATGCCTTGCTAGTAGTATTTTAGTATTGCAGTTTTCGATCCAGCTGATATAGAAATACGCAAAGTATAAATAGTTAGATTCTAACTCACGGAACAGGAGCTCTATCTTTGAATCACTCGCGTCCATATGTCGAATGATGTTTGTTCGAAAATCAATAAAAAGTCAAAGAAATTTACGATAAATGTAGGCACAACTAGTTTTTTTTTATAAATTACTGGCGTATGAATTTCGAATGATCACCATTTGAAAATCGAGCATTAATCAAAGAAAATCACACGCCATACTCACGCGAGTGATTCAAAAATAGAACCCGGATTCCTATTTTTGAATTAGTCAAAATGGCTTGCGATATTCATTGATTAAAGTGCGAATTTCGGATGAAAACAATTAAATTTCACAAAGGAGTGGTAAAAAATATATATTACCCAATTTAATAAGTATTCGTGTATATATTTTGCTCTGTTTTCGTTGATTTCAAGTTCGCTTTCGAACGAATGAAAATGCAAGGTTTAGTTCATTACACCGCAAATGCTGAGACTGGACGTCAATATAAATTTTATATAGTAAATTCCATAAAGAGATATTTTAAACGGATAGCCCCAAAACGAAATTTATTTTATTACAAGCAGATTAAGTTCCAGAAAAAATATTGAGCTGAGCTGGAGGAAGGTAAATGTTCACACACACAAGTGCTTACAAAATCGACTTTTCTTTTTTTAAATGATTCTTGTGTTGTTTTTATTCAAAAATTTAACATTTATCAACGATACCACACGCCATATTGAGGCGAGTGAGTGAGTGATGGGCCGTTGACCTAACAAGTCAAAACTTACAATGCGTTCTTGAAATATTTCTCAAGTAAGAATGAACGACTTCTCATACCAACCGCACAATCGTATTTTCTTGTGTTTAGTCACATAAATCAGATGTACTAGCAGTAACACGACTTTTCACTTTGTTATTTCATTGCCCGCTAGGAGACAGCAACACCAACTGCTCTTGAAATAGCATTCTAATGTTGGAAGTTGTAAAATTTCTTAACATTCATCTTACAAAATATGTTCTTATCACTTAATGAAGGAGCTGTTTAAGATCATCAGTCGAAAGATACAAACAGAAAAAATATCGATAAGGGGCTATGATTCTCTTTAGTAATTCATGCAAACATGCATAGACTCAAAAGAAAATACAAAAACTTTACTCAGTAGCCAAATCAATGTCAGGGTATGCTGAAGATTGCAGATAGAGATCTCGCCGAAATGAAAATGTTGATTAAGCTGAACCATTTACTTCGCCAAATCACAAAAAAGTCATAAAAGTCATTTATTTATGCAAATAGGCTCATTGAGGACACTTTTTCACGTCCCAATATAAACCCTACCACAGCTTCGGGACAATTTTAGGCTAGTGCTGAGAAGAAGCTGCGCAAAAAACTCAGTCACAATTGTCAATGCCTCTTTTCAAAAGGTTTACAATGTTTGTAGTGATCATTGTCCATACATTATTATCTTTTAAATAATCATCTACTTTATAATACCTTTTCGTCTTTAGGGTTTCTTTATTGACAGTTTTAAATTTATTGACCGGTAAGTTAACAATGTGTTCTGGTAGATTTTTGAAAATTTTTATACACACATATTTCCCTATGAAAGAATTACCAACCTTTTGAAGGCACACATGGATAAACGACCAGTATCTGCGAGTCAACAAACTGCCAGCGCCATCTAGCGGTGGGTAGTAGTACCTCAAAAGTTTATGTCTTATTTAGGAAGTTATAAACTAAATTACATTTGAAAACCAATATAACAAGGTTGCCTCAAGGGATTCTCTAACCATGACATGACATGCTAATGATGTTGGTCCTCAATTAAGACACTCCGAAAGGGTTCCGACGGAGCAATTAAGGCCTCCAGCCGACCAAGTGACACGATTCCCGCTCGCACACAATTTTGGCTACTAATGACACCTTTACGGATTACTTGTATTGACAGTAGGGTAGCCGAGTAACCTTGATATTACGGAACATTTTCGTTGTGCACAACAATGTAGACAACGTTCCTCAAACCGACTGCTCAACTTTACTTTGTGGTAGTGTAACCTGACCACGCCGATCCAGCCAGTGACATTACATATTCGATAGAAAATACATATGCTATTATAAAAGCACTATTGCTTACAATGCATTTGTTTAAATAGCTAATTCATACATTAATTACTAAGAGGAGAGCTATAATATAAGTTTTACTTTCACTTCTGATCATTTCTTGCTCTGCGGACGATGCTCTGTCGAGAGAGGATTAGGATTTTACGCAATTAACGTTACACGTTGTATAATAAACAAATTTCGGGAGCGTACAACCGACTTTATAAATCATTTCTTTTTTTATTTATAGGTGCTCGTTGCGCACTGGTAGCAGTGATACCGAAGTGAAGCAATTTATAGCGCGGTTGTGTTTGGATGGGTGCCCATTCTGACCATGTAAGGGACGTACATCACGAGCATCTCCGTGCTTCGGAAGGCACGTTAAGCCGTTGGTCCCGGCTAATATCGGTTGATATTAGTCGTTAAGCCTAGTCAGAGGCCTTATGGGCGGTTTAATAACATTTGACAGCAGGGTTAGTCGCTTGCCTTGCAAACACCCCTCCGCCAATCCGCTCTCAGGCCGCGTGGTGTAGAATGGCTCGAACTACCTCATAGTTAAGGTAAGGCCTTTGCCCAGCATTGGGACGTTACGGCTAGCTTTACTTACTTATTGTATATATTGTTCATTGTTCCTGAATGTGTATAGTGCTTATCTTATCTCAGATCGAAGCACCCAAATAGTGTCATGATGACATGATGATTAATATCAGGTACCTAGAGAATAGTATAGGGAGTGGCAACCTCATATGAGTATTTTACGTCCACTAAACCATCCACTAAAATTCGCTAGGGAACTGATAAGTTTGGAAAATACCCAATACACGGTAACTGTTTCTATTTTCGTCACAATCCTGAATTACTAGCTGGTATTATGTTTCATAATCATCCCGCCATTCGTGAGTAGTGTGCGCTAATTAATATGGAAGTAGAGCTTCACTTTTACAGTGCTTCGTACGTTTAAAAATAATTACTATACTACACAATTATTTTAATCGCTTAGTTTTAGAAATCGTGTACTATCTTTTACTACAAACACCTTGGTTAGACTCTTTTTCTAAATCGGTACTGAATATCAACTCAAATTGCCAATTAAAATTATTTCTCTCACCAAAATTTATACCAGGGCACGTATTGCAATGCAGTTTTGATAGGTAATCAGGCAGTAAACTGTCAAATTATCAGTTCGAATTGCAACGGCGCATGATATTTATAATATAATTGTAGTTAACGTGTGTGACAAAGACCATCTGCCCAGATAATGCTATAAGAATTTAATTTTTTACAGAAAAATTAAGGAATTCAAAACCATTTCATGAAGGTTATCACTCTTTCCAATTAGCACTTAGCACAATTTCTGACAAATTATATTTTTATAGGATCTGGTTGTTACGGCATTGATATTATAAACGTACCTTCTTATTTTCGAGTTCCTAACACAAGAAACATGGTAGCAATCCCAAAACAATATTCGTAAAATCTAACCCATCAAAAACAATACTTGTCAAAAAAAACAAGTCTCGCAACTCAAAAAAAACAAGTCGGTTATTAATTTATTCAGTCTCCACTTAAGCGACTTTCTGTCTTAATACGTCCAGTCTCTAAGACCACGATCGTGGTCCATAACAATTGAAAATCAATTGTGTCTGGAATCTCCGTACTCGAAGCATTAAGTTGTTACGTAATAATTAACAGCATCTTATAGTGACGCATATCAATATTAAAATTCTTTAATGTTTTATATAAATATATTGAGACTTGGCCATCGCACTCAATAATTGAATTTACATGTGTTTTCAGGCGATTGAATTTACACGTGTTTTCAGGCGATGGCCAAGTCTCAATACTGCCGTGCCCCCAGATGTTAGTGTCCATGTAAGTTTAAATCAATATATTCTTCAACTTATTACAATAAACCTATAACACACCTTTAAACTTGTAAGCTTTAAGTTGAATAAATAAAGATAGTGAAACCAAGTTTGCAAAAATAAAATTCATAAACGTTAATATGGGTTTGAATTTAATTTGAGCTTTAGAGCTATGGCGCCGAATCACGGAACTATGCATCTGTGATGTCTCATCATTAATCAAACATCTCTCATGACAAAACAAAACCCTGATAATATAATAGCTAAAACTACATACTTACGATATCGCAATTTCTGTAATAAACTCTTAAAAAAATTAAAACGCGTTCACGAATACAACGAACTTCAAAAAGCTAAAAATAACCCCAAAGCGACATGGAACATCATAAAAACCATTACCCATCTCAAGTCTCCTTTGCCTCCAGCCACAGAGCTCGTGGAACTCTCGAACGATCCCAATATCTCAGTAAACCTAGTAAACGAGTTTTTTGTCATCATAGGACCGCAGTTAGCATCCGATATTCTCGCTTATCCGCACCCAAATCCGACAAACTTAGTTTTTCCACCAAAAAACCTCATGGGTAACTCGATGGTTCTAATGGAGACGGATGAATCAGAAGTGAATAATATTATCACTAATCTCAAAACTGACAGTGCTGTTGGCTATATGACGGAATATCATCTGCTATCATCAAGGCTGCCCGAGACACGCTAATTTCTCCAATTGTACATGTCTGTAACCGTTGTCTTAGTACAGGTATCTTTCCAAATGCCTTTAAGAAGGCCCTGTTCCATCCAATACACAAGGGAGGAGATAAAAGTAACATCAACAATTATAGGCCAATATCCGTATTAACTTCTCTGTAAAAAAAATTAGAAAAGATACTTTACATAAGGCTCATTAACTACTTAAATAAATTAAACATTAATTCAAAGAACCAGTATGGTTTTAGCAGTGGCCTATCTACTGAGGATGCTGTTCTGGATTTGGTTGAATTTGTGGCTAGAAAGGTAGATAGCAAACTAAAAGTAATAGGAGCCTTTCTCGATTTGTCAAAAGCTTTTGACACTGTTTGTATACCCATTCTTGTACAAAAACTAAATGACATTGGCATCCGGGGGCTGGTCTTGAACATATTCAGGGACTATCTATCAGAACGTAAGCAGTGCATTAAAATAGACACATATATCAGTAACGACCAAAATCTGTAATATGGGGTCCCCCAAGGTAGTGTGTTGGGTCCGACCCTGTTTCTGATCTATACAGATAGTTTGTGCCGCTTCGCGATTCCGCACTGTCGTATTATTACCTACGCGGACGACACAGTTTTGTTGGTTGAAGGTAGTACCTGGGAAAGAGCTCGAAGTAGGATATAAGACGCCATCTCAACATGACTGAATAAAAACCTCCTCACCTTAAATATATAAAAAAACAAATATATCACCTTTTCCGCATCTAAAGTTTCCTACTATATCAAGATCCATCATTGTGATTCTGCAAACTCTAACTGTCATGGCATGCCAATAGAGCGTACAGACACAGTTAAATATTAAGGGGTTCTGCTCGATAGCACGCTAACCTGGATACCACAAATAAATAGTATGACATCGCGTATTCGGAAAATCATCCACGTCTTTAGAAAGTTAAGAAACTCGGCGGACTACAGGACTCTGAAATTAGTCTATTGTTCTCTGGCTCGGCTCGGACGGAGCCTATACTACTTACTTTTGAAAACTTGAAAGTGCCCAAAGAGCTGTATTAAAAGTGATGGGGAGGAAACACTTTCGATATCCGACGGTCGAACTTTATAAAGACTGGGAAGTGCTCACTACTAAGCAACTATATGTGCTACAAAAGACGCTTCGCAAACATCGCACGCTCCCACCTCCTGAAGCGGGATATTGTAAAAAAAGTGGCCGTCGTATAAAATACAAGGTGTGTGAACAAGTCCCATACAGAACCGCGTTTGCAGGCAGACAATTCCATGTTCGTAGTAATCTCATATTCAATAAAATTAATAAATGTAGTCGCTGTTGCTCGAAGTACGGGTGGAAGGGCACGACGTGACGTCACCGTCAGTAATAGTCCAAAGTGCGAAGATAGGAGTTTATTCCGCAGTCTTGAGGTACAAAATAGGGTGCGGACCGAGCAGCGAAACGATTCGAGCTCAGTGCCTTACAGATTCAAAAATATGGGATTACTAGATGCCCAAGATGGTAAAAACCAATAAGGTGCGTTCTAGGAATCCAAAGTATCCACTAAAGTATTGGAGAGACTAGATGCCCAAGATGGTAAAAACCAATAAGGTGCTTTCTAGAGACCCAAGGAATGGATTGGATTGATTTTACATACAAATCTCAGGAGTACTTAACCTACGGTACAAAAACATGTTCAGCGCGAGTTACATATGATCAGCGCCATCTATTGTCAGGCAGTGGGACTAATGTATGGGCTTACTAATGATATTGATTAAAAACTTAACTAGCGCGGGCTAATATTGAGAAGCGCCATCTATTGTCAGGTAGCAAAACTAATTGTTAAACATAATATTGTCAATGTAAAAAGAAACGTCACTGGGTTGGCAATAATCTTTGGTTTTGTTTATTAAGTTGTCATCTCTGCCATCGGTACTTACTTCCGGTCTGTGTGTTAGCGAATACATTCCTGTGCTCTGTACTTTTTTTCATGTCTTTTAATAAAAGTCATCGATCATATACAGTGTTTTCAATCAAACAACTGCAACCAGGTCAAGCGGTTTATTTAGTTAAACTGCATCAGGTTATGGGCCCAGACAAGAAACGCTCATATACCTGTTTGTAGTTTGTTGTAGGACATCGGCGGGATACCGGCAAAAAGTGAGGTTACGTTCACCACGCGCCCCAGAAAAGCCGAGAAGGAATCACTGGTTGGCGATCAATACTGAAAGTAAAGCAGGATGGAAGGAAATAACAGCAACGTGATAAAGCTGGAAGGTAGTAGAAACTGGAATATATGGAAATTTCAAACGACGGTGTTGTTGAGAGGGTATGGCTGGCTGGATATCGTCGAAGGGCGAACTGTAAAACCTGAAGACGCGACTCACAAGGCTGCATGGGAGAACAAGGACGCAAAAGCTCAAACGTTACTGGTTACGAGAATGTCTGAGGACGTCATGCTGCATCTGGTTACGTGTACAACTTCGGCAGAGATGTGGAAAAAGCTTCTGAGTGTTTACGAACAAAAGTCAGAAACAAACATACATATTGTTCAACAGCGCTTTTTCCAATACAAGTACGAGAAAGGAATCGAGATGTCGGTGTTCCTATCACGCATACAAGAAATGCAAAATACACTAAAGCAAATGGGTGAAGGAATAACGGATAAGTTCGTGATCACTAAAGTGTTGATGAGTCTGCCGGATGAATATAAACATTTCGTATCAGCTTGGGAGTCTGCGCCAGATGAGAAACAGACATTCGACAATTTAGTAGCAAGGCTGCTAGTTGAAGAAGAAAGAGTGAAAGAAAAGTGTGAAGAAAATCAGGAGTCATCGTCTGCGTTTGTAGTCAAAACTAAAAGGAACGTAAAGTGTTATAAATGTGGTAAAACTGGACATTTTCAATCTGAGTGCAAAAACAATAACAGTCAAGTGAAGTTGAACGATAATAAGTGTTTTTATTGCGGTAAATTTGGACATTACAAAGCTCAGTGTCGGTTCAGAAAGGCGAAAGAAAACAAGAAAAGTGAAGAAAAAACAAGTAACGCGTTTGTTGTGTCGAACTCTGTGCATGAACAATTCGAAGAATCACAGTGGCTAGTGGATTCTGGTGCGAGCGAACATATGTGTTGTGTTCGTGGACTATTTTCATCTTTTACGAAAAATACACCGCAAAAATCGGTCATATTGGGAAATGGCGCCGTAATTAATGTCGTTGGTCACGGACAGGTGGCGGTACAAGTCTACAACGGAAGTGAATGGATTGACACAACCATAAACAACGTACTATTCGTTCCTGAACTGAAGTTAAATCTGTTTTCGGTCAATCGCGCCACTGATCAAGGTTACGTCATAATGACAGATAACAGCACGTGCAAATTTTACAAAAATGGCGTGACCTGTGCAATTGCAAATCGAACCGGCAATTCTTATTATATGAACTTTCGATTTAAATGCGAGATTGCAAGTGTGGCTAAAACAGAAAAGAACGATCTCAACGTGTGGCACGAAAGACTAGCTCACCAAAACTTTGATTACGTGCGAAAAGTGCTACGGAAAAATAACATTGAAGTGAAGCAAACTTTGGTTCCACAATGTGAAGGTTGCTTGGAAGGAAAAATGCACCGGCTGCCGTTCGCTAACAGCGAAAGCGTTAGTACAAAGACATGTGACATTGTACATGCGGATACTTGTGGCCCGATGGAGCAGGAGTCTGTGGGAGGCTCAAAGTACTTCGTCTTGTTTACTGACGACTTCTCAAACTTTCGGATTGTATATTTTGTCAAAGCAAAGGACGAGATAAGGTCGTGTCTAGAAGACTTCATCAATAAAGCGGAAAATATAACTGGCAACAAAGTAAAAATCTTTAGAAGCGACAACGGACTTGAGTTTGTAAACAAGGAGGTCAAGGAATTGTTTTCTAAACAAGGTATAGTTCACCAAACCACAGTGCCATACACACCCGAGCAGAACGGGAAAGCTGAAAGGGAAAATAGAACTCTTGTCGAAGCAACAAGGACCATGTTACAAGCGAAGAAATTACCTAAAAAACTCTGGGCAGAAGCGATAAACACAGCTGCATTTGTCCTGAATAGGACAGGGAAAAGTAAAGATGGAAGAACTCCATTTGAAGTCTGGACTAATAAGAGTTATGATATTCATCAACTGAAGACTTTTGGTACTCCGGTATATGCACATATTCCTAAAGAGAAAAGGAGAAAGTGGGATAAGAAAGGAGAAAAGGGAATAATGGTTGGATACAATGAAAATACAAAGGGATACAGAATATATTTTGAAGGAAAGAATACTGTGGATACTAAGCGAGATGTTGTTTTTGTGGTCAATGAAATGACAGAAAATGAGCAGCTAGATGAGAGCAAGAAGTCAAATTTATTGTTTGAACATGAATTTAGAGATGAACTGGACTTTACAAACAATATTTCACCTGAGAATCAAGGTTTGACAGAAGACTTGACAGATAATTCATCATGTGTAAGTGAAGGAACATCACCTGAGATAGAGCAAACAATATCAAGTAGGGGTCGGCGGGTAAGGAAACAAACTTCATTTTATCAGTGTCATAGTGTCCAAAATGCTGAGAGCGAGCCTGTCACCTACAAGGAGGCAATGTCAAGGAGTGATGCAAGTAAGTGGACTGAGGCTATTAATAGAGAACTGGAGACCTTGAAAGACAACCACACTTGGGATGTTTGTGATGCTCCAAAGGATAGTAAGGTTATAAGTAGCAAGTGGGTTTTTAAATTAAAGGGTAATGAAAACAATAAACAGTATAAAGCTAGGTTAGTAGCAAGGGGATTTGAACAAGATAATATTTTTGATTTCAGTGAAATTTATGCACCTGTGGCTAAATTATCAACATTTAGAGTTTTTTTAACAGTAGCAACTAAATTGAGTTTACCAGTATATCAAATGGATGTAACGGGGGCATTTTTGTATGGGGAGATTAATGAGGATGTTTATGTTAACTTACCAGAAGGGGCCTATTCAGGAGAAAACAATATTGTAAAGTTAAACAAATCTTTATATGGTTTAAAAAACTGCACCTAAGTGTTGGAATGTCAAATTTAACTCTGTACTTACTAAGGAGGGGTTTTCTAGGTCTGAATGTGATTCTTGTTTATTTAAGATAATATTAAAAAATTGAAAAAGTGACTGCCACAAAATATCTTGGAATTTTTATCGATCAACGTCTTTGTTGGCATCCTCAAATTGAATTTATCAGCACCAGAATTAGAAAACTCATCTGGATTTTTAAGAGTCTTAGACATATTACAACAAAAATAATAATAACACAAATCTATACTGCATTGGTACAATCAATAGTAGGCTATTGCATCACTGTCTGGGGCGGTGCCACTAAAACAAAATTTCTAGAAGCCGAAAGGGCCCAACGCTGCCTTCTTAAGGTGATGTATTCTATGCCCTTTAGGATCCCTACTGAAGAGCTTTATAGCTGCAGTGAACTATTATCAATTAGAAAATTGTATGTTTATCAGATTATCTTGAAATTACATAAATCAATACCATATAATCCTGGCTAGAAATCAGTTTAAAACAAAATCAGTCCACATATACAACTTGATAAATAAACATATTGAAATTCATAAACTTACAACTAAAAATTGTAGAAAATTATTGATAGATTGGCTAAAAGTACAAAATTATAATAAAATTGAAGAATTATTGGAGGGTTATCAAAAATAAAATGAAATATAATCAAAAATAATAATAAAACAATATTATAGAAATACAGATGTATAAGTATAATAAACTTCAATTGTTCATTAAAGTAGCATGATATGGTGTAATAAAAATAACCATCTGTTAAAACTACATACATAATATAAAGTATTGTATGAGTATGAATAGTCATTATTTATTGGTAGTTAATAATAGATAAGCATGTATCTTATAAGTTATAATTTGATTGTTTCATTTCAAATCTTGATGTAATATTGATATGAAAGAGCGGGGCTACCTGCCACAAGTGTTATATAAATACTTACTAGGTAGTCTCAATTACAATCATTGTTATAGTTTTAAGCTTGGAATGAAATAAAATCTTTATCTTTATCTTTATCTTTTATCTTTAAGAGAAAATATGGTAAAGATAAAATGTATGTATTGCTGTACGTTGACGACATCTTAATTTTTGGAACTAATGAATCTGATATTACACAACTAAAGATAACCTTAAATAATGAGTTCAAAATGAAAGATTTGGGATTGATTTCGAAGTTTTTAGGTATCAATGTAAAACAAAGTTTAGAAACTGGTGTAACAGAGATTGATCAAAGTGATTATTTGGAATATGTTCTTAAAAAAATTAAAATGGAAAATTGTAAACCTATTTCGTCCCCTATGGACCCAAATTTTAATGCAAAAATTTTAATAAATGAAACCATGGCAGATAAAAGTGTTGAAAACTTGTGCAGACAAATTATAGGATGCCTTATGTATGCTGCTTTAGGTACTAGACCAGATTTGTGTTTTCCTGTCTCGATGTTAAGTCGATTTCAGAAATATGCCAGTAATGAATTGCTAAGTGCATTGAAACGTGTTCTGCGTTATGTAAAATATAGTTTAAATTACAAGTTAATTTACAAATGTGAAGGAACAGTTTTGCAAGGCTTTTGTGATGCAGATTGGGGGGGTGATCTTACAGACAGAAAGTCTACCTCAGGTTTTATGTTTATGTTTTTAAATTGTCTAATTTTATGGTGTTCTAAAAAGCAAAGCTCCGTAAGCCTGTCATCTACTGAAGCTGAGTATATTGCATTGAGTATGGCAGCAAGCGAAGCTTGTTGGCTCATAAACTTGTGCTTAGATTTCGATTTTAATAATGTTAGTCCAGTAAGCATATTTTGTGACAATCAATCAGCAATTATAAATGCAACTACAGATGATGTCAAAAGGTTGAAACATGTTGATATTAGATATAATTTTGTCAAAGATTTGGTTGCAAAAGAAAAAGTAAAAATTGTTTACATAAAAACTGAAAATCAGCCATCAGATATTTTAACAAAACCATTAAGTATAGAGTTAATTAATAGACACATGCAGAAATGTAATTTTAAGCTAGTTAGGGCTGAGTAATGTCATGTCATGTTATGTGTATCTTAAAGTTATATATTTTTTTTAATGTTTCTTTTAACATTGAGGAGGGGTGTTAAACATAATATTGTCAATGTAAAAAGAAACGTCACTGGGTTGGCAATAATCTTTGGTTTTGTTTATTAAGTTGTCATCTCTGCCATCGGTACTTACTTCCGGTCTGTGTGTTAGCGAATACATTCCTGTGCTCTGTACTTTTTTTCATGTCTTTTAATAAAAGTCATCGATCATCAGTGTTTTCAATCAAACAACTGCAACCAGGTCAAGCGGTTTATTTAGTTAAACTGCATCACTAATGTATAAGTTTACATAATTGTAGGTGTGTTACATAAATAATTAAACACATTCACACTTACCTCAAGAAAATGCAGACAGACACACACATACACACACACACACACACACACACACATACACACACACACACACACACACACACACACACACACACACACACAAAATAATCTTTGTTTAACAATAAATGGGTCTTTAATGGCAATATTTTAACCTGATCCTCGTAGGGCGCTAACGACTGTCATACAGTTTTCTCGTAAAACTAGTACAGTAGTTAACGAACATCCGTATCTTACTAGTAAGCGTGTACTCTAAAGAGGTTAACATAAATTATTGTTTTTAATTATACATTTGCTCTATAATAACATTAAGTTAAGATACCATGTACAACTCTTCTTGTTAGCAAATAAACTTTACTTTACTTTACTTTATCTCTGTAACGAGAAGCCAGTTTTGCTGTGCCATATTTGCTATCGGCTTTCCGACTGACCAGCTTACACCCTCATTGATGCAGTCACCCGATGCAGTCGCGTTTCTGCATCGATGCTTAAAGTCGCAGTGTGTAGTCTAAACGACATGCCGCACGGTGCGTTGAAACATCATGCAAAGTCAGAATACGCGCGCAATCGAGCAGGTGACAGGGTGACCATGCGAGGAGAGGTGCTGGTTGCAGTGACAGATTGTGATGAGGATGTCAAAAAAAAAAAATTCGACTACGATTTTGTTATAATTTTAATAGTGGAATTAGGCCCTAACATTAGGCACTCGCTTGTGTGCTACCCACAGCTATAAAATATTTGCTTTGGACAGACGCAACGCAACGGAGTGGCCGTGTGGCTTCGCTCTTTAAGGGATAGAATGTCTGATAACATTGGTCAGTTACAAAGCTTATTCGTGATGAAATGGTTTTCGTGAGAGCGCTATTAGTGGCAATCGACACGTGTGAAAACAATTGTGCGGCTGTCGAGTTGATAAAATGCCACGTTAACAGAATGTAGGGAAAAATGAGTCAACTTTGAAAGCAGTTCAAGGTGATGCGACCGCTTAAGATGAATGGAAGTTCATTTAGTTTAAAATAAATGTCGTATGTAGCAGATTGGTAAGCAAAAGATTGAAGAAAGTAAGTACAACCCTACCTTGGTTTTGATTTTTCGAGGTGGCAAAGCAACCAAAGGTATGACTTTCGATCAACACTCATCATGTGTGTGATGTCTATGAGTCTGTGCAATGAGGGATTGTTTCTATCAATGCTTGGTTTTACAATTGACAGTCATCTGCTACCTTTTGCTTACTTCAAGCACCCAAAACAGTTTAGTTCTATATACCGTAAATTTACTTAATAAACTGTCCATTTCCGAAAAAGATAAACGAATGGCAATTCCATCTCATTGTTATTTATTTAAACGTAAACGCAATTATCGACCAATTAGCACAACAATAATGTCGCATTGAACTCAGTTTGGACAGCTGATTAAATCCCATTCGCTCAGAATCAAACCATTCAGCTTAATGAGTTTTAAATTTGGTTTTAATCCGCCCAACGAAGGCTACATTTGCATAGTTAAAAATCAAATAATTAATCTTCAATTCAATCAATGTACCTAATGATAAAGTCATAACATTAATTCAACTTAATAAATACAGGAAAAGTGAGATATTCAGACACTTCTTAAAAGAAAAACAAGCCTGTGGATATCCTATTACTGAGCTTACCTTAAGTATACCTAGTCTTGCCATAAATAATGTCACAAAGAAAAAACATTTTTTTTTAATGAAAATAATATTTAATATTTTTACAGTGTGTTTATTTTATACATAAATATAAAACAATTTAAAATATAAAAGCTTATCCGAAGTGGTCTCCATTGGCTGCAATACAGTCCTTTAAACGTTGAGGCCAGTTATCAATAGAAGCACGCACTTTTTCCATGGGAAAATTCTTCACTGCCAATCGTATGGATTGTTTTAGGGACTCCAAATTTTCATGGCGTTTAGAGCAAGCCGTACTCTCTAAAACTGGACAGGATTTCTGCGAATTCTTTCCCTTACTGCTTTTACCACCTTTTTTGTACGAACATTCGTACAAAAAAGGTGGTAAAACGTGGACGGCCAGATCTTTTTCTATGTTTTTAACTAGATTTGGGTACGAAGCGCGTAGCGTGCAATCAAACAGCCAATTAGATGCATAGTCCTTTTATTGTTTGCGATATACCCTCTAAATACATAACAGTCACAAACAGAGGAGGTCTCATTGTACCTATTGATAGGCCGGTACACAAACATTTGACTAATAACAAGCGTATGGAGAGTTTTAAAAATTGCATTTGGCTGCATACAAACTTTTTGTAATGCAATCACAGCGATTCGGTTCTCTTTATCACCCCACTCCAATTTAATATCGCAAAATATTATAAAATGTATTGGCGCCAAAATTGAAAACACAATTAGCAATCGTATAAAAATGACAGATTCCAAATTCAAATGTTATATCTTTCTTATTTTTAATTGTTACAGTATTTATGGCCAGACTGTGTTAAGTTTTATATGGTCATACTCCGCGTAGGCTCAGGGGATTGGTGAAGGAGCTTTTGCAAGGCAAGCGAACAACCGTGCTGTCAGATTTTATTAAGCCGCTGGGCTCCTGACTAGGCCTAATGACTTACACTTTTTAAATATACGATACGCCACTGATATGTTTGGGATGGTCACCCATCAATACTTTCAAGGAAATTAAAACAAAAAAAAACGAGGATGTATGGGGAATATCAAATGACACAATAAAATCCATTATACCTCTCGTAGTATGTCACTTAGCACATATATTCAACGCATGTATTGATCAAGGTCAATTTCCTACTTTAATGAAATAAAGTAAGATTATACCTTTATTATACCGAAGTGATACCGCCACTGCGCTACGAGCTCCTCAAACACTCCAAATTTTAAAAGACTATTAATTATTTGGCCAACCTAAGCAATAATCACCATCATTTAGTTTTTATCATTATTTTCTGAATTCATGTCGTGAAATCATGAAAATTTTTCATTACTGAGTTAATTTGACCACGTGAAAAGAGACAGCCTCCGACAACATTGTCGTACACTTGACGCTCCGGAATTCGGATCACGCCCGATACAAAAGCCTCAGTTCGGGTAAATCAGCTCTTGAATGTTAAGTGATTCTTGTCCGTTGGCCTCTACTTCAGAAAACAAAAATCTATTGATCTCACTCTTTGATTATTTTAGGTAAATTACACCCATACAGTCACATAACACTTATTAAATAAAAATGATTTAATAAGCTTGAGTATTTCCATTACATATTTATAAATGAAATCACCTAATTATGTAATTTTAGAAATGCTTCTGTTAGGGTTTGTTTTTTTATTTTGATAAAACTTACACTGTACCGGAAGGTAAAATATACCTGATTGAATCAAAGATGAATCATCCCGCTGTGACGTGTAGTTTTCGAGAAATCCGTGAACTGACATACAAAATTTTGCACACGTGTTTGGAAGCCTTAGATACGATTTTACCAACATCAGATAGGACATATAATAAATATAAAACGACTGATTTTATAAAGACATTTACGTGAATGATGGCTGACAAATAGGTGAAGTTTTGGAATTAGACGTTTTGTATAGTAGTGTAACTTCATAGGTGAAGTTTTAGAATTAGACGTTTTGTATAGTAGTGTAACTTCATGTAAAATATTTTAATGGTGTATTTGTTTTATAAGTCTAAAAATCATTTAAATATCTTAATATTTTGTTTTAATAAAATTTGTGTCTTCAGGTTTAACATATACACTTCATTGTTACTCTTATGTTTTTTTTAAACATGTATCTTATAAGTTATAATTTGATTGTTTCATTTCAAATCTTGATGTAATATTGATATGAAAGAGCGGGGCTACCTGCCACAAGTGTTATATAAATACTTACTAGGTAGTCTCAATTACAATCATTGTTATAGTTTTAAGCTTGGAATGAAATAAAATCTTTATCTTTATCTTTATCTTTTATCTTTAAGAGAAAATATGGTAAAGATAAAATGTATGTATTGCTGTACGTTGACGACATCTTAATTTTTGGAACTAATGAATCTGATATTACACAACTAAAGATAACCTTAAATAATGAGTTCAAAATGAAAGATTTGGGATTGATTTCGAAGTTTTTAGGTATCAATGTAAAACAAAGTTTAGAAACTGGTGTAACAGAGATTGATCAAAGTGATTATTTGGAATATGTTCTTAAAAAAATTAAAATGGAAAATTGTAAACCTATTTCGTCCCCTATGGACCCAAATTTTAATGCAAAAATTTTAATAAATGAAACCATGGCAGATAAAAGTGTTGAAAACTTGTGCAGACAAATTATAGGATGCCTTATGTATGCTGCTTTAGGTACTAGACCAGATTTGTGTTTTCCTGTCTAGATGTTAAGTCGATTTCAGAAATATGCCAGTAATGAATTGCTAAGTGCATTGAAACGTGTTCTGCGTTATGTAAAATATAGTTTAAATTACAAGTTAATTTACAAATGTGAAGGAACAGTTTTGCAAGGCTTTTGTGATGCAGATTGGGGGGGTGATCTTACAGACAGAAAGTCTACCTCAGGTTTTATGTTTATGTTTTTAAATTGTCTAATTTTATGGTGTTCTAAAAAGCAAAGCTCCGTAAGCCTGTCATCTACTGAAGCTGAGTATATTGCATTGAGTATGGCAGCAAGCGAAGCTTGTTGGCTCATAAACTTGTGCTTAGATTTCGATTTTAATAATGTTAGTCCAGTAAGCATATTTTGTGACAATCAATCAGCAATTATAAATGCAACTACAGATGATGTCAAAAGGTTGAAACATGTTGATATTAGATATAATTTTGTCAAAGATTTGGTTGCAAAAGAAAAAGTAAAAATTGTTTACATAAAAACTGAAAATCAGCCATCAGATATTTTAACAAAACCATTAAGTATAGAGTTAATTAATAGACACATGCAGAAATGTAATTTTAAGCTAGTTAGGGCTGAGTAATGTCATGTCATGTTATGTGTATCTTAAAGTTATATATTTTTTTTAATGTTTCTTTTAACATTGAGGAGGGGTGTTAAACATAATATTGTCAATGTAAAAAGAAACGTCACTGGGTTGGCAATAATCTTTGGTTTTGTTTATTAAGTTGTCATCTCTGCCATCGGTACTTACTTCCGGTCTGTGTGTTAGCGAATACATTCCTGTGCTCTGTACTTTTTTTCATGTCTTTTAATAAAAGTCATCGATCATCAGTGTTTTCAATCAAACAACTGCAACCAGGTCAAGCGGTTTATTTAGTTAAACTGCATCACTAATGTATAAGTTTACATAATTGTAGGTGTGTTACATAAATAATTAAACACATTCACACTTACCTCAAGAAAATGCAGACAGACACACACATACACACACACACACACACACACACACACACACACACACACACACACACACACACACACACACACACACACACACACACAAAATAATCTTTGTTTAAGAAAGAGGTTAACATAAATTATTGTTTTTAATTATACATTTGCTCTATAATAACATTAAGTTAAGATACCATGTACAACTCTTCTTGTTAGCAAATAAACTTTACTTTACTTTACTTTATCTCTGTAACGAGAAGCCAGTTTTGCTGTGCCATATTTGCTATCGGCTTTCCGACTGACCAGCTTACACCCTCATTGATGCAGTCACCCGATGCAGTCGCGTTTCTGCATCGATGCTTAAAGTCGCAGTGTGTAGTCTAAACGACATGCCGCACGGTGCGTTGAAACATCATGCAAAGTCAGAATACGCGCGCAATCGAGCAGGTGACAGGGTGACCATGCGAGGAGAGGTGCTGGTTGCAGTGACAGATTGTGATGAGGATGTCAAAAAAAAAAATTCGACTACGATTTTGTTATAATTTTAATAGTGGAATTAGGCCCTAACATTAGGCACTCGCTTGTGTGCTACCCACAGCTATAAAATATTTGCTTTGGACAGACGCAACGCAACGGAGTGGCCGTGTGGCTTCGCTCTTTAAGGGATATAATGTCTGATAACATTGGTCAGTTACAAAGCTTATTCGTGATGAAATGGTTTTCGTGAGAGCGCTATTAGTGGCAATCGACACGTGTGAAAACAATTGTGCGGCTGTCGAGTTGATAAAATGCCACGTTAACAGAATGTAGGGAAAAATGAGTCAACTTTGAAAGCAGTTCAAGGTGATGCGACCGCTTAAGATGAATGGAAGTTCATTTAGTTTAAAATAAATGTCGTATGTAGCAGATTGGTAAGCAAAAGATTGAAGAAAGTAAGTACAACCCTACCTTGGTTTTGATTTTTCGAGGTGGCAAAGCAACCAAAGGTATGACTTTCGATCAACACTCATCATGTGTGTGATGTCTATGAGTCTGTGCAATGAGGGATTGTTTCTATCAATGCTTGGTTTTACAATTGACAGTCATCTGCTACCTTTTGCTTACTTCAAGCACCCAAAACAGTTTAGTTCTATATACCGTAAATTTACTTAATAAACTGTCCATTTCCGAAAAAGATAAACGAATGGCAATTCCATCTCATTGTTATTTATTTAAACGTAAACGCAATTATCGACCAATTAGCACAACAATAATGTCGCATTGAACTCAGTTTGGACAGCTGATTAAATCCCATTCGCTCAGAATCAAACCATTCAGCTTAATGAGTTTTAAATTTGGTTTTAATCCGCCCAACGAAGGCTACATTTGCATAGTTAAAAATCAAATAATTAATCTTCAATTCAATCAATGTACCTAATGATAAAGTCATAACATTAATTCAACTTAATAAATACAGGAAAAGTGAGATATTCAGACACTTCTTAAAAGAAAAACAAGCCTGTGGATATCCTATTACTGAGCTTACCTTAAGTATACCTAGTCTTGCCATAAATAATGTCACAAAGAAAAAACATTTTTTTTTAATGAAAATAATATTTAATATTTTTACAGTGTGTTTATTTTATACATAAATATAAAACAATTTAAAATATAAAAGCTTATCCGAAGTGGTCTCCATTGGCTGCAATACAGTCCTTTAAACGTTGAGGCCAGTTATCAATAGAAGCACGCACTTTTTCCATGGGAAAATTCTTCACTGCCAATCGTATGGATTGTTTTAGGGACTCCAAATTTTCATGGCGTTTAGAGCAAGCCGTACTCTCTAAAACTGGACAGGATTT
This sequence comes from Pyrausta purpuralis, assembly GCA_963924145.1. Lineage (NCBI taxonomy): Eukaryota > Metazoa > Arthropoda > Insecta > Lepidoptera > Crambidae > Pyrausta > Pyrausta purpuralis. The sequence continues at coordinate 22,090,316 of OZ001649.1, forward strand.
CTGCGAATTCTTTCCCTTACTGCTTTTACCACCTTTTTTGTACGAACATTCGTACAAAAAAGGTGGTAAAACGTGGACGGCCAGATCTTTTTCTATGTTTTTAACTAGATTTGGGTACGAAGCGCGTAGCGTGCAATCAAACAGCCAATTAGATGCATAGTCCTTTTATTGTTTGCGATATACCCTCTAAATACATAACAGTCACAAACAGAGGAGGTCTCATTGTACCTATTGATAGGCCGGTACACAAACATTTGACTAATAACAAGCGTATGGAGAGTTTTAAAAATTGCATTTGGCTGCATACAAACTTTTTGTAATGCAATCACAGCGATTCGGTTCTCTTTATCACCCCACTCCAATTTAATATCGCAAAATATTATAAAATGTATTGGCGCCAAAATTGAAAACACAATTAGCAATCGTATAAAAATGACAGATTCCAAATTCAAATGTTATATCTTTCTTATTTTTAATTGTTACAGTATTTATGGCCAGACTGTGTTAAGTTTTATATGGTCATACTCCGCGTAGGCTCAGGGGATTGGTGAAGGAGCTTTTGCAAGGCAAGCGAACAACCGTGCTGTCAGATTTTATTAAGCCGCTGGGCTCCTGACTAGGCCTAATGACTTACACTTTTTAAATATACGATACGCCACTGATATGTTTGGGATGGTCACCCATCAATACTTTCAAGGAAATTAAAACAAAAAAAAACGAGGATGTATGGGGAATATCAAATGACACAATAAAATCCATTATACCTCTCGTAGTATGTCACTTAGCACATATATTCAACGCATGTATTGATCAAGGTCAATTTCCTACTTTAATGAAATAAAGTAAGATTATACCTTTATTATACCGAAGTGATACCGCCACTGCGCTACGAGCTCCTCAAACACTCCAAATTTTAAAAGACTATTAATTATTTGGCCAACCTAAGCAATAATCACCATCATTTAGTTTTTATCATTATTTTCTGAATTCATGTCGTGAAATCATGAAAATTTTTCATTACTGAGTTAATTTGACCACGTGAAAAGAGACAGCCTCCGACAACATTGTCGTACACTTGACGCTCCGGAATTCGGATCACGCCCGATACAAAAGCCTCAGTTCGGGTAAATCAGCTCTTGAATGTTAAGTGATTCTTGTCCGTTGGCCTCTACTTCAGAAAACAAAAATCTATTGATCTCACTCTTTGATTATTTTAGGTAAATTACACCCATACAGTCACATAACACTTATTAAATAAAAATGATTTAATAAGCTTGAGTATTTCCATTACATATTTATAAATGAAATCACCTAATTATGTAATTTTAGAAATGCTTCTGTTAGGGTTTGTTTTTTTATTTTGATAAAACTTACACTGTACCGGAAGGTAAAATATACCTGATTGAATCAAAGGTGAATCATCCCGCTGTGACGTGTAGTTTTCGAGAAATCCGTGAACTGACATACAAAATTTTGCACACGTGTTTGGAAGCCTTAGATACGATTTTACCAACATCAGATAGGACATATAATAAATATAAAACGACTGATTTTATAAAGACATTTACGTGAATGATGGCTGACAAATAGGTGAAGTTTTGGAATTAGACGTTTTGTATAGTAGTGTAACTTCATAGGTGAAGTTTTAGAATTAGACGTTTTGTATAGTAGTGTAACTTCATGTAAAATATTTTAATGGTGTATTTGTTTTATAAGTCTAAAAATCATTTAAATATCTTAATATTTTGTTTTAATAAAATTTGTGTCTTCAGGTTTAACATATACACTTCATTGTTACTCTTATGTTTTTTTTAAACATAGTATTTTATTACTATACAGGATGTTGTTCTAGTCAGTAACATCAAACTCAGGGATGATATTATCATCCCTAAGTTTAATGTTACTGGCCAAAACAACAATCAATCGATGTTTCGGTTCAGATCAAAGTTTATGGATAGATTGGCTAGTTTCATAATTCTTAGAGTATTCGTCAGTGTAAAACAAACATTGCCTTGTTGTGGTCCAAACTGTGGCTACCCAATCATACCTTTGCAAGTATTGTTAATGTATATATTTTTGCGAGCATTGTATGAAATTTGTGTAATATTTCTCTCTGTTTACTGTTGCCTTCAAACGATACTAAAAACACACTGTGGTTCATGAATGAATTGATAAAAAGTTCAAGAGAAAATATAAACTTGTTAACTGTTAAAAAAGAGTTTCGGCTCATAAGTAAGTTAATAATATTACCTACCAAATTGTGTGGGATGCATCAGTGATTATCCACTGACTAACATATTACAAGATTAACATCAGGTAGGCAATTAATGTACTTAAAGTCAGTACTTTTTTGATTGTCGAATACTGTTAACAAACTTGACATTCCTTTTTATCGAAATAAATTATCTTAAAATAAGAGAAACACAAAAAAAACGCTGTCTACATAAGTAAATTATCGTTTAACACTGAGATTTTTTTCAATCAAAAAGTAAATGATTTTAATTAATTGATAATATTTATTTTTCAATAAAAAGATTGTTTAAATGATTCGACTAGCTAAGAAATATGGACTTGTGCGCCAATTTTAAGTGGGTTTTGCAATTTGGTCCTTATGAACGCACCAAATATTTTAGCATGACTATTATTTTACCCTTAAGTTTCATAATAACTACATCTTAAATAAATGATAAATATATTTTCATGTGATATGTCTTCGCTATCACACTCAGGGGCTAAACTGTACACTACACGTAACACTGATTGTAATCAATAAACTAACAAATAATGCTACACGTAAACCGGTAGCCAAAAGATAAGTATCTTTATTTAGATAACTAGGAATTGCTTTTGTTATTGTGAACAGTGCTATTTAAACTTTGTTGTAACACGTCAATATATTGATCCCAATTATCATCGGTATTACTAGCCCCGGTAGCCTTGTCCTATCGAGCAAGGCATACCCGCGGCCACTGAATGCAAACGAATGTTTTTATTTCTGCAGTATTGTACGAATCGATCGGAAGTAAATTCATTACCTGCATCAGTGAAAATTATCTTTGGGTTACCAAATATCTTTTTTTTTAAATATTATATAATTGATTAATGATGCATGGACTTTTAGTCGATCTTACTGCAGAAATAAATACAAATTTTGTAAAAGCATCTACGGTGACTAATAAATAATTATTTTTATGTTTAGTTTCCACAAAAGTCGAAACTGCAGCGTCCAAATGCAGCGTCTGAAATAGCTGTGCATACTTTGGCAGCAGGTACAGTTGTCCCTCTTTAGGTCCCTCTTATTTTTGTAGTAGGTATGTACAAGGCAGTTTTTTATATATATTTCTTTACAATATGACGCATGCGTGAGAACCAATATAGACTAGTTATTCGCTCAACAGTTTTGTCGAGTGAAAAATGGCCAAGATCGTCGTGGTTACATTTGATAACTTGCCAAATGCACCGTTTTGATACCACCCAACGTCGGCCATGAGTCGTTTTTCTATACACCTTACCGCCTAGCAAGTCATATTTATCGAACCAAGAAACTGTTGAAGTCAGTGCACTGTTTTGGGTGTCGGAAAGTTTTTTCCTATCACTATTTGAGGCTCGATGAGGTCTGCATTGAATGAGTTGATTGTTGCGATACAATCAATGTATTTTTCTTAAGAAGTATTATTAACTCATTTGGGTATTCACTACAATCTACCTCAAATTTCATCACAGTATTACAAAATTCAGTGAATGCATCTGCATAGTCAAATTTGAAAACGCTGCCTACACGCAAGTACATCAGAGCTGGAATTGTGTAAAGCAATCGTATTCATTTGACAGTTCACAACGTACGGTTTGATCTGTCAAACCCTTTGTTCTTTACCGTTTGACAGATCATACCGTACGTTTTGAACTGTCAAATGAATACGATTGCTTTACACAATCGCACCCCAGGTCAGGGCGCTCATTAACATTTCTTCTATAAAATCATCTATAATAAAAGAAACTACATTTGTCATAGAAACAGAATTTACTATAAGATTGACTATTACTTAATGGCTGCTAGTTTTCGTATTTTGTTTTAAAAATCCTTGTTGGCGACAGCCATGAAACCTTATTTTACCATTTTTTAAGGTTTGTCTATGTTTGTTATTACTCTTAATTTTTGATACTATTTTGTTCTGCTTGATATTTTTCTGTGTGTCAATAAAGTGTAAAAGTGAAAAATAGTTGTTTATTATTATATTTTGTGATTGTGTCTTTAATATTGGTGTCAGAAAAGTGCTTAGTGATGATTACCCGCGCTCAAGCAAAAAAACTTGGCTCCACCGCCTCGTCAGCCTCGAAGACGTCGTCCGCCACCGTGCGGGCACAGACGCTCGCGGCGGAGGTGGAGCATCTGAAACGTATTCGTGATATTGATCGGGCTGCACGTGAAGCAGAAGCGGAAGCAGAGCGGACGATCGCGGAGGCTGAGTACCGGGCCCAAGTCGCTGCGATAGAGGCCGATGAAAGCCGCAGTCGTCGATCCAGTCGTGCCGGCTCCGTCAGTGAGTGGCTAGACGCCACCGTCCCGCTTTATCAAGACGGAGCACAGGATTTGCCTGATTCTCGTGGCCAAGCTTCGGCACACGATGCGCCCTCACAGGCTGAGGCGGAGGGTGCACCGGCCGCAGCGACTTTTTTCGATGCGGGTCACTCGTCTCGACACGTCGAACTCGCTGATGATCCCTTGATCAAGAATATGGCACCCGCTCCAGCAACTGCTACACTACACACCACATTACACTCTACATTACCACAACAGTTCCAATGTAACAATAATAAAAATGAATACTCTAACACCCTACACCTAGCTCAAGCCATCGCGTCTGTTGCGGCGACCACGGCATTGAAGCATAACAAGGTCAGCTCTCCTCTTCCTATTTTTGATGGTCGGCCAACCGACTGGCTTGTATTTAGAAAAATGTATTCGGACACAAGTCCATCTTATACTAGTTTAGAAAACCTAGCAAGGCTGAATGTTGCGTTACGTGGACCTGCTCGAGATGCCGTCGCGGTTCTTCTAGCTGCCGCACGCGACCCGGAGGTCGTGATGCAGGCGTTGGAGACAGCCTTTGCACGACCAGAGCATATTATTTTAATGCAAATTTCAGCGATCAGAGCCCTACCAAAGTTAGCTGACAATAGCAGGGAGCTGAACTCGTTCGCCTGCAAAGTGCGTAATTGTGTCGAGGTCGTTCGTCTACTCCAGCGACCTGAATACCTCGCTTCTCCTGAACTGTCTAACGAAATAGTAAGTAAACTAAGTCCTATATTAAGATCTAGGTGGATTGATTTCGCGCATTCTCATGAGCATGCTAAGTTGTTCAGGATTGAAATTTTATCCGATTTTTTAATGCACGAAGCCAATTTACGGAGTCGATATGACATTATGCCATTGGACTTTGCCGTCAAAAACGTTAAATGTCATGCCACTGTCGGCTCGGCTGACGTTAAGAAAAGTAATGACAATTCAAAAAAAGTTTGCCTTTTTTGTAGTAAGGTTGGTCATGATGTCAAATCGTGCAAAGAATTTTCAAACATTAACGTTGAAGAGCGATGGCAGTGGGTCACAGTCAATAAAGTGTGCCATAAATGCCTTATAAAGGGGGGTCACACTTATGTTCTTTGCAAAAAGTTTTCGTGCAACGTAGTTGATTGTGCCAATAAATTCAAACACCATTATCTTCTACATAAAGAACATAGGGATGACGTCGTTTATGCGGCATTGACTTCCGAGCCTCAAATCATCGTTGGATCGGAGGACTTAGTTGATGATGACTCGATTTCATCGGCTGAACACCGCGAGACTGTCACCCACACAACTTGTCCTACTTCTACTTTCAGATCTCTTCTTAAAGTAATACCGATAACCATTTCGGGCCCGAAGGGGTCTTATGACACCTTTGCGCTATTGGACGATGGTTCTACAAGTACTTTATTAGACTCTGACGTGGCGGTTGCTATAGGAGCTGAAGGAAGGAAAGGACAAATTAGAGTGGATGGTATAGGCGGAATGACAAAAATGACTGAGGTGAACTTCGTTGATATATCCGTTAAAGGTCGTCATAGTGCGGAAACTTACTTACTTCAAAATGTTCGATCGATACCGAACTTAGGTTTAGGCTCTCAATCTGCCGAATCTAGGAAAATAAAATCAATTCCTCACTTATCTAATTTAGTTAAATATCTGTCATATGACAAAGCTAAACCTATGTTACTGGTAGGTATCGATAATTGGCAGTTGTCTGTACCTCGTGTGATTCGAAAAGGTTCTCGAAACCAACCAGTCGCTTGTTTAACCGCGCTGGGCTGGGTATTGTTTGGTGTTTTTAAAAACGTATGTTCTCCGGTAGAGTTCGTAAACCATGGTACGGTTTTTGAGGTTAAAAACTCACTTGACGACCAGTTACATGAATATTTTCGTATTGACTCCATCGGTATTAATGCAAAAAGTTATTTAAAAGAGGATGATAAACGAGCAATCGATATTTTAAATGAAACAACGCGTCGGTTAGCTTCCGGGAGATTTGAAACCGGTCTAATTTGGAAAAAGAATATTGAGTTTATTCCTGATAGCTATCCATTAGCACGTAAAAGATTTCTTTCCCTTGAACTAAAAATGAATAAAGATAAATCTTACGCAGATGCTTATCGTGCTAACATTGAGGCGACTATTGAAAAGGGCTATGCCGAGCCGTGTAAAGAACAACCTTCAAACGAAAAACAACAAAATAAAATATGGTATCTTCCACATTTTGGAGTCGTGCATCCTCAAAAAAGAAAATTGCGTGTTGTTCACGATGCAGCCGCTTCCTACTCCGGGGTCAGTCTAAACTCTTTACTTTTATCTGGACCGGATATATTACAACCACTTCTTGCAATTTTAATGCGTTTTCGTGAGGGACGTTTTGCTCTAAATGCAGATATTCGAGAAATGTTTCCACAAACTAAAATTAGGTTGGAGGATCGTGATGCCCAAAGATTTTTATGGCGTACTAGCCCAGATCAGCCGTTAAAAGTTTACCGCATGTCGTCAATGATTTTTGGGGCCACTTCTAGTCCATTTACAGCCATATATTTAAAAAATCGAAATGCTGAGGAACATCAGTCTCTATACCCAGCAGCAGCAAAGGCCATTATTGAAGACCATTACATGGACGACTATCTTGGTAGTGTTGATTCTCAAGAAGCTGCAGCTAGTTTAGCTTCTGACATCGTTCATGTTCATGCACAGGCCGGTCTCGATATGAGAGCTTGGGTTTCAAACTCAAAAGAAGCTCTTTCGATACTTCCAAAACATATTTGCCTTCCTGAGACATCTGCAGTTAAGGTGCGTATTTTAGGTGTAGTCTGGAACACTCAAGATGATACTTTTTATTTTTCTCGTTCTAATTTAGGCGATTTACCAACCAAATTTACAAAGCGAACAGTTCTATCACAGCTTATGAAAGTGTATGATCCATTAGGGCTTTTAACTCCTATTATTATGCGAGGGAGAGTAATTTTCCAACAAACTTGGAAGCTAGGTATAGATTGGGACGACGAACTACCTGCTCATGTCATATCTAAATGGTTGTCGTGGTTCACAGATCTTTCCAAGTTGTCCTCATGTGCCATTCCTCGTCATTATTTTTCCCACAATGAGGTAACAGACTGTCAGCTGCACATTTTTGCTGACGCAAGCGAACTTTCGTATGGTTGTGTAGCCTATTGGCGTTTTTTGTGCGTCGATGGAACGGTGCGTCTAGGACTAATTGGAGGAAAAGCTCGCCTAGCTCCTTTAAAACCAATCTCTATACCGCGGCTTGAATTGCAAGCAGGTCTTATAGCTTCACGTTTTGCTTACTATATTCTTGGAGCACATCGACGAAAGCCTTCCCAAGTATTTTACTGGTCAGATAGTCTCACGGTCTTAAAATGGCTGAGAAGTGATGCGCGCTGTTTTAAACCTTACGTAGCTCATCGTGTGGGTGAGATCGCAGAAATAACTAATTTAGCTAATTGGAGGTATGTACCTTCAAGCATGAACGTCGCCGATGATGCTACGCGTATTGACTCTAAATTTGATATCAATTCGAGGTGGTTTTCTGGCCCCCATTTTTTGACTTTCCCGATAAAGTGTTGGCCAGAAGAACCGGACAATTTACCTGTAACTCCGGAGGAGATGAAACGCTCTGTGACCATTTCGGAAGTTGTGGGGTTAATAAATACGCATGATTCTTTTCTTCCGGTAGTTGCTGATTTTTCGCGATTCAGTAGTTGGCTCAGATTCTTACGCGCAACTGCTCGAATATTTTGTTGTGCTAGAGCCTTTCGCTCTCTTTTGGGTCGTTCTCAAATAGCTAAATTTAGAAATAGTGATTTAAAGGAGTCTGATCGATTGTCGATATCGTTAAAACCTTTGTTAGTTGAGGACATGACGCTTGCTGAGAAACATATTTTACTTAAGTCACAAATTGATACATTTGATAATGAGCGGTCATGTTTGATTAGTAAAAAATCACTGTTAAAGCAAAGCAGGCTTCATGGACTTACGTTAATTTTAGATGACTTCGGTCTCCTTCGACTCTCTGGGAGGATTGGCGCAATTAAAGAATGTACTGAAATTGTAAAAAACCCTGTCGTGCTTGATGGAAAACATCCAATTGTTCGATTACTCATTGTTTACCACCATCAAAAGGCTGCTCACTCCAATAATGAACTTGTTGTAAACGAACTTCGTCAAGCATTTTATATTCTTGGATTACGCACGGCGGTGAAGAAAGTGGCAAATTCATGTCTTTTATGCAGAATCAGGAAAACGGTACCCCCAATTCCACCCATCGGAGATTTACCCACTGAACGTTTGACTCACCATACAAGACCATTTACCTGCGTTGGTCTTGACTATTTCGGCCCAGTTTCTGTTACCTTAGGCAGACGCACAGAAAAGCGTTGGGTTGCATTGTTCACCTGTTTAACAGTACGTGCTATTCACCTTGAAATTGTGGGAAATTTGTCATCAGATTCAGCGATAATGGCACTTCGACGCTTTATTGCTAGACGAGGCTGTCCGACAACGATAATTTCGGACAACGGAACAGCATTTGTCGGCGCGAAAAAAGAACTTTCTGTGCTCTATACACAGCCTGTTCAGAACTACGCTTTGAACCAACGCATCAAATGGAAATTTATTGTTCCTGCGGCACCTTTCATGGGAGGTTGCTGGGAGAGGTTAATTCGATCTGTCAAAACTGCGTTAAAGACAACATTAAAAGAACGTGCACCACGTGAAGAGGTTTTACATACCCTGCTATTAGAAGTGGAGAGTATCGTCAATTCGAGACCACTAACGCATGTTTCTGTAGATCCAGATACAGAAGAGACGATAACGCCCTTCCATTTCATCCTCGGATCTTCTTCTCCACATTCCTTATTATCGGACTTCTCTGACGGAGATCTAATTCGTCGCGTACAGTGGAGAAAAGCACAGCGTCTTGCAGACCATTATTGGACGCGATGGGTGCGGGAATACTTGCCGAACTTAGTGCCACGTACAGCAGTCCGCCCTACAGAAAATTTGAAACCCGGAGACGTCGTGTTGATTGCAGACGGAAACCTCCCTCGAGGTTCGTGGCCTAGAGGTCGCATTGAAAAGGTTCATCCCGGGCACGACGGGGTAGTTAGGGCAGCAGATGTAGCCGTAAGAGGGGGAACTCTGCGTCGACCAGTCCGAAAGTTGATCCCACTACCCATGTAAAAACATTTTATTTACATAGGCAATGGAATCCGTACGTACTTAGATTTAGTTATGTCTGTTGCCACTTTTCTTTGGTGCTATCACACCGGGGGGGACGATGTTGGCGACAGCCATGAAACCTTATTTTACCATTTTTTAAGGTTTGTCTATGTTTGTTATTACTCTTAATTTTTGATACTATTTTGTTCTGCTTGATATTTTTCTGTGTGTCAATAAAGTGTAAAAGTGAAAAATAGTTGTTTATTATTATATTTTGTGATTGTGTCTTTAATAATCCTTATAAGTGAACGGGTGAGGTTAATTGAATGTAATTGAATGATTTTGATGTAGCTATCGAATCTGACAATAAAGAGCAACTACACACATCAATAGTATCTAGGGATCAAGCATTTTTATGCGGATTTCTTGAGATTGAGATGTGGCTTTGTAATAAATTTATGATTTTATAAATTTATATGGATCCTTTTTGGTGCATTTCATAATTTGGAACAGGAACTGTCAATCAAATTCGAGTAAAAGATGAAAATCAGCTGTCAATATTTTCCCTATAAAAACATACAACGCATTGAAGACATTATTAGTGCTACTGTTTCCCTACTACTGATTAAAACCAACGTTATTATGGAGCGGCGACGTCATTTAAGCAAGGAAGAAATGCTCAGAGCCGTGGGATTGATAGAAGCTGGTTCCCGGCAACGTACTGTGGCTTTAGCTCTGAATACAAGTCAGAGTGTTATCAGTCGACTTTGGACACGTTACCGAAGCACTCAGCCGTGGCGCTCAGTCACGGTACCAGACCGTGGCTGAGCGCCATGGAGGACGGTATCGCTGCACCACACGGAGACAAAACTGATACATTCAAATCACAGCTCGAAGAGCTCCAATAATAACCGCCATGATGTTAGCCGTGAAGCTTCATCACTCTTCAGGGAACTTAATTAGCGACCAAACAGTCAGAAACCGCTTGCATGAAGTGAACCTTCATTCCCGAAGACCGCTACGGGTACCACCTATAGCAATGCACAATCGTAGGATTCGATATCAATGGGCTCTTGAACGCAGAAATTGGGCAGAAGAACAATGGCGTTTCGTGTGCTTTTCTGATGAGTCTCGTTTTGGTATGAGACCGGATACAAGACGTATACGACACTGGAGAACCCCTGGACGCCAACAGCGATTAAAATCCTGCCAGGAAGTCCATCCTTATAGTGGTGGAACCATCATGGTATGGGCGGGTATTTGGATCGGTGGAAGAACTGATTTGATTCGGATCAGAGGCAACCTCAACGCTCAAATTTATGCTGAGACGACTGTATCAGACGTCATCGTTCCTCTACAAGTGCAAATCGGTCCCTTATTTCAGTTAATGCATGATAATGCACGACCGCACACCGCAAGAGTTGTAAGACAGACTCTCGCCGCAGCTAACATCAATGTCCTGCCCTGGCCTGCTCAGTCGCCAGACTTGAACCCGATTGAGCATGCATGGGATATGCTACAGAGAAGAGCTCTGCCGAATATGGAGTGTATCCAGGCGCAAGAAGTCCTTTTTTTGTTGTTGCAAAGAACATGGGCGGCCATTCCACAGCGTGATTTGGATGAACTCATTTTGAGTATGCCAAACCGATGTTCTTGTGTTGTTAGTGTTCGCGGTAAAAACACGGATTATTAATTGTTTAAGTTACCCAATAAAATTTTAATGAAAACTGTTATTTCAGTCTTTTTTTCGAACTTCAATGTTAGTGGTTCAAATGTCAAAAATCCCTTTATTAGGAAAATGGCAAATTTATTTATTAATGCAAAGTTGACTTGGTTTATCGTGACTGAAGACAAACGAAAACACTTTATTTGATGAATCCTTAAAGAAAATTTTAATTAATATCAATCAGGAGAAAAGTTATTGCAAAAATATATGTTGATCCCTAGACACTTTTGATGCGTGTACTTCCTGTATCTATAATTGCATCATGATGAAAATCGTTTATTTGAACAACTTTAACACATTAATTACGTAGATCTGCCGAAACGGGTTTAGTCCCTTGTTTTTCCGTTTCCAATGCATTTTGTTCATGATAACATACAGATTCTAAATGACACCGTTTTCACAATATTCGCATTTATTACAATCGCATTGGCTTCTTTTATGATTACCACCACATAAATAACACCTAATTCCGAATCCAGTTTAGTGGGAGACACTTGCTGTTGACCTGATACACTCGCGTGAGGTAATGAAGTCGACTTAGGAGTCTGTCTTTGCGTTACCGATGTACTAACTGGCTTATCGGGAATATCACGCACATTTAAATTTAATTGTTTGAGCGGCATTTGGGACTTGTAAATAGGGCCATGTAGAAAACTGTCACACATCAGAAAATTACTTGCTTCAACTGCTGCGCCTATTGTACTATCTCCTATGTTGCCAATAATAATAGAAATTATGTCTTGTTCCGAAAACCCTAACGAAAAGTGATCAATTTGGCACTTTTGTTCAAAACTAAACTCGTAAAGAGATTAGTTTTCGGTAGGTTTTTTATCTATTATGTCTTTTAAAAGATTAAACATATTACGACGTATTTGGAAACTTGATGCTAATTTCAATTTCCAATCTCGCCATTCCACTGTGGTACCGTAGTAGGTCATAGGGCTTCAATTACGATATTTTAATTATGCCATGATACTACGTCGCTTGGGTCACTATTAGTGACACTACAAAATGATATAAAAGGAACTGCAATTAGTCAGTTGTTACATTTGTTTTTTGGCATCGGAAGTGAACGCATCGCACACGCCTGCTCATTAGCGTTATCGCCAAGCGGTTATCAGTGAAAGCGTGACTCGTGTTTTTCCAAGAATCTATTGTTTTTGATTTATTTTTTGTAATGGATATTCAAGTTGAAGGTATGTATAATTTCTTTAATATATTTTTTTTGTGTCGTTTGACACTATGTATATTTTTATGTAGCCCTGCTACGACAAAGCATAAAAGTTGACATTTTAATTGTAATTATATTTTTTATCGAAACTTTTAACTACTTTCGCATATACTTGCACACATAATTTTGATGTCAAAATGTGAGTCAATGTGTCTATTTTATAAATAACAAGAATTTAGCTGCGATCATTTGCGACTGGGGGTAGAAGCCCACTCGTAGCAAATGCTACGAGCATGCTACGAGAAATCTATTAATATTGAAATTTAAACTACCCTGTATTTTTATTGTTTCAGGTACAAATATCAAGTGTTCTATTACAAGAATACTTTTATTAGACACTTGGCTATCTATAAAGGATAGTAATAGTGATTTTGACAGATCTCGTCAAGTGTGCCAAACTCTGTTACAATCACTACCAGATGTTGAAAATATGAATACTAACGACTTGCAAAACAGGATTTCCAATCTTTGTGTAAGATTTGCGAAATACTGGAAGCAAGTCCAGCGATCGTATTCTAGAATTGTCACAAAATACAGCGAATGGCTGAACGTTTTCACTCTGTCAACTGCGGCCGCCCACAACACTCAACAGCTTGCGGCTCCAGATCTTCCTTCCACGAGCGGCTTGCAGTACAGAAAGGACTTTAAGGACTGCAGCAAGAGGTCAAAACGACGCAGGTTAGCTGAGTAAACTAAGGAAGATGAGTCTGCTGTAAATTCTTTACTAAGTGATTCTAATCAGTCTAACACCTCCTTTAGCTTTGTGGAATTTAAGACTGATGAAGTTTTATCTTTGATTACTGAGTCTAAATTAACTAAACACCAATATTTATTATTAAAAGAGTTCATAAATGCAAAGTTTCCAAATGCACTGCCATCATATCAAAAAGTGTTAGAGGCCAAGAAGCGGTGTTACCCATCACAAGAATGTATCACGGAATCATCTGCCGAAATAGAGTTACAATCTTTGTTAGATCATACTACATCCCGAATACTAGAATCTCAAAAAGAAGTCCTTAAAACTATTGATATAAGTAAAGGGTTTGTTTTAATTGGTAAATGGGGGTTTGATGGTAGTACGGGACACAGTGAATATAAACAAAAATTTTCAGATTCTAGTATCGAAGATGACAGTTTGTTTGTTACATCATATTGTCCGCTTCAATTAATTTGTAAATCAAATACTTCCGACCCAGACCAAATTGTTTGGAAAAATCCGCGACCTTCTTCTGCTAGGTATTGTAGACCTATTCGTTTCCAATTTGCTAAAGAAACAAAGGATCTTTCTGTGCAAGAAGAAACTTATTTCAAAAACAAAATTAGTAATTTACAACCATCATCTTTCATCTTCAACTGTTGTGAAATTAAGGTACTGCATAATTTACAATTAACTATGGTTGATGGCAAAATATGTGGTGCGCTTAGTGACACGTCCTGTAGTAGGTGCTATATTTGTGGTGCAACACCGAAAGAGATGAACAATATTGAAAAATCATTAAGTAAATCATTAGACAGTAGTAAATATCAATTTGGCTTATCCCTTCATTCATGGATTCGTTTTTTTGAATATTTTATTCACATATCTTACAGATTAGATTTTAACAAATGGCAAGCGCGTTCAACAGAAGAAAAAGCTCTTCTTGCCCAGAAAAAAAAATATGTACAACAGAAATTTAGGGAAAGATTAGGCATTATTGTTGACAAACCTCGAAGTGGAGGAAGCGGTACATCACTACAATCACTCATTAATAGATGTCATCATATACTACAGTGCCTTTCATCGGGTTTCAAAATTAATAGCCTCGCGTTTAAAGAATATGCTTTAGAAACCGCGCGCATGCTTGTGGCTGCATATCCATGGTACAACTTGCCTTCTTCTGTTCATAAAGTGCTAATTTATGGGTCGGAAGTAATTGAACATTCATTATTGTCCATCTGAGCTCTCGGAAGAGGCCGCTGAATCCTGTAATAAACTCATTAAGCAATTTAGACGTGATAACACGAGGAAAATGTCCCGAGTTGTCACGAACACCGATCTCATGCACAGACTTCTTCTTAATTCCGATCCGTATATGTCTAGTTTAAGAAAACTTCCACGAAAGAGGAATTCTGTGCTATCAGCAGAGGTATTAAATTTAATAATTATTGAAAAATATGTAGTCATATTTTGTAGTTATAATCTTTAACGGTAAAAAAGACAATAATAAGGAGTAATTAAAGAAATCTTTGTTAAAAATATATCTAATCATTATTAATGTAATTTTTTTGTGTCTTAAGTTAATGTGTAATTTAAGTTTATGAAGATAATGTTTAGTAAATAAGGCTAATATGTAACTATAATTAACTTGTATTTGCTGAATTTCTTTTCTAAACATTGGAATACTTTTGTTCCTTTTTTGATGAATAAATTATTGCTATTTTAATGTAATTGAGTTGTTTAATTAATATTCACCTCAGTCTATCATAAAATATTATTATTTCATGCAGTAGCACACAGTACAGTAGCCATTAGCTACGCGAAACCCCTATGACCGCCCTCCTTTGAGCGCGGTACCACAGTGCATTCCCACGATGGCCACTGACTTTCAGTGCGCAACAATGACTCATACCACACTTTGGTGGATCCTTTTAATTTGTTTAAAGCCCGATAGCAAATCATTTCATCCGACCATGCAAACGTTTGATAGTAGGAATGTATTATACCTAGCCATGCATTAATATCATCTTTTAACGGGTCAAATTCGGGAATAATGTTATTTAATGTGAAATTATTGTTCGAGCTTACTGTTGGGGTACCAGCTTAACGTGATACCCGCTTCCTTTGCTTAGGTCGGAGTGACGGAGTCCGGCTTCTGTCCAACGTGCTAGAACTCTTGCTCGAGCTTGAGTGAGTTCTTTTCCTCGACGGCCGTTTTTTTTGCTTGCTCCAATTTCCCATAGTACGTGGATTGGTTTTCACTTCTGATGTAGACGAAATTAAGAACAAACTTCTCACAACACGAATTTATTTCAAAAATAACTAAATTACAACACAGAGTTACAAAATAGCAGCTAAGTGAAGTTAACGCTTCGGTGTCCGAACACAATATGCGCCACGACGACCGTCGGATGATTTTTCCGAACTCGCAGCAGTGGCGCCACCTTTTCGAGTTTGACGCATCTTGACTTCCGGCGATCAAATCAGCAACCATCAAATCAAATCAGCAACCAACGGATCGCAGATCACAATAAAATCATGATTGCCCACACTACTATTACTAGCGTATGTAACTGAACCCACGATTAAATTTCGTGATCCATGAATTAACGCCACTTGTCAATAACGCATACAAACAATATCATGTTCAACATTCAAATTACAAAGACCACGTCACAATCTCGTCAAAAGGTGGGACACTATTTTGGTTTGGCATAGGCTCTCTATACGTAGTAAGTACGACTCACTGGTCTGTATCGGCGCGGCGGGCAAGAAACAACCAATGAAGGCGCCAAGCTCACAAGATACTTGGCCCAATTGTGGAGGAGAAAAATGCTACAGTCAATATTTAATTTATAAATAAAGAAACTTTCAAAAATCAACTTTCTTGAATTCTGTTTTGACCGAGACCAATAATCAAGTTGTCTTGTTTTTTATCCAAAGGATAAGTATAATTAAATTTTGATTTTATAGTGTTTTTGTCATTATACAAACTTAATAATATAATTGTGACGGTGGCCGAGTGGTAAAGACATACCCCCGGATTGCGTATGACACGGGGTTCGATTCCTCGTCTGTCACACAGCCAAAGTTGTTTTTTATAAGTGAAATTTATATTATTAAGTTTGTGTAGTGACAAAAACACTATAAATTCTTCGTTCATCTTAACCGAATGTTAAATATTTGTAAAAATATTTCCTTCGGATATTGTGAGAGTAATCTCGCAACATTGATAACGTCACGCAGCCTACGCGTTAAAGAAAGCGCTTGCAAAATTCAACAGGGTTACTAATATGACGGTAGCAGAGTGGTATAGGCATGCGCCCGGATTGCGTAAGACACGGGGTTCGATTCCTCGTCTGTCACACAGCCAAAGTTGTTTTTTACAAGTGAAATTTATATTACAAAGGATAAGTGTAAACATTACTATTGAAAGTGTGCCTATTATGTGTGTAACTAGAAAATTGCCTGTTTTATTTAACCAAATTAACTAATGCATTGGATATCAAGGGCGCAAAACTGTTTGTGTCGTGCCTAGCCAATGAGCAGAATTAACTAGGGAGAACTATCACTAAGATTTTAGCCAAAAGGAGGAGTGAAATAAAATACAGGTTGGTACTTACAATAATTATTCACCAGTTCACCACAGAGCACAATAAGTAAGCACACGAACAACACAGGTTGAAATATTCCAAAAGACTGCCACGGTAACGGAAAACGGCAAGGCCTGGGGATTTCCCCCCTATTTTTTGGCGGTTTTATTTTTCAAGCACGACGATTGGTCGAACGCGCTGATTGGTCAAAAGCTCTGATTGGCCCAGCCGAATTTCCGGTACAGCGGTAGTCAATTGCATAACTTTATTTTAATTATAGTTTAATGTACAACATCAATCAATTGAATATCTTATAAATTATAATTACTTTATTCGTTTAATAAAATTACGATACCTGAATACAAAATAAACTATGTGAATATGTTTGCTACAAATTTATATTCTAATATTGATAACAATCGGCCATCCGAAACATTTGCACGCCCTCGGAAAATATATATACAAGGATATTCAATAACTAGAAAATCAACCATCAATTATTGTCATTATGAGTATTATCTCGCATTCATAATAATTACTATGAAATTGGCGTAAAGGAACTTAGAATTAATAAATTTAATTATGTTTTAGTAACAAAAAAGTGCACAGAAATATATATATTTGTTGTGAACTAAATACAATTTTATAAAAAGAAAAGTTAAACACTTATTAATTTCCGCACTCATTTGTGACAGAAAATTATATCAGTTGCCAGAATTATTTCACGTCTGGACTTATTATTTTGCACAGAATCAAGAATACAATTGCCAGAATTATTTCATGTCTGGACTTTACATTAATAATGCACAAGGCCAACAAATTGATATTCGGTCCATCTAGAATACAATTGCCAGATTTATTTCATGTCTGGGCTTCACAAATACGTGATACCAGATTATTTATGCCTGGTTTTCTTATGGTATGCCAGAATTTTTTCATGTCTGGACTTTAAATAACAATAAATTAGTAAAATTACAATAATAATATATAAATATATATTTTAAATGTTTTCATTTACAAGTTCAAGTCTAATCCTATTTGGTAATACTATTATATCTTAATATATTTTAATGTAATGCCTATATCGTAAGATATTCATGATTAAAGCAACAATTAAATAATTTAGTAGTTCTAAAACATTATGATGTCTTAGAAATTGATTACATACACTTTTATCTAAAACTATAAATAATATGCATAATGCGTACAACAAGGAGATAAGATCATTTTAAGTCCACTAAAATGACAAATCGAAATACTCTTATACCAACGGTGAATAAAGAAATCAAAGTTATGTTCAAAACAGTTAACCCGTATCACGACTCATCGTCTTCACTGGAGGTCATAATATAAGATTTATCAAAATTTTGCCATGGTTTAATCTTATCGACAGCTACTACCGCGCTATAAGCTCTATTACATTTACGCGTCATAGGGGTGTCTTGAATTTCATATCTATCATGATCAAGAATACGCTGTATTTTGTATGGACCCTGAAATTTAGGAACGAGCTTCTTACTACTACCGGTTGACGGTATTTGTCTCTCAACGCGAACCAAGTCACCAATCCGGTAATTCTTAGGCGCAGACCGTTTTTTGTCGTACCTATGTTTCTGCGCTACTTGAGAAGATAGAACATGTGCACTTATTTCTGACCGCATGTCAGTAATGTTGTGCTTATCTTTACTTTGGCTAACGTCATCTATCAATTCTGAAACCACCTTACTTTCCGCAGCGCCTGTAGGCCTAATTCCAAACAGTGCTTCTGAAGGAGTACGGTTTATTCCTTTATTAAGGGTATTGTTGATTCCCCATTGAATTTGTAACAAATGTTCATCCCACCTTTTTTCCGACTGTCCTACTGTCTTAGCTGTAAGAGCTTCTACTAACGTTCGATTATACCTTTCTACTTGCCCATTGGCCCTAGGAGTGGAAACAGCATTTAAAATATGTTTTATGTTTTGTTCGTTAGTAAATTGTTTAAAAGAATCGCTAGTAAATGAACTGCCTCTGTCAGTTATTAATCTACGTGGAACACCAAATAGTGAAAAATACTCCCGAAAAACGTTAATGGTTGTAGTCGATTTTGTGTTTTTAACAGCTTTCAGATAAATATAACGAGTAAACGCATCGACCAAAACGAGTATGTGCACATTACCTTTGCTGCTCTTAACGAAAGGGCTCACATGATCTGCGTGTACTGTATCGAATGGTATACTAACCTTTTCAATGGGGTGAAGGAATCCAGGTTTCTTGCCTCCTGATGATTTACTGTAAGTACATTCAAGACAAGAGCTTACATATTTTGAAATGAATCTCTTCATTTTGGGAAACCAATAATATAATTTGACCTTCTCTAACGTCTTGTCCAGTGCAAAGTGTCCGATATCATCGTGATTTTGCTTAACAATTTGCCATCGGACACCTTTTGGAACGACCCATTTATCACCCTCAGTTGTTACTCGAAATAGCTTACCACGTTTCACCTTGTAGTTTGACTTTATATCTGTGTTTTTGCATTCTGGATCATTCAGCATATCTAAAATCCTTTGTAGTTCTCCATCAGAGGATTGGACTGTGGCGAGCCAGTCAGTGTCAATGTGGAAAACCACCATCTTGCAACGCGTGGAACCATATCACGTTTCGAGAAGGTAGCTCTAAGTGAGTTACAATCTGTAATGATTTTGAAAGCTATACCAACCAAATATACCCGAAATTTACGTAAGGATTCTACGACGGCCAGCGTTTCCAGGTCATATGAAGAATAGTTTTTTTCTTCCGGCGTCGTTTGTCTACTGAAGTAAGCCACTGGTTTGAGAACATTGTCGTTACCTTTTTGTAGAAGAATTCCAGCAACTCCGACTTTGCAAGCATCTGTATGAACTTCTATTGATGCACTAGGGTCGTAAAGGGCCAGAGTCGGTTTTTGAGCGAGATTTTTTTGTAATGTTCTAAAAGCATGATCTTGCTCTTGACCCCAAGTCCACTTGGCATCTTTTTTTAAGAGTGTAGTTAATGGTTTTGCGATTAACGAAAATCCTGGTACAAACCTGCGGAAAAAACTGGCAAGGCCAAGAAACTGCCGGATGTTATGTTGGTTTTGCGGCACTGGAAACTGCTCTACGGCTGCAATTTTTCTACTGCCCGGGCGGATTCCGTTGGTACTCACTTCAAATCCAAGATACTCTACAGACTGACCAAAAAACAGGCATTTTGACAATTTTAAAGTCAGACCAGCTTCTGAAAAATGTCTTAAAACGGACTCTAGTCTAGCCATACCTTCGGCAATGGACTTCGCTGGAACGATGACGTCATCTAAATAAGCCAGGGCTTCTTTGTGTCTTGCGGGTCCAAGGACTTGGTTCATTATACGCTGGAACGTAGCTGGTGCATTTGCAAGGCCAAATGGCATCCGGTTAAACTCGTAATGTCCATCGGGCGTTACAAATGCCGTTTTGAACCTGTCAGCTTCACGGATCGGTACCTGATAATAACCGGAAGCCAAATCTAGGGTGGTATAGTAGTGGTTGCCGGCTAAAATATCCAGCTGATCTTCGATCAGTGGAATAGGGTAGCTTTCCCTTATAGTTTTTTTGTTTAAGGCCCTGTAATCAATACATAGTCTATACTCACCAGTTTTCTTTCGTACCAGCACGATTGGGCTGGCATAAGGAGACTTAGAAGGTCGAATGATGTCATTGTCTAGAAGTTCAGAGACCATTTCTCTCACCTGTTCTTTCTCTTTATACGCGAGGCGGTATGGCCTATAGACAACAGGAGTATCATCATGCAATCGAATGGCCATGCCTTCCGTAGTTGCGGCAGTTCCTAACTCGGAGAGGTTAAAAGCGAAACAATGTCTATACCGGTTTAATAAATTTAAAAGGTTTTGTTTATCTTCAGCTGACAAACAGTCGCCACATTGGATATCTTCGCTTAAGATTGGTTTGAGGATTTGATTTTTGCTACAAGACATAACCGTTAGGTTAAGGTCATTACGCTCCTGCTGTGCCACGAGTCCACGAACAAGCAAAAAATCTTTTGGCAAACGCAAATTAGACGCAAGACTGTCGCAATCGCATAGTCGCTAATCGCAGACTGGCATTACCTACCTTATGCTTATACTTTAGGGCTTATTAGAATCGATATCTGACAATTATACGGTGACCACAAAAATGAGCTAACAACATACTAATAAGTGTTTCCACCTGACCTGTATCGGCAGCAATGACGATTTCAAAGTGACAAATGAAGATCCATTTTTGACCATTCTCCAGATAAGTTGGTGGCATTATATAGTTGGATTTCTGTCGTCTACGTAAGGAAATGAGAAAAAATTCATCAAACAAATCTTTCTATACTGAAAGATAAATACAATTTAATGTTTTAATAATTGTAACCTGAAAATATGTATTTTCCATTTTACGCTTAGCAGAAAACGGAACCATTATAGTTTCATCAAGTTTGTATTTCTGTCTGTCTGTCATTCCATGCGTCACAGCCACTTTTTTATTTAGCTAATAGTATAACGTAGATGATACTTGGTACGAAGGTGTATCCTGCCAACCGTTTTACGATTTCCATACAATAAATAATAAATAATGACATTTGAGAGGAGCGCCGCCGATGAAGCCTCTAATGAATTAGGCTATTCATGTCAATGAGTTTATATATTCTTTATTGCACAAAAAAAATAAAGTACAAATGGCGGACTTAAGGCTTTAAAGCATTCTCTACCAATCAACCATTGGGTGAGGCAGAAACAGTTGAGGTGGCGTAAAATAACAAAAAAACTAACAAAATGAATGAACTACATATGCTTACTTAAATACTTTTCAAATAAGCTACATAAACATACATAAATACAATAATATCCATACTTCACGCTGAACAGATAACATGTTATTTATTCTCATTGAGAAAAAGATTGCGTAAAGACTTTTTGTACACATATTTTAATGTTGATGTCTTGCTCGTATCTGGGAGGGAGCTCCAAAGTCTGATGGCGCTGAGGGTAAAAGAGTTGGACATATAAGCAGTCTTATGCAAAGGTGTGTACAGCTGCAGGGCATTGCTAGTACGAAGGGTCCGGTAACTGATGTCACTCATAAATTTAAAATTACATTTAAGATAATTGGGAGAATTTGGATTACAAAGAATATTGAACAGAGTGCAGAGGATTCGAAGATTTCTACGCTGTCGAATATTGAGCCAATTTAATTTAGACCGGTATGGAGATATATGGTCGTACTTCCGTACGCCAAAAATGAAGCGAATTCAGTTATTAAGGAGACGATCAAGTTTGTTCAAAAAGTTTTGGGATAGATTCGTACAGCACACATCGGCGTAATCCATGACTGGCAGCACCAATGCCTGGATCAGCAGAATTTTGGTACTCACTGGAAGAAAGTTCCGGAAACGATAGAGAGATCGAAGTGAGTACGTGACTTTGATTTGTGAGTTTGATGGTTGTTCTTTGTTATTTACTTTGATAAGTTACGGGTTCTGTATACAGTGTCTCCGCAGTTGTAATACATTAACAGCAACGGTATTTCAAAACCTTACCGTACTGCGGTGACTTTTGTTTTTATTTGAATAATAAACTAACCTTAGTTTATTTTTGTTATTTCTAACCTAACCTAAGTTTATTTTAGTTATTTCTATAGCTTGATGTCCTACAGCATTTTACTGCGGGGATCGGCTGTTGATATAGAATCAATTTTTATATTACAAAAAAGAGCCGTGCGAGCTATTTATAATCTAAAACCTCAAGATTCCTCACGAAAGGTGTTTAAATAAATTAGAATATTAACTGTAGCCTCCAGTACTTTAATGAATATTTAATGTATGTACGCAAAATAAAAATCATTCATTCACGAAAAAAGTGATATAATAGTAATAAACTTAGGTTAGTTTTTTTACTTCATATATCAGTCAAACGTCTAATCTTTCTTACAGCAAAAGCAGCTGAGCTTAGTTTCCCTGACAAGGCCTCTACATATTTTTTACTAAGATTTTGTCTATTGCCTAGCATAACATTACTAATGTAGAATTGTAATTTTAATAACAATTTATTAAAGTATTAACTACTTGATCCTTATTTGCATCTGGCATACAATGGTTAATAACATTACAGTTAAGGTTTTCATTTAGTAAGGAATCATAACCTACTATTTTGTTTAAATAAAACAAAACCGTCTCTACATTCATTTTTGTTAGTTTTTGGTGTATGTCATATTTCAGAATTACTAAAACTTTTTTCGTTTGGCTACTGCAACTGCAAATCTACATTTTCCTGTTGCTGATAGTCAGGTAATAAATTGTAATTTAAATTAGAATGTGAGTTAAAAGTATAGTTGGAAGAACTCGACTTTAATAGATTATTTGCTAGGTGTGTTCTGATATTTGTTCCTGGCCAGAGTTATATTTACAATTCATTTAATGAAATGACTCCTGCAACCTTGAAATGTCTGCCTGCAAATGCTTAACCGCTTGTTGACAATGTGACCTACGTTTGGCAGCAATTTATTTTGATAAATTTCCAAGATGGCTAATAGATCCAGTTTTTCTTTCCTTAACGTTAAAAAAACATGTCTTTCTTGATAAGTATTTTTGTTGTATCGATAAACTTATTTATTTTTATATACTTTTTAACCTTATTTCTGCCGGATAACCTTGTTTGTTTAGTGTTATTTACAGACTGTATAAAGCTACATTTAATTCTGAGCTGGTAAACTCAGCCTGGCTATTGGGGGTCCCGATCAGCTCCTCATATAGATTCAATTTTTGGGTGTAATCTCTATCTTTCTTTTCTTCTTCCAAGTGCAGAATTGTCTTGTAGCATCCCGTAGCTCATTTAATAACTCGTTGTTGCGAGTGTCGCCTCGAAGACACTGCTGCACTGGTCAAAGGTGCTAAGAGTTTTGAGGAGCTCGTCTCGATGTTCAATTACCTCCAGAGGCTGGGCATGGAGTTCTGCCAGTTCTTTTTTGAGTTGAATGTTTTGTTGGATATTTTTCTTAATTACTTCTTTACAATCGTCTCTCTCCAGAATTAATTCTTCGCGAGAATTCTTTGGCACCTTTAGTTCATCAAGTGCCTTTCTGATTTTCAGCTCAGTTTCTCGGGCAGTCATTTTACGGGTGGTGGTTCCACCACCCGTAAAATGACTCATCTCAATGAGAAATTATCTTTATTTGTTTTTTTGAAGTGATAACTTCTTTAGCGGCGTTGAGCACTTTTGTGGGATGGGGGAAAAATGTGAAACTCGCGTCAGGACACGTGGGCTGATCGAAAAACCGTAAGACGGTTGGCGAAATTATGGATGTAAGTTGATTTTTTTGAGAGATAAACTTTTTAATGTAATTTAATATAATATAAATTGTAATGTTTGTGTACGATAGCGCAAAAAATAAATTAATATTGTATTCTATAAAAATATTATATATATAAAATAAAATATATAAAATATTATATTATAATAATACAATATATTCTTATTATTATTATTATTATAATTATTATTATTATTATTATTGTATTCTATCACAAAAATGATAGTACTTTTATATTGATAATAACTATTCCAAAAAATCAAAAAGGCACAACGTTGATATTCAAGTTTTCACTTCTGCCGGCACTCCCGGAGTGCTTTCACAGTTTTTTTTTTAAACTGTTAATGGTTAAAAACGTTAAAAACACGAACACACTCTACCTGAGACTGAATCATGATGATTTTAAATATTTGTAATTGTTGTCTTCATAAGCATATAAAATATTATGAACCGATGCAAGTCATAAATGACCCTTATGAACAACAGACGGTACAATTTAGCCACATATAGCTGATAACTATTCCAGGTAGCCAAACAAAGGCGCGCGCACGTGCAACGCAGGTGAGCTTGCTGTTCTTATAGATTCCATACCTACATTAAATGTATTTACAAAGGTATTTATGAGCTATCATTCTATCTGCCATTTAATACACTAGTACACTATGGACAATGATACTATATATTTAATCTATATATAAATAATAAATAAATAAATATTTGACAACATCACATACATTGCTCCGATCCCAAGCTAAGTAGCTAAAGCACTTGTGTTATGGAAATCGGAAACAATGGTGTTATCACTACACCCAGACCCGAGACAATATAAAAAAGGTCGTTTTCTACATTGACCCGACCGGGAATCGAACCCGAAACCTCACGAGATGGCGACGCTTGAAACAAGCGTGCTAGCCACTCGACCACGAAGAACGTCAATCTATATCAAAGAAAGTCATGTTAGTTACACTATTGATAACTAAAGAACGGCAAAACATAAATACAAAGGCCAGAGGATACTTTTATCCTATATTACTTTTATTAAAAACTAAATTATGATATATAATTACTTTTAAAATTACGGGGCTGGGTGGGACGGGACCGGAGGCAAAACAAAGTTCGCTGGGTACGCTAGTTTTAAATATATACCTACTCGTTAACACGTGTAGTCCGAGAATCTTCCCTCTGTTGTATCGAACATACAACTAAAATAACTATTAATACATTACATAAAAAATAAGGTAGGTATAGTTGCCACAGAAAAGCAACATTTCATTACATTATGGCCCAAAAATCGATTCACAAAAACTGATAGATTGTGTTTCCTATTTTATGTCACTACAATTTCGACGACCTCCACTATACTATGATGGCTTAATTTATGTGGGACGTAAGTAATAATGAATATGTTTATAATGTGTCCGTGAATAATTCAGTATAGTCTATTCAGATCACTTGCTTAGTCCGGTACTTCCACCTGACAAACATAAGTTATTGAGAGGGAAATGCATTTTTCGGGCATAAAAGAAAAAATCAAAGTGTTAAAAGTCTTACATACCGTAGAAAAGTGCGTGAACATTCATCGCGACTTCTCTATATTACCGAGGAGGCAGCAAGCTCTCATAACCCTCATTATCACAATAGAAATATTTATATGTGCATGCATATATTTCCACTACATTCAAGATTTCGAATCTAGCATTGGCATAAAAAATACTACCATTCGCAACCAAACCGCTTTTAATTTCATTTTTGACATAATAAACGTGTCTATGAATATTTCTTACATAACATATTTTGGGCCTCGTTTCAGTCGCGAGTATTCAGATCTTTTGAAAAATCTGTCCGGTTGCCATGACTTTGTTGCTTGTTGTCCTCCATACAAAAAAGTGCTTTCCTATCTCAAAGTTAAAGTTCTAATTGCCATAATCAGTTTCGTTTGTTTACGAATATTCATGATTCTATCGACAATTTTGACTACTGTATTGAAGATCCCAGGCATACCTTTATACTTTTTCATTCCCTACTTTATGATTAAATTCTATTTTGAACTAAAATTTTTGCTTGAAACTTATATCTACTGCTGTTTGCTTACACTTATCAAGGGTGTGATTCGCAGTTACAATGCTTTGATCAAAGACGCAGCTCTGGAGGGCTCGCTCAATGAAAATTTATACAATTTTACTACCGTCTATGGTCTTCTAGTCAATTGTGTTCAAAGTTTAAAGAAGTGTTTTAGTACTCAAGTAAATAAGAACATATTTAATAAATCACACTTCTCACTTGTAGTGCCTTTTGATATTAATACATATCATTATTAACTTTCAGATACTGGTTTCTCTCTGTGTGTGCATAGCACACTTCATGTATTCAGTATGTCTTGCTCTAGACGTGTGGCTGACTAATGTACGAATATTTTTTATGTTATTTTCATTTTTGGATTTCTAAGGCCTTAGTGAAGTCATCGTACCATATCATCCAATACCATCGTGGTGTCGTACAGTATTTTTTCGTTTCTTTTAGGGCGTAAGTGCGGTGTTTCTACAGCCAGGCAACATAGGGCGCACTGGCATTTACACTACCGTGGTAATAATCCTAGCAAACAATGGTCAAGGGGTCCACAACGAAGTTTCAAGATTGCGCCAGACGCTGGCTAAAATTCGATGTCAGTCTTCAGCGGGTAAGTTTCTTACATTTTGTTAGTACTTTATATGGAAGTTACGACAAATCCGAAGTTTGATCAGAATCATTCATGCATTCTTTTATTTGTGCATCTGTTTCTGTACATAGCTTCATCAGGTGTTTTAGCTGTCAGGTGCATGACTTAAAACTCTAATTTATTTTCATTTAATTTCAAATTAGAACAAATATATGAAGAAATAATAAATTTATTCGACCTTTCATATGTTTTCGATAACAATTTGCAAACTTTTCTGAGTTTCAGTACACAGTTTTGAATCTGTTACATAAGCTAGGAGGCACAATGGTCGTGGTAAATCATTTCATTCATTTGACAGTAAAAATACTCACGGACAGTCACCGAAAGCGTTAATGTGCTAGTCACATAGTAAAAATTGTAACAAACAAACATTACCTAGAATATAGATAATCAAATAAAACAAATAAGAGTCGTCAGGATTACAATACCGTACGTCACCAATATAAATATGTTAGAATAAAATAACTTTAAAAAAATGGAAAAACTGACTTCAAAACCAAAATGCACTAAAAAAGTCTCAAACAAACTCTTGACCTTTTAAAGTCAAGAAATTATTCGCCTTAAATGGATTCCTTTCTTTAAAAAGGTCAAGAGATTATTTAAGACTTTATAGTGCATTTTTTTTGTGCTCACATTTGGGGGGGGGGGGGTTTCACCTTATGACTTTATTATTTAAGAAGCTACAAATTACCTGTTATAATTTCTGTCATTTTATTGACTGAACTCCTAAGCGTTAAGGAAATTCACTATCAGTTGTTAACGTGTTGTTGCATCTGATAGTCAACATTAAGATTTTAGTAAAATAACACTATACATACCAATTAAATTTAAGGGTTTCCCTTGATTGCACCAAGATCCCATCATCAGATTCAGACTTGGCAACAATGGGACCAACTAGAAAGTATAACCTCTAGGTAGGCATTTATTTTCAAATCGGAGAAAAAATAACTGTGATATGTGGTAACACAGGCAAAAAAAATAAGAGAAAAAAACATACAGCTAACCTAACCTAACCTCCTCCTTTTTTGAAGTCGGCTAAAAATACAGATAAGAGTCAGTCAGCATCATTAAAACCAATCAATTTATTATATCTTCACAAACAATCATGTTTTAGATAAAGAAGCATCAAATCATCGGACCCTGAAGGATTTCCAGCGGCTGGTGACAGCTGAAGCGCTAAATGTGACACTGATGCCAATGTTGCCTGTCGGGATGCCCATTCTGCCGCTAGTGACGTCACTGGCGGTCTACCACATCATTGCTATTCTTCAGCTGCTGTATGATTTTTGAAAACTTCACTGTCGAATTTTTTTATCTCTATTTTTGATGACACGACAAGATACGGTCTAAAAAATAAACTTTGAAAAAAGTAAAAACCGACTTCAAAACCAAAATGCACTAAAAAGTCTTAAATAAACTGTTCAACATTGAAAGGAAAGGAATCAGTTTTAGGCAAACAAGTTCTTTTTGGAGTCGGTGCTGTGATAGTGGAAGCTTGATGGTCAAAGTGATGGCACCGACTCCAAAAAGAAATTGTTTGCCTAAAACGGATTCCATTCCTTTCAATGTTGAAGAGTTTATTTAAGACTTTTTAGTGCATATTGGTTTTGAAGTCGGTTTTTACTTTTTTTCAAAGTTTATTTTATTTCTTCATTTTTAGTGATTACATTAGAGGGGGGGGGGGGGGGAGTTGCACCTTATGATTCTATTTTTTAAAAGCTACAAATTACCTTTCATAAGTTCCGTCATTATATTTACTGAACTCCTAAGCATTAAGGAGTTCCACCATAAGCTCAGCCCCACAAGAAATTGACGTCACAATACGTCAACATTAAGATTCTAGTAAAGAAACACTATACATGCCTTTAAAATTTGAGGGTTTTCCTCGATTACACCAAGATCCCATCATCAGATCCCAAAATGGAAGAAATGGGACCCACAAGAAGGTACACCCTCTAAGTAGGCGGAAAAAAATTCGATTCGGTCGACAAACGACTGAGATATGAGGTAACATACATACAAAAAAAAAAAAACATACAGTCGAATTGATAACCTCCTCCTTTTTTGAAGTCGGTTAATAATATGCCAATTTTAGAGACGTTTGCTTTTATGCCTATTCTAATTTCATAATTGTTTCACGTGTTGTATGAAGCTAATATAGATAAGTAGCCACACGATCTTGCACATTTGCATTAAAATATATTAAGAAAAAGGAAGTAGAAAGGAATTAAATTTAAATGTATTCGAATTATACACCTATGCTGTGTCGCACATTATAATATTTGATAATTTTCAATATCTCACGACTAAACTATTACTGCCATACTATTTTATACTATACTATTACTAGGTATTTACTGTTATTCATTATTATTAATCTATACTTGAGTTTTTTTGTTTGTTTGTTTGAACACAATAATCTCAGGAAGTACTCGACCGATTTAAAAAAAAGGGTTGTATAGCTTAACTATCGAGAAAGTCTTTTGGTTAAACAACATCACGATACAACTTATGAGAGCAGAGTTTAAGATACACAAAAGTCATATATGACGGGATTGTTCCGCTTTGAAGAAAGCTCTACAATAAAGTCTGTGACAGCATATTATTATATGGTTTACCAACTACAAAAAAAAATGTCCGTATAAATTTGTTTTAAATAATGATAATTTAAAATAAAAAATAATAATAAGTTCTTATCAAAATAAACGTATTCATCATAACGAGCATTTCATTTCGAATTAAATTGCCCTTTGCATCATTTCTTTCAATAATTATCTGAGAAGCTATCTCAGTTGTAAAATAACTCGGCATCGAAATAATGCTTGCAACCTTAAAAACAACGCGCACTTTCGCTAACTCTAAAGTACGGTTTTCTTTGCTAGTCCGATAATACAAACAATCTTTACATAAATTTTATAATAATATCAGTGGATAAAATTTATCATCTATTTTATTTAAAAATACCTCAGTATTTAACGATCAATAACCCATGTAAGTTTTGAGTTTTGTGTTTATCTTATTTTCAAATGAATCATTTCGTTAAGAAGGAATGTCTAGATTGTTTACAATATTCGACTAGCAAAGAGAAACGGACTTTGTGTAGTTGCTGGCCTCTTATTAACATTGAAAATATGTGTTTTGCGTTGAAATATTTTACGAAAAGTCTAAAATTTACGCGGGCGACGTCGCGGGGGACCGCTAGTTAATATTATAAAGCTGAAGAGTTTGTGTGTTTGAACGCGCTAATCTCACGAACTACACGACCGATTTGTCAAAATATGTTGGTGTTGGATAGCTTTTTTTTAGGCTCTAAAACATTAGGCTGCGGCAGGTGGGGATGGGGAGTAAACACAAAACGCGTGGACACAGTCGCTAGGGACTGCTGGTAATTTGATAAACAAAACAAAATTTAACTAAGAATTTAAAAAACGCAATAATTTGTATAAGGAGTAAAAGATAGAATCACTAAAACAGACAGAACGAATCTGAACATCATTTAAATATGAATGTAGGTATGGGTTAAACCATCTTTTGCTGTATGTATGACTTTCAGCTAAATCATTTTTAGGATACCTTATATTTAGCATTCCCTCTTCAAAACTAAATCCAAGACGTAACTAAATCGGAAAAAGATACTCTCGGTGGCTTCAGAACAAAAATTCTCAAGAGAAAAACAACAGCTAATTCCAAACCAAAATATTTACGTTCCTGGATGAGCCAGATCCCCATGATACTTGTAAAAATATCTACATTTGAAAAATATTCCAAATGTAATGTAAATTCCATTGACCTTACAAAACCAAATGCGAAAATCATGACTGAAAAGATTTGCATTTCCGCTTAAAAAATCATTTTACTTCAAAGGAAACTTGATACCCAGGTGCATTATAAATTTTTCATTAACCATTTCCTGACATTTTATTTTTCCGAAATCACGGTGCATGTTGGAATATCGTACATTTAGTGTCGAACGCGTGCTGACGGCACAGCAAAGGGCTAACGACACGACCAACGGCCGCTGTCACGGCGTGGACTGCACGTGACTGGTGGTCTAATGTGACACGAGAAACAAGCTGAAATTTAAGTATGGATGCGACAAAGATGCTTATTTCACTTTTGCATGTAGTTTCAATAGTTAAGATAAGATGAATGTCTTAGAATCATACCATTTGCGAGAAGGTGCATCCTTGTGCTGCATGCATTTAGCTGTTTCGAACGACAGGTTCTATTTTCCGAATAGAAACGTTATATAACATATGTAATTCATACAAAAGATATTTGTTTTAAATGTTTCCTAAATCAACTATGTTCTAAACAAGACAAAATGTATACGCGTAGTTATCAAAAACAATAACAAACCGACCGTTGATGTTTCTATGCATCATTAGATAAATAAATAGGTTTAATTTTGTTAATTAGCAATTAAAGGAGGTTTTCAATAAGTAGTCAGTATTAAGTTACAAAAATATAAGGCATATCCACATTATTGATAACACTAATTTTAGCGGGACACTGATGTAAGCAAATCCGTCGCTGCTTACAAAGCTAAACGACGATGTCGAAATATTGCTCAGTAGTAAAATTTGATTACCTTGCTTTATTTTGGCGAAGATTTTTTTATATTGCCTGAAGTCTCAAATTCAAGGACATGCCCGTACGCGCTTTGTAAAAAACCTTTTATTTTTCTCGTAATCATAAGCATTTTAGTGATTTTTTAGAAGACTGCTTTTTAAAATTATTTTTAACTTCATGTTTTTTTAGTTATTTACCTATTTCTCAAAAACTACTAAACCGAATTTGATAAAACTTATACTGCACCCTAAGTTGAAATATTTCAATTCAATTAGGTATATAAACCTAATCGAACTAAAAAAGAATCATCTCGCTATGACTTCTTGTTTGCGAGGAATCCATGAACAAACATACATACACTTATGAAATTTTACACACGTGTTTATAAGCCTTAATAGATAAACATATCAAATATTATCAGTCAGTCACAATAGTCAGTAAAAATATAAATTATTGTTGTCATATCGTCGTATTGCACGTCACTATGCTAAAAACCAAATATAAGGGAGGTGCATTGATTAACCTTTTTTATCCCCGAACTCGAATGATCCTCAGAAACAGAAAGATCTAAAACGTCAAAGAAAATTATCGTCCACAAACCGATATGGCATAGGATAGCAAAAATCTGCGTGAATACAACCAAAGTGAGCAGGAGTTCTTTGCATCCAAATGTACTGTATTCAACCACTAACAGATACATTTATTCTCGATGCAGGTAGGGCTGCCTATATTTTTTAGTTTTGTCAATGTTCGAACTTACCAAAAGTGCCTATAACATATAATAATAGATATTTTTTTACAATATGTATATAAAGTAAATTCATTACTGGCTGTAAGTTTAGAACGTAAGATTAGCTAAGTTTTTTGGAATAAGAGCTGTATAAAAAAAGAAACTTCCCATACTATTTAATTATTTTGGCTAACAATCTTTAAGTTTTTAAGTGTAAAGTACAGTACAAGGATCTCCAGGCCGATAGATGACATCGACAGGAGGGCGCTAGCATTCAATATTTCAGGGTAGCCGATGCAAAAAAAATATCCCTTGATTTAGGGAGTTCATAAACCCCCTCGAATGGAGCACGCCTTGTCGTGGCGAGGGGGCTCAGTAGCCTGTCGCAATCCAGCGGCAAGTGGAGCCAAGATGCTGGTGGAGAGTGCCGCTGCGTCTGTTCCCGTATCGGGCGGCAGTGGCACTAGTTAGTCGCGTCTGTCTCGCATCGAGCGGTGGCTCACTAAAAGTCGTTGAACTCCCGGCACCCCTCTGGTTTATCAGAGGAGGCAGGGGATGTCCTGACGACTTTTGTCCTCTGGGCGAGCTCGGCGTGCATTTGCCGTCGGGCGTGGATCGCCTCGTCGGGAGGGTCACCGACAGACAGTGTGGGTCACCTCTGTCCAATCACCAGGGACCCTCCTGAGGCGCCAGTGTGCCGTCTGGAGTGGGATGTGAGCTTCCCACGTTGCTGCTGGCAAGGGTCGCGGCACTGTTGAGACACCGCGGCCCCTGCTGTTACAGCCAACAAACGCGGCGGGCGTCGTCAGGTTTTAGTGGGTATACCCGAATTCGGGGGAGTCCCACACACGCCCCTCCGTTCCCCGACGGAGAGGTACGGTGCGTTATCGGCATTTCCTGACGTTAAAAAAAGGGAGTTCATAAAGCTGTTCAGAAAACTAATATTTTTTTACCCAACCATGGCAAATTCAAAGAGAAGGGTTCTTATTCAAACCAGGAGTAAGCATGCTGGTACAGTATATAATTTGTTTCACCGATTTTAAACGCAAAACAATTGTATAAACAGAAATAATCGTTGAGATTTATAACTTTATGGCTTTCCCTTATATTTGGTTTAAAGCGAATATCAAAGATACTATCCTGTGTAATTATGTTAATTGTGTGCAATAAAGTAAATAAAATATTTTTATTATTATGTTGGTCATTTTCCTATCTCGGGACTACGGGGTCCTGGACCTTTGGAAGGCGTACATGAGGCCGAAGCCAACACGCAGAGGCCCGTTTGACAACATTAATCTAAAAGCTGTCTGACACAAACCGACGATTATCCCTGTATGCACTATACAAGTGCACCCAAGGACAACCCCCGGTTTGTGTAGGACTATTGTAAGATATGGACAAAAAGATACTGAGTTATGGGTGTGGGTGTTAGGTGGACCGGGTAACTGGGACTATGGAAGAACTATGGCCCCTGCCTGACGTATGTTTCTCACAAGGATTAAATGGCAGGGGGTGACTTGCACACTCAGTCGATGGGCCCCCCAAATTAGTTGCTAGCACTAAATGACGTAGACAACAAGGGGTCAACACCAGTTGAGGCGCTAGGGGAGTGGAGAGGTGTACCACGGCTCTCAGGACAATTCCGGTAATCGTTCAAGATCCCTGCAAGCATCTTACTGGCACACTTCCTTCCCCCGAGCATCTCTGCTCTAGCGAGTCTCCACTCAAGCCAGCCAATGAAGGCAAGCAAGAGGTGGGAGATCCTGTCCCTCGTCAGCGTTCACTCTGCCCAGCCAGTGAAGGCAAGACAGAGATGAAAAACAGGGGTTCTCCCAGGAGCAATCAGGTACGTGGGGTCGCTACTACCCAACAGCTCGCCACAAGGTGCCCTATTACTATGTTGTGTCTTTTCCATTCTTGGGACCATGGGGTCCCGGACCTTTGAAAGCGTACATGCGGCCGAAGCCAACACGCAGTGACCCTTTAGACAACATTAATCTAAAAGCTGTGTGACACAAACCAACGATTATCCCTATATGCACTATACATGTGCACCCAAGGACAACCCCCGGTTTGTGTCGGGCTATTGCAAGATATGGACAAAAAGATACTGAGTTATGGGTGTGGGTGTTAGGTGGACCGGGTAACTGGGACTATGGAAGAACTATGGCCCCTACCTGACGTATGTTTCTACGGATAAAATGGCAGGGAGTGACTTCTACACTCAGTCGATGGGCCCCCCAAATTAGTTGCTAGCACTAAGTGACGTAGACTACCAGTTGAGGTGCTAGCTCTCAGGACAATTCCGGTACTCGTTCAAGATCCCTACAAGCATTTTACTGGCACACTTCGTTCCTCCGAGCATCTCTGCTCTAGCGAGTCTCCACTCAAGCCAGCCAATGAAGGCAAGCAAGAGGTGGGAGATCCTGTCCCTAGTCAGCGTTCACTCTTATTATTGGTTTAATTTTTATAGAGCTAGTTCGACCATTTTTATATAAAGGCCCTAAAATAGTACATACGACATTGGTCTTTTGGCTAAAGGCGAAAATCAGAACTAACGTTGTCATCATCAAAAATACGGTTAGCATATACTGTACTAAGTTCTGTGATAACTAATAGTGCTGTACGCAGTGAATCTTCTGCCAACAGTTACATTGTGTTTTTAATCAGACAAAAGCCTGATAGTAATCTTCGCCTGTCCGATGTACAAGATTGAACATTGCATTGTTTGTGCCTGGTTATTGCTTCCAAGAGTTTTGGTAACTTATTGTCCCTAATTGATAATTAATACTGATAATTATGGCATCTTTGATATAAGTCTTCTGCATGAATGGTACTCGTGGTCAACAATTACAACGTAACAAGAACCCGCTTTCCCGTTATTTGCCATTTGGCAAAGAATAAACTCGCTAATGACTAATTCGATTTTATCGTGCCTTAAATAACCTGTTAAGATACGGTCACAGTAGATGGGTTAGAACCCCCAACTGCCCCTGCAGTCGGTAGGTATACATAAGAGCATTTTCCTGACGCAAAATAAGGTCACCATAGCTGTAAAAGAAAAATTACAAATTCAGGGAAGAAATGTCGTGTCTGTAATATATCTAGAAATCTGCAATCATATTTTTGATATGAAAGAAACTTGGAGTTGATCAACGAGTTTCTATCCTTGTTCGAATAAGATGAAGTTAATTTTATTGCTTTTGCCCTAGTATTGTGTGCCGTATCGTAAAGAAACGTTTACATTTGATTTAAGTTGACCAAAGCTTAACACTCTGAAAGCAAGATTTACGTCCGCTTCTAACAATGTTATCGCCAATCGGTATAGACCTACTTTTATTTATAGCTTGTTCTTTTATAAATTTCAAGTAGGTACGATTGATTTGTTACGGCTAGTAGTAGTCTGAAGGACACTTATTTCGTATTAAACATTTATTTTAGAGCACTTAAACCTATGTGTTATTTGATTTCGTGATGCCTGTTACCTACTACAATGTTAAATAATTCAATACTGAATGTTTAAGTACGGACAACAGCACGTCAAGATACACACATGCTGGCGACTGTTAATACTTTTACGAATATTTCAATTTTTATCGGAATCTTATGAATTCTGCCTCAAGCTGCGTTTGCCTCTTATATTCATGTATCCCGGGTAATCCGGCGCTGTTCGGATATTGTCCTGCGACGACCGCAATTTCCTTGGGATGTAAGTAGCAGCGGATATTTAAAAATGGAATCATATTAGCGAAGAAGACTGTTAACATCTCATACATTGCTCGGATCTCAACGTTGGGTAGAGCAGTTTTGTTAAGGAAATCAGTAGCAGGAATGTCATGTTTAAAGTTGACTTTTTCGCAATCGTCTATTTAGGTATCAACTTAACTAAACAAATAGTATTCGTGTTATTCATGCAAAGGTTTATTATGCCCCTACCTTTTTAAAAATGCCTTTATATCAGGTATATGTTTAACTCATTTTCCTAGGACAGCGGATCAAACTTGGCAGAAACACCATGGAGGAATAGAAAAATGGTTTTGAAGTCCAGAAAACTACCTCAGTCTCTTAAAATAAAGGTATTTGACCAGTGTGTTCTTTCAACCATGACATACGCATGTGAGACCTGGCTATTGAATATCCATCCATTATCCAGCCATGCGAATATCCCTCAGAGGCAGACTTCCTACGCAACACCGCCATGAAAGAAAGTTGTTGATGTGGGCTACCGCAAAGCAAAACTGAAGAGGGCGATGGTGCGACATCTTTGTCGAAGAGGTGACAACAGATGGAGCAAATTAATGTTAGAGTTGAGACCAAGAATCGGAAAGAGGAGCATTGGGAGACCAGCCAGATGGTCTGACGACATAAAGAACCAAGCCGGCAAAACCTGGTTTCGAAAAACACAGGACAGAACGGCGTGGATTCCTCCACGCCGTTCTGGAGAGGAGAGGCATGGGCCATGCAGTGGGCAAACATGTGCTGAAGAGGAAGAAGAAGATATCTGTAACTCGTATTTAATTAAATATACATTAATATAATTTATTTATTATTCATATTACAAAGCTGGAAATTTGATTGTTTGAACGCGATAATCTCAGAACCTACTAGACCAATTTGAAAAAATATTTTGTGAAAATTGTGTTGGATAGCTTATTTGTCGAGGAAGGCTTTAGAGGTAGGGTATAAAACATCACAATGCGGGGGGAGGGGAGGGAGCAAAATCAAATGCGCGGAAGCAGTCGCGGGGGACCGCCAGTATACTTCTAAATTTCATGAAAAAGATAGGGAAGCTTTCATAAAATAGAGTGGCTTCTACATCGTTACTAAATACAGGGCTATTGTTTTGGGCAGTGTCAATCAACTCGGGGATGATAACAACAAGTTATGCTTATACTAAAAAAATAAGTTTTGGAAGAAAACCTCTTTACAACATTGTAAAAATATTCCTCCCACACAAAATCCGAAAATCCTGCCCCAACGGCCATCTAAGGACTAAGGTAACGGACATAGTCTCGAGAATCAGTAAGCTCAAGTGGCAATGGGCAGGGCACATAGCACGAAGAAATGTTGGCCGTTTTTCTTTGCTAGTCTAAAAATGAAAACAATCTTTTTGTAACTTTTAAAATAATTTCAGTAAATAAAATGCATTTTCTATTTGATTTCAAAATATCTCAGAGCTCTACGTTGAATTTCTCATGTAGTTCGTGAGTTTTACTTATTTAATATAAAAGTGAATTATTTCGGTTAAAAAGAATGTCAAGATTGTTTAAAATATTTGACAAGCAAAAAGAAACGAATTTTAAATTACAATTGCATGTGATCATCGAGTATAACTCCGTCTCATACCTCATCCTGTTGGGACACTTGAGGCCTTTGATTTGTCTAACAGAGGGTTAATATGGACTAGTGTATGCAAAACGAGATCAGCCAGTTACCGTGTGACAACATTGTCACGAAAATATTTCAAATAGAAAGTCACTCAAATAAAATTATTGATGTGACAATCATCAGATACGAGTACTACGTATGTTGAAGTTTCTATTTCACTAATAAATAACGTGTCCGGTCCGGTATCATAATATATTAACCATAAAACGGGGCCAAGACAAATCCAATATAGTAATATCGTGAAAATCTCTCAACCCATCCTAGACTTTTAAGTGGTGTGACTTACAGGACTTTCTTTTCTTTTATTTAAATTAGATGCATTTACACAATGTGTTACTATCATAACATAAAGTCACCTCGTTTTAAGTGATAGTATTTATAGGGCCGATTCAGCACAATAAATGAATCATTTTTTGTACGAATAGTTTGGGTTTTTATACGCTAGTTTTTGGGAAAATTTGAAATTTAGGTAATCATTTGATTACAAATATTATTTCTGATTTATAAAGGTTAAGATTAGAGAAAAGGAAGCGTTTGGCATTGAAAAACCTTTGTTAGAGAAAATAATAAAGTTGATTTTACAAAAAATATGATAGTGTCCTGTTCACTTAAGTGATATGCGTTGCCATAGATCCACACACGTAGAATACTTTTAAATTTTTTTTTGTTTACTGAAGAGGCTGAATTGTCAGGTTACTCCATGGTAGGGCAAGCTAAACTCATTCTGATGGATCGAGGATCGACAAGTTCGCCATCTGGTCTTGATTGATATAGCCTACTGCTTGTGTGATAACGAAGTGGGAATCAATTGATTTTATGTACAATCAGTCTAGTCGGGTTCTATCATAAGATCTTGTTTGTGCGATGCTCAATTGTTTGCAGGCTTCTTAATTATTAGTCACAGACAAAAACCACCAAAGACTAGTTGAATAAGTATCGTTAAAGCCGTAGACCCTTTGCACACTGCGACTTTAAGCAGCGATGTAGTCGCGATGCAGCATCGAGATTATGAGACAAAACCGCTTTATATTTTGATGGCGCTGACTAATAATTAAGATTAATGAATTGAGAAAAAGAAATGAGATTTATTTTTTAACATCAAAAAGAAACAATTAAAATCAGGAGTTTCAGTTTCCAAGTCTGAACGCGTTTGGAACTTAAAAAATTTTGAGCGCAAAAGTTTACATGTACATGAAAAATATTTAGCTTTAAGTTTATAAACTACAATTTTATACGTATTTTTTTACTTATTATAGCCGTGATAGTTTTCCTACTGCATTCATTATATATGCTAGTACTGTATTTTTTTTGTCAAGTATCTTCTTTCATTTTTAACTGCAACTGTTAAGTTGGGAGAGGGCCCCCTCCGGACTTTAACATTAATAAGCCCTTTGATTTTTTTCTGTAAAAAAAGCCACTTTATCGAAAAGTGATGTTAGCAAACTCAAAATCATTTTACATAATCCCCACGTTACTTGTGTGAGTAGTACCTTAATATATATATATATATATATATATATATATATATATATATATATATATATATATATATATATATATATATATATATATTATTACTCATACACTGACGGAGAGATTAGAATACACACCCGTGCCAAATTACAGTTTTCTAGCACCTCAGGTCTCTGCGCTGAACTTTAGACAGACGGACAGACGGACATTGCGAATCCATGTTGTACTACGGAACCTAAAAAAGTAAAAAAGCTCAAAACACTAATAAAACAAAAACAACAGATTTTAATAAATGACAGTTACGTATGATTTACAAATGAGCCATATTAAATTTTGTTCGACAAATATTTATTTTTTTATTTATTTAAACTTGATTGCACTGTTAATGGTACAATTGGCGGACTTAATGCCTTATGGCATTCTCTACCAGTCAACCGCTTGGGAGATTTATTTGTAAATATAAAAGCATTGGATTAATAAACTTACAAAGAATACATATATTTAATAAAAAATAAAAAATAAACTACAGATAGGGAAGTGAAGATATTGATGACATCTATTAAAATATTACCGACAGCAGTAAACGAAATTGTGGTTAATTCTGAAGTGAGCCAAGGTTAAGATAGTGGGAATATTTCTTATCTGACTATTGAAAAATCGGCCCTAAAACATATAATTTAAAATATTTTTATTTTAATTTGTTCTGTGGTGTATTAGGTGTTAATTGCTAGCTGTATTTTCTATGTTCTTGTTAATAATGTATATGTATGGACTGATGTCTGAAATAAAAAAATGAATTTGATTTTTAAAAAAAAAACATATACAGATACACCACATGGATTCGAACCCGGGACTTTAATTCACACTCCGCATTTGTATTGGTCTATGAGAGGATGAAAACGTATTGACACAAAAACAATATACAGTGTGTCCCTGGATAAAGATATAATACAAGTAGGTAGGGGTTTTACCTCTAATGAGGGAATTTCAGGGAACACGATTTTTGACTTTGTTCTTTGTTTGGACTAGTAAGGAGATAACATATCATAAGTCCCAATCCGTATACCTTGATCCGGGAGGAGGGGGATGGTTTGAAGGTTTTAATTTTTAGGTTCGTCGCTTAATTTTCGGAAACTATGCGTTCTATAGCGACGTCAGACATACAAAATCAAAGCTTATATAATTTGCTACAAAATTAACTTATTTAAGTTTTAAACCGATTTCAAAAAAGAGGTTATCAATTTGACCTGTATTTATGTACGTCTTTGGAGCTGGATAATATTTAAGTAAGATGATTTATTAAGGCTTGT
Organism: Pyrausta purpuralis; assembly: GCA_963924145.1. Classification (NCBI taxonomy): domain Eukaryota; kingdom Metazoa; phylum Arthropoda; class Insecta; order Lepidoptera; family Crambidae; genus Pyrausta; species Pyrausta purpuralis. The sequence goes on from OZ001649.1 coordinate 22,130,840, forward strand.
AAACACGTGTGCTAAAAACGAAGGACCACGGTCTATCGAAAGATGCCCCACGTCCCATAGATATGAAATGTGTCTTAAAAAACATCTTAAAATCTGTGAAATTTAAAGGGTCAACTTGTCATAAAACTACCGTTTTCTAACCGTAATGTATGATTTTTATAAAATGCCTCACAAGTACAGTGTTTCCGCTCGATAGTCAGCGTTTTTAGGTGCATCTTAAAGTGACTTCCCAATATTGGAACTAGGATCAGATTAGGAATCCTTTGTAACATTATATAGAACACAATCATACTAAAATATATGGATCAATTTATAAAAATATATTCTGTTAAGAATTTAATGTTAAATCTGAGCAATACGGTACAAGTAACATGATCTCGAGTGAGACGCTGAGCGCGATGTAAACTTATTTTGCTGGATGTCAACAGATAGTCCCGGTCAAAACTTTTTAAGTGATGCGTGAAAAACGAGGAAAAGAGAAAAAAATAGTTCAATGTAAATACACATTTTAATCAATATTGGTTGAAGCAATTAGGTATTCAACAAGGACGTGTGTATATGACTTAAGAACAACTGCTAGGTACAATTATTTTTAATTGAAAGCTACAAGTATAAGGTATAACTTTACTATTTATATCGACTGACATTATCAGCAATATATTAATTGACATCAAAAGACAGAAACATTATTCGAATAATTTTAACTTAGTAAATATATATTAAAGTGGTCCCCCGCGAATGCTTCTGCGCGTCTGCGTGCTTTATAGACTAAAACCTTCCTCCATAACACCATGCATGCTATACGCTATGCAAAACAAAAAGATTTTTTCAAATGGTACCAATAGTTCCTGAAATTAGCGCGTTTAAATAAGCAAACAGACAAACTCTTTAGCTTTTCAACATAAGGTATAAAAATATAGATGATCTATCCTTTCCCCTAAATATTATGGTTCAACTGCATAGACACGATAGTATAGTTGACGGTGAGCGAGAGCACGGTGGGCAGCAGGTGCATGCCGACCGGCAGCGACGGCAGCAGCGACACCGTCAGCAGCCTCACCGTCACCAGCCGATGGAAGTCCCGCACACACTTCTGACTTGACACCTCTGGATCTACAACATACACCGGTTTTATCAATAAGTGATCCTTTACAATAGGCCACTAGCATTGCGTCGTCCACGTAGCTTTTGGGCCGCGTGACTCTTCTATACCAAAAAGAGCATCATGATACCGCGATCGTCGAATCCGATACGTATTCGATTCTTAGTATCTCAAATCAAAAACTGAATGTAATTCTGATTTGATTCTAATAAGTATCAGGAGGCATATTTGAAAAAAAAACATTTTTTTTTAGAAAGTGTTTCGGATCTACTAAATCCACCGATCGTTTTTCGTGGTAAGCCCTCAGATGATGAAGTGTCTTAACGCCAGTTCAATCAGGGTGGGTCGCCAGTCATAAGAGATACATAATTATAAAGATGCAACCTGTGCCGGACAAAATGCAGATTTTGGCCAAGTTTTGCTTTAATTTTAAAACCGCATTCGAAACTTTCTGACCCGCTTTTCCAACGAATATAAAAGATACTCCGTAAATGAGTATGCAATAGATTATTTGCGGTCGTTTAAATAAGTAAACCTCTCCCTGAAATAAAGGGTGTCTCAATTTAACTATAACAAAAAAAAAACAATTACCATTGTAGCAAGTCTTACCTTTAGTATGAGCCTGGTAAATGTTTGATACATCAAAAATACAAAGTATGATGCTCCTATGAATAATACAAATAGGAGCTGCAAAATAAAATAGCACCTAATAGAACCAATGAACACACGTACCGGAAGATAATACGTTGATATTATTTCAGTAATATAACAACAGACACGTTCATCTTTTTTTAAAAGTAACAGCGAAAAAATCTTACTTTATGACCGAAACATTCCTTCAGTCTCCGACTAGACTCTAGTAACTGCCTGTACACTGCAGCAGAACTAGTTAATATGTCTCCCAATGTATCCCTGTCTGCTTCCTTTATCAAATTATTCATTGCTTGTAGCATACTTCTTATAATTGCAAGAAGACAGCAAAACATTATTATCGCTACCGCATACCGGCCATCAACCTAGGTCATCGCAGAAAAAACAATATGTGGGAATATATATTTATTTTACTCGCATTAATCCCAGCTAAACTCGTAAACCACACAGTCATAAATATTCTCACAGTAATCAAAATGGCAACGATAGAAGTGTTTATTGTATTGAGTTTTAATAAACAAATTGTGTACCTTGAATGGCATTTTAAAATGTCATGAGAGTCATTCAGATTCAGATGTCCGTCAGATAAACTTTTTTAGGAGCAGCTTGAACGGACTTCCTTAAATTGGTGCTAGGATCAAGTTGAGAATACCGTATTGCATGTAAAGAACGTAAAAGAAAATCACGCTACAATAAATGAAGAGATTTTCCGCAAAATACACTTTCAAAAAATTCACATTATCCATGCAAAGTGGTACTAATAAAATGATCTCGATGATAACGATAAGTGTAATGCAAGCTTGCTTTTTCCTTGTCGAAAACAAATAGTCCCGTGGGATATTCAATGCTTTTTCAACGGCATTCAGCAGCTTTAACGCTTTAAAATTTTTCATCATGCGGTTAAGCGTTGAATTAAAGTATTACTCCGATACTTAAACGACGAAAGTGGACGAGGCAGTATTACGTCTAATTTAAATAAATAAATGTCCTTTGGACATTCCCACACATCGCCATCTAGTCCCAAAGTAAGCTACTCAAAGCTTGTGTTATGAGTGCTAGACAACGGATATAATACTTAAATACTTTTTTTTTGTAAATACATACATGATATACATAGAAAACACCCAGACCAATACAAACAGACATGTTCATGCACACAAATGTTTGTATTGTGCGGGGATCGAACCCGCACCCGCTGCGTAGTAGGCGATTTCTCGACCACTACACCAGACGGGTCGTCATTTCAATACATGTTTTCGATATCTGTTAATGTAATTATTGTTTTGGAAGGTTTTGACTCAGGAGGATTCCGTGGGGAAATATTCAGGACGGTGCGTTGCGTACTAGAAAAGATAAATAAAAGAATTTTAGTAAGCACCGAAAGTTTCGAAAAGTCATCTTAAAATGTCATGTCCAAGGATAGGCGCTGCAAAGGTCCATAATAATACCACTGTTTCTTGTAGTGTTATGCGTTCTTTTTAAATTTATTTGCACTGTTATAGAATAGTACATTATGATACAAGTGTGCTAAGTTGACCATTATATACAAGGCGATATTGTGTGCGCACGAGCGAAAGCGAGTGCGCCATAAGAAAGCCGCGTTTATAATGGTCACAGGCACACGTGTTTCATACGACGTTTTTCAACACACTTGCGAGGAAGAAACAAGACTCTTCATTTACTAAGTTTTTAATTATTAAAACAGTTAGTAAAAGTACATTTCACTCGATTTTGATGGCAAAGACTTTCGCACGCGTTTTTCGCCTCATTACTTATGTCCAGCGGAGTTAATAATAGGTTTTCTTCATTTTCTTCACTTGAAGTAGACATTTTCATTAATATGAAACTTCATAATTAATCCTAACTTCGTCACAGCCGACAATTATTATTACGAAAAATGGCGCTTTGTTTTTTTTTCTTGCCGCGATACGCGCGCAAGGCTTAGGCGCGAACTAGATCGGCCAAAAGCCAAGATTACAAATGTAATAATTCGTGTTTAAAACACAAATCACAGAAAATGTAAAATTAATTTGAGCTATTTTTTAGTAATAAATCTGGATTTACCATTTATTGAAATAAATGTAGATACTGTTATTTCTCGCATAAATACTGTTTGTTGCTAAAATAAAAGTATTGTATAACCCGACTAAATTATATCGCTTCTTCTTCTTACTTACGACTTGGCACTAGGGTAAAAACGTAAATTGGTCGGGTTAATAAGCTAAAATCACTAGTGCAATAATATAATGAAAAAGCACGCGTGTTTAATATCTAGGTATGATTATGAGCCGAAAATCAGTGGAATAATAACGTCGTTTTGAGCAAGTGTGTTGAAAAAAAAAATGCATTTTTTTTTAACCAGCATTATGTGTGACAGACAACTTTTAGTGGTTTCTGCTGAGCGCTTATTGCGCTCTTTATAACAACAAGCGACAGGCAATTTGAGGTAATAAATAATTTCATATGACAGTAGTTCATCTATCTTACGGGCCTGGGTACTAACTAAAGTATAATCAAAAACTCCGTACTATGGAGTTATATCTATGAGGTATATTCTTTAGTAATGTGACAGATGTTAATGTCACTTTGTAAAAGTATGTTGCCACATTTATTTTACGAGTGATTTGCATCGTTCATATATAGACGACCCGAACGTGCATGAACATTTGTCTGTTTGTATTGGTCCAGACCAATACAAACAGACATGTTCATGCACACAAATACCCAGGTGTTTTCTATGTATATCATGTATGAATTTACAAACAAAAAGTATTTAAGTATGATATTCGTTGTCTGGCACCCATAACACAAGCTTTGAGTAGCTTACTTTGGGACTAGATGGCGATGTGTGGGAAAGTCCAAAGGATGTCCAAAGGAAGGAAGTTTGTTTCGTTCATTCAGTTCACTGAAACAAAGTCAGTACGAACGAAATTATTCTATTTTTGTCCTTTAATATAGTTAAATGTAACAAGTATTCTTGATTATCCGTTATTATTGGGCAGTCCAATACATTACATATAACATAATGATATTTTTATCTTTTTAAAACGTTTTATCTCTCGCCATTTATTTTTTAAATATTTGTAGAGAGTGCAATACGCAAAATATTGGAATCAGAAAAGGGGGTGTCAAAATTTACGGGGAAATATTTGAATTCATTCGCTTCGCCGATGACATCGCAGCCATAGCAAAAATTAGACAGATTTAGAAGAATTTTTTTTTTTTTTTTTTTATTTATTTATTCAATAAAACAACAGGATAACAACATATAAAATCTGCCAAACTGCGCACGCAGTTTGTCGGCAGGTGTTCTCGTTCCTTAAATATACATGTTCCTTAAAGATATATAAACTATTAATAAAAAAAAAAATACATTAAATTTAGCTGTGGGACTACTTCTTCATTGATACGTAGCTCTTACAAATTTAGGATATAATGAGATTAAAATGTCAATGGAATATCTGGATGATGACTTTAACCAGAACCAATTATCAACATTGTATTACAGACCGAAACACACTATACATTATACTTACATTACACATATTTTATTATAGATGTTTTTAAGTTAATTACGGACACAGTGACAAGTGATGTTTTTTGAGCCTCTTTTTTAAATTGATTTTTGATGTTGCTTTCTTTGTTATTTCGTATGGTAGGTCATTAATAAGTGTAGGCACCAACCACCTCCTTTCTCTTTTACCATAGTTGTTTAATATTTTAGGCACAGCTAGTTTATTTTTCTTTGAAAGTCTGGTTGGATACCTATGGACTCTTTCTTTTTTTAAATCATTTGTGTTATATTGTTCTATTAGTATTAAAAGCTTAACTTTTTTGTCTACAGGAAGAATTTTTTCATATACTAAAAAGTTTTTCGTAATCTTTATTTAAGCTATTCTTAACATTTTTATTAACTAAAACTTTCATTAATCTTATTTGAAGTTGCTTTATTTTATTCAAATATACCGGAAATGTAAGTCCATACGCACCCAAACCATACGTTATCACTGCATCAGCAAGAGCGAAATATAACATGTACATAATTTTTTTACTTATGAAAAACTTGAGACTATATAGTTTTCCAAGAACAGAACGAAGCTTGTTGCACACATTATCCACATGAAGGTTCCATTTGAAGTTGCAGTCAATTGTTACACCTAAGTACTTATACGACGTTACCTGTTCAATCATCTTACATTTACAATTTTCCCCGTTACCATGCAGACAATCATACGTGTGCCCTATGATATTGACTTTTATCGATTTTCTTTGTGTGTGATACGGAGAGTGAATGGCCATGCATTTAGTTTTATCAACATTAATTATAATCCCGTTGTCGTGCGCCCACCTGGTAACGTTATTAAAATCCCTTTGGAGTTGATCTCTTATTTGTTCCTGGGCCTTGCCACTGTACATAATGCATGTGTCGTCCGCATACATATATGCATTACATTTTTCTAAGACATTAGTCATGCTGTTCACATGCATTATGTACCCGACCGGGCCGAACACAGAACCAGTTGGCACGCCGTATTGTACGTCACCCTTCTCACTTTCCGTTCCGCACACGGATACCTTCAATGTCCTTCCCTTTAGGTATTGGCAAAACCACGATTTAACAGGGCCTCTAATGCCACATTCATCCATAGCCCTTATAAGTCCATCGTGATCCAAAGTATCGAACGCCTTTTTAAAATCAATAAAAATTAACATTACAATACTTTGTTCATTCAGGCATCCGTTTACGTCATTTGTAAATTTTGCTAAGTTAGTGGCTGTACTTCGACCACGCCGGAATCCATGTTGTGCATCTGATAGCAGATTATTTAGCTCTAGAAATTCAGTGATTTGGCCAACAATAACTTTTTCTACAATTTTGTTAACTACGTTTAAAATTGCTATCGGTCTATAATTAGTACATTGAGCATGCGATCCCTGTTTATAGATAGGTCTTATAATAGCTACTTTAAGTTCCTCGGGATACATACACTTTTTAATGCACTGGTTTACAAACAGCGCCAAAACAGGACTTATTTGCTTTTTAATAGACTTTAGATCTCCCACACGAATACAATCAGAACCGGACGATTTATTGCTTTGTAAATTATCAATAATTTTAGATATCTGCAATTCAGTAACTGGTTTGTATCTGAAACTCACAGGACTAGGTTTTACATATGTATCTCTGTCTAAAAAAGTACTTTGACATTTATGTTTGATATTATCAATTTCTGAGGTAAATGTTTTACAAAACCTATTACATACAGCTTTCCTAGTACAGTCTTTTAACATATATTTTTCAATGATACTGTCTACAGAATTTTTTTCTCTTCCTAGCCACTTATTTATATTACTCCAAATTTTTCTTAGGTCACCATTACAATTTAATATAGTTTCCTTCCTGTATTTATTTTTAGCTTTGTTTATAAGCTTATTTGTTAAATTTCTTTGTTTTGTGTAATCAAGTCGATAGTTATTATTTTTTGGCTGTGCTTTCCATTTCCTAAAAAGTATGTCCCTCTTTTTAATCATATTAAATAGGTGTTGATTAACCCATGCCTGTGAGTCACGTTTTTTACTATACTTATGCTCAAATTTACTGTCCTTATAAATATTTCCAAACAAATCGACCAGTTTTTCATACAATGTTATCGGATTATCAATGCACAACAGCTGCGCCCAGTCAGTTAACTGTAGTCGGTTATAAACATAACTGTTATCTATACCTGTCTTAGTCATCGATCCTGTTTTGTCGCCTTTATTCACATCAGCTGATAAACCTATTATGTAATGGTCTGCAATACTCGTCATAACGGTATACGCACACAAGGTTCTAGCGCTTGCATTTCGCACGAAGATGTGGTCGATGCAAGACGTCGTCTTGCGCGCCGCGATGATCCTCTCCCGTGTTATGCCACGAACGGCGCATTGCATTCCATATTTGCTCATTGCGTTTAGGTAACTTACTGCAGTGTTGTCCTGTTGCTTTTCTAATATATTTATATTTACGTCACCTAAAAAGACAACGTTATTACGTGTATTAGCTATCAGTGTCTTCATTTCTTTTATAAAGCCTTTTTTATCAGTCTCGGGCGGTCTGTATGTTACTATAATTGTGGTTTCAAAATCGTTGTGAATAGACTTCAAGGTTCCCCTTATAACTTCACAATTGAGCATCGGTGAGTCCTCTTGAGAGAAGGCAAAACTGTTTTTTACATATAATAATATTCCTCCCCCTCGTCTTTTTTGGCGCGTCCATGCATACATGTTATATCCGTCAATTTTAAATAAACTGAGTTCATATTCCTTCACATTTATCTCTGTTAAACATATAATATCCAAGTTACAACAGCAGTCCTTTATTGTCACAAGTAATTCGTTGATGTGTTTGCGTAATGAGCATATATTTACGTGGATAATGTTAAACGAAGTGGGTTCTTGATTAATATAAGTGCTCCATGTGCTTATATCTATGAATTGCTTAAATTCTACATCAGATAAATCGGGCTGGAAATCAATAGTTGGCGGCATTCTTGTTTAGTTATTTTCCAATTTGTTCTTTTGTAATAAGGTCGTCGATGTCGCTCTCAAAAGTTATTTGGTGTATTTTCTTTTCTTCTTCACTCTTCTTGACTAATATTCGGGAGTTTTGGATCCAGATATATTTATGTGTTTCCTTTAATTTTTGCTTTGTCATCCAGAACAGTTGCCGCATCTGTTTCGTTACATTTTCATTTATGAATATGCGTGTATTATTGCCATTTTTAAATACAGAATCATTTGTGATAAGCATCTTTTTACATTTAAGCCATTCTTTTCGTGCACTGGCTGTACGCAGATTTAAGATGTGGACATCATATTAAGCAGCAAAGTAAGAAAAATACAGCCCTATTACCATTAATTATAGATTATTAGAACAGGATAAAAACTTTAAAGATTGTTTGAGGGAGCAAAACTGTTTAATGAATTACCAACTGATGTACGTAATTGTGAAACTTTAAATTCCTTTACAAGGAAGCTTAAGTCTCACATTGAAGCAGATACCGGCGAGTAATATTACATACTACCATTTTATTTATTTTTGTTATCTCATTTTAAGTGAATCGTTATATTCTTATGAGAATAAAGTTCTTTAACCTTCTGCGACTGAGGTACATTCATAGTTAACATTCAGCTGAGGTGTAGTCTATCGGACGTGATTTTAAACAGCATTTATTAAAGAATATATTTTAATATAAATTATATCTAATAATTTCATTTGTTATATAAGTTTGTTAGTAATAAAAATAAAAGCAAAAAGGGTCTCTTAAAATAAAACATCAGTTAATTAACTTATTACTTTAATGAGATCTAATTTTACAACTTTTTATCACCAAAACATTTAAAAAAAATATTACAAACAAAATCAAGAAATTTCTTCTTGTTTAACAATGTTGTTTTCTTATGAAGCCTCTATTTAAGGGGGAAAAAATAAAACAACGATATCCTACGGTTAAATTAGGCACAAATCTGTCTCAAAGTTAACCTTATTTTAGGTAATTGAATCTGTCATTCTTTGCAGATTGGAGAAGAGCACTGCAGGCACATTGTTTTTTTACTTGCAAAAAAGTTAAATCTGGTCGGTTTTTTTAATTTATTAGGGCATATGCTGCAAAGCTTCCTTCCTGCTGGTCCTGGAGGCTGGATTTCTGGCTAAGGGGGAAGCAAATCCTTTCCTAAGACTCTTGCTATAGTCAGACGGAGTTCTCTCGGGAGGCGGTTGTTATAAACACGCTATTTCAGGATAGGGAGAACCAATTATATTGCCAAAGATATAATATAAAATCTTCTTTGCGTAATTTAGCACCCAGGCAAGTTTCATACAGAACATATGCAATAGTACCAGCAAGATCTAAAATTCTATAGTATATTGCCATGGGCCAACGACGTTTTTTGGATAAACCTTTACAATGATTATAGTCAACAATCATGATTGGTTTCCTCGTCTTATCGTCTACGGCTTTAGTATGGTGAGAAGATTAAATCAATGAAACAGCCTTGCATTTTTTTGGCACATGGGAGAATAAGGAATAATCTTTTGTAAGCCCATATAAGGAGCTGCCTGGTTCTCTATGCTTATTCGGCAGAAAATCGAGTGGAATTTATTTTCTGTTCCGAGATAAGTTAATTTATTGGTTGTTAAAAGCTGAATAAGGAAAATGCAACTAAACCAGATGAAATCGTCATTAGTTTGAGAAACCACCAGAGCTAAGAGGTTCATTATCGTCTGTGTCGTACTCACTCTCACTGGATTGAGTTTAATCTTCCTCAAGATCTTCGCGTACCGCTTGGCATTCCTGTACTTCAATGTAGATAGGGTCTTCTACAGCTACAGAATCGTCAAAGTCACTGAACTCATTTTCTTCTTCTGATTCTTCCAGCCATGCCGAAATTTTCTTTTCGTTGTTTTAAAACCTTCCGCTACTGTCACGTTTTGAAGGGCCACCGTTTATTTTTTGTTCCGACATCTATAAGGATAACAAAATCAAAAAATTTCAACTTCATGTTTCATTAATGAATCATGTTTTACACTTTTAATTAGAATTATTCTTTTGTATATGAGGTCACGTCAGAGAGACACTGTGGTAGTTTTAATATTTTAGTGAGATAATGACTGTCAGACACTATGAATTTTAAAAGTAATTTATGAGGTAACGTCTCCTAGAATCAACGTTTATTGCTGTACTTACGTCTGTGGGACACCGGCAGCTCGTAACTCTGCAAGTGTCTACTGCGCGGCCGCATGCACCTGACTGGCTGTTGGCGCGAACCCTTTCGTGAAGGTACTAAGCACGGCAAAGCTACATCACGCGATGCAGCAGGTTGGCAACGTCGCAAGTGTTTGGCGGTGTCTGACAGACTACCACCTCAGTCGCAGAAGGTTAAACCTAAATATCTAGGCAGCCTAACACCCGACGACTCCAGATGTACACCAGACATAAAAGCAATGATTGATCGTAATCCTTCCTTCCTTCCTTCCTTTGCCAGAAGGCAAGGCAAACTTTAACTTAAAAGTCACTTTCTAAAATCCAGTATATCCAGAAGTGTTCGCAAAAATCTACGTGTAGATCTGGAGTATAGCGCACTATGGGTGTGAAACGTAGACCTTGACCACGAAAGATAGAGGGAGAGTCTGGAAGCATTTGAAATGTGGTGCTGGAAGAGGATAGAAAAAATCAGCTGGACGGAGAAAACAACGAATTAGGAAGTTTTTAACATAGTGTTACGGACACCCAATCATGGCTATAGGAAGCGTAAGAATGAATACGCAGATGTTTGTTTTGTGCCCGTCCTTGTTTGTAACTAGTTTGTTTTAGTCGATAAGTGAACAGTGTATTTTTGAATAAATATAGGGCCGTGAGTGGGCCAGATCGTATGCGCTTTCACGGTCACCGATCTCTAGAACAAGTCAGAACAGAACAGAACAAGAACAGTCTAAGAAGAAGAAGTAAGAAGGAAAAGATCGTCGGATCATTGACTCAGCCTGTAGTCAATACATAGTATAAAGGAAAAGAGGAAACTAATAGAAACAATTGAAAGTAGAAGCGAGAAAATTTTGGGAACCTTGATACGGCGCAACAGTTTCATCAGAACGATAATAGAGGGATGAATAGTAGGAAGCAGAAAAAGAAATAGACTAGAAATAAGCTAAATATATCAAATTAAGCAAAAGTTGAATGTTGCTTCGCATAAAGAGGTCAAGAGAATTGCGAAAGGGCGTAAAGGATAGAAAAAGCTCCACCGACAAGAGCTAAGCTCTTAATTTAGATGATGAAAACATTTCCTAGAATAACCACTAATTTGTCGCCATGGCAGCTATACCATGCCCTAAAAAATCATAAAAATACTTTTTGTTACTGTTTCTTTAAATATATGGAGCACGATGTCCTAATGTAAATTAATTTATTAACAATACTATTTTGAAGATGAAAAACATCAACACAAATGCAGTAATTTACAATTAGGTTCTACATGCAAGCGTACAATATTATAAAAAAATGTACATTCCTATGTTTGTGAATTCTATCAAAGACGAGGTACACTTCTTTTTAGACTTTTTAGACTCACAAACAGAGACTCATTGTACCTATTGATAGCCCGGTACACAAACATTTGACTAATACCAAGCGTATGGAAAGTTTTAAAAATTGCATTTGGCTCCAAGCCAACTTTGTGTAATGCAATCACAGCGATTCGGTTCTCTTTATCACCCCACTCCATTTTAATATCACAAAATATTATAAAATGTATTGGCGCCAAAATTAGGAAACACAATGAGCAATCGTATAAAAATGACAGATTTCAAATTTAACTTTTTTATTTTTAATTGGAACAGTATTTATGGCCAGACTGTGTATAAATTAATCAGTTTGCATGATACATTTGTTTCGACTTTGAATTAATAAGGGCAGTGATCCAGTGCTTCATTAATGCACTATCCTATCTCGCCGCTAACAATTAGAATACTGTTGGGACTACCGAAGACACTTTTTGGAAGAAGCATATCTTCGCATTAAAGCATGAAAGCAGTCTACGTGAGAGTCGGCAAACATGCTAGACGCGCTGCATAATATCGGCAGACCCCCTAGCTCCCGGATCTACTGGTATTGTTAAGGACGCCCGCAGGCCACTTGTGTAAAAATATTGGCAGTATGATTTAAAAGAGGCTATTATGACCTCACATGAGCAATGCGAAAACCAACGGGCAAGCATATTTTCGTATATTGCCAACGATCTGCGCTCCCTCCCTATTTCACAATCATCTTTGAGTTCGGCTGTAAGTACATAACCTAAGTATTTGAACGTAGGTACTTTGTCCAACTGTTCACCGTTCAGTCAAATAAGAGGCACATGCTTATGGCATACTTGGCGTGTTACGGACACCACGAATTTGCTTTTCTTACAGTTATACATGATCGTGATCTCTAGCGTACTGTTCGCACACGAATTGATGGACTCAGCAAGGTCATATCGTCCTATGATATAATTCCTCGATAATTAAGCTAGCAACACAAGATCATTTTTTCACAGGGGTCCGGTAGTTCCTACGATCAGCGCATTACAACAAACAAACACTTTAGGTTTTTTATTTTAAGTATAGCAGTAAATATAATATTTCCTTTCTCCTAAATACTATGGTTCAACTGCAAAGAGACGATAGTATAGTTAACAGTGAGCGAGAGCACGGCGGGCAGCAGGTACATGCCGACCGGCAGCGGCGGCAGCAGCGACACCGTTAGCGGCCGCACCGACACCAGCCGGTGGAAGTCCCGCACACTCTTCTGCCTTGACGCCTCTGGTTCTACAAAATGCACCGAGATGTTATCAATTAGTTAGACCAAGAGGTTACAAGCAGCGCTACATCTGCGCAGGTCTTTGATAATGCCACTGTCACGCGACAGGCCTTCGTACTAAAAAGAACATCATGGACATGGACTGGGGCTGGCTGAACGTCATTCTGTCTGCAGTACGGTCGCGCGATTTTCAACTCCAATACAATTCGTTTCCCATATTGAATATAAAAATGAATGTCAATCGACGTGTCGGATTCAGATGCGTGCGTAAGCGCCCTTGCATTCGGCCCTGTATTCGGCAATTAGACATTTCAAGGCGTCGCCGCTCCGAGGTCCCGGATTCGATTACCGGTCGGGTCAATATAGAAATCCAAATTTTCTATATTGTCTCGGGTCTGGGTGTTGTGTCTGATTTCCATAACACAAGTGCATTCATCATTCTCAGCCAAAGGACGTCCACTGCTGAACATAGGCCTCCCTCACGGCTTTCCACAGCGACCGATCACTAGCGGTCTGCATTCAGTTTGATCCTGCGATCTTTTTAAGGTCGTCTGTCCATCCTGTTGGTGAACGTCCTACGCTACGTCTTTAGTCGAAGGTACGCTACGTCTTTGGTAACACAAGTGCATCAGCTAATTACATTGGGATCAGAGCAATGTATGTGATTGGTGTCCACTATAAGTTAACTTAAAAAAAAAATGATGAAGGCACTCATTTCATAATTGAACACATAAATACCAACCTGAGCACAACGATATGCAGATTTTGGCCAAGTTTTGCTTGAGCTTTAAAACTTCATTCGAAACTTCCTGACCAGCCTTTCCAACAGTTATAAAAGATATTCCATAAATGAAAATGTAATAGATTAAGTGTGGTCGCTTGATTAACCAAAACTCCCCCTAAAAATTAAAGGTATCGTTACAATGTCAATATGTCTAGGACAACTACATTACAATCTCCAAAGAAGCTCCGTACCGTTAGTATGAGGCTGGTAAACGTTTGGTACATCAAAAACACGAAGTGCGATGCTCCTATGAATAGAACGAATAGCAACTGCAAAATAAAATGAAATATTAGAACCAACAAACACACTTAGAAGTTATAATGTTAGTAACTGACACATGCCAATCCTTTCAGTAAAATGAAAATGATGATAATTGAAATTACTGACTTGTGCGATCTGAATTATAGAAATCGCTGAAAATTCTTACTTGATGACCGAAACATTCCTTTAGTCTCCGACTAGACTCTAGTAACTGCCTGTACACTGCAGCGGAACTAGTCAATATGTCTCCCAATGTATCTCTGTCTGCTTCCTTTATCAACATATTAATTGCTTGAAGCATACTTCTTATGATCGCGAGAAGAGAGCAATACAATATTATCGCTACCGCATACCGCCCATCAACCCAGGTCATCGTAGAAAAAAATGTAATATGGGAAAATATATTCATTTCACTTTCATTAATCCAGAATAAACTTATCAACCACACAGTCATAAATATTCTCTCAGTTACCAAAATTGCAAGTATAAAAGTGCATATTGTATTCAGTTTTGATAAGCAAATTGTGTACCTTGAATGGCATTTTAAAATTTCATGAGAGTTAGATAAACTGTTTAGGAGCAGTTTGAATGGGCTTCCTAATATTGGTGCTAGAATCAAATTGAGAATACCGTGTATCATGTAAAGAACATAAAATAAAATCACGCTACAAAAAAGGAAGAAATCCTCGGAAAAATACACTTTAAAAAATATAAAATTATTAATGCAAACTGGTACTATTAAAATAATCTCGAGTAAAACGATAAGAGTAATGCAAACTTGCTTTTTCCTGGTCAAAAACAAATAGTCCCGGTGGATATTCAATGTTTTTTCAACGGCATTCAGCAGCTTTAACGCTTTAAAGTTTTCCATCATGCGATAAAGTGTTAATCAAAATACCGATACGTAATGGACGAGAGTGGACAAGGCAGTATTGCGTTCAATTTTATAACATGTTTTCAATATCTGTTAATGTAATTACTGTCATGAAAGTTATTGCCTCGGGAGGATTCCGCGGATAAATATTGAGGACGTTATGCGACTTACGTTATCACGTTGCTTTGTTGCGGTCAACCGATACTTCAACCAAGTTTATGGGTACTAGTACATGGTATGTAAAGACAATAAGTTAATGAATGAGCTTCAATAGAAAGTCTTAGTCTTAGTGTCTTTTTAAAATGACTTTCAATCCATAGAGTGAGCACTGCAAGGTTCAATAACAACACCACTGTTTCTTTTATATAATTTTAATTTTATTTTCTTTGCGTCGTTATAAATTATTTATTTTCTCTCATCTTCATATTAATGAAGATGAGAGAAAATAAATTTATCTTACTATCATTACCAGCCATATGTGTGACAGACGACTATGTGGTTTCTTCTGAGCATTTATAGAACTTTTTATAGCCCTTTCCACCCGAGCTGAATCAATCGTGCATCTGACTTTGAAAAAATCCTGAGCACGCACCGACAAGTTTTCCGCGACGCAACTGAAGTCGATCGAACGTGCATGTTAGTACCTACGTAAAAAAGATAGTAACATGACCTCGTGACCGGCCAGTCGACCACAGCGTTCGTTCAAAGATGGCTGCGTTTTTCGGTGGGAATCGCGCCTCGCGTAAGTATTTATTACTATTTGTTTCTTTATGGTGAATAGGCATTATTTTTGGCTTTTCGCATAGACAAAGATCCTATCTAATAAAATAAAATGGCTGTACGATAAAAGCACGCAGTAGTAAGCAATGGCTAGGGCCGAAATTTAAACATGCACATTCGTGTGCCTTCGGTTGATGGCCGGAGGTATAGATTGAAAGTGTGTGGTTCTGTTATTTGGTTTGTTTCCTCCAATTTAAGTTGTTTTATGTTTTTTTTCTACTTTAATTTTTGTTTTTAGGCATCACCTTGAACGAAGACCAGATTTCGAATGTTTTGGAGACTTTAGGCGAAGGAAATGACTCAGAAATTGAAGAATTTGCTGATTTGGATTGCGACGATCCCCAATTCGATCCCTCTTTCATCGAAATGATGGAGGATGGCTGTGACGAAAATGATGATGAGGCTGACAAAGAGGGGATCCCTGACTCAACTATTGAAATTGAACCCAGGTGCAACTCAAGCCCCGTCTTTAGCGTCAGGCCATCTGCAAAGGTAACTAGGACTTCCACAAATAAAAAAAGACCCACGTCTGCTAGTCTTCGTGAAGAATCTCGACCGGGACCTTCTTCTCCATCGGGCCCACCTTCTGTCACTAGATCCAGGTCTTCCGGTCCCAAATCGACAAGATCCACCAATGCTGTAGCTGCACAACCTGGACCTAGTTCCTCAAGCTCATCCAGGCGCAAGTCATCTTCCAGATTGGTATCTATACAACTAAGGCAATCTAGAAATGTGGCTGTAGCAGATGTTTCAGCTCAAGAAAGTAGTCCAGCTGCTTCTCCTAGATCCGAGCCTCAGTCTTGTCGCCCTGACACTTGGAAAGCGGTGTCTTTCCAAGACAAGCCACATGATTATGAGGACGCTCCTGTTAGGCCAGTTCGAGATCCCATGGATTTCTACATGGAATACTTTGACGATCAGTTCTTTGAGCATGTCAGTGTATGCACCAATAACTACTTCCTTCGAAAGACTGGAAGAGAGCTGAAAACGAACAAGACTGAGATAATGAAATTGATTGGAGTTCATGTAATCATGGGCTGTATTCCATATCCACGACTTCCAATGTACTGGCGATCAGGTTTCTCGTTGGGAAAGATAGCCGACACAATGAGTAGAGATCGTTTCATACAATTACGTAATGCTCTTCATGTCGTTGATTCTGATACTCAGCCACCCGATGAAACTCCGAACAGTCTTTGGAAGCCGATGATAGACCAAGTGCGACAAGGTTGTCAGAAGCAACAAAGAGTCCCTGGTTATTTTTCACTCGACGAGCAGATGATACCATTCACAGGAAGATGTGCCCTGCGCCAAGTGGTAAAAAATAAGCCCCGTCCCGTAGGACTCAAAAACTTTGTTTTAACTACAAGCGGAGGTCTCATGTTGGATTTTGAAATCTACAAAGGTGCTAAAACTATGTTTGAAAAAACATCACTTGGCTTGGGACCTTCGGTTGTGCTGCACCTTACCAGGAGTATTCCCCCAGGCAGCTGCCTGTATCACGACAGGTACTTCACTACGATTCCTCTGGTTGACGAATTGGACAATCGTAACATTCACAGCACTGGAACCATAATGGTAAACAGGGTCCCCGAAAGAGCAAACCTAAAATTCAAAAAGGATACTGAGATGGCCCGAGGCGAGAGCCAGCACATGGTGAGGAAGTCTGCTGTTATTGTGAAATGGAAAGACAGCAAATCGGTGCTCATAGCATCCAACTGCACAGGCAACTCCACCAATGATGCCGTAAAGAGATGGGACAAGAAAACCAGGAAGTACGTGGATATAACCGCCCCAAAAGTGATTCAGAACTATAACAAGCACATGGGCGGAGTGGATGTGCTTGACCAACAAATGGAGTATTATCGCACGTTCATAAAGACAAATAAATGGACTCTCAAAGTTCTGATACACTTCTGCGATCTCGCCTTGGTGAATTCTTGGCGGGCGTACAAAATTGACTGTCAAGCCAACAATCTGCCTCGAAAAAATACCATGGACCTGCTGGATTTCCGTCTGGAAATAGGAGATGTTCTGACAAAGACACCTGTAAAGAGACGTCGCGAATCTGGTGATGATGATATCCTAGAGGTTATTGCACCAAAAAAGCACCGCAAGGCTATCAAACCAGCAACCACATTGCGCTATGATGGTTACGACCAATGTCAGATGACTTGAAAACGCCAAGATTCTGTCAAAATGAGACTTGCAAAAGCCGTACAAAGATACGTTGCATCAAATGCAACACATATCTTTGCATCGCACCAAACCAAAACTGCTTTAAAGATTATCATACTAAGTAGATCTAAGTATTTTGATAGTGATTTTCCTAAAATGTTCCTAATTAGACATAAGTTGATGAAAACTGTAGTAACTGATGAGGATGATTAAAAAAATTAAGACTTATAATACTAAATAAATGTTGGTTCTTGATAATTGATGTTGATTTTTGCTAATAAATGTTGATTCTATGATAAAACTGTTTTATAATTCCTTCAAGTTTTCGAACATGCAAGATCATGCATATAGCAACTTATTCCTGAAATGCACGATCGTGCATGTCATTTTCCGGGAAACTGTGCTTTTCCGATTTTTTTCCTTATTTTTCCTAGAGCCCATTAGGTATCATAAATTGGCTCCATGTGTTTTTTTTTACGAAATCCGAAACTTTTTTCGGCCGGGTGGAAAGGGATAGCAGCAGGCGCCAGGTAATTTGAGGTGACAAATAATTTCATGACAACGATTTCTTGTAACTGTCGTTCATCCATCTTAAGCGCCTAGTTGCCCACTACCTCTATTCGTACCTTGCAATATAGAATATACAAAAGCTTAAGACATTTTATTTTAACCGACATCAATATAGGAGGAGGTTATCAATTCGACTGTATGTTCTTTTTTGTGTCTGAGTTACCTCATATCACATTTATTTGAAGATCGATTTGGAAAAAAAAGCTAACCAAGAGGTTATACCTTCTAGTTCGTCCCATTATTGCTAAATTTGAATCTGATGATGATTTCTGGGGCGAGAGAAACCCTGAAATTTTAAAGGCACGTTAGTGTTTTTATATTAGAACCTTAATGTTGACGTGTTGTAACGTCTGATAGTTAACATTGTGTGGAGCTGAGATGATGGTCGAACTCCTTAACGCTTAGGAGATCAGTGATTATAATGACAAAAGTTATGGTAGGTAATTTGTAGCTTCTTAAAGAACAGAGTCATAAGATGCAACCGTGTTCCCCCTCCTGTAATCACGAAAAATGCAGAAATAAAATTAACTTTTAAAAAGGTAAAAACCGTCTTTAAAACAAAAATGCACTAAAAAGTCTTAAATAAACTCTTAATTCGTATGCACGTTAGTGTTTTTATACTCCAATTTTAATGTTGACGTGCTGTTAGGTACGTCTGATAGTCAACATTGTGTGGACCTTTGCTGATGGTGGAACTCCACAACGCTGGAGTTCATTGATTATAATTACAGAACTTATGTTAGGTAATTTGAAGCTTCTTAAAGAATGGAGTCATAAGGTGTAACCCCCCCTCCCTCCTTTCCCGTTATAATTAAAAATGAAGAAATTAAATAAACTTTTTAAAAAATACAAACCGATTTCAAAACCAAAATGCACTTAATAGTCTTAAATAAACTCTTGACACGTTAAAAAGAAAGGGATTCATATTAGGCGAAATATTTGTTTTTGGAGTCGGTGCTCTGATAGTTGAAGCTTGAGATGGTCAAAGCGATGGGATTTTGGTTTTCGTCGGTTTTTACTTTTTTTAAAGTTAATTTTATGAACAATAAGCTAAGAATATTTTCAAATGTCGAAATGGTTAATCTTCTTCATGAGATGATGATTCGGCGATACACATGGCTGTAAAACGGGTTAGTAGCTTGCGTGCCAGTTAATGGCATGAGGAACTTAAGCAATTTGCGTCCTTGCATGCCTATATTCATACTATTGATACTCGTATTCACACTCGCCAGCTTTGCAGCCCCCGCGTCTCCTCCCTCACATCACTTATCAGTGAGCGTAAACCTACGCATAGAAGTAACTGGCATGAAAGTGTGCCAGCTACAAAAAAAAGTGCCAACTTTAATTGAATTACAGATCCACTTACTTCCACTTAGCCAAAATACCGTAATATTTTGTTGACAGCAAATATACATTTCTTTTTCATAATATTTGTATAAATAACAAAATTATGTTCGCGGTTATTGAAAATGTGATCTATCTGAAAAACTACTACATAGTTTGATCTCGTTCAAACCAAGTTTTGTTGAAAGTCTTTGTCAAGGTCTACATCATGTATTTTTTTTTTCAAAATTTACACTCGGTTACTTTGAAAGTTGGATGTTTTGATGATTTTACCACTTTGGAAGCGTCTATCTCTCAAACGTTAGACTTTTAGAGAAAATGGTTTTTGAAACCTCCATGTTATTTAAAAAGAACTATCCATAAACACCCTACAAGCATAGGTTTGCCAAAAATAAATTCTGGTTTTAATTATATGTATTGAAAATTTCATTTTATTATATTATTTGAATGAATATCGTAAAGCTGTTATATACACCTACCTACCAAGTTTCATCCATTTATTGAGAATAGGTTCATTTAAAGTAGCTGTGACATATGGACGGACAGACAGACAAACAGACAGACAGACTTGACAAAACTATACGGGTTCCGTTTTTGCCATTCGCATACGGAACTCTAAAATGAATAATTAATTGTGGTGTATCGGCCCTATAAATATTATCACTTACAACGAGGTGACCTTATATTGTGATCGTAACACATTGTATAAATAGTAAGTTTCAACTGTGTTATAGTAATAGATTCAGAATAAAGTGGCTGTGACATACGGACGGACGGACACTAGCCTTTGCAACTGACGAAACTATTGCCTTTCGGCTACGGAACCCTAAAAATGAGTATTGGATGTTTTTTTCATTGGTGATGAATGATTACTGACAGTCCGGTAACATTTTTAAATTAACCATATTGTACCTAGGTATTTTATTTGACGAATATTTCTAATCAGACTATTGAAAAATCAAGCCTTACACTGATAACTTTATCAAATTGCTTGGTGAAACCGTCTCCTAGTATATCCATATTGTACCATGCAGAGTCATATTAGGGAGATTGGCCCTGTCTCGTGTTATGACGTCGTAAGACGCTCGATTGTACTTTGGATCCTTTTTGCAGCTGCGAGAGAACGACTAGATGATGCTCATTTGTTTTCCCTTCACGTAATTTGTGTCTCGTGTTAAATTACCGAAAGGATGTAAACGGTGTATGGTAACACGAAGCATTGACACTTCCCCTATACTTCTTTTGGTTTAAAGCAAGGTAAGAGATTAGAATTATTAATATTTAGTTTATAGTAAATAAATAAAATTGATTTTCGGTCATCATTCCTATTTTACCTAATAAGAGTCGATTTTACCATCGTCGAATAAGGAATATTCGTCTAATACAATAGAAAACGCTTAATTTGAAAACGTCACTTAGTTGTCATTTTAAAATCGCTCGTTTTATTCTTATTCGTCAGATACTTTATATCTTTGTAGTTTATTTATTTATTAGTATAAGTATTTAGTTAGTTTATTAATTTTTTCGACATATTTCTAGCATAGCCCTCCCCGCCTTTCTCTCTTCTCTGCATAGCACTACCGTTTTAGCCGGAAAAATATTTGAGCATCCTCGCCAGCTGTCTGAGGTGACAGAGGCGGAGGAGTTTTGACAAGGTCTCTGTCCTAGAGAGGACATCCCAAAAGAACGTCACCAGCAAACAATTTGAGACGTCCCTCTTGCGAGGGAGACCTTCAATTCTTTATTTCAAAATATCGTCAGTATCAGTGGTCGCGGCAGGCGTTAATCAAACTTGGTTGAGCTTATAAAGTTCTTTATTCGATCACCACACTTATCTATGATACAAATCACTATCGCTAACCACATTTATTATAACTGCACTTTAACATAGGTTCCATCCCACAACCTTGCTCCTTCCACGTGGTTTGGTCCGTGATGATGGCATGAGAACCGATGTCCTCACGCTTATTCCCTGGGAACGGGTTCGGGCCTTAGTTTGGGATAGAACTTGTGTCGATACTTTGCCCCCCTTCCATCTTAGAGATTCAGCCCTTAAAGCTGAAGCAGCAGCGGAGTATGCTGAAAACGCCAAGCGTCGCAAGTACGTCTCACTTGCAAAGTGATTATGTGTTCGCGCCGTTTGGCGTAGAAAAATTTGGGCCGTAGGGACCCACCCTCTGCTTAAATGCTGTTTAGAAAAATTGCGCCAAAATTAAATACTGTAACATTCAATAATAAAACTGGCTGGTTCCTAGCTCAAAGGATTAGCATAGCTGTCCAACGCGGCAACGCAGCAAGCATCATAGCCTCCTTGGCGCAAGGAAATGGTTTCGTTTTTTAATAGGTAGATTTTAAGTTTATTTTTTATGTTGCATGTCTTAGTTTTAATTTTTTGTTGTTTGTCATCATTATTAAATACTTCACTACTTTTTATCTTATAGTATTAGTTTATTAATTTTAGTAATATATTTGACCGAATTCCACGTAGTATTAGATTCTTGTTACTATGTTCCTACTTTCTTTTGTTGAATTTTTCATTGCACCCGTTGCCATCTTTCTGCATGACCTAAAGTTTTGACTGGCAAATAATGTTTTTAGCATGAAGTCTACCTTTGTACACTAAATATGAGCAATTAAATATTTAAACAAATAAATAAGTCAGTCCCATCCGACGTTGGTAAAATCGAGTCTTAGTAGTTTTGAGTCTTTTAACTCATAGTATAACTTACATTATTGTTTAATTTATTGTTTTACTTAAAAATGGTATAGTTTTGGCATCACTGCTCACTTTTTATAACATCAGTTATTGTAACAATATGTGGAAGAATTGACGTCTGTCACACAGTTTCTTTGTAAACTAGTGTAGACGTCAATAATCCTCATGTTTATACTGAGTCCTTTGTTAAAATGTAACATAAATATCTGAAGAAAACTCGTACCTATACCTTTAATATGCATATTTTTGCATCATTATCGTTTGTAAAGTCGTCAGCACATGTCACCCATTTTTGTTGCAAACTAGGCCTTATTTCAACTTTATAAAATACCGCAGTGTTTGGCCTTGACGTGATGACCAAAACAACACGCTGTTTTGTTATACAGCTATACTACGCCTGTGGCCCGCCGAGATTTTTTGCGCATTCCCACGCGGAATGTGACTTTCTGAATAAGACATGCGACATTGTATATGCTATTTCTCGATCTAACGTAGCTAGATATTATGACTCTTGAATCCTTTCCGATGTCGTTTAGTCGCATCGCTGCCGCATACGATTGCGTTAGTTTACTAACGGCGTAATAGTTGGCAATTTTATTCGCACTTACTGCGCTTGAGTTCACGCTATAGTTTTACAGCTATCTGGCATAAACACATGCACTACACACATACCTACACGCGATAATATGCACTTACCACAAGCAGCTTCAGATTACCAAGTGGTAATAGTACTTATCTCAAGTAAAGCCTTTGATCTTCGAAATGCATAGCTTAAACCTACCGATTAAAAGCCTACTTGTTTATGAGTATACTTATCGTCAGCCCGATGGAACTCGTTCGGTATTCTATTAGTTCAAAAAAATAATATTTAAACCTAATTTAGCATTAGACTCTATTAAATAAGTAATTTTCAGGGTTCCTCACCTCTCGAAAGATTAAATAACCGGCTAAATGCGAGTCAGACTCGCGCACTGAAGGTTCACAGTTAAGGTATTTTTTTCGCTAAATGCAATCCAAAACATTACGGTATCAAAAATGTTCGTGATTTTTGTGTGAGTAGTTTCGGAAGGAAAAAATCGTTCTAGCTAGGTTCTTCTTTTTCTATTTGAAAGTCGCACTCTTTTCGCAGGAGTAATTGCCATTATTTTCTACTGTCTGCTTTCCTCTTGACTTCCTGATATAAAAGATTAGATGATTGATTATTTTTCGATAAGCTATTTCGACCAAGTGAAGGAGAAAATTTATGTCATGTCTAGCTAAGTTAATTTACAGAAAATATTTTTATCCATGTTTTCAGGCTTAGAAAAATTGTAATAATTTTATAAGAATACATAAAGAAATTTCGCCACTATTGAAAACGTTGTGATAGCTCGGTGGGTACAGCAGGTGGGCACCGAACGCATACACCCGGGCTCAAACTCGATTGATACATATTCGGTTCGATGTTTTTTTCAACAAAGTATCAATCACCCAGATATTATTTTATAAACAGGAAAACTTTGAAGAAAATATGTGTTTTGTATTAAACCATTTTACGGTCTGAACACAGCAGCGGCAGCACAGAAAAAACTATTATAACTATGACTCGTTTGTCGTGATGGGTAAACCTACAGGTTTATACGGAACCATTTTAACCTTTTTTAAACCTTTAGTTCAGTCACTTAATTACGTAAGAAACTTATTTAAAAAAGACAATACAATCTTAGATGAACACGGGTCGCGATTAAGACTCCAAGGAGAGCGTCAAATTGTAAATTTAATCACATAAATTCTTAAAACACTCTGGGTTCAAGTTCCGGAGAACGAGGTGAATTTGAATTCCAAAGATATCACCCTGGTGACATACGGTCAAGTATTGTGTAGAGCTTGAAAGTAGGTATCACATTATTTTAGAATTTTAAACTTGTAGAACTTTAATTCGAGACAGAAATGCATTGCAAACTTGACATTATCTGGTTTATGGTGTATCTACACCGCCCAGCGGCTTTACCGGCGGCATACGTCAATCATTGTCAGATACTATGGAAAAAGCCGTTGCGGCATGTGCGGCATGGCCGCCGGCACGGCCCCTAGCAAATGATTTGACTCTCACAGTTTTATTTTGGTTTCAATAATAAGCATGATGGTACAGTATTACATGAAAAACCAATCAAAATTATAACTTCATAAAAGGAGGTTAGTTAAACGGTATTTAAAAATAATCATTTTATTTTAAACAAAACTGTTACAAATATCTAACATCAGGGAAACGTTAGGGAAAATCTCCTGTGAGATTGTGAAGATTTGGCTACACTAGATCTGACAGCCGCATTTTGGAAGTTGACAGCGTTTGTTCTGATTTTCGCTGTCGGCAAAAAGATTTATGTCGCACAGTATATAGTAGATTACGCATATTGAATTCATGGAGAATGAATCAATGGAATGAAACATGAAACAAATAATTCATTTTTTTATCAAACTTTAGAAGCATAGAAGCGTTTTTTTGTCCTACCTAACTACCATTTTGATAAACACTTGCAGCAACTTATATCTTCGTAGCGTCTGCCACTGGGTCTATGTCTGCTGAGATCTTGCTTCCCAGCATGTGGCAATGAATAGACGATTTAAATGGTCACCCACTCTTATCTCTCTTTAACCTTCTAGTATGCTCACTGTTTTCAATCTCCGTATTTTCACAAAGGTCGGTCGCGTAGGTGGATTGCAGCACGGGCTTTAATAAAGAGCCAGTAATGTGTGATGACCACTTCTCGCCGCTGCATTCCGCTTAATTAAACTACAAACTTGACTTAGCACAGGGCTGCTAGAAAAAACTCGTGGAACGGTAATGGAAACGGCAATTTAACTTAATGGTTTGTATGCATTTATGTCGCAGCTTTGGGGATAGCTGGTTAAGAATAGAATATAATATTGATTTATTTGCATTGAAACATGGTAAGACGTACATTATTAGGTCTTAATATTGAAATTTAACAATCATACTTCATTGATGTAGCGATAGGCAAACATGTCTTCGTCGTGCATTATTATATGTGTATATTATTACAATCAATACAATGAGAATATTTTTGTAAGCGTTTCGATTGGAAGGAGTTTCAAGTTTCGACAGTCAATAAAATTGAAATATTCACAATAACGTAGTTATATAAAATAACCTTAAATAATATAAATATCCTTTGGACATTCCCACACATTGCCATCTAGCCCCAAAGTAAGCTACTCAAAGCTTGTGTTATGGGTGTCAGACAAGTAATGTCATTAAATTACAGATATGATGTAAAAATTAGAATAAATAGATAACATATCAGGTATTAGGTAATTACAATTAGTTTGAATTGGCCATCCCGACAAAATTTTGTGAACTCTTCAATGTCATAAAAGCAGTTCTCAACTAACACTCTTAAAATAATTATATTCAAAATCTTATCTGCTACAGGAACAAATAACTTCCACGGATATCTCCTAAAACTACCTCGACTACAATTGTTTTGTCCTTTTGTAAACAGACAGGCATATTTCTTCGTGAATAAAAAAATTTCAAAGATGTACTAGGATGGCAATGCTAGAATTCTTGTTTTTTTAAAGAGAGGTCTACACGATTCCATCAGTCCGACACCACAAACAGATCTAATACACCTCTTCTGAAAAATGAACGCGCAACGGCATGCACGAAAAAGGCATGTTTAGTTCCCCATAGAATTTGCCCATACCTTAAACTGACAACATGACTGATCCAACTCGGCTGGGAAGCGTTCGAGAAATTGCGCAAGAGTGTCTTCTCATCTCAATTACCTCAGAAAGCCACTGTGTATGCATTGTATGCCATCAAAGCTGTTTGGATATCAGATAATTTTGTCAGATGATAAGGCGCGTACACAAAATGTATCCTCTGACAGACAGCATCAACATGGCTCAACCAAGTGAATTCGGAATTAACAACGACACCTAAAAAAGTGGCTGATGTGGTCATGGTAGTTTGAACTTCACAATGCTTAACCGTTAATTTTAAGGTTTCCCGTTTCTGTTGTAGAATTGTACATATTTTGATTTATTTGTATCAATTTTCAAATGATTTTCTTTAAGGCATTTTGTAATATTTTCAATTTAATTTCATTGTTTGTTTTGTTATTGTAGTCTATTTTAGGTTTTTTTTTTTGTATTGTCAGAGAAATATTATCAGCAAAAAGCGTGACTGGATATTGCGTACATTTTGGGAGGTCATTTATGAGTCATATTAATTTTTTTTGTACCTTTTCTCCAGAGCAAATGTCCCAGGTTTATAGATTAAGATTATGCACAGTTGGTTTATAGGAACATTTCAACGTATGAATATAAGTTGTAAAAATATGGTATAGTTGCTTAAAAACATAAATATATTGAGGAAATATATTTCAAAAATAAAAATAAAATTGGACAAATATTTTTCATACAAAAATCATTGTCCTACAATAGTCCAGCGTAACAAAAAATTAAGTATTTTTTCTGTATTGGACAGTTTTGAAATTTGGTCCTAAATAACATATTTTTTGCTAATTTTAGAATATTAGAATAAGCATAAATATTAATTAACGATAAAATAATAAAAATGGTTATATAAAACAATCTGTCCACATTTTGTTTCATAATTGTTATGACAAAATTAAGTAGAATTTAAAAGATTTGTGTTTTAACACCTTTATTTGACAACAACCAATCACGGAGCTTAGCGTTGACATTCGGCCATTTTGTCTGCGTTCATTCTTTTCGGAGCATTTGATGAATGTTTCGTCTGACAGCATTTTCAAGAAAAAAGTGTTCTTTTTGGTTATTGCCTTGATTTTATGACGGTAAGTTCATATTTAACTGTTTCACTATGTTTATAGAGTATTTGTTTTCTAGAATAATAAGTGATTCTGGTTGTAGCCTCAGCGGCTATTAATTTAATTTGAGGTTATTATCGAATCATTCAAGTATCCATTTTTGTTTTCATTTTTGTGACATTTGTTACAAAAATTTGTTACGTTACAAAGATGACGTTACAAAAGGGAAGTAAGGACTTTTACATACTGGAAACTTACTTTTTTTATAACTATATTTAAATATAAAAAATTAAATAATTTAATAAACATTAATTTTAAATTATGATAGTATGACCTGATACTACAAAATAAATTCTCAATGGATTGGACCATGGATATGACTATTTGTACGGTTCCGTACCCAAATGGTAAAAATTCCCATTTTTAAAAAAAGCATATTCCCTATAGGGAATATACATGTATTTTTTAAATATTTTTATAAAATAATTTACATTTTTTCATACTAGTAAAAAGACCAGCACGAAAAAACGATGTTTAGTTAAAAATAATAATAATTGAAAATACCCCGAAAAAATCAGATTTTTAAACGACCATTTTCTCGCGCCATTAATGCCACGGTTGCCATGGCCACGTTTTTTGACAACGCGGCACATGCGCGCACGAATGACAGATGACTGATCTTGCTAAAAACCAATCATCGATCTTGCCGGAATGCAGTGCGTCACACGAGTGTACCTAATTGGCGTTATTAAAAAATATTTGTAAGGGTATCTATCTGATTGCTGGTGAAGTGATACTAAAAGTGTTGGTAAACGTATGGACCTAAGTATACGTGTTGTATTGGGCAGTGTCATCAAAATCAGGGATAATAACATGAGTTATGCTTATTCGAAAAAAAAAATGCAAGTCTTATGAAAGAAAACCTTATCACAACATTAAAAAAAATCGAATAAAGTAATTCGCGGCCTCGCGCGTAGCGCGCGTATTTACAAAATTCTACGCAGAGCTAGTAAGCTATAAAGAGGTGTCCTGGCGTGTTGGTAGTTTTGACTCTCTCGCTAGTACCAACACATTAAAATATTTTTTTGGGTTTTTCCATTTTTTTTAATATGCATATTTTGGCATCATTATCGTTTGTAAAGTCGCCAGCACATGTTACCCACTTTTGTTGCAAACTAAGCCTTATTACAACTGTATGAGATACCACAGTGTTTGACCTTGACGTGTTGACCAAAACAACACCCTGTTTTATTATATAGCTATACTACACCTGTGGCCCACCGAGCTTTTTCGCGCATTCCCACGCGGAATGTGACATTCTGAATAAGGCATGCGACATTGTATATATTATTGCTCGATCTAACGTAGTATACTATACTTGAATCTTTTTCGGTGTCGTTTAGTCGCATCGCTGCCGCATACGCGGCATTGCGTTAGTGCACTAACGGCGTAATCGTTGGCAATTTTATTTGCACTCACTGCGCTTGAGTTAACGCTATAGTTTTACAGCTGGACAGCTGGTGGCAAAATTTTCATGAGAGAAAAGGATGGATCCGCATTGCACCTGATTAAGGATGAAACTGATTTAAAAATTTTTTTTAAAGAAACCTGACTAACTTTTATATGCAACTACTGTATATGTTTTAACTTTTGTAACTATTTTTTTTATTTTTTCTATTGTAACTTTATACATTTACACACCTACATCACTAAATACACACAATCATACACATAAAAACCGTAAAACTTGTGCGTTTTCGCTATTAGCTAACAATTATCGTCAGTATTATTTTAGAAGCCTTTCAGAACTATACATACCTGTTGTGTACACGTCGTTCGTTTTTCTTTTCTTATGGACAGTCACATAAAAGACTTATCATCTGAAATTGATAGCATATCCATCGGCAGGTCGCTCGTATGTTCCCCCGAAAACGTACCTTTTTATGTAATGGACAAAATTTATAATCTTAAGGTGTTCCATGTAAACGTAAGAAGCATAGGGAATGTAGCAAATTTTGGAAACTTAACTCTTCTTCTAGACAGAATCAAAACTGACATTGATGTAATAATTTTGTCCGAGTGTTGGCTCAGTAAATGTCCTTACTTGCCCGACCTGCCAGGCTATCAATCTTCTCACTCCGAGTACTCTAACCGGAACGATGGTGTTGTTATCTTTATTAAAGACAATATTAAGGCTAAAGTTGTGGAGCCAGTTCTGACTGATGCTAATTGTTTGACTGTTGAGATTTCAGACAGTGTCGTTATTGTTGCTATATATCGCTCGCCATCTTGTAAAAATGTCAAGAAGTTTCTTGACTCACTGGATATACTTTTGCAGTCGTTACGAGCTTATCAAACTATATGCCTGACCGGCGACATTAATTTAAATATAGCTGTGGACAGTATAGACAAGGATTTTGATACGTACTTGGAGATGATGGCATCCCACGCAATGTTACCGGCTCATCTGTTTCCGACTCGCAAAGGTAGGTGTATAGACCATATCTTTCTTAAAAGTGATAAGCCTTCCATCACGCTAGTGTTGGATTCCTTGTTCACCGACCACTCTCCTGTGCTGTTCTGTTGCCAAACGAAACGCGGCGAAACGGCGTGCGTTCGTATAAATAAGTATCTTGATTTACCTGCTTGCGTGTTGAAGATTGAGAGCACAGATTTTTTGCAAGTCTTAGAAAGTGATAATCCAGATCATGCTACTCGGACTCTGACGGACATTTTGTCGTCAATTATCCTTGCCAACACTAAATACACCTGTGTTCCTAGTCGGAAACGTATTTCTAAGCCCTGGATCACACCAGGCTTGCTCCGCTGTATACGACATCGAGATAAATTGTATCGACAGACAAGGAAACATCCTTATAACAAGATCTTTCAAATTTCATATATACGCTACAAAAATTTCTGCAACAACTTGCTTAAGAAAATAAAAAGGGAGTATGAGCGTAATCAATTACACAAACATAAAAATAATCCGAGGCAGCTATGGAAGGTAATTAAAAATATTTCAAATTTGCAGCAGAAATCGTCATCCGCGGACGAACTCTTATCTGTACATGACGACTCGCATTCCGCTATAAATGCAGTCAACAAATTTTTCGAAAGTGTAGGTGAGAATTTGGCCACAAATATTACTAGTAGTTCTCCTGATACATCGAAGTATTCCACATTGGAAAAGGATGTTTCAGTGACGGACTCTATGGTTTTGCGAAACACCGATGAGGCAGAAATTGAGGGAATAATCATGGAGCTTAGACGGGATAGTGCAGCAGGTTGCGATGGCATCCCTACTACTATAATCAAAGAGGCTCGGCATATACTGGTACCGATTCTCACTCATCTTTTTAACAATTGCTTTTCGTCCGGGTGTTTTCCTTCTGTATTCAAAAACGCACTAGTCCACCCAATTCATAAGGGTGGAGACAGACACAGTGTTACCAATTATAGACCTATCTCTGTCCTGCCCGTTTTATCTAAAATTCTGGAAAAAAATATAAACAAAAGATTAATTAATTACATTGAATCCAAAAATCTCATTGCGTCAAATCAATTCGGCTTTAGAGCTCAAAAATCAACTGAAGATGCAATTCTAAACCTCACTAGCACCTTGGTTAGTAATATTAACCAAAGCTTTAGTACGTTGTGTGTCTTCCTCGACCTTTCCAAAGCCTTTGACACTGTGTCTGTCTCTATTCTCCTGGAAAAACTACATCGCATTGGTATAAGGGGTACGGTTCTGGATCTGTTTCAAAGTTATCTTAGTGATCGCAAGCAGTGCGTCACCATAGGCGGTCTAAGGAGCGATATAGAAACAATTTCTTATGGAGTTCCCCAAGGAAGTGTACTCGGCCCGACCCTATTTCTCTTATATGTCAATGACCTCTGCCAACTTAACCCAACAAACTGCAACATTGTCACATACGCAGATGATACCGCAATTATTGTTAAAGGGGAAAACTGGGAGGAAGCACGCCGTCATGCTGAGTCTGCGTTAAAATTAGTTCTCACATGGCTGTCCTGTAATATGCTTACCTTAAATTTAAATAAAACTAAATTCATTACATTTGCCCCTAGACTCGCATCGCAACCTGACTCCAATTTTTCCATCGCGCACACAAATGTAATGCTGACCCATTTGAATTATGCGGCTGTGAGACAATTCTACGCACCCATAGTATTAAATATCTCGGTGTCATCGTTGATAGTGTCTTATCATGGGATGAACATATCCAATCCGTTTCTTCGCGTCTTAGGAAACTTATTTTTGTTTTTAGTAGGTTAAGAGTCGGAGCCGATCCTTCTACTCTTAGGACTGCCTATTTCGCATTAGCTCAGTCGATTGTGACATATTGTATTGCGGTTTGGGGTGCTACGGGCAAAACGAAAGTGCTAAAACTGGAAAGGGCTCAGAGGGCAGTCTTGAAGGTTATGGCCTTCGTGCCTAATAGGTATCCAACTGAGGGAATATACAATTATTGGGAAGTGCTCTCGGTTCGTAAACTATTTGTGCTAAATGTTATTCTTCGCAAACATAGGCTTCTTCCTTATGACCCAGCGCTCATGAAAAATAAACGTAGAAAACACAGCGTCTGTCAGGTTCCCAGATGGAGAATCGCACTAGCAAAATATCATTATGATTTTATGGCTCCTTTACTGTATAACAAAGTTAATAAACAATTAAATATTTACCCACTTACTAAATATAAATGTAAAACTGTTTTGTTGAAATGGCTTCTCGACTTAAATTATGACGAGGTTGAATCGTTTCTCAAGTAAAGGTCTGCACACACGCACACACACACACAGACACACACACACACACACACACACACACACACACACACACACACACACAAACGCGTATGTTCGCACATATATACACTCCAGTATACATATTCACACTATCAAACTTCAATTATATAATAATAATAGCATTGTTATTAAAATTCAAATAGAAAATTTTTGTAATTTTTTGTTTGTTTGTAGAATTCTAGAGGTGGGCGCTAATAACTGCGACACAGTCTTTTGACTACTGCGGTTGTTAACGCAAGATTGTTTGTGAAATAATATGTAAATGTGTTTTTGAAATAAATTTGAATTTGAAATTTGAAAGCTATCTGTCATAAACACATGCACTGCACACATACCTACACGCGATAAAATGCACTTACCTCAAGTAGCTTCAGATTACCAAGTGGTAAATAGTACTTATCTCAAGCAAAGCCTTTGATACTCATCTTCGAAATACATAGCTTAAACCTACCGATTAAGTGCCTACTTGTTTTCAAGTATACTTATCGTCAGCCCGAAGGAACTCGTTTAATATTCTACTAGTTCAAAAAAATAATATTTTAATAAATAAATAAACATATTTAGCATTAGCCTCTATTGAATAGGTAATTTTCAGGGTTCCCCACCTCTCGAAAGATTACAAAACCGGCTAAATGCGAGTCGGACTCGCCCACTGAAGGTTCCGCACAAACCTGCAGGTAAAGTAAAAGTTCACCCATCACGACAATCGAGTCACAGTAAAGGTATTTTTTTCGCTAAATGCAATCCAAAACATCACAGCTTCAACAATTTTCATGATTTTTGTATGAATGGTTTCGGGAGGAAAAAAAATCGTTCTAGCTAGGTTCTTCTTCTTCAATTTAAGAGCCGCGCTCTTGTCGCTGGAGTAATTGCCATTCTTTTTTACTGTCTGCTTTCCTCTTGACGTCCTGATACAAAAGATTAGGTGATTGATTATTTTTCGATAAGCTATTTCGTCCAAGTGAAGGAGAAAATTTATGTCATGTCTAGCTAAGTTAATTTACAGAAAATATTTTTATCCGTGTTTTCAGGCTTAGTTTTTTTTTTTTATAAGAATACTTAAGGAAATTTCGCAACTATTGAAAACGTTGTGATAGTTCGGTGGGTATAGCAGGCGGGCACCGAACGCATACACCGGGGCTCAAACTCGATTGATACATATTCGGTTCGTTGTTTTTTGCAACAAAATACTAATCACCTAGATATTATTTTATTAACAGGAA
Organism: Pyrausta purpuralis; assembly: GCA_963924145.1. Lineage (NCBI taxonomy): Eukaryota > Metazoa > Arthropoda > Insecta > Lepidoptera > Crambidae > Pyrausta > Pyrausta purpuralis. Next base: position 22,164,279 of record OZ001649.1, read on the forward strand.
AGATTTGAAGAAAATATGTGTTTTGTATTGAAACATTTTATGCTCTAAACACAGCAGCGGCAGCGCAGAAAAAAATACCAATAATATGACTCGATTGTCGTGATGGGTGAACCTACAGGTTTATACGGAACCCTCGGTTTAAACCTTTAGTTCAGTAACTTAATTATGTAAGAAACTTATTAAAACAAGACAATATAATCTTAGATGAACACGGGTCGCTATTGAGACTCCAAGGAGAGGGTCAAATGATGAATTTAATCACATAAATTTTTAAAACACTCTGGGTTCAAGTTCCGGAGATACTGTCGTATTGCGAAGAACGAGGTGAATTTGAATTCTAAAGATATCACCCTGATGACATACGGTCAAGTATTGTGTAGAGCTTGAAAGTAGGTATCACATTATATTAGAATTTTAAACTTGTAGAACTTTAATTCGAGACAGAAATGCATCGCAAACTTGACATTGTCTGGTTAATGGTGTATTCACACCCCCAAGTGGCTTTACCGGCGGCATACGTCAATTAACTGTCAGATACTGTGCAAAAAGCCGTTGCGGCATGTGCGGCATGGCCGCCGGCACGGCCCCTAGCAAATGCTTTTGACTCTCACAGTTTTATTTTGGTTTCAATAATAAGCATGATGGTACAGTATTACATGAAATACGTATGAAAATTATAACTTTATAAAAGGAGATTAGTTTAACGGTATTTAAAAATAATCATTTTATTTTAAACAAAACTGTTACCAATATCTAATATCAGGGAGACGATAGGAAAAATCTCCTGTGAGATTATGAAGATTTGGCTACACTAGATCTGACAACCACTTTTTGGAAGTTGACAGCGTTTGTTCTAATTTTCGCAGTCGGCAAAAAGATCTATGTCACACAGCTTATAGTAGATTACGCATACTTTATTCATGAAGAATGAATCAATGGAATGAAACATGAAACAAATAATTATTTTTTTTCATCAAATTTTAGAAGCATAGAAGCGTTTGTTTGTCCTACCTAACTGCCATTTTGATAAACACTTGCAGTAAAATATATCTTTGTAGCGTCTGCCACTGGGTCTAAGTCTGCTGAGATCTTACTTCCCGGCATGTGGCAACGAATAGACGATTTAAATGGTCACCCCACTCTTATCTCTCTTTAACCTTCTAGTATGCTCACTGTTTTCAATCTCCGTAATTTCACAAAGGTCGGTCGCGTAGGTGGATTGCAGCACGGGCTTTAATAAAGAGCCAGTAAATTGTGTGATGACCACTTCTCGCCGCTGCATCCCGCTGAATTAAACTACAAACTGGACTTAGCACAGGGCTGCTAGAAAAAACTCGTGGAACAGTAATGGAAACGGCAATTAAACTTCATGGTATGTATGCATTTATGTCGCAGCTTTGAGGATAGCTGGTTAAGAATAGAATAGAATAGAATATTGATTTATTTGCATTGAAACATGGTAAGACGTACATTATCAGGTCTTAATATTAAAATTTAACAATCATACTTCATTGATGTAGCGATAGGCAAACATGTCTTCGTCGTGCAGTATTATATGTGTATATTAATACAATCAATACAATGACAATATTTTTGTAAGCATTTCGATTGGAAGGAGTTTTAAGTTTCGAGAGTCAATTAAATTGAAATATTAACAATAACTTAGTAACATAAAATATCCTTAAATAATATAAATATCCTTTGGACATTCCCACACATCGCCATCTAGCCCCAAAGTAAGCTACTCAAAGCTTGTGTTATGGGTGTCAGACAAGTAATGTCATTAAATTACAGATATGATGTAAAAATTAGAATAAATAGATAACAAATCAGGTATTCGGTAATTACAATTCGTTTGAATTGGCCATTACGACTAAATTTTGTGAACTCTTCAATGTCATAAAAGCAGTTCTTAACTAACACTCTTAAAATAATTAAATTTAAAATCTTATCTGCTACAGGAACAGATAACTTTCACGGATATCTCCTAGAACTACCTCGACTACAATTGTTTTGTCCTTTTGTAAACAGACAGGCATATTTCGTCGTGAATAACAAAATTTCAAAGATGTACTAGGATGGCAATGCTAGAATTCTTGTTTTTTTAAAGAGAGGTCTACACGATTCCATCAGTCCGACACCACAAACAGATCTAATACACCTCTTCTGAAAAATGAAAACACGCAAAAGGCATGTTTAGTTCCCCATAGCATTAGCCCATACCTTAAAATAAAACATGACTAATCCAACTCGGCTGGGAAGCGTTCGAAAAATTGCGCAAGAGTGTCTTCTCATCTCAATTACCTCAGAAGTCTTCAACCAGTGTGTATGCATGGTATGCCATCAAAGCTGTTTCGAGATCAGAGAATTTTGTCCGATGATAAGGCGCGTACACAAAATGTATCCTCTGACAGACAGCATCAACATGACTCAACCAAGTGAATTCGGAATTAACAACGATACCTAGAAAAGTGGCTGATGTGGTCATGGCAATTTGAACTTCGCAATGCCTAACCGTTAATTTTGAGGTTTCCCGTTTCTGTTGTAGAATTGTACATATTTTGATTTATTCGTATTGATTTTCAAATTATCTTCTTTAAGGCAATTTTAATTAGTACGTAGTAGTAGTACGTATTAATTTTCAAATGATTTTCTTTAAGGCAATTTGTAATATTTTCAATTTAATTTCATTGTTTATTTTATTACTGTAGTCTATTTTAGGTTTTTATTGTATTGTCAGAGAAATATTATCAGCAAAAAGCGTGACTGGATATTGCGAACATTTTGGGAGGTCATTTATAAAAACAATCAAGAGTAGTGGTCCCAATATACTACCTTTCGGAACAACTAAGTTATTTTGTCTATTTTGTGACTTACATTTTACGCTAGGTGACTCATCATCTAGCTTCGGTATTTCCACAAGTTGGGTTCTATTGCTGAGATAGCTTTCAACCCAATTATTAGCTGGTCCACGCACACTATAATGTACAAATGTCACATGTTTTTTGGTTGACTAAGTCAAAAGCCTTACTCATGTCAAAAAAAACAGCAGAAGTGAGAACTCTCTGGCCCATGTAAGTTTATATTTTATTTATAAGAGATTAGCAGGCCAGCGCTGTTGATCTTCCCTTGTTTTATGCTATATATGGTCGGATTTATATTAGATTCTTAACACACAAGCTAAAGAAAGTACAAATGACAGACTGTTATCTCTCTACGAACCAACCCAATCGCCATTGAGGTTGGAGAACCTCAATGGCGATTGGGTTAGTTACAAAATGACCTTGCGTGGTGCTACCTCGAATATTATTGGAATACTGTATTTTGGAGTTTCGTTGCATCGCATTAAGTTGTATGTACAAAGGTCAGAAAAAAAAACTCAACGTAGTTACGTATTCGAATGATAGTAACGAACGTGAGAATAAATAAATTTTATATCAATAAAAAAAAGTGAACATAAAATAGTAATGAATGAAAAATCGTTGCTCATCTGCAAGCAAACGATGATGTAGCTGACGGTAAGCGAGAGCATGGCGGGCAGCAGGTACATGCCGACCGGCAGCGGCGACAGCAGTGACACCGTCAGCGGCTGCACCGAGACCACCCGGTGGAAGTCCTTCAGCCCGCGCTGGAGACCAGGTTCTGAACCTGCGACATATGTGCATATAGAGGAAGTTTTTTTATTTTATTTCCATTCGTTCAATTAACGCTCTTGGCTGTATCCAACCACGACGGCCAATCTTTAAGCCACCGATGCTGGACATATTTTTATGTTCATGTGCGTGCGCAATAAATAAATAAATATCCTTTGCACATTCCCACACACGCCATCTAATCCCAAAGTAAGCTACTCAAAGCTTGTGTTATGGGTGCCAGACAACGGATATAATAGGTACTTAAATACTTTTTGTTTGTAAATACACACATGATATACATAGAAAACACCCAGACCAATACAAACAGACATGTTCATGCACATAAATGTTTGTATTGTGCGGGGATCGAACCCACAACCCGCTGCGTACTAGGCGATTTCTCGACCGAATCGAAAAGGGCACTCTTTGTTCCTTCACTGTTATAAGAATTTTCTGTGTGATTGAGGTAAGTGAAAACTGTCGTGATGCTACCAAGCCTAGACCGTTCATTTGGTTCAGTTTTCTGTTAGTAACAAGTTAGACTGTTCAGCGTAGCCACATTGGCGTTTCGTTGCATCATGTCCGTTACACGTAACGCAACACTTGGCATGCCGTCCTACAGATTTGTATGTAAAACGACGGAGCTGGACCGCTCCAACGTTGTAGCGTCGACGCAAGGCAACGCCAATGTAGCTACACTCATACGAGTTGATGGTATGCGTAAGTATTCAATTCATTCATTTCAATAAACATAAAAAAATAACTAACCTTATGATACAGATTTACAGTATGTTCTCGACAGAACCAATTTGAGGTTTAATGCTTCGTTATGAATGCCTTGCCCACTCATGAAAATCACCAAGTATACCGCGCAGTACATAAGTAGATTCAAAAATGAATTTAACTCACTCGATACGGATAAAAATTTCTAAAATCGTAAACTTAACATTAAGATTTTTCACCTTGTGTGAACAAGTAGGTAAACCGAAATGTTTTTAAACTCATTTGACTTGAAAAGATAGATATATAGTTAGATACTTACATTTTTAATAACTTTAAAAACTTTAAAAAGTAGTATACTAAAAATATGAAATGAAATGTGGCCACAAAAAGCGCAAAAAGAATCTGAAAAGAAGACCTATATTAGAAATAACGAAACACTATTCTAGATACTTGTTACCTATAGATGAACACAGTTAAAAAAAACAACGCGGCATGGGATTTTTGCGTTTAGACTATAAACCTCTGTGTGTGGGTACTGAGATCGTTACAAATGGAATATCTCCTCTGGAATATTCCGAATACAACTTCAGTGTGTTCTGTGTTTCGATATTTACTAACTTGCAGCCAAAAACACTTGTTCAGAAGACGACAGGACGTGATCAGCTCGCTGTAGGTGGTCCTAAAGACATTTAAATTCTGTTCGATTGTGCCTTTGTTTTCAGTGTCTTTCACTAACTCAATAACAGCAACCAGCGTGTTCTTTATTATAGCAATTATAGAGTAGTACATTGTAATGTCTAGTGCATAGCGAGTCTCGCACCAAAATTCATTGAATAAATATATAACATACAAAAATATATATGACTTCTTCGCCCTGTCGGCGTAGGCTGAGCTCATCGCCTGTTCGAAGAAAAATAATCTAGAAGCTGTCACACAAATTAAAGCTATGTAAACTCTAATTCTAGAATTCGATAAGATCTTTTCGTATTGTAGATAACATTTTGCAATTTTGTGGGAGTATGTCAAACTAGTGATAAGCGATCTAAACTCTCTTCCAAACTTTGGAGCATAGTACACCACACTTAGAATGCTTTGAATATAATATAAAGTCGTGAAAACCAGAGTCATATAAATGATAAGAATGTAATCTGGATAGAGAGCGGCATTTCTCCTGACTAAAGATAAATTATAATTTAAAACGATAGGAAAACTAATAAATTCGAGGCAAATCAAGAACGCTGTTAAAACACGCTTTCTTTTGTCAAATATAAAAAGTCGCGATGAATGTTCATATTTTTTTCTACTCTACACAAGAACTTTAGCACTTGAAAGTGTTCCATTGCGTTTCGGCTCGCTTAATTCAATACCGTTTTGTATACAAACGTGCTGACTGTTTTCAATCAGATTAAAAAATTAACGTGCTGCTTATCTTAGTAACAAATTGAATTAGTATAAGTTAATTGATTAATTTGATAAACATATGCTTAGTAATGCCTATTATCATAAGTACTTATTGGGTAAGTGAGCAAGTAGTTAAATGCTAATTTAAATAGGTATCGTGGCAAGCAAGATCTATGACGTAATTTGAACCTTATGGATGATTCTCGCTACAACGTGCCGAGGCTGGACCGTGCCGGAGCCAGGAAAAATTCCCATTGACATTTCAACGCCATAACCCGTCCGGGCCCGGGCGAAGCACGTTGAGGTATGAATCACTTCATACAAAATGTATACAATAATGTTTGACCGTGCCCGGCCGAAGCCTGGCCCGGCACAGTGCAGCGTGAATCAGCCTTAACTCGTACTTTCCAAAATAATAAAATTATAGTTGATTGGACTACTCAAATCAAGAATTTCTTCAATAGAAAAATACAATACAACAAGCATTTTTTCTCATATTTTATTAGGTTTTATAAGTTGACATATTATCGTACACAAGCTTCTTCTGCGCACGTGTTTTTTTTTACCAGAACAACGATTTAAACTTCTCAAATATCGTGGTTCATCTGCAAGGAGACGATGATGTAGTTGGTGGTGAAGGAGAGCACGGCAGGCAGCATGTACATCCCGACTGGCACCGCGGGCAGCAGCGCCACCAAGAGTGGCTCCACGGAGACCAGCCGGTGGAAGTCTTTCAGCCTCCTTTGAACCGGCAATTCTGCAAGACGAGAGGTCATTTTACCCAACGAAAAAAGTCAACTACATCATGGCCCCCATAATAACAGTTATTTTCAACACTTTTAGAACTGAAAGAAAATTCCTACAGCCGGAACCCACTACACCAGCCAAACTCAAAGTGTGTTTCACGGAACTTTAACAAAACTCTATGAACGACCATTCTGACGCGGCGTATTATTTTACACCGCCACCGTCGATACCTATTATACTTTCATTTTTACCCGACTACGGCAAAGCAAAAGGAGGGTTATGATTTTTTTAAATGTAGGTTTCCATCAAGTATATCGCTTTCCAAAAAAGTTTCGTCACCAAAAAGATTGAGGTGCTCGTAGCGCAGTGGTAGCAGCGCTTTGGTAGTGATACCGAAGTGAAGCAACCTACGGCGCGGTCCATTTCGACCATATAAGTGACGTATATCACGAGCCTCTCCGTACTTCGAAAGGCACGTTAAGCCGTTGGTCCTGGCTAATATCGGTTGATATTAGTCGTTAAGCCTAGTCAGAGCCCTTATGGGCGGTTTGATAACATCTGACACTGCCCTGAGCCCGTGCTCATAATTGAAGTAAGGTATTTGCCCAGCAGTGGGATGTTACAGGCTAACTTCACCAAAATTTGGGAGATGGACGCGTAAAAAACATTTTGAAAAAAAATACATAATGAGCATTTTTATAAAAACTTTCAACGAAAATTGGTTTGAGATCGAGCTAGTAGTTTTTGAGATTTTCAACAACAAAGCACATTTTCAAAATCCGCAAACATAAGTTGTTTTGTATACGAATGCTATGAAAAACAAAGTTATGTTGGCTGTCAACAAAATATTGTTGTATTTTGGTTTATTGGAAGTAAGTGGATCGCTAATTCAGGTAAAGTTGGCACGAAACCCTAAGTCGGCGAGTCCGAATCGCACTAAGCCAAAAATTTTAAAATTTTATTTTTTAATAAAATTTTAAAATTTTTGGTGCACTGTAATTTTTTCGTTTTTTTCGGGCACTGAAAGTGTTTACAGCTTCACACTTGATTCATTTTTACCACTAATTTTACCAGTGGAGGCTTTTTCACGCTCACCATGGGTAAAGTCAATGGAGCGATGTTAGTGAATGAATCAAGAAATATAATTGTAAAAGTTTATATAACCATTCAGCAAGCAAATTTTATCAGCTTAAAAATGAGGTATCATTCGTGCGTTCAGGCTTCAGACATTGAAACCAAAGTGATTTCGAATAAGCACCTAAAGATTTAGAAGTAAATTTATAAAATGCCTCTTACTCTGTGGGGTTAGGATGCAACCCTCCTTTGCCTAGTATTTTACCGATAAAATATGCTATAGAATACGTGGGTGAAGTATCGGAGGTCTGATCCAAATCCCACTGCATACAAACCTGTGGGGTATTTGTAGAGCATCTGTGCCAAAACCAGTTTGAGGTTGAGGACTTCGTTGCGAACCCTCTGACCGCCCATGGAAATGACCATGAACAAACCACAGTATGTGATTAAGTTCAGACATAAGTTGTAGTCGAAGACGTTAAACATTTTCTGAAAATTTTAGTAGGTGTATAATATGACATCAACTGACCTTAGCTCGTTTTAGATTGAGCTCGAAAAAAAAATTACGCATTACCAGTTTTAAAATCAAATTAAGATAATGGTACACTAGAAATACCACGTGCGATGCTGCCATGAAGAGAGAAAAAAGAATCTGAAAAATAGGTTTGTGAATCAGTAATCAAAGTCACAATCAGTAAGCACAAAATCCGAGCTCCCTACCATACCTGGACCTTGACTTGAACATACCTGATAGTCGAAACATTTCTCTAAAAGTTTAGATGCCTCGAGCAACTCGCAGTATGCCGCGGCAAAGCTATTAATGTGATCTTCGAGTGAACCTTCAATTGAAGCGTTTTTGACTAGCGCAATGAGTCCTTGAAGCATGTACCTCATCAAGGACAGCAAGGAATAATACATCAGTATACTTAAGGTATATCGAAACTCGCACCAAATCTCCATGGTGTAATAGCAAACATACAAAAATATATTCGGTACTACGTCTCTGTGTTTGTAAGCGGTTAGCAAGGCCTGGACATTGATGGCACACCTAAAAATGGTAGTGGCTACTAACGCCACAAGAACTCTGCTTCTCAGTCGCAATAATAATTTATTGTACGGTGCATGAACTTTTAGAACTCTGTGGCAATGTGACAAGTATGTTATGAGCGAAATGAACTCAATTCCGAATCGTGGGCAGTGATACGTTAGGATGAGAATACTGTGCATTAAGTATAGGACGTAAAAGAGCAAACTAATATATGCCCTTCGGACATAACCTTGAGCACCGAATCTTGATAAGCTTTCGATGAATAAAGAATATATAGCAATACATATCAATGCAGATATGACAATTTCTAGGAGAATCAAAAACGATACAATGACACGCTTTCTCCGCGACAAATTTAAAAAGTCACGATGGATGTTTGACATTTTTTCAGTAAAACACAATAATTTCAACACTTTGAAGTTTTCCATCGCTCTATTGGTACGTTCGCAACGACAACAAAGCTAAAACAACAAAATAACTTCTTTTGCACTTAAATGTTTTTTCACTATAGTTTTGTTCTGCCCTACGACTAGTTTAGTTCAGTTCAGTTTGTTGACAACTTAGGAAGACGCAGGTACTCCTTAATTTCATTACATTCATAAGGGGCTACCAGAGAAATATGTTGGCATTGCTTATTAACTAATTGAAAATTTATTGATCGCTTCTGCAAATGAATAGACTAAACATCAATCAACTATTGTGGATAGCGTTCTGCCGTGAGAGGTAATTAATTTATCGTACTATTAGATATAGTACAATTTCAATTAGGGAGTTTTAATACATCAAAATAGGTGTCAACTCCTCAGAGCAAGGATTTTTTGAATAAAGATCTTATTCCCGGCTCCTTTGTGTAATATATCTGTATGTTTATATTCAACCAAGTAGTTTCAGACATTGTAGCTTGAAAACGTACACAGTTTTCTTATATCATAAGTAGGATAGGAATCACATTTTAAATAGGCCGGCAGTTTTGATCTTGGCCCAGACACATTCAGACCACTTGAGATCCTCTTCTTAAGTGACTTGAATGTGCACATCTGGCGCCTAACATTGCACACATCTCCGAGAGGCTAAGAGGCTCCCGCTTTTATCATTACGCAAACACTTATACAGAGTGTTCACGGAATCGTTGCATAGGTAACGTAAGTTTACTTTCTACGAATATAAATGTTAGTTTGTGCGGATGTGTGGACCTTTAGAGAGATGGGAGAGCTCCGATATTTATGCGGGTGCAGCCGCGGGAAACCGCTATTTTCTTTGGCAAAATTAATAACTGACTACGTGCATCGTAAGTTAGGTGCTTCTTAAAATGCAAAGTATAGACGTGCATACTTATAAATAAAGAAGTAAGTTTATAAGTTTGTAGGTGTATAAGAGTAAATCATTGAAACTACTCAGCCGATGTAAAAAATAAATAAGGTCAACTCGTTTTAAGTGATAATATTCAAAGGGATTCAGCACGATAAATGATACAAGTTTATAGAAAACACTTTTAGTTTTTTACGTTAGTTTTTGAGAAAATATGAGGTTAAGGAAATTATTTTTTTAGATTTTTATTTATTCATTTAGGATTAGATTAGAGAATAATAAGGATAAGGCATTGAATTGCGTGAGGCGATGCCGATGACGTAGATAAGTTTTAAAGTCTACAGGGGACTGTTTAAAATATATTTATATTTACTCTTTGTTAGAGACAATTTCAAATATCAAATCTCGATTTTCCAAAAAATGATGATAGTATGGTTTTTTTAATGCTTACAAAGACCCAGTAAAAATATTATCACTTAAAATGATTTCAAAACGACCTTATATTATCAACAGGAAGCTTCATTATGCCTTAAATATTATAGATAATACTGCACGTAAGATAGGCTAACTATCTGCTAGTAAAAAACAAGTAACACCCTGTAAACTAACGACTTGTGTTAGCGTTTGAACGCGATTTAGTCATAGGAACAACGTTATAAACGATGGTTAACGTAAATCAGTAGTAAGTGCTTTGTTAACTCTAATACGTCGGACGAGGGTGTAGATTTACGGAAACGGCCTGTGGACCCGGTAGAAATATTGCTTTCGACAAATTGAAGCATATTGAGTTCGCGTGAATTGTTGTGCTCGGAAAGTTTTGTATTTGGAGCTACAATCTCAGTTACAGCTTTTTGCTGGTCTCCATAATTAAGAAAAAAACTGTACCCATGACTTTGGAAAACAAACATGTACTTGGTTTAGAACGTTTTTAACACTCACAGTGTCATATTTTATAAACAGACGGGCAGATGGCGCTTACCGTCACGCGTAATGACGTATCCCTAAGAGACCACAAATTTCGCAAAGTCGGACAGACAGCACGGTAGCTCAATTCATTTGGCCCGGTTAGCCAAGAAGTCACTGGTTCAAGTCCCATCCGTGTGCAAATTTATGGTTTCTTATGTCATTTTTATAAACATGTTCTTGTTTGATTTAAAAGAAATTTCATTTTTAATTGTAATAAACTAGTGGTTGAAATATAATCAACTACAGAGTCAAAATTACTTTTTTCAACCGCTTCAGAAAACATGCACATAGATAATAAATGTAGATATAACCATTAGCACATTCAATTACTTAAATTGAGTTAGTAATATAATAGCTACCTTCTGTAACATGTACGGACAAAAGCACGTCAAGTTAAACACTGCTGTATGTTACGTAGTTGTAATAAGCGCTAGTTTGTAACAAAAGTGGGTATCCTGATGTGCTGCCGACTGTACATTGCGCTACTGCTGTGCTTTCACCAGAAATGTTACTATTCTAATTATGCTTTATTTGTGAAATAATGTACTGCATGAAGTTAGCATGTGATGATTTGGCATGCTCACAGACATGTTTGTGGGCTTGTGTCCTCGAGAAAATTAGGTTATTCTAGTGTAAATGCAAACTGCGTGCTTTCATCAATGAAAATTCTTTAGCGACTTTATGAAAAGAAGTTACTGAATTTCATGTGTATGTACGTGTTAAATGGAATTGAAATTTGATATTATTCGCTAAACTTTTGTGCAAAATTTCGTAAGTGTTAGTGTGTATTTATTTACGTTTAGAATGTTTTTACACTCACAGTGTCATGTTTTTATATTTATAAAGATGAAATAAGAAACTAAAATTTAGCTTACGGGTGGGATTCGAACCAGCAACTTCTTGGCTTCTTGGCCAATGCCAAGAAGCCAAGAAGTTGCTGGTTCGAATCCCACCCGTGCGTATAAGTGTATTTATGTTTTTCCACGGATTTCTCGAAAACAAGAAGTCATCAGGTCAGTCAGGTCTAGAAGTTTTTAAGATATGGTTAAATAACTAAGAATGATGATTAATATAATAATAAACCACCTTTCAAAAACTGATTTAAAACTTTAATATAAAGCATTTGCAAATTCATTTGGAGTGGATGTGTGTAGACTAGCTGCTAGTACTAGTATAGGTAAGCTTGACATCATGCAGCGACTATAAATGAATTAGTTTCTTCTAAGTAGAGGGCAAATGCTTTATTTTTTGCTTATTACCAGTATTAAGAAGGTGTTTTTTTCGAATAACAATTGTAAAGTAAGTAACCATAACTTGTTACAAACACCAGTCACATAACACCTTTTAGTAGTTTGACATAATCCGTTTTTAACTGCATCGTCACTTCCTATCAATTGGATGGACAAATATTGACCTACATGCCGAACGTAGATCGTTTATATGTATCCATGCCTACATCACAAGTGTTCATACTCAATTACACAAACAGCTAGTTTCTGTAGTCCCAGAGCGTGCACGACTACTTACACGAACACATACCCAAGAGGAATGCGTCTCATGCGTCATCATATTGTACATCGTGTTGTATCATGCTTAGTTTGATTTTACTACCTTACAGCACACGCTACGACCCCAAATCTTTATATTTGAGCATTCATACTTCGAAATATAAGTCACAGTTTGGCCTCTTAGACGCGTCGCGTAGCGCGAAGCGGGCCGCCAGAAACAAACAAATATACGGTGAAGTTTGCAGCGTTCAAAGAGAAGCGTGTTCGCAAGCGTTAGTTTGATTTTTAGCGATTTTAGATATATTCATAGACACGCATTCATCATCATCATTTTCATCATTATCAGCCAAAGGACGTCCACTGCTGAACATAGGCCTCCCCCACGGATTTCCACAGCGACCGATCACTAGCGGTCTGCATCCAGTTTGATCCTGCGATCTTTATAAGGTCGTCTGTCCATCTTGTTGGTGGACGTCCCACGCTGCGTCTCTGGTCGAAGGGTCTCCAATCTAGAACTTTCCTGCCCCAACGGCCGTCAGTTCTTCGCGCTATGTGCCCTGCCCATTGCCACTTGAGCTTACTGATTCTCAAGGCTATGTCCGTTAGCTTAGTTCTTCTACGTATCTCCTCATTTCTGATTCGATCACGTAGAGAAACACCCAGCATAGCCCTTTCCATCGCTCGTTGTGTGATTTTGAGCTTCATTAAAAGGCCCATAGTAAGAGACCATGTTTCGGATCCGTATGTCATCACTGGTAACACACACTGGTTGAAGACTTTCGTCTTCAGACACTGAGGTAGATGAGATGAGAAGACACTCTTGCGCAATTTCCCGAACGCTGCCCAGCCGAGTTGGATTCGTCGATTGACCTCTTTCTCGAAGTTGGACCTACCCAATTGGATCACTTAATGTCCCAGGTAGACGTACTCATCGACAACTTCGAGAGTTGAGTTCCCAACGGATACTGTTCATTTTAAGACCCACTTGTTGGGATACTCGGTCAAGGTGTTCGAGCATAGTGCCAAGATCGTCCAGCGTCTTTGCCACAACAACTATATCATCGGCAAATCGGAGGTGTGTGATGTATTCGCCATTAACATTGATGCCGATTCCTTCCCATTCCAGAAGTTTGAAGGCGTCTTCCAATGCCGCTGTGAACAGTTTCGGAGATATGACATCTCCCTGTCTCACAGCTCTCCGCAATGGAATCGCCTTCGTGTTCTGCTCCTGTACTCGGACCGACATGGTGGCGTTATTGTAAAGGCACCTTAATACCTCTATATACCTATAGTCTATGTGGCACCGCTGCAGAGACTGAAGCACCGCCCAAGTTTCGATCGAATCAAAGGCCTTCTCATAGTCCACAAACGCTACGCATAGAGGCATATGATACTCCTCGGACTTCTGTATAATTTGCCTAAGCGTATGAATGTGGTCTATGGTACTATAGCCTTTTCGGAAACCGGCTTGTTCGGGAGGCTGGAAGTCATCAAACCTACGTGCGAGACGGTTCGTGATGACCCTTGAAAACAGCTTGTAGACATGGCTCAGGAGTGAGATGGGTCTGTAGTTCTTCAATAAGGTTTTGTCTCCTTTTTTAAAGAACAACACCACCACACTCCTGTTCCATGCCTCAGGCGTGATGCCCTCTAGCAGCACGGAATTCAAGAGTCTCTGAAGGACGTTAAATACCAGTGTTCCACCCGCCTTCAGAAGCTCTGCTGTGATTCCGTCCTCGCCAGGTGCCTTGTTGCTTTTGAGCTGTTTAAGGGCCATCCTAATCTCGTAGAGGCTGATGTCCGGGATGTCTTCGGTGTAGTGACGAGTCAGGATAGCTCGTGGGTCTCTGGCCGAGCTATCAACGGGTTTGGTTACTGAGGTGTACAACTACCCATAGAACCTTTCGATCTCCCTCAAAACCTCTGCTTTCGTCGACGCTACACTGCCGTCCTCCGTCTTAAGCTTCGTCAACAGGCTCTGCCCAATAGACATGTCCCTTGCAAACACTTTGGAGCCTTGGTTCCGCTCTATCGTTTCTTTAACACTATTAGTGTTAAAGCAACGAATGTCTTGTCGCAGGCACTTCCATATTTGTCTATTGAGCTGCCTGTAGTTTTCAGCATTAACGGAGGTCTGCAGTGCCATAGATCGACGTTTTGCCATAAGGTCGAGAGTGTGGACCGACAGTTTTTGAGGTCTATTTTTACGGCCAGGCCTAAAATACTTAGACCCCACCGTTTGAACAGTTTCCACAAACCCGTTGTTAATTTCGTCCACTGTAACGCAATTTTCTAGGCAATCAAAGCGGTTTGACAACTCAAGTTGAAAGCTCTCGGGATTTTGGATATGAGCACGAGTCGGTCGGAGCGTGGACTTCATCAGACGGGATCTTTCCAATTTGACATTTATATTCAATGTGCCTCGTACCATTCGGTGATCGCTTCCGGTTTTCACCCTGTTGATCACGGAGACATCATTGAATAACCGTCTCTGAGAGGACATGAAGAAGTCAATCTCGTTTCTCGTGAAGCCATCGGGACTCAACCAAGTCCACTTCCTTTGAGGCGGCTTCTGGAAGAAAGAGTTCATCGCAAAGAGTCCCTCCTTCTCCAGAAAGTCGGCCAGCCTCTTTCCCCTGGCGTTCCTTTGCCCGTATCCAAAAGGTCCCACCTTCAACTCATTCTCGCCTCGCTTGCCCAGTTTCGCGTTGAAGTCCCCCATTACAACAGTATAATAGGTTTTGGAAGAATGTATGGCTCTACTTACGTCCTCATACATTTCCTCCACCACTTCATCCGGGTGTTTCGAGGTCGGCGCATATACCTGTATGACCTTCAGCGAATACCTCTTGGATATTCTGAGTATAAGGTATATTACCCTGCTCGACACACTCTTGATGGTCTCGATATTGTTGACGAGGGACTTGTGAACGAGGAACCCGACACCACCTTGGGACTTTCGTTGGTTGCGTTCCCGGTAGTAGAGCAGGTTTCCGGACTGTAGAGTTCTCCTCTCCCTCCCTACGGACTTTTGATAGACCCATTATGTCCCAGTGTAACCTGCTCATTTCTTCCTCCAGCTCGAGCAACTTCTCATCTGTCCTCAGTGTACACGTGTTGTACGTTACCAGGGCTAGTTGTCGACGGGGTTGGCAGCGCGATCGCCTCCGGGGATTCTTAGCACCCCCTGCCCCGCCGTTACCGTGACCGCTACCAAAGTCAGGAATAGCGGGGCTGCCGGAGACTGGGGGCCTGGTTTTTTTGTGTGCACTCATGAGGGGATTTTGCCAATACTCGCCACGCTTGGCAGGCGGGTTGGCGAGTGCAGAGGCGCAGCCCCTTGCAGCTGTGACGCTGCTGACCGTCACAGTCTAACATTTAGCTGCGCCTTACATTGGATGGTTATATCGCCATCGGTCGGTCGCCAGAGCCTCGTCTGTATAAACAGGACGCACCACGTGAAGGTGAGGTTGGCTTGGAGCTTATGGTCTTGGTCAAGCTCCCTTACGTCCCCTAGACACGCATTGGTTTGTCCAAATTTTTTTTTGGTTTTAGTTTCACAATTGTCGCCCTTAAATGTCATTATTTTTTATTTTTTGTATGAGAATCGTAAAGCGGCTAACAGGATACATCTTCCTACCAAATTTCAACAATGTGATGCTCATAGTTACAGAATAAAATGGCTGCGACATACGAACTGACAGACAGACAGACGGACAGACAGGCGGACAGACAGACAGACAGACTTGACGAAACTATACGGGGTTCCGTTTTATGCCATTCGGCTACGGAACCCTAAAAGTGTTATTTTTATTATTATTTTTAAATATCATACTCTGAAATTGGTATATACGGGGTTTCTGGTTAAGTCGACCTATATCCTTTAAGAGGTGATAGTTTTGCTTCCCAGTCTTAACACACTTCATCATGACTCTTATCATACATGTACTGAGACAATACTGGCAAATCTAAGGCTGCTGTCATTTGATTTAATTGTGCAAAACCACAACCAGCTACCATAACACCCTCTACAGCTTTGTAGTTTAAATTTTTGTTGGAGTTACTTATTTCGAATTCTTTTTTACACATTACAAAAAAAATGATATAAAACCATGCTTGATTTCGGAAATAGGTTTCATGGTGCTCAAAGAGTACTGAAATAATGATTATGGCTGGATATATCAGAATGTTGAAGCGCGTTCAAACCAACAAACTCTTCAGCTTTATAATATAATTAGCGCAAGCGCACGTTGTACTTGAGCTGCGAACATTATTTTGGTGCGGAGTTATGTTAAAACTGTGATAGCTTCTAAGATATTTATTGGAATCAAATGATATAAAGGGCAACTTTGTTTTAAATGAAGTGCTCGTGATGATGAATGTATACATTTTGATAAGAATAATTAACTGTGTGTATAATACACCTCTAAAAATGATGCATTATTTTTTTACAAATTTATTAACATAAAAAAGGTTGTAGTAAGTCAATCATAAAAGATAGACTTATGCTGTCGCGGACTTTATTATAGAACTCTTAATGCTGAACAATCTTGTCATACATGGTTTTTGTGTAACTTTAGCGGTTTCCGCAGCGTACGCAGCGGAAGCTCTCAAAAGGAATATCTTTCTCCCGTTTTCGCAACATTTTTCATTGCTGCTGTGGTCTTGTGAGTCGTATCTTTATGTTATATAGCTTAAAGCCTTCCTCGATAAATGGACTATCTAACATCAAAATAATTTTTCAAATCGGGCCAGTAGTTTCTGAGATTAGCGCGTTCAAACAAACAAACAAACAAACAAACTCTTCAGCTTTATAAAATTAGTATAGATTTTATAATGTAAATATTTACATAAAATAATGTTATGAAAATATTTACATTTGGAACACATAGATTACTCACGTGTTTGTAGGAACTAAAGAATTATCTTAAACCAAGTCATATAACGACTCCACTGTAGGTCTCTGCTCTACGGAGATGTAGTCCATGGAAGATTTATTTTTCCTGCAAAGTATTTTTTTCCAATTACGCAACCATAAGTAAAAACAATATTTATAACCTGTATTACCTTTATAGTTACGTGCATTTCAATTTAGTTTATATTTATTGTATAAGTAAAAAAATCCTTAAATTTATAAAATGACTACCAGTCCCGGCAAACTTAACTTCCCTTTAATTCACTTGAAAACACCAAAAACAACGTTAAAATCAGTCCAGCCATTTAGGAGGAGTTCATTGTCAACACACGTACCTATAGAAGAATTATTACTTTGTATGTAGGTCGGTAGGTACTTACGTGTCTGCAGGACCAAAATATTCATCACAATGCACTGGAGTACTCTGTTCTACGAGAGTTTCAACTGTAGTGGTTGTTTTTCTGTAAAGCAATGAAATAAACCACATAAGGGGCATTTATAAATACACAGTAACATTCCTCGATATCATTTTTTTACAATAAATTGAGCACAGAAAGGAAGTTGTTGATTAATATTCATGTATAATGTATTAAATGCTGGTACTTACTTTTTATTTGCCTCCGCCATTTTACGAACTAATTCTTTAAACCGTTCTTTCTTTTTCAATTTAAGTAAAATAACTATTTTATTTTTTCCGAAGATACAAAATTACTAACTTCAAACACTAACAACAAAAACACTAATCTCTAACTTATAAATTTACCTAATTTAACCTATTATTAAAAAAAATATCTAATTAAACCCTATTATTTAATTTCGTCGCAATATGTGATCTCGAAGTCGCCACTTAGCTGGCTCGTATAAACTGACACAGGTCCGCAGTCGGAGCGAGTTGTCGCAGCACAGCACTGAGAACACCATCGCACGCTAACGCACTGATACTCTATGTTGAGGTACATAATCCACGATAAGGTCGTGAATACGCTGCGCCCAAATGCTATCGAGTTGCTCGAAAATTTCGACGTAAGCGACAGAACACAAAATAATTTGTATCAAATTTGTAACATGTCCTGGCTTCCTATAAAACGTAATCAAACTGGGCGGTTAGTTTTGTAATATCACCTTAAGGTAAAAGTAAAGAAAGTAAACAGCTAAACGAACCACCCCGCGAGAGCCGTAAAAAAAGTCTTTAATGCCAATCCATATGCTATTGAGACCTTTCAATTCAGTCCATCGCAGTAAAAGTTTGTTCAAAGAAAGAAATATTCGACACTCATAGTGAGTCTAGAATTGGGTATACAAACAAATGGACATCAAGTCTCAGATATTGGATTTTATTATTCGTCTCTGCCCTCAGGTCCTCTCGACCGTGACCGTGTGTGGAATGAAACAGCATTCTATTCTCAAATAAAGAAGATTAATGACGTCATTCCTCATTGCCCTGGCCCGCCTGTAACACATTGATCAATTTTCGGCTGATGGTTTTCGCCGCGTTTGTCAACTGTGAAACAATCACTGTGCTATATGCACTGAAGTATATTTCCGAATAGGCTTTAAAATGCGGCTTTTAAATCAGGCGCACTGGAGTTATATTTTTGCCGACTTCAAAAAAGGAGGTAAGTAATCAATTCAATGTGTATGTATGTGATATCGTTTGATTTGATAATATTTAAGTTAAGTGATCTAATAAGGCTTCCAAACACGTGTGCCTTATTTCGTTAGTATATGTAGGTGTGTATAGTATATGTATGTATTTGTCCTCACATTCCTCATAAACGATAAGCCACACGAGATGATAAAATCGGTCCAGTAGTGTTTGAGATATAGATAAAGACTAAAAATTTATGATTAACAAAATCATTTACGACACTATTTATTGATTTTATTTTATTTTATTTTACAATTTTGGAAGACTTACAGCTAGAACAAGATTGCTTAAAAACTATAAATAAAAGAAGGCCATCTACATGTCTCCACTGGTAGAACAAAAATGAAAAGTAAGAAACGCTAGCAAATCAATAATTTGTCGCTTAAATTACTAAAACTAATGCAGAAAAGCAAAGGCAAGTTCAGCATTCAAAAAAGTCGTTAGATTCCGAGTGATTTTCTTTCCAAAATCAATCACAGTCACAAGTTAACAAAAATCACCCTAAATATCGTGAGTAGTTACAAAATCGAATTATCTTTTTTATTATCACTGCTATATATTACAACTGATTTTGAGTCGAAAATCGTATTTATATCAATGATAATCACTCTAAATATTGCCGCGAGTGATTAAAAAAAACAGCCAAGTGAGAGTCGGACTCGCGTACTGAGCGTTCCGTGCCAACTTTAACTAAATTATGCTTTCACTTACTTCCGCTTAGCCAAAATACCACAATATTGCGTTGACAGCAAAATAAACCTTTGTTTTGCATATAATTTGTATGAAAGATAAAGTCATATTCCGGTTGTTGAAAATGTGCTATAGCTCTTAAAGTTGAGCTCGATCTCACTCAATCCAGATTTTATTTGAAAATTTTGGTGAAGCACTACTTACATTGTGAATTTTATTAAGAATTAACACTTGCTTCGTTCAAAAGTTATAAGGGGGACGCCTATTTTACCACTTCGGTAGCGTCTATCTTCCAAATTTTTGACTTTCAGAAAAAATGGTTCTAGAAAACTTAATGTCATTTTAAGAGGCATAGGTTTGAACATTTTTTTTTGTTTTAGTTCCATGTATGAGAGCGCTCCTCAAATGTTTCTTTTTTGTATGGGCATCGTAAAGCTATTAACGGGATACACCTACTTACTAAGTTTTATCTGTGTAATGCTAATTGTTTCAGAATAAAGTGTTTGTGACATACGGACGGACAGTCTTGACGAAACTATAAGGGTTCCGTTTATGCCATTCGGCTACGGAACCCTTAAAAGAGCTCCTGAGGTGGAAACAAATCCTGCCAGAACAATAGGAGAATACTACACCTAGGCACCTACGAATGTTAATCTTTAAATACAAATATTTAAGTACCGATGTATCTGACAAAATTAAGGGAGAGAATGTCTGTGAATCTCTTTATTTGTACATATCATTTAATAAAATTATTTGCCGACCCTTAGCACCAGTGTAATTAGATATTTTATGGGTTGTTTATTGTTAAAATCTCTTGGGAGGTCCGTTTTCGGTGAAAATAAAAATAGCTCATTATTAAGCTGTTATGATGCTTAAAATAATAGAACGTTAAAATGAAGGAGTTTTTTTACCGTATCGTTATTCACCCACGCAAAGTTTTAGGTACGGACAACAGCACGTCAAGGTAAACACTGCGGTATCTTATTCCGTCGTAATAAGGGCTCGTTTGCAAAAAAGTGGGTAACCTGATGTGCTGGCCACTGTACTCAAATAGCAAAATATGATTATTATACCAAATCACTTAAAAATTAACAATTTACAGGTAGATGGCAGGTTCTTTAGTATCTATCAGTACTTGGCATTTTGTATGAAAGAAAATTGATACTGTGCGAGGAACCTCAAAAATATGTTATTCCTAAAATGGGACTGTTATTGTCAAGCTTAGCATGAAGTATGAATATTTGTTTATTTTTATCTTAAAATGTGTGCAGAGAAAACCATACCTAGTCTTGCCATAAATATTGTTAAAAGATTCTTTTTTTAATGCAAATAATATTTATTTCTTTTTCAGTGTGTTAATTTTATATATAAATATAAAACAAATTAAAATATAAAAAACTTTTTCGAAGAGGTCTCGATTGGCTGCAATACAGTTCTTTAAACGTTGAGGCCAGTTATCCGTTATCTGGCACCCATAACACAAGCTTTGAGTAGCTCACTTTGGGACTAGATGGCGATGTGTGGGAATGTCCAAATGATATTTATATTTATTTATTTATTTAAAGTTATCAATAGAAGCACACACTCTTTCCATGGGAAAATTCTTCACTGCCAATCGTATGTATTGTTTTAGGGACTCCAAAATATCATGGCATTTAAAGCAAGCCGTACTCTCTAAAACTGATCATAAATCATAATCCAGCGGATTAAGATCGGGACAAGACGACGGCCAGTCTTCGGCTCTGATGAAGTCCGAAACGTTCGCTTCTAACCAAGTCTGCGTGGACCGAGCTTTATAACCCGGCGCCGAGTCTTGTTGGAAAGACCATGCTGGACTGGATTGAACATGGTGTTTTTAAGGGGCATAACTACCTTCTCAAGAATGGTATCTTGATACACTTGTGCCGATGTCTTGATACGTTTTTCACAAAACTATGACTCAGTCACTCCTTCATAGCTAACACCCCACCAAACCATCACTGAAGTCGGGTAATGCCCACGTTGCACTCTGCCGACTAATTGGGAAGCTTCCCTAGAGGCTTGAGCATAAATACGGTCATTTTGTTTCTTAAAATGTTATACTCAATTGTAAAGATTTTCTCATCCGTAAACAAAAAAATTCTGTGACCTCCCTTTCCTGACCTTCCCTCGCTTCAGTAGTTTTTTCGATTTCACCACCCTATTTTTTTTTTAAATTATCAGTTAAAAAATGACCAGTGCGTCTCTTATAGGCTGCAAGTCCTAAGTCATCTTTTAAAATACGCGACATGGTTCTGGGTGCTATTTTTGTTATGTTGGGTTATTTTTTATATTCGCTCCGCGCAAAAAATTACAGTGCTTTTTACAATACTTATTACTAGGGTTGTTTATGCTATAACTCTCTTATAAGTTAAACATCGTCTCTTATTTTTACTTAAGATATCTTTCTTATTTAATTGTAACAGTATTTATGGCCAGACTGTGTCACTACCGAAATGTACAATACAACCTCGTAATCTTACGGTTGGATATGTCACTGTCACAGTGCGAAGTGAAATGTGTGCAAAAATTAACTGAATTGACACGAAATGGACAACGCGGCTAAGCTTTGACATGTTTGTCAGGTCGTTTCTTAAAATAAGAGTTATTTTATGTGTAGATAATAATCAGGAAGTTGTGCTGAATTTCTATAATAAATTTGAGGGAAAGTCCCTTTATAAGTTAGAGAGGACTGTTGCGTTCGATAAAACATGAAAAAAGTATAAAATCCACTTCAAAGCACGTAGTTAACTCGTAACACGTAGCCAACATTTAAATTATACCTTTCAAATATTGTGCCCTTTTTTTAATATTTTATTAACTTATTTGGGATTTTATTTCGACATAATTAGGTTATACATACATATTGATTTAATATAAGATTAATAAATTATATTGTATGGAAATAAAAATAACTTACATAAATTAAGTTAACAATGATAGCTGCAAAACACAAAATTACAAAATAAATAGTAAGTGCACATATTAGTAAGAATTTGTCTAAAGACTAAGTTTGTACAAGAAGCGACAGACATGACATGAGAGATAGTTTTCCCCAAGCTAAACATGAGAACACACATAATTTATTCTAAACAAAAGCCGCTGTTTCTCAGCGCTAAGTGTTGTGAAGTGCATCAAGACATGCGACTGACTGTTACTTGATTCTTACTGCAGGATTCTTAAACCAGTATGTAGAATCCGTACATTGTAACATTAATCCATAGTTTAATACTATCTGCTTTGACTCTTGACCTGTGATATCGATACAAATATTTTTTTAGATAACTGAGGTCTTTTTTTACGGAGGACATACTTTATGCAGACCAGAAACTGGGTGAGGGCATGGGTTATGTGGGACTCCCTTCGTTCGTCCAGGTTTACCACCACCCACGTTCAGTGAGACGACGGAGGTTCGCTCAACGCATGTACTCCGTCTATAATGACGTCATCCGAACTACAATGAGGCCTAAGATAAAAACTTCTTATTGAAGTGGGAGACTTAAGATTGCAATAAAAAATTGACATTTATTAGCACACAAGATCGATATTCAAACTACTATCAAAACCTATTTGTATAGGAAGTCGTTGGTATAGAATCGTTCTAAATTTACGACAATTTCGTAGCTGTGTTGTGGCTACGAAGTTTCATTCGTAGCCTCTTCGTAGGTAGCTACGAAACGTAAACATTCCGTAGTATAAAGACTCGTAGCGATTGAGATCCGTAGTAAGAAAATAGTTCGTCGTAGTGCGAAACACAGTAGATTTATATAGCTCCTATAAATTAATTTTAATTTTATGCAAGTTTTTTTTTATTTCTTTTTATTTGTAGCACAGCCCACAATCATTTCTGCTGAGCCCATAGGCTGAACTGACTGGCAGAGAATGCCAAATGGCGTTAAGTCCACCTTTTTGTATTTTTTTTGGCTGTGCAATAAAAAAATAAATTTCATATTTTAATCTAAGACCTAAGCCGAGTAAAAGCAATGTAAACTTGACACTTATCTCACTAAATCACAATCTAATATTAATTTTCTATTGTTTTTCCAATGTTCGATGAAGCGTAAAAATGCGTAGGAGCATCAGTCTTCTCGAAACCTTTTAAAAATGCATTAAGTATTTTCTTGCATTATTTTCTAACTAACTGACATTGATTATTCAAGTTGGAGTAAAAAAGGAAGCAACTTTATAACACAAATCCTTCAAGAAAGACATTATGTTCGTGTTTATGCAAATCCAACTAATAATTAAGGACAGCGCGCTTGTTGATTGTTATTCCTTCCAACTCTTTTTTAGGGTTCCGAAGCCGATTGGCAAAAAACGGAACCCTTATAGTTTCGTCAAGTCTGTCTGTCTGTCTGTCTGTCCGTCCGTATGTCACAGCCATTAAGTCAATATGTAATAAGCTGCTGAGGGAACCTCAGTAACTCAGTGTAATGTTGTCTAGTCATTCACATCTGCATTTGACTTTATTAACTGTATCCTATAATAGCGATCGCGGCGCGGTCCCGCGGCGTCGCCCGCGTAAATTTCCGATTTCCCGTAAAATATTTCAACTCAAAACACATACTTTAATTGGAAAAAGAAGCCAAAAACCTTAGCGGTTAGCGCAAGCGCGTGTTTTTCTTAGGCTGCGAGTATTATTTTGGTGCGGACTTATTTTGAAACTTTAATAGCTTCTAGGATATTTGTTGAAATCAAACGATGTAAAGGAAAATCTCGATTAAAATGAAGTGCTTGTTGTGATGATGAATATGTTTGTTTTGATAAGAATGTGCACCAAAACACCTTTGAAAAGGTATTTATTATATTTCCTTTTTTATTACAATATAAAAAGTTTTGTAGTAAGTAAACCATATCAGATAGAAATATTCCGTCGCGATTTTTATTACGCTACTTTTAAGGAACAATACCGTCATACACGATGTTATGTATCTTAAACGGAATCTCCCTTCCCGTTTTTGGAACATTTTTCATTGTTTCTCTGCTTTTATAAGTCATATCGTCATATTTTATAGCCTAAAGACTTCCTTGATAAAGAAACTATCCAACACAAAAATTTGTTTTCTAATCGGTCCTGTACGAGTAGTTTCTGAGATTAGCGCGTTCAAACAAACACTTTATAATATTAGTATAGAATTATCACTTAGCACTATAGGACCTCTCAAGAACTTTAACATTTCACTAAAACATCAATGGGCAGTCTCGTCATTCGTATTATTATGTATTTCACCCGAACACAGCATAATTGAAATCCGACCCAAACTGTACTAGGCAATAAGTATCATTGAGAGCAGTTTGACCGGGCAATGTTGCTTCTACCCATTAAGTTAGCTCGACCCTTTCTTACCCTTAAGGTTCTATTTTCATGCCCTATTTTTCTAGGGTTGAAGAATTTCCGTTTCATTTTTTCAGTCTCAGAGGCCCTGACGTCTTTTATATTTTAGTGACAAGTTTATTTTGCATTAGAATTGAAATAAGTTATTTTCTCTTTTTATTCTGTGTTTTAAATGCTTGCTATTAAAATGGCGGGAACTCAAAGCGAGTGATAGGCCTATCGTGCGTAGTACTGTAATACCACTCATTTTGTTATCGCGATAATTACTTGGCGCATATTTGGATATCTTTTTGACTGACATTAATTAAACTGATATGTACTGTGTATGTTCTCCCTTTCTTTTTCCGCAGCCATTTCCTAACGACCCAAAAGCCGTTATTCCCCTAATACCCTAGTGCCCTCGTTCCTTATAGCCCAAATTATCAATTGTCCGTCATCCTCCTTAATGTCGCTAACATTTAACCACTATCAAGGTCTGCAAACAGTAAACAAAAGTCCCGAACTAACTTTGGAGTCGCGTAAAGTTAGACCATTTATCATGATCACGAGTCCTTATTGTACGCGGGGCGATTATCCGATCATTATTTGCACTCTTTTGTGGTTTGACCGCAATTTATGAACAAACTTTATGGTATACGGCTATTGATGATATTTGAGGAGTTGTTTGACTATTAAAGGAAATACATAGTCCATTTTGGGCTATATTATTCCTGAGATTTTATACATGAACATTACATTACTTATTTTGGAAATGACGTTCACACGAGGCCTGTACGAAAAATATTGGGTGTTAATGTCCGTATAAAAACAATCTTTTTATAACTTTAAAAATAATATCGGTAAATAAAATCAATTCGCTATTTGATATGAAAAGATCTGTGTACAATAATTAATTACCAATTTAGTAGTGACTTTTGTCTTTATCTTACTAAAATGAATCCTTTCATCAAAGTTAAATGTCAAGATTGTTTACAATATTCGACAAGCAAAGAAAAACATATACATATATGTTGATACAATCATAAACCTACGTAGAATATTTATTATATGATTTTCTCTATTGTATTTGTTTAGGCAGGGTTTGAAAGTATTAGCTAGGTTAAACTCAATTGTGAGTGAGCAAATGGAAATCTAATGAAAATACCGGGAACGAGAGGAATTACCTCCCTGCGTCTATATTCGAATAATATCGTCGTTCGTAATAGTAACGTCTGGCTTAGGGTTAGGATAATTTAACATACATTTAGCAAAACGTATTCGAATGTGAAGCTTTGCAAATAACATAGACTTTGATTTGATTTTCGCAGTGTGGGAAGTTAATGCATAAAGTCAAAAAGTCATAATAGTCATTTATTTATGCAAACAGGCCCACTGGAGGCACTTTAATACGTCCCAATATAAGCCCTACCACAGCTTCGGGACAATTGTGGGCTAGTGCTGGGAAGAAGCTGTTGCTGAAGAGCACCATTGTCAAAGCCTCTTTTTGAAAGGTTTACAATGTTTGTATTGATCATGCAAGTCCATAATCATCTACTTTATAATACTCTTTCGTCATAAACCCTCTTTATTAATAGTTTTAAATTTATTAACCGGTAAGCTTACAATGTGTTCTGGTAGTTTATTGAAAATTTTTATCCCTTTCCCAATGAAATAGTTATCAACCTTTCGAAGCCTAAATTGTGGAATAGCAAGCTTATCCTTATTCTAACTGTGAATGTCACTTTTTTTCGTGAATGAATGCACATTTTTCTGAACATACCTACATTAAATTTTTAACCGTCTTTAAAAAAAGGAGGAGGCTATCAAGTCGACTGTATGTTTTTTTTTGTGTCTATGTTACTTCATAACTCAGTCGTTTGTCGACCTATTCTAAATTTTTTGCCTACCTAGAGGGTCTACCTTCTAGTTGGTCCCATTGTTGCCAATTTGGGATCTGATGATGAGATCTTGGTGTAATCGAGGGAAACCCTCAAACTTTAAAGGCACGTATAGTGTTTTTTTTTTATTAGAATCTTAATGTTGACGTGTTGTTACGTCTGATAGTCAACATCTTGTGAGGCTGAGCTGATGATAGAACTCCTTAACGCTTAGGAGTTCAGTATTTATAATGACAGAACTTATAATTGTTGTTTTCATCAGGTGTCAGTGTTGTGCTGTGATAGTGAACGTATTTGTGCGATAAAAATCATAACACATGATCGCCCCTTGATTGTAATGAGTATATACATGCCTACAAACTCTGTGGAGAATCTGCTAGACTTCATAGACTGCTTGTGCAAGGTTAGTGCAATTACTAATGAATACGGTACTGATTCAGTGTTTGTGTTGGGAGATTTTAACGCTGACATTCATGAAATATTTTATAGAGAACTTGGTAACTTTTGTAGTGAACAGCAGTGGTCTTGTTTTGATGTTGATTTTCTTGGAATTGACTCATACACGTATGCGTTTGTTAGTGATGCACATGGGTCTACCAGCTGGTTGGATCACTGCCTGGTGACACAAGCTGCGAAACAGGCTATAAATAATGTATATGTCAGTTATGACACTCACTGGTCTGATCACTTCCCCCTAATAATTGAGTGTGATTTGAACTTACTGCCTCAAATTAAATTAGTAAATATGGACTGTAAACATAATAATATATTATGGGGTTTCCGGAGGCCAGATCAGGTAAAAATGAGTGTAGACTATAGACAATACATAATAGACTGAAATTAATTGATTTTCCCTCTGAATTTTTAAACTATGCCGATCATCATTGTAGTCATCGAGGCCACAGAAATGTTCTTGATGGACTTTATGCTGACATCGTATCCACTTTACGTGAAGCTTCAGTGGCGGGTCAAGGGAGCACCAGAGTTAATACTGCTCGTAAGAGGCCGCGAATAGCGGGCTGGAACAAGCACGTCGCCGATGCGCACAGGACTGCCCGGTTGAGATTCAATGAGTGGGTGTTATGTGGGAGGCCTACTGCCGGTTTGGTGTATAGGGAGATGTGTGATAGCAGAAAGGTTTTCAAATCTCATCTGAAATGGTGCCAAAATCACCAAGATCAAATAAAAATGGACTCGCTTGCTGAAAAACATGCAAATGGTGATTTCCGTAGCTTCTGGAGGAATACAAAGAAAGAAAATCTGCGGCCGGGTCGTCCTGTGAGCATCGACGGTGTGTGTGAACATAAAGCGATCGCAGAGGTTTTTAGGGTACATTTCACCGTGGATTCTCCACTGGGTGGCCAGGTGTTCGATGCTGATGTGATATAAGGGAAGGTTAGGTTTATTTTGAAGGCCAAAGAAGTAGCTTATATAATCAAAAATATGTCAAGGGGAAAGTCTCCGGGTCACGATGGCCTCAGCATTGAGCACTTGCAGCACGCAGGTCCTCACGCAGCAAGAGTACTAGCTATGTTCTTTTTGCTTTGCGTCAGCCACTCCTATTTGCCTCCAGATCTTATGAAATTCTATGATCTATGATCTTATGCCGTCCTGGCCATGATAGCCAGCAGGCCGGATTGTCCCTATATACGACACTGTTCAGATAGGCACGTGTCTGTAGTATAGCTTCATTCATGAATAGGTAAAATTATATTAGAGACATTTATTTCAAAATTCTGTTAAGTAAATTATATAGAGACTCCTGATGTTTTAAAATTTTGAATGTTTTATTTTGCTAGGTAATGTTAGCTATGAAATGAGAATTTTAATTTTAATTTTAATGTCTATTAATTTTTGTTTTATATTTCAATGAATTTTGATTATGATTATTTTAATGCTAATGAATTGTAATGAATTGGCTATGATATCTTTAATATATTTTAATTTATCTTATTTTTTTATTTTGTATTAAAATTATACTGTAATCATTTTATTTTAATGAATTTTAATGAAGCTGTTTTATACTATTTTATTGAATACCTTTAAACATGAAATGAATGGGTGTAAATTTGCCTGAATAAAGATGATTTTATTTATTTTATTTATTTATAATAGGTAGTTTGTAGCTTCTTAAAGACCAGAGTCATAAGGTGCTACTTCCCCCCTCTCTTGTAATCTCTAAAAATGAAGAAATAAAATGAACTTAAAAAAAGTAAAAACCGACTTATAAACCAAAATGCACTTAAAAGTCTTAAATAAACTCTTAACCATTGAAAAGAAAGGAATCCATTTTACGCAAACATTTTTTTTTTGTAATCGGTGCCATCACTTTGACCATTAAGCTTCAACTATCACAGCACCGACTCCAAAAAGAAATTGTTTGCATAAAATGGATTCCTTTCCTTTCAATGGTTAAGAGTTTATTTAAGACTTTTTAGTGAATTTTGGTTTTGAAGTCGGTTTTTGTAAATATACTGAGAGGCTACAGTTAATATTCTTATTTCTTTTAACACCTCTCGTCAGGAATCTTGATCTTGATTCTAAAATCTTAGTACAATTGGCGAAGATAAAGACGGACATACATTTCATAGATACAGTCGGTAATTTAGTAACCCGTAGATTTTGTAAGGTCCTCTTACCCTTATTAAAGTGCTTTAAGGCCTAGGCAATATGTATTATAAGCGTGCTTTTCGCCTTTTCCGTTTTTTCACTTTTAAAGAGAAACAGGAAACATTGGGAGCCTTGTATCAGAAGTTATAAGAGCTAGAACATTCGGTAAGGGCTCAAACGCTTAAGAACTTAGTGAGATATAAAAACGTCATAGTGACCTTTCTCGTACGTTCCGTAGCCAAATGGCAAAAAACGGAACACTTATAGTTTCGTCAAGTCTTTCTGTCCATCCGTCTGTCACAGCCACTTTATTCTGTAACTATAAGCATCACACTGTTAAAATTTTGTTGGAAGATGTATTTAATCGACATAAAGGTTCCTAAGACCATTTTCTTTTAAAGTCTAACGTTTGATAGATAGACGCTTCCGAAGTGGTAAATATGGACAGACGACCTTAAAAAGATCGCAGGATCAAACTGGATGCAGACCGCTAGTGATCGGTCGCTGTGGAAAGCCGTGGAGCCCCCCCTCTAACTTTCAAACTAAGCAAGTGTTAATTTTGAAATATAATCTAGATTTTAACATATACTTTCATCGAAAATTAGTTTGGACGGGATCGAACTATGTAGTTGTTTTTGAGATATAGCACACTTTCAAAAACCGACAACATAACTTCGTTCTTCATACAAACACTATAAAAACAAAGTTTGTGGTATTTCAGCTAAGTGGAAGTAATTCGATTTCCTGATTCAGTTAAAGTTGGCACGGAACCTTCAGTGCGCGAGTCTGACTCGCACTTGGCCGGTTTTTTGTACTAAAATATAAAAAAAAGAAGATCGTTTTTTCCGCTTTTCTATATTTATTTGGAGCGCTTACATTTTCGAAAGCTGCAAATCTGGGTAAATACTTTCCAGATGGACCCAAATAACATATAGCAAAGGTACATAACAGTTTAGGTTATCTAAGCGTTATTTTTTGTCTAATATGACTAGTCTTTTGTGTAGTCTTTATCTCTTTTGACACCAGCCGCCCGATAGGGGGCGCTTTCAAATGTGCCATGTAGGCCCACAGCGCCCGCCCGTGGGCGCTTTTTTTATACGTTTTTACGATTTTTTTTCTGGGTGTATAAATGCTTATCCCTCGGGCATGTTGGCCTTTATGAGTAAAAAACAGATGTTTCTACACCATAGACCGCAAAAACATCCGGTTGCTGTCAGTTTTTGATTGAAATTATTTTTTTTTTCTCGTATTTTTTTTTCGTAAATTACGTCACCCTACCTCGACTTTGTTTGGTTCTAAGTTTTTATTTTTGTATTATCGTAGTTATTTTTGTGGCTTATTTAGATAGTTTATACTCTAATATTTTCTAGAAAGCTTATTTTATTAAACAAAACATATCAATTATGTCTATAAATCTATCAAAGTCCGATTGTGAACTTTTTTTTGGCTACCTTCATATAGCTTCATAGTTTTTTATAAAAAAATTAAAACCACCTCTCTTACTTTTACTTTTTTACTCAAACGTAAAGACGGATGTCTAATCTAGTTAGTAGTAAAGCTTATAAAGCAAAACAACGAACAACACACATGCCAGGCACACGTGTTCGGGGAACTCCTTATCGGCGCGCTCAAATTACTTAGGTACTTGAGACTTGACGCCGTATTTCAAGTAGTGTTACATTGTAAACATGAGTATTTCTGTTTATGAATTGAATGAATGTTTATCTAAGATGTTTTTGAATAAAGTGTTATTTAGATAACGTTATTATTTACGTGCTTTTGACGAAAATAAACAGATCTAGTCTGAAAAAATGTCTGTAAGAAGAATTCATGGTCCAAAATAAAATAACCACCCGCATATAAGTTGTATTTTTTTAAAACACGAGCATAGGTAATCTCTTCAGTAATAATAAGCTTTTTACAGAATGATAATAGCTTATTCCAATAAGATGTTATAACTGTTTACGTAAGTGTAATCTGACACCGCGCGAATTCGCACGCGCACGCGGTCCTTCCGCGGAGCGAAAATACTGTGGCGTCGGGGAGGTTATGCACGCATTTTGAATCTTTAGTAACATTATCGTTACGGGTCCCGGCCCACAGGCCTTGTGCATGATGATTCAACCTAGGATTACGCTTATCCTGGATTAAATCTTCATTCTGTCTCTGTTAAAGTCAAATAAACTGACCGCGACAGAATGATAATTAAATCCAGGATTAGCATAATCCTAGATAAAATCATCATGCACCATTTCTTATTTAGGCCTATTTAGGGCCTACAACTAAGTCGCCTAGCTAGCTAGCTAGCATCGCATGTTATCTGTAAGGGAACCCATCACTTAATCGCAATTTTCTTCATCGAATTTCATTCCCCATAAAACGATTCGCAGATGTTTCAAAATAATATTTAACAAATTCTAGAATCTTGTTACATCACAATTTCATTTGGTCGAATGCTTATTATATACAAACTTACTTCATCGTTATTTTTTTTCATAAATTACGTATTTTATCGAAGTAACGTTAGCTTTCTATTTTGTTACCCACAATTTTATTTCCACGTAAGTTTCAATATGCAGAATTCTTGAAACATCGAATTTTACTTCACTAAAGTCCGTATTTCCACACGAATTTGTTACTAATATTATATTGCATACTTTTTATATACTTTAATTGACAATTTAAAGCCTAACTTATAAAAAATTGTAATAAATATTGATCTAATAAATAAACTGCGTTAATCCCGACTCGCCGTGGTCTCCTTGCCGTGGTACTAGTCTTCCCGATACTAGAGGGTAATTCAATAGTCGGAGGCGCGGAGGGAGAGCAGCCTCCGCCCACTGTAACAAGGTGTAGACACCCGCGTGAGCCGGAGGGGGAAAAGCCAGCAAGCCGAAGCTGCGTAGCCTTGTTAGGCAAGGGCGACGAGGCTGCTATTCCCGCAGCGCTGGAGACGAGGAAATCCTAATTCATGCTGCTTGTTTGCATGCCTTCTTGCTTGCTGCATGCATGCCTGAATGCTTGCATTCATGCATTAATTCATGCCTGCTTGCTTACTTGCATGCATTAATGCATGTATGTATGCCTTTTTACTTGCATGCGTATGCATGCATGTGCTTGCTTGCATTAAACGTTATTTGAGGAAAAAATAAATGGGAACCATTACACTTTGAAACAAGTTTTTATGAAAGGTTATGTTGATAACTTAATAATTCTATGAAACATTAGTTTGATATATCGTTATTCTGCTTAACAAAACAGCTGCGAAACATTTTTTTTGTGAACTGTTATTCGATATTATAAAACGACGATTATTAACTATTCGATTAATCAAGAAAAAAAGATATTAACATTCATTGAATAGTTTTCTGTGGAATTAGATTCGATATCAAAAAATTCTGTGTTATTATAGATACCCTATCTGTAAACTTTTACCTACACATAACTCAACAGCCGAACTAGTAATAATCAGTGCTAACGAACCGACAAGAACCGTGTAAGTCGCGAAACACAGATTTCGCATCAGCCGCGTGACCCCGGCCCATTAGCACATAGCGCAACCACAGATAGCAAAACAAAGATTTAAGATACGGTTGAGTTCTATCTCGGCTCACCGTCGTCTTTTGTTTAAATTACATCCGTTTTTGTATTGTATGTGCAAACCTTTTCGTTGAAAATGGTTACGCGCGAGAGCCCTATAAATTAATAATAAATATTGGACACCGATCACATACATTGCTCTGATCCTAAAGTAAGTAGCTAATGCTCTTGTTTTATAGAAATCAGAAATAACGGTGGTACCACAACACCGAAAAACGAGACAATTTTAAAGCTGTGATGTGGTGTGGTTGTGGTTCGTGTGAGTTGGTCCTTAATTAATTAATTAAGCAAAAAACCACTCTTGTCAGAAAGCTGCTAAGGAACTGGTAAAGCCGTTAAAGTGCATTATTAGGTTGTAGTAAACAATAGATCTGATTTATCTGTGGTGTTAGTCAGTACGGATTAGTAATGCAATAGCATGTTACAACGCCTCCTGTCAGATGTTATCAAGTCTTCCTAGTCTCATTAACGACAAATCTTTGTATATCGGAGTTCGGAACCCATATTGATTGCGATTTCATCGATAAACGTCACAGTTTCAGAAATTAAAGAACTATAACGTAGGTCTTGTTTCTGTGAAAAAAACGGTATACGCAAGAAGGCAGTATATTACACGCTATCACGCTCTGCTAAATCATACAATAAGCTAGATAACATTTTAAATTTTCGAATTCGATCACCTCATTCCTTAAATCTGGTAGCTATGTGAGACTGAGGCATTCCTAGAAGAATACTATTAACTAATTAACTTAATAAAAAAATAAAACACACACACCACACACACACATACATACACCACTGTCAATTATTGGTTAATTAATACGGAGAGCGGGAATATTCTACTACATTATTTACTTAAAAGAAATCCTCGACGCAATGAGTAAATGTAAAATCACCTCATCATCATCATCATCATTATTATCAGCCAAAGGACGTCCACTGCTGATCATAGGCCTCCCCGACGGCTTTCCACAGCAACCGATCACTAGCGGTCTGCATCCAGTTTGATCTTGCGATCTTTATAAGGACGTCTGTCCATCTTTTCGGTGGACGTCTTACGCTGCGTCTTTGGTCGAAGGGTCTCCAATCTAGAGCTTTCCTGTCCCAACAGCCATCAGTTCTTCGCGCTATGTGCCCTGCCCACTGCCACTTGAGCTTAATGATTCCTAAGGCTATATCCGTTACCTTAGTTCTTCTACGTATCTCCTCTTTTCTGATTCGACCCCGTAAAATCAACTGTTTTTATATAAATATATTTGTATAAGCAGCTCATTTCAATGTACTTAGATGTAATATCGAGATCACCTTACCGCCTTAAAGAGCCCAAGATGCTTACAATCCGCGTAGTCTTTTGTTTAAAAAGACGCCCGTTTTTATGTCGTGTATGCAAGCGATATTCGTTTGAAAATGGTAAGGCGGCGGTGTCCTCGACCATATAAAATCTAATTGCCAATAAGTAAGACAAGTTTATCGTGATTAGGCTGTTACCGTCCGACCTTCTACAGTTGCCCTTAATTGAACCACTCTAAACAGTTAATCTTTCAGACTAAATAAGATTTAAAGTTAGCGGACCCTTGTAACTTGTTTGATGCTCGTAAATTAGAATACAAGCAACTACGTCTCTTGGGATGGGTTTGGAAAACGACTTGTTAATTGAAGCAGCCTCTATATAGTTAAAGCGAATGGCTGCTGATAAGTTAGCTCTAAGCTGAATTTTGAAACAGTAAAATACATTTGACGAGAGCGCTGTCATATAACACAATCTGTCTACAGACGACGTATAGTGTTGTAGTCTGTAATTTTGCTTACGTTCACAAAAAAAATATCGCTAAACTAACATTCGATTACGGCTTGCTAAGTGTTAATCTTTACCTCGAACAGGGGTCCTATTTTAGAATCACTCGTTTGAATATGACAAGTGAATTTCGTTTAAAACTATTAAAAATCAAGGAAAATCACGCGAAATATAATGTTATCACTCACAAATTCAGTTATCTTTTTTCGAATGACTCCGGTGTGTAATATAGTAATTTCATTGGAAAATCGGTCATCAATGAATATCACACGCCATCTTAACGCTAATGATTCAACATTTGAGGCCCAGTACCTTTGTAGCTAGAAAAGATTAAGCTTATTCTACCTTGACTGCCACCCACGCAGTAAAACTCGGAAAATAAAGTAAACTACAGTAGCCAGCACATCAGGTTACCCAATTTCGTTGCAAACTAGCCCTTATAACAACTGCATAAGGTGCCGCAGTGTTTACCTTGACGTG
The DNA here is from genome assembly GCA_963924145.1 of Pyrausta purpuralis. NCBI lineage: Eukaryota > Metazoa > Arthropoda > Insecta > Lepidoptera > Crambidae > Pyrausta > Pyrausta purpuralis. Next base: position 22,199,657 of record OZ001649.1, read on the forward strand.
CTATTGTCCGTACCTACAGTTTTATTAAAACAACTGCGTCGTTCAGTATCAATACAAATATACCCGAGGCCCCAGGATACGCCTTCGTTCAAGTTTATTAATTTCCAGTCCATAGATTATTTTAATTTGCAGACACATGATTTAGATTTTTCTTATTTTCGCGAAATTGGTGCTGATACGCCATTGACATAGGATTCACTCTACAAAAGATACTATGGAGCGCACTTTAAAACATCACCAATGGTTAATCTTTCTGCTTTGATATCAAAAACTATTTTTAATGGTCAACTATTCAATCCGTTAGTTATCGTTCCAGTCAGGTCCACAGAAAACTAAATTAACTTTTATTTTATAGCCATTCAGTTCGAAAGTTGTAGTTATTTGATGAACAAAATTGGAGAAACCCTCGTAAAAGGGAGTTCATTATAAAAATGGTTCGGGACGTAAAGTAAATCCCAATTACCGACACACCTGCTGCTAGTGATGTGTCAATGGCTGAAGGACTTTAGAAATGGGACAGTGCAAAAATATGAGTATTCCAGTCGCTGTGTAAATATGTTGGTACTCGATTGGTGCGGTTGGCCAGTTTAATTTTATTTTATTTTATTTGATCAGATGTACAAAACAGGTTACAGCCAAAATACAGTTAAAAAATAGTAATATTGAAAACTTACGGTCTAGGTTGCAGCCCTTAATAGGTACATACGTTTACAGAATATGCAGATAAAGCAGAGTACAATTAATTCTTAATATTAAAATACGATGAAACCAAACAGGAACTAAAATAATCATAAAGATGAAATAAGAACTACAATAATTCATGATGCAAATGAATGAATATACAGAAAGCAAAATATAGTTGTATATTACAATTAATCTTTAATACAATGTATTAGGTTTTTCTTAAACTTAGCCTCACTATCATTGTAAATATCAATGTCTGCATCGGCGCAACCACCTACGAGCTCATTAAACAGACGACACATACGGGTTAAGGGATTGAAGTACGATGTGTTATTGATGTAAATGTTAAGGGTAAACACTTTTGGCTTCCGTACGCGAAAATTAGTATTGAAGTTTAATTGACACAATAAGCAAGGCGAATCAATTTGTGAGTTAACAAGTTTATACAGAAACATGAGGTCTAATTGTTTTCGCCGGCTGGACAGTGGCATCATGCGAAACCTCTCAAGACGATCATTGTAGGAAACCAATGAGCGATGAAGGTGGAGTCTATAGCAGAGCATTCCCAAAAAGCGCCTCTGGATCTTCTCAATTCTGTGGATATGTATCTGATAAATGGGCGTCCATATAATCGAGTTATACTCCAACAAACTACGAACTAGTGCAAAATAAAGAGTTAAATAGGACGTGATATTTTTGAAGTGCTTTGTTACTCTGTGGATAAAGCCCAGCATACGTGAAGCCCTATTTACAATATAGTCATAGTGAGGCCGAAATGACAACTCACTATCAAACATCACTCCCAAATCGCGAACTTGAGACTTCCGAGATAAGTTACAGCCATCCAGAGAGTAACAAAAGTTCATCACATTGACCTTTCGAGTGAAAGTGACAATAAAACATTTATTGACATTTAGAGTCATGCCGTTCAATTGACACCATCTCAATATCGAGTCTAAGTCTTGTTGGAGCTCCATAGCATCATTCAAACTAGAGAGATTTAAAAATCTTCAAATCGTCTGCATAGAGAAGGCATGGACACGACAGTCGGTTTACAAGGTCGTTTATAAAAATATTAAAGAATAGGGGCCCAAGATAAGATCCCTGCGGGACACCTGAAGGGACAGTAAAAGATGCAGAGAGTTCACCCTTTAGGGCCACTAATTGGCTTCGATTGCTTAAATAGCATTGGACCCATCGCAATAAATCGCCGTGTACACCGTACATTTCAAGCTTTCGACAGAGAAGTGAGTGTTTTACTCTATCGAATGCCTTAGAAAAATCCGTGTATATTGTATCCACCTGTCCACTCCTGGCAAAAGCACCACACAGATAACTTTTATACTCTTAAAGGTTACTGGTGGTAGATTTGTTTTTTACGAAACCATGTTGAAGTGGTGACAACTGAGGCTTAAAATGGTAGTACAGGGTATCATAGATGAATGTCTCAAACAATTTGGCACAACATGATAAAATACAAATGGGACGATAATTTTCACACTGGGTCCTATCTCTATTTAAAACATCAAAGGCTCTATTTATTGGTATCATTATATTTAAAAAAATCAAAGAACGTAAATAACTGATAACTTCATATAACGAAACCTTGAAGACGATTATGACAACCTCCATGGTGTAGTGGTTAAGCACGCTCTGGTTCCAAGGCGACACCGCTCAAAATATATATTGTCTCGGGTCTGGGTTTTGTGGTACTGTAGAGGTTTGGAGTTGTTTCTGATTTCCATAACACAAGTGCATTAGCTACTTACTTTGGGATCAGAGCAATTTATGTGATTGGTGTCCAATATTTATTATTTATTTATTTAATTAGGTAGGTATGCAACATTGCCAATTATTGATTTTGTTCGAGCCTAGCTCACAGATTATTTTAATTATTTCCGTGAAAATTTTACATTGTATTGAAACTATACGGTATCACGGAATTGGTACAGTGGTTATTCATTTTACATTTCAGCATTTATATTAAATGGTATCTTGGTACTGGCGTAACACGAACCATGTATGCAAATATTTTCAAGCTGAATTTGTAATATCACCCACGGCGTTTCAGCGAGCCGCACAATGGACATAGTGGAATAGTTACGTGGGAGTAGTAGTTTTTTGTAGTGTTCTTGCTTAAACATATTTATTTTTTAAAACTGAATTAATTAATTCTTTACGTGTATGTATGGAAACGCACCGGATTTTATTTCCATATAGTTCAATTAAATTATTTTTTTATACTCACAGTGTTTTTAATAATATTGGTACAACTCATACGAAAATTTTCTTTACTATAGTTCACCAATCCCCATACGCTATTTATTTAAAGAGATTTTGATTTTAATTTGTCGGTTTCAAATGAGGAAATGTAATTCCTTTGTCGAATCAAATTTCGAAATAAGAAATATAATTCTTATATCGAAACTAGTTTCGAAAAAAGAAACATTATTCTTATTTAGAAACTAGTTTCGATCCTTGGTTTCGAATGTGGCCGAAGGGGACAGATCATAACGTACGGTTTGATCTGTCAAACCCTTTGTTCTTTGCCGTTTGACAGATCATACCGTACGTTTTGAACTATCAAATGAATACGATTGCTTTACACAATCGCAACCCAGATAGCGTGTAAAATATTGTTATTCATACTAGAATCAAGTAATTCTCAAGATTTTTATACAAAGGGCATTATTAACATATGGTTTAGAAGAACTCTATTGTGGATAACAAGGCCCTTATAATTCAGTGCGGAATGTACCGTGAATATAAATTTAGTAAGGCTAGATGACGTCGAAGCTAAACAGGTCAGTTTTTTTATTGAGGACTTACATCATCAAGGACTAACTTTGTAACCCAAAGGGCCCATACTGCAGAAGGGTTGATAAGTAAAAACGTAGGTTTGTGAGAGCAATTACCTACGTACCTACCTTATATTAAATTACAGAGCTCATTCTTTTAGGTTCATTGTTACGAGGGTCAAACTGAAAGTTCTTAGAACTGGCCACTTATAAACAATATAATAAAAAAAGTATTCTAAAATTTGAAAATAGAACTCTTTGCCAATATTACTGAGTATATATTTCATTCATTTGTCATTTGTTTTACGATTTGGCGGCAAATTGAAAATTGTCTGTGTCACGTCAACATGAATTTAACACGAGAAAATTTTCGTGCAATGATTTTTTATGACTTTCGATGTCATTTAAGTCAACAAGAAAGTTATGATAGACTACGATTGGTCTTTCACGATGAAGCCCCATCTCGTGCGACTGTTTACAACTGGTTTAATGAGTTTAAACGTGGTCGCACTAATCTCACTGATGATGTACGTGAGGGACGGCCTTCTACGGCGACGACTAAAAATAACATCTGTGTTGTGCGGCGTATGATAGAGACTGACAAAAGAGTGACCTATCAGCAGATTCGGACAAGCTTAGGCATCGGTATGAGTCAAGTGCACAAAATCCTCCACGAATATTTAGCGGTCAGGAAGCTTTGCGCTCGGTGGATACCTCATAATTTGACTAAGGCTCAAAAACTCCATCGTGTGGATTGGTGCCGTAAAATGATTGAAAGATTTAACGGAGGTGACTCAAATGCTGTGTTCGACATACTAACAGGTGACGAAAGCTGGATTTACTGTTATGATCCTGAAACCAAAAGACAATCTGCTCAGTGGGTGTTTCCTTTCGAGGAGTTGCCAACTAAAGTGAAGAGAGATCGAAGTGCGGGAAAAAAAATGGTGGCCTCGTTCTTTGGAAGGATAGGTCATTTCGCAACAATTGTGTTAGAGAATCAAAAAACAGTTTCTGCAGAATGGTACACTACCAATTGTTTGCCACTTGTCTTGGAAAATGTTCGAGAGAAACGACCTCGCAGTAGGATCCTCCTTCACCACGACAACGCCTCGTCGCACACCGCCAAGCGAACGATCGACTATTTGGCGACATCAAACATTGAATTACTGGGTCACCCGCCGTATAGCCCCGACCTCGCGCCTTGTGATTTTTATTTATTTCCAAAAATTAAAGAAAAACTTAAAGGAAAGCGGCTTATGAATGCTGAAGAAGCGGTGGCTGCGTATCGCGATGCCATTGAAGAGACCCCTAAGGACGAGTGGGCAAAGTGCTTTTCCCAGTGGTTCCATCGCATGCAGCGGTGTATTGACGTCAATGGACAATATTTTGAAAAGATATAATAAAACTAATAACTGGCTAATGTAATCAGTTTTTGATTTTCTAAGAACTTTCAGTTTGACCCTCGTACATCGACTGGTACCATCCCCTTTACTTCTCAACAGCGCGATTAAATTGTAGATACCCACAAAATTGCGCTATTGCAATTCTCAACACGAAATTGTGCAAAGAAATCAAAACTACGCAGCTTTATACCCAAACTTTCGTTAAGAGTAACTAACCTCATTTAGATTGAAGTTAATAAAATTAAAGTTCATTAAGACTAAGAGCGTCGTCTTTTTGCCGAAACTTGTCGTTGTCCTGCGCTTGAAAGTTTATGCGCGGTCTTAAATAGATTAAAATGGTTTGTAAATTGGGCCTTAAACTAAATTCGTGCTCAATGAGAGAGTTTTTCAAAACTTACAACCGTTTTATTGCTTAGGTAAAGTTACTATGACTTAGGTAACTAGCGGTCCCCCGTGACTTCGTTCGCGTGTTTTGAGTTTGCTCCCCTCCTGTGTCAGCGAGATGTTTAATAGCCTAAAGCCTTCCTTAATGAGTAAGCTATCCAATACAAAAAATCTCTTCAATTTTACAATATTATGTATATTAACAGAACTTTTAATAAATTCTCAGTAACGGAGTTATGACGATGCGTATGCAAATTTTACCCGAAATCAAGGCATATATTGAGGTAGAAATGATTCATTCTCCCAATCAATTGTCGGAATGGCCATCGGCGGTTTTTTGCCGGTCGTTTCAAATTAATAGTCATTTATCAGTTAAAAGTATTTTTGGAGAATCCCAGCTACAATATGATTTACATTAAAAAGTGAAGAAAACCCTGTGCCCTCAATGACAAATTTAATTTTAAAAATGATCGAAAAAAATAAATATTCCGTGATACTAATTAGATTAAAAGTAAACCTCCCTATTAAAAACTAAATTACTCACCTAGAGCTCAATATCACTCTGTTTGCAAACATGTTTCCGCAGCTTACAATATTGTTACCCTAATACAGGATGTTGTTTTGGTCAGCGACGAGCGACTCAGGGATGGCTGTACAAATGATACTTATGCCAAAAAGTATATAAAAAAAAATATTTTTTTTGAAATGGAAAAAAACCCATTTTTTTATTTTTTTATGCGGTACAGCAATTGAGTTAAAACTACCAACACCAGGTAGCCTCTTCGTAGCTTACTAGCTACGGCGTAGTATTTCGTAGGTTAGCGCTAGCGACGCGCTAGGGTGCCAGTTTTCCCATTAGTTTTTTTTTTTTTTTAATGTTCTGAAGAGGTTTTCTTGTATAAAACTTGCTCAGAATTTAAAGCAAAAACTCATATTATCATCCCTGAGTTGGATGTCACTGACCAAAACAACACCCTGTAATAATATTTATGCGATGTTATCCCGTGAAACACTCTACTCCGGCTTTGAATTTATAACTACAGTCGGGAGTAAGTAGGCAGTAGGGCGATAAACAGGAAACGTGCTAAAAGCCCGGCCAGGATCTCGCGCCGGAGACTTACATCAAAATAACAAATAACCGAGAAAATTGACGATCTCTACACCTAAAACAGGCTAATAGCATATAATAATAGGTTACTTCAACTTGCTTTCTAATTTCAAATCGCAAGGCTCAATTGCAATATAATACACCAATTTTTAGCTATCAGTCAGTACAGTCATTCTATGAACTCTGACAGCAATTTTGTGTTTCTTAATTAAAATTACTTATATAAGAGGCGCAAGCGCAAGCGAACTTTATTAAGGCATTTAATTAACAGACTGTCGTAATTCACTAAGATAAAATAAGAAACCAAAAATTTGCGGACAGGCGGGACTCGAACCAGCAACTTATTTATTACTTTATTTACTTAACTTTATTTATTTATAACTATTTGGCCCGGTTAGCCAAGAACTTGCTGGTTCGAGTCCCGCCCGTGCGCAAAAAATTTTAGTTTCTTAGTTCATCTTTGTGAATATAAAATATGACACTGTGAGTGTTAAAAACATTCTGAACCATTAGACTGTCGTCATGTAAACTATAAAATTTAACCGCCCTAAAAATCAATTAAAGTACAAAATTAACGCAAATGGGATAAACAAACTCATTTGAAGTAGGTGCATGATGTCAACCTTAACGGACAGCAGCAGTAACTTACGCACATTGCGTCATTTTAGTACTTGTTGAGTTTTAAGCGGTTAAATTATAACGAAACATATTTTTTCGTCGTATTAATTTATTGTTTAACTTACAATTCTTCTGCCTAATGTACCAAATACTTTTTTAAAAACTGCATCATAATCTTGATGAAGATGAAATAAGAAACCAAAAATTTGCGCACGGGCGGGACTTGAACCAGCAACCTTTTGGCTGACCGGGCCAAACGCTCATACCAATTGAGCTACCGTGCTGTCAGTCCGACCCTGCGAAATTTGTGGTCTCCTATGAAAACGTCAATTGCGTGACGCTGAGCGCCATCTAGCCGTCTGTTTATGAAACAGATGGCTCAATCAAACTAACTCAGAAGAGTTTGACTCGTAAGTATATATATAAATTTGACCGCAGTTAATTCGCGTTTAGCTGAACAGATTTTGATGCAGTGCTTTAGAATGTTTTAACAGTCACAGTGTCATGCTTTATATTGATAAAGATGAAAAGAGGTTCTCCTCTTCTCTTGAAGTCGGTTAAAATTGTTACTAAAAATCAGTGTATCAAATACTTTACTGAAAACCGCATCAAAATTGGTCTATCCCCAAACATGAGATATTCGCGGACAAACAAACAAACATACAACTCGAAGGTCGAATGGTGCTTTTTTTAAAGTCGGTTAAAATAAAAGTGCTTGTAAATAACATACGTTTTCTAGAGAACTAAATTTACTTGTATTGTAAAGCCAAGAGGAAGTACACTTTTTACTAAGGTCTTATTAAAACATTTTTGTACCCTCATATTCTTAAAACCCTTGAGATACCAAGATAAGACTTCAATAGGCAGCTGTTATTTTTTACGATGAAGCCACTCGGCAATTTTGTTTTCCACAAAAAAACCATTTCGCCTGTAGCTACGATAATATCACGTAAAACACACGTATTCAGATAATTTGTGTTTACATTTTATTCATGAAAGTAAACGGGTTAATGATTTTATATATCAAGATTCATAATTTGGTTGGTATTATTTAATTAATGAGGCATGATACTGATGCCTACATACTCATGCTAACTGGACTGCGCCATATTTCGTTGTGATTAAAGAATAATGGTCCACAACGGTTGGACCATTATTTACGTTAGATTATTATCTATTATTGTTATCATAGTTAAATATGTCCTTAAAAACTAAGTAATTATGAAGGAGGGTAGAGATGTAAGACAAGATGAAAAAGAGAAGTTTATTGGGACGGACGTTGTTACCATCCTATAAAGACCGATATAACTACTATACAAATTTTGGGATATTACCTTTGTTTCTATGAAGGTCAGATTTTGAAATCTGTAGAATCTAAAAAGTTAGTAACTACCGTTAATAGCCTTTCATTACAATTGCTGGAATTTCAAAATCTTGTGATGAAATTATACTTCTCTCTATTGGAGTAATTTTAATTCCAACACTTCGTATTCATTACAATGAGACCAGTAGTACGCTAAGCTTTTTCATGGTGGACATTAGGGCTGATGAGGTACTCTCTATTGGAGTAATTTTAATTCCATCACTTCGTATTCATTATAAGAAGACCAGTAGTACGCTAAACTTTTTCATGGTGGACATTAGGGCTGATGAGGTACTCTCTATTGGAGTAATTTTAATTCCATCACTTCGTATTCATTATAAGAAGACCAGTAGTACGCTAAACTTTTTCATGGTGGACATTAGGGCTGATGAGGTACTCTCTATTGGAGTAATTTTAATTCCATCACTTCGTATTCATTATAAGAAGACCAGTAGTACGCTAAACTTTTTCATGGTGGACATTAGGGCTGATGAGGTACTCTCTATTGGAGTAATTTTAATTCCATCACTTCGTATTCATTATAAGGAGACCAGTAGTACGCTAAACTTTTTCATGGTGGTCATTAGGGCTGCTAAGGAAGGTCAGTACGCTCTGCTACCTCCAATATTAAGTAGTCTAGATCCACCACACCGTATCATACCTACCATATATGTCCGTGCTAGGAGCGTATCAGACACGAAAAGCGACATGATACGCTCTAGTTTGCCACTGAACATATCTGCAGCGTTCTGTCTTACCTTCTCTCTTTACCTTTTCTCTTCTGTCTTCTCTCCATTAGTATTTTGCCGGTGCTAAAACGCTCCGTGTATGACACGCGGTGGTGTTGGTTGGTGACGGAAAGGTTTAGTGCCGTGTGGTCAAAACCTAGGTTTCGGCCTACTACTTCGTAACATACCATGACCGTGCTAGGAACGTGTCAGGCAAAAAATATTCTTAGTATTAAAAATAATGACACTTTTCCCACTAGACCGTCGGTCGCGTGTCATGCACGAAGCGTGTCGGCACGGGCAGAAAATACTTTCGTTCGCTTTCGCTTTCGTTCCATAATGGTAAGACAAACTGAATGCATTAAAGTCCATTTTTAGTGTTAGTGTTTCGGCTACGCCGAATGAAAAAAAAAAACTAAACTCTTATATTTTCCTCAAGTCTGTGTGTCCGTCCGTATGTCACAGCCACTTTATTTATATGAGAATCGTAAAGCGGTTAACAGGAAACATCTACCTACTAAGTTTCAACTGTGTAATACTAATAGTTTCAGAATAAAGTGGCTGTGACAGAAAAACGTCCATTATACCACATAATTGTTATAAATTTAAATAACCCTGTTATTATTACTAACAGAAATATTAAATATAACTTGTTGTAGTACATGCATGATATTTTATTACACTGTACAATAAATATTCCAAAAGATATTGTCGACACTCTAGCATACAATAACATGAGTGTAAAGTGACTCCTAACATTTGTAAAAATTCGAATCATACAACTAACGTTAACCGCGTTATCATGAGCTTTGGGTCTTTTCGATTGTCCAACGGAACCTTCATAACTAAAAGTGTGATTCATGCTTGATATTTTACATATTATCTCCATTCTCGTTAGACCATCGAACAGTTGTTTGAATATATTGAAAATATCCTTTAGGCTCGTAAGTCACATAAAGTTTTATTTAACGGATGTTTTCTTTAATACAAACATTTGTACCCTAAGCTGTTTGCCTATAACATTATTCAGATGTTGTGAAGCATTCATCCATATTGAATTATTTTTAACTAAGTTTCAATATCGGCAAAGGGAGTTTATGTTTGTATTATTCTATGCATATCTATTGATTATATTGGCAGGCATCACGGCATCTTTAATAATACATTTTACGGCTTACTGTAAGCCATTTACAAATGCTGTACTGTAATGGTGTATCAACACTGCCCGGCGCCTTTGCTGGCGGCATACGTCAATTAAGTGTGAGATATTATGGAAAATGCCGCTGCGGCATTGGCGGCAGCCACTTAGAGATGAGCACTGCCACCGGGCGGTGTGGATACACCATAAAATTTATGTATATTTTTAAGAATAAGTCATGAGGACTTACATTACAACCCAACGCAAGTTGAATTATATATCAAAAAGAATCAAAAATAATGAATGCTACACAAATCCGTTTATCCCTAACGATCGTATTGCCCCGACTTAGTCGTTTTATTTGAGACCCAACCTACAACATCACCACCTTTACACTAGGTTATTTTCAAAATTTTTCTACTTTGCCACACAATATTTTTATGAAAGACCGTTCTAAATAGATGGCAGGTCCATTTCTTCAATATCAGAGTGTAAAACAAATGCTCATCTAGCTTTTACCCATAAAATTAATATTCCTATCGGAAAAGAAGGACAAGTAAAAGCTGTCAAACGAAACCGATTTAAGATGTTAGTAACTAACATAAGTAAGTAACATTTGTAGCTTTATATGAGATAACCTTTCGATCAGGTGATTTATAACAATGTTCCTAAGTTAAATATAGTAGTTTACTGCATGATAAACAGTCGACACAAAATATTGAACATGCAGCTCTAGTGTAAAACTAAATGTTATTTCATTATACAAAATATTCGTCGATATACATTCCCTGTGTTATTCTGTCTTTATTTTTACGTAAATTAACGTTTGTAGAATATAATAATCAAACTGCGTACTTTAAATTTGAAGCGCATTGGTGAATATAAGTCGTATATTAAGAGGCTTCGATTTGGAATAATCTACCTGTTAAATGATTATTTGTTGGGGTCATGCCGCTGTAATGCATAACAATCAATCACCGATCAAGTCACCATGTTTCAGACGCATTATTTCTCCAAAATATACACAATTTCACTTTTAAATAAAAAAAATCAAATGCACGTAATTTTCAGCTGGCTTCTGCGGGGCGGTCAACTGTTTGACATCTGACAAAAATGGTTCTGCTACCCATCTCTTTTTATCACACAGTTTGCTGCTAGTGACATCTCGCTTTTGTCGTTCTATTCCAAAGGGATAATAATTTTATACTTTTACCACAAAGTTTGTACTGTAGCTACATAAAAACAATTACAAATTACATCCTATTAAAACAATAGTTGATGAAACAACGTTAAAATACCATCTGGTAATTCTAGTTTCTTCTTTTTGTAGCTGAGATGGATTATTATAAGTAGAGAAACGGACTTCATAATGTCTTTCAAATCTAGATTATTGAATTTATGAGCAATAAAGTAGGTCTAATTAGTTGCCTAAATTAAGAGGAACGTAAAATCCACAATAAATTAACATTAGGCATAATCAGATCAAGATTACATAGTTGCCTTTACCGGCTTCATTTAGCACTCTTTGAAATAATAAAACAGTAGAAACTAGAACATCATAGAGTATAATTTGAACAATTTATACGCACCATGAAAGGACATTTAAATATGTGATTTAAAAACAAACATGGGCACTGCATGTTTTTTTTTAAATCTGTTACTATATTGACTTTGTTTAATATTACTCCAGTCTTTTAAAGAGCGGTTCATGGTTCTGTCTACATATACAGTCCGTTTTTTTTCTAGTCAAATATTGTAAACATTCTTTTTATAGCAATGAATCATTGAACTATTTGATTCAATACGATCTCAGGGTATCACGATGAAAATCACCTGTGTAGGTTTGTGTGAGTTTTGTGTATATCTTACACTTAAAATGAATCATTTCTTTAAAAAAAGAATGTCAATAGTGTTAAAAATATTAGACAAGTAAAGAAGAACAGACTTTAAAATAGCCTCAAGTCCTATACATATTTTGAGTTAGTATCATAATATACAATTTTAATAGTCAGTTAATACACTTCATGAATGCCTAGTAAATAATAATTATTTCACTATTGAGATGTGTATAGCGTACAACGACTATACTCTGAATACGACTGTTGATCCATAGACATCAATTTCTATTTTTAAAATCACAAGATCAATCTACAGCACAATGGAAACTTTACCACAATTATATGGTCGTTTCGTTCGTTTTTCCAACCATATCATCTCTGTCCCTAACTATGCAGTGCACAGTGGGTCGACATTGTTTTAATTTTGAGACAATCACGGATAATGAGATCTGTGGAGTGGTTGCAAACACAATAACAGAAGGTGGCCTATTTGTTATTTGCATATTATCTCATTCAGAATATCACAATACTGTTTTCATAGTGCATTGTTATGATGGTTTGGGACACAATTTTAGACGTTGATTACTTTTGATATTGAAGGACTAACTAGATATTCCCGAAATTTCCGTTGTATGTTGATAAATGCGACCTGATAATACTTAAGTACTTTCAAACTCTACAGCATAAGGTGTAAAAAATCCTGATCTTATAAAAACACTGCACACGCCTACATGCCACGTGTGCTTTTGAAAAAGATTGACTTATAGAGATATTTCATAATTATATCAAATGACAAATAGCTAACTGAATACAAAACAAACATGGTTTCGGTAGTTCTGACTCGCTCGCTAGTATCGCAATAATAAATTGATGTTATGGGTCTTTTCCTTTAAAAAAAAGTATCGTTTGTATAAACATGCATCATTGAGTCACCCGTCACCTCCGACCAAAACAACACCCTGGATAAGTAACCATAATAAAAACATTTCTCCTATTAAATCCAATACAATATTTTTTATTTCATTATCATTTAATAATTGTGTCGATGGTATAGCTACCTTTTCTTGTGCCCGGTATTTGGCGAATAATAAGAATAAAAAATGAACAGATGGAACCACTTCAAAATGCTTTCTACATCAAAAGAACCTCATGCGTAAACACGCATAATGTAATGTACAAATTTTTTTTTATCATATTTTCTAACGTCTTTATTTTTATAGTATTACTATCTGGAACTAATATAAAGCCAATCAATATAGCTTATACAGATTCTCAAATATACAAGAAATCCTCTTACTTAAGGCGATACATCACTATGATGGGCGTCCCGGCTTCGTATGATAACAGAATTATGATGATAATGATTTCAATCTCGCCCGGATATGTGTCCAGGCATTATCGCGGGGCGCCTTAATGACCTGAGGGTGTGACTGCGGAACCCTAACCGGCACTGTGGAAATAAATAAGGCTTATTTTTCAGTCCGATGCGGGCAATCTATTCAGTCATAGTAATTTTAGATACTGCTACATGTAAGGTTAATGTGTAGTTTTTGATAACCATTACAAATATTGTACTTACGTACTTAGGTTCTTTTCATACCAGAGTTTTATTAACAGTACACACTAATCAATACCAGTGCAGTTTTATTATGTCACTCAACTAAGTGGAGGAATAAAATACTTTTTACTTTTTTGTATAAACTAATTTAATTTGCAAATACTTGCGCCTTTTGATTATGTTCCTCAGTAAGCTACAAAGTTCCTTACATAACATACTATACTATAACACACTGAACTCCTAAGCGTTACGGAGTTCCATTATCAGCTCAGCCTCACAAAATGGTGACAAACATACGTAAAGACATGTTAATATTAAGGTACTAGTAGGTACAAAGAAATATATGTGCCTTTTTAAGTTGAGGGCTTCCCTCGATAGCACCAAGATCCCATTATTAGATCCCGATTTGGTAACAATGGGACCAACTAGAAGGTAAACCCAATAAGTAAGTGAAAAAAAAACAAATCGGTCTAAAAATGACTAAGATATACTCTTCAAAGGTTTTTCAAGTCGGTTTAAGGTCAATGTGATGTCATGCCAAGGGGGAAAAGCAAAACAAAAAGGAAGACCGACAAGAGTGAAGCTCTTAAGTTTAAGTAAAAGATCTCAACTAACTTAACATTTAAAGTATGCATTTTATGTTATTTTTGAACAATATAATGATTGTAAAACTGGTTCAAATTACATTATCTAAGTATATTATTAAACTTCATACTCGTATTTACATCGTACATTTTCAGTGCGCAAACATATGTTAAACAGCTTGCAAAATAATAATAACCAATTTTACAAAAACAAAACCAGTTTCGACTGATTTATTAGTAAAAATCTGTAAAACACGACGTGATTTAGAGCGTAAATAAATCCAGTAGTGCTTTGCAAATTGTGCACTTGCAAATACGTGAGAGCCTTAATACGAGTGTAGCGAAATGGAGCGTCAAAATGAAGAATTGTTAACGACCTAGTGCTATTTAGGGTTTTGCACCTCTGAGGAAAATACGGAAAACTTATTAGACTATAGGCGGAAAAAGAGTTTGTTTGTCCAACCCTTTTTGTCAGGAATACGTAAAAGTAGAGATGTCGAAAGAAAGTTAAGTACTCTCTCAAGATTTGCGATTTGAGTTTCAGCTATTAAATATACAAAATACAAAAAAAATGTTTAGTTCTGAATCGAGAGCGGGTGGGACCTATTTTCATAATTTTTACTTTTTGGATTTGTCTTGGCTCCAAGTAGGATGATAACCGGGGATTAGACCATTATAGGCCGGGGAAATATAACACCTCTTACACACTGCGACTTTTAGCATCTATGCAGTCGCGCGTTTTGGAAAGGCACGACAGAATCGCGACACACGCAATGCTCAGATTTTGGCATCGATGCTGTCGCGCGTCAGTCTTGATGCAGTCGCCAATACACCGTACATAATTGTCAATATACAGCTTCTGCATCCACACTAACGCGCGTTAGCGTCGCGTCTCCATTGATGCTAAAAGAAGCGCAAGTGTGTAAAGGATCTAAAATACACTGGGACCGCTAGTAGGTATAATAAAACACACCTTGTGATATGACCATTAATGTCACATAAAACGCAACATATTAAAACCGAAAATCACACTAAATTGCACATATTTGTTTCAATATCAGGTTACTTCAGGGGTACCTCACTTTTGGCGATATTTTTTCATCACTCGACTTTTAGACTCTGTGACAATAAAATACATGCTTAAACATCGGTTGTTAGTCTATTGCTGATTGTATAGATCCACCAGGTTAAGGAATGCAAACCAGTCATCCAAACGTAAAGGTCTGACAAGAATCCGTACCGTACGGCATCGCTAAGTGATAATAGGGTAATATATCGATATTTTTGGCTCCTTTATTTATATGTCAAAATCAAAGTCAATAATAATTAATTCAATTTATTAATCACAAAATACCACTCACTTGAACGTCAATAATTAGTTTATATCAATCAATTATGGACTATATGGGGCAAGAAAATGTCTCCTTATCTGCTATGATCGAGATGGAAGTCACTCTTACACGCAAAGTACAGTTTGCCAGCGTCGATATAAACAATAGCAGTCGCCTACGACAGTCAACACAAATCAATAAAGTTTGGCAAAACTTGCCGTCTTCCATTGTAAGCTGCCAGTTGTTAATTCGCCATCGGAAATGACATCAACACGGTTGAAATGCTCGATACATGCGCCGTCGTCAAGTGCCACTTGTGTTTGTGGTTACTGACGGCCATACAAGCCGTTAGTAATAAAACACTAAAACCCTTATTCATGATAACTCAAACAGTCTAATAAACCTATTTAAGCTATTGCACTGTTTTTTCCAATAATATTGTATTAAGAACTAGATCACCGGTGAGACGCTTAAAGATAAAGCACACCACCTCGCGTCAAATTGAGGTCTTAACTTTGACTTAGGTGTTCTGTTTTTGATGGCGTCAGCGCAGCGTTTATACGTGTCTGAATGCCTCAGTGCGCCCTTAAAACTGCAGAAACAACTAACAAAATAAAAATGTTTCAAGTCCGAATATCATATTTAAATTCATTCAGAATTCATATTATAATTCAACAAGCGACACCAATCAATAAAGTCTATAATTCATGATTGAAGTATTTTCAATAAAATTAGCGAGTTTTATTTCTTAGCCAACCCACGCACCAACGTGGTCGATATTTTGTCGTCAAAAGTCGATTTTCTATGCCATACATGGAGTAGTTTGGTACTATTATTTTTTTAACAATAACTTAATGACCGTCATGGTGTGGTGGTTCACGTTCCGGACTACAAAATAAGCAGTCACGGGTTCGAATCCCGTCCGCCTACTCTAAAACATATGTCTATGGACATGTATGTTAATATATCTTTGTTAATAAGTATAAAGTACACCGTTAATTTCTTTAAAGTAACAGCGTAGACGCTCATGGATCAAAAGGTCGCCGGCGCTCGCGTAAACAAAAGTATAACAAAAGACTGTTGATAAACACATAAGTGAAGGATGATACCCACGATTGTAGAAAAAAATATGTACGCTAACTATTAGCATATTATTTGAAGGAATCATCCTGTTTACATGATGCCAGATGACCATGATGTATTACTTATTTATTTAAATAAAGACTGTAAATGGTTTAGAATGTTTTTAACGCTCACAGTTTCATATTTTATATTCATAAAGTCATCTTTAACCACCCAATAAGAAACCAGAAATTTGCGCACAGGTGGGACTTGAACCAGCAACCTCTTGGCTGACCGGGCCAAACGCTCTACCAATTGAGCTACCGTGCTGTCGGTCCGACCCTGCGAAATTTGTGGTCTCTTATCAATAAGTAATCGCGTGACGCTTAGCGCCATCTACCCGTCTGTGTACCCGTCACGCAATGACGTATTCATAAGAGACCACAAATTTCGCAGGGTATTGATGGCAGCGCAATGATGCATCGTTATAAAAAGGTTCCATAAAGATACCGATTAGATATAAGAAGAGAGTAGGCCCTAATGGCATGCTCCCATAAATTTGTGTTGGACGTCACCTCTGGGAAATAAAACCCACTCGAATCACGAAACACGAAGCGGTAACAATGTTGCTTGTTCAAAAAATAGGGTCATTCGAAATCGCTGTAAGCTTAAAACTTTTCTGCACTTACGTTTACTTTTAAATACCTACATGCGGCCCAAAAATAATTCGAGAAATTCATAAAACAAGAAATATCACAAGACGTCATAAGTTTTCAATATGTTTACTTTGTTGTGCCATCTATATGTCGCGTACAACATTAAATATCATTTCTTTACTCACCATGAGAGTTATAAGATTTGAGTATTGAATTGTCTGGGTATGACATGAAAAGAAAATAATACCTAAACATGTCTAACAAAAACAGCAGAGAGTTTCGGATAGCAATTTCTTTCGAAAATAATAATATTTTTATTAAGTAGCTGGAATTGTAGCTATTTTTGTCTAAACAAGCAATAATTTTGGGGAAACACTTATCATCACTACCCAGACGGTCATCCATCTTTTTATTTGTCAACTAATAATGGTTAGATATATTTTTCACAGAAGAAAACACATTATTACGGCAGACGTATTTTCAGTGACAATGTAAATTATTGCTTGTACACAGCACATTGTGGGATTGTAAACCTGCCGAAATACAAAATCAACATGTCAAGTTTTGTTATCTTTGTTTTGTTTTTTTCTATCTGAGTTACATCTTCAACTTTATAATGCTTAATGTGCAGCAGGATATCCGTGATGGGCTAGTTAGTGAATTGACGGTGATATTCTGTACGGACAACAGCACGTCAAGGTTAACATTTGTATCAGTGGTATCTTAATCAGTTGTAAAAAGGGCTAGTATGCAACAAAAGTGTGTAATCTGATGTGCTGGCCACTGTACAATGCATCAATTTACTGGTATTTTTTTTCCAAACGAACATATTCGTATAATAGTACATTATGAAACAAGTGTGCTAAGTTGACCATTATATACAAGGCGATATTGTGTGCGCACGAGCGAAAGCGAGTGCGCCATAAGAAAGCCGCGTATATAATGGTCACAGGCACACGCGTATCATACGACGTTTTTCAACACACTTGCGAGGAAAAAACAAGACTATATATATACTAAGTTTTTAATTAATAAAACATTTAGTAAAAATACATTTCACTCAACTTTGATGGCAAAAGACTCGCACGCGTTTTTCGCCTCGTTACGTATGTCCGGCAGAGTTAATATGTAATAGGTTTTCTTCATTTTCTTTACTTGATGTAGACATTTTCGTTAATATTAAACTTCACAATTAATCCAAACTTCGTCACAGCCGAAAATTACCTATTTACGAAAAATGGCGCATTGTTTTTTTTTTCTTGCCGCGATACCGATGCGCGCGCAAGGCTAAGGCGCGAACTAGATCGGCCAACAGCCAAGATTAAAAATGTAATAATTCGTGTTTAAAACACAAATTACAGAAAAATTAAATGAAAAATCTGGATTTGCCATTTATTGAAATAAATACCTATGTAGAATACTGTTATTTTTGTTGTTAAAATGTTTGTTGCTAAAATAAAAGTTATAACCCGACTAAATTACATCGCTTCTTCTTCTTACTTACGACTTGGTACTAGAGTACAAACCTAAATTGGTCGGGTTAATAAACTAAAGACACTAGTGCAATAATATACCGAAAAAGCACGCGTGTTTAATATCCAGGATCATTTGCCAAAAATCGGTGGAATAAAAACGTCATTTTGAGCAAGTGTGTTGAAAAAGCATTTAGGATACACTCTGACACCTCTGTGCTAGACACCATTTTTCTGGTAGATGGACGATAGTGTTATTCCCGACCCCATCTGCCCTACATATTTACTAGGTTTTGTTATAGTATACTTATTCTTTAAACCATATAGATACTTATTTATTTAAGCACCCCACACTGTCACAATGGAAAATCTGATACCTAATAAAACATTGCGATCAGGGGGCGTATTGCGATCCAACTTTAGCCGTTTAATTTCCAGGCAGCTCAATTCCGACTTAGTGTAAACGAATATTGGTAATATTAATAGCATAACCTCATAAACATATAAATTTGGGCACTCTTCTCTGAATAGCAAGTTTATATATTCATTTATACATTCATTCATACAAAGAAAATAAAATAGTTAGTGCATCGAACAGGATGCAAAAAAATTGTTGAATACTTTTAGTGGAGGACCTCAAACCACCTCGTACCTACTTGACTTGAGGCCTCTGCCCAGCAGCGGGACGATTACAGACCGATTTAAGTCCATTTCAAAGTCTACTTCTTGAGTGCTACAGATCTCCCGTTTACACTGTTCGTCCGCTCGGGCGCAACTGTCAGATAACGGGAACAAGTAGTGCGCGTTCCTATTATGCATAGTTAGTGCTACAGGTACATAAAAGTAAATTTCACCGAATTGAGGCACAAGCCTCTGACAAAATTTTAATGTATCACTGTATTCAAATAAAAGGATTCACGATATATGTAAGCACGTATTTGGCTTCATTATTTATTCCTTGTTATAGAAATGTAGGAATAATAATCAGCAACTTATTATTTTTAAAGTTATGAAACGAAAACGAGTAAATTCTGGAAACCAGACACTCCATTTTAAGCCAAATTCTGACCGTTTTTGAACATTCCGATTTTTTTTAGACCATATGTACAACCGAATGGTCTTCTAGATATGCTCTCCATCAGGCCAAGAGTTGTATAAATACGTGTGATTTTTTTCAGACACGTTATTCAATTTTAAAGGTAGGTTTTTTGCTCCAGTCGGTCAATCAGTCGCTTCTGTAGAAATGCCCTTATACTTCTTTGCCAACAATTACCTAAGTTTAGCAGTTATATTTATATACGTAATTTAAGCTATTTGACGGGTGATAACATCAACTTCCAACGAGTAGTTATCAAAAATTATTAGGTCAGCGCAAAATATTATTATGTTTGATGATCTTGATTTGCATTTCAGCATTACAACAAGCCCAGAAATGAGTCACAGGATTCTTTGGTCGTTTTTCATTTTCGACGCCCATTTCTAAAATGTTAATCTTCAAAGTTAAGGGTCTTTAGTAGGGATCCCTTAATTTTCCTCTTTTACTTAAAAATGTTTAAGTATATACCAAGTAACTCGTGTATCGGATCTTTTAAGTAAGGATCTGGAAACCATTTCAAAGGTTTCGGCAAAGTTTTATTTAAATTAATGGTGTTGTATTGGTGTCATTTTTAGAGTTCCGTAGCCGAATGGCAAAAAACGGAACCCTTATAGTTTCGTCAAGTCTGTCGGTCTGTCCATCCGTATGTCACAGCCACTTTTTTCCTTTCAATAGTAAAGAGTTTATTAAAGACTTTTTAGTGCATTTTGGTTTTGAAGTCAGTTTTAAACTTTTTTTAAAAGTTTATTTTATTTCTTCATTTTTAGTGAAGAGGGGGGGGGGGGTAGGGGAGTTGCACCTTATGATTCAATTTTTTTAAGAAGCTACAAATTACCTATCATAAGTTCCGTCATTATAATTACTGAACTCCCAAGCGTTAAGGAGTTCCACCATCAGCTCAGCCCCACAATATGTTGATTGACTATCAGACGTAACAAAACGTCAACTCTTAATGTTGACGTTTTGTTACGTTCTAGTAAAGAAACACTATACGTGCCTTTTTAAATTTGAGGTATTCCCTCGATTACACCAAGATCCCATCATCAGATCCCAAAATGGAAAAAATGGGACCAACTAAAAAGTACACCCTCTAAGTAGGCGAAAAAAAAATTTCGATTCGGTCGACAAACGACTGAGATATGAGGTAACAAACATAAAAAAAAACATACAGTCGAATTGATAACCTCCTCCTTTTTTGAAGTCGGTTAAAAAACGGTACTGTAAAACGCAATCTATCGTAAATCTATTGTTGTAAATCGAAAAATAAAAACCATTCATTCCAAAAGTTGATGACGGGCGAATGATATACGATTTAAATTCGAGGAGCTCAATGGGGTATTAAAAAGCCGCAACAATAAACAGAAGAAATACTCGACACTCGTTCATCAAAAATATGAATATCGGATTTCATTCAATGCAAATTTAAAGTACTTGTAGCGACATCTATGATCAACCACTGTCACTACATTTCAACGCAACACGCTGACTCGGCTCGACGCGACTAGATGGCGCTATAGTCGAAGTATGGAAACTGAACCGCGATATAAGAGATTTAGAGCGGACTAACCACATATGAATAAACCAAGACGGTGATCATCGGACCTTGGTCCCCGGCCATAACACCCGGTCGGTAGGAAGCGCTTCCCTTTGCCTTCCTAACACAGTTGCGCCAAATACTGTTTGTTGGTACTAATATTAAAAAGTGGCGCGACCAGAAAGAAAGAGCGGCGTAGGACGTCCACCCACAAGTTGAACAGACGACCTTCTAAAGATCGCAGGACCAAACTGGATGCAGACCGCTTGTGATCGGTCGCTGTGAAAGACCGTGGAGGAGTCCTATGTTCAGCAATGGACGTCCTTTCGCTGATAATGATGATGACCAGGGATGTTTGACATGTTAATTTATTATTTACTAGTGCCTAAAATATAGAAAGGTACATTTTGTGTTAAAGTGTATTTATTTATACAAACTTAAATAATATTCACTACTACGTGGAGGATGAGTACGAAACTTGTCGCCAAGTGCTATTTTCAACCAGTCATGCCTATGTATATGTTACAGTCTAAAGCCATAACAAGTTAATAAGCTAACCGACCGGTAAAATCTATTCTATATTCTATACTATATATACTATATAATATTATAAAGCTGAAGAGTTTGTTTGTTTGTTTGTTTGTACGCGCTTATCTCAGAAACTACTGGCTCGATTTGAAAAAATATTTTTACGTTGGATAGTCCATTTATCGAGGAAGGCTTAAGGCTATATAACATAAAGATACGACTCATAAGACCACAGCAGCAATGAAAAATGTTGCGAAAACGGGAGAAAGATATTCCTTTTGAGAGCTTCTGCTGCGTACGCTGCGAAAACCGCTTAAGTTACACAAAAACAGGATTGTTCAGCATTAAAAGTTCTATAATAAAGTCCGCGACAGCATATGTCTATGTTTTATGTTTGACTTACTACAACCTTTTTTATGTTAATAAATTTGTAAAAAAATAATGCATTATTTTTAGAGGTGTATTATACACACAGGTATTTATTCTTATCAAAATAAATACATTCATCATCAAGAGCATTTCATTTAGAACCAAGTTGCCCTTTATATCATTTGATTTCAATAAATATCTTAGGAGCTATCACAGTTTTAACATAACTTCGCACCAAAATAATGTTCGCAGCTTAAGTACAACGTGCGCTTGCGCTAATCTATACTAATATTATAAAGCTGAAGAGTTTGTTTGTTTGTTAGTTTGTTTGTTTGTTTGAACGCGCTTATCTCAGGAACTGCTGGACCGATTTGAAAAAATATTTATGTGTTGGATAGCTTATTTATCGAGAAAGGCTTAAGCCTTATCCTTAAGGATATAAAACATGACGCTGCGACGGGAGGGGAGGGAGCAAACTCAAAACGCGCGGATGAAGTCGCGGGGGACCGCTAGTCTATACTAATATTATAAAGCTGAAGAGTTTGTTTGTTTGTTTGTTTGTTTGTTTGAACGCGCTAATCTCAAAAACTACTGGCCCGATTTGAAAAATTATTTTTACGTTGGATAGTCCATTTATCGAGGAAGGCTTTAGGCTATATAACATAAAGATACGACTCATAAGACCACAGCAGAAATAAAAATGTTGCGAAAACGGGAGAAAAATATTCCTTTTGAGAGCTTCCGCTGCATACGCTGCGGAAACCGCTTAAGTTACACAAAAATCATGTATGACAGGATTCTTCAGCATTAAGAGTTCTATAATAAAGTCCGCGACAGCATATGTCTATCTTTTATGGTTGACTTACTACAACTTTTTTTATGTTAATAAATTTGTAAAAAAATAATGCATTATTTTTAGAGGTGTATTATACACACAGGTATTTATTCTTATCAAAATAAATACATTCATCATCAAGAGCATTTCATTTAGAACCAAATTGCCCTTTATATCATTTGATTTCAATAAATATCTTAGGAGCTATCACAGTTTTAACATAACTCCGCACCAAAATAATGTTCGCAGCTTAAGTACAACGTGCGCTTGCGCTAATCTATACTAATATTATAAAGCTGAAGAGTTTGTTTGTTTGTTAGTTTGTTTGTTTGTTTGAACGCGCTTATCTCAGGAACTGCTGGACCGATTTGAAAAAATATTTATGTGTTGGATAGCTTATTTATCGAGAAAGGCTTAAGCCTTATCCTTAAGGATATAAAACATGACGCTGCGACGGGAGGGGAGGGAGCAAACTCAAAACGCGCGGATGAAGTCGCGGGGGACCGCTAGTCTATACTAATATTATAAAGCTGAAGAGTTTGTTTGTTTGTTTGTTTGTTTGTTTGTTTGTTTGAACGCGCTAA
The DNA here is from genome assembly GCA_963924145.1 of Pyrausta purpuralis. Lineage (NCBI taxonomy): Eukaryota > Metazoa > Arthropoda > Insecta > Lepidoptera > Crambidae > Pyrausta > Pyrausta purpuralis. Next base: position 22,223,328 of record OZ001649.1, read on the forward strand.
TCTCAAAAACTACTGGCCCGATTTGAAAAATTATTTTTACGTTGGATAGTCCATTTATCGAGGAAGGCTTTAGGCTATATAACATAAAGATACGACTCATAAGACCACAGCAGAAATGAAAAATGTTGCGAAAACGGGAGAAAAATATTCCTTTTGAGAGCTTCCGCTGCATACGCTGCGGAAACCGCTTAAGTTACACAAAAATCATGCATGACAGGATTGTTCAGCATTAAGAGTTCTATAATAAAGTCCGCGACAGCATATGTCTATCTTTTATGGTTGACTTATTACAACCTTTTTTATGTTAATAATTTTTTTAAAAAATAATGCATTATTTTTAGAGGTGTATTATACACACAGGTATTTATTCTTATCAAAATAAATACATTCATCATCACGAGCATTTCATTTAGAACCAAGTTGCCCTTTATATCATTTAATTTCAATGAATATCTTAGGAGCTGCTATCACATTTTTAACATAACTCCGCACCAAAATAATGTTCGCAGCTTAAGTACAACGTGCGCTTGCGCTAATATATTATAAAGCTAAACGCGCTTATCTCAGGAACTGCTTGACCGATTTGAAAAAATATTTCTGTGTTGGGTAGCTTATTTATCGAGAAAGGCTTTAGGATATAAAATATAACGCTGCGACGGGAGGGGAGGGAGCAAACTCAAAACGCGCGGACGAAGTCGCGGGGGACCGCTAGTTATATTATAAAGCTGAAGAGTTTGTTGGTTTGAACGCGCTTATCTCAGGAACTGCTGAACCGATTTGAAAAAATATTTCTGTGTTAGATAGTTTATTTATTGAGAAAGGCTTTAGGATATAAAACATGACGCTGCGACGGGAGGGGAGGGAGCAAACTCGAAACGCGCGGACGTAGTCGCGGGGGACCGCTAGTATATTATAAAGCTGAAGAGTTTGTTTGATTGAACGCGCTTATCTCTGGAACTGCTGGACCGATTTGAAAAAATATTTCTGTGTTGGATAGCTTATTTATCGAGAAAGGCTTTAGGATAAAAAACATGACGCTGCGACGGGAGGGGAGGGAGCAAACTCAAAACGCGCGGACGAAGTCGCGGGGGACCGCTAGTAATATTATAAAGCTGAAGAGTTTGTTTGTTTGAACGCGCTTATCTCAGGAACTGCTGGACCGATTTGAAAAAATTGTTTCTGTTTTGAATAGCTTATTTATCGAGAAAGGCTTTAGAGTCTAAAACATCACGCTGCGACGGGAGGGGAGGGAGCAAACTCAAAACGCGCGGACGAAGTCGCGGGGGCGGTCCCCCCTAGTTAGTCAATAAGCTTATTGACTAAGGTTAAGGTAAAAACCCTTATTGACTGATTTTTTCTCACAGAATCAGTGAATAAGGATACTGACTAATTTAAAGACCAGACATTCGGTCAATATAGGTTTTGAACAACGTGCCCAGCCAAACCTGATATGGACTGATTAGTTGTAACTGAGTGTGATTATAATTTAAGGAGTTTTCGATCCGATTTTAGAGGAGTCAAGGATTTTACGTTAAAATCCGAGTGTACGATTAAGGTCAATTGACCCAAGAATTCCTGGAGTCAGATTTTAAAACCGCTTTCGGCTTCTTCTGACGTATTGGATCAGTTAAAAGTGGGGGCTGGGGTGAAAGTTTGCTGGGTCCGCTAGTTATACTATAAAATATATCTCCAATACTGATGTAACTTTTATTCATAAGAATAAAGTTTTAGAAGCTCTTTTTTCAAGCAACCACTTAATAATTAAACTGAGATATCAAACACATATTATAACCTAGCTGTGTGCTTCGATACTATTTGATATTTGCTCATAAATAAGTACTTACTCTTGAAAAATCTTTAAGGTATCTTCTAGAGTCTGGCTGCAACTGATAATAATAAAATAATAATACCAAGGAATCAGATGTCATTATTTATTTGTAGCGTGACAATGATGTAGTGGACTGTCAGTGACAGCACCGCAGGCAGCAAGTACATCCCGACTGGTAAAGATCGAAATTCAATTGTTAGAGTCTCCACGGCGACCAAACGCTGCAAATCCTTTAAAGACCGCTGGTGCTCCTCGTCTGTTTTTGTAAAAATAAAATGTAATAGAGTAAGGAATTAGCATCTTGTTTACAATAAATGTTCATTCAAATGGCAGATGAAACATAAATGACTGACTAAAACAATCAATTTTTATGGTGTATCCAAACCGCCCGACACCGCTGCGGTATCAACGGCGTAGCTCGCTGCTTCACCCGCCTCGTCTGAGGCGGCGGCACACGCCGCATGCGACCCAATTTCAACATTCGCGTGAAAAACGCTACGCGTATCTCCTTAGACCCTTTTCACACTGCGACTTATAGCAGCGATGCAGTCGCAAAATGTCAACCTTTACACACTGCTCTACTTTTAGCATCGATGCAGTCGCGCGTTTTGAGAAAGCGCTTCTGCATCGGTCTTAAACATTAAGTTACCTTATTATACCGAAAACTTTTTTTAAGCGTTTATTGGTTAAAACCACTAAGTTTTCAATACAAAAGGACAATTTTAAAGTCTTTTAGTACTTTTACCCACCTAACTAAGCTAGCTAACTCACCTTGGGTAGAAACAAGAAGCTTACAAAGTCCTTTGCGGCATTGAGAGACCTCATTTTGGACATTTTGGCCGGCTTTTGACAAGATGAAGAAGGCAGCGCTGGCGTGTAGAACGAAATATATTTTATGAACATGCTCCCACAAAAAGAACTGAAAAAATTAGAACCCGTATTTTAACATTTCACCTAATTGATATAAAACACATTGACCGCGCAATTTATAATTTATGTGTGTTACAAGAAATGTATTAAAATTAAATTTAACGAATTCCAACAAGACTTTTTACATATTTTGTAGGAATTTAATAAAATTCTTGAAGAGTGGAAAACTCATCTCACCTTTTGTGTACTTAATACATCTTGTAATATTCGAATCGTGAAAATAATGAACTCCAAAGTCGCAGTAAAAAGTAAGAGAGTGCCCTGTAAAAGAAACTGTGTTTATTTCATCGAAACTCAATTAATAAAAAAAATGGAGTAAGACACAACAAAAATTTTATTTAAAAATACATGGAAATCTAAAATTTTGTAAGTATGTCCTAAATATAAAAATATATAGAGCAGCTACCTTATAGTGCACACAAACTTACTTGATGACCAAAACAATTTTTCAACTCGCGACTGCATTCCTTCAGCGTCCGGTACACCTTAGCCACGATACTCGATGCCCCATTCAGTGACGCAACATTATCAGATTTTAGAAGAGTGTTAGCCGTCTTCAAAACGTACCTTATTTGAGACACTAAAGTGTAATACGTCAGTATTTCCACAATTTGCTTAACTTCATATAATGTTTCAGCGGCGAGAAAGAAAAATAGCGATACTGTGGTCGTGTTTACTTCAAAATTGTTATTAATCAAAACCGTGATTAGAATTTTCAGAGATGTATACATTCTCATAACCACGACTACAGTTATACCCAAAATGCATCTTATTTTCAGTATATTCAATTGTGCTACATACGCTTTATCAAACTTCACTATTTCATGACATAACGATAGCCCAAATAGGAGATTTTTGAAACTTATTCCATTTTTTGGCCCGAAGTATACCACTACTGAGAGGCTGTGTATGGCGCCTAGATTGTGAAAAATAAACGCTGTGTAAAACACAGCAGGTCGATTAAGGAAAACGTCATTTATATTTCCTAAAAAACTATTGTAACATATAGAAATAGTTGAAACTAACTCAAAAATGATCATGATGATCACTAAACAGCGTTCCCTTCGGGTCATGAAGACAAAATCACGATGAATATTCAGATTCTTTTCAAAAGCAGACAAGAATTTTAATGCCCTAAAGTTTTGCATTCTGTTTCAATGTAGAAATATACTTTTTATCCTTCCTTTTAAATGAAAACTATAATACTAAGTTGCTATTTGAACGATTGCCTTCATTACATTAGATGTGGCGTAAGTACTCAAATATTTATATATTAAGTAACAATTTGAAAGTAAAGTACGTTAGTTGATTGTTTGATGTCATGCATGAGAAATGAGTATTGTAATTATTAATAAACTTTTGAGCTTCATAGTTTTGCCAAAGACTCGAACGAAGTATGGTCGAACCTCAATAACATGCGAAGGAGCTCGCCTCTATAACAAAATACCCTCGGACATAAAAAATATTGATGGGTACTACATGTTCAAGAGACGATTGGCTAATCACATCAAAAGTCATAGAGAGTGATCAACGTACCTAGTTGGTATGCTAATATTAGAAAGGATGATTGTGTTAAGGACTGTTGTTTGTGCGCGTTCTATAACTTACTTAATGATGACAATGACATTGAATGTAGTGCGACAACGACTACAATTGTATATTTAATTTAAGTTTTCATGTAAGTGGCTTAATGTTAGTCTTAATGAGAATAAATGTCTTTAAACCTAAACCTAAACTATTTCCAGTTTTATGGTGGACCTTCCACTCCTTTACCTTTTCATGGAGTTTGCTACTGTTCACATCGCTTCGTAAACTTCGACGACCCGTCTGGTGTACTGGTCGAGAAATCGCCTACTACGCAGCGGGTTGCGGGTTCGATCCCCGCACAATACAAACATTTGTGTGCATGAACATGTCTGTTTGTGTTGGTCTGGGTGTTTTCTATGTATATCGTGTAAGTATTTACAAACAAAAAGTATTTAAGTATTATATCCGTTGTCTGGCACCCATATCACAAGCTTTGAGTAGCTTACTTTGGGGCTGGATGGCGATGTGTGGGAATGTCTAAAGGATATTTATTTATTGAAACTTCTTAAAGTAGGTACACTCACACTACTGAGTGGACTGATTAGAAATTCCATCATTTACTGAAACGATTGAATTTCTAATCAGCCCATATCAGTTTTCACTAGGCGCGTTGGTCAAAACCTAAATTATCCAAGCAGTCACTAAGGGTTTGAAACCAACAACTTTAGTCAATAAGCTTATTGACTAATTTTGCCGGTCAATAAGCTGATTGGCTGGTTATGGGTTTTGATTGTAACATACATATACATTTAAGTATATTTAAAATTGTATGAGGGCGTAAGTTTCGAATTATGCTAGTCAATTTTTTGGGTTCCGTAGTTGAATGGCAAAAACGGAACCCTTATAGTTTCAGCAAGTCTGTCTGTCTGTCTGTCCGTCCATATGTTACAGCCACTTTATTCTGAAACTATTAGTATTACACAGTTGAAACTTAGTAGGTAGATGTATCCTGTTAACCGCTTTTACGATTCTCATACAAAAAATAAAATAAAATATATTAAACACATGAAACTAAAACTATTTTTTGAATTTGAATCTTTGTGATATAGTATTGTTTGCAGATGAAACTTCACTTATATTTAAAATTCCAAGAGGTGAAGGAAATTTTGACGATGTAAATAGTACTCTTTCACAAGTATTACATTGGTTTATTGTTCACAATATCCTTCTTAATGGAAGTAAAATTAAATGTGTAGGCCTTGTCAAAGAAACTAAGCTCAGCTGCTTTTGCTGTAAGAAAAATAAGACGTTTGACTGATGTAGAAACAGCTAGGTTAGTTTATTTTAGTTATTTCCATAGCTTGATGTCCTACGACCTTTTACTGTGGGGCGCGGATGCTGATATAGAATCAATTTTAATGTTACAAAAAGAGCCGTGCGAGCTATTTGTAGTCTTAAACCTCAAGATTCCTTACGAGAATTGTTCAAAAAAATTAGAATATTAACTCTAGCCTCTCAATATATTTACAAAATTTAATATATGTACGGAAAAATACATTTATTCACGAAACAGTCTGACATACACAAAAATAATACAAGGAATAAGGATAAGCTTGCTATTCCACAATTAAGGCTTCGATGGTAATTCTTTCATGGGGAAAGGGATAAATTTTTTCACCTCTAACTCTAGAACAATTTGTAAACTTACCGGTTAATAAATTTAAAACTGTTATTTAAGAAATCCTTATGACGAAAGGGTATTAAAAAGTAGATAATTATTTAAGAGATAATAATGTATGGACTTGCATGATCACTACAAACATTGTAAACCTTTTGAAAAGAGGCATTGCCAATAGTGACTGAGTTTGTTGCGCAGCTTCTTCTCAGCACTAGCCTACAATTGTCCAGAAGCTGCGGTAGGGTTTATATGGGGACATGTAAAAGTGCCCCCTTTGGGCACTTCTATTTTTACTATTTTCATAAATAAATGACTTTTTTTCATCAGCTTGGTTTGAACGAGATCGAACTAGCAGTTTCTGAGATAGAGTACATTTTCAATAAGCGCAAACATAACCTAAAATTAATCATACAAATACTATGAAAAACAAAGTTATATTTGCTGTCAACAAAATATTGTGGTATTTTACTAAGTGGATCAAATCAAATCAAATCATTTATTTGTAAAACATTGGTGACAGAATTCAGGTGGTACATATATGATAAGTAGTGCTCTATGTTTGGCCTATGAGTGGCGTACAAAATTTACAAACAAAAAAAAACATGCTAGTTGAATCACAGTATAAGTATGTCATAATAATTCAATGTCAATTTAAAAATAATAATAATATATATATATTTAACACAATTATCATGTCAAAATTATATTACAAAGTATCAGTCAAAAATTCGGATAATTTATAATATGATTTTCTTATCAAAATTGACAACAATTCCCTGCGAAATGTGTTCAAGCTGGCGTCTCTTAAGTTTTTTGGCAATTTGTTTTAAATTTTAGGAGCCATACAGTAAAAGCTTTTCCTCTTTAATGCGGTTTTACAAATTGGTGCGCTTAAAGTGTGTATATGACGTCTACTGGATAGAGTGGGAAACAGATGCAGATTTCTCTTGACAAAGACCGCCGTCTCGTAAATGTGGAGCGAGGGAACTGTTAATATTTTTAATTCCTTGAAGTGTGGTTTGCAGCTGTCCCTCCAATGCAAAGATTTTATAGCTCTGATGCATTTTTTTTGTGCTCTGAAAACTTGCAATTTATCAGTGCCATTGCCCCAGAAAATAATTCCGTATCTTAAAATGGATGAGATATATCCGTGGTAAGCTGTTAGTACCATTCCGAGATTTGCAACTCTTGTTAATTTCCTTATTGCATAAACAAATTTGTTGATACGTGTACGCAGCTCGTTTATATGCGTCGTCCATTTTGTTTGATAATCTATATGTATACCTAAGAACTTTGTGGAGTCAACTGATTCTACAATTTGGTTATTATATCGTATAGTCAAGTTAGGTGTTTGGGTATATTGTCGGAAGTGAATTATTTTAGTTTTTTCAATGTTTATGTTCAGATAATTCAAGTCAAGCCATTCAATCACAGTATTAAGAGTCTTGTTTATTTCATTTTCATATGTCAAAATATTTTCACATTTTATTAAGATTGTGCAGTCATCGGCAAATAAAGTCATAGGATATTTGATACATGTCGGCAAATCATTGATGTATATTATGAATAAGAGGGGACCGAGTATCGTTCCTTGTGGAACACCGTACTCTACATCTCTATATTGGGACTGATATTCTTTTTCTAGAGGCCTTTGTTCATTCATTTCAACGTTTTTGATAGTAGTGAGTTGCTTTCTATTACTAAGATACGATTCTATCAGATTCAGAGCAATTCCACGTATGCCATAGTGTTGAAGTTTATGTAACAGTAAATTGTGTTTGAAATAATCAAAAGCTTTAGACATGTCCATAAATACTGCACATATTTTTGTCTTTCATCTACAGAATCGGTTACAAGTTTTAATAAATTGTGTATGGCCATATTTGTGGATTTGTTTTGTCGAAAACCATATTGATGTGGGGTGAATACATTGTGTTTTTCAAAAAATGAATTAATTCTAGTGTATATTGCCCTTTCAAAGACTTTTGATAGTACAGGTATAAGAGCTATAGGTCTATAATTTGCTATATTGGTTCTGTCGCCTTTTTTAAAAATAGGCTTTATTATAGATGTCTTAAAAGCTTCAGGGAATATGCCCTGACTTAAGCATAAATTTATAATATGTGATAGAGCTGGGGCAAGATATTCAGCACAACATTTTATTGCTGCCGTGCATATATCATCATAGCCAACACTAGCTGTGTTTTTAAGAGACATTATTATATTACGAATTTCGAAACTGGATGTTTGTGTAAGAAAAATAGAGTTCATGTTTAATTGAGTTGAAATTTGAATTTTGTTAATTTTTGATGTCAATTTTGATGTGTTTTTAATTTAGTCAATAAAGTTATTGTTTAGTGCATTTACAATGTCAATGGGGTTAGATTCAATTTTGCCTTCGTTATAGACAGCTGTAATAGTTTCCCGTGGAAGATTATGTTTATTTCTATTAATGATAGCCCATGTAGCTTTAGACTTATTTTGTGATGAATTTAAAGTATAATTGTTTTGACTCTTTTGTGTCAAGATTATAATTTTTTTGAGCCGTTTTGTATAGTTTTGTAGTCGCTCTTTATTTTCTAAAGTTGGGGATTTCCTGCAGTGCCACAGCATTTTTCTTTTATTTTTGCTACACAACCTAATGCCTCGAGAAATCCATTTCTGCTTTTTTCTAGTTTTTATAGTTTTAAATTTCAAAGGAAAATATAGATTGTAGAACAGGTGTACTATCTCATAAAAGTAGTTGTATGCTTCATTATTGTCAGTTATTTTATAAAATTCAGAAAAGCTCAATCTGCCTATAGCATCATGGAATTTTTTCATATTATCTGCACATAAATCTCGTTTTTTAATGCGCCATTGGTTTATAAGTATTCTTTTATTAACTAGGCATTTTAACAGTTTCGCTGTATGATCTGATAAATTAAGATCTAATACCTGTGACTTACAGTGCCAAATGTTAGTTGCAAAGTTATCTATACATGTTCCACTGCTAGGTCTAGTTAGCTCATTAATCTGTAACCTGAGATTATAATTATGTAGTAGGTACGTTCTCAAACTCTAAACACATTTTATTCTTGTTCAAAATATTGATATTAAAGTCTCCACATAGTATATATTTTTTTGTTTTTATAATGACACAGATAGTCAAGCAATTGAGTCATTTTTCTAAAAATAGATCGAAATCAGAACTTGGCGGTCTGTACACACATATAACAACTATATTAGATAATGTAAGCTCTATAGCACAGCATTCTATTACACTTTTAATGCAATATTTACTTAAATTAACGGCTCTATATTCGTGTTCTCTGCGAACTAGAATGCAAGAGCCTCCTCTCCGTCTATCTCTAGAGCAATATCCGACCAATTTGAAGTTACATAATGATACATTGATTGTATCATCATTAAGCATGAAGTGTTCCGTTATACATATAACATCTAAATCACACCCGGAAGAATACAATTCTTCTATATGAATAGATAGCTGATTTATTTTGTTAAGTAGGCCACAGATATTCTGGTGAAATATGTTTATATAATCATGGGAATGAATATTTACATTATTTTGGAACTGTTTGTTTTGGACCATGCTATTATATTTCTTTGGATCGAAAGGAACGAAAGGAATTACGTTCCTCAGACTCAATTACAGATTTCTGAGGGGTCACTAATTTTGGGTTAGAAAAGTTCTCCCCCTGGTCAAAAATGCCGTTTTAACAGTTGTAATAAATTTATTCATGTCATACAAGATAAGTTTTTGGCCTCGCATGTTGATTTTACCAGAATAGCTAGAGAACATATCATATGAGTAATTTAAATTTCTATTTGAGTCTAATATATAGCAGTATTCATATTTTAAGTTATCAAAGTATAATAATTCATTGAATGTTTCTATCCTTTGATTGTAAATATTAGCCTGGTGGAGTAGTTTAAACGTAGGTAAGCAAAGTATAGCATTTGTGTGTTGCACAGATAGTAGTTCCTTACGTAATTGTTCAACAATTTTTTTATAATTTTTTGATACACTAAAATCAGTTTCCCCTAAAAATAATATACAGTAATCTTGATAGGTATAGTTAACAAGTTTCCTATTAATTCTGTTTATCAGTTGATGTATGTTGGCCCCAGGCATTCGATAGTGACACATATAATAATCTTTGAAATTTGCTGTTACTGCCCTCGCTAGTTCACTGCGGCGAGTGTTGCTAATAATGCATATTTTGGTGTTTCCAACTAACTTTTTCTAAGGCGACATCTTGCGGTCACCCGTATATTGTTGTTGTTTCTTCGAAGCCATAGCGGTTTAGTTTCAAGGATCCTTGTTATGACAGCACTTTGGTAATGAGTGACCTCTAATGTGGAGTAGTCGCAACAAGTCATAGATCCTCCTACTTAGTTATTGGTAAAGAGCGACCTCTATCGTCGAGTAGTTATACTAGATATTCGTTGTTGTCCCAATATACCAGTAGGTGGCGGGCGATACGTGTTCGTGTGCTAAGTAATGTTTAGTAGCTTTCAGCGTCCTCTTGTGGGGAGTAGCGTAATAATGTTCATAGACACCATGATTCATCAGCTTTCGTTTGTTGACAATTTAAATCAGTAACGTTCCACAAAATATTTAACTTGGATTTACTTCGTTTTTCACAGAGTTTTTCTCGTTAATTGTTGTTGATGGCATCGATAAGATAGCAAAGCAGTAAAGTATGTCCGAATAATTATAATTATACACTGTTTAGTCACATAATATTGTATAACAACACTGAACTTATTTTGATTTATTGCACTGAGGTCTCTTCATTTATAGTCTAGATAACACTTGTAGCTCTTCATTGTCACTAGATTAATTATGTGATTAATAATTTAGTCATTTTATTGCACTTTTAAAGTATTTACGATTTTTTAAACATGGATTCGATGTTAACCATGGCGACAGCGCCATCTAGTCGCCACCTATGAAGGAAGTAAGTGGATTCCCAAATTCAGTTAAAGTTGGCAGTAAAAACCCTCAGTACGCAAGACCGACTCGCACTTGGCCGGTTTTGAACGAATCTTCTACTAAACAACTACTAACAACATCGACATTGCTATTTTACTCTATTAAATGGTGATTGATGTTGCATCCCCAGGTACACCGATTTTTATTCACACTTGTGCTCGGCAAGCCACAATATAATTGGACAAACCGACTTATCTACTTTGATAAAATGCTTCTTTATTTTTAAAATTCAGTTTTATTTAATTAATTACTATTAATTTTAGTTATGGCCTTATAACACCTAGATACTTAATCCATTTAAATAAAAGATAGTCGTATTAGTTACACTATTTTGACGAGGGCCTCACCTTCCGGGACCACTATGATTACATAATCTCAAAGTGCAATCAACTCCTCCTACACTAAGGACTTCGAAGACCAATCGTCGTTCACTCTACTCTACTTCTGCTTGGTGAGAAGCATCCTAGAGTGCGGCTCAGTGATATGGTCACCTTACTATGAAGTCCACTCCAACAAGATCGAAAAGGTTGAAAAGAGGTTTCTACGCATACTCTCCTATAAGCTTGTCACAGTCACTCCCGGCTAGTGTGGACAAAGGGTGTTTAAAAGGTATATTCAAATGAAATAAAGAAATCCGGGTATAGCATTTGGCAACAAAAGTTTATTCAAATTTGCTATTACCTTTTAACACCTTCAAAAAAATCAAATAGAAAATTTAATAGCTCAGAATTCAGAAGAGACTAGGTTAGGTTCTAATTTAGTTATCTATACTATTACAAATCTTTATGTTCACAATTTTCTAATTAAATAAAGATAAACCACCAATTTAAGTTTTTAATTTCCTAATTGATTCCATAATTTATCCTCAAAGGGATTCCAAAGTTATGCTTAAATTAATAGCTAAATTATCCCACTTTTCACTAAAGTTAAAGTAAATACAAGGAAAACCAACCTTAGATTTCAATGGAGGTTACCATTTCAAATCTTTGTTGCATCAAACTACAAACAACTCTGCAACGTTACCCAAAAATTTCACCGATACCGATCCATCCTCAAAACAGCAGGCAAGAAGCAAATCAATCCATCAGGAAAATCTGACTTCAAAATAATCCAAATGAGGTCTCAGTAAGGTTTTAGTAAGGTCACTGAAAAGAATTTACAAAATGTCAGTTCAACGCACAAACCAAATTAAAAGTTGAAAAAAACACTTACTTTTCATAATAAATATTTACCTGAGGTTACAACATGATCACCAAATTGTGACTGTTCAACTTACAGACACATATCAAAAGCGAAACCTAGAAATAAAAGAAAGTTCTAGTTAACCACAATTTTTTTTTCTAAGTGAGGGTGAGCATACTTTTCATCACCCTTTTTATGAAATCTTTAATAAACCAATTAAATACCTGCAACAGCTGGCTCGCCATATAATTTCTGAATTAATTACTAAACATTTATGCTATTTTTCTATTTGAGACCTGAAATGATAAAAATTACAACTCTCAATACAATATGCCCAGATGTAGGTAGGCTACATTTTCTTTACAAGGATTTCCAAAGGAGTTTCCCAAAATACTTACCATTTTTCAGTCATTTATATCAAATCATTTTCGAAATTAATTCATCCAAATTGACATGTTGGCGGCGTCTGAAACGATAAAAAGAACCATGTGCTTAGACTCTAAGAAATGTCTCGCAATAAACAAAAATCAACGCAAACCTTTCTGCAGATACTTACCAGGAATAACTATCAAACTACAAAATAAATGGGACGTGCCCCGTTAACAAAATTATTACTTTTTTACATATTAACACACGTTCCACTCCGACGCACGACCAACAGTGGCGGAACCGAAAAAAATAGCAGCTGTCACACTTGACAAATGTCGGTGTCAGCATCTCTCATATCTATGCCAAAATATGGACTGAAGTCCTACATCCGTTTAGCTTTTCGTTTCACGCGAACTAAGACAAAAATATACAACGTTACAAGCTAAGCCTGGGCCGCAGTTGTAGATCCTACTCTGCAAGACTCGATCACTTCAAAATGACGTCTCTCGCTTGCCACCGCCAATGCAATAGATAACATGCCTGCATAAAATCACTCTTTCTAATATTGAGTCAGAGTAGTATAAAATTAAGAAAGCTGGCCCACGGTTCCCTGTGAAAGGATCTGGGGTCGTCAGGAACTTAAACACCTGATACGGCGGCCAATGGGGGGTAATCAGTCCTTGAAAGAAATGATTACGTCAACGCCATCTACCCAAACCATATTGCAACAGTAGATGTCGCCCGAGAGAATTAATTGCACGGTAGAAGAAGAAAAAGAGAATTAATTGGAACGGTAAGAGCGTTGGCCCGGGTCGCCAGAAGTCGAGGGATCGGAAATTTTGGTTTCTTATTTAATCTTATAATAGTTAAAATGAATGTATTTATTTTGATAAGAATAAATACCTGTGTGTATAATTCACCTCTAAAAATGATGCATTATTTTTTTACAAATTTATTAACATAAAAAAGGTTGTAGTAAGTCAACCATAAAAGATAGACATATGCTGTCGCGGACTTTATCATAGAACTCTTAATGCTGAACAATCCTGTCATACATGATTTTTGTGTGACTTAAGCGGTTTCCGCAGCGTATACAGCGGAAGCTCTGAAAAGGAATATCTTTCTCCCGTTTTCGCAACATTTTTCATTTCTGCTGTGGTCTTATGAGTCGTATCTTTATGTTATATAGCCTAAAGCCTTCCTCGATAAATGGACTATCCAACGTTAAAAAAAATTTTCAAATCGGGCCAGTAGTTTTTGAGATTAGCGCGTTCAAACAAACAAACAAACAAACAAACAAACAAACAAACTCTTCAGCTTTATAATATTAGTATAGATGCGATATTAAAATGAAGTGGGGTGATAAAGAGTACCGAATCGCTGTGATTGAGTTACACAAACTTACTGTAGAGCCAAATGCAATTTTTAAAACTCTCCATACGCTTGGTATTAGTCAAATGTTTGTGTATCGGGTACTATCAATAGGTACAATGAGACCTCTTCTGTTTGTGACAGAAAAAGATCTGGCCGTATACGTAGTGTAAGTACGAAAAAAATGGTCAAAGCAGTAAGGGAAAGAATTCGCAGAAATCCTGTCCGAAAGCAAAAGATTTTATCTCGGAAGATGAAGATAGCACCCACAACCATGTCGCGTATTTTAAAAGATGACTTAGGACTTGCAGCCTATAAGAGACGCACTGGTCATTTTTAACTGATAATTTTAAAAATAATAGGGTGGTAAAATCGATAAAAATACTGAAGCGGTACGCAAAGTGAGGTCACAGAATTTTTTTGTTTACGGATGAGAAAATCTTTACAATTAAGCAACATTTTAACAAACAAAATGACCGTATTTATGCTCAAACCTTTAAGGAAGCTTCCCAATTAGTCGGCAGAGTGCAACGTGGGCATTACCCGACATCAGTGATGGTTTGGTGGGGTGTTAGCTATGAAGGAGTGACTGAGCCATATTTTTGTCAAAAAGGTATCAAAACATCGGTACAAGTGCATCAAGATACCATTCTTGAGAAGGTAGTCTTGTCTCCACTTAATCTTGGTTAGAAACGAACGTTTCGGACTTCATCAGAGCTGAAGACTGACCGTCGTCAATTCCCGATCTTAATCCGCTGGATTATGATTATTGTCAGTTTTAGAGTGTACGGTTTGCACTAAACGCCATGATAATTTAGAGTCCCTAAAACAATCCGTATGGATTGGCAGTGAAGATTTTTCCCATGGAAAGAGTGCGTGCTTTTATTGATAACTGGCCCCAACGTTTAAAGGACTGTTTTGCAGCCAATGGAGACCACTTCGAATAAGCTTTGTATATTTAAAATTGTTTTAAGTTTATGTACAAAATTAACACACTGTAAAATTATAAATATTATTTGCATTATTTTTTTTCTTTGTGACAATATTTATAGCAAGACTAGGTATTCTGACGTAGAGACTTTTATCAAAATTGGTTCAGTAGTTTTTGAGATATGGGAAAAAACAAATACTATGGAATTAAAAATATATGTACAAACTTTATTGACGCCTTCAAAAACTATATAAAAAGCTATAATATCAATTTCGTCATCTGCATAGGAGCAACTAATTCATTTAGAGTCTTTGATGATGTGCGTGGACGGTTCCGTCTGTTGCTGTCCTTCCGCTTGGCATAAACGTATGACGTAATTATCTGCTCATAATTGATTGTAATGTACAATAAAACCAAATTGCAAATATGCCGTATTTTTACCTTTATATGTTTTTATTGAAAGCGGTAAAAAAGGTAGAACAAATATTTTTCATTCCATAGTATTGATTTTGCCCATATCTCATAAACTACTGAACCGATTTGAATAATACTTATACAAGTCCCAAAGTTTGATTATATTTAATTAATTGATTGATGAAAAAATAATAATCTCGACACAACATCTTGTTTCCAACTTATTTGTGAAATAAGTAATATAGTAATATTGGATACCACTCGCATACATTGCACTGATCCTTGAGTGAGTAGCTAATGCACATGTGTTATGGAAATAAGACACAACGGTGGTACCATAACACTCAGACTCAATCACAAAATTTTACAATTACACAAATATCAAACATAAGAACAAACATACAGTTGCCAGATTTATCACTCTTATGTGGACGCCTAAACCAATCATTATACTTAAATATGACCTGATGAAAAAGACGTCAATAAAATACAGGGCCAATTGAAAATCTCTTTTTTTGATGGCATTTCAAAACTCGCAGAAAATTGTATGAGCTTTGATGTCATAAAACAAGATTTCATGTCGCTAGGACGCATAGTTTCAAATTTATTTGCAAATAACCTAAAAAAATACTTTTAAACCTTTCCCCTCCTCCAAGCGCAAGGGGTACGGGCTGGGACTTTTCGTATGTTAACCTCCTAACGAGGGCAAATAATGATATGAAGTCAAAAATTGTGTTCCAAGCAATTCCCTCTAGTATCCTTCCTTGACTGAACTACCTTGTTATGTGCATCGATGCTATTTGTTATTTGCTTGTCATTAAATACCTACTCTTCAGAAAGTCTAAAAAAGGTATCTTCTTGAATCTAGCTGCAACTGATAACAATAAAATAATAATACCAAGGAATCAGATGTCATTATTTATTTGTAGCGTGACAATGATGTAGTGGACCGTCAGCGACAGCACCGCAGGCAGCAAGTACATCCCGACTGGTAAAGATCGAAATTCAATTGTTAGAGGCTCCACGGCGACCAAACGCTGCAAATCCTTTAAGGACCGCTGGTGCTCCTCGTTTGTTTTTGTATGTAACTTTAAATGTAACGAGGCATATAATTACAATAAATTTGATTCAAGGCCGCATTTTTCAAATGCCAGGTAAAACATAAATGACTGACAAAATATACAAGAACAGTTTTTTTTTTAAATGTGATCAATTGATACAATGTATTATTGTCTTAATTTCATTTCTTCTAATTTTATTTGCTTTAATAATCTCTTAATATTACGCACATATGAAATAGTATTTATTTACACTATAGCTCATTTAATCTTTTAATTACATGTTTTAATTTTTAAATGAATAAATGTTGGTGTAATCTAGGTTAGGCTAAGTTTAATCGACGCGCGAAGGCGAGCGAACGAAGTGAGAGTGCCGCACCGGCACTGATGCGCCATCAGCAGCATTCGCCGCATGCGACTCAATTCAATCGTTTTCGTGAATAACCGCTTCTCCGTAAACGCACTCACACAACGCCATGTGATTAAGTGCGGACCGCGCCACTCAATGCCACGCACGACGCCCCGCGTCTCCTTAAACGAGGCCCTATTTCGAAGAATATTTATTTTCTGTGTATCAAAAATCAGGCCTTATAATTAATCATTTGTTTTGTGTTCTTTTAACTATACATACTGCGCCAAACAATAGCCATGGAATCAGAAAGAGATTTTTTTTAAATTAACTGATTCTTTTTGCCTATTTTGCAGCTAAATAGGTTATAACTTTAAACAGGGTTACAGGGAAAGTCGTACAAAATATTGGTATCCTAAACTTAACCGTTATGGAGATATTGAAATTTTAAGATTTTTAGAAAAATCCTTTATCTATGGGCTATTCTATCGATTTTTTGCGATTTCTGCGATTTATACGATACTAGGGTCCGGTTTTTTATGTGTACAGTTAGAAGACATGTCATTGAATAAAAAAGATCAACAAAAACTGAACCCTCTACTAACAGCTTAGTAAAACTGCTCGACAACCGCTGGAATTAAATTTTTTTTACTAAGCATTCCTAATTTGAAAGGCCTCTATTGAAAAAAAAATTATGGAATTTATTGTGCAAGTAATTGTAAAAACTTCCACGTCCTTTTAACTATTCAAAAAGGCATAACACTTGCTATTAAATCGGCAAAACATTGACCAAATAACAGTTAAGGTTGCCACCTTAAGTTGCCGTAAGTTGCCACCACCGTAGGTTGCCGTGGGTTCATTTTAGTTAAAGGTAAAAATAGCTAAAATACGTAAATAAAACAAAAAAGAACATAGTAATTTTAAAATTCATGTTCTACATGGATTACTACACTTATTTAGGGAAAATCTTCTTTGTGACCCTTTTGGCCTTTTTTTTGTTCAGGTTACCTTTTTGTGATAATTTATGATGCCATCCTGATCAAATTTGGCAATTTCTATGTATTTTTTTGTTTTATTTACGTATTTTAGCTATTCTTACTTGAAACTAAACTTCTTACTTCAGTTCGCGTGCGGTGCTCGTCCAGTGTGCTCGTACGCTAGCTTTAGTAAACCCGTTCAGTTATTTACCGTGATTAGTGATGTAGATCATATCGGTATCGAACATTGATAAAGGTTCGTGTCTGATCAAATGGATAAATATTTGACAAAATCACCCTCTTCAAGCAGTCTAAATTCCAAAAGGCCAGCTGATAATTCGAATGATGATTGGCGTGCCCCCAAGCGGTACGCAGCTCGCAAAATGACCCAGCTAAATAATACTAGTGCCATAGGTCATGAAAACCGGTTCCAAAGCCTTCCTCTGGAGGGCGATGCAGCAAATGATGGAGAGGTACACCTCCGGGACGCTTCTTCCATCATCAAGAAGCCTGTTCACATCCCACCAATCATACTTCAAGTGCAAAAAGACTGGACCCATGAGGTAATCAAAAGTACTGTCGGCAAGTTTAGCAAACGCTTCCACTTGCAGTATAGAAATGGCAGCAAGGTTGCCGTACTTTGTCATACAGTTGAAGATCACCAGGCTGTAAAAGATGGTTTACGCCAAGAAGGCAGCTCTTTCTTAACATACACTAGGAAAGACGAAAAAACACATAAAGTAGTCCTCAAGGGCCTGCCAGCTTACGTGGAAGACACACTGCCTGATGAGTTAGAAAAACTAGGCTATAAAATTACTTCTATAAAAAGGCTGAAATCGAAACACCCCGGCGACCGTACCTGCCCACCGCTCCTGGTACAATTATCTCCAGGTGCAGACATTGCAAAGTTTCGCCAGATCAAGTATCTCTGCAATTGTGTGATCAAAATTGAAAAATTCAAACCTAATCGAAGCCTGGGTACCCAATGCTTCAGATGTCAGGAGTTTGGGCACTCATCACTTAATTGTAACATGCCAGCGCGTTGCGTTAAATGTACTGGGCTACACAAATCTTCCGACTGCCTCAAAAAAGATCGCAGCACCCCAGCTCAATGTTGCAACTGCGACGGCAACCACCCAGCCAACTACAGTAACTGCAGTGCAAGACTCGCTTACCTACAAAGACTTCAAAAGAAAAAGGAAGCTGAACGTAAACCACCAACGATTCCCCTTTTGCTACCAAAACTCCCTCGAAAACCCGCCGTCCCATCGCAGTCCTGGACTGCGATAGTGTCTTCTGGAGCTGTTGTAGAGTCCACGGATCCCGTCAACAATCAAGCTTTCACCGCCACCTCTGCAACGGACAATCCAATCTCAGGTGATCCTGCAATTGAAGAGATGTTAAATATTCTTTTGGCTTTAAGGAAGGTCAAATCCCAATTCTTATTATGTAAAACCCAGTTGGAGAAAGTGACACTTGTACTTACCCAACTTGGTCACTATGTCTAGCTTCCCTGGTGTGCGTCTGCTCTCATGGAATGCCGATGGGCTGCGTTCTAAAATCCAAGAACTATTCTACTTACTTGAATCCGTACCTGCTGATGTAATCGCCATCTCCGAAACGCGATTAAAACCTAACATACCCCTCCTCACTCCGGGCTACACTTGCTATCGTCAGGATAAACTTTCGTGTGGCAAAGGTCAGGGCGTTGCCATTCTAGTCAGAGACACAATTGAACATCACTTTATACAAAATCGTAAAACTACAAACATCGAAGCAGTCGGTATTACTCTCAAACTGGCAGGTGTTGAACATGCTATATTTAGTATTTACCAATCACCGAATTTACCATTATTGTGTAGTGACCTCGATTTATTGTTTGGGCTGCTTTCTCATACCATTATTGCCGGTGACTTCAATGCTAATCACAAGCACTGGTTTAGCAGTTACACTAACACTCGGGGCAGAACTTTATTTCGGCACATGTTGCATAATGATTTTGTCATTCACGCACCTGACAAACCAACGCAGGTAAACTATTCCGCGTTTCATAAAGCGACTAGCCCTGACCTAGTTCTTTCTCGAAATGTTACCGGCATAAGTGACATTCGTGTACTGGTGGCACTTTCATCTAATCATTATCCATTGTACTTCAGTGTTGGAGGTAGTCTGAAATATAAAGAAACAAAGCGTCGCTTTTGCTATAACAAGGCAAACTGGGATCTCTATCGGACCATTCTTGATACTCATATCTATCTGTCTTCATCGACTTTTAAATCTATTGACGAGGTAGATCTGGCAGTAGGCTACCTTCAAAACACCATTCTTAGGGCCCGAGATGCTACGGTGCCAACATGTGAGGTGAGTGGCCCCAGTAGATATAAATTACCAAGTCACGTAAAGCGTCTAATCAAATATAAAAATTACCTTCGTCGCATAGATGCGGGTCTGCCTTGTTCAGTTATGAAAAGACAGGTTCGGTATTCAATTAACACCCTTCGTACTCAGATAGCCTTTTTCATTAAGTTACATAAGGACAAGATCTGGAACGATAAACTTGGCAAAGTCGACAATCCTAGCAATGACATTTGGCGTTTAACTAAGTCGCTTAAGCCTAAAGCTCAAAATATACCACCTTTGAAACATGCCGACGGCTCCCTATCGACAGATAAAAAACAGCAGTGTGAATTATTGGCTTCTGCTTTTCTCAGTAACATGAAACTTACCGTTGACTGGTCTAGCGCTGAAATTGATGATGTCATCCAAACCTCACTGCAAACTGTTGAAGATTATCAAATTACTAATCTTGAAAGACCTGTACGACCGCTAGAGATACGTAAAGCATTGATGACTTTAAAACCGCGTAAATCGCCGGGACTAGATGGTATCACTAATGTGTTGCTAAAAAATGTATCACAGAAAACGGTCGTGTTTATTACTAAAATTTTTAATGGTTGTTTTTACTTGGGCTACTTCCCTAAAGCTTGGAAGACGGCGAAAGTGATTGCTCTTAAGAAACCGGGAAAAGATGATTCTATCCCTACGAATTATCGTCCAATTAGCTTATTACCATCCCTAGGAAAGCTTTTCGAAAAAGTAATATATACTCGCTTACTGATGGCATCCAACCACTTACTCATTAATGAACAATTTGGCTTTCGTTCATCACATTCCACTACACATCAACTTGCTAGAGTATCTGAACATGTCTCACACCATCTTAATTTATGCCAATCTACTGGCTTATTCTTGCTCGACATCGAAAAAGCATTCGACACCGTATGGCATGACGGTCTCCTTCATAAATTAGTAAAACTGAACATACCAGGTAATTTAATCAAACTAGTCAAATCTTATTTGTCACACCGCCAGTTCATTGTTGCCTTAGATGATGAAATCAGGTCATCATGTCAAGCCATTCCCGCAGGAGTCCCTCAGGGGTCTATCTTGGGACCATATTTGTTTATTTTGTACCTGAATGATATACCTGTTCAGCCACGAACGAGCCTCGCCTGTTTTGCTGACGACACGGCCTCTTACACTTCGTCAAAGGACGTGGATCTCATTATAAGCCGCCTCCAACTTGCTATTGATAAACTTGGTTCATACTTCACTAAATGGAAACTCAAATTGAACGCCGCAAAAACTGAAGCGATCCTATTCACCCGACAGCGTCAAGCTCTAAAGCGAACGCTCAGTATTTCAGGCCTCCAGATTCCCTGGAGTAGTGCGGTCAGATACCTCGGTGTTAGAATGGACACAAAACTTAACTGGTCCAAGCATATTGCGGACTTAAGAGTCAAAGGTGCTCAAGCGCTAGGTGCGTTGAGTCCAATACTGAACCGTAAAAGCAAACTAAGCCCTAAAACCAAGCTCAGAATTTATACCACTCTTGTCAGACCGTGTATAACGTACGCCTGCCCAGTCTGGAGCAGTACTTGCTTAACAAACTTTCAATTACTTCAAGTAATCCAAAATAAAGCTTTAAAAATTTCATTTAACACCAGATTTAAAACTAACTTAATTAAATTGCAGTATAAAATTAAACTCCCTTCGCTTATGCAATATATTTTAAAATTAACTAAAAACTTTTACACTAAAATCACTTATAACAAAAATCAATTAATATCTAAAGTATGTATAACTAAGAAATTCGACTTACCTTACATCGATAAGTACGGAACATATCGCCTTCCGCATCACTATCTTTTGTTCCCGCCTGATACGTCACACGGACCGGTGACAATGAGCCGGCGCACAACCAGTTTACCGATGCCTCGCGCGAGCGACGCGATCTCCCCTCCGTCGCCTGTCTCGTAACACGAGCGGGGGACGGGGGAGCTCATGTTCTTACTGGACATGACTTTGCTTTGATTACACCTCTAAGTACGGTAATAGTATTTTGTTTCGGTGTATTCATACCCACTACTATTTTGTTATAATGAAGCAATAAGCATTAATTACTACAATAATTTTGCACTTTTATATAATACAAAACGTATTAATTTGTGTACTATAACCGTTTTAATAAACTCAAAATAATTATGTAATTAAACTTTGAAAGGTGACTGTTTCTAGCCTCATAAAGTAGTCTATAAGATTTGTAATTGTATGACCGTATAATTAAGTTATGCAATGTAATAACTTTTAATGATAATAAAGAATTTTGAAATGAAAAATGATGACTTGAAACTAAAAATTAACCTACTAACAGTTTAACTGATATTTGGTCAATGTTTTGCCGATTTAATGCCAAGTGTTATACCTTTTGAACAGCTAAAAAGATGTAAAACTTTTTACCATTACTTGCACAATAAGTTTGATAATTTTTTTTTTCAATAGACGCCATTAAAAATAGAAACAATTAGTAAAAAAAAAATCCAGCTGTTATCGAGCAGTTTTACTAAGCTGTTAGTAGAGGGTTCCATTTTTGTTTATCATTTTTATTAAATGACACGTCTTCTAACACAGATTATATTTATTAATAACAAACAAGAAAAAATTAAACTAGGACATGCAACATAAAAAAATAACTTAGTTTTAATACCTATTCAAAAACGAAACCATTTCCTTGCGGCAAGGAGGCTATGATGCTGGCTGCGTTGCCGCGTTGGATAGCTATGCTGATCCTTTGGGCTAGGAACCAGCCAGCTTTATTATTGGCTGTTAAAGAATTTAATTTTGGCGCAATTTTTCTAAACAGCAATTTAGCAGAGGGTCCCCACGGCCCAAATGTTTCAACGCCAAACGGCGCAAACACATAATCACTTGCAAGTGAAACGTACTTGCGACGCTTGGCGTTTTCAGCCAACTCCACTGCTGCTCCAGCTTTAAGGGCTGATTCTCTGAGATGGGAAGGGGCCAAAGTATCGACACAAGTTGCATCCCAAACTAAGGCCCGACCCCATTCCCAGGGAATTAGCGTTAGGCCATCGGGTCTCTTGCCATCATCACGGACCAAACCACGTGGTTCCAACGTGGAAGGAACATTAATGGTCGCAAGAGCTCTTCTGATGGCGTCATTAAGGGTAGCGTGACGGGCGAGACGCCCAGCGCTTTGCTGGCAACAAAGGCAGTGGAGACCAAATTTATCAACCTCCTTGCCACATGGACTCGTAAAAATTTTACATATAGGGGTACCAAGGCGGAGACCCACACACACCCGGAAAGACTCACTATCGAAAAGAGTGCCCAAATTTTTCGACGGTAAAGCATGAAGCCAATGGCCAGAATCTTTGCAGGAAACTGCCAAGAGCCTTGCGCGACCACTGTCACTGACAGAATTTTGAAGTAAATAATTGAAGGTCTCTCTCGCAAGAGGGACATCCCAAAGTTTTTGCTGGTGACGTTCCTTTGGGATGTCTTCTCTAGGACAGAGGCCTTGCCAAAACTCCTCCGCCTCTCTCACCTCAGAAAGTTGGCGAGGATGTTCAAAGATTTTTCCGGCTAAAACGGAAGTGCTATGCAAAGAGGAGAGAAAAGCGGGGAGGGCTATACTAGAAATTTGGCGAATTCCGATACCACCAAAACGAATAGGAAGCGAAGCCTGAGCCCAAGAATTATTATCGAAATGTAAATTTAAAATTTTTTCCAAACTATTTTTAAGGGTGGTGTCAAATAGTTTTAAATAATTATTTTTTTTTCAGATAGGACTAGCACGTAAGAAATATGTAAATTTAGGCACAAAAAGACACGATTTAAGAATAGTAAATGCAATGTGTGAATTTAGGTGTTCTAATCTAGGGGCTGAAAGGGTGAAATCATTTATTTTTTTATCTAGAAAAGGTTCGATGCTGGGATCAAGAAGAGGGGCACCCAGGAGGCAAAGCGATTCAGAATTCAGAATTTTGATGTTAGGAGCAAGGGAATTGAATTTATCAATGATTGCCTGACGGGAACCAGACGAAACGTGATCATTAATAAAAAGTTCACATTTTGAAAGGTTCAGTTCCAAGCCTAATTTCTTAAATCCTTCTATAATCTGGACAAGGTCTTGGAAAACAACATCTGCTTTGACTCCAAAGGACCCGTCATCCAGATACCAGGCATTGAATTTAGAATTTAACCTTTAACTGGTGACAAGCGGTCTCACAGGCCGAGCGGCATCAGTAAAACTTCATTTCAACCCCTTTCCCGCGCTTCCTATGCTTAAGCGCCTGAGTAGCTTCGATTTTAGTTGCGTCTATGCCGTTGCGGGGGATTATTGCGTCGGACAGGCCCAAATCGGTAAGTAACATGGATGTAAAGTTTGGCAGCGGCCTCTTAGACCTTATGTCACCACTTACGTAACTTTTTAACATATTTTTGTTGTATTGTTTTTTTCGTTTTTGACAGCTGTTATTTGCAATGAATAATTCTAAACCTCCGAAAAAGAAGCGAATGGAGTCGGGGGCTAGGAATGTAGTGCCAAGCACTAGTAAACAGATTCCATTGGCCGCAAATTCTAAATTTGATCGTCAAATTGAAGAATGGCTAATACAGGACGACTCAAGTAGATCGGAAGCCGAAGATATTCCCGAAAATTATATCCTGGAGCAAAGTGATCATAACTCTGAAAGAGAAAAAAGTGCCTCTGAAGACGAAGAACCGGTAATGCCCCAAGCTACGAGGCAGGAGTCGATTCAAGAAAATCAATCTTCAGAAAATTAAACGATGTTGATATAAGTACAGTAAATGCACATGTTTTGTATCAAGCTGATGGTGCCCATGATATTGATCGAGGACTGTTCATCAAAATATTGGCCAGGAACGCGGTTTTAGAACACATTAAGCGTAGAGTTTATAATACTCAAATTCCGCGCGATATACGAATCAAATTGGCGCGTATTTTGGGTTCTTTTTTGCCACCTGAACCACAAAACCCCGACAACATGCCAAAAATACGCAAAACCTGTACCACTTGTCCTTCTAAGTTAAATCGCAAATCAAATTATCAATGTAATTCGCGTTGAAAACACTTGTTCTTGCAGTTTGCGAAACAGTTATGCCCTGACTGTCAATGAAAATACCAAAGTTTGACCACTGTCAATTTTGTAAATAGATACTTATGATTAGTTTGTTATTATTTTTTTTGAAGATTATTATCTTAACTTTATGGAAATAAAGTATTTTTGTTATAATATGTTGATTTAATTTTTTTAGACACTAATTGTTAAACTTACATTATTTTTTTTAATTGTAGAGACTAAATACGTTGTGACGGAAATTTCTTAATAAAAATATTTATTTCGAGTATACTTCTGTGTTTAATTTGATCATTTAATATACTACTAATCTGTCTTGCAGCACTGTGGTATGCTACCATACTTAATTTCAATGCTATAGACCAGATACGACAGCGGTCTCTCAGACCGCTCGTCACCAGTTAGGTTACACGAAAACCATGTCACCAGTTGAATGAAATGACAGGATGGATTCCTAAACTAAAAAGGGCTGGACCTAAAGGGTCGCCTTGCTGAACACCGACTGCAGAAACAATTGAATGTTCATTGTAAAGTAATTTTGATTGATTATGGTAACACTGAAAAACAAAGGGATAAATCTGTGGAGTGTGAGTCTGAACTTCATTCAGCAAGACAGACCTGTCAAGAGAATTGAAAGCATTCTTCACATCAACTTTCCAAAACACTTCAGATTCGTCACAGGAGAGGAAATTGCGAGCGGAATGAACCACGGCCTCGCAACCTCCCTTACTGCTGAAACCAAGTTGAATGGGTTGAAAATACTCTTTCAAAGGAGAAAAAAGATCACGACAGGCTAATTTGGCTGCAAGACGACGAAACGTTGAGCCAATAGCAATAGGGCGAATGCCACCATCTTTTTTTCGAAAGGCACAAAGTCTAGCACCAAATAAAAATGGGACAAAACTTTCAGTTACCTTGCCAGATAAGAGAAAGTTGCACAATTTCGTAATGTTGGAAAGCAAAATTCTACCGGCGTCAGCAGCGGAAGCACTCACCAAGTCCTTAAGGTGTTGGGGAGTGATGCCGTCGATGCCGCCAGCAGAACCAGCCGGAAATGACATGATGGCAGCAAACGTGTCGCCGTCATCAAGTATCTGTTAGGGTTGGAAATTTTGAGGAGGAGGAACAGGTAAAGATGGAGAATCTGGATGTGAAGGATGCTTACTACGAAGGCTCTCGAGAGTTTCCTGACTAGGGGGAGCGAGAGTGTCATCGGAGAACAAGATTTGGGCTGCGTTTTTCAGGTCGCCGTCCATTACCTTGTTCTCAACGGTACGATAAACGTCAAATTTGGAAGATATCGTACTAGACAAACTGCATGGAAGGGACGGATTGTGGAAATTTGAAGCATTATCTAATAGCGCCCGAGTTAAAGTTTTAGAAGGAGAGTTTACGTGAAAAAATGAGTGTGAAAAAAGCGCGTTTTCTAAACACGCGACTGCATCAATGCTAAATACGTAAAGTTAGCTTAATATATCGAAAACCTTTCTTCAAGCGTTTATTGGTTAAAATCACTTGGTTTTCAATACAAAGAACGATTTTATAGTCTTTTAGTACTTTTACTCACAAGCTAACTCACCTTGGGTAGAAACAAGAAGCTTAGAAAGTCCATTGCGGTATTGGGAGACCTCATTTTGGACATTTTGGCCGGCTTTAGACAAGATGAAGAAGGCAGCGCTGGCGTAAAGGACGAAATATATTTTAGTAACATGCGCCCATAAGATGATCTGAAAAATAACAACACATAAGTATTTTAACATTTTACATTATGGTAAAAAATAATTGATATTGTTAAGATAAACTAAACGTGGAAAATAAAACACATTGCCCACGCAATTTATAATTTATGCGTGTTACAAAAATAGTATGATTTTTATTTATGAATTCTAACACGACTTTTCACAAATTTGGAACATCATAAACATACATACATATTGAGTGCTAAAACTTATCTCACCCTTTGCGTATTTAATACATCTTGAAATAGTCGAATCGTGATAATGATGAACTCCAAGGTCGCAATAAAAAGAATGAGAGTGCCCTAAAAAGAAACTGTGTTTAATTTATCGAAACTAAAATAATTTTAAAAATATTATTGAAGTGAAACACAACACAAAATTGATTTAAAAATACATGTGACTATGTCTTTACAATGAAAAATATTGAACAGCTTCCTAATAGTACACACAAACTTACTTGATGACCAAAACAATTTTTCAACTCGCGACTGCATTCCTTCAGCTTCCGGTACACCATAGCCACGACACTCCACTCCCCACTCAGTGACGCAACATTATCAGATTTTAGAATAGTGTTAGCCGTCTTCAAAACGTACCTTATTTGAGACACTAAAGTGTAGTACATCAGTATTTCCACTGTTTGCTTAACTTCATATAATGATTCAGCGGCGAGAAATAAAAATACCGATACTGTGGTCGTGTTGACTTCAAAACTGTTATTAATCAATACTGCGATTAGAATTTTTAAAGAAGTAATCATTCTCATAACCACGACTACAGTTATACCCAAAATGCATCTTCCTTTCAGTGTATTCAATTGTGCTACATACGCTTTATTAAACTTCACTATTTCATGGCAAAACGATAGCCCAGATAGGAGATTTTTGAAATGTACTCCATTTTTTGGCCCAAAGTACAGTACTACTAAGAGACTTTGTATGGCGCCAAGATTGTGAAAGATAACCGCTTTGTAAAACACAGCAGGTCGATTTAAGAAGGGGTCATTAATATTACCTGAAAAACTGTTGTAGCATATAGAAATAGTTGAAACTAACTCAAAAATGATCATGATGATCACTAAACAGCGTTTCCTTCGGGTCATGAAGATAAAATCACGATGAATATTCAGATTCTTTTCAATAGCAGAGAAGAATTTTAATGCCCTAAAGTTTTCCATTGTGTTTCAATGTAGGAATGTACTTTAAATCCTTCCTTATAAATGACTGAATGACACTACAACACTGAGTTGTTATTTGAACTATTGCCTTCATTACATTTGATGTGGCGTAAGTACTCAAATATTTATATATTACTCGTAAGTAACAATTTGAACGTACGTTAGGTGATTGTTTGATGTCATGCATGAGAAATGAATATTGTAAGTAATAATATACTTGCCAGTTGTACATTGGACCTTCCACTCAATTTTGAATTTGCTGTTGTCAATATCAAAAAAATAGAAATACCTTTTAGGGTTTCGTAGCCGAATGAAAAATAGAGGAACCCTTCTAGTTCCCAAACCCTTATTCGTCAAATCTGTTTGTCGGCCCGTACGTTAAAGTTAGAGAGTTAGAGAATAAGAAA
Organism: Pyrausta purpuralis; assembly: GCA_963924145.1. Lineage (NCBI taxonomy): Eukaryota > Metazoa > Arthropoda > Insecta > Lepidoptera > Crambidae > Pyrausta > Pyrausta purpuralis. Next base: position 22,251,727 of record OZ001649.1, read on the forward strand.
CCGATACCATTGAATTAGATATCATGGTTTAATTGCAAAGTGACTATGATGTAGTTAACTGTAAGTGATAACACAGCAGGCAGCAAATACATTCCGACTGGTAGAGATCGCAGTTCTATGCTAAGGGGCTCCACGTTGACAAGCCGCTGCAAATCCTTCAAAGGGCGCTGGTTTTCCTCATCTGTTGAATCGTTAAACTTATTGGGCATGTTCAGAAAAAAAAATAGAGGGTTAAAGCATATCTATCCACCCACTATGGGAACAACACCGTATCAAGTAAGTAGGTTTTTTTTATATAAAACTCTTTGCTTCAATATATGTTGATTAAACAGCTCTATACATACAACACATGCATTTTTATACGCAAAACAATAAAAAATAAAATCCACACTGATCTAAAATTTATAAAACGGAAAACGGTTGGGCACCCCTGCACTCGAAGTATGGTCGAACCACAATAACATGCGAAGGAGCGCGCCTCTATAACAATATACCCTCAGACATAAAAAATATTGATGGGTACATGTTCAAAAGACGACTGGCAAATCATATCAAAGGTCTCAGTGAATGATCAACATACCTAGTTGGTATGTTAATATTGGAAATGAGGATTGTGTTATAATGACTGTTGTTTGTGCGTTTGTGCGCGTTTTATAACTATTGATGTCAATGACATTGAACATAGTGCGACAACGACTGCAATCGTGTATTTAATTTAAGTTCTCATGTAAGTGGCTTTAGTGTAAGTCTTAATGAGAATAAATGTCTTTAAACCTAAACCTATGTGATTGGTGTCCAATATTTATTTATTACTTCAATGCACGACTATCAACTTCGTAACGTCGCTACCGCGGATCAAGATCCACTCCTGACCAGCGGCGCATGCGTTGTACTGAACCTGCTTATGGCGAGTCGCCCGATATTTGTCTTCAGTCCACCCAAACAATCAAACGGGCTGTCATTTACAAGAATTATTAATGTGGTAGCAAACGCGATCCGAAGCGAGGTGTTTGCTATCCAGTGCCGATCACATGCCGAGAAGTTGCTGATCCATTTGCGTAAAGTACTTCTGTATGGTTGACGCCTCGTTGGTGCTGTTCCCATGACGGGTGGATAAATGTGCTTTGACCGTAAGTGAGAAGCGCTGCCAATACTTAGTCAGACATCAGTCGCGCATTTTTGCAACGCGTAACTGCATCGATACTAAAAATCGCAGTGTGTAAATTATTGATGTTTATTTTTATTAAGGTATTTATGGGAGAAGCCCTTGTCATAATCGTTTTATGGTATTCATAACACCAGCAAGTTTTTTTTTGATATTTTGATGATAAAAAAATTGTACCTAAAACAACTCACCTTGCGTAGAAATAAGAATTTTAGCGAGAGTTCTGCGGCACTGGGTGACCTCATTTTGGACATCTTGGCCAGCTCTTGACAATAAGATGAAAATGAAACTGGAGTGTAGAATGAAAAAGATTTTGCGAATCTCGTTCCAGATGTTGAACTAAAAAAATTAAGAACACACTTTTTTTATTTTTTTCGTATCCCATTTAGCAAACCATTTCATTTGATACCGATATCATCGGGGTGCATTTCAAATAGCCTGTCCGCCATATTGAATTTGTAATGACGTTTCTTAGCTAGTCATGGGTTGTCATCAGAACTCAGAGCGTGTGAAAAGGATATTGACCAAAGCTGGGCCCAGATTGAGTCTTTGTAGTTTATATTTCATAAATCTTGATTGAATTATAATTGTACTGGTATTTTTAAGGTAACTATTGAATTACTTTAATCAAATATAACAATTACCTTCTGAATGTATCATAATGAATGTAGGTGAGGTGCATTAACTCTGCAATCACAAAACATAACCTCAAATATGTCTAATCTGCCAAAATGACTAATTCCTCGTAAACACCTCATTTTTGCTATAGAGTTTTGGTCAATATCCTTTCATCATAATCGATGATCGGGAAGTGAGTCAAATTAAGATTCCAAGATTTTGTTACCGACATAGTTACAAGTGAAGTTAATATAAGCGCGTTAAAAAGTACTTTAATAGTTCGATTGCAAACTAGTCACAAGTGAATCTAAGGCACGTTGACCAAAAAGCTTTAGTGATTTCAGAAATTATTAGTGTCGTGAATTTCACGAATATATAGTAATTCTAATGTTCAACCTCCTCGCCGCGCGTGCTGGCCACTAAGAGCGCCGCGCAATGAAAAAAATTAAACTGACTGAAGAAAAACTTCAATTGTTTTCTTGTTTGCGGATCGATCGATAATACCTACAGCAACGTGAAAGTAAAACGTAGTGATTACTTGCTCGGTGTGTTTGAAGCAACATTTAATATTTATATACGAAGACTTTAAACATTTATATCAACGACAGATGCATTCTGGTAAGTTATCACATGCTTTTTATATGTGTTTCGAAGCACCCAATCGAAATAATTTCCAGTCTTTTATTTCTACAGTCCACACTAACTTCGTTATTTTCTAAAGTGCGTTGTGTGCACAATTATGTTATAGGAAAAGTTCATAGTATCACAAGAAAACTAAACATATTGGCGTGCAACATGTCTTTCATCAATAAAAATAAAAACACATTAAACTGGAAGCGTATTGCGATCTTTTAATATTCGTTCAAGATCGAGACAATTTCATTCCCAATCAATTAGTTGTGTTTCCAAATTGGTATTGCGATGCAACTACTCGTAAATAAATATTTAATTCTTTACTATTTCACTCAGATTCGATTTTATCAACGTCAGATAAGAAATATTCGTCGAATATAATGCAAAGCGGCTAATTTGAAAACGTCACCTTTTCGTCAGGAATCATTTATGAAAATTACGTAATTGTAAGAGATCGTGATTCAATTAGTATGTTAAATAATTATCATATTGTTTTTAGTGATGTTTGTAATCAAAGTCAATATACGACTGTCGATTAATAAATTCCAATTATATTGACGATAAATTGAATTTTTTTACTCAGCCTTGGTATTTGGTGTTGAATTCTTATCGGATAAGTAACTAAATATATAATATTTCCCTAAAGTTCCAGTACATCTTTCTGTTACACCCTGTATGTAATTAATTATCTATCTTATAATAACTTTTTAACGGCCTGTCTAACAATGTCCTAATAAGTTATGTTTTTCGTTATCTGTCCAATACTTCAAACGAAATACAAAATACAAATACAAAAATGAAATGATTTTCCAAATTTGAATTATTCGTGCTTATTAATCGGTGGTGAAACAGGCCCATACTATGAAATCAAATCTTACCGTTTTCGTATCTAGTATATCTTGTAATAATCGGATCGCAAAAATAATGAACTGCAATGCTGCTGTAAAAAGTAAGAAATTCCCCTGCAGAAATAAGAATCTATTAAAAAACACACCAAATCTCAAATAACTTGAAGAATTAATTTTTTACACTAACGTATGTTTATGATCTTGCTATCACAATACGAGGGTCAAACTGAAAGTTCTTAGAACTGGCCACTTATAAACAATATAATAAAAAAAATATTCTAAAATTTGAAAATAGAACTCTTTGCCAATATTACTGAGTATATATTTCATTCATTTGTCATTTGTTTTACGATTTGGCGGCAAATTGAAAATTGTCTGTGTCACGTCAACATGAATTTAACACGAGAAAATTTTCGTGCAGTGTTTTTTTATGACTTTCGATGTCATTTAAGTCAACAAGAAAGTTATGATAGACTACGATTGGCCTTTCACGATGAAGCCCCATCTCGTGCGACTGTTTACAACTGGTTTAATGAGTTTAAACGTGGTCGCACTAATCTCACTGATGATGTACGTGAGGGACGGCCTTCTACGGCGACGACTGAAAATAACATCTGTGTTGTGCGGCGTATGATAGAGACTGACAAAAGAGTGACCTATCAGCAGATTCGGACAAGCTTAGGCATCGGTATGAGTCAAGTGCACAAAATCCTCCACGAACATTTAGCGGTCAGGAAGCTTTGCGCCCGGTGGATACCTCATAATTTGACTAAGGCTCAAAAACTCCATCGTGTGGATTGGTGCCGTAAAATGATTGAAAGATTTAACGGAGGTGACTCAAATGCTGTGTTCGACATACTAACAGGTGACGAAAGCTGGATTTACTGTCATGATCCTGAAACCAAAAGACAATCTGCTCAGTGGGTGTTTCCTTTCGAGGAGTTGCCAACTAAAGTGAAGAGAGATCGAAGTGCGGGAAAAAAAATGGTGGCCTCGTTCTTTGGAAGGATAGGTCATTTCGCAACAATTGTGTTAGAGGATCAAAAAACAGTTTCTGCAGAATGGTACACTACCAATTGTTTGCCACTTGTCTTGGAAAAAGTTCGAGAGAAACGACCTCGCAGTAGGATCCTCCTTCACCACGACAACGCCTCGTCGCACACCGCCAAGCGAACGATCGACTATTTGGCGACATCAAACGTTGAATTACTGGGTCACCCGCCGTATAGCCCCGACCTCGCGCCTTGTGATTTTTATTTATTTCCAAAAATTAAAGAAAAACTTAAAGGAAAGCGGTTTATGAATGCTGAAGAAGCGGTGGCTGCGTATCGCGATGCCATTGAAGAGACCCCTAAGGACGAGTGGGCAAAGTGCTTTTCCCAGTGGTTCCATCGCATGCAGCGGTGTATTGACGTCAATGAACAATATTTTGAAAATATATAATAAAACTAATAACTGGCTAATGTAATCAGTTTTTGATTTTCTAAGAACTTTCAGTTTGACCCTCGTATAACGTTTTTTGAAGCACTTACTTGATGACCAAAACAATTCGTCAACTCGCGGCTGCATTCTTTCAACTTTCGGTATACCTTAGTCAAGATATATAAATCCTCATTCAGAGAGTTCAAACTAACAAATCTAAGAAGTGTGTTAACAGTCTTTAAAATATACATTATTTGACATACCAAGGTGTAATATACCAATAGTCCCACTGTCTGTTTAATTTCATACGACGTTTCAACAATAAAATATAAAATGAGCGATACAATCCCCCTGTTAAGTCGCAAATTGTGTTGAGTGAGTACAATTATTACAGTTTTCAAAGAAGTTATCATACATATAAACAGAACTATGGATAAACCGAAAATGCATCTCCCTTTCAGGGCATTTACACGTGCTACATAAGTTTTATCAGACTTAACTATTTCATGGCAAAACGATAGCCCTGATACAAGTTTATGAAAGTAGATCCCATTTTTTGGACCCAAGTATACAATCACTGAAAGACTTTGTATGACTCCAAGATTATGAAACATAAACGCTGTCTGATACGAACCAGGACGATTAAAATACTCATTGAATAGATTCCCTGAAAAGCTGTTGTAGCACACAATAATAGTTGAAACAAACTCAAACAATATCGCTATGGTTACAAAAAAACGTTTTCTTTTAGTCATGTAAATAAAATCGCGATGAATGTTTAATATCTTTTCAAGAGCAGACAGAAATCTTAACGCACCAAAGGTTTCCATTTTTTTGGCTGAAACAAAAAAGTTCATAGTCCTTTCTACTGATTAGGAGAGTGAAAAAAACTGAATTGATATTCCAAAGATTCGATTAATATTACATTGTCAACATTTAACACAAGACTCATGTTTTAATTGCTACGCTAATTTGAACCTTGGTACCAATAAGTTCGAGGTCATGTCAATGTAATGTTTTTTTTTAATGGGCTGGTCACAATAATAATAATAGTCCTCTTAGCCGATTTCGACTACGCTGGCAAGTCACAACGACTAGCCGACTGCGCGGGACATATTATAGTGCACAAGTGTGTGCGCATACACAGTTGCACTCTCTATTCCTTTCACTCTCATAGCCCAACGGGACAGCAATCTGACACGACCGAAGAGAGATCAGCAAAGGACCAATGGCTTTACGTGCTTTTCCGAGGCACGGGGGTGAAACACCGCCAACTTCCAAAAGCTTTTGATCATATTGAGGCAGTGAGTACTAATCTATCCTTAGCATATATTTTATAAATCATCAGACATTTAACCACTATCAGACCTGGTGGTAGGTGATGACGTGATTAAGGATTCACTCTTCTCTAAAAGCCTAAATCATAGTATTTCGGGAATACTTCAGCCGGTAGCGCACACCATTCCTAAGCTAATTTTGGTAATATTTAAATTAAAAAGTTACTGCTTACCCCAAAATTATTTCTGTACCTTCACAGAGACCAATATAACAATTATGGTCTAAGTTCATCGGGTTTCATCAATAAATTAACATCCTACTTAATTTGCTTGAGTGTATGTCAGAACGTTGTCACTTTCATTTGCTGAAGTAGGAAGGTGATACTCAAACTACTTTACTGTTTTATGTCTATGTTAATGAGTTTTTCACATGATTAGATTAAAGTGCTTATATTGTGATCCCAACTATTTAACTTGCAATACTGAAATCGTCGTTCAGATAAGCCATATTTCGTCATATTTAGCTTCTTCAGGAAAACAATGACATACTTAGGTGTGGTAAGAGAATAATACGACTATTCGTTTAAATTCACACTATTTATTTATAATAATGATGACACCAGACAAAATGTGTGTGGTCTGATGCATACTTATTTATTAGAAACAATCACAAAATAAAAATAATGAAACTTCACTTGCACTTTTCACCGTACATAATATAAGATCAAGCAAAGGAATAAAAATAAAATTAATTAAATTGTAAGAAATATTAATAACAATAATAAAGATTATATACAAAAATATAAATAAAGCGTAAAACAACATAGACGAAAAACATAATTTTATTTTTTTAAAGGTAATGTAAATGTCTGGTGCCAAGACGCCATGTTTCAAAAGCAAATAAGACCGCCATCAAAAATAGACTAAAAGCTCAAAATAACTATTTGCACTCTGTTCAGGAGTATCAAATTCATTTAGAGACGGTGCATGATCTCATGCTAACGAACATCAATAGTCTACGCACATCATGCACCGACTCCAAATGAATTTGTTTTTTCAAAACAGAGTTATTTACACAAACAGCGTTATTTTGAGCTTTGTGTGTCATTTTTTTCGTTATTACCCCATATCTCAATAACTAGGGTACCGATTTTGATAGAACTTACACTATACCCTATGTCAAGATACACCTGACTAAACTAAAAAAGAATCATCTCGCATTGCTCCTCGTTTTCGCGGAATCCGTGGACAAACATACTCGTACATAAATTTACGAAATTTACCACACGTGTTTGGAAGGCTTATTAAAATCAAAAATCAAAAATCAAAATAATATTTATTCAATTTAGGACACAATATGCCACTTATGAACGTCAAATGTACAGTGAAAAATAAAATAAAAATAATTGTGCCCTGAAGGGGCCGAATCATGTCTCCTTATCTTTTGGGCCCTACCAGCGCTTCGAGACAGAACACAGACAATTAGGCAAGTGCTGAGAAGAAACGCCGGAACAAACTCAGTCACCACTAGCTGCCGTAAAATCAAAATCATCAAAGGTAAGTACATCAGTCGGTGCAGGCTGGACAGACCACACATTCGTGTCGTTCAGATAGTCTTGAACCTTATAATAGCCTTTAGACATAAGCGTGTTTTTAACGTGTTTCTTAAATTTATCAACCGGCAATTCGACAAGATTGTGTGGTATATTATTAAAGAATTTTATACAATTTCCCATGAACGAATTACTAGTTTTAACTAATCTGAAGTTAGGAACGACAAGCTTGTGTTTATTTCTTGTGTTATATGAGTGAATGTCGCTCTTCTTCATGAAATAATCTAAATTTTTACGGACGTACATTATATTGTCAAAAATGTATTGAGAAGCCACAGTTAATATGTTGATTTTCTTAAAGACCTCTCTCAGGGAGTCACGAGGACTTAGTTTATAAATAGCACGAATGGCTCTTTTCTGCAAAATAAATATGGTATCAATGTCTGCAGCAGAACCCCACAAGAGAAGACCGTAAGACGTAATACTGTGTAAGTAACTAAAATACACAAGCCTCGCCGTTTCAACATCAGTGAGATACCTTATTTTTCTAACTGCAAAGGCAGCCGAGCTTAGCCTCCTAGCTAGGGCTTCAATATGAGGTCCCCACTGTAATTTTGAGTCAAGTGTAATGCCCAGAAATACAGTGGAGTCTATTAAAACTAGATTATTACCATTTAGTACAATATTTGGTGTAAGTTGCTTTACATTAGGCAAAGTGAATTTTACACATTTAGTTTTACTAGCATTCAGCAACAAGTTATTGGTGGTGAACCAATTCAATACTTTGGAGAGAGTATTGTTTACTTCGTCAAAATTTTCTTCATGTCTTTTCATTTTAAAAATCAAAGAAGTATCATCAGCAAACAGAACTATCTCACAAAGATTTGTGGAATAAAATGGCAGGTCGTTTACATATATCAGGAAAAGTAAAGGCCCCAATATTGAGCCCTGGGGGACCCCCATTTGAAGAGGGGCTCCGGAAGAGTAGGTACCATTTATGTTAACTGATTGTATTCTACCTGATAAGTACGAACTTAACAACTTAGATGAGTTTTCCGAGACACCATAGTGTTCTAACTTAATGAGCAGTGTCTGATGGTCTACACAATCAAACGCCTTTGATAAATCACAGAATACACCTACGGCATCATGTTTGTCTTCATAAGCATCAAGAATGTGTCTGATGAGTGCTACTCCGGCATCAGTTGTATTTCTACCTTTAGAGAACCCAAACTGTTTTTCGTGTAGTAAATTATTAAGTTTAAAATGGGAAAGCAATTGATTATAAATTAGTTTTTCAAAAATTTTACTTATTGTGGGTAATATTGAAATAGGCCTAAAATTGCTGGGGTCACTTTTGTCTCCTGATTTAAATAAAGGGACAACCTTACTATGTTTCAATAAATTTGGAAACTGATTTTGGTCAATACATTCATTAAAGATATAAGATAAGTAAGGAGCTATTAGAGGTATAATGGGTTTTATTGTGTCTATTGATATACCCGATTTATCCTCTGTTTTCTTTTGTTTTAATTCTTTAAATGTTTTTATGATGTCTAAAGGACTAATATTTCTGAATTTAAATGAGGATTCGCACTTATGAACACTCGACACAAGTAATGATTTCGCGTGACTTGAGCAAGAACTCAACTGTTTAGTCGTCTCTATAGGAATGTTACAGAAGTAATCCTCAAAAGCGTTTGCTACCTCGTCATCAGATTTAATAAGCTTGTTGTTTATTTCTAGACTAAATTTGTTATCATGAGATTTCGTTTTACATGTTTCTTTATTTATAATATTCCATGTTTCTTTGATTTTATTACTAGATTTTTTAATTTTATCGCGTATGTAATTCGACTTAGCTACATAGCAAACTCTTTTGAAAATTTTTGAGTACCTCTTAACGTACTCATGAAACGATAGATCCTTTCTATATGCTTTTTTGTTATACAATTCAAACATTTTTTTCCTACTTGTATAAACTCCTCGTGTAGCCCAGTCACTGAATTTCGGTTTACAGTTATTGATAAGTATTTTCTTTTGAGGGAAAGTAATATCAAATTGTTTTTTAACTACCTGAAATAATTGTTCATACAAGTCACTAGCATTTTTTTTATCAAAGGGTATAGACGGTATTTTATCACTTACAAGGTTTTTAAATTTGTCCTTACGAGATGCAGTGACCGGCCTGCATTTGATTTCTAGACGGGGTGGAATAAAACGGTTCTGTAGTGTAACTATCTGACCGCAATGATCCGATTTTACAAAATTAATAATAGATTGTTTGATGATTTTACAGTTGCAGAGAATATTATCTAAGCAAGTAGCTGTTGTAGGAGTTACTCTAGTGGGCTCAGCGAAAATCGGAGTGAGGTCAAATGATTTGAAAATGCTCAAAAACCGAACGCGATTTTCCTCCGCAATATCTATAATGTCCACATTGAAATCTCCACATACAACTACTTTCTTTGTAGTTTTACATATTTTGTTTAACACATTTTCCATTACAGATTCAAATAATTTAAAGTTTCCACTTGGGGGTCTATAAACACAGACAATAATGTAGTCGTCCAGCTCCGCACACGATATCTCAATTGTTCGCTCAATAGTGAGAGACACTATGTCTTTTCGCTCTTTACATTTTAGTTTATTATTAATTAATATAAGTGTCCCGCCGCGAATGGCAGTCTCCCTAGTGAAAGAACTAATAAGATTATAATTATCTATCGATAACATCAGTTCATGCTGCTTGAGCCAGTGCTCAGTTATGCAGAGAACATGAATATTCATTTTATTTAAAAACAATTCAATTTCCAAATCTTTTCCAGAAAAGCCTTGAATATTTTGATGTACTATATTTAATTGATTTGATTCTACAATTTCTGATAAGCAAGAGTTATCCTCTATTGTCTGATCTACTAATTTAAATGATTGTTTGTTATTGGAACTGATTCCAATGGTTGAATATTCATGTCAATAATCTGCTCAATAAAAGCAGATTTGGTAGCCAAGTTCTTGGCTGAATAGTCAAAATAATATGATAGCGACATTGCTATCTGTCGTTTGAAATAATTATTAACATAATAATTATCTCGCGTCAAATACACTTTGTTTTTAAAATAATTATTCATGTCAAGTAGGTGGAATTTATTCACCTCATATAATGTCAATTTATGCAGTTGCAAATTAATTTTATATCTTAAATCATTTTCTTCGTCTGGCAATCCACTACTGTAAGGTAATGTAAACAATATTGTTTTATTCACATTTAATTTTCTTAAACTGTCAAAGTATGTATTTAGGTTTTTCTTGTTCATATTACCTGTGTTTCCTATGAAAATAATGACATCTGAATTTTCTTGAAACTCATAAGAAAGCACTTTCTGAACTATTTCTAAATATGATGCCCCTGGCATGCAATGGTTGATCACATTTTGTCCCATGTATTTTGATAATAAGTGACCCATGTTTTTCCCAATCTGATCACTAAACAAAACTATATTTTTAACAGACTTGCTTAGCGATCCACTGGGTTGAGAACAGGAAGGGTTCACATTACACTTAGTTCTAGTAATCTTATTGGTGAGTTGTGATGACTCATTTCCAGAGATATCAATGGAGTTTTTTGAAATTACATGTGAAGAGTTACATTCACAGGAAGCTATTATATTTGTCAAAGCCTGGATATGTTCACCACACTCCTTTTTAGTACAATTATAAGTTTCAGTCATTATTTTTAATGACTGCTTAAGTTCCCTAATTTGACATTCTAAACTCATAACATCTTTCTCATATTTACCTACATTTTGTTCTAAAATTAAAGAATACATATCCAGTTCATCTCCAAGTTGTCTCCGCTCATTGATGTATTTTACTTTAGTGTGTAAGGATTTTTGTTTTTTGATTAATTTATTAGTTTTTTTTATGAAACGGTTTATTCTAACATATTTCTTAAACTTATTTTTGCTGCACTTAGTAATACCTTTAGAAGGTGTGTCATGAGTTAAATCTATTGTCAAAATTGGTTGATTACTAGGTGCAGCTGTCGTCAGGCTGGGCGCACTACCAACCAACTTATTAAATAGAAGGGTGGTTTGGCTGTTTATTTGGTCCTGTTTCTCCGTCTCCAGCTGGTTGATATAATCATGGGCATCACCAAGATCTTGTTCAAGAACAGATATGCGTTTCAGGTTCTGTTCATACTCCTCACAGCACTCACCGAACCCTTCTATCACCAATTTCAATTGGTCCCGTTCTTTAACTACCAAGTTATAGTTGGTGTGCAGCTCAGCCATCTCTTTTCTTAGTTTAGCGTTCCTATCAAACTCACCTAGCATTTCCCTTTCATTGTCATCTCTTTCCCTATGCAGTTTTTCGATCGACTCCTTGGCCGCCTGTAGTTCGCTCAAAGCCATCCTGAGCTTGGACTCCTCCTGGCGAGCGCAGGCCTTGCGAGTAAGCATATTTACGTCAAAATCAAAGGATCAAAACAAAAACGTAAACCAAAGTGCCGCTCGACCAACTCGAGGCTATTTATAGAATGTAAACAAAGTTATAACCTCAACGCGATAGAAACACAAAACCGTAGCTCAGTTAATTGTTAGATATTCATAAAAATAAGATTATAAACGCGTGATATATTGAATACACACGGTTATAATGCTAGATCGGATGAAATAAAAGCGATGACAACGATTAACAATTTGAATTTTTGCTAAGTCATTGGCCGGTTATCACTAGCGTAGCACTTAGCACTAAATACGTATTTAAAACACTGATTATCACAAACTCACAAACGCACACAGAATACGATTATCAAACGTTTTTCTTACGTTTTTGACCTATTAAACACTTAGAAACTAATTAAATTAAAATTATTTTAAGGGACAAAAGCCGATCAGGTGTTAGCGGTAATGTTGCCAGACGAAAAAAAAAACTTAGATTAGATCAACATACTCAAATATAATTTCTAGATTACCACCTTTTTTTAAGTCGGTAAAAATGAATTCAGTATATCGCTGAATTACATAAGCACTTTAACTTTACGCGTTACAAATAGATATAAAACCGGCTATATCGTTTATCGCGTCGACAAAATAGTTTTATTTCCTAAACAACAGGCTTTTTGTACATTGTTTGAACTGGTATCGCAGTTCTCATTGCTTTAAGACGAATGAGTACCTGTAGAAAATTTTGTAAAAATAATTTTTGAAATGATATAAAAGGCGTGTAAAAATCATCAATTGCCGCGATAAGCGATAAATAAGCGCGCAATTTATAAGAAATTCCGAAATTATCGCAATGGCCACATAAAATGTCGTCTTTCGTCATGTAAATAAAATCCCGATAAATGTTTCTATTTTTCCTTAGGCAAAAATATTTTTTAATGTTCGAAATGAAAAAATCTTACATTCCTTTTAACTTAATGAAATATGAAAATGAGTTTTTATTTCAACGATTGAATACACATGTAACACTCAACATAAAGTAAGTAATAAGAACCTCAAATATTTAAATTGTAAACGAAGTCATAAAAATAATTGCAATAACTGCAGGTACTATATTTTGTATGTAAGTTCTGCTATTTTACATAATTATAGCTATACCTACAATACTATTCAATATTTTTTATCAAAACCTTTAGGAAAAACAACAAGAAAGTATTTCACAGAAAAATGACGGAATACAAAGCATATTCGGTGAAACACCTCCTTTATTGTATCAGTGATTTTGACCAGAACCAAAGACTACGAGTATGTTTGAGGTACCGCAGGAGAAATATGCCTAATGTTTGATCAGAGAAATGCAAAACCAGAAGTCGGAGTTATTTTTTTAATTCTAAGGAAAGCGCTGTTATCTTTTTATGTTTAAATGGCGCACGTTGTCCTCAATATTATATTTGTAAAATGTGAATTTATGATAAATACGAGTATATATACTAACTTAAGAAAGCTTAGGATCTGTTTCACCTGCACAATCAACATATGAACGTGATTTTGTATCAAGCTTGTATTTGTATAAAACTTACGTATAAAAACTTGTTTAGCAGCAAAGAAGCAAAAAAAATAACAAAATTAAAAGCATGGGAAAAATACCAAAACGGATTGGGCCATTTGGTTCATTACAAACACATACAAGTAAATTTAGAACAGCAGATATTTTTTTTTTATATATTTATTTACCAACCAACAAAATATTAATTGCTTCATCTGGCACCTTTAATTAATAGTTTAATAATATACTAGTATGCAAAAACACTAGAAAAACACGCTATTATGAATGCACGTAAATCATAAAGTAATTATAAATCGTTCAAGTTGTCTCTATTGCTGAGCTGAAGTGTAAACTGTAGTGCTTTTAATTATAATATTAGATTATTAAAGCTTCAGTTCGAGCGCTAATCTCTGTAACCTGCATCCCGTAACAACTTGATATCTCAGCAAATTTTACTAAAAGTATTTCTTGTTCCAGCGCCCCACGCTTTGTCATTCGAATATCTTAATTAAAAGCACTAAAGTTTACACTTCAGCGCAGCAAAAAGTAACTTTGATGGACGGTATGTCTGTTTCATAACCTTGAAACCCGATCGTGTTCAAAGTCCATTACATGAACTTTCCTTCACACAACTGGAAACGATTTTGATTTGAAATTTTGACATGGAACTCCCGTTCCTGCCTCCTGGCTTCGTTGTTAAACCTTAAAACCTGATCATGTTCAAAGATAATAACGAGACTTTTCTAAGAAATCTAAACACAGCTATGATCCGATGTTCTATCATAAAGTTCCAGTTCATATTTTGCAGGTCCATCATCAGATCAGTTCGACAGTACCATATTATCGTATTGTCATCAGAACTACAAACAGCTGCAAGTTTTCATCACGCTGCGATCTTTGGAATATGACTAAATTAGTTACTAAACATTCCATTACGTAGTTCAATACATACACAATGACCATAAAAGGGCGTTAATTATATATAATAAAAGCGTGTTAAAATAGGTACAAAGTATTGGTGACATAAAAAGAAGATACGGTTCAACGTTAACACCTGCACTATTTTTTTACCAATGACAGGAATTATATGACGGGATTAGGTCAAATCGTTTTAAGTGATAATATTTTAACTCTGTCTTTGTGTACGTCATAGAATCAGGGTACTATCTTTTTTTTTCTCTAAGAAAGAAACTGTCATTTTTTAAAACAGCACCCTGTAATTTTTAAAGTTATCTACGTCATCGGCTTTGCCTCTCTAATTTCAATGCCCAATCCCCCTTTTTCTCTATTTTTAACCATTTTTAATAAAAAAACAATACCTGCAAAAAATATATAATAATTACTTTAATCTCTAATTTTCTCAAAAACTAGCGTATAAGAACAAACATTATTTTCTACAAAAAATGATTCATTTGTTGTGCTGAATCGGCTCTTTGAACATTATCACTTAAAAAGAGGTAACTTTATATATCGTCCGTTTTTTTTTAAATGATTGCTGTTTTAATTTATAAAAATTACGTAATAGGTGACTTTTTCAAATAAGATATTTTGTATTATATTCCTTATCTGACATTGGTTAAATCAAGCCCTAAGTATGTCAGTCATTAGCGCCCTCTACTGGACTTGCAGAAGTCAAATAGGTTATTGCCACCTTGAATTTTGTTTCTCTAATTTACAGTAACACAATACATGAAATGAAAATGGTAATAATTGTTTATATTGTTGCCTTAATTTAAGACTATGACAATTATGAATAGACCTTCTGCATTTTGTAGCTAAGTCTTATTCTTTGCGCGCATCCAGTTTATTGATTCAATTTGACGTGTCTTTGTGAAACGACAGATTTTATTTCGTTATTTAGAGACATTGGCGAGGATAATGTCCCGGCATGTAAACAAAACGCGTGATATACTTTTGGTATTCATAAAGGCTTTATTTGTTAATTTCTGACGAATATATAACGAGTTGCCTTTGACATTTAGGAGTCCGCAGAATGTGTGCCGTCATCATATTTGTATTAGTAATTTTGTTCGTTTTGGACGCAGTTTTTCATTATTTGAAGTGCTAGAAGCCGCCCGCAACTTCGTCTGCAATTTTTGGTTTTACTCTTGGTAACGTACTTTACAATTGGTAAAATTGTAAATTTATTAAAGGGATCGCCCTTTAATAAATTTACAATTTTACCAATACTTGAATAAACAAAATAGTGATGTCCTGCTTAATGCACGAAAATATTTCGATATCGATATCCGGACTGCTTTGCAAGAAATAGGATATTTGCCTATTTTTCAAATTATGTTTCAACTTAATTATTAATAAATTATAAGCTACAAAAAATATTTGCTTACTCAATAACAGCATAACAACGATAAAAATCAAAAATAAATTCAAATAAACTTTTGCCACGCGAAACACCCAGCGTCGTCACGTAGTCTACATGACGTCACGTTTCAAACAATACACAATTAGCAGCACTGAACTTGATACGTTTGACAGCACTTTAACATGCCGCCCGGTGGTGTATATACACCATAAAATAATATTGGACACCGATTACAAACATTGCTCTGATCCCAGCTAATATACTTGTGTTATGGAAATCAAACACAACGGTGGTACTACATCACCCAGACCCGAGACAATATAGAAAATTTTGATTCTTATACCGCCGGAACCACCCGACCGGAAATCGAACCCGGAACCTCGGAGCAATGACGCCTTGAAATCAGCGTGTTTAGCCACTACACCACGGAAGTCATAAGGTAATGTGCGAATACGGTGCGAAACTGTCGCTGCTGCAGTTGAAATGGCTTATTTTGGTTCCTACTGTCACTGTGCAGAGTGTCTTGCTTTAATCAGCCTCAAAGTGCAGCTTTTATGACCTTTTAAGAAGGTTATGCGTTTAATCATTAGTCAGTCGGTCAGTAGATCAGGACAAAACATTTAACAAGTATAAAAAACGGTGACTTAAAATATATATTGATACCAAAATTATTCCTTGCTGTGATTCTAGTACCTACTAAGTTTTAGTGAAAACTTTTGTGATGATTTTTGTACTTAGATTCAATCAGTAGCCTCTTATAATCTTTACTCCTCATAATAACAGTTAACGTTATTTATATTTATATAAAATCGAGTATTGTTACTTTATCGAATAACGTTATCGCTATTTAAAAATGGCAACACTGGCTGCCCCTTCTTATTTTCTGACTTGCGAAGTGCACTCGAAAGGCGAGGCAGTCTAGTGCTGACCGCCGAAGCGAAAGGTTAATGGAAGGAAACTATGTTAAAATGTAGTTATAATTATTGATGTGGCTAGAGATAGTGATTTGTACCAAAGATTTAAAGTGTGTTGATCGAATAAAGAACTTTATAAACTCAACCGAGTTTGATTCACGACACTTCAGAAGCGAGAAGAAATCTACAGCCCACAAAAGGTATGTACTATTATTTTCAAATGATATGAGCAAGTAACATTATTTAAGAAAAATTTCTTGAAGATAACGCCATAAATACCACGATAGGATAGCATTGGTTGGGATAATATTCTGCTGCGGTTGAACTGTAGCAATATTATCCTGATTTAATCGTGTTAAGTTTCCAACTGATTGTTTGGTCAAGGCTACTCCTTGATAATGATCTGTGGTGACTAATACGAGTATGCTCATAAGCAAAGTAGGTAGGTAACAAATTGTCGGGCTAGCCCTAGGTTGTTCTTGATATGAACTGGGCCTATGCTAACTCGACGCAATCATACTAAGCTATCATCAAATCATTTGGGCAAGGCTACCCTTTGCTAATGGTATGTGAAAGCTAAATGCGCGATTTATTAAATTGGGTCAACTACGTTGGCATGTTTAACAAAATATTATATATTTTTTTCTCATAATTATCGGGGTAGTGTTAGGTTGCATTGGTTGGGATAATATTTTGCTGCGGTTAAGCTGTTGCACTTTATCCTGACTAAATTGTGTTAAGTTTCTAACTGACCATTTGGTCAAGGCTACTCCTTGATAATGTTCAGTGGATACGAGACACGAGTACGTGCAACTAAATAGCTATATATAATAAATGACCTCAGTAGTTCCTCCATCCTAATAGGAAATACGAAAAGACATAGGTATTAAATATTATCATGTCACTGCCTATTGTAGGTAGCTATGTTTAGTTGATTGAGAATAACCGTTCAACCTGCAACTGTTCTAGGGCTAATATTTTTGTGTTCATAAATAATTATACAGTAAAAAATCTTTATTTCAGACTTTGCATTCATAATTTGTTAACAGACTTATAAACTATGTTAGTGAGTTCAACAATTGTGTGTTTTAATCAATTGTGTTAAATTTCAACTAATTCAATCCAATTTAATTATTAATATTCGAATAATTTCTTATTTCAATTCAATTTCGTTATATGACATGAATTGAATGCTCTTTAGGGTATTTACACCCATTGATTATGTAAGTGAGTTAAACAATACTGAGTTTTTTATTTATTTATTTAACTGAGTTCAATTTAAGCCAACTCAAGTAAATTAAATTAGAATAATTTTTCTTTCACTTCATTTGATATGACTTGATATAAAGGCATTTTAAGGTAAATGCCTTATTGCCAATTCAACCCAATTTAAATTCATATACATTTTAATTTTAAATGAATATACATTCGTACTTATTCAATATATAACTTGAAATAAAGGCCATAGTGCCAGATTTTACAAAGAAGTTTTAGCGGCCAGGTGTGGGCCAAGTGCGTCCTTAAGTAGCGGCCAGGTGTGTCGCATGGGCCAAGTGTGTCCTTATGTAGCGACCAGGTGTGTCGCGTGGACCAAGTGTGTCCTTAACTAGCGGCCAGGTGTGTCGCATGGATCAAGTGTGTCCTCAAATAGCGGCCAGGTGTGTCGCGTGGGCCAAGTGTGTCCTTAAGTAGCGGCCACGTGTGTCGCATGGATCAAGTGTGTCCTCAAATAGCGGCCAAGTGTGTCGCGTGGGCCAAGTGTGTCCTCACCAGGTGTATCGCGTGGACCAAGTGTGTCCATAGTTCTGTACATTTTTTTTATTCAAAAGCAGTAGTAGTGGCCAAGTCAGTCAATCAATCAATCAATTAAATTCATGTATTGTGGAATACATGTACATCAGTTATGTATACTAGCTATGTATTTTTCTCGATTAGATCGGGCCATTTGTGCCATGAAGAAGCTATGTATGTTTTACAAAAGGTCAAGTCTAACTGTGAATTCTTTTACTATAAATTTTCATTAGCAACGGTCACGTGAGCCATATAGGCGCACTTACTTGCGTTCAGGATTATTTGCAACATTATTCCTTTACTAAAATTATGCTCTAATAAATGAAGATACGGCTCCATAGTAATTAGGTTTACAGATATTTATTCTCATAAATACATACAGTTCATTTACAAAGATAATTATTTAAACCATAACTTAGTAAATAATTACCATATCCAAAGTATGATTTTGTTGATGACAACACTAATGCTGGTATTCTTTTTCTTCCGAGGTGATGAGACTGAAGAGCACGAGACCAAACCAGGCTGGTTGGGCCTAAAAAGACGAAAGAGCTTGCGATCGAGGTTGAGGACATCGACATCTTCTAAAGGAAGTCACAAATCAAAAAGTACCATTTCGGCGTCACCAACGCTCGAAGCCGTCGAGTCACCTGAAATTACCGTTTCACACAATCCGAAGTAACTGTTTGGCTCCGATCACAAAGAGGAAAAAATAACAACTACTATGTTTTAACTGTAGTATATTCATTCACTGGATAAGTCCTTGTACACACAATTCTGATATTTTTCGCGGAGGTTTATCTTGATTCCCGACGTTTTAACCATTGCAGCGTTCGTGGTCGCGAGTAGGCTAGGATAATATTTATCATTTACAAAAGAAAAAGAAAATATCATAACTTCTTCTTAGTACGAGGGTCAAACTGAAAGTTCTTAGAACTGGCCACTTATAAACAATATAATAAAAAAAATATTCTAAAATTTGAAAATAGAACTCTTTTCCAATATTACTGAGTATATATTTCATTCATTCGTCATTTGTTTTACGATTTGGCGGCAAATTGAAAATTGTCTGTGTCACGTCAACATGAATTTAACACGAGAAAATTTTCGTGCAATGATTTTTTATGACTTTCGATGTCATTTAAGTCAACAAGAAAGTTATGATAGACTACGACTGGTAGACTACCTTTCACGATGAAGCCCCATCTCGTGCGACTGCTTACAACTGGTTTAATGAGTTTAAACGTGGTCGCACTAATCTCACTGATGATGTACGTGAGGGACGGCCTTCTACGGCGACGACTGAAAATAACATCTGTGTTGTGCGGCGTATGATAGAGACTGACAAAAGAGTGACCTATCAGCAGATTTGGACAAGCTTAGGCATCGGTATGAGTCAAGTGCACAAAATCCTCCACGAACATTTAGCGGTCAGGAAGCTTTGCGCCCGGTGGATACCTCATAATTTGACTAAGGCTCAAAAACTCCATCGTGTGGATTGGTGCCGTAAAATGATTGAAAGATTTAACGGAGGTGACTCAAATGCTGTGTTCGACATACTAACAGGTGACGAAAGCTGGATTTACTGTTATGATCCTGAAACCAAAAGACAATCTGCTCAGTGGGTGTTTCCTTTCGAGGAGTTGCCAACTAAAGTGAAGAGAGATCGAAGTGCGGGAAAAAAAATGGTGGCCTCGTTCTTTGGAAGGATAGGTCATTTCGCAACAATTGTGTTAGAGGATCAAAAAACAGTTTCTGCAGAATGGTACACTACCAATTGTTTGCCACTTGTCTTGGAAAAAGTTCGAGAGAAACGACCTCGCAGTAGGATCCTCCTTCACCACGACAACGCCTCGTCGCACACCGCCAAGCGAACGATCGACTATTTGGCGACATCAAACGTTGAATTACTGGGTCACCCGCCGTATAGCCCCGACCTCGCGCCTTGTGATTTTTATTTATTTCCAAAAAATAAGGTTTATGAATGCTGAAGAAGCGGTGGCTGCGTATCGCGATGCCATTGAAGAGACCCCTAAGGACGAGTGGGCAAAGTGCTTTTCCCAGTGGTTCCATCGCATGCAGCGGTGTATTGACGTCAATGGACAATATTTTGAAAAGATATAATAAAACTAATAACTGGCTAATGTAATCAGTTTTTGATTTTCTTAGAACTTTCAGTTTGACCCTCGTAGAATAGGTTATTTTGTTACGATTGAGTACAGAATTTTGAATATATGTACAGTCGACAGCACATCAAATTACCCACTTTTGTTGCAAACTTAACCTATGATACCGCAGTTTTTACCTTGACGTGCTGTTTTCCGTACAACTGATAATTTTGGTAAATGCATAAACATCAGAAGCCCTTTTCACCGTCTTGTATGAGATCACTGTCAATGCTTTAATTAAAAATAAATTAGTGTAATATTCATTTTTTAATCGCTCCCACAGACCTAATCTTATACTAAGTTGACTTTGCGAAAAATACCGCGCATTTACCACGATCATGAGAAAAATATACCTATTAGCACACGATGTCAGTAAATTCTTACTTGAATTAACGTCGTGACTTATTTCAAAACAAAGATTTAATTAATTCATTGACGCGGTAATTTTAATGTCGGGTTACTTAAACGCCATTAAAGTCGCGTAACGCGTTACAATGCAGTTCGTTTATACAACATTCATAGAAAATACCTTTACTACCTTTATATAAATTGTTCTGTCGTTTTAACCATACTAGAACTGTAAAGAGTAGCAGATTCCGTTGCAATTTTGACAGCGCAGTTAACCGCCAAACTTGTAAGACATAAAATGTATATAAAAAGTTTATCAATTATCATTTATTTGATGAAAGAAATACACAGTAGATAAATAATTAATTACAAACTTAACATCACTCGCTACATGTGCACACCCGGTAGGGTACAGTAAAGTAAAGCAATTTTATAGGTGAGTTTTACCTGTTAATAAATTGTGGAGTAATTATATTAATTTTGGAACAGATGGTCCCATACTTATACATATTAATATTTATTTATGACTACTTTATACATTAAGGAACCAAATAACTTACTACACAATATTTCTGTAATACTGCACAAACAATAAATAAATAAATAATTGAAATTATACATCAAGAATGAGCTTAGGTAGCTATACTTTACTTTTACTTATTAAATAACCTTCCTATAAGTATTCCTGACTAGTAGACAGTCAGTTAAGTTAATGTATCCTCAATGTCTATATAAATTTGTTTTAAATGACATTGTTTATCTATAAATCATTACTCCGACAATTTGTAAAAACATTTGTTTTGTGATATTATTTTTATACTTATTGTCTCTCAGCACTTTTATTATATACGTCTGTCAAGTTTTCGCTCAATTTAGTACTTATGTAAGAGACGAAAGGCATTGTCGCGGGTCAGGGTGCCCTTAAAGAATAATATTTTTTTTTGTTAGGAAAAATAAAATCGTATGCGGGCCAGTTTTCAAAAAAAAAGGGTTCTCTTTCTATGTTATTGTTTGATGCTCTGTTAAAATATTATCACTTATAACGAGGTGACCTTACATAATGTACTAAGCATTGACTTGAAAAGAAATATATTTTCATTTATGAATATTATATTGACGCCAAACACGACGTTTGCTCTGCAAATGCTTGGGTTTGGAATAACTAAAGACGCATCGCAATACATTTAAATGGGGACTAGGGACGTCTACACGCCAAAACGTCAGCGTAAATAGGAGACCGTGATCTCATAGGTCAATTATGCACAAGGGCTTTATTTCAGAACTAGTTTTTATTCTAGTTCCCCACTTTGATATTTTTCTGTATTCTTGGCAATATCATGCAGTTTATTCTTTTTTACATGTAACAGCATAATATCGTTGAGTTAACTTTGCTGAGTAAATTGTATTCGTGGTAGGGTTTAATTATTAATGTCATTTGACTATTAAATCTAATCTCAATTCTATTTATATTAATTGTATAATGATTAATAAAGTGAAGTAGGTACTTGTTCCTGCTACTAAATTAAGACCACACCTTCATGTACTGTTCGTTAATAATTAACAAATGTGATTAATATGGGCCCTGAAATATTGTTTTTTTTCTCATCCAAACACACATAATATTAGGGAAAGTTAAACTACAAAGTAATATTTTATATGAACAATAAATTGTTAGATCATAAGAGATTCTATAAATAATAATAATGATCCCTTAAATGTCTGTATCTCCGTAAACAGTATTTATATGGGATTGAGAACAGACATTAAGGTAACCATTCAATTCCAATAAAAAAACCAAAACCACATAATAGCTTAATTCTTCTCGTATGACTTTAAGTGCTAAGATTCATAACTTTCATTGATATGCGCCACGCAAATTACGAAATTTAACTTTTTTTTCAAAGTTATCTAAATAGCTTCAATAATTCTTGATTATGTTCTCCACGATTAATAAGTGACATTTATTTTGGATGCTTTAGTGACTTTCTAATATCTATCTCAATACATAGTTTTATACATTACTCAATATGAAAAATTCAAATCATGAGACTTTGTTTCAGAAAGGAACTTTTGTTTTAACCTGATTATTTCATTTACCTTATACATATCATTATACAAAATGTGAACTATTATCATATTGCTGGATATGTGATTGGTGTCCAATTAATTTGTCTTTTACTGACTTGACTGATTAATTACTTTTTAAATGAACTGTTTATGTAGATAAGGTCTCTTTTAAGTTAGGATCGTTTATATGTCACACACTTAAAACTATAATAGGTTACCTATACATTTTCATTCATTCATCAATTTAAAAGTCAATTGAGTTAGATTCTTGCCATATTGTTATCTTAAAATCAGATGTTTTTATTTTTATTTTTAAATCTTGTTAAGTATATTAGAAGATAATAGACTGTAATAAAATAAAATAAATATGGCTTCGATAAATGACTTTTTGTCATTCATAGACAGGAGTAAAAAAAAAAAGATTAGTCAAATTAATAGTTACGATTGTTATCATAAGTATAATAACATAACCATTCTTAACTTATTAGCCTGTAGAACGAAGTAACTATGAAACTATAGGTAATTAAACTTAAATGCCGAATGTGATGATTTTCTAATGTGTACGCTAAAGTAAACTTAGAATTACTAAGTTAGCCCAACAGCTTAATTTTTATTGCTTGTAATATGATAAATGTAGTATGCTGTAGTAGTATTGATATAAATGCGCCATTGTAAATATTTTTAAAAATGCACCAGGAGGTGCATTAGGTCGGATGGCCGAATGTGATGATTTTTGTACTTAGATTCAATCAGTAGCCTCTTGTAATCTTAACTCCTCATAATAACAGTTAACGTTATTTATATTTATATAAAATCGAGTATTGTTACTTTATCGAATAACGTTATCGCTATTTAAAAATGGCAACACTGGCTGCCCCTTCTTATTTTCTGACTTGCGAAGTGCACTCGAAAGGCGAGGCAGTCTAGTGCTGACCGCCGAAGCGAAAGGTTAATGGAAGGAAACTATGTTAAAATGTAGTTATAATTATTGATGTGGCTAGAGATAGTGATTTGTACCAAAGATTTAAAGTGTGTTGATCGAATAAAGAACTTTATAAACTCAACCGAGTTTGATTCACGACACTTTGTAACATAAGCTTACACTTACTCAATGCTGCTCTGAGCATTTATTTTATTCCCCATCTATTATTATTTTGCCGTCACCATTGAAATACTTCCACTGCAAATTGAAACACTACCTGTACAAAAACTACATGATGTAATAAATCAATATGTCCTCAGTTCTGTCCGGTAAGCTATTTCATTAGTGTAGTAATTAACAACATAATATTTGATATTGGCCACCATCAGTCAACGTCATCGTTCAACAATATTAGACCCAGAAGATTGATGCTGTCTTACTATTTGTCTCATAAATACGAGCTCGAAAAAATCATGGCTCACTTCAACACATTACAAAAGTTAATACAGAGCATGAACGTTCAAATCAGTCTGTTTAGGAAGTCTGGTCTTGGAATATTAAAAACGTGATTATTTTCAAATCAGGAGTATCCTTAGCCTATGGCAATAAAGCTGAAAATAGCGAAAAATGCTCGCGTGAGAGTTATGAAGCCTGAATTCGTTCAAACATACACTTGGCGAGAACTAAGGACGGTTTCTATTGTAATCTATTGTTTTTCAATAGGGTCGGATTGAATATAAATATGGATGTTTGCAGGCTATATAGAAGACAAGTCTTTAATATGTTTTAGCACTATAACTTTGATTTTTTCAAATTTAGTAGATTATGAATTCAAGTTTTATTTTCGGTCTCTTCCTAGTTTAACAAAGATCGATACTTTATGTTTAACCCGCAATAAATAGGTGTTGCAGAATAGTGCTCTTTCCATAAAAATGTACAGTTTTATCCTGCCTAGTAATAAAATCACATTATTAGTTACAGCACACCACACACTAAAATAGTGGAGCTTTTATAAAACTGCCACTAACACAAATAAAGTAATAGTAGTATCACTTCCTTTCTCCCTCACTTAACTATACTGATAAAAATATGAAATGAAATAGCTAAGTCTACGTGAAGTAAATCAGCTTGTGTGAAACTTTTATCTTATTTTTCTATAAGAAATATTTTAATAACGGTCATCCAAAAATCACTAAAGAGCAGACGATGCCTGGCCTTCTCCGAGCTCTAAAGTTACGGTTTCAATGTTAAAAAAATATAACATTACATAAATTATGTTTTCTTGGTTCTACTTTACTAAAGTTTTGTTTGTGAAAATTTGTATTTGTGGCACCAAATATGTTTTGTGCCTATTGTTACTTTGATAAGAATACAAAAAAAAATAGAATTTATGTTATTACAATGATAATCTATAAATTAGTAGGTCTACGAGACTACGAAGTCTACTTCTATTAGAATTTTTATGGGATGCATCAAAACATTCTGCGACAAATTACGTTGAAAAATAAATAACTCTTGACGTAACGTATGGAAATGTGCACATTTTACTTTTATTATTCGGTAGTAGTTTTATGCAATAAATTTAAATGAACGTCAACATACAACCTAAGTTTTATAGTCAAGCGCAATAGGATATGGGTTAAGATTTTGGGGTAAATCTGTTAAATACAACGTGTTTGTATTTAACAGATTTAACGCAAAATAAAATAGTTTAATTTGTATAACGAGCAGAATCAATTAAACCACTTTTTAATATGTATTACGTTTTAAAAAAAAATCTTTTAAATGTTGTCCTGTCTATCTTTTGATAAGACAAGCCATCACGTGCGCAAACCTGCCAAAATACGGAAGCAAGCAAAGATTAGTTCTTCATGAGCGTAAATAGTAATAATAACAATGTCAATACATACCGAATCCTTACTCGACAGAGCGTCGTCCGCAAAGCAAGAAATGGTCAAAAGTGCCCAGTAAAATAAACCCCACATACAACTTATTTTTTTTGTATAACTATCTTTTTTCTTTCAGAATTTGTTTAATTGATGCTTTAGAATATTTTTAACACTCACAGTGTCATATTTTATATTCATAATGATGAAATAAGAAACCAAAAATTTGCGCACGGGCGGGACTTGAACCAGCAACCTTTTGGCATACCGGGCCAAACGCTCTTACCCTTTGAGCTACCGTGCTGTTAGTCTGACCCTGCGAAATTTGTGGTTTCTTATGAAAACGTCAATTGCGTGACGCTTAGCGCCATCTAGCCGTCTGTTTATGAAACAGATGGCCCAAGCAGTTATTCTTTACAGAATAAATTCAACTTGGAAATTGATGTCGCTTCGCTATCTAATGCTTTAGAATGTTTTTAACACTCACAGTGTCATATTTTATATTCATAAAGATGAAATAAGAAACCAAAAATTTGCGCACGGGCGGGACTTGAACCAGCAACCTTTTGGCATACCGGGCCAAACGCTCTTACCAATTGAGCTACCGTGCTGTTAGTCTGACCCTGCGAAATTTTTGGTTTCTTGTTTCATCTTTATGAATTGTTTTATTGAATTAAAAATGATTTGGGGTGTCTGAGGTTTTGCGCATTTAACATTACACGTTGTAAATTTTTAGCACCTACCTCATTACTAGTTATTATTTCGGTTAAAAAGTTTACGAATTCAATGTCGTTTCATTTTATTATTATGATGTTATTTTGTTATTATGATTACATTTTGGTTGCGAAATTGCTTGCAAATAGTAGGTTTGAGTTTTTTTGTAAGTAGCAAGCAGTCTGTAGGCAAGAAAATTCCTAAATTCACATGTTAATGGTATACGGAATGAAATAGGTTCAATTCGTTTAAATCATTTAGCAATTATTTTTTATTAAATGTTTTGTAATTTCTGTGTCAGTAATTGTATTTAACTTGTTTGTTATATAATTGTTGCAGTTGTGTTTTTTTTTTCAATTGGTATGCGTTTCGCTGCCACGTCTTATGCTGAACGGGTTGCCTTTTCTACTGGAGTAGTCTTTGCAGGTAATTTCGGTTTCTTTTTTTCGGTTTCTTTCTAGACTCGTATTTATAGGCAGAGTTCAATCATAAAACAGCTAACATGTCTAACTCAAACTGTCCCAGTCAGTCAATTTTCCGCCTGGTTTACTCCCAAATTGTAGTGAGGCGATTGAGGCTGATTCTGTAAACCTTTTTCGTATAAACGATATCTGGGCATTCCTTTCTCAAGAAGGCTCTTCTGGTATGAGAGATAGAGACAGCTCGATTTAAAAAAATATATAGGGTACTGTATCTTAAATTACTCGGTTTTTTTTTGCATTCACCAATATTTTGTCAAAATTATAGAGCTTAGCTTATTGCTGATGCAAAATACCTTTTTTCTAATACAACCGAAAAAGATAACGGTAACAAACATTGTTTGCGGTTGAGTTAAAGTTATTGAGTGCAAAGAAACCTTATACCATCTGAGATTACAAATCACTCGTCATTTGTTTAGGAGTCCATTCCATTTTCAACATCAGTTTGAGATGGAAAGAAATTCAATTTGATCTTTCTAGGGCTAATATTTCAATAGTCAGATAATAAATATTCGTCGAACAAAATACAATATGGCTAATTTCAAAACGTCACCTAATTGACAGCAATCATACGTACCTGCCATTTTTCAAATCTGTCGCTTTAAAACTTATCAGTCTGATAAGTTTTATCTGTCCATTGAAATACCGGCCCTTAGTTATTTCAAGTAGCGTGATGAAAAGGTCTAGCTATTATTTTTAATATTTTATAGCGACAACGTTGAGTTCCATGTTGCAGCGAAGATTTTCCGACATTAAACAATTATACATCGACCCAATAAAATATATTACTAGTTAAGAGCGATTTTCCTATCGATAGCTAATAGATAAGCTTCGTCTCTATTTCTAATTCGTGCTGAGGATATTTTTTTGAATAAGTCTGATTGTTCCTATACACCAATACTTACTTAAATAATTCAAAAATATTTTTACAATAGGTAGATAAATGAAGATCAAAACAAAAATGATATTCGAACTTATATTAACCTTCTTATATTTTAAATCAGTACATATAATAAAATATCACTAATACCATTTAAAAAATCTGCGGTTCTTACACTTATTATAACTTAATATCACTGGTAACTTTGATACTATTTAGGCCTAGTTTTAGTTAGTAATTGGTAAACTTTTACGTATTACTTCAGGATTAAATTTAAGTCCAAATATCGGTCAAAGTTACCCTTTAAGTATCTGTGTGTTTTATGTTGTAATAAAACCAACAGGATCAAAATAAGGTGTTTAACCACGGTAGGTAAGGTAAAGAAAAGTTAAGTTGGTTCCTCCTTACTCGTACGTACCTAAAGATAGTTGTAAAACTCTAGCAGGAAGCAGATTCACCCACTTTTACGCCAATTTTATATTACGGCGAAAAGATCCGGAATGTAGGAATTTATTCGAACGAAATAACTCTAGTGCTTCGCCATTAAATTATATTTAGCTGGCTATGTATGAATAAAATAATAAAGTTTTACACCGAATTGTTGATTAAAACCACGTAGTGCAACGAAAATGAGAAAATGATGATGGATGATTTTTTGAACGTTCGTATATCCGGAGATATGATGTCTGCTCGTACAAGCCGGTTTTATTCGCCTTTTAAAGTTTTAGTCAAAAATGACTGTCTGGCGTTGCTATAATAGACGGGTTCATAGAAAAACTTGTCTGAAATGACGTAATAGACGCATTTTTTTAGGCTCAATAAAAATCTCTCATTGCGTATTGAGGGAGGGCGGGTGGCGCATCATGCATTGCATCCTGTGTTGTTAGTTGCCTGCGCCGGCGTCGCTAAGCGGAAATTTAAAGCAAAATAATCTTATAAATTTTACTTAAAAAAGATTTTATCAATTCACCCATATGGCCTCTGACTAGAAATGACGACTAATATCAAATGACATTAGCCGAGACTCACCGCTTGACGGGCATTCCGATCGCACAAATATGCTCGTGATAAAGGTCACGTATTTGGTCGCAGTGGTCAACTTCGGTTTAACTCCCAAGGCGTTGCTACCACTCTTTGAATGATTGAGGGGCAATCTGTGTCAACCATTTGTAAAATAAAAAATCTCTGGGTGAAAAGTAACGTTACCGTCACGGCCTCCGCTCGTTTATATATCAAAACCGACCAAGCAAGAATTGGACTCACGTGTCGAGAGGGTTCCATAGATATAAAAATTAAAGTATTGTATCTAGTTTTACATTCTCGAGTGTACGGTTCTACACATATGTGATGTATTGTTGCATGGTAAAATTATAGTTCAGCGAGAAGTTTTTTGAAACTAAATTTATACTTTTTTATTGTTTATATGTATTCATATTCATGGGAGCAAACCTGTTCTCACACATAACGTTGTTTATCTATTTTCATAGTTATATTTGGTAGGTATGGTATAACATAGGATAGTGAAATTGATCCCCAAGATTTTTTGTTGCCTACGGAATCTTACAGAGCAAAACTGCGATCGGTAGGCCCTCATACGTGACGCGACTTGGCTTAATGGGCATGTATTTTTTTTTAATAATCCACGATCTACTTCCTGTTTCATTTTCGTGAGCAAAATTTGTGAAACGAGGTTATATTTCACTGACCTTTCGGCTGAACTTTGCTACAAAAGTGGCTACTATTAATAGCTTGTTATCTTAAAATCTCTTCTGGGAGCTATTTCAGAGCAGAAGTGTACCTATGACAGAGATAGCTTATTATAATTAAAATTGGAGGAAAACAGTCTTGTCATGTCAAATTTAATTGAAAACTTTTGAAACAAAAAAAATCGTGCAGTCTTTTTAAGTTAATTTACATTATATGTTTTTTAGTAGGTAGAGTAAGAATAACTTAGTCTTATTTAGTATAGCGGTTTCCCGCAACTCTGTTCGCGCGTTTTGAATTGGCTGCCTTCCCTCCGGTCGTAGCATTATATTTTACAACTTAAAGGCTTCTTCAATAAATAAGCTAACTAACACAAACATTATATTTCAAATTGGTCCAGTAGTTCCTGAGATGAGCGCGTTCAAACAAAGAAAGTCAGCTTTATAATATACGTATAGATGAATGCTTACTTTAAAACTTACAGCTAAACAGACTGCTACTTATGGGTCCACAGGCACAGACCTTATTGTAGAATTAATAATGATCCTGTTGAGTTTCTATGGTGTTTACGCAGACATTTTAACTTCAGTTTAGACGTTAAGTCTGACCAACAAATGTATAGTCAACACTTTATGTGGTTTGTCTCCACGCATATTGGTGTAGTGGTTAGTGGTTTTAGAGGTCGGTGGACGCTGATTTCACGGCTGAAGGCGCCTGAAACCCATTGTTGTCTCGATCGGGTATATTCATAAATTCCGGCCATTTGCAGTAGATTTCGCGGCTTGGTTATATTTTGGATAGTTTTCTAGTTATTTATAGTGTTAAAGGCTGTAATTTTTTATGGCGGCGATGATAAAAACGTCAAACTTGTTTTTTTTTAAATTCTTTGCTAAGCAGATATTTGACCTCGATCGCACCCAATTTCTAGTGTTGTGCATATGTTTTACGAGTTTCCTAATGTTTATTTACCCAAACTCCATTGGTTTGTTGTTCCTGAAACTAAAACTAAAATGATTTTTTAACCATGCAGAACTAATACTACTTTTTTCTGTATATACAACTACTTGTACTCATGTTTGTGTGCCGTTTAAACGACATAAGGTCTAACTATTTTGGGGATGCAATATCGGATGCCAACGTTTCCAATTTTAGAATAAAAATTAAGGATAACCAAACCATTGGAAGTTTCACCAATTAATTGGTTTGTGAGTTAATCCAGAGGCGCAAAACAGTGTTTTTCAGTACGCAAACCGCAGTTTCATACCTAGCAAAGTTTGTTTTTTGCACGAGCCCGGTTTTTGCGGGTAATGTTGCTAGGGCTCCTAGGGTTGACCTTAAATTATTTAAGACAAAAAACCGACTTCAAAACCAAAATGCACTTAAAAGTTTTAAATAAACTCTTGTCTATTGAAAGGAAAGGATCCCATTTTAGGCAAATAACTGCTTTTTGGAGTCAGTGCTGTCAATGCTTGCCGGTCAAAGTGATGGCACCGACTCCAAACAGAAATCGTTTGCCTAAAATGGGTTCCTTTCCTTTCCATAGTCAAGAGTTTATTTAAGACTTTTTGGTGCATTTTGGTTTTGAAGTCGGTTTTTACTTTTTTTAAAAGTTAATTTTATTTCTCCATTTTTAGAGATTACAGGAGAATGGGGGGGGGGGGGGGGCACCTTATGACTCTGTTTTTTAAGAAGCTACAAATCTATCTATAATAAGTTATTTTATTATAATTACTGAACTCCTAAGCGTTAAGGAGTTCCACCATCAGCTCAGCCCTACATGATGTTGACTATTAGACGTAACAACACGTCAACATTACGATTCAAGTAAAGAAACACTATACGTGCCTTTCAAATTTTTGAAGTCGGTTAATGAACCCTATATAGAAAAAATAAAGACTAAAAGGTGTCAGTGATTTACCTGCATGATTTCACGTTATAGGCGTTGCAAGTATGCACTAGAAGCCTGTCAAAATAATTACCTTAAATACCTATTTTGCGACAAACAAAATATGACAAAAATCTTATTAGTTTTCATTTTATTTAAATGTAACGTTACCGGCAAATTTATCCATGTACTTACTACATATATGTACGTAACATATATAATAAGTTATGACCTTGGTTACTCTTATTATTTCTGATACCACAGTAGCTAAATCCCGAAGCAACAGCTCCTGGCGGCGTTTTGCGATTTTGATTAATCCGTCAAATTCCAGGAAGTTCAATTCCCACTCATATAATCAATATAAGGATAAGGTTTAATTTTATTTCCGTCGACGTCAAATGTGTTAATCCTAACATGCACAAGATGGACTTGCGCATGTAAGGAGGTATGTCAATACTACGTCATACAATAATATCAATATGTATGTAATTATATTAAGATAATATTACCAATAAATTGCGAAATCGTAATTCGGATTCACTAATCCGTAAAAAACAGCTGCTTTCCAGTCAAAGCAACATCGCAATACGTTTTATTCAATCCTGAGTAAATATTTTACTTACTGATAATTATATTAACCTCTTTTGTTTTCTGCTATCAGTGAATCTCGGCTAGTATTTGATAGCCCAAACTATAAATAAAATCCGTGGTATTTAACAAATTTATGGATAACATCCCAGGGTGACACCCCTAGAAGCTCAAACGTGTTTCAGTAATGTATTAATTTGTATTATATTGCGCTAGCGCGTTTGCGGCTACGAGATTTTTGCACGAATTCACATTTTAGCATGTTCGCTCTTGTAATGTTTGTGACCGAACCAAACATGGTTTTAAACGTGGTTTCTGGCTTAGAATTATGGAACAAAAGCCGCAGTGCTTAGTTTGAATTATATGATGAATTATGTGACCCTGTGATTTATTTATATAATTTCGTAATAATTTATTTCATTTGAACGTGTGTTTTTTTTTTTGATCAAAGCATACAGGTTTTTTAAGACTCCAGGACTAAAAATCAAGAATTGATAGATAATATCTATTTTACTGCTATGCAATATTTTCTAGAAAAAGAATACGTTAAAGCTTATTAGAAACTTGTCTATAGTTTCTTCAAGTCTGTCTGTCTGTCTATCCGTATGTCACAGCCACTTTATTCTGAAACTATTAGCATAACACAGATGGAACTTGGTAGGTAGATGTATTCCATCAACCTCTTTACGATTCCTATACACAAAAAAATGACATTTGAGGATGGAACCGGCTTGTACGACGGAACTTTTATCCAATCCACCCTCAAAATTATTGATAATATGAAATGGCTTTTTAAGTTCAGCCAAAATAAATGTTGTTGTAAATGTCACTGTAATCTGTTTGTTTTTGTAACTAAAATAATGCGTACCCACATGTGAATTGTGAATGCACCTGATTGCGATTCTCGATGCTATTATGTAAGTGTTTTGTATTTCTCTAGTAAGTGAATTGTATTCTTTTAGACAAATAAATTATAAAACCTAAAACCTAAACATGGATACATGGAACTATTTTTTTTTGTCGAACCTATGCATGTTCTGTTTCTATGGATAGGTCTCTTCAAATGACATCGAGATTCAAAAAATCATTTTTTCTGAAAGTCTAATATTTGGGAGATAGGCGCTTCCAAAGTGGTAAAATAGGCGTCCCCCCCTCTAACTTTTAAACAAAGCAAGTGTAAAATTTGAAAAAGTACATGGTGTAGATTTATATAAAAACTTTCGGTAGTAGTGTTTGAGATATAGCACATTTTCAATAACTGCAAACATAACTTTGTTTTTCATAATGTTTGTAGAAAGAACAAATATACAACAAAATACTGTAGTATTTTGGCTTAGTGGAAGTAAGATCCCTTATTCAGTTTAATGTTGGCGGGAACCCTCAGTGGGCGAGTCCGACTCGCACTTAGCCGGTTTTAAAATAAAGTTGTTAAAAATAATAAAAAATCAATAGTTAACGCCAACATTTAACTGTTTTTTTTTTCTATAAATTTAATAAACGCCATAACAGCTCTGTACACAGTAAAACGTGCGTCAATTGAACTTAAAAAATAACCGGCAAAGTGCGAGTCAGACACGCGCACTGAGGGTTCACTGAATTGGGGAATCCACTTACTTCCACTTAGCAAAGATTTGATGAAAGTATTTGTTAAGATCTACATTATGTTTTTTTTTCTCAAATTTACACTTTCTTAGTTTAGAAGTGAGATAGGAGGGGGGGGGGGGGGGACGCTCATTTTACCACTTTGGAAGCGTCTAGCTATGAAACGTTAGACTTTAAAAGAAAATGATTTTAGAAACCTCGATGTCATTTTAAAAGACCTATCCATAGACACCCCATACGCATAGGTTTTACTAAAAAAATATTTTCGGTTTTAGTTTCATGTATGGGAGCCCCCATGAGATATTTAATATCATTATTATTTTTTGTATAAGAATCGGTAAGCGGTTAACAGGATACATCTTCCTACAAAATTTCAATAGTGCGATGCCTATAGTTACAGAATAAAGTGTCTGTGACGTACGAACGGACAGACAGACAGACAGATAGACAGACAGACAGACAAGACAGACAGACTTGACAAAACTATGAGGGTTCCGTTTTTTGAAATGAATAATGAAAGAAGAGGCATAGCAATGAAATTATTTTAAACAAATTTGAAGTGGACAGGTTTTTATAAAGAAACATAAAAGAAGATGATAAGTGCACATTTATAAAAATTAAATGTCAATAAATGATCATAAAATACACACCATAATACAAAATATGTAAACTAATACATATTTAAACACATTTACATAAAAGTATATATAAATAAATAGGTAAAAATAAATGCATAATCAGTTGCAACCAGCAGATCCGAGAGCCAATGAAGAATAAAAAGGAGTAGTAAGTAAGTAAGTAGATATTGTTAAGACTATAGAAATTATAAACAAAAAAGGAAAAAGGTTTTATTATATAGTATCCAAAGCTTTAATTCCGGGTATTCTAAAAAAAAAAATGTCAAGTAGCTTCAAAAAAATTCGCTTTTGAATTGTACATTATGGGATAAAAATAGTCGCAAATGAGCTCTCCCATTGCCTGTTATAAAAAAAAAACTGTGAAAGCACTCCGGGAGTGCCGGCAGAAGTGAAAACTTGAATATCAACGTTGTGCATTTTTGGTTTTTTGGAATAGTTATTATCAATATAAAAGTACTATCATTTTTGTGATAGAATACAATAATAATAATAATAATAATATAATATAATATTTTTATAGAATACAATATTTATTTATTGCGCTATCGTACACAAACATTACAATTTATATTATATTAAATTACATTAAAAAGTTTATCTCTCAGAAAAATCAACTTACATCCATAATTTCGCCAACCGTCTTACGGTTTTTCGATCAGGTCACGTGTCCTGACGCGATTTTCACATTTTTCCCCCATCCCACAAAAGTGCTCAACGCCGCTAAAGAAGTTTTCACTTCAAAAAAACAACTCTTAATATGTGCACGTTTATCGCTTCTATCCTGCACCTGTGATTGTGGTCGTGCCCTAACTCAATATTACTGAGTAGCAAACGTTTACCACCAATATTGTACGGAATCTAATATGCAGCGATTACGAACCCTGATTGAGTAGAGAAGCTGCGTCAAACAGACTGCGACAACTTTTGACCATTAGTTGAAGTTCGATCAATTTGTTAACACTTTTTAGGGCAGTATCCCTGACAAAATATAACTTTTCAATAAAAATTAAGCCGTTTACTGTCACGAAAAGTGTTAATATTATACAGAATGACAGTGCAATGTGTTGCTAAATTTTAAAGAGGTGAATGGGTAAAATAATTGTACGGACAACAGCAGAAAGGTAAACACCGCGGTATCTCATGCCTACATATAACACGTGTATTAAAATAAGGGTTAGTATTCAACAAAATGTGTAACCTAATATGCCGGCGACTGTATATGGCGGACTTTTAATGCCAAAACATATTACCCGACTTATTGCCTAATGTGATCAATATCTTTGACACGTTACGTTAAGATGTTATCTCTATGAAAACATTATTCTTACCTACCAAATATCAGCATAACTGTTCACTAGTTATATTAATATTATAAAGCTGTAGAGTTTATTTGTTTGTTTTTTTAATCTCAGGAACTATTGGACTGAGATGAAAAATACATAGTACATCATATCGTATTGTTGCGTTTTTTTAAAGTTCTATCTTTCTAGTTTCTACGTTCTCCTGTACCCTTTAAAATCTTTCTGCATGACCTAAGGGTACGACTGGGAGAGAAA
Organism: Pyrausta purpuralis; assembly: GCA_963924145.1. Classification (NCBI taxonomy): domain Eukaryota; kingdom Metazoa; phylum Arthropoda; class Insecta; order Lepidoptera; family Crambidae; genus Pyrausta; species Pyrausta purpuralis. The sequence goes on from OZ001649.1 coordinate 22,287,702, forward strand.
GCTCTTAGCATTAAGTCCACCTTTTGTACACTGTTGTTTTGTTGTTGTTGCAATAAAATTTTTAAGTAAATAAATAAAAATATATGTTGGATAGCATAACTGAAGTAAAGAAAGTAGTATAGGCTTTATACCTACTATGAAACATCACTTTACGACGGCCGGGACGTGAAGACCAAACTAAAAACGCGCGGATGCATTTTCGGTGGCGCGCTTGTCTGCAATAAAATGTTTACGCTTCGTAACTTAATTACCGATACGGGAATTAGCTTTAGTGCAATCAGATCTGTTTACCGGCCTCTGCACAAAATAGGCTGCACTATTTATTTGATGCTATCATAATATGCTTATCGTTACTATAAATATTCCCACTCGGCTTTCAATATTTTATGTTTGATATTTACGTTAATACGTTTTACGGAATGTGGTGAAAGTAATAAATGTATTTTTTATTATCTAAGCACCTGTGTAATAAATAGTACCGTTGTTTTTTATTTCAATACACTAGTGCTGTATTTAGCTATTAACTTTGAAATTGGAGTATATTCTGTGCCATTAACTAATACACTTTATTGTTTATTCATTAAAAGCTTAATAATTTTGAGTGTATCCGCCAACTTTTAAGACAGATGCAGACAGACGCATCGCCACAAATAAGACATCAGTCTTTTAGTCGACTTGACTCCAAAACCAACCCCTTCAACTCAGCATCGTAGCAACACTTGGGTTAGAATATAATCTAACACCGTGCGGTACCTACGAGTATGTAGTTCAGAGTATCGCTTCTAGCCGCGAAACTCCAATCAAACCACAAATTAGTTCGGTGTGAGCTGAGGGCTCCTACTCAGTAAGACCGACCGTCGTTAATTGAATCTGTCCGTCTCTGTCGCTTTATGTTATCTTTGAGAACTCGGGTGCGATCCTCATTCGAGACTTTATTTAGTACACCAGAGGTGACTTAGAGGGCTCGATTACGTGTTCCCGTTCGTCGACGATATACTTGTCGCATCGAAAACCGAACCTGAGCACCGTGAACACTTACGTACCGTGCTATCAAGACTCGAGAAACATGGCATCACAATAAACCCAGCTAAGTGTAACCTTGGTCAACACAAAGTTACGTTTCTCGGTTATACCGTATCCAAAGATGGAATTAAACCGCCACAACAGAAGGTCGAAATTATCAACGCTTACCCCAAACCGAAAAACTACGTAGATTTCTCGGTATGAATTATTTCTACCGCGACCACATACCTAACGCCGCGGAAATTCAAGCACCGCTCAACGCCTATCTACATAACGTGAAAAAGAGAGACAAAACACCAATAGAATGGTCCGACGTCGCAACAAAAGCTTTCGAGAAGTGTAAAGAAAGCGTAATCCAAGCTACTTTACTCGCTCACCCTTCACACGACGCTCTCTATGCGTTATCGTGCGACGCGTCCGATAAGGCGGCCGGCGCGGTACTACAACAACATGTCGATGAAAAATGGCAACCACTTGGCTATTTCTCAAAGAAGTTTTCCGATGCGCAAGTTAAGTACTCTACCTACGATCGTGAGCTACTCGCAATGTATATGGCAGTTAGGCACTTCAGAAAGATGTTTGAAGGTCGACCACTTATCATTTTCACCGACCACAAACCACTCACATACGCCATGAGCAAAGTGCAGTCAACTACAGAGACGCCGAGACGCACGAGACAGCTATTTTTTATCAGCAAGTTTACCACAGACAAACGTCACGTAAGCGGTAAACAAAACATCGTAGCCGACGCTCTCAGCCGCATCGAGACAATATCTACGCCGACATCACTTAACTACGAAGAAATCGCCAAGTCACAGCTACAAGATTCGTCGTTGCAACCACTACTCCATCAAGACAACATCACTTTAAAAAAAATAGTCATACCTAACACCGATATAGAACTCCACTGCGAAATATCTGCAAGCCAAATTCGACCTTATATCACCGAAGAATTCCGACACGACGCGTTCAAAAGTGTACACAACATAAGCCACCCCGGTACGAGAACGACTCGCAAGCTTATGTCACAGAAATACTTTTGGCCATCTATGAACATAGATGTTGCTAAGTGGACTAAAAGCTGCATTGCGTGTCAAAAAAGCAAGATACAGCGACACACGCATTCTGCGATTTCAAAGTTCCCGCCAACTGACCGATTTCAACACCTACACGTAGACATCGTTGGACCGCTACCTACTACAAGTCAAGCTCATCGCTACTTGATAACAATGATCGACCGACTCACTACTTTATACGTACGTACCGGATTATACTTACGTGGAGAAGTTACGTAACATAATTCAAGCAAACAAGCCGCAAGTCGCTACATCGCATCACAACAAGCAGCCTATCTTCGTGAGTAAAGATCTCGCCGACTGCAGCCACGTATTTGTGAGGACTGACGCAGTAAAAAAAAAACCTTTACAACCACCGTACGAAGGCCCTTATCTTGTTGTCAAGCGAGAAGAAAAGTACTTTACCGTTCAATTACCAGACCGTCAATCGAATATCTCAATAGACAGATTAAAACCAGCTTACCTGTTACCAGATGTGAATACCACAAATACCACCATACCACAGGACGAAGCCTTACAAAACCAGTCAGTACCACCAATACCGTTACCAGTACCTCAACACTGCAACCAGACCACCAACTCCAAGCTTTCGAAACCAGACTGTGTGACACCACGACCAGATTTGAAAACACACACAACACGTTCTGGGCGTAACATCAAACCGCCTGTACGTTTCACTTGAAGAGGAGTCCTGTGGCTACCACAGCCGCAACTCGTTTTTCACAGAAACACAGAGGTAAACAGCCCCGAAAAGAGCTTTTACACGACAGAAACACAGATGGTAGTTCTGATAAGAACTGTTTTTGTTATCACACGAAGACTACGCATCGCAGCGCGACACGCATCGTGGCGCGCGCTCCCAGCTAGCACGCGTCTTCTCACTACTATTTCCGTCGCCGTAAGAAAGAGCCGAGAAGCCGCGGAAATATTTATGTGGCCTTCATTCGCGCGCTCCCTCGCACTCCCGGACGCCGTCTCGTTCCACGCTCTCGCCGCGGCCAGCCGACACTGCTGCGATAAGGGAGATAGTGTAATGATTAGACAGAGATGTGTTGAAAACATAGGTGGTTAATATTCTGTAACGGTCAATAACGGTCAAATACTGTCTCCAAGTGCCCTGAATGGCTATAATGTATATTTTCCTATTGGTCAACTGTGTACATATTTTTATATAAATACTAGGTTAAGTTTACTTCAATATACATTCCTTCTACAACCTTCAACGGAGTTATTTTTACGCAATCCTTGGTAGTCATCTAACCAAACGCGACCAAAATAGTAAATTAAGAAAAAACAATAATGACTTGATTAAAAAAAACTGACCTTTATAAAGAAATTGCTAACAACAATCCATTTAAGAAACAAAAGACTACTACTCCGTTAAAGAAAAGACAAATTAAAAACAATAATTACAAAAGTACGCAAACAGATAACATAACAAATATAAAGAATATAACTGACGTTACCACAAAAATAAATAAGAAGACAACTGCGTGCAACGAATATGAAAAATTTGAGTCGGCGACACAATGCAATCCTAAACAAACACAACAATTAAAACGTATATGCCTTATAAGCACAAACAAAAATAACAAAATACTAGAAATTGCTCAAAAAACGATAAAAGAATGCTCAATGTGTCCCTTTACCCAAACTGTGACACTAAGTATCTACTAGCTAGCATTGAAAAAAAGTTTGCGGGATATACTATGAGCGACTACTGTGTCATAATGATAGGAGATAAAGATTTCAGCATTGCAAAAGATTATTTGGATTTAATTTATTACATTCGTGATAGCCTAAAACGAATTAAGCACACGAATATTATAATATGCCTTCCAAATGCGGAGCTTCATTCAATATGTTTAATTGAAGTGTTGAAACTTTTAACAACTTGTTGTACCTAGACATAATGACCCATGAACATGGATACCTACGTGACACAAATAAAAAACTACACTATGACTACAGAATGTTTAATAATATCTTGGGCACATTAATAACTTCGGACTACAAACAATAGTTAATGATATACAAAACTTGATTGCGGAAATAGAAAACAGCTACATGATTGAGGAAGAATTAACACCGACTGAAGCGCCAAACAACGATGTTGATACGCTGTTTTTTTGAGACTGAGTTCTTACATCTTCTACATCAAAACATTGCAGGAGTGTTGAGCAAGACAGATGCCCTGATGATCAATATGCAGGAGTTGATGGTAGATATAAATATACATTTAAATATACTTTGCATCACAGAACACTTTATAATGGAGGGCCATGAGTGTATATTAGATATCCCAAACTTTGTTCTAGCTAGCTCCTACTGTAGAAAAAGTAAAAAACGAGGCGGTTCACGTATTTTGGTTAGGAAAGAACATAAATGGAGAGAAATTATTGAAATTAAAAATATGGCAATAATAAACGCATTTGTGCTATTGAGCTTATTGAATATAAACTGATAGTGATGTGTTTATATCGTATCCCTGATGCAACTAATTTAGATGTATTTTATGAACAGTTAGAAAAAGCTTTAATATATCTGTCCAAGTTTAAAGGAACTAATATTATTCTTTGTGGTGACTTCAATATTGACATTTTGATAAAAAATAATGTGACTGAAGAATTTGAATATTGTTTATTAAATTATAATTTAACATTTGCCAACAAACGACAAGATTATCAAGCCAAAAATGTATTGACAACATCGCTCATACCTATTAAAAAAGATGTGAGACTGAAGTGTTGGCATTTTGCTTATCTGATCATACAGCTCAATTGATCAAAATACCAGTTAAAAGAATATTAAAGCAACGATACTGGCGAAAAACTATACGCGACTACAGTGATGAATATATTATCATTCATCATCATCATCATCATCATTATCAGCCAATGGACGTCCACTGCTGAACATAGGCCTCCCCCACGGCTTTCCACAGCGACCGATCACTAGCGGTCTGCATCCAGTTTGATCCTGCGATCTTTATAAGGTCGTCTGTCCATCTTGTTGGTGGATGTCCTACGCTGCGTCTCTGGTCGAAGGGTCTCCAACCTAGAACCTTCCTGCCCCAACGGCCATCAGTTCTTCGCGCTATGTGCCCTGCCCATTGCCACTTGAGCTTACTGATTCTCAAGGCTATGTCCGTTACTTTAGTTCTTCTACGTATCTCTTCATTTCTGATTCGATCCCGTAGAGAAACACCCAGCATAGCCCTTTCCATCGCTCGCTGTGTGATTTTGAGCTTCATTATAAGGCCCATAGTAAGAGACCATGTTTCGGATCCGTATGTCATCACTGGTAACACACATGTCTATTGGGCAAAGCCTGTTGACGAAGCTTAAGACGGAGGACGGCAGTGTAGCGTCGACGAAAGCAGAGGTTTTGAGGGAGATCGAAAGGTTCTATGGGCAGTTGTACACCTCAGTAGCCAAACCCGTTGATAGCTCGGCCAGAGACCCAAGAGCTATCCTGACCCGTCACTACACCGAAGACATCCCGGACATCAGCCTTTACGAGATTAGGATGGCCCTTAAACAGCTCAAAAACAACAAGGCACCTGGCGAGGACGGAATCACAGCAGAGCTTCTGAAGGCGGGTGGAACACCGGTACTTAAAGTCCTTCATCACGCCTGAGGCATGGAACAGGAGTGTGGTGGTGTTGTTCTTCAAAAAAGGAGACAAAACCTTATTGAATAACTACAGACCCATCTCACTCCTGAGCCATGTCTACAAGCTGTTTTCAAGGGTCATTACGAACCGTCTCGCACGTAGGTTTGATGACTTCCAGCCTCCCGAACAAGCCGGTTTCCGAAAAGGCTATAGTACCATAGACCACATCCATACGCTTAGGCAAATTATACAGAAGTCAGAGGAGTATAATATGCCTCTATGCTTAGCGTTTGTGGACTATGAGAAGGCCTTTGATTCGATCGAAACTTGGGCGGTGCTTGAGTCTCTGCAGCGGTTCCACATAGACTATAGGTATATAGAGGTGTTAAAGTGCCTTTACAATAACGCCACCATGTCAGTCCGAGTACACACGAAGCAGAACACGAAGGCGATTATCATTTATATCAGAAAAAAAATATCATGTGTATTAAGAGTCTTTCTCTAGAATGTATTCCTGTACAGACCCAACTCTAGCATATCGCTGCTTCATGGAGGATTTCAGTCTTTTTTATAATCTATGTTTTCCACTAAAGCAAATAACTATTAAAGTAAATAGTACACCAAAAGGGATATCTTGAGGTTTAAAATTATGTAGCAAAAGAAAAAGAGAACTACTTTGAAAACTTAGACTAAGGCCGACAAAAAATAAAATGAAAATATACAAAAATTATTCAAAAAGGTTTAAAAAAATTATAAAATTGACTAAGCGTGCAAAGAATAATTATAAATTCAAAACTTCGGAAAATAAATCTAAAACTACATGGCAAAATATTAATAGCGCTAAACTAAATGTACCTTAAAAAAACATAGCGAAAATTAAAATAAATGATGAATATATAACGGACCCGAAAAAAAATGCTGACAAATTTAATAATTATTTTATTGACAAAATCAACCCATTGCACGGTTATGGTAAAAATGTAACTAATAACTTCCAATACCAATTAAACTCTATGTTCATGTCGCCTTGTCTTCCTTTACAAATCTCTAAAATTATACAAGGTTTGAAGGGAACAAATAGTGTAGGATACGACGGTATTGCTACTAAAATAATAAAATTTGTTAATAAATACATATGTCAGCACTTATGCTATATATTGAATCTAAGTATAGAAAAAGGTATCTTCCCCAGTGATCTAAAGTTGACAATAATAAAACCTTTATTTAAAATAAAACAATAGAGATCTCATAGAATATTACCGACCCATTGCACTCATATCAGTCTTTTCAAAAATCTTTGAGAAATACATTTATAGTGAATTAAACAGTAACAAAAAAAAAAAAAACACCTACTTTGTACTGAGCAAAAAGGATTCCGGCAAAATAGAACAATTAACATGGCTAATTTTGACTTCTATAAATATGTTATAAATCAGATGGATAGGACTAATCCTGTATGTGCTCTGTAGTGTGACATGACCCAAGCGTTTGACTTTGTAGACCACAACATTTTATTAAAAAAAACTGTTAGCTTATGGAATCAAGGGAAATGTTCTTAATTTAATAAAATCCTATCTCAGTAATCGTTCTCAAAAAACTGACATATGTAGAATTAATACAAAAACAAATTATGAGGTTTTTTTTTACTTCTAAGGAACGAAGTGTACAGTACGGGGTTCCACAAGGCAGTGTATTAGAGCCTCTCCTATTTATTATATATTAATGACCTGCCAACCGCCACAAGACAACCCATGCCATTAATCGCAGATGATAGCACGGTGAAAATTTAGGGTAATTACATAAATACGTATAAATTTGACATTAATGATTCTTTATACTTTATTATTTCGTGGCTTACTAAAAAAATAAAAATAAACATTGACAAAACCCATATAATGCACTGTAAACAAAGATCTGAAACTCCTTCTGACATTATTATATCGTACCAGGGTAAAACAATTAGCAACTGCTTGCTTTCTAGGTATCCAAATAGACAATAAATTGAATTTGAAATGTCATACCAACGAGTTATGTAAAAAACTAAGCACCCAAGCGTATGCGTTATATAGGCTTTCAAGTACAGTTAATGTTGACGCATTACGCTTATTATGGCTTAGTCGAATCCCATTTGAGATTAGGTATATTTTTTTGGGGTAACTCTACCAACAAAGAAATAGTTTTTAAAGGCCAAAAACGTTGCATTCGCTCTATGTTTAGATTACAAACTACTGATACGTGTAAAGGTATGTTCAGAAAGCATAAGGTTTTGACGCTTCCGTCATTATACATTTTGGAAACCGCTCTATTTGTGAAATGCAACCCTCATTTATTTGAGCGCATGGCTGATAAATATACGTGCGCAATCGCCGTGGTGGAAACCGTTTATGCTTACATGTTCGGAAACAGCATAGTTAAGTAAAAGTTGTGTATGCATGGCCCCTAAAATTTACAAAAAACTACCCAATAACTTGAAGCTTTTGAATAAGGACCTTTTTAAAAATAAACTTGAAGTAATCTTGGTCGACAAATGTTATTATAATGTACAGGAATTTTTAGATGACTAATTTTGACATTTTAATATATAATTTAATGTAACATTGTTTCTTTTTTTATCAATTATTATTATTTAATTATGACTTGATGGGATTGTGTCTGCATTTTGAATATATGAATACAATTTGTTCGCTTTTAATGTCATTTTTACACGCCGAATGTTGGCAGAACATGTTGATGCAAAAATTTTGTTGTCATCATTTATGTACACATATGTTTAGTAAATAAATATCTTTATCTTTATCTTGTCTCTACTAGAGACCGAGCAGTGTTTGATAATCCTGTACGATTAATCATTGGCCACAGTATCTTCTTGCAAATATTATTGCAGTGTCACGGGGGTCTGCATCGTCTCTGGTGACTATGGAGTCCAAAAGCAGCAGTGCATCTTTTGTCGCAGGTGAAACGTTTGTCAAGGAGACAAGCAGCTTTGCGTTGAATCCTTTTTTGCTTTTATGTGTATGTTTCCCAATTTTGCACATTGTTGCCGATTGAATCCATATCCCGTTTGCAATCGTCTTTAAACTTAAGCTTTAGGCGGGCTACGGGTCTTTTGGCATTACGAATTTGTCCGAGCATAATCTCACGCGGCAGTCTTTCGGAGCCCATCCGATACGATTAATACATCTTTGTTTATATGTACAAATGATTGGAGTAATTCACAAAAGTCTCTAAGATGTATCAGAAGTTCACAACATTGCGATATTCCTCTGAGAGGCAAACGTAAGCAATAAATTAAACTTCTGTTTTTAAGTAGTTACTTACATATTAACATGCACACTACTTACTTTAATAATTGTTGAAATGAATTGCTCACGTAAGAGATTGCAAGCCTTATAAACAACTTATCTAACTGTCACTTAAAATAAACAGACGAAACAAATCAAATATTCAAACTATCTCGATCATTAAAAAGATTTTGGCTTTGGCCCGCTAAGTTATTTTTGTTGATTACACGCAAGTTCGTACTTTTAAAGACATACGAGTACAGTAGGGCCGTTTTCCACAGCAGTCCAGTTTTGCGGGATCAATGTATAACTGAATCCCGCAGAAATCTCCCGTCCTGTCTGTTCTCTCACGAGCTGTATATGTATATTTGCAGTGTTTGTGCATTTTGACATTTAAGAAGTGATTCTGACCCTTTTTAATGACAAAACTGAATCATCAAAATGCAAGCATAGGTTTTTGCTACTGCAAACGGGATGTCCGTTTGAATACTAGCATTAAAACGCGTAGCTATACTACTTAAAGGTATCCTACAGAAAACATTACCTGCAAAAGACGGGATGTCGCCGTGGAAAATGGCCCTAACTTCACTTCATACTATTTGTACGTGTGTGTTCCAGATATTTTAACACAAAAAATATTTTGTTTATCTTTTCAATTTTCTGGATGATATAAATAAGTAGCTACTTGGTAACGTGGCTATTTGATCTCTGTAACGTATTTTGTTTCATACTATTTGTAAAACTAGTAGACTTATTATGGTGGTGTTTCTGCGACATGTCTTGCTTGTGGCCATGACTATTTCTGGGCATGTCTCGGCTGGATTCATTAATTATTTCACATCTCTATCTGTCCAACTCACCCGTAAGTTTTGCGCTCAAGGCTCAAAATAGCATTGTGCCAAAATAAACACTCTTACGGCTGTCTGATATTGCAGATTACAAAAGAAAACTAGGATTCTTCTTAGACAAAGAGGAGGTGGAGGAGTAGGTGTGTGCCCAAAATGAGCAAATTTAAATTTTATACTATAATTGTCCATACATTAAAATAGTTAACAGATATACAGGAAATAAACGGAGCTGAGATAAGGTACCAGTGATTTAATATAAGCTGTTTTTAAACAAGTTAACGTAAGGTGGCCTTTTAATGACCCGGTTATTAAATTAAAAAATTAACATACAGTCGTCAAAAAAGTAACTTTTGAAGGCAGATGTGAACCTAATACCTATATAAAACATTATTGATGAAAAGCCAAATACACAGGTAACATGATTTTTATGAATTCGCACCAGTGTGTAATAATTATGATATATCGACATACATATAAAGTTCAAAACATATACAGTCACATGATATAATTTTGTTTAATATAACACTCTTTTAATATAATGATGGACTGATATAATTTCAAATTATATAATTTTGAAACTTATAACAAGCGATTGACCTAAAATCAATTAATATAACATTTACATGATATAATAGTTAAAACAAATAACGTTTATTTTGTATAATAACATTGAGTATATCAATCATTTATGAGAACACTCTCTTTATACAACGTGTCCTTGGATAAAGTGCAACCCCGAAAGAAGATGAAACTAGACCGTAACTGGATTTTTAAAAAAAATATTTAAAAATATTTTTTTGGAAATTTTATTGAAAAATATTTTTTTTGGTTTTCGTTACAGACCCTCGGTACAAATATTTTTTTTTCTTCCAAACTAGTGGGTCTATTTGATTGAAATAAAGAGGTATGTTATGCTAACATCCTAGCGGTCATACCACAATCAAAAATATCATTTTAAATTACACTCTAGTGTCAAGTAGACTGCCACGGCGAGTCGAGTTTAAAATAATTAAATTTTTGATAAGTATTTTTGAAAAATGAATGTCAATTGGAATTATACCAATGGAAGTTATACCAAGTGAAGGTTATATTATTTGACAGTAATTTCTTTCAATCATTATTTGAAACGTTTATTATGACAAAATAACATTTATATGTTCAAATGAACGATATGTAAATGAGTTTTATTTCAAACGGTATTATAAGATATGAACGTTATACAAAATGGTATGATATAAAATGAATATTATGTCAGGTAAACGTTATAATAAACCAAATTATTTATATTGAGTTGCTATAACAAATAAGTCTTATCCCCGTGCACCAAAAAGTCAACCAAAGATTGCTTATTGAAAATTACCATCGGAATGAATTACTCATTTACACATCCCTATACAGCATAATAAAAATACAAGAAAAGCAACAGATAAAAAAATAACCACAATCTCAGCTAAAAACGCATACGGGAAAATAACAACCCAATATATCATTCCAAGATTAATTAATTTATTACCAACTGAAATAACAGATAAAATTAACAAGAAAAATATTAAAACTATCCTCAACAAATTCTTTCGTAGTAATATCATATATGAATAACTTGCCTAACTTATCCTTTAAATCACTTATCCAAAATGGCAGTCACCCTGTATGCGCACTCACTTTAACCGTACGCCTGCGAGTGCGATAAAACTATACACCCGATAAGGTTATAGATAGGTAGATGGTAGCTTTGAGCACGACTCGGACTCGGCTCGCGCGCAACCGAACGCTATGACACAGATTAGAGAATAGTTTATGAATTGGTCAGACGTATAATATGTAGTTACCTACTGCCCTTCTTATTACACCGTAGATAATAATTGTAATGCGACCGGGACACTTTAGTAGTAAGCAAACATAAAGTCCATTTACCAATCTATGTCATTATTACCCTATATGTATATGCTATTGGCACCCGGTAGCCAGTTATATATTAATAATGTATTCACCATGTTAAGTTTAGACTAATAATACTATTATATTATTTCTCTCGAGCGTCAAACCTCGAATGTGCAGTGTCACAACAAACACAATGTTTAGTGACACGAAGAACTAGTAAACACTTTGTAAACGATTATGCTATGAAATAATAATAAGTAAATAATAATGTAAAGTTGAATTATATCAAAGGATAGTATAACAAATGAGACGCACCCGATACGTACACATGGTACGGTAACTTTACACAGCTGATTAAAATTATACAAATAAATTACGTTAGGTTCCTACACAAAGTGACACATGTGCTACCGTTATAAGACCATGTAGCTACGGCATATGCACCACGGATATTGTCAAAAATAATATGTTTCCGGAAAAACTATCGAAGCACCAACATACCTACTATAATATATCTACGAGAAAGGTTTACCGATTGGATAGCGAAAAAATGCTAACTGCTCCCAAAGTGGGTCAGTGCTTGCATGTGTTCGCATATCTACTTTATGACTTAATCATGAATATTTAGGTTATTGCGTGAGGCCAGGCTCTACCGCATTTTCTTGCGATAACTTATTTCTCAGTCTGCAGTAGCTTGTATACGTAGGAAATTGCACAAATACCTCAGTTAAAATATATTATCTTAAACTAGATTGCACTGGCCTGAAAAGAGTAGACCTATGTACCATTTATTTGTATGTTTCCATAATCTTTCTTGATCATATATAAGTGGATCATCATTATCATTATAAATCGGACGTCCACTGCAGAACATAGCCCTCTATCACGGTTTTCTACAGCATCCGATCACAAGCGGCCTGTATCCTGTATCCAGCTTGGACCTGCGATCTTTACAAGGTCGTCAGCCCACCTTGTCGGTGGACGTCCTACGCCACGTCTTAGGTCGAAAAGTCTCCAATCAAGAACTTTCTGCTCAACGGACATCAGTTCTTTGCGCTATATGTGCCCTGCCCATTGTCGCTTGAGCTTACTGATTCTCAGGGCTATGTCTGATACCTTAGTTCTACTACGTATCTCCTCATTTCTAATTCGATCTTGTAGATAAATACTGATTACTGAGCATAGGCCTCTCTATAAGTGCATGCATCAAGTGTTTAGTAATTATTTTCAAAGTTTCAATATGTGATACAAAAGGTTACTTATAGCAAAAGCAGCAATACATTAAAATAAGTTTATTTCACTCATCTTTCATGTTTTTCATAAATTATACTCACGTCCAATCATTCCAGTCTAAACTAAACAAAAAAAAGCCTCAACACATTATGCTAAGACGTTCAAACTTATTTACCAAGATCATCGTCTCATGATGGATCGGGGCTTTGTCTTACAAATTGAGATCCTGGTTTTCCTCGCAACATAAATAGACGCTTATTACACCACTTCCTCGGATCCCCACAAATATTATTATTTGCCGCGAACATAGATTAAAGGCAGAATATCTTTCCTTATACTTTCCCGCCGAGTTTTCTTTTGTAATTAGTAAGCTATTGGATTTCAATATGCATTAGTTATGATTGGCCGGGAATGGAGTTAGTAGGGGAGAGAGAGGAATAGTTATTATGATACTGTTGATGAAGATGTTGCATAATATGTCTATGAACATTTATAACTGTAAATATTTGCTTTTAAAATATATTTTCATTTAAACTAAGCTTTTTGAAAAGTAATAAAAAATGAATAAACTGATGCTTTAGAATGTTTTTTTAACACTCACAGTGTCATATTTTATATTCATAAAGATGAAATAAGAAACCAAAAAATTGCGCACGGGCGGGACTTGAACCAGCAACCTTTTGGCAGACCGGGCCAAATGCTCTTCGAATTGAGCTACTGTGCTGTCAGTCCGACCCTGCAAAATTTGTGGTTTCTTATGAAAACGTCAATTGCGTGACGCTTAGCGCCATCTCGCCGTCTGTTTATGAAATAGATGGCCCAAGCAATTATTCTTTACAGAATAAATTCAACTTGGAAATTGATGTCGCTTCGCTGTCTAATGCTTTAGAATGTTTTTTTAACACTCACAGTGTCATATTTTATATTCATAAAGATGAAATAAGAAACCAAAAATTTGCGCACGGGCGGGACTTGAACCAGCAACCTTTTGGCAGACCGGGCCAAACGCTCTTACCAATTGAGCTACCGTGCTGTCAGTCCGACCCTGCGAAATTTGTAGTTTCTTATGAAAACGTCAATTGCGTGACGCTTAGCGCCATCTAGCCGTCTGTTTATGAAACAGATGGCCCAAGCAGTTATTCTTTACAGAATAAATTCAACTTGGAAATTGATGTCGCTTCGCTATCTAATGCTTTAGAATGTTTTTTTTAACACTCACAGTGTCATATTTTATATTTTTTTATTATTATTATTTTTAACACCTTAATGCATGAAAAAGTCTCAAAAAAAATCTTTTGAAGAAAAACACCTCTTAAAGGAAAGGAATCCATTTTAGGCGAACAATTTATTTTAAGAGACCATTACTTTGACCATCTCATGCATCAACTATCAGTCCCAACGTAAAAATATTTTCGTCCGTCCCGAAAAGGCTGGAAAATAACATATTTAATCCGATTTTGCAAAGTTCCGGCATGTTACACGGACAGGCAGTTATTTCAGATATGCCCTCAACTGACTGCACGTGCAGTGCTACAATCTCCCCTATTTTTACATTTGGGCCGGTAAAAGCTAAAAAAATGTCGCATAAAACTGTATTGAAACTATTTCAGGGCACTCTTCCAGTGAAGTAATGCCATAGTTAATTTATATAATACATAGATTGCATAAAGTTGATTTGAAGTTTTTATAAATATAACTCAGTTATTATTGTTGCATTAGAGATATGTACATGTAAAGTAGGCACGTTTAGAACACAAACGTGTATAGTGGCCTGCATATCAGGTTACCCACATTTGTTGCAAACTAGCCCTTATTACAACGAAATAAGATTCCGCAGTATTTACCTTGACATGATGTTTTCCGTACATATTAAACGTATCTGTAGAAAGATCTAAAGTGAAGACCATTCGATTAAGAGCGCAGTGTAGGACGTTCACCTACAAGATGGACAGACGACCTTGTAAAAATTGCAATCACACTGGATACAGACTGCTTGCAACCGGTCGTGGTGGAAAGTTTCGAGGGAGACCTTTGTTCATCAGTGGAAGCCCTTTAGCAAATAATGTTGATAAAACGTATCATCTTTATACTTGGCAAGCTCTGCTACTCTGTTACTGAGATTTTTAAATCATAATACATAAGTGAAAATATTGATTATATCCTCTCTTTCAGTATCAAACCACTATCGCAATGAAGAACCAACAGTCACATAAAAACTGCACGTGGAAATCCCTGCAAACTTTCCGGTTTATAAATTGCGAACACCCGGTTATTCCTTTTTAAAACAAACGTTACTGACGACTGTCCGACACGATAAACCATCTCCGCCAGTTTTCCAGATGTGTCGTTTGTGCGACATGCGAAACTGCGGTACTATTCTCGTTATTAAAAAATACAATTCTGAAAAAACTAAAAAATACAAATCTGCAATAAAAGTAAAAAACTAAATATGTCAAAACAAAAGGTTATTAAAATAACTCTTTAAAAGAAAGAACTCCATTAGAAGGCGGTTTTTACTTTTTTGTAGAAATTAGGTTTTTGCAATCAAAATTTGGAGGGAAGGTATGCACCTTTTGACTCTGTTCTCTCAATTGCTACAAAGTATCTTATGTAAGATCTGGCGTCATAATTATAAACTCAAAAGCGTAATGGAGTTCCACCATCATCTTGCCTCGATGAAGTAATACATGTCAACATTTTAGTATAAAATCACTTCGCCTGCCTTTAAAATTTGAGGGCTTCCCTCGATTACACCAAGACCCCATCATCGGTAAAACCTCTAAGTAAATAATTAAATAAAACAAATCGGTTCACAAATTAGTGACGTTTGAGGGGAGATAATAATGTAATGGATTTCTAAACTTAGTTTGATGAAAATGCGATAAGAAACATTTTTTTTATACAAAATAATGACTTTGCCTTTATTTGTCCTTGTCCTCAAAATAAGTAGGTATGGCATCATCACAAAAACTGGAGACTGGACATCAGTTGAAGAAGAAAAACCATGAACGTAAAATGCAACGCTCAGTCAAAAAAAGCAACATACAGTTGAATTGATATTCTCCTCCTTTCCGAAGTCGGTAAAAACGTAACGATCGACATCATAATACACAACAATTATTGTTGACTTACTTTACACGCTGTAGCATCGCAACCACTACCACTATCGCAATGAAGTAAGATATATGAGTGATCTTGGTCTATAGATTGTTAATATGTGGTAATTTGGCTTGCGATCGTAGTGATATTTAACTATTTATTTAACTAGGTACTCACACAAATTGAAAGGCCACAAAATGGTGTCGAACCAAAAAATATTCAAATGTAGATTCGTAAAATAACAGAATTATCCCTTAAAATAGGCTGTGCTCTTTTTGTCTTCACTTACAGTGCAGCAAAATATTTCCGCGTCGTAATGGCGGAAGTTTTTTCCTCTGCAGGAATAAGACACGGCAAATATGCGATTTACATTTCGTTTAGGGTCACGTATGAAAGGGACCCTTCAGGATCCTTTAGTCCATGGTTTATTAAAAAATATTTCAATAACTCATTGTCGGCACTGTCCATAAAAATATTTTCCAAAGAGTAGTTAAACCTTTTCCGTAATATGTATAATTATTGCGTTTAAAAGTTACATTCCTAAACTAAGACTTAGGTGTTTTCCTATCGAAAGCATACCACTACTGTTAATCTGAGGAGCGATTGTGTAAAGCAATCGTATTTGTTAACAATTACAATTAATAACATTAAGTTTGTGTAGTAGCAAAACAAAAATAAAATTATAAAATAGCATACTGCAAGTAGGGTTAGACGGATAATCGATTATGGCTTTACTACGGTAGGCAGAAGCACACATGAAGAACACTAGATATGTCTGATAGATAGTGATACATTAGATCGATGCTGATGATTATTATCGCGTCCCGCGTATATTTTACTAACTGCATTGAATTTTATGTAGGGAATTATTGTTATCGAATAAGATAATCTTCAACACACCGAGTTATCTGTAGTAAAAGGTTGATTATTTTTTTTAATTCGATTCGATTTTTAATTAGATAGACTAAAATAACATTTGGTGGCTGGTCATTTTTTCTAAATTTAAAGAAGATTTTGTTACCAAATAATTGGACAATGCAATTTTTTATTCAGCCAATGTTTTTATCGATCATAAAATTATGAAATAGTTTTTTGTTTAAATTTGTTCAGATGAACATTGAACTCTTCGTCAGCGACCTACATGAAGCAACTGCAAGAAAGTGCAATGTTATGCATCTCGCGACGAAACACTAGTTAGGTATTATGAATGTGTGTGTAAACAAAAACAGTATAAATAGATTGTAAATTTGTTAATAAAGAGCTTTTTGACTCTGACAGCATTGATTTATCATTGCTCCCTGGTAACGTATTTCCCCTCACTGTGGCCAAGACACCTTTAGCCATCAACCTTGATCAGTCTGGTGAGTCTGCTGGACTGGCAGTGAGAAATCCAACCCTTAACCTTGTTCCTCACCACCTTCCGTCTGCCACCTTAGGTCTCATGGTGCAGACTTCCTGTACTTATCTATATATTTATTTATGACACATTTATACTGAAGGTTAGGGCTTTAGGGACTCAGGGACGTAGGGTCTCTTAGGCTTATAGGGTTTGAATAGGAAACTCCAATTCTATCTCTTACAGTATAATTTTCATGTGTAGTGTAACAATGCGCACTTATGTTCCGCTAAATCAATATTATTTCCCTAAATTTTATCTTAATCTTAAAACGTATAATAGGAAAACAATATATAAATAATGTTGTGTGTTGACGGCACCTAACTTAGTAATTATTTATAACTGTTTTTTTTTATTATTTTGAATATCAACCACCATGATTATTTTGCCCGCCTAGCAAACGCTAAATTGTAGATAGTCTAGCTAGCTTCACAATCCTAGTGCTTCCTATTTCCGAGTTTTAAGAACAGGGTTCTTAAATTATCGTGTGGTTCTAGGAACACATCCCTGATTTTGGAAACTGAGAAACTAACCACCTGCGGCGATTGACGCCGGAAAGAGGAGACTGGGGCTAATTGGAAGAGAGGCGGAAAGTAAAGAAGAAGGAGAAGAAGGATCGGGAGAACAGGGGAGTGTTGCCGGTGGACTTCGATTTGAGCGGGAATAGACCTTGGCCGAACTACCCTCAAACTTATTTTCAATAAAAATTTAATTTATGTTATTCCTTATCTTTCATTTTATTCTAAATCTTATTTGTCCACCCTCCTAAAGGGTGACAATGGCGCCCATAAACGTGGTCTAAGGTCATATTCACGCTCAGGTTTGATTACACTTTGGCTGTTTTGTTCTGGTGATGGTTTATTTTTCTTGGTGTGTTATTGTTTATGTCAGTATATATTAATTGCTTAGCTTGTGTGCCGGATCTTGCAAAATTTTGCCATTTAATGCCATTGCCTAGTTATGTGAACAAAATATACACTTGGTCTAATAATATTTATTTTGGTATTGTTAAATTTGCCTTTATTTGTTTTTTATAAAAAAAAAAATACTGTTAGAAGTTTGGCACATTAGCTGAGAGATTTTTCATTATTATTGTCATTTTTTGTGCTTCTTTGTGTTTTTTATTTGCATTTTTACTGTTTTTTTTTGGTAAATCAACTCACAACCTACTCAGCTTGGGATATATGTCTCGAATTTCAGCGATGGCTTATCCTATAAAATTCTTGTTGCTCCAAAAATCAGAACTTATGTACGAAGTGGCTATCCGAGGGGAAGCTCCTTCCAATAATGTCGCAGATCTACGTCGTCAAATCACAAAACTTACAGTGTTATATCCGTCTGAGGATATTGATGGTTCGGTTTATGAATTTTCTGAAGACGTCACCGGTTCTCAAAAGACGTTTGATAAAGTTAGGGCTAACCTGGAGGCTTTAAAGCAGGGTTATGATGATTCACTCTTTAATCGAACTAAATCACTTTTACATCATTTATACTTTCGAATTCAAAGAATTGCCCAGCCAGAAGCAGTTGACGATCTTACCACTCTTAAAACTTTAAGGAATACTATTAAGCTGTATTACGATAATCTCTTAACTTTTTCTGGTCACAGTACTAAATATCCTACCGCAGAGGTACGCACTATGCCCGAAATTGATAATGTAGCTGATACGTCTAATCTGGCAGGTCTTAAAATTTCGGTTTCATGTGATCGTGGCTTAACGGGGGAGCTTTCAAAACTTAAATATGACGGAAAGACTTGTGTTCGATCTTTCATTCAAAAATTGGAGGAATTTCGCTTATCTAAAGCAATTTCCGAAGAAAAAATGATATCTTCTGCTATAGATATATTTGTAGGGGATGCCTCTCATTGGTATCGGGCTATTAGGGATAAAATTACTGATTGGGCGAGCCTTATGACTCTACTACGTGATGATTTTGATGTGCCAGATTATGACTATCGGATGTATTCTGAAATTCGTTCAAGAACTCAGGGTGATGACGAACCTATAACAATTTATCTAGCAATAATGGAGGGAATGTTTTCTCGTTTGAGTAGGCCTTTGGATGAAGAAATGAAATTAGATATTCTTTTACATAATATCCGCCCCTGGTACTCGACTATCATAGCTGCTAGCCCTAATATAAAATCAATTGATGATTTGCGCTGTATCTGTAGAAATTATGAACGCATAAGAGTTCGCTCTGAAAATTTCAAGGAACCTCCGGCCGTGACTTCTAACACGTTGGCCCCTGAATTCAGCTACCAGTCATCTAGACGTAAACATTCTAATACTCAGAACATATTTTATGGCAGGTACAATAAGTTAGACTCAGGCAAGCATTGCGATTCTGTTCCTAACCAACCAATAAAAGTTTCTGAAGTTCAAACTTCGGACATTGAGGCCGCGGAAATCGAAATTGCGACAATATCGAGAAAGCCTTATTGTTACCGTTGTCGTGTAGACACACACTCAATGAGAGAATGTACGGCGGAACGAAACATTTTTTGTTTCAAATGCGGTAAAAAGGATGTACGTTCCCCTGATTGTCCTAACTGTCGTCCAAAAAACTAATTAATGAAAATTGCAGAAAAAATTCTTCTAATCATACGGATCTTTCGGAATGGAATGATTGGTTATTAACTCTTAAAAAATTCTTTAATAACTTGTCAGATTCTGCAATTTTCAACTCAAAACCTAGTAACGATCCTCGACCCTATGCAAAAGTAATTATTAATAATTGTAAAAACTTAGAATTATATAGATTACTAGACTCGGGTTCAGCAGTAACCATTTTAGGGAATAATTTTCATGACCGCCTACTTCAATTTGGGTTACAGCTTTGCCACGATGATAAAATCACTGTAACTGCGGCAGGTGGCCAACAAATACTTTCACTAGGCTATATACTACTGCCGATATCCTTTGATAATAACTTTTCAATAATCAAAGCTCATGTTATACCTGGGATAAAGTCAACTTTAATTCTGGGCATTGATTTCTGGCAGAAATTTAATCTTTGTCCTAAATACTTATCCTCAAAGGAGAATTTGTTTACGGATGATCCTAGTCTTTTAGAAGTTTCAAAAACTTCTCAACCTCATATACACAATTATGAAGATTTAAGTCAAGATCAAAAACTAATCGCAGACGAGATTATAGAACAATATAAGGACATTTCGTATGAAGTAAAGGGCCTTGGTAGGACTCATATTATAAAACATCGTATTGATACTGGTAATGCCGAGCCTATACGACAGCGCTACTATAGGATGTCTCCAGAAAAGCAACGAATCATCACGGACCAGGTTGATGAAATGTTAGCTTTGGACGTAATCGAACCATGTGAAAGACCGTGGTCATCCCCTGTGCTAGTAGTAGGTAAAAAAAATGACAAACCACGCTTCTGTTTGGATAGCCGTAGGCTAAATTCTGTCACTGAAAAAGATGCTTATAGCTTGCCATATGTATCTGAAATTTTGGACAACTTGAAGGACGCTAAACATCTCTCAAGTCTAGATTTATCAAAAGCATTTTGGCAACTTCCTATTGAAGAGGCAGACAAGGAGAAAACGGCATTCTATGTTCCTGGAAGAGGCACTTTTATGTTTAAGGTAACTCCTTTTGGTCTCACTAATGCACCGGCTACTCAACAACGCTTAGTAGATCTTTTGTTTGGACCGGAATTTGAACTGAAAGTCTTTGCGTACTTGGATGACATAATAATTGTTAGTGAGTTTTTCTGTGATCACGTGACGTTGCTCCACAAAGTGCTTGAAAAGTTACGAACCGCCAACCTTACTATAAACTTAGAAAAATGTCAATTCTTTTGAAGTAAGCTTCGCTACTTAGGCTACATAGTAGATGCTCAGGGACTGCGGACTGATCCCGAAAAGGTGGAAGCTATCTTAAATTTTAGCGACTCATTCAGATTCGCTTCGCGAGTCGAAGGCAGTCCCGATTCCTAAACTCGTAATATATTTTGGCATATATCTGAAGCCATTATAAATTCAAAGTTTGGTAGTTTAATGAACGCACGTCCGCACTCCAAGTGTTGGAATCGGGACTGCCTTCGACTCGCGAAGCGAATCTGAATGAGTCGCTGACCGGTGCGCGTGATCCGTTCCTAACCGGTCGGTTGCCAGCTCTGTCGTTCGCGGTACGAGTTACTATAGTAATATTTGTCTATTATAACATTATTTATATATTGTTTTCCTATTATACGTTTTAAGATTAAGATAAAATTTAGGGAAATAATATTGATTTAGCGGAACATAAGTGCGCATTGTTACAGTAGTCAGCCGGTGCCTTTACAAGAAACCACACTTACATTCACTTACATAAATACACTTTACAACAACACTAGTCGGCGGCTGCACAAAATTCTTGTTGTTACAAGTTACTCCAAAAATAACGCATTCGACCAAATACAGAAGGATTACGAAATAACTACGGAAGTTATTCAAGAGAAATTATTTGAAAGTGAACAAACAAGAACTTATATGATTTCTAGGTCAACAGGGAAAATACCACAAATAAAGATACCAGTATTTTCGGGAGACTACAACACCTGGAGTACATTTCAAGATTTATTTACTAAAATAATTCACGAAGATCAATCAATATCATGTGCAGAAAAAATGCAGTATTTAAAATCTCACGTTCAAGGCGAAGCGGCTAAAATAATTCAATATTTACCTATCAGTGAGTCAAATTACAAAACAGCTTGGGAATTGCTTACAAAAAGGTTCAACGACCAGAGAATGATCGCAACAAAGTTTATTGACAAATTAATCGACTTACCTACTTTAAGGAAAGCTAATTCAGCACAATTACGAGACATGCATGACACAGTACGAGAATGTATAGAAGCGCTTAAGAACCAAGGTATTGAAACTACGTCATGGAGCCCTATTCTGATTAGACTAATAACTTGGAAATGGGACTCTGAGACTAACGTCAAGTATGAATATCAGTTAGAAGACAGAACTAAAATACAAGACTTTGAAAATTTGATGAAATTCTTATAAAAACGATTTAAATGTCTCGAAACGTCACCAAATACGTATTAGTACATGTCACACCAGTACCAGCAAGACATAAAGACAATTATTTTAGTTCAATCATATTACATCATACATTCATGGGTTTTGATTAACGAACATTACATTGAATTAAGTAATGAAGAGTTCAGTGACTGTATTCAAAAGGACACAAATTTTATTTGCAGTCCTGTAGCCGTGAAGAACATGTCTATTTTAATATCAATTGCATTGTTGAACAACTTTTTAAGAACAAAAATCATAAGACTCAGTGCATGTCAAAAACTTATTAAATCACTTCAGACATCATATGGAAACAGTTGTATATGGAAAATGCTTTTTATAACAACACGACCATTGACAGCATCTATAATTTGTGATGGCCGAAGAGAAGAAGTAGGTAAATATTCATGATGTCGGTGTTCTTCGTATCTCCGAAAACTGTATCATCAAAACTCTTAATATCGTATTATCTGCGAAAAGATCTGAGAAGGCGACAGTGACAGAATCATTTTCTAAAAGCATTAATTTTTCCATGAACAGTCAAATATCATCTCATATAGAAGATAATATCTCTAAAGAAAAAATAATTGATAGCTCCAAAGATAGTTTCCAACACCTAATTAATTCAGAACATAATTTAAAAAAAAAACAGTTAGACGACACAGTTTGGGCACACATAGAGTCTCATTCGTATTTAGCTAGTTTTCTTACCGCGACTTCTCTTATAATATTAGTTTTATTAATAATTTGCTTCGGTCCACAGGTAACCAGATGGGTCAGAACCATGATCCCTCGTCGACAGACTGCAGTCCAGCCCGAGCCGCAGATCTACAGTATCCCACATCGGACGACTGAGAGGGCGATTACAATACCACCGCCAACCACTAAGAAGACAGGCACCGGACACCACACTGCCCCCGGTGCCTACTGACACGATCGAGCTGTACCAGCTGGACGCCAGCATTTCGGAGGCGCCAGAATGTTCAGATGAACATTGAACCCTTCGTCAGCGACCTACATGAAGCAACTGCAAGAAAGTGCAATGTTATGCATCTCGCGACGAAACACTAGTTAGGTATTATGAATGTGTGTGTAAACAAAAACAGTAAAAATAGATTGTAAATTTGTTAATAAAGGGCTTTTTGACTCTGACAGCATTGATTTATCATTGCTCCCTGGTAACGTATTTCCCCTCACTGTGGCCAAGACACCTTTAGCCATCAACCTTGATCAGTCTGGTGAGTCTGCTGGACTGGCAGTGAGAAATCCAACCCTTCACCTTGTTCCTCACCACCTTCCGTCTGCCACCTTAGGTCTCATGGTGCAGACTTCCTGTACTTATCTATATATTTATTTATGACACATTTATACTGTAGGTTAGGGCTTTACGGACTCAGGGACGTAGGGACTCTTAGGCTTATAGGGTTTGAATAGGAAACTCCAACTCTATCTCTTACAGTATAATTTTCATGTGTAGTCATCCGGTGCCTTTATAAGAGACCACACTTACATTCACTTACATAAATACACATTACAACATCACTAGTCGGCGGCTGCACAAAATTCTTGTTGCACTGAAGTATGAATTATTACTTTTTTTTTCTTCAAAAAATCTACGAAGCTAAAATCTGTCCTAAAATCATATTTTCTACAAATATCATCATTATTTCTGATATTTTTTTATGGAAATTAGTAAAAAATCAAAATAGGTAATGAATATAACAATTTGCAAGAAAAAGTTACTATTTTTTACACCTTTTTTTACACACCAAAAACTGTTTTATGTATAACGTTTATTTAAAGCTTTATGTCATGTTTACATATATTATTATTAAAAATTAATATCACAAGTACAATTAATCGTGTACAATTGAATCATTACATCACTTATGGCACCACGCTTGCAACATTAAAAAAAAATAAGTTCCATTAAGCTCTCATTCTGGCATATCTAATAAAAATCTGAGTATACAGAACTTGCGAAACTGAAACAATTCTTTCTTTCCAGATTTTAACAATTATTTTTTCTATTGTTACTCTCATGTCATAACATTTTGGAATATATACTCGTATCTGAATGTCGTTATCGCCGTGAAAACTTTCGATCTCGCGTTTCCGAAGAAACACTTTTTAATACATTGGCTATAATAGTAGAGGAGACGTGGACGAGCGACCTTCACCGATCCGATAACTCGATGAGGCATTTATTTTATCAAATATAAATTTAAAACAAATACGCCTGTGTTAACTTGCCTATTGGGAAGTGTACATTGCAATTTTGTAATTAAATAATTTTTATTAATTTTCTTTCATCACCTTTTAACTCGTAATAATCGAATGAGTTTAATCTCAAATGAAAGTTTTTAACTCAGAATAATAATGCCTAGACAGGCAAACCTACTTTTTTCTGTGCATGGCTACCTGGCAAGTTGATGTAAACAAGTAAGTCAATTGACTGTACGTCAAAGACTATCAATTGAAATAAAAACATTCGGTTATGATAAGAGTGAAGGTTTTATTTTTTTAATTATTAATAAATGCTATGACCACTTTACGATAGGCCAGTTAACATAGGCATACCTAGTAGTTTACAAATTATATTTGACGAAAAATATGTCTCATCAAGTTATCAGATCAGTGATGTTCACTGTGAAGGTATCTTCACCGGCTCTTAGAACAAATAGGCACTAATCTGTTTTCAGAAGAGGATAATCGCAGATATGGGAAAAAAAGGGTCTACCTTGTTTCGCAGAATTTTTATTGTCATAATTTCATTCGGCATATCATCAAATAGCATAAACTTTCTTTCGCAGAACATCAATTAGCATTCACTCATTTATCAGACATATCATTTATCAGCATGCAGCATGCAGCATGCAAGCAAGCAATAGCTTGCTTGCAGCATGCAACATGCATGGTTTCTGTCACGGCTCCGGCGCTGCGGGGCTCCGGCAGTCCCACGCGAGCTTATCGTCGCAGATGGTTTTCGCTCACCACCGCAGCCTCGGCTTGCTGGCCGGCTTCGCCGGCCAGCCTCAGCCGCGGCGGCGAGCTTTCAAACCATCTGCTGCTCAGCTCGCGGGCTGCCTCGCCCCTCCGCGCCTACGCAATTTTGAATTACACTCTAGGGGTGGGGCGAACAAGACTGCGTGGAGTCGGTTTTGCACCGATTCGTTTCTGTCACTAACTTTTGTACCACAACCTAATGACTTTTTAATTAAATTTAAGGCTCAAATACTATTTAAAAGAAATATCAATATGCGTAGTGAAATTATTCAAAACGAAATTCTGCTTTCTTCATAGTATGCCTAGTCAAATTATGCCAAATAAACATCGTACTTAATAAACATTATGCTTAGTGAAAGTATGCAAAGCAAAATTTTGCCAAAAGTAATTATGCCTTATAAATTTCTGCTATCTTAAAAGTATGCTATTGTAAATTTGGGCATATAAATATTCGACCAAACAATAATTATGCTAACAGAAAATTCTGCCTGAATAACATTCGACTAAAGAAAATTATGCCAAATGTGTTATGCCAAGTGACTTTCGGAGCAAAAAGATTCTGCCAGATAGAGGGAACCCGAAAAAAAAAGTGGGAAAAGTCACATGGCATCGGAAAGCTGAAAGGATAATTTCTATTAAAATCTCTAAATTAATGAATATCCTGTGGACAACTTCGACTGTATGTTTTTTTTATTATTATTTTTTGTATATATGTTACCTCATATCTCAGTCGCTTGTCGACCGAATTGAAAAATTCTTTCACCTTCTTTGAGGGCGTACCTTCGCGTTGGTCCCATTTTTTCCATTTTGGGATCTGATGATGGGATCATGGTGTTATCGAGGGAAACCCTCAAATTTCAAAGGCAGGTATAGTGTTTGTTTACTAGAATCTTAATGTTGACGTGTTGTTACGTCTGATAGTCAACATTTTGTGGGGCTGAGCTGATGGTGGAACTCCTTAACGCTTAGGAGTTCAGTTATTATAATCACGGAACTTAAAATAGGTAATTTGTAGCTTCTTCAAAAATAGCATTATAAGGTGCAACTCCCCCCCCCCTCTTATGTAATCACTAAAAATGAAGAAATAAAATAAACTTTAAAAAAAGTAAAAACCGACTTCAAAACCAAAATGCACTAAAAAGTCTGAAATAAACTCGTCACCATTGAAGAGTTTATTTCAGACTTTTTAGTGCATTTTGGTTTTGAAGTCGGTTTTTACTTTTTTTTACTAATACTAAACTTACCGAAGACAATAACAAGGTTGATTTGGGATTTTTTTTAATATTTTTGAAATCAGTATCGTTTGTACAACCATTCCTGAGTCAGGCGTAGCTAACCAAAACAACAGCCTATAGTATCCCTAACAATTTCTTTCATAGTGCTAGAGTTATAGTGCCGGAATTGCGCTGGGATCACGGTCACTACCCCGGGGTTAATGAACTGTAGTTTGTTATCGGGACCCCTTATCAAAATACAAATTGAACAGCAGCCTCAAGCTTCGATTGCTTATTGTTCGGAACTATTCGGAAAACGCGAAGTTAGCCGAACAAATTTCTGACAAATCGAAACTTCGAATCGCGAGCCGCGGTTTGGGTAAAAGGTATCAAAGCATTGAATTTGGGTTTGACGAATTCTTGTGTAGCATCTTCCTTCTACTGTAAAAGTAGTAAATTCTCTAAAGATGATTAAGTTCTTCTTCCGGAATATACATCTAATCGCAACTGCATCTATATGTCTGCAGAATATTTCTCTCAAATGCGAAATATAGTCCGCTAAGGCTCTACCATACCCTAGAGGTTAACCACAAAACTAAGACGTTTTTGAAGTCACTTATGGCATTTGCCTGTAGTAACAAAAATAAAAGCTGTTTCGCACTTATGTTTAGACGACAAGAAATTTAAATAGCATTTTATTACTAAAAATAAATGCATTATATTTTTATTCAACTAATGGTTTTTAAACTTTGTTTTATGAAACCGCAACTGCCAATCACTAAGTGTGACGTCACGTTTCTAAATCAAGCATGTCGAAGTGTTGACAAACGTACCTACCTATTAAGTTCAGTGCTGCTAATTGTGCAAAATTGATTCAGTGACGTGACGTCATTCAGACCACGTGACGACGATGGGTGCTTCGCGCGGCAAAGGTTTATTTGAATTTTGTTTTTTGTGTTCTATCGTTTTAATGATGTTTTGTCAAATATTTTTTTGTAAAATTGACTAGTAATGATGTTTAAACGTGATTTTAAAAATTGATAAATACCCTATTTTGATTGAAATGCTCTCCCTTAAGTTAAAAAAAGTCGTTAAATTAATTAATACATGGAGTTAAAATGTGTAAGGGAAATAAACTTGCGATAAAATTATCGTCAGAAACATCTTAGTTTTGCGGTCGAACCATATTTGGTTCAACCATTCGCAAACGTCCCACAGACGTTCTTGCACTACACTTACCAAGAAAGAGATATTGTTTTATTTCTTCAACATCTTGTATAAATGTACACCTCCATGCTCGTCGTAAATAACTTGGATAGTTAATTTATCATTAACCACTATTGTACAGTGTGGATCAAGACAACGGTTTCACAGATTATTATTTTTTATCTTTCTTGAACTATCAAGAACTAAGGCCCGTTTTCAGCAACGTCAGATAAAGAATATTCGTCGAATACAATTTAAAAAAAACAACAATATAATAAGAACACAACATTTAAAACATCGGATAAGTCTTATCTGACCTTGGTAATATTGGCCTAAAGTTGATTTATTGTAGATCTTTAGAGCGCTCAATTCATTCCTCTGCCAGTGAAAAAATTCTAAATAACTGATTTAAGAACCTAAGCATGAATCTGGAACTCTATTTTTTGATAAGCAATTTAAAATCGCTCAATATAGACAAAGTAAGTAAGTAATCTGCATTGCAGATTTTTGATTTTCATTAAAAAACCGATCACTGATTAAAGATCACACGCCATTTTGACGCTAAAGCTTCAAAATATTTTTCACTAGAATGGCTCACTAAGATCAGCTGTATTAACAAGAAATGAATAACAAACAACCAACCTATCTTTGTAAAGGACATATTCATTATTTGTGTTACCTTTTTCTTGACCGTATGTGTAAAATAATTTTACTATGCAATAAATACAAACTTGTTCAAAAGTTCCTGTATAATCTTTAACTATGATGCGGAGTACTTTTATTCCAGAAATTATACGGACACACACAAAATATACATAGTTTTCATAGGTTTAATAAAGACATACTCTGATAAAATTCTTACTTATTATGTGCATTATATGTAGCAGAATAAAGTTGGAAAAATCTTTATCTTCATTATTTACAAGAAATAAAATATTTTCATCGGTTTGTAACATTTCTGAAATCCGTGATCAGCTGATTTTAATTAATATATTAGTGGTACTTAGAAAAAACCGTTGTTGTGAAGTTTTACAGTGTTTCTAAGTCACTTTCGTCAACTGAAAAGAAAAAAATATTATTGGGCTTAATACATATAGAATATGCTTTACTGGTAAATATCTATATTAATATAATAAAGCTGAAGAGTTTGTTTGTTTGTTTGAAGGAGCTTATCTCAGGAACTACTAGACCGATTCGTCTTTTTTGTGTGTTGGATAGCTTATTTATCGACGAAGGCTAAAACATCCCGCTGTGACGGGAGGGGAGAGAGCAAACTCAAAACGCACGGACGCAGTCGTGAGGGACCGTTAGTATGCTACAGTATAGAAACCAAGCTGAATTCAAAAACAAATATTTTATTTCTATTGTTTATAGATACACTATTTTGTGATTTGAATCCAACAAAGGGACATCATTGTTTGAATAAAAATCTCTAGTTTCAACAATTATATCCCGCAAAAAACAGTCAAAACTGCTTTGCCTAAGTTGCAGTCAAGGATGAATTTGGCCAATTTAGAGTATTGATTTCGTGTAACTTACACCCATCAGCCTCGTACACTTGCGGTGACGGAAGTCCCATTGAATTCTAGAATGAAACAAGACAATTTAATTTTATCTAGGTATAATTACGACTCAGTATCCGGACTAGAAATTTTGGTGAATTATATCAACTCAGGGAAAGTAAAGAAACGGCACTACTAGTCGCTAGCTGCACACATTATTTAAATTTAATTTATTTTTTATTTTTAATAATAAGCAGTTACAATTTTCATAGCTACATAAACTAACTAACTAACTACGTAAACATCACATGCACAATACAATTTAATCAATGCCAAGGTTTGGCTTAAGTGCACTATTTGCTATTTTAAAGGTAATTAAAATGATAAAGGAAAGACACCAAACAAAAAAAAAGCAAACGAAAAAAAACGTATACACCAACCAAGGATCATGCGGCGACAGATGTTTTAAAATTTCTGTGACACAATATTAATGTCTGCGGATCCGCAACACTAATTGTACAATTTGGACAGTTCAGAACAGTTCGATGAGAGGGAGTAAATGTGACAATGGTATTAGTGCTAGAACTTAAGATTCTAACAAAAACTAAATCGAATAAAATTATATTTTCAAGATCCAATGTTAGGTACATAGGATTTTAAAGTAACAATACTAAGGCCCGCTAGCACATGTTGGGATTAGCTTAGTTCTAGAATAAATCATCGTTCTATGTAGTTTTATTTATTTTGACAATGACTGGATAGTGATTAAGTCAAGTATTTATCCAATCCTGACATGCGCAAGCCGACCTTAAAATAGTTTTTGGTTCGTAAATCGATTAAAATGGAGAGTGGAAATCAAATGAAAAACCAATATCGAATGAAGTTGAAGCACTGATAGAAGGCAATAACTCTAAATAAACAACAATAGCTACCTACATACCATAACAAAAATTGCGGCAACAAACCATATAGCTATAAACAATACTTCGGTCTTCCACATCTCGTCTGAACTTTACTAAATTCACGATAAAACTGACAATCCTTTTACAAAAATAAAAACTACATACTTATTAAAATTCGATTTGCAAGTGTTACGATGAGACATTTAAATAATCGTATACATAAAGGTATAAACGTGTTTCTAGTGTTGTCGACCGATTGAGGGGAAACATATGTCGATAGCAGCTTAATACTTATGTCACCTGCTATTATTCTTTGGTGCTCACCTCACTGTTTCTAAAACTAAAAATATTACTTCCTTGACAGCGCTGACAAATTAATGCTCCGATTCTCAAGTTGGATTGTCTAGACAGAGCACAGCGCTTACAGTAGCCATGCTACATACGAATAGAAATAGTCGTTTTGCTATCGTTAGTGATGTAATCACGTTTGTTTGTTGGATTAAGTGTAAATTAGCTATGAAAATGAAGTTTATTTCCATAAGTAGTATAAAAACAGTTATAAATTACACATTCCCATGCAAATCACAAAAATACAAGTTATCTTTATACAATAACATGTTTAAGAAGGTACATTAAGCAAAGTACATTTTATAATTTACTAGCGGTCCCCCGCGACTTCGTCCGTGCGTTTTGAGTTTGCTCCCTCCCCTCCCGTCGCAGCGTCATGTTTTATATCTTAAAGCCTTTCTCGATAAATAAGCTATCCAACACAGAAATATTTTTTCAAATCGGTCCAGCAGTTCCTGAGATAAGCGCATTCAAACAAACAAACTCTTCAGCTTTATAATATATTAGCGCAAGCGCACGTTGTACTTAAGCTGCGAACATTATTTTGGTGCGGAGTTATATTAAAACTGTGATAGCTCCTAAGCTATTAATTGGTATCATATGATATAAAGGGCAACTTGGTTCTAAATAAAATGTTCGTGATGATGAATGTATTTATTTTGATAAGAATAAATACCTGTGTGTATAATACACCTCTTAAAATAATGCATTATTTTTTTACAAATTTATGAACATAAAAAAGGTTGTAGTAAGTCAACCATAAAAGATAGACATATGCTGTCGCGGACTTTATTATAGAACTCTTAATGCTGAACAATCCTGTCATACATGATTTTTGTGTAACTTAAGCGGTTTCCGCAGCGTATGCAGCGGAAGCTCTCAAAAGGAATATCTTTCTCCCGTTTTCGCAACATTTTTCATTTCTGCTGTGGTTTTATGAGTCGTATCTTTATGTTATATAAAGCCTTCCGCAATAAATGGACTATCCAACGTAAAAAAAAATTTTCAAATCGAGCCAGTAGTTTTTGAGATTAGCGCGTTCAAACAAACAAACAAACAAACTCTTCAGCTTTATAATATCAGTATAGACCCAGATAATATAATACTACTAGGTATAGATTACAAATGAAGTGTAAAAATAGGCGCCCTTAAAACAAAATTATGCAGTGTCTGCTGGACGTCGCACTAGGATATCCTGTGTCGTGAAGACCGGTCTTTCCTTTTGAATGTGTAGTATTTCAGACATGCTTATCTGTGTCAGTTTTTGATTGAGCTTGTGTGCATGTGTGTGTTTGTGTGTGTGCGTATTGCTGCAAGGATTAATAAAAAGGTTTAGATCGTTAATAAGATACTTATAATTTTAGTTGAAAACATACATATGGCCCGAAAATCATGCATAATTAAGTCGCTTAGCAACATTTTTTTACGAATACATAATTGCATTATCATTATTATAGGTATTAACATCTTCACTGTTCATTTCAAACGTCTTCCAACAAAACGTATATTTTGTGCACAACTGTAAGAATCATATCGATAAAATAATTACCAAACCTGGATATAACTGCGCACATTACTAGTTATTTTTTGTTTAATGACAAAATGACAGTTTAATAAAGACCGTCAGTGATATAGAAAACTGGTTTAAGGTTTTGTTAATAACCGCCTTCGTCATGAGGCTAATTAGGCGATGATACTTAGTTTGCTTAGCTTACTCATGGGGTTCTAAAGCCGAATTTAAGTCGTGTTTTTGTCCTGTTTCCATTTACTTTACACTATCATGTGGAGAATTACCAATAATTATTAATGTCTTTATTTTGATAACATTATCACAGTTACTAACATTTTGACTCGGTATGAGTCATTTTACATTTTAGTTGGAATAGTAATTGTAAAATTATGAAACATGAAATTTAATACAAAGACGATTTAATTTCAATAAATGAATTTGTGTAGGTAGACATTGCTACGGATAAAACGTGTTCAGTATTGCAAAATCAATACACATAGGCTTCGGCGCTATTCCGAAGCCTATGTGTATTGATTTTGCAATCCGAAGAGGTAATTACTGAACAGTGGCTGCGGTCAAGTCGTTATTTCTTGGACTCGGTATGATCCAATCGGCTCGGGACATGCAATTCACAGCAGACGCAGCTCTACATGTTCTGTAAGGGCGCTTTGTATATCAATTAAATAGTATATGAAATGTCGGACAGCAAACAAAGCGTATACGAATCTTAATCGGATGCATCGTTGCAACTATTAATTTGGATGAGTGATTTCGTTTTTAGACTACGTATTTCTAAGACAACGATGGTTTTTTTTGTTACTCGTGCCACATACACTTTCACAGAAAAAATAATAGCTCATGCCAAGATACTAGTGCAAGGGAATATAATGCCTTATAAATCACATCATATAAATGTTATATTAAAATAATACGAAAAGATATCCCTACTGCAAATTAAAAAACTTGATTTAACTGCATTTATTTCTATGAAGGCATTAAAACAGAATATTATCGGTATTATGGCACTGTAAGCCAAGGGTGTTCCCGATTCATTTTAGATAAGAAAAGCTTTTGAAACTATCTCCAATGTCACTGTTTAGAGGTAAGAACGGGTTGAAATAAAAAAACTTATCCTCTTTGTGTTTTGCATTTGGTGTTAGATTAAGTGAATGAAACCTTAACATTTATATTCAAGATCTTAATACTTACTTCCAAATTTGTATGTATTTTTTTCCCATCTGTTTGAGCTATTTCAGTCTGTTTACTTACAATCGACGTAAAAGAACCTTAACGCCTAGAAAAACCGATGAGTGACGCCGTTAGTACACCAATGCGTTTGCATTGTGATATGCGAAATTCGCAAATGCTGTATTGTGTCGCTCTAACATAGCAAATATATTAATTGCATCCTTGTCAGTATCGTTCAGCTGCATCGCTGTCGCATTCAATGCGTTGAACGGCGTTAACATCTATCTCAAGTTTAAAATGAGAAAGCTGACCTAACTAATTCAACGGATGAAGGTTTTTCTTTCAGTTTATCTTTGAAAGGTGTAATCAGGATCAACCCCAATTTTGACCCAAAATCTTAGTATTAGTTTTAAATACGAATCAGGGGGCAATCTTCGTGCAGTTCATATACCAAAGTTCGCTGATCGAATTTTATTTGCCAAAGAAACAATAGTTATTAATTTTTCAGGGTCACGATTTCCATGCATTTCGATTTTTTTTGTCCGATAGTTTTATTTACGGGTAGATATTTTAATTGATTCTACTATAAAATGGGTACACTAGCAATCGAAAAAAGTTTGATTGCCGCGAGAATCCGCCGCCGCCCCAAAGAAAAAGCCTTCTCCGTAAACGCGGCAAAAACTAATTTGTCCGTAGTAGACATCCTGCTCAAATAATCTTTGATGACGTCATCCTGGTAATCATATAATTTGAAGCGTATTAAGTTTCAGTCACATTACAGGAAGCCCTACTTCAATTATTTGAGAGAGCGGCTCGTAAATCTTGCCAAAACGCCATTATGGGGCTTCTGACCTCGTAACTCGGTAACAGGAGATGGCCACTAAACCTTTTAGTTGTTTCTGTTATGGGATTTTTGTCTTTAAATGCACACTGCCGAAACAATTAAAGGGAACTTCAAAGAAAAAAGAAAATTTAAGCTTTTGAAATAGCCATGGGGATTTCGAATCGGTAGGGCCCTTTAAAGATGTCCTTAAATATTTTTTATGTTGACTTCTTTCCGCATTTTTTCAATAGTTACGATGAACATAAAATAAAACTCTTTTTTTGGCCGAAATGGTATAATAATACACAGCTTTGCTCACTGTACTATCATCGTATCGATGGATTTGTTGAAGACCTCCGTGGTGTAGTGGCTAAGCACGCTGGTTTCAAGGCGTTGCCGCTTCGAGGTCCCGGGTTCGATTCCCGATCGGTTCAATATAGAAATCAAAATTATCTATATTGTCTCGGGTCTGGGCGTTGGTCTGATTTCCATAACACAAGTGCAATGAGCTACTTATTTTGGGATCAGAGCAATGTATGTGATTGGTGTCCAATATTGGTGATGGATGAGTGGAAGCATCCAACGTTGAAATCATACGAAATACACATTACTATTTTGTAAAATACTGTTAAAACAAAAACTTGATGATTGTGAAACCGTAACGTAGCAAGTTCCGGCTGTCATTTACGTCGCTAAAACATCCTGCAAGAGAAATGACCACAATTTCGCTACAAAAGAGCTTGAAACAATTTAGCACGGCCAGGTCGGCCGTGCTAAATTGTTTCAAGCTCGTCGCCGAATCGTCTCTGCCTTTTTAAGCCTCTAATATCCTAAACCACCCTAAATTGACCTCTCGACCTTTCTTACTCAGACCAATGATGCCCAATTTTCTCGAAACGTAGAGACCTATAAGAAGTGGTTCTGTAGGGGTATAGTGTCATCCTTTCAAACAAATGTCTGTCAATATGGCCCCTTGATGAGGAATAGACACATGGTTTGCACAGATGATGTTAGGAATAACTGTTTGAAGCTGGCTTAAAGTTATTTTTTAGGTTTGGAATGTGTCTTTTACAAGATAAATGCATTCGTGCTGCTAAAATAGTTAGTGGATCAATAATAAAATGTGCGCTCGTTAATGATGGTATTTGTTAAATAAAGAAATAGGTACTAATCACACGTATCAATGATCTTTTATCTCGTGTTCTTCTCTAAGTTTCCAAAATCAGAACATTCCTAATCATCAAAAAAACTAGGAAACAACTCCAATTTACCAGTCAAAGAGCGTGAATACACATATCATGCTCATCTATACTAATATTATAAAGTTGAAAAGTTTGTTTGATTTTTTAAACGCGCTAATCTCAGGAACTATTGGACCGATTTAAAAATTTAATTTGGGCCGGATAACTTATTTATTGAGGAAAACATTACGCTGCGACGGGAGGGGAGAGAGCACCTCAAAACACTCGAGCGATGTCGCGGGGAACAGCTAGTACTGTATTTTCCTTGAAAACATTAATTACTAAAGTATTTTCATTACTATCCAACAAGCTATAGTATAGCAGTGTAGTGAAATATAAGGAATAGCTAAGACAAACTCCGAAACGCTGCATTGTTAGATTTTAATCCCTGTATCTCGTCTCTCAGACGCCTATTATTTTACGATTACGTAACTAAGCCACGGTATATCACCCAGATACAAACCCGAGGGTGAACCGTTATCAAATCAACGAAGGATAAACTCAGAATAATAATATTCGGCCTCCATTTGTAACGTAAATTTGCATAAATTATTCATAACGCATTTTTATTTCGTTCGTCGGAGGAAATTTCTTGCTCTGTCTAGTGCGGAAGTGAAATCACACAGCTATGCCACCTTTTCCCTTTGATGAAAAATCAAGATCTAGAGATAAAAGAGCCGTTGAGTTATATTTTATATCGAATGTTTTTATTTTAAGATATGATTAGGTACATACTAATAAAAGAATTGTAAATCTCGTGTTTACTGTGCAACCCTAATAAACTTTTTCAAAACTACTTTGTAACTAGCATTGACATTTATCAGGGTTCCGTAGCCCAATGGCAAAAAACGGAACCCTTATAGTTTTGTCAAGTCTGTCTGTCTGTCAGTCCGTATGTCACAGCCATTTTATTCTGTAACTATAAGCATCACCCAGTTAGAATTTAATAGGAAAATGTATCCTGTTAACCGTTTTACGATTCTGGTATAAAAAAAATAACATTTAAGGGAGGCTTTCATACATGAAACTAAAACCAAAAAAAGGTGTAGGGTACAACTGGTCAAGCCTAAAATATGTGTCGATTCGTCAAGCGCGTTTTTACCTCTCATTTTATTGTACATTCGTCAAGTAATAAAATATTGTTATTAGGTTAGGTTAGATTTCATTACTTGACAAATGTACAATAAAATTAGAGGTAAAAACGCGCTTGACGAATCGACATTTAGTCTTACCCATGCGTGTGGGGTGTCTATGGATAGGTCTTTTAAAATGACATAAAGGTTCCTCAAAACCATTTTCTTTTAAAGTCTAACGTTTCATAGCTAGACGCTTCCAAAGTGGTAAAATGCCCCCCCCCCCCCCCCATCTAACTTCTAAACTAAGCAAGCGTAAGTTTTGAAAAAAAATATATGATGTAGATTTTAACAAATACTTTCAACGAAAATTGGTTTGGAAGGAATCGAACATGAAGTTTTTGAGATATACATAGTACATTTTCAACAACCGCAAACGTAACTTTGTTATTCATACAAATACTATGAAAAACAAAGTTATATTTGCTATCAACAAAATATTGTGGTATTATACTAAGTGGAAGTAAGTGAATTCCCTAATTAAGTTAAAGTTGGCACGGAACCCGCAGTGCGCGAGTCCAACTCGCACTTGGCCGGTTTTTTTATGCTTACTGCAGTATCTATCTTGCTTATATTCTTTCTTGCGTACATATCGGCAGAGATATTTATTTTACGTGGTATAAATAAATGCCCAACGCATTTTGTTTGCGTCGCATTCTTTTTAATTTAATTTATTTGAACCACTGCCACTACACCGATTGAATTTCGCCAAACTGCTCTGGATTAATAGTTTGAAAGTTCGTTTCCACGATTTTTGCCGTCAGTACACCAAAGCATTCGCTTGCGACAGCGTGCGGCTAAACGTTCCCTCAAGAATATGACTGTCACATCCATCTAGTAGAGAGAGCAAGGCATGGCATAGCATATGGTATATAAACGCCCTAGTACTCTTACGCATTCGCAACCGGCTAAAGGTTCCGCCAAGAATGCAACTGTTACATCTAGCTTATAGCGAGCAAGACATAATATAGCACACGGACGGTGTACTAACTGACACCGTACACCAACGCATTTGTATGCGGCAAAATTGGCATATTATGCTGTGTCGCGCTCTAATATAGCAATATCTTTAGCTAGTTGCCTCCTTTTTGGTATCGTTCCGCTGAATCTCAACCGCATGAGAATGCGTGTAGGAACTACACGCATTTCACGTTTAGCTAGAGCAAGCGAGACATAATATAGTAGCATACGGTGTACTGACACCGTTAGTAAGCCAACGCTTACGTATGCGGCAAAATTGACATAGCTAGATGTAATAGATGCATCCTCGTCAGTATCGTTCAGCTATATCTATACCGCATGCGGATGTGTGTAGTACCTACTAACAGCATTAGTCTACAATATGCTATACTATATCTCGCTCGCTCTTACGCAGCTAAATAATTGCATATTTGTCAGTATCATTCAGCCGCATCGCTGCCGCATGCGAATGCGTGTAGTATATACTGACGGCGTTTGTACACAATATGCTATGTTATATCTCGCTTCCCTCTAAATGTAATAGTTGCATCCTTGTCGATATCCTTCAGCCGCATAGCTGCCGCATGCGAGTGCGTTAGTGTACTAACGCTATTATTCCGGTGTCTGTCGGACGCCTGCTACTCCAGCTGACCCTTGTAGTCGTCTACGCTCGATGGGCCGAGAAAATTGCTTCACCACTATTATAGTTGACCTCGGTAGACAACTGCCTGTTATCAGATACAATCACAAACCTTTTGCTTTTAAAATTGCAATCGTTCGTCACTATCAGGGAAGTAACTTTACTATCGCTGCTTCTTAACATTAGACAGCGCTTAAAATTGTCCCGTCAAACACTGTTGACGCGGTCACTACTTGCACCCATGATTGTGGTACAATATTTCAAAATACATGATAATAAATTATGGTTTTCATAGACTCTTTCGCTATAAACTGTCAAAATTGCTATTTGACACGAAATCATATTTATAGATCCAAAACGTACTACGAGTACATATATTTTACGATAACACTGATAAATTAAACGCATCACTTTACTAGTAAAACATTGTGTTTCCGACGCCATACAAATGCTAATTTCAGCCGTGTTATTGGAGACCATTTCATTTATTATCACAACCACCACCTACACGGTACAAAATAGATCAGACTCCGTTATTTTTATTCCGTTCCGGGGAACGACCGCCTCGTTGTAGAACCACAAAATGTTTTTATTAATTTAAATTAAAATAATTGGTGAATTTTCAATTGGCATTAACAAACGATTAAAATAGAATCACTGGTCTCAAAAGGAATAAAACTAAGTATAAGTAAAAGTTGATACCCGTTGATTTTGTGAGCAATTCATTCGTCCTCATATCTACGCAGTGGCGGCTGGTGGGTTATCGAACTGGTAGTGCTCTTTAAGAAAATCGAAACATAACTAAAAACAATTACGGTAATATAAATAAACAATAATTAATACGTCACACATACATACAGTGAAACTATATTGGTAGTCTGATAACGAGATGTCAATCATGGCTGCCGTCGCCCTCACGCCGATGCCGGCCGGCCAATTCGTCAAACATCGGGTGCTCTCGGCAATCCTCGGTTCGCCCGTGCGGCGCTCGAAAACCCACTCACTACTCGGTACATTTCTATGAACTATCTTTTGTTTCACGCGTCAGGCGTATTACCTCGTATCTCCTACAAGTTATATTAGCAGTCCTCGTGCACTCGCCGAAGCGCACGAGAATTTTTCTTTACAGGAAAATAAGTCTTAATAGTTTAGTAAAGCGCTCAAACTGTTTCACCATAATTGGAGATTTAATCTTTTATACCTTTTTGTATGTTTGAAAATAACTATCAAAATGGTAATAAATAAAGATGAAGTACTTGATATTTTGTAATTTTAAAATCTATGAATTAGTGGTTCAGCGCACGAGCGCACTTAAGGTACAGCCGCCACTGTTCTACGAGTATAGTAAATATTATAAATGGGGGGAAAACTTTCTTTTCGAGAACTTCCGTTGCGTACGCTGCGTGTTTGATACAATAAAATCATGTATGACGGGTTTTTTCGCCTTTAAAAGTTCTACACCAGCATATGTCTATTCAATATGGTTCACTCACTAATACACTTTTCTATGTTTATAAATTTGATAAAAAATAAAGTTCTATGTTTAAAGGTTTTTTGATGCAAACGGATATTTCTCCTTATCATAACTTGAAAAAAAATCGATTGTCGCGAGAATCGTCCCCCGGGGTATGATTTCACTGACATGCTTCTTTCCTAATCTTTCTTGATTAACAAGAGCATGTTTATTTCAATACAAACAAGTAGTATTTACTTGTGATGTCGTGAATAATGTACGATCGCGCTCTCTCGCGCCTGATTCCGTTGCACACACGTCACGTCTTTGCGTCGTGTGGCCAAGCGATTCTCGATTAAACCTGGTTAGGTATAAAGAGCTCGAGTATGTACATTTAAGACTGACAAGATTGCTGACTCTTGCAAGACTGCTTCATCACTGAGATCATCATTCACTATTATAGAATTGTGAATACTTGAATATTAAGTGTTACTTGAGTAGTAAGACTGTACTTATTGAACTATAGTTAGCTTTCGACTCACACCAATCACCTGAATGCACTCAGTTACATTACTGTAATATGATACCCTAATTAATCTCAGCTATACCAACAAATATATTTAACATTTTACCTAGAGCTTGTTTGACAATAAATTGTTTGACAGTTGATGATTCTTAGTTAAGTATTTGCTTAAATGACTATTAAAAGGAAATTGTAAACTGTTATTAGTATTTTGTAGCTGTTGGTTGTCATAAATAAATAAAAATTAGTATGAAATCTGACAGCAGCGGGATGATCACATATTAACACATAGTTATGTGAATCCTAACCATACAATTAGCTGTTTTCTCCCATCACTTTTTAGCTCTCCCTAAAGTGCATTATGATAGCTTTCAGATCATTTTTGTTTTCACGTTGGCGGAAAACCATTAACAAAGAAAAAAACTAAACACTCTGTTAAGCTACGCTATAATACTTATATCTAAGACCCCTTGCACACTGCGACTTTTAGGCAGAAACTGGAAATTGACAAATTATGTACTGTTTAGGGCACCTGCATCAATACTAACGCGCGTTAACATCGACGCAGTCGCGCTGCTGCATCGACGCTAACGCGCGATTACATCGATGTTAACGCGCGATTGCATCGATACTAAATTAAATCTGTTCATTGCGTGTAATTGATCAATCGATGCTAAAAGTCGCAGTGTTTAAAGGGTCTTAGATTTTAAAATAATAGCGTTGTTTATAGAGTGTTTTGTTTTTTTTCTTTGTCAATGGTTTTCCGCCAACGTGAAAACTGCTCTCTAAACAGCAAAGTAACTTTAAGAGTTCCACCATCAGCTCTGATAGCACAAAGTTGTGACAAAAAAAAAAACTAAATTAACGCTAGCGCCATCTATCGATGATATAACCATCTAATGACAAATAAAACTGCTCAGTGGTCCAAAGAAAATCTTTAGAATTTACTTCCCTCTTCCCACATTGATGTCATTTCGCATTTATGCCATCGCGACATTTATAACAAGTGTGCCATTTTCTCAATCTTTCTCCATCCTAACTACATGACTGTTTAATGCGCTCTCGCAAAATAACGAAGGCGTTTAATCAAACTTGTCTTGATTTATATGAGAATAAAACGCTGAAATATTGTGAACGGTAAAGTCACAAAAACATTATATTTATTTTATTATCGTTACTTCACCGCCTTGAATGGTTTTTAGGGTTCCGTAGCCGAATGGAAAAAAACGGAACCCTTATAGTTTCGGAAAGTCTGCCTGTCTATTAGTACTACGAGTATTAGCATCTCACAAGTGAAACTTGATAGGTAGGTGTATCCTATTAACTAATTTACGATTCCCATCCAAAAAAAATACGTGTGAGAGGGGCTGTCATACATGAAAATTAAAAAAAAAAAAACTAATCATACCTATGGGTGTGGGGTATCTATAGATAGATCCATCAAAATGACATGGAGGTTTTACGGCGTCCAAAGTGGTAAAATTGTCGTCCCCCCTCGTAACTTTGAACAAGGGTTGTGATTTTAAAAATACAAGATGTAGGTAGATCTTAACAAATACGTTCGCTTAAAATGGATTCCTTTATGAAGGGTCAAAAGTTAATTTAAGACTCTTTAGTGCATTTTGGTTTTGAAGTCGGCTTTACTACGTTTAAGTCAATTTAGTTATAGTTGGCACAGAACCCTCAGTGCGCGAGTCCAACTCGCACTTGAATGGATTTTTATTGATATTTTATCACTACAACCAAAAAATAGACTTAACGTTATAGGCATTATCTTTCAGTCATACCTTTCGGCTAAGCAGAAATGAATGTTTGGCTTAAAAGTTGGGTCACTGGTTCTAAACTGGCGATTGATTGGATCGATCGCCCTATAACTTATTCCGAAAAAAAAAATATTACAAAAACTCTAAATGAATGCTTATGCTTACCATTTACCAAATGATGGTATCTTCGCAATTGCCCTTACTGAGGTACAGTTGGGGTGTTAACTCTTGAGAAGAGCTTGGCTTGATTAAGCATATTTCTACATTATTTTCGTATCTTCGTAAAATGTCATTCTCTGGAAAGCGCCAGAATACGCCTGTATAAGTAGGTATCATTAACAAATTGTTCTATACAAGCTCACTCGTCTTAACATACGGGAGAAGGTTTTGTTATAAAGCTATAAACATTATGTCTCTACGAAATAATAGGACGTCAACCGCTTAATTTGATTCGTAGATTAGATACTGCGGGTATGGACTATATTCAGTTGCTAAGTACTTAGTCTTATTAAGAGACATGTTATGTAGATTGAAGCTGAGAGATAAAACAAAGCCATATACGTTCTTGAATCAAATGTGTTTGATAGCCAGTTACAATGCTTAATGTGGCATTATCACAAATAAATATGATTTTAGATTTATTCTTCTTATGTCCAGGGTGTTATTATGGTGCGACGAGCAACACAGGACTGGTTGTACAAACGATACTGGTACAAAAAAATATCAAAAAAGGTAAAAATCTACAAAAATAATTTAATATTTCAATACTAACGAGCAAGTCAAAACTTTCAACACTAGGTCGCCTCTACATAGTTTACGTGCGAGCTACGCGTGAAGGTGCGAGTTTCCGCATTCGTATTGAATTTTATTCTAATATAATAATGCGGTTTAATTTGTAATACATGCATACAATTGAAAGAAAATATTTTTTCGAATAAGCATAACTCATATTATCTACCCTGAGTTGGATGTCAGTGACTAAAACAACAGCCTGTGATCTGGGTTGCCCAAAATTGTTTTGAGACTTTGGATAATCATTACCAGGTTAAGACAGCTACGTAGGTATACTCTGTAGTAGAACTACTGTTGTAAAAATGTCTCCTGTTAAAAACTAGTACAATGTGTTTCGGGTTTAGGGCGTTAATGATTAACACAATACTGCAAATTCACGGCACAAACAATGTGACCGAAGCTTTCAGCGGGAGACCCTCAGACAAATAGCATTACGCTTCTTTGGGACTCGAAAATTCGGCTTCGCTCGAAAAAGGCTTCAGAACGTCATTCATCCAAAGTAAGGGGTAAGGAGTAGTGTTGCCAGCTGCTGGGTGTCATTAAATAAATAAATGAATCATTTTTTTAAGACGATACAGTACCATTAAATAAATACCTCATACAATGCGTAATGTTAAATGCG
The DNA here is from genome assembly GCA_963924145.1 of Pyrausta purpuralis. Taxonomy (NCBI): domain Eukaryota; kingdom Metazoa; phylum Arthropoda; class Insecta; order Lepidoptera; family Crambidae; genus Pyrausta; species Pyrausta purpuralis. Next base: position 22,331,024 of record OZ001649.1, read on the forward strand.
CAAAACCTCAGACACCCCTAATGATATTAAATTGACCTAAAACTGAAAGAAAAAAAAAAGATTAATAACTAAAGGTTTTATGCTTTGTTTTAGTTTTACTGGGACTTCTGATCATTTCTTGCTCTGCGGACGACACTCTGTCGAGAGAGGAGTCGTTAGATATTCACCGGGCCGCTGCGCCGCGCTGATATTATTATTATCACTATCTACGCTTTACTGAACTAACCATTGCTTGTTTAAGTATTTTAGCGGGTTTGGTGCATGTACTGACTTGTCTCATTAATAGATAGATAGGGCAATATTTTAATGAAGATTTTGTGAAAATAGTTAACAATATTAAACAGTGGTTCAATAGATATTGCTCGTTACTCTAAACCGTCTTCGACTTTGAAGTCGGTTTTAACTTTTTTTAAAGCTAAATTTTATTTCTTCATTTTTAGTGATTACTGGAGGGGGGGGGGGGGGGAGATGCACCTAATGACTCTTTTCTTTAAGAAGCTACAAATCCTATCATAAGTTCTGTCATTATAATTAATGAACTCCTAAGCGTTAAGGAGTTCCACCATCAGCTCAGCTCCAACATGATGTTGACTATCAGACGTAACAACACGTCAACATTAAGGTTCTAGTAAAAAAACACTATACATGCCTTTTAAATTTGAGGGTTTCCCTCGATTACACCAAGATCCCTTCATCAAATCCTGAATTGGCAAAAATGGGACCAACTAGAAGGTATAAACTTTATGTAGGCAAAACAAGCGGTCGCCAAACGATACAAAAAAACACAGTCGAATTGATAACCTCCTCCTTTTTTGAAGTCGGTTAAAAATGATGACGTACAAGCTTAGTTATGAATGCATGGCTCAATCCATAATGGTTGACTTTTTGGAAGGCTTTACGTCTGATAGTCACCATTTTGTGCTAGCAGAGCTGATAGTGGAACTTCTTAAGTTCTTTAGTTTTTTAGAGTGTAGTGATTATGATGCCAGAACGTTTGGTTAGTTACTTTGAAGCTTATATAAGTACAGAGTCAAAATTTAAATTATTATTTATTTGCCACCTTTTAGCTATCTCAAGTATAATCCATCAGGGCACCAAATCCTAAAGAGAATTGTTTGCCTAAAGTTTGGTTCTTTCTTGAAAGTGTCAAAAGTTTAAACTTTTTAGTGCAATTGGTCTTTGAAGCCGATTTAAACTTTTTTTGCATTATTGTCATTAAACTAAGACAAAAAAAAAGGTTAACTTTTTGTAACTTCAATCGATATAACTGGATTCCGCGATCAAATTTCGAAATTATGAACTATCGATACCTTCACTTCTCTACGTACTATTAAGAACACCAATGTGTCCTGAAATTGAATCCCATCCGGCATTATATCTGCCTGATTAAGGACTGGCTACTAAAGTTAGAGCGCTGGAATGGCTGTTCAAACCTCTTGAATACATCATTATAACAGCAAGCAATCATTAAATTTCAGAGACATAAAAGATAATGCATCTAATCTCAACATACCTCGAGGTACATGTTAAAAAAAACGGCTAAGTGCGAGTCGGACTCGCGCACTGAGGGTTCCGTGCCAACTTTACCTGAATTAGGTATTAACTTACTTTTACTAAGTTAAAATACCACAATATTTTGTTGACAGCAAATATAGCTTTGTTTTTCATAGTGTTTATATGAAAAACAAAGTTATGTTTGCGGTTGTTGAATATGTGCTATATCTCAAAAATCTACTAGTTCGATCCCGTTTAATGCATTTTTCGTTGAAAGTATTTGTTAAGATCTATATTATATTATTTTCAAAATTTACACTCGCTTAGTTTAGAAGTTAAAGGGAGGGGGGGGGGGGACGCCCATTTTACCACTTTGGAAGCGTATATCTCGCAAACGTTAGACTTTAAGAGAAAATGGTTTTAGAAACCTCCATTGCATTTTAAAAGACATATCCATAGATACCCCACACGCATTAGTTAGTCTCATCCCTCACTCATGTATGGGAGTCCACCCTTAAATATCATTATTTTTTATTTATATATTGTATAAGAATCTAAAAGCGATTAACAAGATACATCTTCTTAACAAATTTCAACAGTGTGATGCTTATAATTAAAGAATAAAGTTGAAACCTTTACACACAGTGCTACTTTTAGCATCGATGCAGTCGCGATGCTACCGCGCGTTAGCATCGATGCAAAAGCTGGAAATTGACAAATTATGTACTGTATTTTGGCGACTGAATCGATACTAACGTGAGTTAGCATCGATGCAGTCGCACTTCTGCATCGATGCTAACGCGCGATAGCATTGCTGCTAAAAGTCGCAATGTGTAAGGGGTATATCATGTGCAGGTAGAACAATCGATGGAATTGAAGGAATTTGCGGTCGAAATATTCTTGCGATAACGTTTTCCAACCCGGTAAATCTTAGATACGACAAATTTAATCAGTTTTGTTTTGTATATGCATCCTAAACTAAGTTACTACGTCTTGATTGAAAAAAAATCTGTTTATGTAAATATAAATACCTAAACATTATCTTTTTTGACAAAATAAAACTCGTTAGAATTCCGTTAATATTTAACCAATCTTGTTGTATTAACACTCAAACAGGAAGCTGTAAAAATACTTGAATGCTGTTTATTTATAGCTAAAAACCATATCTAGTGTTACCAACTAAAATGTAATATTTTTAAAAGCAAACATTCATTATAATATCTCACAACAGTATTAGACACTAGAATAGTTAGATACGGGATTGCTACCATGTACCTTATTATTTATGAGTTTCCGATATTTCGGCACTGTTGCAAGCGCCATGATCACGGAGTTACTGAAGAGAATTTGCGGGTGGGTTGTTATTGGCAGACATATCGGTCTACCCTCCTTCGAAGTCGTTTATTCCGCTCGCCGCCGGTACCATTGTCCACAAACTCACTATTTTCTCGCATCTTTTCTCGACACACAACACTGACAGTATCTGTTCGCGAAACAGCACTATGTTTATTTACACGGTTTTTACACATACGAACCACTGGATTCCAGACACTTGACAATTTAAACCCGTCCTCGCGATTGAAATTTTTGTATTTAGTTATTTCAATCGCTTCCCTAACCAATCTTGGTATGTAGTGGCGTTCTGTCGAGATGATCTGAGGGTTGTGGAACTCAATCCAGTGATTCGGCCCGGATTCTAATAAATGTTCCGCTATAGCAGATTTATGTCTGTCATTGTTTTTGATTGCTTTTATATGTTCACTCATTCGGTACGCTACGGAACGTTTAGTTTGACCAATATATGAGCTTCCGCAACTGCAGTCAATTTCGTAGACACCAGGTCTTTGTAGTGGGAAACTGTCTTTGGGAGATCGTAAACATTGTGCCACTTTTCTGAATGGAGTGAAGACAGTATTTAATGAATATTTATTTAGAATGTTAGCGACCTTATCGGTCACTCCTCTTGTGGCAAAAATACTGGTTGTCTATCTACCCTATCTTTCCTGTGTCTTACTTTGTGTCTAGGTGGAAGTTGTCCTTTATATCCATTACTCTGCAGAACCCGCTGAACATGTTCTAATTCTTGGCTTAGATTTTCGCTATCGCACAAATCATAAGCACGGTTCGTCAGCGAAGTCACCACCGAATCAAGATGTCTAGGATGGTGATGTGAGGTTGCGTTTAGATAGCGATCAGTGTGAGTAGATTTTCTATACACAGAGTGACTGAGTGATCCATCACTTCGTACACGGATCTTTACGTCCAGAAACGCTAGACTTCTGTCTTCTTCCACCTCGAAGGTAAAGTTCATTTTAGGGTGAATGCCATTTAAATACGCCAATTGAGACTCCACATCTTGTCTGTTACCCCTTAATATACAGTATACGTCATCTACATACCTCTTCCATAGTTTTATCTCCGTAGTAGTCGTGGCAAGGGCTTTTTCTTCAAAAAACTCCATCCATATATTCGCGACCACTGGAGCTACGGGACTGCCCATGGCAACTCCATCTATTTGAAGGTAGTATTGACCCCGGTAAACAAAGAATTTCTTTGATAGGCAATGATGTAAAAGTGCTGCGTATTCCATTGGGATGTCATGTTCTTGCAACTTCACCTTCACCACTTCCATACACTCCGCTACTGGCACATTTGTGAACAGCGATTCTACGTCAAAACTGACCATCACCTCACTCATCTCCACAGTAGTTTCGTACAGAATTTCAATAAAGTGGCGGGAATCTCTAACAAAAGACGACGTTCGGCCTACTATTGGTTGCAATACTTTTGCTACGTGCTTAGCTAATTCGTACGTCGGTGAGTCTATTTGGCTCACAATTGGTCGCAAGGGCACATTCCGCTTGTGTACTTTAGGTAAACCATATAGTTTAGGAGGCTGGGCAGTTCTAGGTCGTAGTAAGAACTTAAGGATATCGTCGTCTATGACGTCTGCGTTTTGTTTGATAAGTGACCGAGTGCTACGATCAGTTCTCGCCGTTGGGTTATAATCTACTTTTTTGTAAGTATTAACATCGCTGAGTAAACTTTGTATCTTATTGTCGTACTCAACAATGTCTATAATAACTGTCGCATTACCCTTATCTGCTTTAAGGACTATAATGTTGTCATTCATACGAAGCTCTCTTAAAGCCGCTGATTCGGACGAGGTGACATTCGGTTTCGGTGGTGTAACATGGCGTAATATTACGGCAATATCTTGCCTTAACGTGTCCGCATCTACTGATGGTATCTTGTTACGCATGATTCCTTCCTCAACCGACCCTATCAGCTCCTCATAGGGAATACGTGTCGGTGTAATGGCAAAATTCAACCCCTTCTCCAGAATAGACTTAGCAGAATCAGACAACTCGGTACTTGACATATTTATCACCGTTCGAGTTGCGATCGAGTTCTTATAGTAGGCGGTGGGCTTCTGTTTCTTACATAGTGACTCTAACTTACGGTCATGTTTCATCGCTCTCAGTTCCTTAGTACGTTGTGCTTGTAAGTAGGTCACACGATCGCAAATGTCAAAGTCACTATTCGTTAGCATCTCACTACACTTAAGATGTAATTTATATAACTCACTCTGTGTTTGGTCCAACTGGTACCTACAATTTCGTATCGACTTGCGTAATAGTTTAACACTCGCACTTCTTAGAACACTTGCGGAGCCGTAAATGTCAGGTCTAGGCTTTATCCTCACACACAACGGGATAATATCGGCATCACGATACTTCACTAGGAAATTAATGGACTCCTTTAAACATTCACACTTTTTACGCAAGCGTTCTAGGTCTTTTATTGATTTTGATGTATCCGGCCCGTACCGGTTAACAATATAATGTTTTAAACTTTCATGGTCACTCACATAAGAATAGTTAGATACGGGATTGCTACCATGTACCTTATTATTTATGAGTTTCCGATATTTCGGCACTGTTGCAAGCGCCATGATCACGGAGTTACTGAAGAGAATTTGCGGGTGGGTTGTTATTGGCAGACATATCGCTCTACCCTCCTTCGAAGTCGTTTAATCCGCTCGCCGCCGGTACCATTGTCCACAAACTCACTATTTTCTCGCATCTTTTCTCGACACACAACACTGACAGTATCTGTTCGCGAAACAGCACTATGTTTATTTACACGGTTTTTACACATACGAACCACTGGATTCCAGACACTTGACAATTTAAACCCGTCCTCGCGATTGAAATTTTTGTATTTAGTTATTTCAATCGCTTCCCTAACCAATCTTGGTATGTAGTGGCGTTCTGTCGAGATGATCTGAGGGTTGTGGAACTCAATCCAGTGATTCGGCCCGGATTCTAATAAATGTTCCGCTATAGCAGATTTATGTCTGTCATTGTTTTTGATTGCTTTTATATGTTCACTCATTCGGCACGCTACGGAACGTTTAGTTTGACCAATATATGAGCTTCCGCAACTGCAGTCAATTTTGTAGACACCAGGTCTTTGTAGTGGGAAACTGTCTTTGGGAGATCGAAAACATTGTGCCACTTTTCTGAATGGAGTGAAGACAGTATTTAATGAATATTTATTTAGAATGTTAGCGACCTTATCTGTCACTCCTCTTATGTATGGCAAAAATACTGGTTGTCTATCTACCCTATCTTTCCTGTGTCTTACTTTGTGTCTAGGTGGAAGTTGTCCTTTATATCCATTACTCTGCAGGACCCGCTGAACATGTTCTAATTCTTGGCTTAGATTTTCGCTATCGCACAAATCATAAGCACGGTTTGTCAGCGAAGTCACCACCGAATCAAGATGTCTAGGATGGTGATGTGAGGTTGCGTTTAGATAGCGATCAGTGTGAGTAGATTTTCTATGCACAGAGTGACTGAGTGATCCATCACTTCGTACACGGATCTTTACGTCTAGAAACGCTAGACTTCTGTCTTCTTCCACCTCGAAGGTAGAGTTCATTTTAGGGTGAATGCCATTTAAATACGCGAATATATGGATGGAGTTTTTTGAAGAAAAAGCCCTTGCCCTTGCTACGGAGATAAAACTATGGAAGAGGTATGTAGATGACGTATATTGTATATTAAGGGGTAACAGACAAGATGTGGAGTCTCAATTGGCGTATTTAAATGGCATTCACCCTAAAATGAACTTTACCTTCGAGGTGGAAGAAGACAGAAGTCTAGCGTTTCTGGACGTAAAGATCCGTGTACGAAGTGATGGATCACTCAGTCACTCTGTGTATAGAAAATCTACTCACACTGATCGCTATCTAAACGCAACCTCACATCACCATCCTAGACATCTTGATTCGGTGGTGACTTCGCTGACGAACCGTGCTTATGATTTGTGCGATAGCGAAAATCTAAGCCAAGAATTAGAACATGTTCAGCGGGTCCTGCAGAGTAATGGATATAAAGGACAACTTCCACCTAGACACAAAGTAAGACACAGGAAAGATAGGGTAGATAGACAACCAGTATTTTTGCCATACATAAGAGGAGTGACAGATAAGGTCGCTAACATTCTAAATAAATATTCATTAAATACTGTCTTCACTCCATTCAGAAAAGTGGCACAATGTTTTCGATCTCCCAAAGACAGTTTCCCACTACAAAGACCTGGTGTCTACAAAATTGACTGCAGTTGCGGAAGCTCATATATTGGTCAAACTAAACGTTCCGTAGCGTGCCGAATGAGTGAACATATAAAAGCAATCAAAAACAATGACAGACATAAATCTGCTATAGCGGAACATTTATTAGAATCCGGGCCGAATCACTGGATTGAGTTCCACAACCCTCAGATCATCTCGACAGAACGCCACTACATACCAAGATTGGTTAGGGAAGCGATTGAAATAACTAAATACAAAAATTTCAATCGCGAGGACGGGTTTAAATTGTCAAGTGTCTGGAATCCAGTGGTTCGTATGTGTAAAAACCGTGTAAATAAACATAGTGCTGTTTCGCGAACAGATACTGTCAGTGTTGTGTGTCGAGAAAAGATGCGAGAAAATAGTGAGTTTGTGGACAATGGTACCGGCGGCGAGCGGAATAAACGACTTCGAAGGAGGGTAGACCGATATGTCTGCCAATAACAACCCACCCGCAAATTCTCTTCAGTAACTCCGTGATCATGGTGCTTGCAACAGTGCCGAAATATCGGAAACTCATAAATAATAAGGTACATGGTAGCAATCCCGTATCTAACTATTCTTATGTGAGTGACCATGAAAGTTTAAAACATTATAGTATTAGACATATCGATATCAACAGTATTAGTAAAAGCTCTTCATTTTTTGCAATCGCCGTACTTAAAGTAATTAGATGGACCCCAATGGCAACTTTGACTGTTCTTATTAGGCAAATGTATCACAAATACAACACTAAGTAATATTGGATTACTTCCACGAAGTCAAACGATGCTAACAACTACAAAAAAATACAGAGTTGTATGTTGTATTGAATTCAAATATCGAGCTTATTCTTCCAAAGACTTATTTGTACCTAGCCATTACAGTTCTACTGCTGAGCAAAGAGCTACCCCAAACTTCTCCAGCGGTCGCGGTTACCGATCTGAGCTGACTAGTCTTCGCAGAAGTGGTCTAGATCATCTCGCCATCGTTTCTGGGTCTGCTTCTCGGACGACGTCAGTAGGTAGCCATTGGGCAACGATCTTGGTCCATTTTTAGGGCTCACTTTGTTCACGTGGCCTTCCCAGCCCCATTTAAGCCTAGCGGTCTTCACACCTACGTCGGCTATTCCAGTTATAGATCGGATTATGGTGTTCCGAATCCGATCCGACCTCTTAATCCCCAGAACGATCCATACCTCAAGCTTGAATTTTTGGCTTTTGGTCAGCGACCAAGTTAGTGCACCGTAGGTTGGGACAGGTAAAATACTAACGTCGATATGCTTGTTAATCAATCGATGTTATTATTAATTAATAGCGGTAACCCGCGACTGCGTACGCGCTATAAATAAGCTATCCAACACATAATTATTATTTTTTCAAATCGGTCTTCTAGTTCCTGAGATTAGCGCGTTCAAACAAACAAACTCTTCAGCTTTATAATATTAATAAATATATTATTTTTGTAGTGTTTTTATTAAAACCAACATTTGAATTTAACATGTCACGTTTTCTAAACGGTCCATATTTTGTTTATAATCCAATTATCAAGGACGGTAGCATGCACAACTGCTAATTATTGAACCCGGGGTATTTCTTGTATCAATTTTTATTGAGGAAGTGTGGTAGTAGCAGAAGGCAGCAACTTTATATTTTTTAGTATGTCGGAGCAATGTGGGTATAGTGGGTATAGTACCTAAATCATAAAAATCCAGGAAGCCTATTGCGTTGCAGCTTTGCCAGGTAAGCAGCTATGCTTTTCGGACAAATTAGCAGTTCGTATTACAATTTCGCATTATTTGAAGACCTCCGTGTTGCAGTGGCTAATCACGCTGGGTTTCAAAGCGTCGCCACTCCGAGGTCCCAGGCTAGATTCTCGGTCAGGTCAACATGGATATCAAAATTTTCTATATTGTCTCGGGTGTGGGTGTTTTGGTACCACCATTGTGTCTCATTTCTATAACACAAGTGCTACTTACTTTGAGATCAGAGCAATGAATGTGACTGGTGTCCAATATATTAAATTTATACTACATAAAATTATTACAATTAAACAAATATAATAATATTTTTACTTTTGTATTAATATTGTTATATTGATAATATTCGTTTACATTGAGTGGAAATTGAACTACCTGGAGATTGAACGGCTTAAGTTGGATCGCAATACGCCCCGAGTAATCTGAATGAGCAGATTCTTAGTATTAGGACTGTTAATAAGATCACTCCTATTGGTGAATCTTATTCAATTTATGAAGGTAAATTTTAGGTTACGGTATAGCACATCAATTATATGGTTTACATGTATTAAACTGCAAAAATAAACTTTTGTGTTTAGCAATAATGAGAATCTATAAAACGTGATATAATTCACAAATCTGTATTATGTTTTATCTTCTATATATTTATTAAAAATTATACAGAATTTCGTAGAAAAATAACATCATGTACATAGCTTAATCCAAGCGCATCATTTCCGTTAGAACTTCTCAAAGCGCTACAATAAAGTTTTTAGTAGCAAAGAGATTTCTTTTAGTATCATTAAGTTTATGGACAATGTTCTGTCGGAGACTGCTTAGCATTGGTACTCACACTTTTTATTTTTTACTGTGTGACTGCGTTACTTATAACTTTCACTATAATAATATAAAGGGTTAATATTCTACAACCAGAGCTTTTATTAAGATGTATAATTAAGCCAATGCAATTGATGTTCTTATTTTGATATTGAGTAGCTTCTACGCATATTAGGCACTACCGACCTAAGTTATAAGCCAGAAAATTAGGCACAATCCTCCAATCAGAATATGACCTTTGAAGCGTGTGATACGTTGGGTACCGACCATAGCGTGAATTTAAATGTGCGTTATTTCAATATTTAGAACCAAGCGTGTACTATTTGGTACCTCGCAAATTATATTTGGTACCTCCTCGGAAACTATGAAAATGTTACAATGAAATTGGTCGGTACAGAACGTACTCGTTTCGTACCGACCAGCAGTCAAAACTACAAATTCAAGTAAAATAAACAAATAAAGCTTATGTAATTACTCAGTACCTCTTCAGTACCCTCCGATTTGAGAACAAAAATTTAAAAAACATGCTTAATTAAATAAATATTCACATTTTAGGTTTTTCAGTATTACACAACAAATACGTTTCGCACTGAAGATCAGTGTACTTTCGATGGTTATCATGTTTGAAGCTTTTCAAAATACCTGAATTGTACTAACTGTCTTCATTGCACATAAATGGAACCAATAAAATTGTTTTATTGGATTATGGACACTCATCAGGTGGATTAGTATGCACCGAATGACTGTTCAGGGCCGGACCCAGGATTTAATTTCGGTAGGGGCTCAGCATTTAGACCAAAGACTATTCGGAATGGTATTTAATACGCATACGCTCTTCGTGTGTGGTAGGTATAATTTTTATTTATTTGTTATTGCACGCAATAAATAATTATCCGCCAGTTCGACCAATCAACAATGGCAAGTACGGTTTTATTTGGTAATAAGGTGTCCGTTACTCTAGCAGGAAAGTGTCTCGTAGAGCACATTGAAGTATGCCGTTGGATAGTGCTAAGTATGCTTAAATAGAGCGGCAAGTAGAAAATTTGTGGGGGCCACAGTTTTCGCATAAAACAGAAAATAAGTTTTCTGCTGGAGAAACGCTACTCCAGCAGGAACTTTTCAAAATAATGACTCTAGAGCAGAACAAAGTATATTGTTAAATAAATCTTGTAACACATAATTTGTGCGAGTAAAAATTTAATCTGTTGGACTCACCGTTTTTAAGATATTCCATTTCCTGCTAGAGAAACGTTTCTCACGAGACCTATGTCACGCGAACCGGTTAATGTGCGACCGTAAAAAGACTTACACTAAAAGGTGTTAATTTGTAACACTTAATCCATTATTTGTATGTAACTACATCTTTCTGGTTTTTTAGGAAAAAAGCATGTATTTGGAAATGTTAAAATCGATAGAACTATTTTAATAAGCATCCAGTGAATATAGTTCCAACGTTTGAAGAACACATTTATTATTTTAAACCACCTCAAAGAGTATGAAGAGCAGTCGTTTATTAGTTTCTTAATAATTCCACTTTGACTCCAAACTCACAGTGCATAATTTTGTCATGTGAATTCAATAATTACAACCAACTGAATGTGTACAAGTATAAACCAACGTTTAGTGTGCTTAACAAAGAACGTGTCTTGAAAAAATTTCATTGAAATAAGGCAAATTTTAACAGATGTAAGGAATAAGGCTAATCGATTTTACGTTATTGATTATTCGACATAATTAAAATGGTCACAAAATATAGTCGTTGTGGTAAGGATGCTGGACGATCTTGGAATTATGCTCGATGACCTTGACCGAGTCTCCCAACAAGTACGTCGTATAATGAACATGGAAAAGACGAAAATTATGTCGAGTTCCCTTTTTGTACCCACTCCAGTATCCATTGGGAACTCAACTTTCGAAGTTGACGACTAGTGCGTCTACCTGGGACAAGTGATCCAATTGCGTAGGTCCAACTTCGAGAAAGAGGTCAATCGATGAATCCAACTCGGCTGGGCAGCGTTCGGGAAATTACGCAAGAGTGTCTTCTCATCTCCTCTACCTCAGTGTCTAAAGACGAAAGTCTTGAACCAGTGTGATCCGTATATCATCACAGGTAATAACCTGTGATGATATACGGATCCGAAACATGTTCTCTGACTATGGGCCTCATAAAGAAGCTGAAAATCACACAACGAGCGATGGAGAGGGCTATGCTGGCTGTTTCTCTACGGGACCGAATCAGAAATGAGGAGATGCGTAGGAGAACCAAGGTAAAAGACATAGCCCTGAGAATCAGTAAGCTCAAGTGGCAATGGGCCGGGCACATAGCGCGACGAACTGATGGCCGTTGGGGCAGGGAAGTTCTAGATTGGAGACCCTTCGACCAATGACGTAACTAGGACGTCCACCAACAAGATGGACAGACGACCTTAAAAAGATCGCAGGATCAAACTGGATGCAGATCGCTAGTGATCGGTCGCTGTGGAAAGCCGTGGGGGAGGCCTATGTTCAGCAGTGGACATCCTTTGGCTGATAATGATGATGACAAAAAAGCGGCCTCTATATACAAATTGACGACCTCCTTCATTTTTTTTACAATCTGGTTTACATATAAGAGTACCTGGCCTTGTATAATTAGCTGCAAAATTTTATGTTCCAATTCTATGGTTCAAAGATCCTTTATACAACTTTAGCGATTTTGTAACAAATTAAATTAACTTGTATTTTTTACTTGATTTATTTCTGTTCAAACTTAAGATTAAATGACACGAAATATTATTGTGACCTGTGAGCATTAAATATTTTTTATCACAAGGAGATTGGCGCTATCTGACTTTCAGGAACATGGCAGAGGATAACTGTTTTATGCCAACATAAATTTAAATTCAACGACTAAAACACAATTGGTATAGTGTACAAGTATAATCTTAAACATTCCTTTTTCAATGAAATTTAATATATCATTATTAATAATAAACATTTTAATATATTGTTTCTAGAGTTATCAAAGCCATCAGTGAGAAGTTTTAAATGCATGCAATAAATATTAGTTTTCTCCTAAAACTCTCATTGAACAAACAGATATTGTTTTAAATAAGGCTTTGATTGAATATGATTATCCGTCAACACCTTTTCAACTTTGTTTCAATTATTTAATACTAATAGTTTCAGAATAAAGTGTGTGTGAGATACGGACAGACAGACAGACAGACTTGATGAAACTATAAGGGTTCCGTTTGTAGCCATTCAGCTATGGAATCCTAAAAAGTATGTTGACCTGTTTATTTATATTAATAGATTATAAAAAATGACAAATTACATCATAATGTGTATCATCATATCATATCATAATTTATACTTATAAAACAGCATATCCCTGGATAAAGTGCAATTTCGAAAGGTTTTATCAACTCTTCGTTTTCATCCTGAATAAAAGACAAACTAATAAGTATGACATCAGTTTCAAATAACCGCAAATGTGAAGTTTAGTACCACTTTATAAATGTTGTGCGGCTATAGCAATGCTTAAGATATCTTAAATAAAAATATTAAACGTAGTGTTTCAGTGCTTCCAGACCAAAGAAAAGCCAAATTTGTATCAAAAAGAAAGGAAAGTAGTACCTATCCAATGTTTACCTCTTATACCTCCACAAATTTGAGCAGGTACATACGTACCTGACTGTACGTAAAAGGGCCTTATATTATATGACTATTTAAAGGAGGCCGTCAATTTGTATATAGAGGCCGCTTTTTTGTGACCATTCAAATTTGGTCGGATAGTCAATAACGTCAAATCAATTAGCTTTATTGCTTATATCTGCTAAAATTTGCCTTATTTAAATTTAAAATTTTCAAGACACGTTCTTTGTTAATGACAGTTTTTTTAATTCATTACATCGACAAGCCTAAGAAAAAAAACGGCTCAGTAAAGGTAGATTATACTTGCCCCGGCAGGGAATCAAACCCACACCCCTTCGCTTACTAGGATGAAGCATATTTAACGACCTCCATAATAGCCGAGAGCGTGTGGGCTGGATTTTAATTCGCATTGCGCCATCACTGAGGTGCCGGGTTCGATTCCCGGTCGGGTCAATGTGGAAAACGAACTTTTCTACATAGAAAAATTCATTCTCATCTACTCTTCTTCTACTCTACTACATAATTTACCTTTACTCAGACTTTTTTTTCTAAGGCATGTCTATGCAATGAATAATAAAAAAACCTGTTATAAGTGTTGATTATAAATAACATTGTTTCATTTCTTTTTTCCAAATAAAACCGTACTTGCCATTATTGATTAGTTGAACTGGCGGATAATTATTTATTGCGTGCAATAATAAACAAATAAATGAAAATTATACCTACCACACACGAAGAGCGTATGCGTATTAAATACCATTCCATTAGTCTCTGGTCTAATGCTGAGCCCCTACCGAAATGAAATCCTAGGTCCGGCCCTGAACAGTCATTAGGTGCATACTAATCCACCTGATGACTGTCCATAATCCAATAAAACAATTTTATTGGTTCCATTTATGTGCAATGAAGACAGTAAGTACAATTCAGGTATTTGGAAAGGCTTCAAACATGATGAACCATCGAAAGGACACTGATCTCCAGTGTGAAACGTATTTGTTGTGTAGTACTGAAAAACTTAAAATGTAAATATTTATTTAATTAAGCATGTTTTTAAAATATTTGTTCTCAAATCGGAGGGTACTGAAGAGGTCATAAATAACTACATAAGCTTTATTTGTTTATTTTACTTGAATTTGTAGTTTTGACTGCTGGTCGGTACGAACATTTGTAACATTTTCATAGTTTCCGAGGAGGTACCAAATAGTACACGCTTGGTTCTAAATATTAAAATAACGCACATTTAAATTCACGCTATAGTCGGTACCCAACGTATCACACCTTTGAAGCCGGTCTAGTGCGATGACTCGCACTAGACCTGACTCTCTCACTGACCTGATACTCGCACTGACTTAGTTAGGTGCATCTACTATCTACTATGTATGTAAGCACTTTTTTTGCCCTAATATGTCCTGTAAAATATAGTAAGGATTTCCTTATGTGGTTTTGACTCCCTTGAAATCATAATGTTTCCGAAATCAGGAGACTGAACTGGTACATCTTCGATGGCAATGACTTACATTTGTGATTTATTTTAAGCTAAAAGAATAGAAAAATATATATTTGACTACACTTTTAGCTCCTTAATATCTTATCACGTTTTGAAGGAAAAAAAGCGTAAATAAACATGAACATTACTTTATTTTTATTATTATTATTTCATAGTTTAATCGTTTACAAAGTGTTTACTAGTTCTTCGTGTCACTAAACATTGTGATTGTTGTGACACTGCACATTCGAGGTTTGACGCTCGAGAGAAATAATATAACAGTATTATTAGTCTAAACTTAACATGGTGAATACATTATTAATATAATCCAATAGGTATATAACTTGCTACCGGGTGCCAATAGCATATACATATAGGGTAATAATGACATAGATTGGTATATGGACTTTATGTTTGCTTACTACTAAAGGGTCCCGGTCGTATTACAATTATTATCTACGGTGTAATAAGAAGGGCAGTAGGTAACTACATATTATACGTCTGATCAATTCATAACGTTCGGTCGCGCGCGAGCCGAGTCCGAGTCGTGCTCAAAGCTACCATCTACCTATCTATAACCTTATCGGGTGTATAGTTTTATTGCACTCGCAGGCGCATCGGTTAAAGTGAGTGCGCATACAGGGTGACTGCCATTTTGGATAAGTGATTTAAAGGATAAGTTAGACAAGTTATTCATATATGACGTTACTAAGAAAGAATTTGTTGAGAATAGTTTTAATATTTTTCTTGTTAATTTTATCTGTTATTTCAGTTGGTAGTAAATTAATTAATCTTGGAATGATATATTGGGTTGTTCTTTTCCCGTATGCGTTTTTAGCTGAGATGTGGTTTTTTTTTTGCTTGACTTGCGAGAGCTAAGTCCAAAAACTGAGATTTTTGGTCTACAACTCTGTAATGAATGTGTTTGCTTATCATATCCGTAATAGTATTTCTTTTAAATTCATTATATATACTACTGCTGTGATTTTTTTTAAATTGGGAGAGGGTCGGACATTGGACTCTAACTAAAATTGTTGTCTAACGAATTTTATGGAAATAGGCCACTTTATCGAAACAATCAATAGAAAACTTATAAACATTTCAAAATACATTTTCAAAGATGGGTTAGGAAAGAAAAAAAAACATTTTACTACATTTATGTTACTTGTGTAAGGGTAAATACGCCAAAAAAATATATTTTTCAGCAGATTAGTTGTACAAACGATTCTAATGCCAAACAAAATATATATGGGTGCGAGTTTCCCTCATCGTTTCAATTTTTGAGAATGTTGAGAAGTGCTTTTCTTTTATAAAACTTGCATATATTTCGACAACGCATTTGGTATATTGGTTAGAGCTCCTGACTAATAAGCCGGTCGTCGCGGGTTCGAATCCCGCAAGGGGCAAATGTTTGTGTGATGAGCATGAACATTTCTTCCTGAGTCATGGATGTTTATTATGTATTTAAGTATGTATGGGAGACTCCCCCGTCATAATTGTTGTCTGGTATAAGTAACACAAGGAAGTTCAGTTCCTAACTTCGAAACCACGATAATTGGTGTGTTGCCTGACTCATATTTATTATTTAATTGAAAGATTTCTTTTAACAAGCATATTATTATCCCTGAGTTGGATGTCACTGACCAAAACAACACCCTGTATAGAGGTAGCTTATAGTATATACCCAGCTATTCAGACGTTGGCAAAGCCTGTGGATGGAGGTGATGTTAATCTTTAAGTTAATTGTTTGATTACTTTTGACTTTGATATCAATGATTCTATATGGGCTATTCCAATGGATCCTTAACCTTAACATTAAAAAGTAAAAACACAAAATATCGAGGCTCACAACGAAAATCAATACACTTCTCTGTTCTTGAAGAAGTTGGCAAGTAATTAAAATACTCGACCGAACTAATCTCGAGTAAATTAAGTTTTTACCAGTTAACACTTTAGACTTCTTGATCTGGGGGTTAGCCTGGTACAGTCGACAACGAAAGCTTTGTGTGTCTGATCAATAAAAAATTACTAGATGGCGTTTGCAGTATTTTTTATTTATTTATATTAGTTGTTATATTATAAACTGTGCTCCTGTCACGTTGAATGGCACCTAACTTCCACATAGCGATAACATCAAATATCTAGGGATGCACTTGGATCGCAGGCTCAACTGGAGGAAGCACATCACATCAAAACGAAACGAGATTAATTTTAAATACTAAGGTCCCTACTGGCTTGTAGGCAGAAGCTCAACACGGGTTCCCTCTATCTGGCAGAATATTTTTGCTCCGAAAGTCACTTGGCATAACACACTTGGCATAATTTTCTTTAGTCGAATATTATTCAGGCAGAATTTTCTGTTAGCATAATTATTGTTTAGTCAAATATTTATATGCCCGAATTTACAATGGCATACTTTTAATATAGCAGAAATTTATAAGGCATAATTTGGCACCTTTGGCAAAATTTTACTTTGCATACTTTCGCTAAGCATAATGTTTATTAAGTACGATGTTTATTTGGCATAATTTGACTAGACATACCATGAAGAAAGCAGAATTTCCTTAAGAATAATTTCACTACGCATATTGCTATTTCTTTCAAATAGTATTTTACCCTAAGATTGAATTAAAAAGTCATTAAGTTGTGGTAAAAAATTAGTGACAGCAACGAATCGGTGCAAAACCGACTCCACGCAGTCTTGTTTGCCCCACCCCTATAGTGTCATTCAAAATCGCGTAGGCGCGGAGGGGCGAGGCAGCCCGCGAGCTGAGGAGCAGGTGGTTTGAAAGCTCGCCGCAGCGGCGAAGTGTGTTATGCCAAATGACTTTCGGAGCAAAAAGATTCTGCCAGATAGAGGGAACCCGTGTTGAGCTTCTGCCTAGAAGCCAGTAGGGACCTTTGTATTTAAAATTAATCTCGTTTCGTTTTGATGTGATGTGCTTCCTCCAGTTGAGCCTGCGATCCAAGTGCATCCCTAGACATTTGATGTTGTCGCTATGTGGAAGTAAGGTGCCATTCAACGTGACAGGAGCACTGTTTATAATATAATAACTAATATAAATAAAAAAAATATTGCACACGCCATCTAGTGTTTTTTATTGATCTTTGACGACTCGTCTGGTGTATCTGGGACCGTGTACTCGTATAGTACCGCTACTCACCGCTTGATGGCGCTGGATTTAGGTGTTAACATTGGGGTTTCCAATGCTTAAAGACTCGTTCTAAACTTTGATTCTATATCTCCGAACTAGAGACATTCTTGTGACTTAAAAGACGGCATTCAGCTCCTGGAACGCTCTTATAGGCATTACTAGTACACTCATACAGTGTCCACGACGCAGCAGAGCAATGCTGCCAGCTGCAGGCGCTATTGAGCACTCAGTTAATCGTCTAATTGTAAACTTCTTCACCAAAATAAATAACATTGTCGTCGAAGGCTGTTATCGTGTGATACCCCAGCAAATTGTAGTTTTGTTTCAACAAACTCGTTCTGAAGATAGTTCAACCTTCTAGTTGTACCCTAACTTCAAGTACATTATCAAAACTCATATTTATCAGCGCTATCTGTGGCATTAAGTAAAAATAATAGCTAATTCTCATCTATAAAATGTTGTACACATAAGACACTTTACCATAGTACAGCCCAGAACTTTTGATGAGCAAACCATAGGTACCAACACGTAAGAGGTGTTTATTTTGTGCATAACTTGCGTTTAATAAATCCAATCTGCATTAGAGCTTGAAAAATCGTAAAAATTGGTATAATAACTCGTTTTCATAACACCGGCCAAGTGCGAGTCGGACTCGCGCACTGAGGGTTCCGTGCCAACTTTATCTGAATCAGGGAATAGCATTTGTTTCTATTAATGGTATTCTCTACTCATTTTGGGTAAATGATATCACAGCTTTGTGTTTCTCTCATAGCATAACGATGACATAGAAGTATCTTATAAAATGGTACAGTTTGTACAAGGTTACTTTATTGCACAATAATAAAATTTTGTACAAAATGTGGACTTAACGCCATATGGCGTTCTCTACCAGTCATGCCTTTGGGCTAAACAGAAATGATTGTGGGCGGTGCGACAAAGAAACAAAATTAATTATATACAAACAAAAGTCCCAAATAAATACAATTAATACTTACATAATATTACACATACATAATATAAGCAATAAAATAAATACATCAATAATACATACATATACCAAAATTTACTATATATATACTATATATTATGACGAACGTTGTAGATAGATGTTATGGAGATGATTCCGATATATGAAGGAAGTGTGCACGGACGAGTCTCTTGAATGTGAACTTACTGGGAGCTTGTTGAATATTTGCCGGAAGGGCATTCCAAAGACGAATGGCTTGGACAAGAAAAGAGTTTGAGAGAAAACCTGTGCGGTGTGAGCAAGGATTTTCAAGCGATGAAAATCCTTGCTCCAAATACAGCTTTTATTTCTTCCACCAAATATATTGCAATTGCCAGAAATAGCTGTCTCATAGCGAGCTTATTCGATTATATCGAGTAAACTATATCAAATCGGAATAGAAATAGAATACTAATCGATGTAGGAAAGCAGTCGGTTGGCGGCCGGCCAAACTCAGGTTACGTGGCGTTTTGCAGTGGTCGCCTACTTTTATACACTCTAAATGCTTATTAAAAATCTTCTTTTGATGCAAAATACATAATATTACAAACTTTATATAAATAATCTAGGTCACGTTAAAATTGAACAAAGCAACGAGTCTTTACAATATTACACTTTAATAAATTCATAACGGAGAAATTAGTTAAAGAGACTAATGTTAGTTAGTAAACATTATAGTAGTATGCTCAAAAAATATAAAGATTGCAATTATTTTTTCTGATAATAAAATGGTCTAACTATAATCTTTCAATAAAGTTGTCTAATGGCAAGCTATTTGACGATCGTGAGATCTGGTATGAGGATTACTATGTACTTTATTTTGTCATTTTAAATTCATTCTGTTAACCCTTGCGATCCCTGGCGTACTGCGGCCCATATAACTGTTGTGTAAATCGCTTCACATGTTCAGCAGTTGGGACCCACTTCACGCGTCTTGATTGTCTGTCTTTACTTCGGCTTAGCACATTCGATTGTACGTGAGTTTGGGGGCTTACTGTTTTTAGCCAACTTGTTCAGAAAATGCTACTGTTTCTTTTTACAGTTTTGTGAAGTTTTCAAAACGGCTCAAACTGCTTTCTCTACACTTCAAAATACGACACGCAATTTTATTTTTCCGTTAGTTGCTGAATGTAGGTTTACTACGACAACTTAGTTTAAATAGATTCAAAACGTCTCCTTTTTCACTGTTTTCAAATGAATAAGGCTATAACTTAAAAACTTGCCAATTCCTTATATTTAATTGATGTGACAATTTCCAGTTCATATAAAACATATCCGTGCATCGGAAGGCACGTTAAGCCTTTTGTCCCGGAAATAACAGTTGATGTCAGTCATTAAGCCTATTCAGAGACCTTTTGGTCTTAAGCTTTGGCTTGATTACAATTATTTGACAGCAAGTTTAGTCAATTGCCTTGCAAACAACACCCCTCCACCAATCTGCACTGAGCTCTACCTTGCGGTGGAGTATGGCTCAAACTGTCTCATAATTTACCCCGAGCATTACTTTTGCACGCAAAATGGCTCCGCGTCATGTGTTCCAGCCTAATATCTCCATGAGACAAGCGTCTTTATAAACGTCGCGCGTGTAGACGAGCTCTAATTACGGCGACGAATTGCCACCGCCATCGCCGACGACTGCGGTGGCGGAGACGAAATTCCTTCAGATTTGTGAGAAATTGGGTTCAACGACCGGGATGCAAATGGGTTTGTCTCGTTTCCTCCAATTTGAGAGAAAGCCTCCATTTGACAAAATGGGTGTCACGTCGAGTACCCTACTTCGTGAAGGTTTTTCCATTCTTGCTCAACACTCTTCATTGACTGTTAGACACACTTTTAGCATCAATTCAGTTGCGCATTTTCGAAACGCGCGGTAGTATCCCGACTCACGAAATTATCAGATTCTGGCGTCGATATGATATATATTCGATACTATGTATCATATCGACGAGAGAACGCGGGATTCTGTCATTTTTCAGACTACTTGGTGGGTCTTTAGCATCGCTACATTTTAATGGCCAGCTTCTGTCGCAACTGCCATTATCATTACGACTCTATCGACGCAAAAAATAGCGCAAGTGTGAAAGGGTTTTAACATTTTGCGACATCCACACTACATCGCAACTGCAACGTGACTGCATCACTGCTAAAAGTCTCAGTTTGCAAAGGGTCTGACTTGAGTCAGAAAACAAATAATTGGTGAGCATTTACACAGAACCTATGGAGGAAAAGGTTTATTTTAACTTTTTACGTGATTGCGCAGACAATATTTTTTTAAATATGTTATACGTTTAAAATTAGAACATGTAATTTTGAACTCATTAATAACGTTACGTTTAATTTTGTTTCAAAATTACTACCAGGGAAGAAAACACAAACCTTACTTAACAATTTATGGACGTAACAACAAGTTTTTCTTAAAATGTCACTCGAATAAGCTGTACAAAATTGTTCTGACCAAACAACAGGTACACAATTAACATCAGAATACAGTTAACGCAAAGTTTTCGTCGTTTATAATAAAATCTTCGTTTACAATGAAACACGGTACGTACAGTCGAGAACATAGTTTAGAGTCGTCTACGTGTGAGGGTTTAAAAATGTTCACGTTTTACGGCGCTGGTTCCGTCGCTCTTTATGTTTTCGAGGTTTTTAGATCGTAATAAAATCGGCACTCTAATCCCCTTGTCCGAGTACGTGAGCGGGGAGTTCTTGGGATCGAATGTTTTAGAGAGGCACCTAGAGCCCGAGTCAAGCATTGATGCGGGTCGTGACTTTGAGGGAACGAGATCTGAAATTGTTACATCAAATGAGCAGCCGTTTATTAAACATGGTTATTAGCTTGAGTGTGACACTTAGGGACGGTTTCTGACGAGGTCTATATCTTCAATAGCTATCTATAGCTACCTACCTATTCTTAGGTATATGGAATATGCTTGTTATATTACTTAAACCGTTCGGACTCGCGCACAAAGAATTTAATAGTATGTATGTAAGCACTTTTAATAACAAAGCAATAAAGGAAATTTGATCATGTTTTACAGGCCATAGTAAAACATGATTAAATTCCTTGAATTACCGAAACATTTAAAATGATGAGACCATACCGTTTATATCTTTTGACGGTGCTGATTAACATATTTTTTTATTTTTTTAGCTAAAATAGGTAACTAAAATGAATATGTATTTGACAACAGTTTTAGTTTCATGACCTTATGCGTTTTAAGGGAAAAACAGTGATAATTGACACGGTAATTCATTTTCTTGAAGTTTATAAACTATCATTTTGTAATTTCTTTACGTACCTAAAATCTATGTCTGCGTTTCCACAAGGTGAGCAGTTCCAGATTCAATTAAATGTATATTTATCATTTAGTTACAGGTTTAAAACAATTGTTGAAACAAGGTTTTCTTTTTGTAATGCGATTGAATAAAAGATATTTAGTTAAATGTGTGCTCACTCAGTCCTCACAAGCGGTCAGCCATATCTAAATACTGAAATAAGTTGGTCGAGTCATTGAGTGTTCTTTTTTTTTGTTACACCTCTACTTAATTGGAACCTGTAATTTCAGATCGTCAAGTTTCGTATTAAAACATTTACTATTAATTTATTGTGTTCACTCCATCCACACGCTATTTTATCTCTATGAACCAACTATAGATTCGCATTCCATCGTTTACATTATATGAATTGGCTAGAAATAGGACTATTCAGCATAAAAAAAAAAACACTTATACCGTGCGTTCATGAGTAAAATGGATGCCTGATGCTCACTTCGTCCGCCATCGCTAAATACTTTAATATTTTTTGCTAAGTTACCTTAAAGGAAGAGTGAACATATGATTTTTTTGTGCAAAAATACTATAAAATATTCGGCGGAACACAGTTTAATATTACTTTTTACTTTTATAGATACCTATACAAAACTAAATTTTTGGTTTAAATGACATATAATAGGGTGTCTGCACGTGACAATAATAAGAGGACATAAAGTAAGACTGAAAATGAGACGGTTTAATCCTTAACCAATTTTCGCGCAATTCGTATACGAAAAAGTTCACCGATAAAATTTTCTTTGTCAAAGAAAAAATATTTTTAAATTTGTAAGAGTCACGATATCTACATAATAAGTTTTTGGTCGTACGATGTTTTTTTACATGTATCTGCATTCTTGATTCATGATTTTTAGGTAAAAAAGGTAAACTCGCAATCGAGGTACCACACGAAAAAAGTTCGATTGCCACGAGACTCAGCCTCCAGGCCGCGGAAAACTGCTGAAAGAAATTAAGAGTTGCATATAGATTTTGGTTTTGGATAATGCCTTGTTTCTTTCCTCATCAACAGAGTCCAGAAAAAATACTAATTACCCTGAAAAATAAATGAGGGAAATAATCCCTGTGCCTGGGTAAGGATTTCCTTTTTTTGTTAATACATATACCTAATTCTTGTAAATTAATTTAAATTACGTTATATGAATAAGAATGTTATTTTGCTGAAGTGTTATAAGTATGCATTACATAGAAATGTCAGGAAAAATACCTAGTATTCAAAAGAAAGTTTTTCATGTTGACATAAACAGGCAAAAGACGTATAGTTCCCACAAAACGTTTAGCTCCAACGGGTTAAGGTCGTATAAGAAGGTTATTTTGCTGGAGTGTTATAAGTATGCAATACATAGAAATGTCAGGAAAAATACCTAGTATTCAAAAGAAAGTTATTTCATGTTGACATAAACATGCAAAAGACGTATAGTTCCCACAAAACGCTTAGCTCCAACGGGCTAAGGTCATATGTTCCCCACATGTTTATTTTCCTTATTTCACAAAGTCCCGCAAGAAATTAACATTTATTTTGTAATTTCAATTAAAAAAACAGAATCTCCAACATACCTAGAAATCGAACGGAGTATCTTCCTTCGTTTAGCCATAACCGATAAGAATCACGCACATTGACCGAAAATCACTTGTCAGTTAAAACTCAAATGGCAGTAAGTGTCACTCACGGTCTAATTCTTAACTTATTTTTTGTTCTAATTCTTTCCTAATATCCGTATTTTACCATTCGGCTATAGAGCTAGCGTTGAAAATGACTATTAAATAGTCAAAAACGGTCATTAACTGTCATAAATGGTAATTCATATTGATTCAGTAATATTTTATTATTTTTTCGGTTGTGCGTTCGCGATTGATTGAATTCGGTAGGTCACGTGACTTTCGCGCGGGTCCGTGAAACACCGTTTTTTACCATATTTACAAAAAATAAATAAAAAGTCATAATGAGTAATCAAAACTCATTCACACAACGACACAAAATGTGTTTTTCTTGCAACAACTGAGTCAGGAAATTATATTTACGGTTCATCACATACGGTCAAATTTATTGATATTGACCGTTTTTGACCGGTCAGATATATTCATTTTACATTTAGTACACAAAACCTCAAAATTTTAACTAAACCCAAACTCCAGCCCAAACAAAGTACCTATTAAGAACAAAACCTTTTCCTTCAGGCAAGTAAGCGAGGACGACACGCAGCTAGCGTGAACACGTGAAGTTAAGTCAGCCAAGTCCTGCTATTTTATCACGTGTAGACATCCTATTCCATGGTATTCATACAAAATATTAAACTTTGTTTTACTCTGAAAGTAAAAATAAATATCAAACTGGGTATTTCCGAATATTTTATAGTATTTTTGTACAAAAAAAACATATGTTCACTCATTCTTTTAAGTTAACATAGCACAAAAGATTTAAGTATTTAGCGATGGCGGACGGAGTGAGCACCAGGCATCCATTTTACTCATGAACGCACAGTAAAATTGGTTTGTTTTTATGCTGAATAGTCCTATTTCTAGCCAATTCATACAATGTAAACGATGGAATGCGAATCTATAGTTGGTTCATAGAGATACAATAGCTTGTGGATGGAGTGAGCACAATAAATTAATAGTAAATATTTTAATACGAAACTTGACGATCTGAAATTACAGGCTCCAATTAAATAGTGTAACAAAAAAAAGAACACTGAATGACTCGACCAACTTATTTCAGTATGAAGATATGGCTGACCGCTTGTGTGAACTGAGTGAGCACACGTTTAACTAAATATCTTTCATTCAATCGCAATACAAAAAGAAAACCTTGTTTTTACAATTGTTTTAAAACTTTTAACTGAATGATAAATATACATTTAATTAAATCTGGAGCTGCTCACCTGGTGGAAACACAGACAAAATCTATCATAGCAGTGTTTTTTTTTTTGTATCTAAACTTCTACCGTTTAAATTGGAAGAGGTAAGACATTCTCCACGTTATTGTATAAGTTTTTTTTTTTCAACACATAGCTGCAAAATATTATAGTTTTCTATTACTTAAGGTCTCTCATTTAAACTCCTTGTTAGATTGCGGAACCCTAAAAATTATTTTGGGTGCATCTTTTGAATTTATAACTTTATTATACTGGTCAAGTGAATAAGTGGACATCGCTTGTCATCACATTTTTTAGGTTCGTAAAGTATAACGTTTCTTTAAACCTGACAGTTTGATATTGCTAAGAGCCTTGGATTGCAATCACATGATCTGAAAGGATATTGTTAATTAACGTGCAATTTTACTCATTAAGCCATAGCACAGCTTTTTTCATCGCGAATTCACAACGAGACAAGTACTGTCTGGTACAAAGGGTGTTCCAATCCATCGCAACTTCGAAGATCTTGCGCCCAACTTGACCTCTTTGTAACCTTGTTTCGAAGGTTCGAATGACTTTGCCTTTTTGCAAAGGAAAACTTAGGCTTTGATCCTGTTTTAATGATTTGACACTGGTTTGGTTTTGTTTTAGTTTTCAAAAGGTTATGTAAATAACCAAGAGAACTGACAAGAAGATAGAAGATTCCATTATTTGTTGTACGCTTCGTTTACAAAAATATGTATTAAGTAGTTATATTTATATAAGTAGAAATCGGAGTAAAGATAAGGTCTGACCATAATTGAGAAACAAAGAAATAAAGAAAAGTAATTTAAATGGTACACTAAAGTACACAAATAAACATAAAAGTGAAAACATTATTCTATATAGTGAAACAAAAATGGTTTCCACTCAGTTTTATCACCTGACGCTGGTTTTAGTGGAAACTAATGAAGTTTAGATATCACCACCAAACTATATTGAAATTAAAACAACAAAAAACTTAAACAGTCACAATAAATGGTATACATATAAATTGAGTATAATTTAATAACCAATCAGTCTCTAAGACAATAATACACGTGTGCATGCTGAGTGTGTGTGTGAGCCGTTTAAATTTTGACGTTTTGGTTCTCGATTAGAATAGTTAGGGAGGCGAGATAGCTAAATGACGTAATTCAAAATCGAAAGATAAAATAATTTCGAAAAGAAAAGCTCGTATGGTAAAAACCATTTTAGCGGTGGGTTTGGCGTGTACGGTTTTTCAAAAATGTAAAAAAAACAGTTACTTGGGCATTCTCGAGCGCGTCAGATATTCATACTACGTATGCCCCAAGTGCCTCTGATAACAACGGTATACTAATCTGCCGGTTTGCGTGGTGGGGGTAGGCATATAAAGAAGTCACTCGAGTCACTCAGCTCGAGTAAAAAAAATTACTCGAGCGCGTCAGATTTTCGGAAGGGGTGTTAAGTAGGCCCCTTTAAAAAAACTGACGATTTCGGCGTGACTATAACTTACGATGAATTTTGAAAATGCAAAAAAAAAAGTTTTTTTGAAATACTGGAGCGCGTCAGATTTTCATGGGGGAGGTTTATCTCCGTATCCTGAAAGCATATTTTCTTAATCTGACAAAAATGTTGGTGGGTTCTCTTCTTTTTTTTTCCTTTCGCTCAGTCTGTATTACATGTTTATGGCAAATTCCTCTTTTTTGCTTCAATTCTTCACTTCGTTTTGCTTACGGTACGTCCAAAAAACAATTTTAGGATCAACAGGCTATTGAATAATATACATACATGAAACTGTACATGTTAATAATACTTTTGTATACTTTAAGTCCACGAAAATTGTCGAGAAGCTTAAGAAAAAAAAAATTTTAGATATAATAAAAGTAACATAATTTAATCATCGTTATTTCATATCAATTTTTTTAACACCCTCAGTTTTCAAGATATACTTAACACTTCAGATCTAAACATGTAAACATATTTATAAAACAACTATCGAGTAAAATAAATTTAACATGGTATTGTTCTCCTTTAATACTTTTAATTATTATTATATTGCCAAAGTTCATTGTTTGTATGTATGCATATACCACAATGCAGTAAAAAATTGCAATAAAGATATTAGCATTTCAACTTTACTATACAATATTATTTGTAAATTTTTAGAATGGAGGTAGGTCTACCATCTATCTACAGTATGTCAATGGTTACAAAACAGGGAGTTTGAGTTTTTATAATGCTTCAAGTCAAAGAGTTTTAACTTTGAACAAAAATGTAAAGAGACCTTTTTTGTGTAAAATAAAATTACCTTTTTTGTTTATTTAATTTTTTTTTTGTAAAATGTATCGTTCGCGACTTATATGCCGCAACGCGTTTTTCGGAAGACGAAATGGCTCCTCCACACTCCCGGTCATGCGGAAACCGGCAGATTTTGTAGTTTTAGTACGTTTTAGATTATATTCTCCAAAATAAAAACATAAATAATCGCGCTCGAGAATGCCGGATTAACTTTGTTTTTACAAGTTCGCGACCCTATAACTCGGCGGCGTCAAGGACTTATCGTCAGGTTAGTTAAATTTAGTCTTAAAACACTAAAATCAACCCCAATATCTTAATCTGACGCGCTCGAGTATTACAGACTATCGATTTTATTTTATTAATCTGATCGTCTATCCTAGGCGCGCGTCACTACATATAGAGCTAAATACTTTACAAGGTTGTTCTATTAGGTCCAAGGTATCTCTCATATCTTAAACTGCCACGCTCGAGTATTACCAAAAATTCCCCTATTCGCCTCCCTAACTATAACAACGCTGAGACGGTGTTTAAACTAAACTGAAGAATAACTAAATAAACTAAATGGGTCAAATGTACGTAAATACCTGAATACATAGGCGTGTATTTGAAACAAGCAAAAGCTAACTTCAGCAAGTACGTTAGGTAAGTTATCCCTATTCTTTGCATATGTTTATTTAAAATTAGTTACCGCAAAGGAAATGCCTTTTATATTGCAGCTCACCCTCTCAGTGATGCATAGAAAACGCACGGGCACGGCTCACGAGCTTGCTGAGAAAAATGCGGCCAGAGCAACCGCTACCGGAGAAACTCGACGACTTTTAAACGTACGTTTTATTATCTTTTCCGTTAAACTCGTAGGACGTATTCAAATATCAGAATTCACATTTTAATACATGACAATACCTGGCATAAATGTTAGTATTCATTGTATAATATACACATTCAATACTATATGGCAGTTTTTATGATTCAGACGCATTTTATACTTATAGTAAGTACCTATTTGGATAATTAGCTACGTTATAAAATTGCCATTCTAAAAACATGTAGTGGTAAATTTACGCGTCAGCTCGGTAATGTTTTTGACAGTAAAAAAAAAAAGTGTTCGCAAAGCTACCTTTATCAACAAATGAAATGGTCATCATAACTTTGAATTGATGCGACAAAATTGCGGTAATTCTCGTTTTAGTCGAATTGTTAATTGTGTCAATCAATTATAATGAGTCGCGAAGTGTTGCTTGTGAATCCTTCCCGGAAAACTTGAGAAGGGCATCCTTATAAAATTATATAGCGCAAATGGATGCTTCGTCAACTTTAGAAATTAAATTAAACACTTATTTAGTTCTCAGAATGTTTTCCGACCATTAAGTTAACCGAGTTTGAAGGACTTTTTGTAATATTGATTTGACAAAGGTACTTGTTACCATCAAACCTTCATGCTCACATATCCCACTGCCTTTAATCTTTTAATTGGTATAGGCATACGCTCGGATAGCGTAAGACACGGGGTTCGATTCCTCGTCCGTCACAGCCATAGTTGCTTTTCACAAGTGTAATAATTTATATTAGTGGTCATTAGTAATAATATGTTAAGTATAAAAAATACATAATTGATTCAATATCTGATCATCACTAAAGTTTCAATCCAAAATAATACGGACTACTCACGAAGTGATACGTACTCGCCTCATCAAATGTCCACTAAAACCGTAGGATGATGCAGTCTAGCGCGGAAGGTGACCATGGTGTGACCGCGTGTGGGGTGCTTGAATAATAAACACGTAGTACAAATTTCCAGGTTCTTCCCCAACAGTTTTATTCCAACAAAATAGCACAAAAATAGGGCACAAAGTGAAAGTAAGTACAAACAGAGCCCTGTTCTGGGCATACAGCTTGCTTTTATATAAATCAAAAACCGTGAACAACTATAGAAAACAGTGGGGACACATCCGTTTCCATATATGAATATTTACTATAATATTTATTTGTAGGGATAAACAATCTGCTAATTAAATATATAAATTCATTAAGAATTTTGTAAGCCCTTTAGATTATTATTTTAATAGTTACAATATTTGAAATAAATCTAACCTCCACCAACCAATCCGAGTCAACTTCATTTTGGCGGCAAAATGATCATTTTTTATACGGCAAACATAAAAATCTAATAAATGTCCCAATAATCTTTAAATAATCAATTTACAAATAATAAAATATTACTATAAAAATCAGATAATCTAAAGATTAATCCAAAATATTCTTATATCATAGCCGAGTTACATTCAACATGGTGGACACTTTCGGCGTTTCCATAACAAACGTTAAATAGGTTTGACATCTAGATAGGTGTATAAATTATGATGTATTGAACATAATATTACGAAGAGAATGTGTAATTTAGTGAATACAGTGGGGTTACATAAGTCACATACAGTGAGTATGTGGTTTAGTGCATAAGTCTACTTTTACAGAACTAAGTAAATATGTGGGGCAGACTAGGATCGGGAATCATCGTGTAACACTCGGCCATCCTGCAACCACCGTGTCCCACGGTGCTTTGGAAGTCTGCGTTGTTGGTGTGCTGAAAATGAGAAAAAGCAGAATCAATAAGTATACTGGAAACTTGCAAGTTATTTTTTATGGACACGGTAATAATTTGTTCATGTAAGTTACTAAGTTAGGAAATTTCAGCATGTGTAATAAATTATAGAGGGGTATTAGCCGATACAAATTCCACAAACATAGCGTAAGTCACACTGACAATACTTCACGTAGATTACACAGACAATAATTAATATTACTCACACAGCATTGCTCTACATAGTTCACACATATTACTTCACGTTGGCCACACAGACTGCTTCTCACACAGACAATTTACGTAGCACTACGTAGTTCACACAGTACATCAAGTAGGCCACAATCAATCAATCAATAAAATCAATCAAAATCTTTATTTGCATTAAAACATGATACTGCTACTCACACAGACAATTTACGTAGCTCACACAGCATTGCTCTATGTAGTTCACACAGTACTTCACGTAGGCCACACAGATACTGCTTCTCACACAGATAATTTATGTAGCTCTCACAGCATTGCTCTACGTAGTTCACACAGTACTTCACGTAGGCCACACAGGTACTGCTACTCACACAGATATAATTTATGTAGGTCACATTTCACATCAGCATTGCCTTACGTCATTCACACATACATACAATCAGTATCCGTATGTGACACAGAAATCAGTTTATTTAGATCACACAGAGTTTACGTAGGTAACATAGCCAACAATATACTCCGATACTAATATACTCCGATAAATTAAACTACTATTACTACTGATCGATATAAATGTTTATACCCTAATATCAATGAAAAAAGAAACCCGAACCGTCGATTCCTAACTAAACAACTATTTTTTATTGCATAATGTTGTATATTTTTCATACTGCAATAAAAAAAATATTGTATGCGTGGTTTTACTTACAGTTAAATCAAATCTGTTGTAAACGGTACTCATAAAATATACAGTACACATAGTTATTGTTTCACCCAGAACGAAGCTATTAGGTTTAACAATTTATCACTAACTACCCTCTTTTCACGCACTAACAAAAGTATAATCACCGTTCAAAATAATAACCTTAATTGACGGGTAGAGAATAAAAAATAACGTATAAAAATGCGTTATCTCAAAATGATCAAATTTTAAGTTAACACGGCCTTCTAATAGCAGTGCGATATCCTTCCTCTTCATAAAATTAAATGTTTCTCGTTAGTCGTATACACTACACACGCCTTCATCCGAAACATACGCAAACACTTTCAGTGTTCACGGCAACCAGAACACGTCTGGCACAAGCCACAAATAGGAACACATTCCTTATTGGAGCCGGGACGAGTTGGAGTGTCAAACAAGTTGTAACGACTTGTTATGCGTCCAAGTTTAATTGTTTTTGTTATCCAAACCTTTCGCATCGATGCGGGAACTCTTTAATTAGTTAAGGGACCACTGCAGGTAAACAGTAAATTCACAATGGATTTTTGTAGCTCCTTTATCTAATTAAATCCTCCCTCGTTCGCTTCATCATTTACCAGTTTGGTTAGATGTGTGGATATTCATTTAAAAAAATCGAATAATTGTATTTTTGAGGCTGTCTAGTCGTAAAAAAATATTTTTGTTATTAGTCCGGACGAGAAGAAAACATTGAGAAGACCGATTTAGTTACACAACAAGAGGTAAACCATATAAATAGTTTGTTTGCCAATAGCAACCTATAACTCAACCTGAACTAGTACTTTATAACCGATACGAGAAAATCTTTTTTTAAGGTAGCACAATGCCCTTTGCATCCTAGACTACAACAAATTTTGCATCCTCGCATAACTCTACTACAGAATTATCACCAGTAATATTAGAAATAAAAATGTCCATGCCACTACCTCCATGGTGATATGTGGCAAGACATTACTCATTTAAAATGTGACTTTGTTAATTGACTTATAAATTTGTTTTTGGGTATTAAAATGTAAAATAAATAATTTATCAATACATCTTTAAAGAAAACATATGATTATGTTTTCCTGAACAACAAACACAAATCAAATCAAATCAAATCTTTACAAGTCCGGCTTTATGTCGGACTCTTTCACCATCTCTGCGATTCGCCTTTGAAATTCTCTTCCCATGGAAATCAGAATGTCCTCAAACAAAATTTCTTTTAAGAAGTCTCTCCGCACACACTATCTTAACCTTGGCTCACTTCAGATTTAACTACAATTTCGTTCACTGCTGTCGGTAATATTTTAAAAGATGTCATCAATGTCTTCACTTCCCTATCTGTAGTTTTTTTTAATTAAATATATGTATTCTATGTAAGTTCATTAATCCCATGCTTATATGTATATTTACAAATAATGTTGTTTATCTCTGTAATTTGAGTATGTATGTTTATGTTAATTCATGTTAATGCATTTTAAATTTTTGTCCCTCTCAGTACTTTTAAAAATTCCGCCACTGATTTAACTCTCTGCATTTCCCAAGCGGTTGACTGGTAAATAATGCCATAAGACATTAAGTCCGCCAATTGTACAATTAACAGTGCAATAATGTTTAAATAAATACATAAAATAAATACACAAAAACCCTAGCTGTATTGAATAAAGAATTTGTGTTTGTACAAATGATGTCACTGATGATAAATAAAAACAACTGTACAAATGATGTCACTGATGATAAGTAAAAAAAAAGCGGCCAAGTGCGAGTCGGACTCGCGCACTGAGGGTTCCGTGCCAACGTTAACTGAATTAGGCAATCCACTTCCTTCCACTTAGTAAAATACCACAATATTTTGTTGACAGCGAATTTAACTTTGTTTTTCATAGTGTTTGTATGAAGAACAAAGTTATGTTTGCGGTTGTTGAAAATGTGCTATATCTCAAAAATGTCTCGTTCGATTCCGTCCGAACCATTTGTTATGATCTACATTACATATTTTTTTCAAATTTTACACTCGCTTAGTTTAGAAGTTAGATGGGGGGGACGCCCATTTTTCCACTTTGGAAGCGTCTAGCTAAGAAACGTTAGACTTTAAAAGAAAACGGTTTTAGAAACCTCTATGTCATTTTAAAAGACCTATCCATAGACACCCCACACGCATAGGTTTGACTAAAAACTTCTTTTTCGATTTTAGTTTCATGTATGGAAGCCCTCCCTTAAATATCATTATTGTTTATTTTTTGAATAAGAATCGTAAAGTGGTTAACAGGATACATCTCCCTACCAAATTTCATTAATGTGATGCTTACAGTTACAGAATAAATTGGCTGTGACATACGGACGGACAGACAGACAGACAGACACACTTGACGAAACTATAAGGATTCCGTTTTTTGCCATTCGGCTACGGAACCCTAAAGAGAACGATAAAGGACCTACTTAGGCTATGACAGTTTGTGGCTACCACGTATTAAATAAAGAAATACTTGGTAGTACACATAGTAAATGGCTGTAGCCCTCACATTCACTGGTAGAGCCGAGCTTGCTTGCAGAGTGGCCCAACTATCGATATATCCTCTAATACGAGTATAGTTTGTAAAAAAATGTGTTTTGCATACAAGTCAGGTCTCGGAACTATCTTTTATGGTAAATATTGGATACCACCATAACTGACATAACCCATTGTTTTATTAATAGTAGGTTATGGTTTTTTATTGTCTCTTTGCTTCAATTATTTATTTTGAACTTATGTGTACGATTGTGAAAAACTAGCGGACCCAGCGACTGCGTCCGCGCGTTTTGAGTTTGCTCCCTCCCCTTCCGTTGCGGCGTAATGTTTTATTACCGATTTCAAAAAAAGGAGGTAATCAATTCAATGTGTAGGTATGTAAGTGATATCGTAGGAATTTGATAATATCGTAAGAAAAAAATATCAAAAATTAAACTGCCTTTAAAAAACTAAAAAGCTGAAAATAACGCATTTGCCTACTACGAGAAACAAATTTATTTGGAGTCGGTGCATGTGTCAAGCTTACGTACCTACATTAACAGTCTAGGACCTAGGTTTTGAAATCATGCACCGACTCTAAATGAATTTGTTTCTCCTCAATAGATGGCAAATGCGAATTTCGAACTTTTTAGTCATTTTAATTAGCAAGCAGCCTTCCAACATCTTCTATTCAACACAGAATAATTTTTAAATCCATTCCTTTAGTTTCTGTGAGAGCGTGTTCAAACAAACAATTCTTCAGCTTTATAATGTTATAAGTATTGGTATATTAATAAAGATTATCATAACTTGTAGGTCCCGCATCTGCATTTTTAATTTATTTGATTAAATAACCATTTTTATCTTATCTAATAAAAAAATCCATTAATTGTGGTATGTGACCATCTAAGAAAGTACACCTAATCGTAATTACATAAGTATCTCGACCTCCGTGGTGTAGTGGCTAAGCACGGTGGTTTTAAGGCTACTCCGCTCCGAGGTTCGAATTCCCGGTCAATATAGAAACTTATATTTTTCCCCGGGCCTGTGTGTTATGGTACCACCATTGTGTCTGATTTCCATAACACAAGTGCATTAGCTACTTACTTACTTTGGGATCAGAGCATTTTTTTTATCACAGAATTCCTAGAGACAAATAAATATATATCTGGACAACACACCAATTGTTTGGTCATAAGTAAGAACTTTTCATCGATACTTTTGAAATGTCAGTTAAAATCGGTAGCAAACACTGGCGTGCACTTTTGCGCCCGAGTGCACACTTCACACTGCCAAAGGGCTTCTCTTTGTCAATTTTAAGGTGATTAATGCGCCGGAATAGATTCGGGATACCGATAAAAAAAGACACCGTTTTTTTTTATTGGTCAGAAGATTTAAAATGGAAACCATCGGGGTAATGGCGATAATTGTCGCCTAAACAATTTTAAACATTCGCGTTGCATTATACCAGGCCCTTCAGAAAGTATTGCGAAAAAAGTTTTTATTTATGAGAGACTGGCTGGTCAGAATCGTTTTCGAAAAAATGATTATTTATAACAAAAATAGGTGTGTTCCATTTTCAAAATTTCTCTCCACATGTGCCTGATTGAAAAAATAATCTGCACCGGGAACATTTTAGAGCTATGTTTTTTTTACGATTTCAAGTGTCGCCTGAAACTGGAAGAATCGTTCGATTGACTTTAAATGGCATTTATGGATAAAGGCCCCTTAAAGGCCACCGTGCATCGTTGGTATAACAAATTCAAGCGCGGTCGACCAACCTTGGGGGATGAAAAACGAAGCGGTCGCCATTTGACGGATATAACGGTAGAAAACGTGCTAGCAGTAAAAAACCTAATTCCAAGATAGTAAGCAAATTAGATATAAGGAGATTCACCACATATTGAAGATTAGATCGGGAAGCGTTCACGAGATTCTACATGAGCATCTTCGCGTGAGGAGGATAGTATCACGCTGGGTACTGGACTACCTCACTGACGCTCAGGGGCAGGCTCGGGTGGAATGGTGCCATGATATGCTGAACAAGTTTGAAGCAGGTTTGTCTCGGAGTGTTTACGACATCGTTACAGGTGAGTCCAGGATTAATCAATACGCTCCAGAAACCAAGCGCATCTTGACAGTTTGGGTGTTTCAAAATGAACTCACGTATTCCAAAGTGAAGCGATTTTGGAGCGGGAGGAAGCATTTGATCGCCAGCTTTTTTAATTTGACTAGCCACTTGGTGTCGATTCCTTGACGAGATCAAAGAAGCATTACCACCGAATGGTATACTACCAAATAATTACCAGCAGTTTTTATGTTGTGAGCAACAAGCGACCAAACAACTTAGCTCCACGGACTACTCCTCCACCACAACAATGCGCCTGCACACACCGCGCTCAAAACGGGGGACTTCCTAGACAGCACGCCAGTCAGACTCCTGGGTCACCCTCCTTATTGCACTGATTGCACTGATCTGTGAGTTTTTGTTACGTGTTAATTTTTTAAGGAGTACGCTATCTAACTGTACGCTAACTTCAGTGGTATCTACACTTCTGGACACATCTATTAGCCCACCTTAGAGTTTAGGTTTCGATGGCCCCTACCGAAATATGATTGCTAGACTGAACAAAAACTGTTGATGCAGTTTTACACCTGATACATTTTACCATCTTTTTCGATCGTATTGTTTTAAATTTGAATTCAGAATACCATACGACATGGAGCTACGCCTAACAAGTCGGATATGCGCCTTGTTAAAGGCAACTGATTTTTGAATAAAAAACATGTTTTATCAAATAAAGGTTTAATTTAATAACGTGTTGCCTCCATGGGCATCTACCACAGCTCTCATACGATTAGGCATAGAGTTTATCAACCGCTCTATGAAATTTTGAGGGACTATCTCCCATTCCTCTTCTATGGCAGTTTTCAACTCCTGCATCGTCTGGGCAACTGGCTGACGAGCCCTAACACGTCTTTGTAGCTCGTCCCGCATGTGCTCAATGGAGTTCATGTCTGGGCTTCTGCCTGGCCAGTCCATAACTGTGATGTTCACATCCCGAAGATATTCCCTGACGATGCCGGCCGCATGGGCTCTTGCATTATCATGCATAAAAAGGAAATTTGGGCCCACATAGTCCGCGCATGGTATCACTAGAGGTTCTAAGCACTCACGAATGTACCTTTCAGCATTTAATGTTGGCAGCCGTGGTCCTGTAACAACCTCAAGTTGAGTTTTGCCGCTCGCGGATATACCGCCCCAGACAGTCCACGAGCCACCGCCGTAAGCAACCCTCTTTTCAAAGCAGCATTGTGCGAAACGCTCTCCCTTACGTCGGTAGACCTTCTTCCTTCCATCATTGCCATGTAACACAATTTTAGACTCATCAAAAAAGAGTACACCTCTCCAATTTAAATGACTGCGTGCGAAATGAAGGCGCGCTGTTCGGTGGGCTCGCGTTGGTTTGGGCCCATCAGCTGGCTTGTGTCGTACCATATCGCGTTCTTTTAACCTTCTCCGAACAGTTCGAGCGCTCACAGATACTCCGTGGAAATCGCGAAGTTGGTTTTGTATCTCAATGGAGGTAAGGTGACGATTTCTTAAGCTGGTCGTCACGATAAATCGATCCTGCCTTTCAGTTGTGACCCGAGATCGTGGCCTTTCTTGGCGACGAACAAAGCCGCCAGTCTCTAGGTACCTCCGATAAACATTTCGGACCGCAGATCGACTTAAATTAAGTTGAGCACTCACGTTTCTTTGGCTGTGTCCAGCCTGAATAAGTGCCACAGCTTGGGCGGCGACTTCAGGTGAAGTATCCATAGATTATTGATAGAACCTCACCTTAATGTTAAGAGTAAGTAATGTTGTTGTAAAACCAAAGATATCAATCACATTTTCAAGAATGAAATCCAAGTAAACCAATAAAACCAAGTTTTCTTAGTATTCGATTGTTTTATATCAACAAACAGGCTCCAAATTGTCTTTTGTTTCTTTAAATTCTGTGTTCGAAATTCAAATAAAGACTATTGAATGAAATTGTGAATGTGCCAGGTTCAAAACTGCATCAAAACTTTTTCCTCGACCTAATATAAAATTTTAGATAGGACCAAACGAAACTGAAAATACAAGGTGGGCCAACAGATGTGTCCAGAAGTGTATTTTATTTTCTTGATCTTGATCTGATCGACTCAATCAAAACAGTTTATATTTAGAAGGTATCGTAGAAGAGACTTTTTTCCCCTTTTATTATAGGTTTGCTCTTGACCCCAGACCAAGCCATGTGTGACTAAGACGGAGTCGAAGATGGAACGAGTTCGTCTCGACTCGAATAGAAAAATATTAGTCCCTCCTCCACGTTGAAAAATAATTGAATTAGTCTCATTAATTTCTGGCGGTACAGACTAAAACTGTGATTTTGATTACTTAATTACCATTAAGTGCGCAAAAGATTTTTCACAGAACTCGCCACGCTTAATAATCTCGCGTGACTAAGACTCTTTACACACTGCGACTTTTAGCATCGATTCAGTCCCAAAATATCAACTTTTATACACTGCGTTACTTTTAGCATCGATACTGAGTATCAGCTTCGAACTTACGCGCGATAGCAGCGATGCAATCGCGCGTTAGCACCGTGACCAAGATGATGATGACCAAGCCACTTAGTCGACAATTGATGCTAGCAAATTCATAATCATTTCAAAAGACCTATTCCTTAATACCCCACACGATAGGTAGGCAAGAGAAAAAAAAAAACATCTTTCCGTTACTTGTATGAGAGTTCCAAAAAAAAGTTTTTCTAAATTTTATTTAACCACTTCGGCGGGGAGAAAAGAATACTCGTACATGCCCATGCTAAATTACAGTTTCGAGGCGTCGTCGCTCCAAGGTCCCGCTTTCGATTTCCGGTCGGGTCAATATAGAAATCAAAATTGTCTCGGGTCTGGGTGTTGTGGAATCAGAGCAATGTATGTGATTGGTGTCCTTTTTTTATTATTATTTATAAGCAAATATGTTTCTGCAATTCCTGACCGTATATTCTTTAAGTAGTTACCTAGATATGTTCTAGCCGCGAGTCGCTAAGCCGCAGTAATAAATAAGGCCCGCTATCTGTCCTTTCTGGATCAACGACCCAGAGAGACAGGGCGTCGACAATCTGAAACATGTTATGTGCGGTCTAAGATTAGAAATGTGCTTCATTAGTAGAAAAAGTATCAAAATCATTTTCATAAGAATGAATTTGGAGAAATATTGTCTGCTTACTATAATAAACTTTTGATAGATTATACACGCTTGCGTTTTGCTGCAATCAACGCAAATCAACCCGTGTTTCGTCTGAATATTTTGTCTGTATTTGAAATGAAATGAAATGAAATGAAATGAAATGAAAACAGTCAAAATCATTTTCCACATAATGGTAGCTTATTCGCGAACGCAAACAGTGTTATCTCAACGCGGTCCAATGTTGACCACACCCAAATCCCGGTCCTGAAATGGAATCGACGGGCAAATGACAAAATGACAAACAAACAAGCCGACCGGTGTGTCACATCTCGCTAATGCCCTGTATTAATCCTTATTTATTTTCAGACCCGCTATAGCCCTTACTATGCAACCTTTTAGGTAGGAGGTAACCAAACATTATTTGTGGCGTATGAAATGAGTGAGAATATTTACTAAGTGTAACTTGAAAACTTATGAAATGCTTATCTCTTTAGTGAAAAAAAACGTTCCTTTTCTAGTTAAAAGGTATATTTTTTATTTGTATTACAAAATCCACAGCTCTTAATGATGATAACATA
This sequence comes from Pyrausta purpuralis, assembly GCA_963924145.1. Taxonomy (NCBI): domain Eukaryota; kingdom Metazoa; phylum Arthropoda; class Insecta; order Lepidoptera; family Crambidae; genus Pyrausta; species Pyrausta purpuralis. Next base: position 22,370,281 of record OZ001649.1, read on the forward strand.
AAATACAGTAAGACTAAGAGCGCTTTCACATTTGGCCACATCGTGCCATTTTACAAGTTTTCATGATAACTTCATATGGCAGCAGCGGCTCGCTGCAGTCGCGCGGCAGCAGCGCTAATATGAAGGCGCACTTATGACCGATGACGGAATTACATTTCATTTACTTAATTTAAAGATACGGTTATCAGATAACATGACGTGTATTAATTTATTTATTTAAAACTTCATGCACACGACATAAAATGGTACATATGGCGGACTTAATGCCAAAAGCATTTTCTACCAGCCAACCACAGGTCAAGACAGAGAAAAATATATATACAGGCGATATAAGTAAAGTTATAGAGGCAAGAAAAGAGAAGAAAATAGCCATAGAGATAACTATAATACGATGATAAACATATATACTGCCTCTTACTTATAAACGATTATATAAAAACAATTAAATATTAATGTCGCTCACCGTACGTGTCTGATGTACAAAACATATTTTATATTTATGTATGTAAAAAGATATATTTTTCATACAATTCGAAGAGATAGAATTACGGATGAATGCAATGGTCGATTTATAATTGATCATTCTGTCTATACCCTGATATACTGAACCTACCTTTATCATGTTTATTTTAATGTAAGAACTAGTTTTAGCTTTCCAATTTTAATCCATTTATTATGGTTACGGTGTACTCTTGACTCTATCAAGAGAACAAAACCAATATAAAACGGAGTCGAATTACGTGTATTATTCGATTACAACCTTGGTAGGGGCTGACGTGCTGCCTGTTTGCTCATCAGAATAATTTTAGTACTCATTAACGAAATGCTGCAAAAAATAAATACTTATTATTGCTATAAATCAGAGATCCCAGAATATCCTTCAGGATAAATTATACAGGTATTAATTTTAGGAATCGGATAAATAAAAAGACAAGTAAGTAGTATCATTCAAAGAAACAACTTCTATTTATCCGACTTTAATAAAAGGTGATTCTGATTATTGCAATAAATGCCATAATGATGATTTTTACCATAAAATTATTATTCCTTTGGAATAGAACGACAAAAGCGAGATGTCACTAGCAGCAAACTGTGTGATAAAAAGAGATGGGTAGCAGAACCATTTTTGTCAGATGTCAAACAGTTGACCGCCTTGCAGAAGCTCGCTGAAAATTACGTGCATTTGATTTTTTATATTTAAAAGTGAAATTGTGTATATTTTGGAGAAATAATGCGTCTGAAACATGGTGACTTGATCGGTGATTGATTGTTATGCATTACAGCGGCATAACCCCAACAAATAATCATTTAACAGGTAGATTAGTCCAAATTGAAGCCACTTAATATACGACTTATATTTACCAATGCGCTTTAAATTTAAAGTACGCAGTTTGATTATTCTATTCTACAAACGTTAATTTACGTAAAAATAAAGACAGAATAACACAGGGAATGTATATCGACGAATATTTTGTATAATGAAATAACATTTAGTTTTACACTAGAGCTGCATGTTCAATATTTTGTGTCGACTGTTTATCATGCAGTTAACTACTATATTTAACTTAGGAACGTTGTTTTTAATCACCTGATCAAAAGGTTATCTCATTTAAAGCTACAAATTTTACTTACTAATGTTAGTTACTGACATCTTAAATCGGTTTCGTTTGACAGCTTTTACTTGTCCTTCTATTCCGATAGGAATATTAATTTTATGATTTTTACACGGTTATAAAAAACATCTTTGACATACGAGTACATATCTATATAGACGACCTCCGTGGTCGAGTGGCTAGCACGCTGGTTCCAAGCGTCGCAATCTCGTGAGGTTCCGGGTTCGATTCCCGGTCGGGTCAATGTAGAAAACGATATTTTCTATATTGTCTTGGGTCTGGGTGTTGTGGTACCACCGTTGTTTCCGATTTCCATAACACAAATACTTTAGCTACTAAGCTTGGGATGGGAGCAATGTATGTGATGTTGTCAAATATTTATTTATATTTTATTTATTTATATAAGTCCCATTTGCTATTGTAACTTTAATAAATCGTAAAACATAATATTTATAATTTTATTAAGCTCAATTCTAAAATATGTAAATGTTAACACGTATTTTGTCTCAGCGTTGATAAACGCCACCTAGGGCCCTATTTTTTAATATCTTGCTTGAATATGGCGAGTGATTTTCGTTTTTTTCGTTTGAAAACGTATTAAAGATCAACGTAATTCACGCGAAACAGTGACGTGGAGTATCACACATTGCGTTTTTTTTTTATACTCCCATGTGCAGTTAAAATGATGATTTATTTAAAATTCGGATATTAATCGATGGTCCACTGTTGTCCAACAGGTAAAACAATGGCGAGACTTCCGCTGTATCAATAACTAGGGGTCCCCGCGACTTCGTCCAAACGTTTTGAGTTTGCTCTCCTCACGGCGCAGTGTGATGTATAGTATAGTAAATACAGGTTTCATCAAAGTTAAGGTTTTTGCTTGAAATGATATTGTAAGTGTGCTTTTTTAGGTCAAACCAAAAAGAGCTAAGTCTAGCCAGACCCCAATTGGGAATGCAGTAGCCACGTAACAAGCAGTTGACCGAGTCAAAGCGTAATGGGCCCAAATGAACTCAAGCTCCTAATTGAACTGACTGCCGAAATACTGAAAGAATCTTGAGTTTTTACACTTGACCTATTTATTTGGCTAAAAAATTCTTAACTTTTAAATCTAAATCTGCCGAAATTTTTGCTGCTCATGAATGCTAGTAAAACCTATTAATCATAATGAGCTCACATGGACTTCAAATTGTCGTTTAACCATAGTTTTAATATTGCTACTGTAACAAAAATATTTTTACAGATTTAAAAGAGTTTCTGTGCTGTCTGCCTTGAGCAGCAGGTGAACTAAAGCAAAAATCAAGAGATTTTTAGATATTTTTAGGTGAAAATTGCCGATTAATGTAGCGTGCGTATTTTAACTCTTTCATGGACAGTGACCGCCTATAGGCGGGATAACAATAAAATTTCTATTGTGTCTGGAGTACTGTCCGTAAAAGTGTTAAGATCTGTCTTTAAATACAAGTTATCCCGTTATTATAAATCATAGTCTTTAATGTAAGGTAAATCTAAGACCCCTTTACACACTGCGACTTTTAGCAGCGATGCAGTCACGGTGCTAACGCGCGATTGCATGCTATCGGCAATTTTCACCTAAAAATATCTAAAAATCTCTTGATTTTTGCTTTAGTTCACCTGCTGCTCAAGGCAGACAGCACAGAAACTCTTTTAAATCTGTAAAAATATTTTTGTTACAGTAGCAATATTAAAACTATGGTTAAACGACAATTTGAAGTCCATGTGAGCTCATTATGATTAATAGGTTTTACTAGCATTCATGAGCAGCAAAAATTTCGGCAGATTTAGATTTAAAAGTTAAGAATTTTTTAGCCAAATAAATAGGTCAAGTGTAAAAACTCAAGATTCTTTCAGTATTTCGGCAGTCAGTTCAATTAGGAGCTTGAGTTCATTTGGGCCCATTACGCTTTGACTCGGTCAACTGCTTGTTACGTGGCTACTGCATTCCCAATTGGGGTCTGGCTAGACTTAGCTCTTTTTGGTTTGACCTTAAAAAGCACACTTACAATATCATTTCAAGCAAAAACCTTAACTTTGATAAAACCTGTATTTACTATACTATACATCACACTGCGCCGTGAGGAGAGCAAACTCAAAACGTTTGGACGAAGTCGCGGGGACCCCTAGTTATTGATACAGCGGAAGTCTCGCCATTGTTTTACCTGTTGGACAACAGTGGACCATCGATTAATATCCGAATTTTAAATAAATCATCATTTTAACTGCACATGGGAGTATAAAAAAAAACGCAATGTGTGATACTCCACGTCACTGTTTCGCGTGAATTACGTTGATCTTTAATACGTTTTCAAACGAAAAAAACGAAAATCACTCGCCATATTCAAGCAAGATATTAAAAAATAGGGCCCTAGGTGGCGTTTATCAACGCTGAGACAAAATACGTGTTAACATTTACATATTTTAGAATTGAGCTTAATAAAATTATAAATATTATGTTGTACGATTTATTAAAGTTACAATAGCAAATGGGACTTATATAAATAAATAAAATATAAATAAATATTTGACAACATCACATACATTGCTCCCATCCCAAGCTTAGTAGCTAAAGTATTTGTGTTATGGAAATCGGAAACAACGGTGGTACCACGACACCCAGACCCAAGACAATATAGAAAATATCGTTTTCTACATTGACCCGACCGGGAATCGAACCCGGAACCTCACGAGATGGCGACGCTTGGAACCAGCGTGCTAGCCACTCGACCACGGAGGTCGTCTATATGGATATGTACTCGTATGTCAAAGATGTTTTTTATAACCGTGTAAAAATCATAAAATTAATATTCCTATCGGAATAGAAGGACAAGTAAAAGCTGTCAAACGAAACCGATTTAAGATGTCAGTAACTAACATTAGTAAGTAAAATTTGTAGCTTTAAATGAGATAACCTTTTGATCAGGTGATTAAAAACAACGTTCCTAAGTTAAATATAGTAGTTAACTGCATGATAAACAGTCGACACAAAATATTGAACATGCAGCTCTAGTGTAAAACTAAATGTTATTTCATTATACAAAATATTCGTCGATATACATTCCCTGTGTTATTCTGTCTTTATTTTTACGTAAATTAACGTTTGTAGAATAGAATAATCAAACTGCGTACTTTAAATTTAAAGCGCATTGGTAAATATAAGTCGTATATTAAGTGGCTTCAATTTGGACTAATCTACCTGTTAAATGATTATTTGTTGGGGTTATGCCGCTGTAATGCATAACAATCAATCACCGATCAAGTCACCATGTTTCAGACGCATTATTTCTCCAAAATATACACAATTTCACTTTTAAATATAAAAAATCAAATGCACGTAATTTTCAGCGAGCTTCTGCAAGGCGGTCAACTGTTTGACATCTGACAAAAATGGTTCTGCTACCCATCTCTTTTTATCACACAGTTTGCTGCTAGTGACATCTCGCTTTTGTCGTTCTATTCCAAAGGAATAATAATTTTATGGTAAAAATCATCATTATGGCATTTATTGCAATAATCAGAATCACCTTTTATTAAAGTCGGATAAATAGAAGTTGTTTCTTTGAATGATACTACTTACTTGTCTTTTTATTTATTCGATTCCTAAAATTAATACCTGTATAATTTATCCTGAAGGATATTCTGGGATCTCTGATTTATAGCAATAATAAGTATTTATTTTTTGCAGCATTTCGTTAATGAGTACTAAAATTATTCTGATGAGCAAACAGGCAGCACGTCAGCCCCTACCAAGGTTGTAATCGAATAATACACGTAATTCGACTCCGTTTTATATTGGTTTTGTTCTCTTGATAGAGTCAAGAGTACACCGTAACCATAATAAATGGATTAAAATTGGAAAGCTAAAACTAGTTCTTACATTAAAATAAACATGATAAAGGTAGGTTCAGTATATCAGGGTATAGACAGAATGATCAATTATAAATCGACCATTGCATTCATCCGTAATTCTATCTCTTCGAATTGTATGAAAAATATATCTTTTTACATACATAAATATAAAATATGTTTTGTACATCAGACACGTACGGTGAGCGACATTAATATTTAATTGTTTTTATATAATCGTTTATAAGTAAGAGGCAGTATATATGTTTATCATCGTATTATAGTTATCTCTATGGCTATTTTCTTCTCTTTTCTTGCCTCTATAACTTTACTTATATCGCCTGTATATATATTTTTCTCTGTCTTGACCTGTGGTTGGCTGGTAGAAAATGCTTTTGGCATTAAGTCCGCCATATGTACCATTTTATGTCGTGTGCATGAAGTTTTAAATAAATAAATTAATACACGTCATGTTATCTGATAACCGTATCTTTAAATTAAGTAAATGAAATGTAATTCCGTCATCGGTCATAAGTGCGCCTTCATATTAGCGCTGCTGCCGCGCGACTGCAGCGAGCCGCTGCTGCCATATGAAGTTATCATGAAAACTTGTAAAATGGCACGATGTGGCCAAATGTGAAAGCGCTCTTAGTCTTACTGTATTTTATGTTATCATCATTAAGAGCTGTGGATTTTGTAATACAAATAAAAAATATACCTTTTAACTAGAAAAGGAACGTTTTTTTTCACTAAAGAGATAAGCATTTCATAAGTTTTCAAGTTACACTTAGTAAATATTCTCACTCATTTCATACGCCACAAATAATGTTTGGTTACCTCCTACCTAAAAGGTTGCATAGTAAGGGCTATAGCGGGTCTGAAAATAAATAAGGATTAATACAGGGCATTAGCGAGATGTGACACACCGGTCGGCTTGTTTGTTTGTCATTTTGTCATTTGCCCGTCGATTCCATTTCAGGACCGGGATTTGGGTGTGGTCAACATTGGACCGCGTTGAGATAACACTGTTTGCGTTCGCGAATAAGCTACCATTATGTGGAAAATGATTTTGACTGTTTTCATTTCATTTCATTTCATTTCATTTCATTTCAAATACAGACAAAATATTCAGACGAAACACGGGTTGATTTGCGTTGATTGCAGCAAAACGCAAGCGTGTATAATCTATCAAAAGTTTATTATAGTAAGCAGACAATATTTCTCCAAATTCATTCTTATGAAAATGATTTTGATACTTTTTCTACTAATGAAGCACATTTCTAATCTTAGACCGCACATAACATGTTTCAGATTGTCGACGCCCTGTCTCTCTGGGTCGTTGATCCAGAAAGGACAGATAGCGGGCCTTATTTATTACTGCGGCTTAGCGACTCGCGGCTAGAACATATCTAGGTAACTACTTAAAGAATATACGGTCAGGAATTGCAGAAACATATTTGCTTATAAATAATAATAAAAAAAGGACACCAATCACATACATTGCTCTGATTCCACAACACCCAGACCCGAGACAATTTTGATTTCTATATTGACCCGACCGGAAATCGAAAGCGGGACCTTGGAGCGACGACGCCTTGAAACTGTAATTTAGCATGGGCATGTACGAGTATTCTTTTCTCCCCGCCGAAGTGGTTAAATAAAATTTAGAAAAACTTTTTTTTGGAACTCTCATACAAGTAACGGAAAGATGTTTTTTTTTTTCTCTTGCCTACCTATCGTGTGGGGTATTAAGGAATAGGTCTTTTGAAATGATTATGAATTTGCTAGCATCAATTGTCGACTAAGTGGCTTGTTTCCGTAACATTCAGTTTCAAAGAGCAAATTTTTTGTTAGATTCCAATGTCTCCACCCCCTGCCAACTAAACGGTACCAAGTGTGTAACGGTGAAAATTAAGAAGGAAAACTATCACTGCTATAATAAGTTAACAAATTACAGAGTTGTAGTCCATACACTTAAAGCAAATAATTTTCATGTAAATTTTCGCTTTAAAAATGTTAACTTCCAAAACGCGTTAAGTAACCTAGTTTTTTGTTAAATATTAGTTTTAATTGTCTCCTTTAGCTGTAAAAAAAAAGTCAGCGTTATCAAAATATATAACAAACATTGACTCAAAAAATTCAGAGGTTTCGTTATTTTAGAGGAATCATAACCATTTATGGTAATCTTTTCCATGTTTGACAGAACATTATTTAGGGCAAAGTGGTGTCGACTCGCACTTAACCGGTTTTTTATCTAGTGTAATCCTGCGATATTTACAAGGACGTCAGTCCATCTTATCAGTAAACGTCCAACGCTGCGTCTTTGGTCTAATGGTCGCCAATCTAGTATTTCTCTGACCCAACGGCCATCAGGTCTTCGCCCTATGTACCCTGCCGATTGCTATTGAAGCTAACTGATTCTATCTTGTCGTTACTATACTTCGTTTACGTATCTCCTCAATTCTTATTCAATCTTGTCGAGAAATACCGAGCATAGCCCTCTCCATCGGTCGTTGTATTATTTTGAGCTTCTTTAGACCCATAGTTAGGGACCATGTTTCGGATCCGTATGTCACCTGTTCACGTAGTTATTTTTTTTTACTGAAGCACTGCAAAACAATGACAATATTAGCAACAAAATTTTATGATTGTGACCTGAACGAGGTCAATTTCTTTTAATTTTGATTTTTCTAAATTGCAGACGATATTATATCTATTATTTAACCGGGTGTTGTTTTGGTCAGCGACGAGTGACTCTGGGGTGGATGTACAAACGATACTGATGCCAAAAAATAATTATTAAACGGAAAAAGCCCACAAAATCGTTTTTTTATTGCGATACTAGCACACAAGTAAAAACTACCAAAACCAGGTCGGCTCTTCGTGGCTTACTAGCTACGGCGTAGTATTTTGTAGATACGCGGTAACTACGCGCGAGGGTGCGAGTTTTTCCATTCGTTTTTAGGGTTCCGTAGCCGAATGGGCAAAAACGGAACCCTTACAGTTTCGTCAAGTCTGTCTGCCTGTCTGTCCGTCCGTATGTCACAGCCACTTTATTATGTAACTATAAGCATGACACTGTTGAAATTTGGTAGGAAGATGTATCTCATAAACATATTTACTTTACTAAGTAGAAGTAAGTGATTCCCTAATTCAGTAGGCTAAATCAGTTAAAGTTGGCACGGAACCCTCAGAGCGCGAGTCCGACTCGCAGTTGGCTGGTTTTTTTAATGTAGGGCAGAGGTTTTCTTACATAAAACTTGCCTATAATTTAAATAAAATATTGTTTTAGAAAAGCATAAACTCATGGTATCATCCCTGAGTTGGATGTCACTGACAAAAACAATAAAAACTGGCCAAGCGCGAGTCGGACTCGCGCACTGAGGGTTCCGTGCCAACTTTAACTGAATTAGGGAATCCACTTACTTCTACTTAGTAAAATACCACAATATTTTATTGACTGCAAATTAACCTTTGTTTTTCATAGTGTTTGTATGAAGAACAAAGTTATGTTTGCGGTTGTTGAAAATGTGCTTTATCTCAAAAACTTCTCGTTCGATTCCGTCCGAACCAATTTTCGTTGAAAGTATTTGTTAAGATCTACATTACATATTTTTTTCAAAATTTACACTCGCTTGGTTTAGAAATTAGATAGAGGGGGACGCCCATTTTACCACTTTGGAAGCGTCTAGCTATGAAACGTTAGACTTCAAAAGAAAATGGTTTTAAAAACCTCTATCTCATTTTAAAAGACCTATCCATAGACACAAATTTTAGAAATTAGAAAAAAAATTTTTTTTGGTTCTAGTTTCATGTATGGGAGCTCCCCCTTAACTGTCTTTGTTTTTTATTTTTTATATGAGAATCGGTAAGCGGTTAACAAGATACATCTTCCTACTAAATTTCAATTGTGTGATGCTTATAGTTACAGAATAAAATGGATGTGACATACGGACGGACAGACACACTTGACGAAACTATAAGGGTTCCGTTTTTCGCCATTCGGCTACGGAACCCTAAAAACCGGTATACTTACAAGTTAAGTCCATAATTAGGTAAAAATATACTTACATGTACCTCTATCTTAATTTGGGGAAAAATAATATTTTATTTGTTTCCTCCGTGCTGTTGCGACGGTGTTGATGTGTGCGTTACGTTGGGCAGTTTGTGTTGTTAGTGAGGTATTGTATTACGGAAAAAGTAGGTTAAATTATACAAAGATATAAAAGCCTGTAGGGGCTCATAAATAGGGAACAAACATGGCCCCTGTAAACATTCCTAAACAGAAAATTATGTACTTAGCTACGAACTACGAATGAGTTATGATGAATTTCAAAAGGCGACCCGAGGGCCAATCGCAGCGCAATTCGTTTACAAAAAAAGTTCACGAATCGAGTTTACTTATTCGGACGGGGCCACACAAAAATAACGATTGACGCGAGAATCTAGGCCCTTTCGTATAAAACACGTGCACATAAGTAGTGCGTACCCTCTTATCAGTGCCTTGCTAGTAGTATTTTAGTATTGCAGTTTTCGATCCAGCTGATATAGAAATACGCAAAGTATAAATAGTTAGATTCTAACTCACGGAACAGGAGCTCTATTTGAATCTCTCGCGTCCATATGTCGACTGTTTTTTGTCGAAAATCAATTAAAAGTCAAAGAAATTAAATAGGCACAAGTAGTTTTTTTTATAAATTACTGGCGTATGAATTTCAAATGATCACCATTCGAAAATCGAGCATTAATCAAAGAAAATCACACGAAATACTCACGTGAGTTATTCAAAAATAGAACCCGGATTCCTATTTTTCAATCAGTCAAAATGGCGTGCGATATTCATTGATTAAAGTGCGCATTTCGGATGAAAACAATTAAATTTCACAGAGGAGTGGTAAAAAATATATATTACCCAATTGAATGAATATGTGTGTATATATTTTGCTCTGTTTTCGTTGATTTCAAGTTCGCTTTCGAACGAATGAATATGCAAGGTTTAGTTCATTTCACCGCAGATGCTGAGACTGGACGTCAATATAAATTTTATATAGTAAATTCCGTAAAGAGAAATTTTAAACGGATAACCCTAAAACGAAATTTATTTTATGACAAGCAGATTAAGTTCCAGAAAAAATATTGAGCTGAGCTGGAGGAAGGTAAATGTTCACACACACAAGTGCTTACAAAATCGAGTTTTCTTTTTTAAAATGATTCTTGTGTTGTTTTTATTCAAAAATTTAACATTTATCTACGAAACCACACGCCATATTGAGGCGAGTGATTCAAAAATAGGGCCGTTGACCTAAAAAGTTAAAACTTACAATGCATTATGAAATATTTCTCAAGTAAGAATGAACGACTTCTCATGCCAACCGCACAATCGTATTTTCTTGTGTTTAGTCACATAAATCAGATGTACTAGCAGTAACACGACTTTTCACTTTGACTTTTTATTTCATATAACATTGCCCGCTAGGAGACAGCAACACTAACTGCTCTTGAAATAGCATTCTAATGTAGGAAGTTGTAAAATTTCTTCATTCATTTCTTAATGAATGAGCTGTTTATGATTATCAGTCAAAAGATACAAACAGAAAAAAAACGATTAGGGACTATGATTCTCTTTAGTAATTCATTCAAACATGCATAGACTCAAAAGGAAATACAAAAACTTTACTCAGTAGCCAAATCAATGTCAGGGTATGCTGAAAATTGCAGATACAGATCTCGCCGAAATGAAAATGTTAATTTGCAATAAGGAGAATTTTAGTCAAACAGCTTAGTCAGTAACAAGCAATGGTCAATCAATATAGCTAGCGGTGCGGAGCTGAACCATTTAATTCACCAAATCACAAAAAAGTCATAGAAGTCATTTATTTATGCACATACGTCTATTGAGGGCACTTTTACACGTTCCAATATAAACCCTACCACAGCTTGGGGACAATTTTGGGCTAGTGCTGAGAAGAAGCTGCGCAACAAACTCAGTCACAATTGTCAATGCCTCTTTTCAAAAGGTTTACAATGTATGTAGTGATCATTTAAGTCCATACATTATTATCTTTTAAATAATCATCTACTTTATAATACCCTTTGGTCATTAGGGTTTCTTTATTGATAATTTTAAATTTATTAACCGGTAAGTTTACAATGTGTTCCGTTAGTTTATTTAAAAATTGTTTATTGTATTTCTTTCCCTATGAAAGAATTACAAACCTTTTAAAGACACATGGATAAACGACCAGTATCCGCAAATCAACAAACTGTCAGCGCAATCTAGCGGTGTGTAGTGGTACCATAAACGTATGTCTTATTTAGGAAGTTATAAACTAATTTACATTTGAAAACCGATATAACAAGGTTTCTCAAGGGATTCTCTAACCATGACATGACAGGCTAATAATGTTGGTCCTCAATTAAGACACTCCGAAAGGGTTCCGACGGAGCAATTAAGGCCTCCAGCCGACCAAGTGACACGATTCTCTCTCACACACAATTTTGGCTACTAACGACACCTTTACAGATTACTTTTGACAGGGACAGGGTCGCCGAGTAAACTTGATATTACGGAACATTTTCAGTGTGCACAAACATGTAGACAACTTTCCTCAAACCGACTACTCAACTTTACTTTGTAGTAGTGTGACTACCACGCCGATCCAGCCAGTAACAATACATATTCGATAGAAAATACATATGCTTTTATAAAAAGCCAAATTGCTCACAATGCATTAGTTTTAGACGACCTCCGTGGTGCAGTGGCTAAGCACGCTGGTTTCAAGGCGTCCCCGCTCCCCCGGGTTCTATTCCCGGTCGGGTCAATATAGAAATCAAAATGTTCTATATTGTCTCGGGTCTGGGTGTTGTGGTACCACCTTTGTGTTTGATTTCCATAACACAAGTGCATTAGCTACTTACTTTGGGATCAGAGAATTGTATGTGATTAGTGTCCAATATTAAATATCTAATTCATGCATTGATTACTGAGAGGAGCGCTATAATAATAACCTTTACAAAGTAAATTTTTGCGCGGAGCAAAAATAAAAAGTAACCCAACATAACAAAAACCTAAATCAACAAAGGCACGGACCAAAGAGTCTGTGGACTGTAGGTTTATTAATGAAAAAAAAAAAAAAAAACCTTTACAAAGTTGTAGACCCAAAATATCGGGTGTACAACCGAGTTTATGCAACGTCAAATGTTAGATGAGCAAAACCCCAAATGATTTTATATTCAATTGACCTAATTCTGTTTAGAAAAATTGCTCCAAAATTAGTAAAGTAAAGTAAAAGTAAAAGGACATTTATTTCAGTAATCAAATATACAGAGCATTGATGAGACTTCCCATTGAGTAATCAGGAGATACTCGTGTTGGGAATGACTCGCTTCTTCCCTTAACTATTACAATGATTACTATTATATGACATATTTCATTAAAATTAAAGGCTATCTGTATGTTTAGGTGTGTGTGTGTTTGTGTGTGTGTGTGTGTGTATGTGTGGGTGTGGGTTAGAGGGTGGGTACGCATGTATGTACATGTATATGAAAGGGCTTAATGAGAGAGAAAGAGTGTACACTATTATAACAGATATATATTGTTGTAGATATATATTATTGTAAGATTATTCTAGTCACACTGGCTATGTTATTCTAGACAAAAGTGTTTCAACTTCGTCATAAGTTAGGGAAACCAACCAATGCATTACAGATTTTTTACAAAAATATGTTGGCATAGGGTATATTTTAAGAATTCTATTCAGTTTATTATATATCAAAGCTGATTGAGATGGGTACTGTCTTTGAGCAAATACGGTATGAACTAGAGGTGAGGGGGCAACAATATCATTTCGCCTGTTTCTTTGTAGGGAGTCATTAAACGGTAAAGATTTGTGCCGCTTTACGATTATGTTAAGCACGTATAATTTTCGAATGGAGAGAAGTTTAGTAGAAAGATATAGGGCATCCGTAGAAAATCTTCGTGGTCTAAAATACATAACTTTAATAAGAGATCTTTGGGCCCGTTCAAGAATTAAAAATTCGGTTTTATTTGCACCTCCCGTACCGCACTTACTGTATTCCCATTTGGAATACAGTAAGTTATTATAGATTGAGCTAACGCAATATAAATTTTATTCAGAAGAGAGCTAGTCATAACTGATCTTAACGTTTTGAAAACCCAGATTAGCTTTCTTATTCGAGTCGCTACTGTTTCCAACTGCGGGTACCAGCTAAGCCTCTGATCAATAATAATTCCGAGATATTTCGTTTGGCACACTTTATCTATAATAGGACAGTCACACAGAGAGATTTCAGGATTAGCGCAGCCGTGGATTTTGATACAAAAGTTGTCACAGGGCTGAGATGACGTATAAGGAGCAAAACACATGTAATTTGTCTTTTGAACGTTCAGAGTTAGAAGGTTATCACTCAGCCACTTTGAAACGCGCACCATACCAAGCGTAGCCAACTCATGAACATTTTTCCAAGATTTAGCAGTAAACACAATAGCCGTGTCATCAGCGTAGGAGAGTATCCTTCCTCCGACTTCCTTCAGGTTGCACAATTGATTAATGTAGATCAGGAATAGAGTCGGGCCAAGGACACTCCCCTGTGGAACACCAAATTTTACCACTTTTTTATCACTGACGAAGCAGCCTATCTTTACCGCCTGAGTTCTGTCATATAGGTAGCTAGTAAGGAGAGAAAGTGCATTGCCTCTGATTCCTATGTGCTCTAACCTGTTCACAAGGACTGGAATAGAAACCGTGTCAAACGCCTTTTTGAGGTCAAGAAATATCGTAAGGCATTTGTTTCCTCTGTCAACCTCTTCAGTTATAGCAGTTACTAGATCTAAAATTGCATCTTGAGTTGATATTCCTTTACGAAAGCCAAATTGAAATTTAGATATTATGTTAAATTTGGTAAGGTAGTTGGTTAGTCTATTATTAATAAGCTTCTCGATTATTTTGCAAATGGTTGTTAAAACAGAGATTGGCCGGTAATTATTTACGTCAGTCTTATCCCCGCCCTTAAAAACAGGAGTCACAATAGACTGTTTCAACGCGCTGGGAAAAATACCAGTAAAAAAGCAAAGATTCGCCAACTTACAAATGTAAGGAACTACGAAATATCTAGCGCGCTTTAGAAATGTGGTATTTATTCCGTCCCAGCCCGGTGCACTATCTGAGTCGAGACCCATAAGTATGCTGTCTACCTCCTCTGGATCAGTCTCAAGCAAGACAAATGAGTGGGGGTGCGAATAGCCACTCAATGCATAGTTAGAGGTAGAAACATAGCCTGACTTCTCGATGATGAGGTCTGCTAGGCTGGCACCAATGTTTACAAAAAAGTCATTAACATGGTTGACTGAGTCTTGAGGATGCAATTTTAAGTTAAGTAAGTCTGTGTTTTTTGTCTTCGGGGGCTTATATTGCGTGATTTCGCCAATCGTGCGCCAAAGTTTTTTCGGTTGATTTAAAGATTGAGTAATGTTTTTGCTGTTATATTGACGCTTCAGTTTAGTTATGAGATTGGAACAAAAATTTCGATATCGTTTATAGGTTATTTTTAGGATTGTATTATGAGGGTCTTTGCTAAGTTTGATTTGCATACTATTTCTAAGTCTAATACACTTTATAGCCCCTGGGGTTATCCAAGGTTTTAGAGATCTTTTACTACTTGGAAGAGTTTTTGTCGAAGTATTTTTTAGAATGGCTGCCCTGATCATTTCTATAAAACCGGTAGTAAACGTTTCAGGATCCTTGCATGCATTCAAGAAAGTCACATCCGAGGCCATAAGGGTTTTTAATGCAAAATTAAATGCTGTTTGACAAAATTAAATTCTGTAACAGCCAATAATAAAACTGGCTGGTTCCTAGCTCAAAGGATTAGCATAGCTATCCAACATGGCCACGCAGCCAGCATCATAGCCACCTTGCCGCAAGAAAATGGTTTCATTTTTGAATAGGTAGATTTTAGGTTGTTTTTTTTTTTGATGTTGCATGTCTTAGTTTTAATTTTTCTTATTTGTTATGAATAAAGTTAGACTACAAAAAAAAAACTAATTCTGAAAGGAAAAAAAATATTGAAAGTGTTATGTGTTGTATTATTTTTACTTTCACTTCTCATCATTTCTTGCTCTGCGGACGACGCTCTGTCGAGAGTGGTTGCGGTAGATATCCACCGAGCCGATGTACGCGCTGTCATAATTATACGAAGAGGAACACGCCGGTATATGTGTCCAAGATTTATCCAAGGCTTTTGACCTAGTAAATTTTGATTAGTTGTGGGTGAAGCTGAGGCGCACTGGTATGCCGGCGAAATGTACAAATTTATTAGGTTTTGGTATAAGCACCAAAGGAATCAGGTGTGGTGGACGGATGCCTTGTCGGATGAGTAATCCCTTTAATACGGGTTAGACAGGGTGGGCTAAGCTCACCTAACCTCTTTAACCTCTACATCAATTAGCTGATCGAGGGGCTCAGCAGCATCCATATCCTGATCTATCACATAGACCTGATCTGAGCTACACTGATAACATGTTGCTGCTGAGCCCCTCGCTGGGTGGGTTAAGAAAATTAGTGGCTGTCTGCGAGTCGTATGCGGAGGCTCATGGCCTGGTATATAACCCCAAAAAGAGTGAAGTCCTTGTATTTAAGGCGGGAAAACGTTTACCAAGTCATGTGCCACCAATTACTTTAAATGGGTACACCCTAAATAATGTATCAAAATTTAGATATCTTGGCCATATTGTCACTTCGGACCTAGGTAACGATGAGGACATCGAGAGGGAGCGTAGGGCGCTGGCGGTGAGAAGCACTATGCTTGCCCGCAGGATCGCTCGATGTACGGGGGAGGTCAAAATTACCCTGTTTAGGGCGTCTTTTTACTAAGTGGCCTAGGGGTGAGTTATTCGCGTCGAGCCTACAGCGCACTACGCGTGCAGTATAACAACGCCTTCAGAATGCTGCTGAGACTTCCGCGGTTCCGCAGTGCGTCGGGAATGTTCGCGGATGCATGGAATGACGGATTCCATGCGATTATGCGTATAAAAGGCCTCGTCCCTACTGCGTTGCGTGAGAGCTAGCAGCAACAGGATTCTGAGGACAATTATTGCACGTCCTGCCTGTCCTATCCAAAACCATTGGATAAAATTGGCCTGTTAGTAAGGCCAAATAAAAAATATATATTATCTGTACTTACACTAACACTACTAACTTAGTTTATAAAAAAAAAACTGTCTGTTACTAAGAATCTATGGATGCTTTATCTGAAATAAATAAGTTTCTTAAAAAATATTATTATTATTACTATCTACGTTCATAAATAACTATCCATAGTTGGTTTACGTATTTTGGCGCTTTTACGCGAGTGATTGTTTGTCGTATTAATAAATAGGCAGAGACGCATTTAAATTAAGATAATTTGAAAAATGTGACCTATTTTAAAAAGCGGTTCAATTGATTCTGCTCGTTATTGCAATCAACTGATTTTCAGATTTTACGCAATTAGCGTTACACGTTGTATAATAAACAGAGTTCGGGAGTGTACAACCGACTTGATAAATCATTTCTTATATTTTATATGTATATTGTTCATAGTCCCTGAATGTGTATAGTACCAATCTCTTCTTAGACCGAAGCACCCAAATAGTGTCATGAACTAATATTGACATTACCTAGAGAATAATATAGGGGTGGCAACTTCATATGAGTATTTTACGTCGTATGTATTTTATTCGGCAGGGAACAACGTACCGAAATACAACGAACTACTACGATACGTTTGGAAAATGCTCAATACACAGTTGCTTTTGCTATTTTCGTCGTAATCCTGAATTACTAGCTGATATTATGTTTCATAATCATACCGCGTTAATCGTGAGTGGTGCGCGCTAATTAATATGGAAGTAGAGTTCACTTTTATAGTGCTTCGTACGTGTTAAAATAATTACTATACTATACAATTATTTTAATTGTTTAGTTTATGAATTTTCAAATCAAATCAAATCAAATCTTTATTTTGCTCACTAAGTGTTACAAGAGTTCTTAAAATAATAATCATGTAGGTACTTAAGACTTAGTAACCGCTAAGGTATTGCAAACAGTTTTACATATATTACATACTACATAACAACAGAACTTAATTAGATTATTATTAATAAGTAGATCTTTTTAAGGGACCCTGTCCAGGTGGCGAGCCTACGTGTCAGGTGTTAGGTATTCATTTATTGAGTAGTAATTTTTATTTAGTAAAAATATTTTTAGAGATTTTGAAAATGCCTTGAATTTTGTTTCATTTTTTACATATGCGGGGAGTTTATTAAATATTTTTACTGCCATATAGTACGGACTGGAGTTTAACATTTTTATTCTTGATTGCGGAAGGAAGAGTCTATTTTTATGTCTGGTATTTATGTTATGTGTATCTTTCACTTTAAGAAAATTTTTCATGTTTTTAAAAGTAAAAATGCATATATCGTAGATATATAAAGATGGAAGTGTCAGGAATTTAAATTTTTTGAAAAACGGTTTACAAGATTGTGTGTTGTCTATTTGGGCTATTATCCTTACTATTTTTTTTGCATTTTAAACAGGTCTTCCATATCTGTGCTATAACCCCATAGCATAATTCCATATTTGAGTTGTGAGTATGCAAAAGCATAGTAAGCTGTAATAGCTGCTTCTTGGTTTGTGCTATGTGCCAGTTCAAAAAGAGCATAAGAGAACTTTGATAATTTCATTTTAATGTATTCTATATGTGTTTTCCAATTTAAATGGGTGTCTATTATTATGCCAAGAAGGTTGAAGTTATCTACTGTTCCGATTTCTGTATTATTAAAAGTGACATTTAAGTTTAATGGAGATTTACAATACGGTCTAAATTGCATTATTTTTGATTTGGAGAAGTTTATTGTTAAGTTATGTTGATTTAGCCATGAAGAAATTTCTTGTATTGTATTTGTAAGAACGCTATTGATTGTAGTTATATCTTCGCATTTTATAAGAACAGACAGGTCATCAGCAAATAGAACTGGCAGAGCTACATCACTTTTGACAACTTTAGGCAGGTCGTTTATGTAAATAAGAAAAAGAATGCAGCCAAGCACACTTCCCTGTGGTATTGAACCTGTTAATGTTACTTGTTTCGAAGCGACTGATGTAATTTGTCTACTTTTTGTGTCAAAATGATCTATGATTACCATTTGTTTCCGGTTATCTAAATATGATTTAAACCAAGAATAGCTAGGGCCTCGTACCCCCGAACCGTACAGTTTAGATAGCAAAATATTATAATCTACGCTTTCGTACGCTTTTGTCATGTCCAGTAACAAGCCAACGCCGTACTTTTTACTATCCAGGTGACTGAGGGCTGTCTGTACGTACCGGTACACAGCAGATGTTGTTGATTTAGTTTTACGAAATCCGTTTTGATGCTCATCTAAAATATTGAATTTTTCCAAGAAATTATATAATTGATTACACATGGCCTTTTCGAAAACTTTTGAAAAACTAGGCAAGAGGGCTATTGGTCTATAATTTAGAGGTGATGTTGTGTCATTTTTCTTATGTAATGGTTTAATTAACGCTATTTTAAGCAAATCTGGGAATGCTCCCTCAAGAAAACTTTGATTAATAAGATAAGTTAAAGGTATTCGTGTAATATCTTTTACTACAAATACCATGATGAGACTTTTTGTAAATAGGTACTAATTATCAACTCAAATTGCTTATTCAAATTTATTTCTTTCACAAAATGATTTTTAGAACTTGACAACCAGAAAACAAGACCGTTTTTTGCAGACAACCCTATGTCACTGTGTTCGCAATGAGATTAGGTATCTTTATTTTGATAAAAGTTTTATTTATTAACCAGACCGGTGCAAATTATTATTGTTGGCTTACCTGTTTACACCTGCCTATCCTATAGTTGTGATGGGAAAAATATAGCCAACCTAACGTTTGCATATTTTATGGGCTTCATACTTTCGATAGGTATGAAAGTTGTCTATTAACCAAACCAGTGCAATGTTAAAAAAAAACATGTTTTCAATATTTAGTTCATTATATCCTGGACTGAAAATTTTCAGCTTACCCACTCGGGATATGTTTTTAAACATGTTGAATTTAAAATAAAATACGTTTATCCATTAACCAGTTCGGTGAAGGTCACTTTATACTCGGACCCTCTACTATAAATTCATACCAGTGCGCGTAATGCGATTTTTGCAGTTTTGATAGGTAGGCGGCTCAGCTTTATTGTCAAGTTTGCAGTTTAAATTCCGATATCGCATGATATTTATAATAAAATTGTAATAATGAATATTAAAATTCGTATCGTAGTATTATTATTATATTGATAATATTTGTTTACACTGATTTGGAATTAAGCTGCCTGGAATTTGAACGGCTAAAGTTGGATCGCAATACCAGTTCCAATTAGCGCTACTGAGTTACAGCTTTTTCGACGAGCCTATGACAAAAGCTAGGTGCCTATGAAATGCGTAGCGAGATAACGATATACTTGTAGTTAACTTGTAACAAAGACCGGCTGCCAAGAAAAAATATATAGCCACTCTAACCAGAACCCTGCTTCTCCACCTATCATTCAGTGAGCCTACAGCGAAGTCACACGTGGCGTTTTAGATGCGTTGCGATTGCACGACGTCAGAGCGGTGACAGGTTTTACATTTAAACTTAAACGGCATGCCGCACGATGCGTTAAAACAACAAACAAAGTCAGAACACGCGCGCAACCGAGAAAGTGACAGGGAGACGAGGCAGGGAGAGGTGCTGGGTACGATGACATATTGGTCAATTTTGCTATTGAAATTGTAACAAAATCGTTCTGGAAATAAAAAAAAACCTGATAGTCCTATTGTGGGTCGAAAATGGCATTTTTTTATTTCGACTTCGATCTTGTTATTATTAAAGTAGTGAAATTAGGCCCTAACATGAAATCATGATGTGTTGCGTTATCGCAAAACTTGCGTGTGTGCCACCCACTGCAATAAAATAAATGCTTTGGACAGACGCAACGCAACGGAGTGGCCGTGTAGCTTTGCTCTTTGGGGGATAGGATGTCTGATAACATTGGTCAATTACAAAGCTTATTCGCGATGAAAATCGTTTTCGTGAGAGCGCTATTAGTAGCAATCGACACGTGAGAAAACAATTGTTCCGCTTTCGAGTTGATAAAATGGCGCGTTAACAGAATATAGGGCAAGATGAGTCAACTTTGAAAACCGATCGAGGTGATGCTTAAGATGAATGTTAGGTCATTTAATTTAATATTAATGGTATATGTAGCAGATTGGTAAGCAAAATATTGAAGAAAGTACACCCAGCCCAGCCCAGCCACCAAATAACCAAGATTTTTATTTTTTGAGGTGCCAAAACAAACCAAAGAGCTTGTGATCTCGATGTGTGAGCCTGTGTAATTAGGAATTGATTTTATCAATAGTTGGTCTAACGAGTGACAGACATCTAAGCAACCTTTGCTTACTTCAAGACCCCAAAACTGTTGAGTCTCTGTGTGTGTGTAAATAGTGAATTTACTAAATAAACTGATAATTCCTGAAAAAGTTAAACGAATGGCAATCCCTTTTATTATACTTCAATTAAACGGAAACGCAATAATCGACCAATTAGCACAACAATAATGTCGCATTGAACCCAGTTTGGACAGCTAATTAAATCCCATTCGCTCAGAATCGAATCATTCAGCTTAATGAGTTTTTAATTTGGTTTTAATCTGACGAACAAAGGCTACATTTGCATAGTTAAAAATCAAATAATTAATCTTCAATTCAATCAATGTAATGATAAAGTCATAACATTAATTAAAGTCAATACATATAGCAAAAGTGAGATATTCAGACACTCCTTAAAAGTAAAGCAAGCCTGTGGATAGGATATCCACAGGCTTGCTTTACTTTTACTATTACGGAACTTACCTTAAGTATATGGTGCTATATGGTCATACTCCGCCACGTAGGCTAGGCAAGCGAAAAACCTTGCTGTCAGATTTTATTAAGCCGCTGGGCTCCTGACTGGGCCCAATGACTTAAACATTTTAAATATGCGATATGTCACTGATATGTGGTCACCCATCAATACTTTCAAGGAATCAAAACAAAAAAAAAATGAGGATATATGGGGAATATCAACTGACACAATAAAATCCATTATACCTCTCGTAGCATGTCACTTAGAATATATATTCAACGAATGTATTGATAAAGGTCAATTTCTTACTTTAATAAAACATAGTAAGATATACCTAATTTATTTTACATCAGGAGAAAAAAGTGACCCGAGCAACTTCAGGTTAGTTTCCATTCTACGTGCATTTAGCAAAATTTAAAAAAAGGTGTATTCAATCAATTGCTCTATCATTTTAAACCTAACAATTTACTGCACGAGAATTGATTGATATTAATTATAGACATTCATAAGTGGCAATTTGTGGTCTAAATTGTATAAATTATTTTGAAAAAAAGACCACACCAAAGGTTGCTAAACTTATTATACCGAAGTGCTACCACCACTGACCTACGAGCACCTCGAACACTCTAAATTATAAAAGCCTATTAAATATTTGGCCATCCTAAGCAATAATTACCATCATTTTATTTTTATCATTATTTTGTGAGGGTATTCATGACGTGAACACTGGAATTTTTTCATTAGTGACCTTATTTGACCACGTGAAAAGAGACAGCCTCCGACAACATTGTCGTACACTTGACGCTCCGGAATTCGGATCACGCGCGATAAAAAAGCCTCAGTGCGGGTAAATCTGCTCTCGAATGTTAAGTGATTCTTGTCCGTTGGCCTCTACTACATAGAACAAAAATCTATTGTTCTTACTCTTCGATACTGGTATAGAAACGACACCTCGTTTTAAGTAAAAAAAAGATAATTTATGTTAGGTAATTTACACCTATAAATTCACATAACACTTATGAAATAAAAATGATTTTATCAGCTTGAATATTTTCATTACATATTTATAAATGAAACCACCCAATTATGTCATTTTAGAAATGCTTCTGTTAAGGTTTGTTTCGTTCAAAGCCCTTGTCTGTGGCCTTAATTTTGTTGAATACCGTTTAAATATTTTTACTAAATACGAGATGATCTTAAACTTGAAGCAAGAGATAGGGCTGATAGTAAGAAACGAGATGTTAAATCACAGAATACGATCTCCGTTCCAAATGTTTCCGTCCGTCCAAACGGAATTCTGTCCTTGTTTTGGTACGTTAGTTCTCTTAATCCTGCTCCAAACGTATGTTATATATTCTTTTAATCAACAATGTTTGCTGGGAACCTTTAACTTGTTCAAATAAATACCTAAATAAAATTTTAATGTTAATTTAACAGTAAATTTATTCACAACCTAAACTAAAAAGTCACAAAATTAAAAAGTCGATTTTCCAGGAAGAGCGTTTGAAATACCAAAATTTTAAAACGTTGACAAAATGTCCAAAATTGGAAGAAATGCTTATTTTTCATTTAATAGTAAAATTTAGGTGGCATTGGTTGTATGTTACTTCAACGAATATCAAAGAAAATAAAATACAACTAAGTAAATGATTATAATTGCATAAGTTGATAAAAAATGCTATGCAATAGCTTTACCGCGGCAGTCTCCGAGTGCCACACGTCTATTTAATATATTTTTTTATTTCGCTGAATCAGCCCCTAAATAAAATTATCCCTGATAATATGCTATTTCACGGTATTGGAAATATCTATTTTTAAAAATAAACAATTCCTTTAATTACTATTCCAATAAATTAAGATTATATCTGTATTTTTTTTTTCATAATTAAGTAAGAGCAACAAAGGAGGCGATGGAGATTTTTGCATGATGTTTTTGTATACCACAATATAGTACCTGAGGTCTAACAGGCGTTAGACCAATTTACTAGCATTCGTGAAAAGCAATGGTTTCCGTAAGTCAAGGTACAGCCAGCGCCATCTAGTAGCGAGCAGAAGAACTTCATGCAACTACACATCCTACACGATTATAATATTGTGGTAACTGCACATCTTACACCAGCTATACTCAAGCTGCGGCCCGCGGGTGATTCTAAACTAAACGGTGTGGATACGTTGAAAAAATAAATTAAAAATCTTTATTTCAGACGTTAATCCATAATAAAGATTTACATTAATAGTATACATATAGCCAGCACTTGGAACTCTGACGGCCATGGCTCAGCATCGAGACTGCTCTCATCAGAAGGATATCATGAAAGCCTATAAGCAATTTATCTGTGACAATATCTGGGTGTGAATTTAAAAAAAACAACTGAATAGACCAATTTTCAATATTGCATTCTTGAGGTCAGAAATGAGGGTATGAGGTATGATTTTTGGTATTTGTACCAACAAAACATCGGCCATTTTGTATCAGGAGGAGCCTAGAATTGACAACATTTCAAAATTTTCATATGCACATTTTTATTTTTTTCCTGAAAGAACTTCAAAAATGAAAGCACCCATATTTTTTAAAAGTTAATTATTGTATAATATAATAATTGTTTAAAAGCTTTCCATTCTAAAAGAGCGTAAGTATAGAAAGTTGGTTGTTACGAGGTCACGTCTTTGCTATATTCGATAGTAAAATATTTATATATTACGTTTATAGTGCGGTGGCCTATATCAATTGAAGAAATAAGATGTCGATATCAATGGTACATCCATGGAGTATTTAATTTTACTTTATCATGTAACATTACCTGATTTAAGTTATTTTAAAAGTAACCAAATTAAACAACGCAGCAACTTTTCCGTTTTAATATTATTATGATGTCTGAAAATAACTCCAAAATTTCTCATAATTAAAAATATCAATAATATTTTGAATGAGGAATCATGATGATTTCTTCGTATCTGAACTTAAAAAAATTTTGAATGTTTTTTTTTAATAATCTTCAATTTACCACATCGTTTTAATGTATCGTTAATATCCAAAACAATACCGGAAACAACAACAACAGTTACGTCAAATTGACAGCTGACAGCAAGCTCAATGTTCAAAAGGATTTTTTTCTACATGAAATGTCATTGCAAAGGTATAACTGTGAAATGCCAACTTCCATCTTCTTTTCAGTCTTTTTTATTTGACTTTAAAAATAAAGCAGAAAAAAAAACTGAAAAAACGTTCAACGTGTTTAGAAATGCAAAATCTTGAAATGGTTTTCGAATTTTCATACCTTTACAAAAACGAAATGTTGTCTATTGCTATGGTTTGAAAATTGTGGTTTAATTAAATAAAAACAATTTTAACTGAATTAGGGTATCCACTTACTTCCACTTAGCTAGAATACTACAATATTTGTTGACAGCAAATATAACTTTGCTTTTCGTAGTGTTTGTATTAAGAACAAAGTTGTGTTTGCGGTTGTTGAAAATGTGCTATACCTCAAAAACTTCTCGTTCGATCCTGTCCAAACCAATTTTCAATAAAAGTATTTGTTAAGATCTACATTATATATTCAAAATTTACACTCGCTTAGTTTGAGCTTGAGTAGTTTTAGGAACCTAATTTATTTTCAAATACCTATTCATAGACACCCCACACGCAAAGGTTTGACTAAAAAAGTCGGTTACACTTTCAGGTATGGCCCCTTAAATATATTTTTTTAATAAGAAAACGGTCAACAGGATACATCTTCCTTCCAAATGTCAACAGTGTGATGCTAATAATTACAGAATAAAGTGGCTGTGACATACGGACGGACAGACAGACAGACAGACGTGACTGAACTTTATGGGTTCCGTTTTTGCCATTCGGCTACGGAACTCTGAAAATGGCTAAAATGTAATAATGTGCTATATTTTCTGAGGCGCCTTAAAAAGCCCTTTTAATTTTATCATACACGATAGGTTAACGAAGATTTTTATTTTTATTTTTTCATACAAAATATTTGTGAACCAGCAGCGGTCCGGTAACCGGTTTTGTCTCATAACTGTATGTGTCATTTGAAGGTTTGGAGCAACAGTGTTAGGAAGGCAAAGGGAAGCGCTTCCTACATCCTCAATATGCAAGTATGGCATAAACGATACCCTTAGACCCTTTGCATACTGTGACTATTGGCAGTCGAGGCAGTCGCGATGCAGAAGCTGGACATTGACAAATTATGTACTGTATATTGGCGACTACATTGACACTACCGCGCGACTGCATCAATGCTAAAAGTCGCAGTGTAAAAGAATACTAAGCTTTTAATCGATTCTTCAAGTGATTTCAGATCAGACCGGGGCAACAGCTTAAAATAAACTGGGAATACCTGAACGCAATCCGAAATAGACATTTTTTTTTATCCTCTTCATCATCCTTAGCACATCATTCCCAATATTAAAGGGCGTCAAGCAAGGAGATCCACTTTCCCCTAAATTATTTACCAGCGCCTTACAAGAGGTATTTAAACAGCTGGTCAATCCCTGGAAAACGATGGGTATCAATGTTGGGGCAAAGAAGCTTACAAACCTTCGCTTTGCCGACGATATAGTTCTTTTTGCAAAAACATCGTCAGAGCTCGAAACCATGCTCGAACAGCTGAGTGAGGCGAGCCTTGAGGTTGGATTGATGATGAATAGGTCAAAAACTAAAGTCATGACCAATGCCACTGAAAACGACATAGTGGTATGCGGGCAGAGAATGAAATATGTCGACGAGTACATATACTTGGGCCAGATAGTGTCCTTCGAAAACAGGCAGGATAAAGAGATCGGTCGTCGTATCGATAACGCTTGGAAGAGCTTCTGGTCCCTGAAAACGTATATGAAGGGAGACCTTCCATTGTCACTGAAAAGAAAACTCGTCGACACTTGCATCCTGCCCGTACTTACTTACGGAGCGCAAACGTGGTCATTGACCGAAAGTCAAAAATCCAAACTCAAGGTTTGCCAAAGAGCTATGGAAAGAAGCGTATTGGGTATTAAAAGGATTGATAAGATCCGGAATACCACAATACGCTCCAGAACTCACATAACAGATGTAGGCGAAAAGACGGCAAAGCTTAAATGGGAGTGGGCGGGACATGTGTGTAGAATGCACCCGGATAGATGGGCCCAAATTGTCACGCGATGGATACCACCTGACGGCTATCGACGAAGGGGTAGACCAAAAAAGAGGTGGTGTGACGATCTGTCCAGCTTTGCGAGGGATTGGGAAATGTTGGCCGCTGACAGAGACACATGGAAAAAGTTGGGGGAGACCTTTGCCCAGCAGTGGGATGATGTAGGTTAGATAAGATAAGATAAGACATCATCCTTAGAACCAGAGTCAGTCAGTCAACGAATCTTGAAGGACTACCTACAGCTTGTCTTCCGTTAGCACCTGACAGTGGAACTGCTGACCCTTCCGCCGTGGCCGCCGGCACATGCCACCGGGCGGTGTGGATACACCATGAGCTCATACATAATGAGGTATATGGTAGCAATCCTGTAATAAACTATGACGTATGTTAGTTAATTTATTTGAAAAGCAATATAAAATAATACGTGATATTGATATAGTCAATGTGTAATTAATGTTACTTATAATTAAATAGTTTCTGTAAGGCATGGTTGTTATTATTTGACATATAAACAAATTTAGTAAATTAATTCCTTGATACATCGATCTACACACATTTAACTAAAATAGAGCACATATCTAAATAGTCTAAGCTCTGTACAGAAGTGTTGGAAAGCTAAAGTAATGGCAAACTTCAAAGCCTTAAAATTTCTTCATGTGCTTGAGAAGTTTTTGAACATCCATCGCGACTACTTGTTTATGTCGAAAAGGAAACGTATTTTCACGACCATTTTGCTCGTTTTAGATCTAGCTGTTTCTATATTAATTTGCATCGACAACGTCGACTTGGTGACTAAGTTCTTTAGTTCCGAGCCCGTTTATTTCAACAGCACAAACTTCTTTCATATTTACTTTATGATCCAAAGCAATTTGTTTATTATATTCTACGCTCCGTGGTATGGAATTGAGTTCCGGAAAATTCTCGTAAACTTATCTCACACACACGAACTTGTGAAATATCATCCCATTTACAGGAGATTCCTTTCAGGCCTCAAAATAAGATGTGTGTTTACTGTTATAAGTGGAATTATAGTAAGAATGGCCATAAATGTGACTCTTGTGACGTACACTCAGCTTCATCCTAATTATAAACGGCAGATAGGGGTGTGGTCTCATATTTTGTTCTTTTTGTTGAGGACTTTGTCCGAAGCCCGGTTCGCCACGGGTATATTGATGTATTACTGCCTACTAGCCATGATGAGTAGAATGTTGCAAATCGTTAGCGTCATAATTCAAGATATCAAATCTATTACCAAAGACAACATAGAAAGTTTTGCTTCCATCTACCTTGGTATGATTGATTCAGTCAGGCAGTTGGAAAAGTGTTTTGGTCATCAAGTATGTATACATATTCTTTATTGCACTTAAAAGTTGTGTAGGAAATACATGAAGTCACAATGTGAACAAAGGTGGGCTTATCCCTAAAAGAGATCTATTCCAGCCAACCCATAGTTGTTGGAATTGTAATATTTGCGGTTATCGGCAGTGCTAAATTAAATTACAGAAAATAAAAGTTATAATGTTTTTATATTTTTAAAATAATAATAATTAACTAAATACAATAAATATTATGTATGTGTATAACGGCTGTTGTTTTGGTCAGTAACATCTAACTCAGGAATGATAATATGAGTTATGCGCAGTCTAGAAATAACTAAATATCATATGCAAGTTTAAAAAATGAAAACCTCTTTACAATATTCTAAAAAAAGAATCGGGAAATTCGCATACACGCGCGTATCTACGATATGCTACGGCGTAGCTAGGAAGCTACGAAGAGGCGACCTGGCGTTGGTAATTTTGACTCGCTCGCTAGTATCGCAATAATAAAATGATTTTGTGTGTTTTTCCCATTAAAAAATAAATGTTTTTTATACATACTTTTGACATGAGTATCGTTTGTATAACAACCCCTGAGGCCGGCGTCGCTGACCAAAATAAAAACCTGTAGTTGCAGTTTTCTGTCGATTTCCTAGAAGGTTTATCACCTTTTTTTTAGATCCTGCTATCGCTCGCTTTGGTCGGAACACATTTTGTCTTTACGGTTTATAGAGCTCTGCAGAGAATATTAGCAACGGTTAGTATTGAATCAACTTCATTTCTAACACACTTCAATATTGTTTCATATTATTTTGTATTCAGCTTTTCAAACTATAATGCTAAGCCAAGTAAAAGAGCCTTTTCCACAGGACAAGGGGCCCTATTTTAAATCACTCGCTTGAATATGACGTGTGATTTTCGGTAGGAAACGAATTAAAAATCAACGGCAATGGCAAATATTTTGGGTATAGATGTCAGTCACAAAATTCTGTTATCTTTTTTAAATAACTTCCATGTGGAATTAAACTCATTATCATTAGAAAATCAGTCATTAATCAATTAATATCGGACATTTATAAATTTATATCACACGACAATTTGATTTAAATCATTCAAAAATAGGGGTACAGGGCCGCTATTTTGTGAGTACTAACGCCTATATTTCGCGTGATTTATATTCATATTTGATTCGTTTTCGAACAAAAATCACACGTCATATTCAAGCAAGTGATTCAAACATAGGTTTCCTAGTCTTACCAAAAATATACAGCCGGCATAACAATATTAAATATGGGTAACAACTGAACCTAATCACAAACTATCAAAACTGTTTTTAGGGCAACTTACTGATAACCATTGAACCAAGTACATGGTTCAATCTCGTCCTACATACTGGTGTATTCACGGTGGTAGCCATTCAGGGCCAACATGTGCACAATGAAGCAGTGAAAATTAAAAGAAACGTGGCAATGCTGATACACAAAACTTTGACAGGTTAGTTTGTACAATAAACGATTTCATAGTGGTTGTTCGTGTATTTTTGAATACGACTATGCTTATAAAATATGCAATTTGAATCAAATAAAAATAAAAATACTACGTGTACTAATCTATTCCTCTCCGGCTATTTCAGCCTTCGACCCTTTTTTTAAGGTGGAAAAATTGCATTGAATTGCATACCCTCCAAATGGCCAGATGGAGGAGGAGAGTCCCGTAAAAGGCTCTCCTCCAGAAGGGAGAAGCCTACCAACTAAAATAACCACTGTGCTATCTCGCTGTCTGTGGACTGCGTTGCTGTGGGGGAACTGGTGTAGCAAGAGGCCTTACCAAATCATCCCTCGTACACAATTTTGTTCGGTGAACAAACTCGTCTCGGGCCTTTGGTTCACCACCTATAGGATAGTTTAAAAAAAAGCTTTGACCCCCTTCATAATTATTGCGCTTATAGCACATTACGAAAAAGGGGCAGCAACGCTTTGGCATGGGATCGGCACCAGATAGCGAACGCCTGGCCTCGGTTCATGTTTGCTACAATATATGACAGTTGTTCTTGACTTTCCGTTGGCGCATTGCAATGCATGCGCCGCTGGTCGAGAGGTGGGTCCTGAGGTAATCTCGATCCGAGGTGGTCATCATCATCATCATCATTATCAGCCAAAGAACGTCCACTGCTGAACATAGGCCTCCCCCATGGCTTTCCACAGCGACCGATCACAAGCGGTCTGAAACCAGTTTGATCCTGCGATCTTTACAAGGTCGTCTGTCTGTTTAAGACCCACTTGTTGGGACACTCAGTCAAGGTCTTCGAGCATAGTGCCAAGATCGTCCAGCGTCTTTGCCACAACGACTATATCATCGGCAAATCGGAGGTGGGTGATGTATTTGCCATTAACATTGATGCCGATTCCTTCCCATTCCAGAAGTTTGAAGGCGTCTTCCAATGCCGCTGTGAACAGTTTCTGAGATATAACATCTCCCTGTCTCACACCTCTCCGCAGTGGATTCGCCCTCGTGTTTTGCTCCTATACTCGGACCGACATAGTAGCGTTATCGTAAAGGCACTTTAATAGCTCTATATACCTATAGTCTATGTGGCACCGCTGCAGAGACTGAAGCACCGCCCAAGTTTCGACCGAATCAAAGGCCTTCTCATAGTCCAAAGACGCTAAGCATAGAGGCATATTATACTCCTCTGACTTCTGTTTAATTTTACTAAGCGTATGGATGTGGTCTATGGTACTATAGCCTTTTCGAAAACCGGCTTGTTCAGGAGGCTGGAGGTCTTCAAAAAGATGACCCTTGAAGGTCCGAGGTGGTAACGTTATGAAAAGTATGGAGTTTAATATAATGAATACTGAATGTCTCGAGTTGATACGGTGTTGTTCCCGTTACGGCGGTATAAATCAATAGTTAATTGATAAATGCCGCCGGCAAAGCTGACGAGCGGTGTGGTTACACCATCAGAGCTTAACCTTCTTTCAAACCACTTACTTCGTTTTCTTTTTTCAGATAATGATGCATCAAGCTATCGAAGCTTAAAGGACCTCAACCGCCTGGTCTCCGTCCAGCCTCTAAACATACGGTTACTGCCGACTCTTCCTGTCGGAATGTACCTGCTACCGGCCGTGCTGTCTCTGACCGTCCACTACATCATTGTTTCTTTGCAACTAAATCATGATATTTAATCATTAATTTGTGTTAAAAGTTTGCATTATTAAAATTAATTATTTTTTATTACATTGTTTTGTTACCAAAACTGTAATTGTAATGACACTTTTTAACCCGACTGCCATAATCAATGAAAGTGCTTACGTGAAGTGTTAATTCACTTAAATTAATTAATCAGTAGCCTTTTTACTAATGTAATTTCTTGTAGTCGATAATATTAGCTGTTTATGATTCATAACCATCGGTATTATATTAAAAAGAAAAACAAACAAAAGCAATGGAAAATTTCAAAGTGTTAAAAATGTTATGTGCAATTGAAAAGATGTTAAATATTCACAGAGATAATAAGAGAAAAACAATTTTAATCACTTTTGCTACTTTAGTCGACATGGGAATTACGATTCTATTTTTTTTATTCAACGTCGAGTTTTTGATACGTGCATATGCGCCATATCCCGTGTTGTTTTATGGGTCGTTAATTTATCACTTACTATACGCGGTTCTAAACATTTTCATGACGTCATTTTTTGGTCCGAAACACGGTGCACCGTTCCGGAAACTGTTAGCAAGTTTGTCAATTTCCCATGAAGTTTTGAAATGTCACACAACATACAGCAACTCGATGGTTCAGATCAGAGTTAAGTGTAACATCGCAGTGGCTGTCTACATGCTTATGCGTGTAATAATTGATATGGTGTTGGTTTTTCTCTGTCAATTCGACACGAAGTATCGAGATATCGGCATGTTTACCTTTTCAATGTTTTACATCTTTAAAACATGGATTGAAGCTCGCTACATGATTGGACTAATAATGTTTTGCAGTGTCCTAAATATAATCAGAGTAATGTTGGTTGCTATAAACACAAAAGTAACGAAGAAAAATGCATTGGATGTCAATACTCGTATAGATAGTGTCACAACTATCTTTCGAAATTTGCTAGAGTCTCGTCGACAATTAAAGACATGCTTTTGTCTACAAGTATGAACTTCAACGAGGTATCTTTGTTTTTTTATAATGATTTGTCTTTATTATACATTTTGCCGTATCAGATGCTACTGTCACTGTTTACAAGTAAGGTACATTTCGTTTTTTTAGCCCAAAGAACGATGAGTTTAGTTTAATTTACAAAGAAAGTAAGTTATGCTTTTAAAGCCATGTATAAATACATATCAGAGAAGATTAGACATCGATTACATAGTAACTTTATAAACAAGACTTTTTTTATTTTATTAATACTGTAATTTATATATTTTCAGGGTGATAATTATTTTATCTCTCGCATTAACACCACGTTTTATCACATTCAATACAGCTGTGTATTTATTGGAGTCGCTTTGAGTGGGCAAGGAGTACGTAATGAAGTATACAAGCTAAAAAGTAACTTGGCAAGAATTCAACACCAGTATTCCGTAGGTAACGTATTTTTGTGCTTGCGAGTATTATATGAGTTGGTCATTTGACAATCAGTGAGATTGCACGATTTTTAGATTATCTCAGTGCATGAAGACATTTTTGACAAAGAGAAAAATGTTTATATCTCACTCCGAGAAGTGCTCCTAGCGCAGAAGTGACAGCACTTCTAGTCAGTAGTGTAGTGTCGTGATACCGACGCGCCGCAACTCATGGTGCGATCGTGTTTGAATGGGTGACCGTTTGAAGTATATCACGTGTATCTCCGTATTTCGGAAGGCGCGTTAACCAGTTGATCCCGGCTAATATCGATATTGGTCGTTAAGCTTGGTCAGACGGCTCAATAAAATATGACAGAAGAGTTGCAATGGGCGATTGCCTTGCAAATACCTCTCCACACCTTTGCCCAGCAGGATGTTTACAGACTATTACAGAGTGACTAGACACACTTTGATGCCCATCCACTCATATAGAGTTATTGAGACCACACACACACACACACTTCCACGCTTCATCATCATCATCATCATTATCAGCCAAAGGACGTCCACTGCTGAACATAGGCATCCTCCACGGTTTTCCACAGCAACCGATCACAAGCAGTCTGCATCGTTTGACCTTGCGATTTTTACAAGGTCTTCTGTCTATCTTGTCAGTGGACGTCCTACGCTGCGTCTTTGGTCAGATGGTCTCCTTTTCTGCCCGAACGGCATCAGTTCTTCGCGCTGTGTGCCCTGTCCATTGCCAATTGAATCCACTGATTCTCAGGGTTATGTCCGTTACCTGCCAAGCTTAGGTATGCAGATATTTAAGGACAACCTTTCTTTTTTAGATGCTAAATCATCAACTTATCAGACTGTGCGGAACTTCCACTGGTTTGTGACGGTGCGGCCGCTGTCGGTCGCTCTTCTGCCGCCACTGCCGGTCGGCATGTACCTGCTGCCCGCCGTGCTCTCCTTCACTGTGAACTACGTCATCGTCTCGTCATGTTTAGCTAAGTCTGTACGACAGGTTAACTAATGCTGAAGCCACACGAGCGTCTCTATTGCGTTGCGTCAGTCCACTTCAATGATTTTAACGCAGTGGGTTCTGCTATATCATGACGCAACACGCGTAAGTCCCGTCCGTCATCGCAACGCAGCAGCCCTCCCCAAATGGAGTCCTTGTTCATCACGTAAATGTTGAAGCAGATCTACCCACCCGCATAGTGATCAGTCCATATTGTCATCAATCAGGCTTCAACTATACAGAACCACGTTACGTGAAGAGATCAGCAACGCTGCGGTGGGATCGGCTGCAGATAGCTAACGCCTCGCCTCGGATCGCGTTTGCTACAACTTATGACAGTTCTTCTTCTTAATGACAGCCCGTTTGACAGGGTGGACGGATAGTTGACTACCGAACACCGACTAGCCGTCAGCACGTGATAACGCATGCGTCGCTAGAGGATGGTAGGCCCGATTTGATCTCGTTCGCGTTGTAGTATGGAGTTTCATACAAAAAATACTGAACACCTCGAATAAATACGGTGCTGTTCCGTTATGTGTGGATAAATGTGATTAAACATTAACCTTTACCAAATCTTAACCGCTTTAAAGGCCGATTTTAACAACGTCATTTAAGACTAATCCGACTGAAAAAGAATGTAACGACCAATTTTAAAATGACTTTTACGTAAGAGATTACTGGCAAATAGGTAAAGTTCTCAAATTAGGCGATTTGTATTAATCATCATCATCATCATTATCAGCCAAAGGACGTCCACAGCTGAACATAGGCCTCCCCCACGGCTTTCCACAGCGACCGATTACTAGCGGTCTGCATCCAGTTTGATCCTGCAATCTTTATAAGGTCGTCTGTCCATCTTGTTGGTGGACGTCCCACGCTGCGTCTTTGGTCGAAGGGTCTCCAATCTAGAACTTTTCTGCCCCAACGGCCATCAGTTCCTCGCGCTATGTGCCCTGCCCATTGCCACTTGAGCTTACTGATTCTTCTACGTATCTCCTCATTTCTGTTTCGATCATGTAGAGAAATAGTGCGAGATGTTTCGTGATGACCCTTGAAAACAGCTTGTAGACATGGCTCAGAAGTGAGATGGGTCTGTAGTTCTTCAATAAGGTTTTGTCTCCTTTTTTGTAGAACAACACCACCGCACTCCTGTTCCACGCCTCGGGCGTGATGCCCTCCAGCAGCACGGAATTAAAAAGTCTCTGAAGGACTTTAAGTACCGGTGTTCCACCCGCCTTCAGAAGCTCAGCTGTGATTCCGTCCTCGCCAGGTGCCTTGTTGTTTTTGAGCTGTTTATCCTAATCCTAATCTCGTAAAGGCTGATGTCCGGGATGTCTTCGGTGTAGTGTCGGGTCAGGATAGCTCGTGGGTCTCTAGCCGAGCTATCAACGGGTTTGGCTACTGAGGTGTACAACTGCCCATAGAACCTTTCAATCTCCCTCAAAACCTCTGCTTTCGTCGACGCTACACTGCCGTCCTCCGTCTTAAGCTTCGTTAACAGGCTTTGCCCAATAGACATGTTCCTTGCAAACACTTTGGAGCCTTGGTTCCTCTCCATCGTTTCTTTAACACTATTAGTGTTAGAGCAACGGATGTCGTGTCGCAGGGACTTCCATATTTGTCTATTGAGCTGCCTGTAGTTTTCAGCATTAACGGAGGTCTACAGTGCCATATATCGACGTTTTGCCATAAGGTCGAGAGTGTGGACCGACAGTTTTTGAGGTCTATCTTTACGGCCAGGCCTAAAATAATTAGACCGCACCGTTTGAACAGTTTCCACAAACCCGTTGTTAATTTTGTCCACTGATACGCAATTGTCTAGGCGATCAAAGCAGTTTGACAACTCAAGTTGAAAGCTCTCGGGATTTTGGATATGAGCACGAGTCCGTCGGAGCGTGGACTTCATCAGGCGGGATCTTTCCAATTTGACATTTATATTCAATGTGCCTCGAACCATTCGGTGATCGCTACCGGTTTTCACCCTGTTGATCACGGAGACATCATTGAATAACCGTCTCTTGGAAGTCATGATGAAGTCAATCTCGTTTCTCGTGAAGCCATCGGGACTCAACCAGGTCCACTTCCTTTGAGGCGGCTTCTAGAAGAAAGAGTACATCGCAAAGAGTCCCTCCTTTTCCAGAAAGTCGGCCAGCCTCTGTCCCCTGGTGTTCCTTTGCCCGTATCCAAAGCAACCTTTTGGCTGACCGGGCCACTGTTTCATAAACAGACGGCTAGATGGCGCTTAGCGTCACACAATGACGTATCCATAAGAGACCACAAATTTCGCAAGGTCGGACTAATGGCACGGTAGCTCAATTGGTAAGAGCGTTTGGCCCGGTCAGCCAAAAGGTTGCTGGTTCAAGTGCGCAAATTTGTGGTTTCTTATTTCATCTTTATGAATATAAAATATGACACTGTGAGTGTTAAAACATCCTAAACCATTAGATATTCTATTGTTATGCGGTCTCATGCGACCGCTCGGGTGTTGAATCTAAAGAACCACAGGTAAAATCGGACCTAATATTTGTAAAACAACAGAATAATGGAAAGCCAGAGCAAAAAAGCGACGTCTAGCGCGACGTCGTAGTTGTGACGCCAGGCATCGGGTACGCTCACTGATGTGGCTTCGAGTGAATGTTTCAAACACGTCTTGAAAAATAATTTATAGTGCACTAACTATCTAACTTATGAAGAATAAAGAATCACTAACTTATCTGAAGAAATGAAGATTGGCGCCACAACCGAAAAGAAACGCCCTTTTACACATAAATACAGAATAAATTCTGGCTTCGATTTCAAATTCAATGGGTAGGTACAGCGTTTGGCCCGGTTAGCCAAGAAGTTGAGTTCCGGCCCGGTGCAAATTTTTGGTTTCTTTTTTCATTTTTAAGGATATAAAATAGACACTGTCAGTATCAAAAACATTCTAAAAAACCAATTCTGGCTTATAAATTCTCGCCGTGCTACACGGTGAAAAACTAAAAACAAGTATTTATTCAAATTATTACACAACAAAAGGTGGAAATAATCGCTGACTGGCATTCATCATGCTTATAAAAAAATATATATATATTATTCATTCCTTATGCTTATACTTTAGGGCTTAAGAGAATCGATATCTAACAATTATACGGTGACCACAAAAATGAGCTTACAACATAGTAATAAGTGTTTCCACCTGACTTGTATCGGCAGCAATGACAATTTCAAAGTGACAAATGAAGATCCATTTATGGCCATTCTCTAGATAAGTTGGTGGCATTATACAGTTGGATTTCTGTCGTCTACTTAAGGAAATGAGAGAAAATTCATCAAAACAAATCTGTCTACACTGAAAGATAAATAAAATTTAATGTTTTAATAATTGTAACCTGAAAAAAATTATTTTCCATTTTACGCTTAAATAGCAGAAAACGGAACCATTATAGTTTCATCACGTCTGTATTTCTGTCTGTCTGTCATTCCATGCGTCACAGCCACTTTTTTGTTTAGCTAATATCATTACATAGATGAACTTGGTACGAAGGTGTATCCTGCCAACCGCTTTACGATTTCCATACAATAAATAAAAAAAATACATTTGAGAGGAGCTCCGCCGATGAAGCCTCTAATGAATTAGGCTTTTCATGTCAATGAGTTTATATATTCTTTATTGCACAAACAAAATGAAGTACAAATGGCGGACTTAATGCTTTAAAGCATTTTCTACCAGTCAACTATTGGGTGAGGCAGAAACAGTTGAGGCGGCGTAAAATAACAAAGAAACTAACAAAATAAATGAACTACATATGCTTACATAAATACTTTTTAAATAAACCTAGATAAACATACATAAATACAATAATATCCATACTTCACGCTGAACAGATATCATGTTATTTATTCTCATTGAGAAAAAGATTGCGTATAGACTTTTTGTACACATATTTTGATGTTGATGTCTTGATCGTATCTGGGAGGGAGTTCCAAATTCTGATGGCTCTGAGGGTAAAAGAGTTGGACACATAAGCAGTCTTATGCAAAGGTGTGTACAGCTGCAGGGCATTGCTAGTACGAAGGGTCCGGGAACTGATGTCACTCATAAATTTAAAATTACATTTAAGATAATTGGGAGAATTTGGATTACAAAGAATGCTGAACAGAGTGCAGAGGATTCGAAGATTTCTACGCTGTCGTATATTGAGCCAATTTAATTTAGACCGGTATAGAGATATATGGTCGTACTTCCGTACGCCAAAAATGAAGCGAATGCAGTTATTAAGGAGACGATCAAATTTGTTCAAAAAGTTTTGGGATATATTCGTACAGCACACATCGGCGTAATCCAAGACAGGCAGCACCAATGCCTGGATCAGCAGAATTTTGGTACTCACTGGAAGAAAGTTCCGGAAACGGTAGAGAGTTCGAAGTGACTACGTGACTTTGATTTGTGAGTTGTATGGTTGTTCTTTGTTATTTACTTTGATAAGTAACGGGTTCTGTATACAGTGTGTCCGCAGTTGTAAAATATTAAGAGCAACGGTATTCCAAAACCTTACCGTACTGCGGTGACTTTTGTTTTTATTTGAATAATAAACTAACCTAAGTTTATTTTAGTTATTTCTATAGCTTGATGTCTTACAGCATTTTATTGTGGGGATCCGCTGTTGATATAGAATAAATTTTTGTATTACCAAAAAAGAGCCGTGCAAGCTATTTAAAATCTAAAACCTCAAGATTGCTCACAAAAGGTGTTTAAAGAAATTATAATATTAACTGTAGCCTCCAGTATATTAATGAATATTTAATGTATGTACGCAAAATAAAAATAATTCATTCACGAAAAAAGTGATATGATAGTAATAAACTTAGGTTAGTTTATTTTAGTTCATATATCAGTGAAACGTCTAATTTTTCTTACAGCAAAAGCAGCTGAGTTTATTCTCCCTGACAAGGCCTCTTTATAATTTTTACTAAGATTTTGTCTATTGCCTAGCATAAAATTACTAATGTAGAATTGTAATTTAAATAACAATTTATTAAAGTATTAACTACTTGATCCTTATTTGCATCTGGCATACAATGGTTAATAACATTACAGTTAAGGTTTTCATTTAGTAAGGCATCATAACCTACTCCCATTTTGTTCAAATAAAACAAAACCGTCTCTACATTCATTTTTATTACTTTTTGGTGTATGTCATTTTTCAGAATTACTAAACCTTTTTTCGTAAGGCTACTGCAACTGCAAATCCACATTTTCCTGTTGCTGATAGTCAGGTAATAAATTGTAATTTTAATTAGAAAAAGAGTTAAAAGTATAGTTGGAAGAACTCGACTTTAATAGATTATTTGCTAGGTGTGTTCTGATATTTGTTCCTGGCCAGAGTTATATTTACAAGTCATTTAATGAAATGACTCCTGCAACCTTGAAATCTCAGCCTGCAAATGCTTAACCGCTTGTTGACAATGTGACCTACGTTTGGCAGCAGATAAATTTCCAAGATGGCTAATAGATCCAGTTTTTCTTTCCTAAACTTTACTTAACGTTTAAAAAACAGTAGTTTTGTTGTATCTATAAACTTATTTATTTTTATATACTTTTTAACCTTATTTCTGCCGGATAACCATGTTTGTTAAGTGTTATTTACAGACTATATAAAGCTACATTTAATTCTGAGCTGGTAAAATCAGCCTGGCCATTGGGGGTCCTAATCAGCTCCTCATATAGATTCAATGTTTGGGTGTAATCTCGATCTTTCTTTTCTTCTTCCAAGTGCAGAATTGTCTTGTAGCATCTCATAGCTCATTTTATAACTCGTTGTTGCGAGTGTCTCTTCGAAGAAACTGTTAATGGTTAAAAACGTTAAAAACGTGATTTTAAATATTTGTAATTGTTGTCTTCATAAGCATATAAAATATTATGAAACGATACAAGTCATAAATGACCCTTATGAACAAAAGACGGTTCAATTTAGCCAAATGTAGCTGATAACTATTCCAGGTAGCCAAACAAAAGCGCGCGCACGTGCAACACAGGTGCGCAAAACTGCTAGCCAATTCACAACCATAGTTGTCTTCAAATGATATTTGGCAATAAAAAAACTTTTTTTTTATTTATTATAAGAGACACTTATTTCAATGGATGTTCGGGTGTTACAATGTACCTAATTAATTATTATGAATCTGATCCGAACTGTATTTGAAGGATTTTTGTATCTAATCTACGAAAAAGTCCAAATAAATATTATTATTTATTACCGATGTTTAATCGCTTCTAACTCTGAAAGTTGCAAGTTTATAGAAAAAAGTTACATTTTTGTTAGGGAATAATGTGTTCTTTAGTGCCTAATAGGTGGCATTGTGTAACTCGCGCGCATTTTGGAGTTGCAAACATTAATAACTTTTCTCCATACAAAAAAATATGTATTATTTTTTGTCTCAAAATTTGCAGGGTTTTAAGAAAAAATGCAATCAGTAAAAGTGATTTGAAATCAAAAGAGGAATACGTGAAAAAAAATTCAAGCATATACATGAACATTGACCCCTAAGTCCACTTTTTTAGAAAACTGAACCAGTCGGCTGTAGGCTGCTGGCTTCGCCGCAAATAGATTGGAGATCTAAATAAGTGCCAAGATCTATGCAAAATCAAAGTAAATGTATTCACAGGAACAAAATAATATTCTAAATAAGTTATTATCATTTTAATATGAACATAATAATAAAATGTAATTTAATTGAAATTTGAATTAAATAATTGTTACTAACATTAATTTATAAGTATTTTTTGTGCAATTACTAACCAATATGAACTGTAGCTGCTTGAAATAAACAAATTTTGATTTTAATATTTAATTTAATTTTAAACTCTTATTCACGCTATCCGATCGGCAACGTTCAATAACGTGTCATGTAATGTTGACTTAAAGTGCCTCGTCTAGACTCACGGGCGGAAATATTGTATGAATATCGATTACGGGATAGTCGGTAATTTGGCTCAATTCGCCTGCACCATCATCCAGCGATGAGGAGATCTATAGTTCTAAAATCGAACGCCACCACGTGCCGGCCGGACAGAGAAAAAATATTGCGTAATCATTGGAGCAAAAATGTTAGGTAAAGATGGACAATACTCAAACAAATATAACAATGCAGGACTAGTCGATAATGTGGTACAATGGCACCGTGCACGGTTACTGATTAGCCCATTACCGGTGCAGGCCGCTCCAGCACCCAGGCAGCAGCATCCAGTGAACAGGATATTATCAAAAATCGACCACCACGCACCGGTAACATATACCTCTATGACTTGTAAATGCAAAGATGGGTAACTAATTTCATAAGAATTAAATTGATGCGTTCTTTCATATACTTTATTAAAATAATTTCATATATTGTGGCGCGCCAGTTACTGCGCCATACTACTACTACTACTGCATTTTAGAAGTCGGTTAAAAAAGATGTCACGTTGGCCTTTTACAAAGGGCGCTTAAAGAAAGAGTTTATTGCTGTGATACAAAAAAAATAAATTATGGAATAAGATTTAAAAACCATAAAAATATATCTGTTATTAATATAAGGAGACGCTACCTCCCACGCGTGCCGCTCCGTGAGCCAATCTAAGATAGTCCACGTGAACCTTTACCCAATAATGCGCAAGCGCAATCCTTTGTCGACCTCGCCCACCCTCTCGTAAAACTAGGTGAGTAGTGTTAGGCAGCCGAGTGAATGACCCGCACAGCAGGATGTTTCGTACTAAATTGTGCTATTTTTTTATTTCTTAGGCTTTGAAATGGAATTAATATCCAAGTTTTATTTTACGAATGACAAGTAGTTATTGGATACTTTAAATACCATTTGGCTTTAAGACGGTTAAAAACCGGCCAAGTGCGAGGCGGACTCGCGCACTGAGGGTTCCGTGCCAACGTTAACTGAATTAGGCAATCCACTTACTTCCACTTAGTAAAATACCACAATATTTTGTTGACAGCAAATATAACTTTGTTTTTCATAGTGTTTGTATGAAGAACAAAGTTATGTTTGCGGTTGTTGAAAATGTGCTATATCTCAAAAACTTCTCGTTCGATTCCGTCCAAACCAATTTCCGTTGAAAGTATTTGCTATGATCTACATTATATATTTTTTTCAAAATTTACACTCGCTTAGTTTAGAAGTTAGATGGGGAGGGACGCCCATTTTTCCACTTTGGAAGCGTCTAGCTTAGAAACGTTAGACTTTAAAAGAAACCGGTTCTATGAACCTCTATGTCTTTTTAAAAGACCTATCCATAGACACCCCACAGGCATAGGTTTGACTAAAAAAAATTTTTTCGGGTTTAGTTTCATGTATGGAAGCCCCCCCTTAAATATCTTTATTTTTTATTTTTTGTATGAGATTCGTAAAGCGGTTAACAGGATACATCTCCCTAACAAATTTCAACAGTGTGATGCTTACAGTTACAGAATAAATTGGCTGTGACATACGGACGGACCGACAGACAGACAGACAGACAGACTTGACGAAACTATAAGGGTTCCGTTTTTTGCCATTCGGCTACGGAACCCTAAAAAGCACGGTGTTTATCTATATCTATATACACACATGAAAAAAAATCATATTAGTTACATTATGTATAACTCAAGAACGGCTGATCTAATCTAAAATAGATAAGAAGGGCATAGGATACTTTATATCCCGTTAGACGGGGCCGGGGCTTGGGTGGGACGGGACGTGTCCGGGGCGAAACAATGTTCGCTGGCTATGCTAGTTTTAAATAAATAACACGTTTAGTCCGAGAAACTGTCCTCCGTTGTAGTTAACACACAAACACAATTACTATTAATATACGAGTATTACATAGGAAATTAGGTAAGTAGAGTTGCCACAGAAAAGAAACATTTCATTACATTATGGCCTGAAAATCGATGTACAAAAACTGATAGATTGTGTGTGTTTTCTATTTTTTAACACTACAATTTCGATGACCTCCACTTTGATGGCTTAATTTATGTGGGACATTAGTAATAATGTATATGTTCGTAATGTGTCCGTGAATTTTACTATAATACAGCATAGTCTATTCAGATCACTCGCTTAGTCCGGTACTTCCGCCAGACAAACATAAGATATTTAAAGGGAAATGCATTTTTCGGGCATAAAAGAAAAAATCAAAGTGTTAAAAGTCTTACATACCGTAGAAAAGTGCGTGAACATTCATCGCGACTTCTCTATATTACCGAGAAGGCGGCTAGCTCTCATAATCTTCATTATCACAATAGAAATACTTCTATGTGCATGCATATATTTCTACTACATTCAAGAATTTGAATCTAACATTGGCATAAAAAATACTACCATTCGCAACCAAACCGCTTTTAATTTCTTTTTTGATATAATAAACGTGTCTATGAATATTTCTTACATAACGTATTTTGGGCCCCGTTTCAGTCGCGAGTATTCAGATCTTTTGAAAAATCTTTCCGGTTGCCATGACTTTGTTGCATGTTGTCCTCCATACCAAAAAGTGCTTTCCAGTCTCAAATTTAAAGCTCTAATTGCTATAAGCAGTTTCGTTTGTTTACGAACATTCATGATTCTATCAACAATCTTGACTAATGTATTGAAGAACCCAGGCGTACCTTTATTCTTTGTCATACCCTATTTTATGATTAAATTCTATTTTGAAATAAAATTTTTGCTTGAAACCTATATCTACTGCTGTTTGCTTTCACTCATCAAGGGTGCTTTGATCAAAGATGCAGCTTTGGAGGGCTCGCTCAATGAAAATTTATACAATTTTACTACCGTCTATGGTCTGCTAGTAAATTGTATTCAAAGTTTAAAGATATGTTTTAGTACTCAAGTAAATAAGAACACATTGATTTTGTAAATCACACTTCTTACCCTTAGTGCCTTTTGATATGTATTATTGTTAATTTTCAGATACTGGTCTCCCTCTGTGTGTGCATAGCACATTTCATGTATTCAGTTTGTCTTGCTCTGGACGTGTTGCTAACTAATGTACATACGAATATTTTTATGTTATATTCATTTGTGGACTTCTAAAGTCCAAAAGTCGTTGTACCATATCATCAAATTATAGTATTTTTTCGTTTCTTTTAGGGTGTAAGTGCGATCTTCCTAGAGCCAGGCAACATAGGGCGAACGGTTATATTCACTACTGTGGTAATAATCTTAGCAAGAAATGGTCAAGGGGTCCATAACGAAGTTACAAGATTGCGCCAGACACTGGCTAAAATTCGATATCAGTCTTCAGCGGGTAAGTTTCTTAAATTTTGTTAGTACTTTAAATGGAAGTTACAACATATGCGAAGTTTGATCAGAATGTGCACATAGCTTTATAGTTGTTTTAGCTATCAGGTGCATGGCTTTTAACTCTTATAAATTTTTATTTAACTTTAAATTAGAACAAACGAAAATGATAAATTTGACCTTCCATGTGTTACGATTACAATTCTCAAATTTTTCGAGGTTCTTTCAAATCAAATCAAATCAAATCAAATCAAAAATATTTATTCAATTTAGGACACAATGTGCCACTTATGAACGTCAAATGTACAGTGAAAAATAAAATAAAAATAATTGTGACCTGAAGGGGCCGAATCATGTCTCCTTATCTTTTGGGCCCTACCAGCGCTTCGAGACAGAACACAGACAATTAGGCAAGTGCTGAGAAGAAACGCCGAAACAAACTCAGTCACCACTAGCTGCCGTAAAATCAAAATCATCAAAGGTAAGTACATCAGTCGGTGCAGGCTGGACAGACCACACATTCGTGTGGTTCAGGTAGTCTTGATCCTTATAATAGCCTTTAGACATTAGCGTGTTTTTAACGTGTTTC
Source organism: Pyrausta purpuralis (assembly GCA_963924145.1). NCBI lineage: Eukaryota > Metazoa > Arthropoda > Insecta > Lepidoptera > Crambidae > Pyrausta > Pyrausta purpuralis. The sequence continues at coordinate 22,414,598 of OZ001649.1, forward strand.
TTAAATTTATCAACCGGCAATTCGACAAGATTGTGTGGTATATTATTAAAGAATTTTATACAATTTCCCATGAACGAATTACTAGTTTTAACTAATCTGAAGTTAGGAACGACAAGCTTGTGTTTATTTCTTGTGTTTTATGAGTGAATGTCGCTCTTCTTCATGAAATAATCTAAATTTTTACGGACGTACATTATATTGTCAAAAATGTATTGAGAAGCCACAGTTAATATGTTGATTTTCTTAAAGACCTCTCTCAGGGAGTCAAGAGGACTAAGTTTATAAATAGCACGAATGGCTCTTTTCTGCAAAATAAATATGGTATCAATGTCTGCAGCAGAACCCCACAAGAGAAGACCGTAAGACATAATACTGTGGAAGTAACTAAAATACACAAGCCTCGCCGTTTCAACGTCAGTCAGATACCTTATTTTTCTAACTGCAAAGGCAGCCGAGCTTAGCCTCCTAGCTAGGGCTTCAATATGACGTCCCCACTGTAATTTTGAGTCAAGTGTAATGCCCAAAAATACAGTGGAGTCTATTAAAACTAGATTATTACCATTTAGTACAATATTTGGTGTAAGTTGCTTTACATTAGGCAAAGTGAATTTTACACATTTAGTTTGATTAGCATTCAGCAACAAGTTATTGGTGGTGAACCAATTCAATACGTTGGAGAGAGTATTGTTTACTTCGTCAAAATTTTCATCATGTCTTTTCATTTTAAAAATCAAAGAAGTATTATCAGCAAACAGAACTATCTCACAAAGATTTGTGGAATAAAATGGCAGGTCGTTTACATATATCAGGAAAATTAAAGGTCCCAATATTGAGCCCTGGGGGACCCCCATTTGAATAGGGGCTCCGGAAGACTTTACTCATGTTACTTATGCTAGGTGACACAGTGGTCAGTGTAATTCATTTCATTTATTTGTCAGTAAACATACTCACTTATAGTCACACAAAGCGTCAATATGCCAGTCACACAGTAAAAATGCTCAAACAAATATTACCTGAAATATAGAAAATCAAATAAAATACTTCAGGATTTCAATCATCAGACGAAACAACACGTCAACATTAAGATTCTCGTAAAATAACAACGTTCCTTTTAATTTTGAGGGTTTCCCTTAATGAGGCTAAGATCTCATCTTCAACTAGAAGGTATAACCTCTAGGTAGTCATTTTTTTTCAAATCGTCAATAAATAACTGTGATATGAGGAAACACAGCCACAAAAAATAAGAGAAAAAACATAGTAAAATTGATAACCTCCTCCTTTTTTGAAGTCGCTTAAAATACAGCTAAGAGTCAGACAGCATCATTAAAACTAATCAATTTCTTATATTTTCTTATATGTAAATTATAACTAATCATGTTTTAGATAAAGAATCATCAAGTCATCGGACCCTGAAGGATTTCCAGCGGCTGGTGACAGCCGAAGCGCTGAATGTGACGCTGTTGCCAATGTTGCCGGTTGGGATGCCCATTCTGCCACTAGTGACGTCACTGGCGGTCTACCACATCATTGCTATTCTTCAACTGCTGTATGATTCTTAAACGTAACCGTCAAACTTTTTTTTTCTCTATTTTTAAGGACACGACAAGATGCGGTCTAATAATATGCCAATTTTAAAGACGTTTGCCTATTCAATCCCATAATTGTTTTACGAGTTATATGTTACTGATAGATTTGTAGTCATATGATCTTGCACATTTGCATTAAAATATATGAAGAAAAAGGAAGTAGAAAGGAATTAAATTTAATTGTATTGGAAATATACACCTATACTGTGTCGCACATTATAATATTTGATAATTTTCAATATCTCACGACTAAACTATTACTGCCATACTATTATATACTATACTATTACTAGGTATTTACTGTTATTTATTATTATTAATCTTTACTTTAGTTTTTTGTTTGTTTGTTTGAACACGATAATCTCAGGAAGTACTCGGTCGATTTAAAAAATATATGTGTTGTATAGCTTATTTATAGAGAAAGTCTTTAGGTGTAACAACATCACGATACAACTTATGAGAGCAGAGCAACAATGAATAATGTTACAAAAAAGGAGAGAATATATTATTTTTGAGGGTTTCCGTTGCGTACGCAGCGTCAACCGTTTAAGATACACAAAAGTCATGTATGACTGGATTGTTACGCTTTGAAGAAAGTTCTACAATAAAGTCTGCGACAGCATATGTCTATATTATATGGTTTACTCACTACAAAAAAAAGTGCGTATAAATTTGTTTAAAATAATGTACTATTTTTAAAGTTGTTTAGATGATGGGTATCTATTCTTATCAAAATAAACGTATTTATCATAACGAGCATTTCATTTCGAACTAAATTGCTCTTTGCATCATTTCTTTCAATAAGTATCGGAGAAGCTATCTCAGTTCTATAATAACTCGGCATCGAAATAATGCTTGCAGCCTTAAAAACAACGCGCACTTTCGCTAACTCTAAAGTACGGTTTTCTTTGTTAGTCCGATAATATAAACAATCTTTACATAACTTTTATATAAAAATATCAGTGAATAAAATTAATCATCTATTTTATTAAAAAAATACCTCAGTATTTAACGATCTTATTTTCAAGTGAATCATTTCGTTAAAAAGGAATGTCTCGATAGTTTACAATATTCGACTAGCAAAGAGAAACGGACTTTGTATAGTTGCTGGCCTCTTATTAACATTGAAAATATGTGTTTTGCGTTGATATATTTTACGAAAAGTCTAAAATTTACGCGGGCGACGTCGCGGAGGACCGCTAGTTAATATTATAAAGCTGAAGAGTTTGTGTGTTTGAACGCGCTAATCTCAGGAACTACAAGACCGATTTGTCAAAATATGTTGGTGTTGGATAGCTTATTTTTAGGCTCTAAAACATTAGGCTGCGATAGGTGGGGATGGGGAGTAAACACAAAACGCGTGGACACAGTCTCTAGGGACTGCTGGTTATTTGATAAACAAAACAGAATTTAACTAAGAATTTACAAAAACGCAAAATTTGTATAAGGAGTAAAAGATAGAATTTCTAAAACAGACAGAGCGAATCTGAACATCATTTAAATATGAATGTAGGTATGGGTTAAACCATCTTTTGCTGTCTGTCTGACCTTCAGCTAAAACATTTTTTAGGATACCTTATATTTAGAATTCCCTCTTCAGAGCTAATCCGAGATGTAAATAAATCAAGCTCTCGGCTGCTTCAAAACAAATTTCCTCAAGGGAAAAACAACGGCTAATTCCAAACCAAAATATTTACGTTCCTAAATCAGCTACATCCCCATGATATTAGTAAAATATCTACATTAGAAAAACATTCCAAATATGACATTAACCATATAAAACCAAATGCGAAAATCATGGGTGCGATTGTGTAAATCAATCGTATTCATTTGACAGTTCAAAACGTATGGTATGATCTGTCAAACGAAGAAAGCGTTTGAAAGTTCATATCGTACGTTTTGAACTGTCAAATGAATACGATTGCTTTACACAATTCCACCTCTGGTCTGAAAAGATTTAAATTCCGCTTAAAAACATTTTACTTCAAAGGAAACTTTATACCCAGGTGCATTATAAATGTTTCATTAACCCTTTCTTGTATTTTTTTTTTCCGAAATCACGGTGCATGTTAGAACATCGTGCATTTAGTGTCGTACGCGTGCTGACGGCATAGCAAACTGCTAACGACACGACCAACGGCCGCTGTCACGGCGTGGACTGCACGTGACTCGTGGTCTGATGTGACACGAGAAACAAACCGAAATTTTAGTATGGATGCGACAAATATGCTTGTTTCACTTTTGCATACGGTTTCAATAGTTAAGATAAGATGAATGTCTTAGAATCATACCATTTGCGAGAAGGTAAATCCTTGTGCTGCGTGAATTTAGCTGTTTCGTACAACAGGTTCTATTTTCCGAATAGGAACGCTATATAATATATGTCATTCATACTAAAGATACTTGTTTTAAATGTTTCCTAAATCAACTTTGTGCTAAACAAGACAAAATGTATACCCGTAGTTATTAAAAACAATATCAAACCCACCTATGATGTTTCTATGCATCATTAGATAAATATATAAGTTTCAGTTCATTAATCAGCAATGAAAGGAGGTTTTTAATAAGTAGTCAGTAGTTAGTTACAAAAAATTAAGGCATATCCACATAATTGATAGAACTCATTTTAGTGGGACACTGATGTTAGCAAATCTGTCGCTGCCTACAAAGCTAAACGACGATATCGAAATAAGTAAAATTAGATTATCTTGTTTTATTTCGAAGAAGATTTTTTTATATTGTCTGAAGTCACAAATTCAATGATATGCACGTACGCGCTTTTGGCATGGCTTTTTTTCGTAATGATAAGCATTGCAGACAGTTTTTTGAAGGCGGAATATTTTTAAAAAAAAACTACTTCATGATTTTTAGTCATTTACCCATATCTCAAAAACTACAGGACCGAATTTGATAAAACTTAATTTGCACCCTAAGTTGAAATATACCTAATCGAACTTAAAATGAATCATCTCGCTATGACTTCTTGTTTTCTAGGAAAGAATCCACACTCACGAAATTTTGCATCAACATATCAAATATTATCAAATTCCAACAATATCACACTGAATTGAATGCCTTCTTTTTTAAAGTCAGTAAAAATATAAATGATTGTTGTTATATCGGCGTATTGCACGTCACTATGCTAAATAACAAATATGAGGAAGATGCATTGATTTATCCTTTGTCATCCCCGAACTCTTATGATCCTCAGAAACAGAGAGATCTAAAAAGTCAAAGAAATTTATCGTCCACAAACCGATATGGCATAGGAGAGCAAAAATCTGCGTGAACACAACCGAAGTGAGCCGGAGTTATTTGCATCCAAATGTACTGTATTCAACCACTAACAGATAATATACATATATAATAACATTCTCGATACAGGTGGGTAGGGCTGATGGAAGGGCTGTCTTTAGTATTTATTTGCAACAAAGTTCGAACTTACCAAAAGATTCTATAACATTATTGTCTTCCCATACTATTTAGTTATTTTGTCTGACAAGCTTTAGGTTTTTAAGTGTAAAGTACAGTGCGACAAGGATCTTATGACCGATAGATGACATTGACAGGGGGCGCTATCATTCAATCAGGGTAGCTAATGCAAAAAAAACTCCCTTGATTTAGGGAGTTCATAAAGCTGTTTAGAAAATTTAAAGTTTTGTACCCAACCATGGCAAAGTTAAAGAGAAGAGTCTTATTGAAACCAGTAATAACCATGATGGTACAGTATATCAAGTATGTTCCACCGATTTAAAACAATAAACAATTATATATGTGTATTAAAAAAATGCACTCCGGGAGTGCCGGCAGAAGTGAAAACTTGAATATCAACGTTGTGCATTTTTAATTTTTTGGAATAGTTAGGGAATCATTTTGAATGAATTGCTCTTATTATCAATATAAAAGTACTATCATTTTTGTGATAGAATACAATAATAATAATAATAATTATAATAATACTACAATAATAATAATAATAATAATGATAATAATTATAATAATAATAATAATATATTTTTATAGAATACAATATTTATTTATTGCGCTATCGTACACAAACATTACAATTTATATTATAATAAATTACATTAAAAAGTTTATCTCTCAGAAAAATCAACTTACATCCATAATTTCGCCAACCGTCTACGGTTTTTCGATCAGCCCACGTGTCCTGACGCGAGTTTCACATTTTTCCCCCATCCCACAAAAGTGCTCAATGCTCTTAAAGAAGTTTTCACTTCAAAAAATCGTTGAAATTTATAACTTCATTAAGGAGTTTAGCTTTACGGTATTTAAAAAGAATCATTTGAACCTGTAACTTCTGGCTCGGTTAGCCAAAAGCACATCCGCCAGTATACATTAGTGCCAAAGATACATAGAAAATAGGCATTATTTACAAACGTGAATGGTTTTCCGAATGTTTTTATAAAATATCATCTAAACGTATTTTCTTCCACACTGTTTCTATCAGGAGAAACAGGAGGTTTTTAATACCTACCACAGGCACCACTTACCCAAGTAGCTTCAGTTAGAATATTAGCTGAGAATTTGTATGAACTGCTTTTAGAAAAGTTGTTTCTGTGGTCAAAAATATGTTTTAAATATTTTTATAATATTATTTCATTTGACCGAGCAGTGAAGTTGCAAATAAATAGTTATACAGGTAAAGGTTTATATGTACAGACGTCATTATTTCCGATATCAAACCAACTCTATGGACTTCTACGTCAGTCTGATAGGTACCTTTATATTTTTTTTAATTACTTGAATCACATCCATGCATTTATAATTTTTTAAAAATCGATCGTAATACGAAATAGCGATAAGGAGTTAGTATGTCCTACTCACACATCAACATTTAGGTTTACTTATCTTTAGATATGTTAAATTTAGATATTTTTACTACTACTACTGAAGTCAGATTTGTTATGTAAAAAAAACAAGTACGATCAGCTGCCAACCCTGTTAGGGGCAGACAGGCCCAACGCCGCTCCCGCGGGAAAGATTTCCCTAATGCTGTTCGCAGAACTAACATAACATTTGAATATCTCATCATATCTCGATTTTTTATCTGTCGATTTCCTTCGCCCGCTGTGTAAGTTTAATCTTTTTATGCGAATATCTCGCGACTTGTTTCTTATTCATTCTAAACGGCTCGGGAGTTGGGAGGTTTCTATTTTAAAATAATAATAATGGTGATAGTCCCCCTAGCCCATTTCGACTACGGTGGTCAGTCACAACGACTAACTAACCGCGCGGGACATATTACAATGCACAAGTGTGTGCGCAAACACAGGTGCACTCTCTAATCCTGTCACTCTCATAGCCCGTTGGGACAGCAATCAGACCCGACCGGAGAGAGATCAGACGCAGGATCAACGGCTTTACGATCTTTTCTGAGGCACGGAGGTGAAACACCGCCAACTTCCAAACTCCGGGCAACCCTGAGAATTTCTGAACAGAACGCAGGTTCGTATTCTTGGCCCGACCCGAACCCGGGACCTCTGGCGCAGCCGTCGCTTTAAAGTGCGAACCTCTAACCGCTGCGCCATCGAAGCAATTTCAAAATAGATGTACAATGAAAGACAAATGATATGAAACATATGTTCTACTACTCAAACAAAAGGAACAAACATGAATAATTTGGTACGTATGTACACCGTCGAAACAATTTATAACACACTAGCGGTCCCCGCGACTTCGTCCGCGCGTTTTGAGTTTGCTCCCTCCCCTCCCGTCGCAGCGTGATTTTTTATATCTTAAAGCTTTTCTCAACAAATAAGCTATCTAACACAGAAATATTTTTTCAAATCGGTTCAGCAGTTCCTGAGATAAGCGCGTTCAGACCAACATCTCTTCAGCTTTATAATATAATTAGCTCAAGCGCACTTTGTACTTAAGCTGCGAACATTATTTTGGGGCGGAGTTATGTTAAAACTGTGATAGCTCCTAAGATATTTATTGGAATCAAATGATATACAGGGCAACTTTGTTCTAAATGAAACGCTCGTGATGATGAATGTATTTATTTTGATAATAATAAATACCTGTGTGTATAATACACCTCTAAAAGTGATGCATTATTTTTTTACAAATTTATTAACATAAAAAAGGTTGTAGTAAGTCAACCATAAAAGATAGACATATGCTGTCGCGGACTTTATTATAGAACTCTTAATGCTGAACAATCTTGTCATACATGATTTTTGTGTAACTTTAGCGGCTCTCAAAAGGAATATCTTTCTCCCGTTTTCGCAACATTTTTCATTGCTGCTGTGGTCTTGTGAGTCGTATCTTTATGTTATATAGCTTAAAGCCATCCTCGATAAATGGACTATCTAACATAAAAATAATTTTTCAAATCGGGCCAGTAGTTTCTGAGATTAGCGCGTTCAAACAAACAAACAAACAAACAAACTCGTCAGCTTTATAATATTAGTATAGATTAACTGCTTACCTATTCATAAAATCAACGCTATAAAAATAATTCAAAAATTGAACCACCTTCAAAAAGGTGACTAAAAAGGTTTAGGAGAAACAAATTCGGTGCATGATCTCAAGCTTAAGTACATCAATAGTCTACGCAGCTAATGCACCGACTCCAAATGAATTTGACTCTCCTAAACATAGAGTAAATGCGTTATTTTGAGCTTTTTAGTCAGTTTTTCGACAGCTGTCTATATATTTTTTCATGATTTTTAGTTATTACCCATATCTCAAAAACTATATGACCGATTTTGATGACATTAACACTGCACCCTAATTTGAAACTATATCTATATCTAAACTGAACGAAAAAAAAGAATCATCTGGCTATGGGTCCTCGTTCTCAAGAAATCCTGAGACAAGCATACAGATATTCTAACATACAAACTTACATAGGTACACTTACGAAATTTAGCGCACGTGTTTGGAAGCCCTATTAGATCAAGATCAACCTACTAAAATTATAACGATATCAGTTACATACACATTGAACTGATTACCTCCTTATTTTGAATTCGGTAAAAACATTAACATAATCAAAATAACAGAAACCTTCGCGATAACGTCGATAACACATAAACACAAGGGACTTTTTCATTAATGCTATATTTTTATTTTACAGCAATTTTCGGTGTTATCGCACAATATCTAGTATCGTTATTATACCTCAAATATGGGCCTTATATGATAACGTCAATAATACATATACATATACAAAAGGTATACAAGCAGTATCGGGTATGTGTAGAGTGGTTTAGAATGAGAAATGGAAATTTATTTCGGAAAGATAGTGTTATTCAAATGATGACCGTTATTCTGCTGGCAATCTTATAATTTGGAACGATGTTTAGGGATGACACGCTGAAACAGAGTCTTTCGATAAAGCTGCCATTCCTGCATCAGTTGGTAACTAATTGGATTACATTATAATATCGAAATTTTACATCTCGTATTTTAATATTGAACACAAAAAAATATATGACAACCTTGTTTTTTTTTGTTTTATTGAACAATTAAATACCCGACACTTTTTGTGGGCAACCTGTATAAGGGACTTCTTACTATTGCATAATCTTTATAGCAAATCAATTTTTGTTGTGTTCACAGAAGCAAGAGAACGATACTCTTATAAGCGATGCAATCACACCGAGGAAGCAATCTATCTTCCTTCCATTAGATAACTGAGACTTAATTAATTTACTAAAACACTTGTAGAGAATGGCCAAATGCTTTTAGCGCAATATAAGAACGTATAGAAAGCGCTATCACCTTGACAATACTCCATTGCAAAAGTTTAGACTTACTTGAGTATTGTCACGCGTTATTTACCTATTACTATAAACTAAACTGTAGGTACTTATAAATAACCTAAAACCTAAAGTGACAAAAGCTATTTCTGTCTTTATCTACATCAAAGAAACTGACATCAGCAGATGATTTGACGTTCAATAAATTTATTTGTTCAATTTTTATAGAGCTAGTTCGAGAGATTTTAGATAAAGGCCCTAAAATCTAAATCTTTTGGCTGACGGCAAAAATCAGAAATAACGCTGTCAACTTCAAAAATGCGGTTGTTAAATCTAGTGTAGCCGAATCTCCCCTTACTACAGCAGATTTACCCATTTTTCTTAATGTCTCCCTTATTGTTAATTATCGTTAGACTTTTTTGCCGAAAATGAAAAGATTATTTTTAAATAACGTAAAGTTACACAAAGTTATAACTTCCAGGTAAAGCTAAACTCCTTAAACGAAGTAATACTTTTCAGGCCCGATTTTACGAACGTCAGATAATGAATATTTTTCGAATATAATACGAAACGCCTAATTTGAAAACGACACCTTTTAGCCGGAAATCATTTATCGAGTAAATGTTATTTAAGAATCAGACGGATTTATATTTATTCATTCGGATAAGTCTTATCTGACATGCTTGCCATCATGCTTACACTGGTTTAAATAAATATCCTTCTCCTTTACTTTGCCATGGTTTCTGAACACCCTGAATCAAGGGAGATTTTTTACATCGGCTACACTGGCACAGCGCAGCGCCTCCCTGTCAATGTCATCTACTGGCCAGAAAAGATCCTTGTCGCTTTGTAACTTTGCGTACCGTCGCGGCGACTGAAGGGTTCTATACTGTATCAGGGGGGTGTCACTCCGAAGTTTAGGTACGTTCGAGCGACTCGATACGCCGAGCATAAATGAGCGCGGGGCTGCCGCTCGTGGACCGCGCCACGCGCTTGTGACTGTGTTTATTTTCTCAGCCTGTGGCTGACTTCGTTTCAACGAAATAACTATTAATAATTTGAGATATGTGTTCCTAATGATGACATTATTTATCAAAACAAATTTTGTAGGTAGGTATTCAACATTTCTTGTTCAAAGAAATAGGTTTGAGTTTAAGATACATACCCAGTTACTGACGTCAATCTAACTTAAAATAAACGGAAACAGGTCAATTAACTTACTTTAAATTTAGCATAATATTTATAAGTACCTACCAAATTACTTAAGTAATTTTGTGTTAGGATTTTACGTAGTCCAAAATCTAATAGTCCAAGAGCTACAGTTCATTATTTTACTTTAGCTATATAATATCACCCTTAATTTTTAGGTATTCCAATAAAATTAATTTCGATTTTGATAGCATTTATAAAGGTACGATACATAAGGTTCACATAAACAAAAGTCTCTTTTTGTAGTTAAGTACGGACAACAGAAAATTAAGGTTCACACTGGTATCTTATGCAGTTGACATTAGGGCTAGTTTGCAACAAAAGTGTGTGTAACCTTAGATGCTGGCGAATGTACTATATTTTTTTTAATAAAAAATCAATATAAAATTTTATATTTATTGAATTTATTTATAATATTTTTTTTTTTTAAATAATATAAATTTTAAAACGGCGGTGCGCCCGCGCTACATACTCACCGCCCTAAACGGGCTGAGGCCAAGGTATGATTTATGACCCAAACTGCATGGAGAAAATAATTTTACCCTTACTTTTTACCCTTATTACAACTGCATAAGATACCGCAGTGTTTACCTTGACGTGCTGTTGTCCATTTCTCCGAATTCAGTAATTTTGTACCAAATAATTAAATTAGACAGAGTAAACACTTATTTTAATATTAATCGAACGGTGACACTATCAATTACATACTTTCTCCGATAGAACACAGTCAAGAAATGTGATACGTCCTCTAGACTATTTATTTTATTTGAGTAGCGCGTGGTGTACTTACGCGTATATTCGTGCCATGCGCCGCTCTCAACCCTGACACATTCAAGGCCGCGAAACAGGGAAAGCGTTACGTGTTAGAAAGAGACAGGTATAATTAGGTAGATGAAACAACCTTGATTTAAAATCGTGCGAAGTGAATTGCACTTCATTGCGTTGCAGCGAAAGTTGTTTTTACTTTATCATTCTTAGCACAGTGATCCTTCTGTACGTAGTACTATTATATTTTCTGTGACTGTATTAAGTTCTGAGATAACTAAAAGTGCTGTACGCAGTGAATCTTCTGCCATCAGTTACATTGTGTTTTTAATCAGACAAAAGCCTGATAGTAATCTTCGCCTGTCCGATATACAAGATTGAACATTGCATTCCTTGTGCCTGGTTATTGCTTCCGAGAGTTTTGGTAACTTATTGTCCCTAATTGTTAATTAATACTGTTAATTATGGCATCTTTAATATAAGTTTTCTACATGAATGGTACTCGTGGTCAACAATTACAACGTAACAAGCCTATCTTCAGCTGAAGCTCTTTCTTCTCTCTTCCTTTCCCGCATTTTTTCATTTGGCAAAGAATAAACTCGCTAATAGCTGATTCAATTTTTCGACGCCTTAATAACCTGTTAATATACGGTCACAGTAGATGGGATAGAACCCCCAACTGCCCCTGCAGTCAGTAGGTATACATAAGAGCATTTTCCTGACGCAAAACAAGGTCTCCACAGCTGTAAAACAAAAATTACAAATTCAGGGAAGAAATGTCGTGTCTGTAACATATCTAGAAATTTACAATCATATTTTTGATATGAAAGAAAGTTGGAGTTGATCTACGAGTTTCTATCCCTGTTCGAATAAGATGAAGTTAATTTTATTGCTTTTGCCCTAGTATTGTGTGCCGTATTGTAAAGAAACGTTTACATTTGATTTAAGTTGAACAAAGCTTAACACTCTGTAAGCAAGATTTACGTCCGCTTTTAACAATGTTATCGCCAATCGGTATAGACCTACTTTAATTTATAACTTGTTCTTTTATAAATTTCTAGTAGGTACGAATTGTTTATTACGGCTAGTAGGTCGTCTGAAGGACATTTACTTCGTATTAAAATATATTATGGAGCACTTTAACCTATGTGTTATTTGATTTCGTGATGCCTGTTACCTACTTCAAATATTTTTTAAATACGGACAACAGCACGTCAAGGTACACACTGCGTTATCATATGAAATTGGAACCCTGATATGCCGGCGCTTGTAAATACTTTTACGAATATTTCGTTTTTTCATTGGATTCTTATGAATTCTGCTTCAGGCTGCGTTGGCGTTTAATTGTCACATGTAACACAAAATATGGATAGTACCCTGTAGTCAGATAGCCTTTACTTACAACCTTTTATAATCATGTATCCCGGGAAATCCGGTGCTCTTCGGATATTGTCCTGCGATGACGCAATAACCCGCGATCGACTATGAGCACTACAAGACCGTAATTTATAGCGGATATTAAAAAATGAAATTATATTAGCGAAGAAGACTGTTAACATCTCATACATAGCTTGGCTCCCAACGTTGGATAGAACAGTTTTGTTAAGGAATTCGGGAACAGAAACGTCATATTATTATCGCTTAATTTTATATAGGCAAGTTTAAAGTTGGCTTTTTTGCAATAGTCTGTTTAGGTATCATTTTAACTAAACATATAGTATTCGTGTTATACATACAAAAGTTTATTACAACCCTTACATTTAATAAAAATGCTTTTATACACAATACATATAAAGTATATCTTTAAATCATTTACCTAAGACAGCGGATCACACTTAGCAGAAACACCATGGAGGAATGGATAATCCGGCGGACACAACACTCGTGGGCGGCTTTCAGTTAGCTGAAAATGGTTTTGAATTCCAAAAAGCTGCCTCAGTCTCTTGAAATAAAGGTATTTGACCAGTGTGTTCTTCCAACCATGGCATACGCATGTGAGACCTGGCCATTGACCGTGAAATTAATCCGAAGACTATAGGTCACCCAGAGAGCAATGAGAATATCACTCAGAGGCAGATTACGCAACACCGCCATAAGAGAAAGCACCAAAGTTGTGGGGTGGGTTACCGCATAACAAAACTGAAGTGGGCGTGGGCGGGACATCTTTGTCGAAGAGGTGACAACAGATGGAGCAAATCAGTGTTAGAGTGGAGGGGAAGAGGAGCATTGATAGACCAGCCAGATGATCTGACGACATAAAGAACCAAGCCGGCATAACCTGGTTTCGGAAAACACAGGACAGAACGGCGTGGAGGAAGTTTAGAGAGGCATGGGACCATGCAGTGGGCAAGCACGTGCTGAAGAGGAAGAAGGAGATATCTTTAACTCGTATTTAATTAAACGTTTTATAAACGAGAAAAAGAACTTTTTATCAATATTATTTATTTTTTATTCACATTAGAAAACTGGGACTTTTTTGTTTGAACGCGCTAATCTCAGTACCAATTTAAAAAAAAAATTCGTGAAAATTGTGTCATAGCTGATTTATCAAGGAAGGCTTTAGAGGTAGGCTATAAAACATCAAAAACTTACCTATAGTCCGTTTTCTTTGCTAGTCTAAGAATGAAAACAATATTTTTATAACTTTTAAAATAATTTCAGTAAATTAAAAGCATTTTCTATTTGATTTGAAAAGATCTCAGTGCTATACGTTTAATTACATATGTAGTTGTTGAGTTTTGTGCTTATCTAATATAAAAAAGAATTATTTCGGAAAAAAGAATGTCAAGATTGTTTACAATATTTGACAAGCAAAAAGAAAAGTATTTCATATTACAATTGCATGTGATGGTAAAGTACATGTGCACCTCATCCTGTTGCGATACTTAAGGCCTGTGATTTGTCTAACAAAGGGTTAATATGGATTAGTATATGTGACGATATTGTCAAGAAAATATTTAAAAAAGAAGGTCACCCAAATAAAATTAATGATGTGATAATCATTAGATACTACTCGTATATTGAAGTCTCTAATACACTCAAAATAACGTTTAACTATTATACATTTCGTTACGCCACGGCGCCGTTTTATGGTTAATTAATACCTTTCTTATTCGGGGCCAAGACAAATCCACCAAAGTTAAATTATAAGAATCGGTCTACTTCTCTTGTGACTTACATGACTTTCTTTTATTTATATTAGATGCATTTACACAATGTAATACTACTATCATATTATAAGATCACCTCGTTTGAAGTGATAGTATTTATAAGGCCGATTCATTACAATAAATGAATCATTTTTTGTAGGAAAAGTTTGGGTTTTTATACGCTAGTTTTTGAGAAAAATTTAAATTTAGGCAATAATTTGATTACAAAAGCTTCTTCGACACCCAAAAAAGTGACGCATTCACCATTATGTTCTAAGGACAATAATCGAAGTTTGTCTCAGGTTAAGAAGAATATACATTATCAACAAACTGAAAATAAAATATGTATTATAAGCAGTAACAAGAAAAATAAAATACTTGACATAGCACAAAGCACATACCAGAAATCGAAAATCATACATTATCTAACTCCAAATGCTGGACTCAAGAAACTATTAGAAAACATAGAAACAAAAATAGATAGTTACACGCTTCAAGACTATTGTGTAATATTCATCGGAGAAGAAGACTTTGTGGCCACCAACAACTATTTTGAAATAATTACAGAGATAAGAAAGACATTGCTTAATATAACTAACACTAATATAATCCTTTGCCTCCCAACATATAAATGCAATAATTTTTCCACAATGTTTAACTTTAGACTAGAAAATTTTCTTAAAATCTTTTATATCTTGACATCCTTACATACAACTATGCTTATTTATTCAATTGTAACCGTGAATTGTCCTATGACCATGTTATGTTTAGCAGGAGAGGCTATGTGAAAATTTACGGTATGAGAAATATATTTTCAAATTTGACATATTTAATTAATGAAATTAATAATGACATTGACAACACCGATAAAAAAAATGCTAAAGATAAATCAGATTTTTTTCGACCATAATTATTTTGACTCCCGCTGACATAAATTTAATAATTTTAATATAATGCATCAAAATATTGCTGGCAAACTTAACAAATCTGATGCTCTCGCTGTGTGCTTAAGGGAACTTTCTGATAAAAATTTAAGCATCGATATTTATGTGTAACTGAACATTTTATAATTTCTGGGCATGAAAAATTCCTGAATGTACCAAATTTTACGTTAACTTCATAATAAATATAATCATAAGAAATAATCTAGAATGGAAACCAATAAATGAAGTAGATCACTTTTCGATCCTAGGTACATTTGAATGCTGCGCAACTGAGTTAACGAGCCATAATCTAGCCGTTATACGTATATATAGAACTCCCTATGCTAAAAATCTTAAAATATTTTTCAAAAACCTAAATAAATTGCTTCTACTTGTAAGCAAAAAGAAATACACCAACATAATACTAACTGGTGACTTTAACGTTGATATAATGAAAAACAATAGCGATGCACAAAAACTCGAGTACCTTCTCTTAAAATATGACTTACGAATTATAGAGCAATTGCTCTTATTTCAGTAATATCTAAAATAACTGAAAAGTATTTATATAATGAATTGAATAATTATCTGGAAAATAAAGGCATTCTTTGTAAGGAACAAAACGAATTCAGACAAAATAAAACAATTAATATGGCTATTTTCGACTTTTTAAAAAACATATTGCCGAATGTTGACAAGCGTAACCCAGTCAGTGCAGTGTTCTGCAATATGACGCAAGCATTTGACTATGTCAACCATGACATTCTATTAAAAAAGCTGCATGCTTATGGTGTTAGAGGAAACATCTTAGACCTAATAGGCTCATACATAAAAAACAGGAAACAGCTCACTTCAATTACTGGAATCGATCTACATAAAAAAGAAGAAACTGATTATTTATCTGAAGAACGCATAACCAAATATGTTGTACCACAGGGTAGTGTGCTGGGTCCTCTCCTTTTCCTCTTATATATAAATGATTTGCCGAAAGCTGTAGACCACCCAATGACTCTTTTTGCAGATGATAGCACCGTGACAATAGCTTGTAAGAAATATGTCAATTTTGAAAATGACATCAATAATTCCTTGACATCCATAATTCTATGGCTCGATAGTAACAATTTAAAAAATAAATTTAAGCAAAACTCAAATCATGACATTTAGCCAAAGGCAAACCAATATTCCTGACATTAACGTAGCTTATAATGACATCAATATATCTGCAATTGACAGCACGAGATTTTTAGGATTAATTATTGACCGAAAACTTGACTGGAAAGCTCATACATAGAAGCTTATTAAAACGATCAGCTCGTCCTCCTACGCTTTGTTTAGGCTTAGGCAGATGATTAACTCGAATGCTCTACTCACAGTTTACCACGGTCTGGTAGCGTCTAATCTTAGATACGGTGTTATCTTTTGGGGAAACTCAACTAATAAGATAAAAGTTTTTAAAAAACAAAAACAATGCATCAGGACTTTGTTTAATTTACAAAGAACGGACAGTTGCAAACCCTATTTTAATAAAATTGAAATTCTCACACTTCCGTCTAAATATATACTGGAGGTTTCTTTATTTATCAAATACAATCCACACCTATGTCAGCGGTTAGATCAGATTAAGCAATATGCGCTGACAAAGATCCACACATATTATAGAATACTGTAAAATTGTCTTTTTTGTTTACTGAAGAGGCTGAATTGCCAGGGTATTCCATGGTGGGACAAGCTAAACTCATTCTTATAGATCGTGGATCGACAAGTGCGCCATCATCAGTTAATTTTGTGTACAATCAGTCGGGTTCCATCATAAGATGATATATCTTATTTATGCGATGCTCAATTGTTTACAGGTTTCTTAATTATTAGTGACAGACAATAAACACCTAAGACTAGTCGCGATGCAGCGTCGAGATTATGAGACAAAACTGTTTTTTCTTTTGATGGCGCTGACTAATAATTTAGATTTTTTACAACTTAAAGTGGCAATCAAAATCAATATTTGACTACAGTTTAAGTTTCAAGTCTTAACGCATTTTATTAATTCTCTCGAAATCTATTTTATTGTGTTGTATTTCAATGTGTTTGTTTGCTTTTTTTATAATTTTAGTTACTATATTTGAATTTTGATATGGGTGTAATGCATGCAATATAGCATTTTCTATTTTATTTTAAGCTAAAAATTATTAAACGAAAAAAAACGCTTAATTTTTTTACAAGTACATACAAATTGTTTTGCTTTAAGTTCATGGACAACAACGTTGGAATTTATTTCCTCCGTTTTTAGGGTTCCGTAACCGAATGGCAAAAAGCGGAACCCTTATAGTTTCATCAAGTCTGTCTGTCTGTCTGTCTGTCCGTCCGTATGTCACAGCCATTTTATTCTGTAACTATAAGCATTACACAATTGAAATTTGGTAGGAAGATGTATCCAGTTACCCGCTAACCGATTCTCATACGAAAAATAAAAAATAATGACATTTAAGGGGGGGCTCCCATACATGAAACTATAACCAAAATTTTTTTTTTTAGTCAAACCTATGCGTCTATGGATAAGTCTTTTAAAATGACATACAGGTTTCTAAAACCATTTACTTTTAAAGTCTAACGTTTCATAGCTAGACGCTTCCAAAGTGGTAAAATGGGCGTCCCCCCCATCTAACTTCTAAGCCAAGCAAGTGTAAATTTTGAAAAAAATATATAATGTAGATCTTAACAAATACTTTCACATTAGATTAGAGATATAGCACATTTTCAACAACCGCAAACATAACTTTGTACTTCATACAAACACTATGAAAAACAAAGTTATATTTGCTGTCAACAAAATATTGTGGTATTTTACTAAGTAGAAGTAAGTGGATTCCCCAATTCAGTTAAAGTTGGCACGGAACCCTCAGTGCGCGAGTCCAACTCGCACTTGGAATTAAGGAATCCACTTACTTCCACTTGGTAAAATACCACAATATTTTGCTGACAGCAAATATAACTTTGTTTTTCATAGTGTTTGTATGAAGAACAAAATTATGATTGCGGTTGTTGAAAATATGCTATATCTCAAAAACCGTTCAATACAATTTTCGTTAAAAGTATTTGTTAAGATCTACATCATGTATTTAATTCAAAGTTTACACTCGCTTAGTTTAGAAGTTAGATGGGGAAACGCCTATTTTACCACTTTGGAAGCGTCTAGCTATGAAATGTTAGACTTTAAAAGAAAATGGATTTAGAAAACCTCCATGTCATTTCAAGAGACCTATGTATAGATTAAAAACAAATTTTTCGGGTTTAGTTTGATGTATGGGAGCCCCCCTTAAATTTCATTATTTTTTTATTTTTTGTATGAACATCATAAAGTGGTTAACAAGATACATCTTTCTACCAAATTTCAACAGTGTGATGCTTATAGTTACAGAATAAAGTGGCTGTGACATACGGACGGACAGACAGACTTGACGAAACTATAAAGGTTCCGTTTTTTTCCATTCCGCTACGGACCCCTAAAAACATCTTCAAATCTGTGAATTTCAAACTTGTCATAAAACGA
This sequence comes from Pyrausta purpuralis, assembly GCA_963924145.1. Lineage (NCBI taxonomy): Eukaryota > Metazoa > Arthropoda > Insecta > Lepidoptera > Crambidae > Pyrausta > Pyrausta purpuralis. The sequence goes on from OZ001649.1 coordinate 22,433,510, forward strand.
TCGTTTTCTAACCGTTATGAATGATTTTTATAAAATGCCTCACAAGTACAGTGTTTCCGTTTGAAAGTCAGCGTTTTTAGGTGCATTTTAAACTGACTTCCCTACGTGTGACTTTCGCACACAATCATACAAAAATATATGGAGAAATTTGTAAAAATATATTCTGTTAAGAATTTAATGTTAAATCTGAGCAAACTGGTACAAGCAACATGATCTCGAGTGAGACGCTGAGCGCGATGTAAACTTATTTTGCTGGATGTCAACAGATAGTCCAAGTAGATATTCAAAACTTTTTAGGTAATGCGTGAAGGACGAGGAAAAGAAAATAAACCGGCCAAGTGCGAATCGGACTAACGCACTGAGGGTTCCGTGCCAATTTTAACTAAATTAGGGAATCCACTTACTTTCACATAGCTAAAATACCGCAATAATTTGTTGACAGCAAAAATAACTTTGTTTTTCATAGTGTTTTTATGAAGAACAAAGTTATCTTTGCGGTTGTTGAAAATATGCTACATCTCAAAAAACTTCAAATTCCGTCCAAACCAATTTTCGTTGAAAGCATTTGTTAAGATCTACATCATATATTTTTTTTTCAAAATTTATAATCGCTTAGTTACGAAGTAAGACAGGCCCATTTCACCACTTTGGAAGCGTCTATTTATAAAACAAACTTAGACTTACAAAGAAAATTTTCGCAACCCCCATGTCATTTTAAATGACCTATCCATAGATACCCCACACGCATAAGTTTGACAAAAAAAATGGTTTTAGAGTCATGTCTCCCCTTAAATATCATTATTTTTATTTTTTGTATAAGAATCGTAAAATGGTTAACAGCATTCATCTTTCTAACGAATTTCAACAGTGTGATGCTTATAGTTTCAGAACAAAGTGGCTGTGACATACGGACGGACAGACAGACAGACTTGACGAAACTAAAAGGGTTCGTTTTTTGCCGATCATGTACGGAACCCTAAAAAATAGTACACTGTAAATACACACTTTAATCAATATTGGTTGAAGAAATTACTATTATGGGAGGTAACAAGGACGTGTGTATATGACTTAAGTGTATTAACAACTGCTAGGTACATTTTTTTTATTATTGAACGCTACAAGTACAAGGTACAACTTTACTATTTATGTCGACTGACATTATGAGCAATATACTAATTGACATCAAAAGACAAACACATTATTCAAATCATTTTAACTTAGTAAATATATATTAAAGTGGTCCCCCGCGACTGCTTCTGTGTGTCTGCGTGTTTTATAGACTAAAACTTTACTCCATAAGACTATGCATGCTATACGCTATGCAAAAGAAAAATATTTTTTCAAAGCAGTCCTGTAGTTCCTGAGCTCAGCGCGTTAAAACAAAAAATCTCTTTAGCTTTTTAATATTAAGCATAGCAGTAAATGTAATATTTCCTTTCCCCTAAATACTATGGTTCAACTGCAAAGACACGATAGTATAGTGGACAGTGAGCGAGAGCACGGCGGGCAGCAGGTACATGCCGACCGGCAGCGGCGGCAGCAGCGACACCGTCAGCGGCCGCACCGAAACCAGCCGGTGGAAGTCCCGCACACTCGACTGCCTTGACGCCTCAGGATCTACGACATACACCGGTGTTATCAATAAGTGATCGTCGATCCTTCACTATACGCCACTCTTCTATGCCATGAAGAGCATCACGGCAGCGGGATCGTGGAACCCGATACGTATTCGAATCATATTATCTCTGAACGAAAACTTTATGTAATTCTGATTTGATTCTAATTAGCATCAGGAGTGCAATTACAACAAAAAAGCTGTAATAAGTTTTTTTCTTTCGATCCAAAGAATTACGTAGCTACAATTGCATAGGTACTAAAAAGATTTGGATCCATTAATACCACCGCTTGGTTTTTTGTGGTAAGCCCTCAGATTCAGATGAGTGTCTAAACGACAGTTCAAACAGAGCGAGTCGCCAATCATTAGAGGTACATAATCAAACAGATACCAACCTGTGCAGTACGAAATGCAGATCTTGGACAAGTTTTGCTTTAATTTTAAAACCTCATTCGATACTTCCTGACCCGCTTTTCCAACAAATATAAAAGATACTCCGTAAATAAGTATGTAATAGATTAATTGCGGTCGTTTAAAAAAGTAAACCTCCCCCTGAAAATTAAAAGTGTCCTCAATTTAACTACGTATAGTCAAACCATAAATTAATCACTATTGTAGCAAGTTTTACCTTTAGTATGAGCCTGGTAAATGTTTGGTACATCAAAAACACAAAATGTGATGCTCCTATAAATAGCACGAACAGGAGCTGAAAAATAAAATAGCACGTAATAGAGCCAATGAACACACGTACGATGATAACACGATGATATTATTTCAGCAATACAACAACAGACACATTCATATTTTTACTAAAGAAACAGCGAAAGATTATTACTTGATGACCGAAACATTCCTTCAGTCTCCGACTAGACTCCAGTAACTGCCTGTAAACTGCAGCAAAACTAGTCAATATGTCTCCCAATGTATCCATGTCTGCTTCATTAAACTCGTCAACCACATAGTCATAAATATTCTCACAATAACTAAAATGGCAACGATAGAAGTGTATATTGTATTCAGTTTTAATAAACAAATTGTGTACCTTGAATGGCATTTTAAAATGTCATGAGAGTCAGATAAACTTTTTAGGAGCAGCTTGAACGGACTTCCTAATATTGGTGCTAGGATCAAGTTGAGTATACCGTATACCATATAAAGAACGTAAAAGAAAATCACGCTACAATAAATAAAGAGATTTTCCGAAAAATACACTTTCAATAAGTTCAAATTATCAATGCAAAGTGGTACTAATAAAATGATCTCGATTAAAACGATCAGTGTAATGCAAGCTTGTTTTTTCCTTGTCAAAAACAAATAGTCCCGGTGGATATTCAATGCTTTTTCAACGGCATTCAGCAGCTTTAACGCTTTCAAATTTTCCATCATGCGGTTAAGAGTTGAATATAAATATAATATAAAATATAAAATCTCCGATACTTTAAGGACGAAAGTGGACGAGGCAGTATTACTTCTAATTTCAATACATGTTTTAGATACCTGTTAATGTGATTAATGTTTTTGAAGTTTTTGACTCAGGAGGATTCCGTGGGGAAATACTGAGGACGGTGCATTGCGTTCTGGCAAAGATAAATTAACGAGTTTCAGTAAGCGCCGAAAGTTTCGAAAAGTCATTTTAAAATGACATTACAAAGGCTGAGCGCTGTAAAGGTCCATAAAAACACCACTGTTTCTTCTAGTGTGTTCTCAAATTTCTTTGCACTGTTATAAAAAATAATAAGCATTTTTTTATTCTACTGGTAATCACCAGCAATATGTGTGACAGAAAACTTTTACTGGTTTCTTCTGATCGCTTATTGCGCTCTTTATAACAGCAAGTGACAGGTAATTTGAGGTAATAAATAATTTCATATGACAGTAGTTCATCCATCTTACGCGCCTGTGTGCCCTCTAGCTAAAGTATAATCAAAAATACCGTACTATGGAGTTATACCTATTAGTTATATTTTTTTGTAATGTGACAGATGCTAATGTCACTTTGTAAAAGTATGTTGCCACGTTTATTTTACGAGTGATGTAAATTCGTTCGTTCGTACGAACGAATTTATTCTTTTATGCCCTTTAATATGATTAAATGGAACAAGTGTTATTGAATATCCGTTATTATTGGGCAGTCCATAAATATATCCATATAGTCCATATGTAGCCCATAAATCACATAAAGCAAAATAATATTTATGTTTTTAAAACGTCTTCTCTCTCGCCACTTATTTTTTTTTAAAATATTTACAGAGAGTGAAATGCGCAATATATTGGAATCAGAAAAGAGGGTGTAAAAAATTACGGGGAAATAATTAAATTCATTCGCTTTGCTGATGATATCGCAGCCATAGCAGAAAATAAGACAGAAATGGAAGAATTGTGAAAACTTGTGGAGGTGCACATCTGAAGTATAGCGCACTATGGGTGTGAAACGTAGACCTTGACCATGAAAGGGAGAGTCTGGAAGCGTTTGGGATGTGGCGCTGGAGGAGGATGGAGAGAATCAGCAGAACGGAGAAACAACCAATGATGAAGTTTTTAACATATGTAGTGTAGTACATAAGTATATTTTATTTGACTTTACTTAACAAGTGTAACCTAATTTTATAAAGATATTAAATCGCATTATTATCTCAATAAATGGGCAGTCTTTATTCAGAAGTCGTGGTTTCAATTGGTCTCCTAATACCTCCCGTACACATAGTAAAGGTAAAAAGGAAACTGATAGAAACAATTGAAAGTAGAAGAGGGAGAATGTTGGACGACAGTTTCATTAGAACGATAATAGAGGGAAGAATAGAAAGACCAAGAATAAGCTATATGCATTAAATGAAACAAAAGTTGAATGTTGCTTCGTATCAAGAGGGAAAAATAATGGCAGAAGGGCGTAAAGAATGGAAAAAGCTCCACCCCCAAAAGGCTAAGCTCTTAATTAGATGATTAGCACATTTCCCTAGTTCATGAATAACCACCAATATGTCGCCATGGCAATAATACCATGGCCTTAAAATAATAACAATACTTTTTGATACTGTTTCCATAAAATATCTGGAGCACCATGTCCTAATGCAAATTATTAACAATGCTATTTTGAAGATGACATAGCTAAAACATCAACACGAATGCATTAATTTACAGTAGTTTAGGTTTTTCATGCTAGCTTACAATATTATAAAATAGAGACAGGATGTAAGAAATAACTCGGTGTGTTGAAGAGTATTCTTATTTCTTAACAAAGTTACTAATCATATGATAATCAATGCAGTCAGTAAAATTACGCGGGACAATTCCACAATAATCAATCTATCTGACAGGTAGTGCTATCCATGAGTCCTAGTGTTGTCTACTATAGTAATGCCATAACCGATTATCCGTCTAACAATACCTACGTGTTAAAATTCTATCAAAGACGAGGTACACGACTTTTTAGGAAGTTAGAAACAGAGTCAGGAATAATTTTCCTGCTATGTCACACGTACAAACTCCTGAAACGAATGATCTTAAACCGGCTGACCAAATCTATTGACCCACAGCTAATACCGGACCAGGCTGGCTTTCGCCCAGGAAGGTCATATTGCAGCCAAGTACTTAATCCGCCTCCGCCTTGATAAGAGGGGCTTAAACTTACATTTTCTACTAAATTGTCTTTCCTTTTCCATAAAGAGTGCGAAGTGTGGCCACCCAAATGCATCAATGTATGGGAAACATTTGAAATGCTTATAACTTTTGATTGGCGGCATATAGAGCCGTCACTTACGATTTTTTGTAATTAGAGGCCGCGTCACATCAGATTAGATGAGTTTTCAGCTTCGTACAACACCTGGAAGTGGTAGAACTAGGTGGCTCAGACAGCCAGCATCCGGCTGTCTGAGCCAGCAGCTTTTTCTCAATTTCTCCAAAACGCGTGCGTCACGAAGGTTCAAATCTGGTCGAGAGCTGTCACTAACGTCGTCACATCAGTAAATCCTAAAAACATTTGTTCGAAACAAGTTGGCTCAGACGACCGGATATCAGGCTGTCTGAGCCACACGTTTATCACGATTTCTCAAAAAGTACTGGATTAAAATGGATGAAACTACTTCGGATGGGACGTAAGGGAGCTTAACCAAAACCTAAAGCTCCAAGCCAACCTCACCTTCACGTGGTGCGTCCTGTTTATACAGACGAGGCTCTGGCGACCGACCGATGGCGGTATAACCATCCAATATTAGGCGTAGCTAAATGTTGGACTGTGACGGGCAGCAGCGTCACAGCTGCAAGGGGCTGCGTCTCTGCGCTCGCCAACCCGCCTGCCAAGCGTGGCGAGTATTGGCAAAATCCCCTCAATGTTAGTACACCAGAAAACCAGGCCCCCAGTCTCCGGCAGCCCCGCTATTCCTGACTTTGGTAGCGGTCATGGTAACGGCGGGGCAGGGGGTGCTAAGAATCCCCGGAGGCGGTCGCGCTGCCACCCCCGACGACAACTGGCCCTGGTAACTTATAACGCGTGCACACTGAGGACAGACGAGAAGTTGCACGAGCTGGAGGAAGAAATGAGCAGGTTAAACTGGGACATAATGGGTTTATCAGAAGTCCGTAGAGAGGGCGAGGACACGATAACTCTTCAGTCCGGCAACCTGCTCTTCTACCGGGAGGGTGACCAAAAGTCCCAAGGCGGTGTCGGGTTTCTCGTTCACAAGTCCCTCGTCAACAATATCGTGACCATTGAGAGTGTGTCGAGCAGGGTGATATACCTTATACTCAGAATATCTGAGAGGTATTCGCTGAAGGTCATACAGGTATATGCACCGACCTCGAAACACCCGGATGAAGAGGTGGAGGAAATGTATGAGGACGTAAGTAGAGCCATACATACTTCCAAAACCTATTTTACTGTTGTAATGGGGGACTTCAACGCAAAACTGGGCAAGCGAGGCGAGAATGAGTTGAAGGTGGGACCCTTTGGATACGGGCAAAGGAACGCCAGGGGACAGAGGCTGGCCGACTTTCTGGAGAAGGAGGGACTCTTTGCGATGAACTCTTTCTTCCAGAAGCCGCCTCAAAGGAAGTGGACCTGGTTGAGTCCCAATGGCTTCACGAGAAACGAGATTGACTTCATCATGACTTCCAAGAGACGGTTATTCAATGATGTCTCCGTGATCAACAGGGTGAAAACCGGTAGCGATCACCGAATGGTTCGAGGCATATTGAATATAAATGTCAAATTGGAAAGATCCCGCCTGATGAAGTCCACGCTCCGACCTACTCGTGCCCATATCCAAAATCCCGAGAGCTTTCAACTCGAGTTGTCCAACCGCTTTGATTGCCTAGAAAATTGCATTACAGTGGACGAAATTAACAACGGGTTTGTGGAAACTGTTCAAACGGTGGGGTCTAAGTATTTTAGGCCTGGCCGTAAAAATAGACCTCAAAAACTGTCGGTCCACACTCTCGACCTTATGGCAAAACGTCGATCTATGGCACTGCAGACCTCCGTTAATGCTGAAAACTACAGGCAGCTCAATAAACAAATATGGAAGTCCCTGCGACACGACATCCGTTGCTTTAACACTAATAGTGTTAAAGAAACGATAGAGCGGAACGAAGGCTCCAAAGTGTTTGCAAGGAACATGTCTATTGGGCAAAGCCTGTTGACGAAGCTTAAGACGGAGGACGGCAGTGTAGCGTCGACGAAAGCAGAGGTTTTGAGGGAGATCGAAAGGTTCTATGGGCAGTTATACACCTCAGTTGCCAAACCCGTTGATAGCTCGGTCAGAGACCCACGAGCTATCCTGACCCGACACTACACCGAAGACATCCCGGACATCAGCCTTTACGAGATTAGGATGGCCCTTAAACAGCTCAAAAACAACAAGGCACCTGGCGAGGACGGAATCACAGCAGAGCTCCTGAAGGCAGGTGGAACACCGGTACTTAAAGTCCTTCAGAGACTTTTTAATTCCGTGCTGCTAGAGGGCATCACGCCCGAGGCGTGGAACAGGAGTGCGGTGGTGTTGTTCTACAAAAAAGGAGACAAAACCTTATTGAAGAACTACAGACCCATCTCACTCCTGAGCCATGTCTACAAGCTGTTTTCAAGGGTCATCACGAATCGTCTCGCACGTAGGTTTGATGACTTCCAGCCTCCCGAACAAGCCGGTTTCCGAAAAGGCTATAGTACCATAGACCACATCCATACGCTTAGGCAAATTATACAGAAGTCAGAGGAGTATAATATGCCTCTATGCTTAGCGTTTGTGGACTATGAAAAGGCCTTTGATTCGATCGAAACTTGGGCGGTGCTTCAGTCTCTGCAGCGGTGCCACATTGACTATAGGTATATAGAGGTATTAAAGTGCCTTTACAATAACGCCACCATGTCGGTCCGAGTACAGGAGCAGAATACGAGGGCAATTCCACTGCGGAGAGGTGTGAGACAGGGAGATGTTATATCTCCGAAACTGTTCACAGCGGCATTGGAAGACGCCTTCAAACTTCTGGAATGGGAAGGAATCGGCATCAATGTCAATGGCGAATACATCACACACCTCCGATTTGCCGATGATATAGTCGTTGTGGCAAAGACGCTGGACGATCTTGGCACTATGCTCGAAGACCTTGACCGAGTCTCCCAACAAGTGGGTCTTAAAATGAACATGGAGAAGACGAAAATTATGTCAAGTTCCCTTGTTGTACCCACTCCAGTATCCATTGGGAACTCAACTCTCGAAGTTGTCGACGAGTACGTCTACCTGGGACAAGTGATCCAATTGGGTAGGTCCAACTTTGAGAAAGAGGTCAATCGACGAATCCAACTCGGCTGGGCAGCGTTTGGGAAACTGCGCAAGAGCGTCTTCTCGTCTCAATTACCTCAGTGTCTGAAGACGAAAGTCTTCAACCAGTGTGTGTTACCAGTGATGACATACGGATCCGAAACATGGTCTCTAACTATGGGCCTTATAAAGAAGCTCAAAGTTACGCAACGAGCGATGGAGAGGGCTATGCTGGGTGTCTCTCTACGTGATCGAATCAGAAATGAGGAGATACGTAGAAGAACTAAGGTAACGGACATAGCCTTGAGAATCAGTAAGCTCAAGTGGCAATGGGCAGGGCACATAGCGCGAAGAACTGATGGCCGTTGGGGCAGGAAAGTTCTAGATTGGAGACCCTTTGACCAAAGACGCAGCGTAGGACGTCCACCAACAAGATGGACGGACGACCTCATAAAGATTGCAGGATCAAACTGGATGCAGACCGCTAGTAATCGGTCGCTGTGGAAAGCCGTGGGGGAGGCCTATGTTCAGCAGTGGACGTCCTTTGGCTGATAATGATGATGATGATGACTTCGGATGACCGTCACTTACGCGTCACATCACATTTTAGAAGAAACAGCGCCCTGAAACCCTCTTATAGTTGAGATCTGGAAAGTCAGAAAATGCGAAATTCTGGCTGTCTGAGCCTAGTTTTTTTGATTTTCCAAGAAAACTATTGCGTCACAAACGATGAAACCTGGATATATCAGCGTCACTAACGATTCGTTATCAGCCTAGATATGCTAGATCTCTCTAGAAGCCTGGCTCAGACAGCCGGATGTACACGCCTGGCACTGTGCTATTCGGCCGGCGAATACGCTTGTCCTGTTTGGGCGCGCTCAGCACACGCGAAGGATGTTGATGTCGCCCTCAATGAAACCTGCAGGGTGATTACGGGAACGCTAAAACCTACGCCTTTAAACGTCCTCTACTCCGTAGCTAGAATAGCTCCCCCGAGTGTTCGGCGCCAGGTTGCATGCTCAACTGAAAAGCTCAAGCAAGAAGAAGATAGCAGGCACCCGTTGTATGGACATACACCTTCACCACCACGTGTAAAGAGTCGCCGCAGCTTTATGCGCAACACCGAGCCACTTAGCGTGGATCCACCTAAGGCCAGAGAACAGCTGTGGTCAGATAAATTCGCCCCCAATAACCCATACATCCCCATAGCTGAGAAGCTGCCGCCGGGTCACAATCTTCCCTGGACCTTTTGGAAGGCGTTAAACAGACTTCGTTCAGGTGTAGGCAGGTGCAATGAACTCAGGAAAAGGTGGGGGTTCACTGAGGACGACACGTGCGAGTGTGGCGCCATACAATCTATGCCACACTTAATGTCGTGCCCAACCTCTCCTGCCACCTGCACGCAAGAGGACCTTTTCAGCGCCAACCAGAGGGCCATTGATGTTGCCGCTGTTTGGGCGCAGAGGGTTTGATTACCATTGATTCGAGAAGAAGAAGAAGAAGGAATAATGAAAAATCAATTATTGATAAAAAAACATTGGTGGTATTATAATTGCACTTGTAACTTCGATAATGCCTACACTATTGCTTCATAGAGTAAATTAAATAAGAAAATTATTTGATTCAAGGCGTAATAAGCATTGTTGAGTAAATGAATGACATTATTGAAATTCGTTCTTCTGGACACATTATATTTATTTTCGTCAAAAAGTGGTAACACTATAAACGTCAAATAAATTATCAGGATCATTGATTATACTTTACCCAATGGTTTTAAAAAATATTATTCAAAACAATTTATTTTAGATAAATTAGATCCAGTAGTGTTAGTAATAGATTTCTTAGTTCTAATATTAGTAAAAAATGCGATTTGGTTATAAATAATTAAATAATCCTCCAATTCAATTTATAAATTAATCAATTTGCATAATAAATTTGTTTCGACTTTGAATGAATAAGGGCAGTGATCCAGTGCTTCATTAATGCACTATCCTATCTCCGAAACCGAACCGAACTTTTTTAGATGAAGCATATCTTTATTCGCATTAAAGTATGAAAACAGCCTACGTGAGCGTCGGCAAACATGCTAGTCAAGAAACAATGTAAGGTTCGATATGCATTTTGTAACGAGACACGGCGAATCGGTTCACATTAATTAACCGAATTCACTTTGAGCTGGTGTACTTGGTGACCGCCTTGGTGCCTTCACTCACGGCGTGCTTCGCGAGTTCACCGGGCAGCAGGAGCCTGACGGAGGTCTGCACCTCCCTCGATGTGATGGTGGACCGCCTAGACGCGCTGCATAATCTCAACTACTATTATTGTAAAGGACGCGCAGAGCCTTGTAAGTTTTTTGCGTGTAGCTTACCCACAGGCCATTTGAGTAAAAAGATTGGCTATTGGTATGATTTAAGTAAGGCTATTATGACCTTACATGAGCAAAACGAAAACCGACGGGCAAGCATATTACCGCGTACTGCAAACGATCTGCGCTCCCTCCCTGTCACAATCATCTTTGAGGTCGGCGGTGAGTACATAACCCAAGTCGAATGGGAAGCATATGCTTATGGCATACTGCGTGCTATTACACCTCAGATACGTAAGTAATAGGGCTGACGTCTCTTAGGGATGTTCTACTGTGTCAGCATTTAGGCTAGCAAGCGTTAGGTCCTAGGTAAGACTGGCAGTCTTGTTCCAACCTCCACACAAGACACACGCTCCTAAATTAATTGAATTATTTTCTGCCCATTAGTGAAATAAACTGTGTTTTCCTAAAATAATCTTTTTTTAAAACCTCTACGAAATCTCCCGTGTATCAGTGCGTAACGAACACCACGACATCGCTTTTCTTACAGTAAAGTAGTATAAGTCCGTGATCTCTAGCGTACGCAAGAGTGTCTTCTCATCTCAATTACCTCAGACAGCCACTGTGTATGCATGGTATGCCATCAAAGCTGTTTGGAGATCAGATAATTTTGTCAGATGATAAGGCGCGTACACAAAATGTATCCTCTGACAGACAGCATCAACATGGCTCAACCAAGTGAATTCGGAATCAACAACGACACCTAAAAAAGTGGCTGATGTGGTCATGGCAGTTTGAACTTCACAATGCTTAACCGTTAATTTTGAGGTTTCCCGTTTCTGTTGTAGAATCGTCCATATTTTGATTTATTTATATTAATTTTCAAATGATTTTCTTTAAGGCAATTTGTAATATTTTCATTTTAATTTCATTGTTTATTTTGTTATTGTAGTCTATTTTAGGTTTTTTTTGTATTGTCAGAGAAATATTATCAGCAAAAGGCGTGACTGGATATTGCGTACATTTTGGGAGGTCATTTATATAAACAATGAAGAGTAGTGGTCACAATATACTACCTTTCGGAGCAACTAAGTTATTTTGTCTATTTTGTGAATTACATTTTACGCTAGGTGACTCATCATCTAGCTTCGGTATTTCCACAAGTTGGGTTGTATTGCTGAGATAGCTTTAAACCCAATAATGAGCTGGTCCACGCACACCATAACATTCAAATGTCACATGTTTTTTGGTTGACTAAGTCAAAAGCCTTACTCATGTCAAAAAGAACAGCAAAAGTGGGAACTCTCTGGTCCATGTAAGTTTATATTTTATTTATAAGAGAGTAGCAGGCCAGCGCTGTTTACCTTCCCTTGTCTTATGCTATATATGATCGGATTCATATTAGATTCTTAACACACAAGCTAAAGAAAGTACAAATGACAGACTGTTATCTCTCTACGAACCAACCCAATCGCCATTGAGGTTCTACTCTACAAAATGACCTTGTTTCGTGGTGCTACCTCGAATATTATTGGAATACTGTATTTTGGAGTTTCGTTGCATCGCATTAAGTTGTATGTACAAAGGTCAGAAAAAAAACCCAACGTAGTTGCGATTTAGAATGATAGTAACGAACGTGAGAATAAATAAATTTTATAACAATAAAAAAAGTGAACATACAATAGTAATGAATTAAAAATCGTTGCTCATCTGCAAGCAAACGATGATGTAGCTGATGGTAAGCGAGAGCACGGCGGGCAGCAGGTACATGCCGACCGGCAGCGGCGACAGCAGTGACACCGTCAGCGGCTGCACCGAGACCACCCGGTGGAAGTCCTTCAGCCCATGCTGGAGACCAGGATCTGAACCTGCAACATATGTGTTTATACAAGGAGTTTTTTATTTTATTTCCATTCGTTCAAGTAACGCCCTTGGCCGTATCCGACCACGACGGCCAATCTTTAAGCCACCGATGCTGGACATATTTTTATGTTTATGTGTGTGCGCAATAAATAAATAAATATCCTTTGGACATTCCCACACACGCCATCTAGTCCCAAAGTAAGCTACTCAAAGCTTGTGTTATGGGTGCCAGACAACGGATATAATAGGTACTTAAATACTTTTTGTTTGTAAATACATACATGATATACATAGAAAACACCCAGACCAATACAAACAGACATGTACATGCACATAAATGTTTGTATTGTGCGGGGATCGAACCCACAACCCGCTGCGTATTAGGCGATTTCTCAACCGAATCGAAAAGGGCACTCTTTGTTCCTTCACTGTTATAATAATTTTCTGTGTGATTGAGGAAAGTGAAAACTGTCGTGATGCTACCAAGCCAAGACCGTTCGTTTGGTTCAGTTTTCTGTTAGTTACAAGTTAGACTGTTCAGCGTAGCCACATTGGCGTTTCGTTGCATCATGTCCGTTACACGTAACGCAACACTTGGCATGCCGTCCTACAGATTTGTATGTAATACGACGGAGCTGGACCGCTCCAACGTTGTAGCGTCGACGCAAGGCAACGCCAATGTAGCTACACTCTTACGAGTTGATGGTATGCGTAAGTATTCAATTCATTCATTTCAATAAACATAAAGAAATAACTAACCTGATGATACGGATTTACAGTATGCTCTCGACAGAACCAATTTGAGGTTTAATGCTTCGGTTTGAATGCCTTGCCCACTCATGAAAATCACCAAGTATACCGCGCTGTACGTAAGTAGATTCAAAAATGAATTTAACTCACTCGATACGGATAATAATTCCTAAAATCGTAAAGTTAAGATTAGGATTTTTCACCTTGTGTGAACAAGTAGGTAAACCAAAATGTTTTTAACTCATTTGACTTGAAAATATAGATATATAGTTAGATACTTACATTTTTAATAACTTTATTCAAAAAGTAGTATACTAAAAATATGAAATGACATGTGGCCACAAAAAGCGCAAAAAGAATCTGAAAAGAAGATCTGTATTAGAAATAAGGAAACACTATAATTATTATTTTGTTTTTATAGTGTTTTGTCACTATACAAACTTAATAATATAAATAGCAAATTGCACTTGTAAAAAGCAACTATGGCTGTTGTGACAGACGAGGAATCGAACCCAGTGTCTTACGCAATCCGGGCGCGTATGCCTATACCACTCGGCCACCGTCACATTAGTAAGCCTGTTGAATTTTGCAAGCGCTTTCTTTAACGCGTAGGCTGCGTGGCGTCATCAATGTTGCGAGATTGCTCTCACAATATCCGAAGGAAAAATTTTTACAAATATTTAACAATCGGTTAAGATGAACGAAGCCAATTTATAATTATTATTTTGTTTTTATAGTGTTTTGTCACTATACAAACTTAATAATATAAATAGCAAATTGCACTTATAAAAAGCAACTATGGCTGTTGTGACAGACGAGGAATTGAACCCCGTGTCTTACGCAATCCGGGCGTATGCCTATACCACTCGGCCACCGTCACATTAGTGAGCCTGTTGAATTTTGCAAGCGCTTTCTTTAACGCGTAGGCTGCGTGGCGTTATCAATATTGCGAGATTGCTCTCACAATATCCGAAAGAAATATTTTTACAAATATTTAACAATCGGTTAAGATGAACGAAGCCAATTTATAATTATTATTTTGTTTTTATAGTGTTTTGTCACTATACAAACTTAATAATATAAATAGCAAATTGCACTTGTAAAAAGCAACTATGGCTGTTGTGACAGACGAGGAATCGAACCCCGTGTCTTACGCAATCCGGGCGTATGCCTATACCACTCGGCCACCGTCACATTAGTAAGCCTGTTGAATTTTGCAAGCGCTTTCTTTAACGCGTAGGTTGCGTGGCGTCATCAATGTTGCGAGATTGCTCTCACAATATCCGAAGGAAATATTTTTACAAATATTGAACAATCGGTTAAGATGAACGAAGCCAATTTATAATTATTATTTTGTTTTTATAGTGTTTTGTCACTATACAAACTTAATAATATAAATAGCAAATTCACGTCTCATAAATATCAATCAAAATATGGCTGTTGTGACAGACGTGATCGTCTGTCACAAAAGCCATAGTTGCTTTTTATAAGTGCAATTTGTTATTTATAAGTAAACACTATTCTAGATAGTTGATACCTATAGATGAACACAGTTAAAAAAAACACAACGCGGCATGGGATTTTTGCGTTTAGACTATAAACTTCTGTGTGTGGGCACTGAGATCGTTAGAAATGAAATATCTTCACTGGAATATTCTGAATACGACTTCAGTGAGTTCTGTGTTTCGATATTTACTAACTTGCAGCCAAAAACACTTGTTCAGAAGACGACAGGACGTGATCAGCTCGCTGTAGGTGGTCCTAAATACATTTAAATTCTGTGCGATTGTGCCTTTGTTTTCAGTGTCTTTCACTAACTCAATAACAGCAACCAGCGTGTTCTTTATTATAGCAACTATAGAGTAGTACATTGTAATGCCTAGTACATAGCGAGTCTCGCACCAAAATTCATTGAATAAATATATAACATACAAAAATATATATGGCTTCTTCGCACTGTCGGCGTAGGCTGAGCTCATCGCCTGCTCGAAGAAAAATAATCTAGAAGCTGTCACACAAATTAAAGCTATGTAGACTCTAATTCTAGAATTCGATAAGAACTTTTCGTATTGTGGATGACATTTTGCAATTTTGTGGGAGTATGACAAACTAGTGATAAGCGATCTAAACTCTTTTCCAAACTTTGGAGCATAGTACACCACACTTAAAATGCTTTGAATATAATATAAAGTAGTGAAAACCAGAGTCATATAAATGATAATAATGTAATCTGGATAGAGAGCGGCATTTCTCCTGACTAAAGATAAATTATAATTTAAAACGATAGGAAAACTAATTAATTCGAGGCAAATCAAGAACGCTGTTAAAACACGCTTTCTTTTTGTCAAATATAAAAAGTCGCGATGAATGTTCATATTTTTTTCTACTCTACACAAGAACTTTAGCACTTGAAAGTGTTCCATTGCGTTTCGGCTCGCTTAATTCAATACCGTTTTGTATACAAACGTGCTGACTGTTTTCAATCAGATTAAAAAATTAACGTGCTGCTTATCTTAGTAACAAATTGAATTAGTATAAGTTAGTTGATTAATTTGATAAACATATGCTTAGTAATGCCTATTTTCATAAGTACTTATTAGGTGAGTGATCAAGTAGTTAAATGCAAATTTAAATAGGTATCGTGGCAAGCAAGATCTATGACGTAATTTGAACCTTATGGATGATTCTCGCTACAACGTGCCGAGGCTGGACCGTGCCGGAGCCGGGAAACATTCCCATTGACATTTCAACGCCGTGCGCCATCTGGGCTCGGGCGAAGCACGTTGAGTTATGAATCACTTCATGAAAAATGTATACAATAATGTTTGACCGTGCCCCGGCCAAAGCCTGGCCCGGCGCCGGCACAGTGCAGCGTGAATCAGCCTTAACTCGTACTTTCCAAAATAATAAAATTATAGTTAATTGGACTACTCGAATCAAGAATTTCTTCAATAGAAAAATACAATACAACAAGGTTTTTTTCTCATATTTTATTAGGTTTTATAAGTTGACATATTATCGTACACAAGCTTCTTCTGCGCACGTGTTTTTTTTACCAGAACAACGATTTAAACTTCGCAAATATCGTGGTTCATCTGCAAGGAGACGATGATGTAGTTGGTGGTGAAGGAGAGCACGGCAGGCAGCATGTACATCCCGACTGGCACCGCGGGCAGCAGCGCCACCAAGAGTGGCTCCACGGAGACCAGCCGGTGGAAGTCCTTCAGCCTTTTTTGAACCGGCAGTTCCGCAAAATCTGAGGTCATTATACCCAACAAAAAAAGTGAACTACGTCATATACCTATAATAACAGTCTTTTTTAACACTTTCAGAACTGTAAAAAAATTCCTACAGCCGGAATTCACTACACCAGCCATACTCAAAGTGTGTTTCACGGAATCGTTAGAATTTTGACAAAAAATCAAAATATACCTTTAACAAAACTCTATGAACGACAATTCTGACGCGGCGTATCATTTAACCTATTATACTTTCATTTTTACTCGACTACGGCAAAGCAAAAGGAAGGCATTAAATAATAGTTTTAAAAAATCATAACCAGATTTTTTAAAACTATTGTTTAATGTAGGTTTCCATCAAGTATATCGCTTTCCAAAAAGGTTCCGTCACCAAAAAGATTGAGGTGCTCGTAGCGCAGTTGTAGCAGCGCTTTGGTAGTGATACCGAAGAGAAGCAACCTACGGAGCGGACGTGTTTGGATGGGTGACCATTCCAACCATAATATAAGTGACGTATATCACGAGCATCTCCGTACTTCGAAAGGCACGTTAAGCCGTTAGCTTATATCGGTTGATATTAGTCGTTAGTCCTAGTCAGAGCCCTTATAGGCGGCTTGATAACATCTGACAGCAGGGATAGTCGGTTGCCTTACAAACAACCCTCCACCAACCCGCACTGAGCCCGCGCTCATAATTGAGGTAAGGCATTTGCCCAGCTATGGGATGCACGATGAACTTTACCAAAATTTGGGAGATACGTCTCTCTCCCAAATTTTGATAAAGTTAGCATCCCACTGGAAAAATGGGCGTCCCTCTCCCCCTCTAACCTTTAAATAAAGGAAAATGTACATTTAAAAATAAAACATGATGTACATTTTTATAAAAACTCTCAACGAAAATTGGTTTAAGATCGAGCTAGTGTTTTTTTAAATTTTCTACAACAAAAAGCATTTTCAAAATCCGCAAACATAACTTTTTCTGTATACAAATACTATAAAAAACAAAATTATGTTTGTCAACAAAATATTGTTGTATTTTGGTTTATTGGAAGTAAGTGGATCGCTAATTCAGGTAAAGTTGGCACGAAACCCTCAGTGGGCGAGTCCGACTCGCACTAAGCCGGGGTCTTTTTTTAATAAACTTTGAAAATTTTTGGTTTACTGTAATTTTTTTCGTATTTTTCGGGCACTGAAAGTGTTTACAGCTTCACAATTGATTCAATTTCACCACTAATTTTACCAGTGGAGGCTTTTTCACGCTCACCATGGGTAAAGTCAATGGAGCGATGTTAGTAAATGAATCAAGAATTATAAATGTAAAAGTTTATATAACCATACAGCAAGCAAATTTTATCAGCTTAAAAATGAGTTATCATTCGTGCGTTTGGGCTTCATACATTGAAACCAAAATGATTTCGAATAAGCACCTAAAGTTTTAGAAGTAAATTTATAAAATGCCTCTCACTCTGTGGGGTTAGGATGCGACTCTCCTTTGCCTAATATTTTACAGATAAAATATGCTGTAGATTACGTGGGTGAAGTATCGGAGGTCCGATCCAAATCCCACTGCATACAAACCTGTGGGGTATTTGTAGAGCATCTGTGCCAAAACCACTTTGAGGTTGAGGACTTCGTTGCGAACCCTCTGACCGCTCATTGAAATGACCATGAACAAACCACAGTATGTGATTAGGTTCAGACATAAGTTGTAGTCAAAGACGTTAAACATTTTCTGAAAATTTTAGTAGGTGCATAATATGATATCAACTGATCTTAGCTCGCTTTAGATTAAGTTCAAAAATAAACTACGCATTACCAGTTTTAAAATCAAATTCAGATAATCCCAGATAATATAATACTACTAGTAGATAATGGTACACTAGAAATATCACGTGCGATGCTGCCATGAAGAGAGAAAAAAGAATCTGAAAAATAGTTTTGTGAATCAGTAATCAAAGTAACAATCAGTAAGCACAAAATCCGAGCTCCCTACCATACCTAGACCTTGACTTGAACATACCTGATAATCGAAACATTTCTCTAAAAGTTTAGATGCCTCGAGCAACTCGCAGTATGCCGCGGCAAAGCTATTAATGTGATCTTCGAGTGAACCTTCAATAGAAGCGTTTTTGACATGCGCAATGAGTCCTTGAAGCATGTACCTCATCAAAGACAGCAAGGAATAATACATCAGTATACTTAAGGTATATCGAAACTCGCACCAAATCTCCATGGTGTAATAGCAAACATACAAAAATATATTCGGTACCACGTCTCTGTGTTTGTAAGCGGTTAGCAAGGCCTGGACATTGATGGCAAACCTAAAAACTGTAGTGGCTACTAACGCCACAAGAACTCTATTTCTCAGTCGCAACAATAATTTATTGTACGGTGCATGAATTTTTAGAACTCTGTGGCAATGTGACAAGTTTGTTATGAGCGAGTTGAACTCAATTCCAAATCGCGGGCAGTGATACAGTGATATTACGTTAGGATGAGAATGCTGTGCATTAAGTATAGGACGTAAAAAAGCAAACTAATATAGGCCCGTCGGACATAACCTTGAGCACCGAATCTTGATAAGCTTTCGATGAATAAATAATATATAGCAATACATATCGATGCAGATATGACAATTTCCAAGAGAATCAAAAACGATACAATGACCCGTTTTCTCCGCGACAAATATAAGAAGTCACGATGAATATTAGATATTTTTTCAGTAAAACACAATAATTTCAACACTTTGAAGTTTTTCATCGCTCTGTTGATACGCGTTGTTACGTACAAAGCTAAAACAAGAGAATAACTTCTTTTGCACTTAAATGTTTATTTATAATAGTTCTGTTCTACCCTACGACTAGTTTAGTTCAGTTCAGTTGATTGACAACTTAGGAAGACGTAGGCACTCCTAAATTGCATTATATTCATTAGGGGTTACCAAAGAAATATGTTGGTATTGCTTCTTAACTAATTGAAAATTTATTGATCGCTGCTGCAAATGAATAGACTGACCAGCAATCAAATATTGTGGATAGCGTTATGTCATGAGGGGAAATAAATTTGTCGTAATATTAGATATAGTACAATTTGAATTAGGTAGTTTTAATACATCAAAATAGGTGTCAACCCCTCAGAGCAAGATTTATTGAATAATGATTTTATGTCCGGCACCTTAGTGTATTATATGTGTAGCGTTAAAAAGTACACAGTTTTCTTATATCATAAGTAGGATAGGAATCACATTTTAAAAAAAACCGCCAGTTTTGATCTTGGCTCAGACACATTCAGGCCAGTTGAGGTCCTCTTCTTAAGTGACTTGAATGTGCTCATCAGGCGAATCATTGAATTGCACACATCTACGAAAGGCTAAGATGCTCCCGCTTATATCATAACGCAAACGCTTATACAGGCTGTTCATGGAATCGTTGCATACGTAACGTAAGCTTACTTTCTACAAATACAAATGTGAGTTTGGATGGATTTTGGAGGATGTGTGGACCTTTAAAGAGATGAGAGAGAGTTCCGATATTGACGCGGGCGCAGCCGCGGAAAACCGCTATTTTTTTGACAAAATTATAATCTGGCTACCAATAATATTTGAATAGGTACGTTACGTAAGAAGTGCGGTGAATCTTAAAATACAAAGTATAGTCGTGCAAACTTATTGACGCCTCAACACCCGAGCGGTTGCAGGCAAGTGCATAACAATAGAATATCTATTGTGTCTCGTTTACATACGTTTGAGGTATAACGAAGTAAGTGAGTTTGCAGGTGTTTAAGAGTTAATCATTGAAACTACTCATAATAATACATAAATAACAGAAAGCTTCATTATGCCTTAAATAGATAATACTGCACGTAAGCTAGGCTAACTACTAGTAAAAACAAGTAACATCCTGTAAACTAACGACTTGAGTAAGCGTTTGAACGCGATTTAGTCATAGGAACAACGTTATAAACGACGATTAACGTAAATTACTAATGAGTGCTTTGTTAACTCCAATTCGTCGGACGAGGGTGTAGATTTGCGGAAACGAACTGTGGACCCGGTATACCTAAATATTGCTTTCGACAAATTGAAGCATATTGAGTTTGCGTGAATTGTTGTGCTCGGAAAGATTTTGTATTTGGAGCTACAAACTCAATAACAGCTTATTGCTGGTGCTGGTCACCATAATTATTACCATGACTTTTGAAATCAAACATTTAGGTACTTGTTTATTTAAAAGAATGTTTATTTTTAATACTAATAAAATAGCGGTTGACAACTTCAGAGGCAAAAGTACTCTTTTCAACCGCTTCAGAAAACATGCACATAGATAATAAATGTAGATATAACCATTAGCACATTCCATTACTCAAATCGAGTTAATAATATAATAGCTACCTTCTGTAGCATGTACGGACAACAACACGTCAAGATAAACACTGCGGTATCTTAAGCTGTTGTAATAAGGGCTAGTTTGCAATAGAAATGGGTAACCTGATGTGCTGTCGACTGTACATTGCGCTACTGCTGTGCTTTCACCAAGAAATGTTACCATTCTAATTATGCTTCATTTGTGAAATTATGTACTGCAAGGGGTTAACATGTGATGAGTTGGCGTGCTCACAGGTATCTTTGTGGGCTTGTTGCCTTGAGAAAATTAGGGTATTCTAATATAAATGCAAACTGCGTGCTTTTATCAATGAAATTGCCATTAGCATGCCGACGTATTTTTTACCGACTTAATAAAACGGAGTTAATCAATTTCATGTGTATGTACGTGATTAAGATGGAATTTGATATTAATTGAGTATGTTGATTTATTGAGGCTATTTATGTTTGTCCACAGATTTCTCGAAAACAAGAAGTCATCAGGTCAGTCAGGTCCTGTAGTTTTTGAGATATGGGTAAACAACTAAGAATCATGATTTAAAAAATAATAAACCTTCAAAAACCTGATTTAAAATGTTTTATTTTTTGCTTATGGTCAGTTTTTTGGAAGTGGCTTAATTTTTTTCAAATAACAATTATAAAGTAAGTTACCATAAATTGTTACAAACACCAATCAAATAACAGCTTTTAGTAGTTTGACATAATCCTTATGCCGCATCGTCACTTCTTATCCATTGGATGGACAAATATTGACCGACCTACGAGTATATGCTGAATGTAGATCGTTTATATGTATGTATCCATGTCTACATCACAAATGTTCATACTCAATTACACAAACAGCGAGTTTCTGTAGTCCCGGAGCGTGCACAACTACTTACACGAACACACCCAAAGGGAATGCGTCTCAAGCGTCATCATAATGTACATCCTGTTGCATCAAGCTTAGTTTGATTTATTCCCTACAGCACACGTTACCACCCCAAATCTATATGTTTAAGCATTTATCCACTCATGCACATGAGTTACAGTTTCACCTCTTAGACGCGTCGCGTTGCGCGAAGCAGGCCGTCAGAACAAACACAAACATACGGTGAAGCTTGTAGCGTTTAAAGAGAAGTGTGTTCGCAAGCGATTGTTTGATTTGTAGCGTTGCATGCCGCGAGCGTCACCGCGTCCGACGCGGCAGATGAAGCGACGGCCGGCGCCGCGTAGGACATGGCGGGTGAAGCGGCTTTTTTCTTTAAATAATAACTATTTCAAGCAATATGTCAATGAAGTCGTCCGTTATTACGAATAATACCTACACACGTTTGCTCTTTGTAACTTGTCAAACACGACTGGCTGGAATAATGCCAATAAGCTGGGAGAGTCGCAGCGTTTGTCACTCAGAACGACGCTTCATACAACGTGCCATATTAAGCGATGGATAAAGCGGTGGGTGACGCCGCGTACATTTCTATAGTTTGAGTTAGCGCGGGGGACGACGCAGGTTGCTTCACGCGCCGCCTCTAGAAACCCCTGTAGAAACGCCTGACGCGCAGGAAGCAATGCCGCACGCGATTAGGCACGCATCTCCTTAAAAGAGGTCTCTGAATGAAAAAATAAAGTCCTTCTAGTTTTAGACAAAAAACTCTCTTGGTGGGTATCAATCAAAGGGCCAGGGGACACAGTTGGCCAAGCCAGTTTCCAAATGGATATTATTCCACTCATTTAATTTCGTCCATCTGTTACCCGCGCTCGGATGACTCCTGAACTTTCGTTATTTATTTCAAACGTTTTTGTGGCAAGGAAATTTTGTTGAAAACAACATTACGGCATCTCCAATTTTCGATCGTAAGAAAGCCCTTGTTGAGGCTGGCTGCTGTACCTTTCGTTATGATTTCATTATCTTTTTGGGTGGGGCGGGCCGTAAACAACAGTCTCCGTATATTTTAGACATACTCGTACTTACTGACATTAAAAAAAAGGAAAGACAGTGTAAGTATTTTCAAAGAAAATTATCCTCGTTTTTATACGAGTAATAACGAACATAGTTAGATGCGGTTACTAATAAAAAATACAAGATAACTTCCTCTCTACCTGTGCCATGCTGAGCTGGGGACAAACCACAATCGCTCCAATCTAAAAGTGGAATTTTTATTTCCTTTCCTTTCAGCGTTCGTAGTCGCGTCATTATCGAACTCGGTGAAAATTGGATCCACCAGGTAAGGGCGGTGATTAGTTCTGCTACAAAAAAGATATCAGTCTCCGTCTTTGCTGCAGCCGGGTGATTGATGTAACGAGCTTGTGTGTGAACGAAACCAATATCCGGGGCCAGGTGACTACATCAAAAGACTTCCGTTTTATAAGTTAATCAAGCGTTAAAGGTGAAGAGATAAGGTAGAAACGAGGTGTAATCATAGCCGTCATACCATAAGGGCCCGCGAGGGCAAAAAATATTAAAAGCTTCAGAAGCAGAAATAATAAGCGCTCGCGTATAATTTTTATCGTTTTAGCTCTGTAAAAGCGCCAGGGACAGAAATCGAAATTTAAATTCGCTTGCGCTATTGTTTTCAGTAACCCAAAAAAATTTTGCCCGAGGTAATATAAGCTGAAAATGATGATGATGATGATATTTTGTATCGCTTTAGGTCAGAATGTAAACTGCGGCCCGAGAGCTCTTTACGAGTGACCACATAAATATATTTTCTTGAAGGTAGTACATTTTCTTGAAGGACAAATATATTAACTGAGGTGATGAGATCGCACTAGGTGAAGAATACAAAAAATACCTAAAATAGAATTGGCTAGTTTCTTGGTTCAGTTTTAAAAAAAAAACAATCAATTAATGGTTTAGATTTTTTAGCACTCATAGTTTTAGTTGTTTTAGTGGTTTGTCACTTCTTCTTCTTTGATTTCACGTTCTTGTCGGTGAAGTAATCGCCATTCTTTTTTTCTGACTGCTTTCATCTTGACTTCCTGATACGACATGGCATTGACTTTCTGCTTCACATGGTCAAATAGCTTATCCCAGGCCGTTTTCCTCCACTCTTTCTGTCTATTATTTACTTCAAAAATCACTTTATAAACTTTATTAACACATTGAATTTCACAACAACAACCAAGAAAAAGAAACCATGTGTTTCGACGAACTACTTGTCTGAGACAGTTTCTTTTTAGAACAGATTAAGGTTCATTTAATTGCTAATAAACGGGGTACACAACAGGTTGACAATCAATTTAATGTCCGGCCCATTTCACTATTGACAAATAGCATGCAAATATTTATAATTATATCAAAAATAAAAAATATTTCAGTACCAGTTATACTCGTAAAGCTATGTAGATATTAAATAACAGTTGACCTAGACTGGTGGCAGATTTTGCGACTTGCCAAAAAAATATATATTTAAATGTGAAATGCGTACGACATAGAAATGTTGCGGGTAAACAATTAATGAGCGTTTTTCCAGACCCTCTCTTTGTACAGAAAAAATACATAGTCTCTAGTATAAGCTGTACTGTACAGGTGAAAGTATTACCTTCCTAACTTGAGCATATAAGTGCATTAAAACTCTATCAAATTATCAGCGAAATTCAGCAAAATTTTAACTACGTAACCTTTTAACTGGTTCAGCTTTAAGGAATCGGGCAAGTCAATCTGCTTTCTGGTCCCATTCGCCGCTTGATTGATGCACGTGTCTGCTAACAAAAAGTCGCAATTTCCGATACGACTCTATCCCAGTCACAGTCGCTCGCTTCAGGTAATTAGAGAGAGGTTTTCTTGTTAAATATTATATAGTTATCACAATTGTATTTTCTCTTACGACGAGTAAACAAGTTTGTTTCACAAAAGTTGGGTTTGAATCATAAAATTAATATTCCTATTGGAATAGAAGGACAAGCAAAAGCATTCAAACGAAACCGATTTAATATGTCAGTAACTAACATAAGTAAGTAACATTTGTAGCTTTACATAGGATAACCTTTCGATCAGGTGATTAAAAACAATGTTTCTAAGATAAACACTAATATGTTTATCTTAGGAACATTGTTTTGTTTTTTTACTTCATGATAAACAGCCAACACAAAATATTGAACATGCAGCTCTAGTGTAAAACTAAATATTATTTAATTATATAAAATATTCGTATATACATTCCCTGTGTTATCCTGTCTTAACTTTTTACGTAAATTAACGTTTGTAGAATAGAATAATCAAACTGCGTACTTTAATAAAATTTTGAAGCGCATTAAAGTCGCGCATATAAGTCGTATATTAAGAGGCTTCGATTTGAACTAATTTACCTGTTGAATGATTATTTGTTGGGTTTTTCCGCTGTACTGAACAACAATCGATCACAAGTCAAACTGGTCACCATATTTCAACAGAAATATTTCTTCAAAATATACACAATTTCACATAAATTTTCAAAAACTCAATTGAGAGAAATTTTCAGAGAGCTTTCATAGGCTTCCGAACTGACTGACAGCTGCTAAAAACGGTTCTGCTACTTCGCATCTCCCATCTCCTTTTATCACACAGTTTGCTGCTAGTGACATCTCGCTTTTCTCGTTCTATTCCAAAGGGATAATAATTTTATGGTTTGAATATTCAGAGCTTGAAGACTAGTAATATGAAAAGTGTATTTTTTTAAATATCATACTCTGAGATGGATAAATTCGACGACCTCCTTGGTGCAGTGGCTAAGCGCGCTGCTTTCAAGGCGTCGCTGCTCCGAGGTCAATGTATGTGATTGGGATCAGAGCAATGTATGTGATTGGTGTCCATTTAAAAATAATATATATATATACTGGATTCGACTATAGAACACCATATCACAAACTTAACGGCAATGTTTGTTTTCTGACTCAAGGCAATTTTAAGGGCTTCCCTCAACATCGGTAAATGTTTTAAATGAGGAAGCTTAGAAGTGTTTTAATCTTTCTCGAAGACCACATTGCTGTATCTCAAACTGTTTGCTACGAGTTTCATGCAAGCTTCGATTCGACTAATCGCAAACAGCATTAATTTCAGAATCCATAAAGGGGTCTTTTTATATAACATTACAAAATAGCGGTACCAGATTAACCGCTAACAGACCGGAATTAAGCCCTATTGAGCAATTATGGTACGAAGTAAATAAGAAAGATAACAGATAAACGAACCACCCCGCGAGAGCTGTAAAAATGTGTCTTTTATGCCAAGCCATATGCTATTGAAACTTTTCAATTCAGTCCATCGCAGTAAAAGTTTGTTCGAAGAAAGCTCGATAAGCTCTATATTCGATATTGATAGTGAGTCTAGACTTGGGTATTCAAACAAATGAACATCAATTCTCAGATACGAGGCACTTATGAGAAAAAATAGATTTCATTATTCGACTGCCTCAACTAAAACAGCATTCTATTCTTAAATAAAGAGGATTAATGACGTCATTCCTCATTGCCCAGGCCCGCCTGTAACACATTGATCAATGTTCGGCTGATGGTTTTCGCCTCGTTTGTCAACTGTGAAAGAATCAGTGTGCTACATGCACTGGAATATATTTCTAAATAGTCTTAAAACCGAGGGGGCGCTGGAGTTATATCTTTACCGACTTCAAAAAGGAGGTAAATAATCAATTCAATGTGTATGTATGTGATATCGTTTGATTTGATAATATTACTCAAATATTATCAAATTCAACGATATGTTGATCTATTAAGACTTTCAAACACGTGTTCTTTTTTACGTAAGTATTTGTAGGTATGTATATATGTTTGGTTTGTATTTGTCCACGGATGTCTCATAAACGAACAGCTACACGAGATGATAAAAATTGGTCCAGTAGTGTTTGAGATATGGATAATAACTAACAAATATGATTAACAAAATCATTTACGACACTATTTTATTTATTTTAGTTTACTTTTATTTATTTTATTTTACATTTTTTGGAAAACTTACAGCTAGAACAAGATTGCTTAAAACTATAAATAAAAGAAGGTCATTCACATGTCTCCACTGGTAGAACAAAAATGTAACAGTTAACAGTAAGAAACGCTTGCAAATCATAAAATAGTCGCTTGAATTAATAAAACTGATCCACAAAAGCAAAGGCAAGTTCAACATCCAAAAAAGTCGTTAGATTCCGATTGATTTTCTTTCCAAATGTAATCGCGATCACAATTTAACAAAAATCACGCTAAATAATAGTCGTCAGTAGTTACAAAATCGAATTTCTTTCTTTATCTTTTTTTAATATCACTGCTATATAAAACAACTGATTTTGAGTTTTAAAATCGTATATATATCGATTACAATCACTCTAAATATTGACGCGAGTGATTAAATAACCGGCCAAGTGAGAGTCGGACTCGCGCACTGAGGGTTCCGTACCAACTTTATCTAAATTAGGATTCCAATTTAGTAATTACTACTACACTACTTTGTTGACAGCAAAAGAAAACTTTGTTTTTCATACTATTTGTATGAAAGATAAAGTCATAGTTCCGGTTGTTGAAAATGTTCTTTATTTCAAAAAGTTTAGTTCGATCTCATTCAAACCAATTTTTGTTGAAAATTTTGGTAAAGCACTACTTACATTGTGCATTTCACGGGAGCGTCTATCTTCCAATTTTTTGATTTTTTAGAAAAAATGGTTCTTGAACCCTCGATGTCATTTTAAGAGGCATAGGTTTGAGCGAATAAAAGTTTTTTGACGGACAGACTTTTTGCCATTCGGCTACGGAACCCTATCAAGAGCTCCTGAGGTGAAGACAAAACCAGCCAGAGCTATACAATTCAACAATAGCTGCGCCGTAGCAGAATACCTTAGGCACCTACGAATGTTAATATTTAAATACAAATATTCAGGTACCGATGTATCTGTCAAATGTAAGAGAGAGAATGTCTGTAAATCTCGTTATTTGTACATATCATTTTATAAAATTATTTACCGACCCCTAGCATCGGTGTAATTAGATATTTTATGGGTTTTTTATAGTGAAAATCTCTTGGGAAGTCCGTTTTTGGTAAAAATTAAAATGATTCTTTATTAAGCTGTTATAATGCCACTGGCTTGTAGAATAAAATGAAGGAGATTTAACGTGTTGTTATGCACCCACGCCATTTTTTGTACGTACTCAAATAGCAAAATCTGAATCTTGCACCAAAGAGCTTGATAAATTAACAATTTACAGGTAGATGGCAGGTTTTTTAGTATCTATCAGTACTTGGCATTTTGTATGAAAGTAAACTGATACAGTGCGAGGAAGCTCAAAAATATGTATTTCCTACAATTAGACTGTTATTGTCTAGCTAAGCATGAAGTATGAATATTTGTATATTTATATCATAACATGTATCACTACCGAAATGCAGAACACAACCTGGTTCTCAATCAAACGTAAATTCACGGTGTGAAGTGAAACGTGTGCAAAAATTTACTGAATTGACACGAAATGGACAAACGCCGGGAAGCTTTGGCATGTTTTACAGGCCTTTTCTAAAATAATTATTCGTTTGTTGTCCATGGTTTATTATTTGTTGTAACGGTGTAGATCATAATCAAGTAGATGTACTGTAATCGGCAATGAAACCCGAAGTGTTATTCTGTCTTCGTTTCTATTGCAGTTTTTTACAACCACAACATAATTATAAACAGTTTTTTATAGCTACCTTTGCTTTGAATTTGATTAAGATTCTGTCTTACAGAAGATGGAAACGGAAAGTCTCTTTATAAGTTACTAAAGAGTAACATGGTGCGTTTGATAAAAAATGAAGAAAGTATTAAATCAACTTCAAAGCACGTAGTTAACTCGTAACACGTAGCCAACATTTTAATTATCCATTTGGTCAAATATTGTGCCCATAGTGTTTTATTTTTTTGATTTGAAATATTTTATTTACTTATTTATACAGTTATTTCGATATAATTATGTCAGAAATTTTGATTTATTATAACATCATTATCATCGGCTAACCGAAGGTGTGTTATGTATTCGCCATTGACGGAGATGCCGAATCGCCTTCGGTTTGCCGATGATATAGTCGTTGTGGCAAAGACGCTGGATGATCTCGGCACTATGCTCGAAGACCTCGACCGAGTATCCCAACAAGTGGGTGTTAAAATGAATATGGAAAAGACGAAAATTATGTCAAGCTCCCTTATTGTACCCACTCCAGTATCTGTTGGGAACTCAACTCTCGAAGTTGTCGACGAGTACGTCTACCTGGGACAAGTGATCCAATTGGGTAGGTCCAACTTCGAGAAAGAGGTCAATCGGCGAATCTAACTCGGCTGGGCAGCGTTTGGGAAACTGCGCAAGAGCGTCTTCTCGTCTCAATTACCTCAGTGTCTGAAGACGAAAGTCTTCAACCAGTGTGTGTTACCAGTGATGACATACGGATCCGTGGTCTCTAACTATGGGCCTCATAAAGAAGCTCAAAATTGCACAACGAGCGGTGGAGCGGGCTATGCTCGGTGTTTCTCTACGAGATCGAATCAGAAACGAGGAGATACGTAGAAGAACCAGGGTAACGGACATAGCCTTGAGAATCAGTAAGCTTAAGTGGCAGTGGTCAGGGCACATAGCGCGAAGAACTGATGGCCGTTGGGGCAGGAAAGTTCTAGATAGGAAACCCTTCGACCAAAGACGCAGCGTAGGACGTCCACCGACAAGATGGACAGACGACCTTAAAAAGATCGCAGAATCAAACTGGATGCAGACGGCTAGTGATCGGCCGCTATGGAAAGCCGTGGGGGAGGCCTATGTTCAGCAGTGGACGTCCTTTGGCTGATAATGATGATGATGATGATGATAACATTAATAAATTATATTGTGTACAAATAAATTAAAAAAAACTCTTTGCCTCGATGGCGTAGCGGTAAGTGGGGCCACATTAAAGCGACGGCTGCGCCAGAGGTCCAGGGTTCAATCCCCGAGTCGGGCCAAAAATATATACCTGGGTTTTTCTGTTCAGAATTCTTAGGGTAGCCCGGATTTTGGAAATTGGCGGTGTTTCACTCCCGTGCCTCGGAAAAGCATGGAAAGCCGTTGGTCCTGCGCTTGATAACTCTCCGGTCGTGTCAGATTACTGTCCCATAGGGCTATGAGAGTTAGAGGAATAAAGAGTGCACCTGTGTTTGCGCACACACTTGTGCACTATAATATGTCCCGCGCAGTCGGTTAGTCGTGTGACTGGCCACCGTAGTCCAAATCGGCTAGGGGGACTATTTTACAAATAAAAATAGCGGCAAAACACAAAATAAAAAATAAATAGTAAGAGCATATTAGTAAAAAAAATCTAAAGAGTAAGTGCGAACAAGAAGTGGCAGACATGAGATTTAGTTTTCTCCGAGCTAAACATGAGAACACACGTTATTTATTCTAAACTAAAGACGCTGTGTCCCTGCGCTAAGTGTTGTGAAGTGCGTCAAGACCTGCGACTGACTGCTACTTGATTCTTACTGCAGGATTCTTACACCAGTGAGTAGAAACATTGTTACATTAATCCATCGTTTAAAACAATCTGCTTTGACACCTGTGATACCGATACAAGTAATTTGTTGGATAAAAAGGCCTCAGTTATCAAACAAAGAAAAACTTTATGCATACCCGAAACTGGGTGAGGACATGGGTTATGTGGGACTCCCTTCGTTCGTCCAGGTTCACCCACTAAAACTTTCGCGGTTAACCTATCCGCCTTAAGTGAGACGACGGAGGTTCGCTCAACGCATGTACTCCGTCTATAATGACATCATCCGAACTATGATGAGGCCTAAGATAAAAACTTCTTATTGAAATGGGAGACTCTAGATTGCAATAAAAAATTGACATTATCAGACAAGATCGATATTCAAACTACTACCA
Organism: Pyrausta purpuralis; assembly: GCA_963924145.1. NCBI lineage: Eukaryota > Metazoa > Arthropoda > Insecta > Lepidoptera > Crambidae > Pyrausta > Pyrausta purpuralis. The sequence continues at coordinate 22,464,254 of OZ001649.1, forward strand.
AAACCTATTTGTATAGAATCGTTCTAAGTTTACGACAATTTCGTAGCTGTGTTGTGGCTTGTGTTTCATTCGTAGCCTCTTCGTAGGTAGTAGCTACGAAACGGAAACATTCCGTAGTATAAAGACTCGTAGCGATTGAGATCCGTAGTAAGAAAGTTCGTAGTGAGGAACACAGTAGCGTTATATGGCTCCTATGAATTGACCTGTACCTGCGTTTTTCTGTTCAGATATTCTTAGGGTAGCCCGGAGTTTAAAAGTTGGCGGTGTTTTACCCCGCCAACTTTTAAACTCACGTTGCACGTTAGCACGTTGTGCCGCTTGTCCTGCGCCTGATCTCTCTCCGGTTGTGTGAGATTGCTGTCCCATCGGGCTTTGAGAGTAAGAGGAATAGAGAGTGTACATTTGTTTGCGTGCACTATAATATGTCCCGCGCAGTCGGTTAGTCGTTGTGACTGGCCAACGTAGTCGAAATCGGTTAAGGGGACTAATATAACTTTATCTTATTTATATGCAATATGTTGCACCGCTCACAATCATTTCTGCTTACAACAAAGGTATAACTTGATGGTTGTGCAGTAAATAAATAAGGATCATATTTTAATCTAAGACATAAGCCAAGTAATAACAATGTAATCTCATATTATTTTTTTATTGTTTTTCCAATGTTCGATGAAGCGTAAAACTGCGTAGGAGCGTCAATCTTCCCGGAACCTTTTAAAAATGTATTGAATATTTTCTTGCATTATTTTCTCACTAACTGACATTGATTATATAAGATGAAGTAAAAAAGGAAGCAACTTTATAACACAAATCCTTCAAGAAATACATTATGTTCGTGTTTATGCAAATCCAACTAATAATTAAGGTGCTTGCACGCTTGATTGTTATTCCTTCCAACCCTTTTTTTTAAATCAAAATGTAATAAGCTGCTGAGGTAACCTCAGTAACTCAGTGTAATGTTGTCTAGTCATTCACATCTGCATTTGACTTTATTAACTGTATCCTATAATAGCGGTCGCTGAGCGGTCCCGCGGCGTCGCCCGCGTAAATTTCCGATTTCCCGTAAAATATTTCAACTCAAAACACATACTTTAATTGGAAAAAGAAGTCAAAAACCTTAGCGGTTAGCGCAAGCGCGTGTTTTTCTTAGGCTGCGAGTATTATTTTGGTGCGGACTTATTTTGAAACTTTAATAGCTTCTAGGATATTTGTTGAAATCAAACGATGTAAAGGGAAATCTTGATTAAAATGAAGTGCTTGTGATGATGAATATGTTTGTTTTGATAAGAATGTGCATCAAAACACCTTTGAAAATGGTATATTATTTATTAAATTTCCTCTTTTATTACAATATAAAAAGTTTTAAAGTAAGTAAACCATAACAGATAGAAATATTCCGTCGCGATTTTTATTGCGCTACTTTTAAGGAACAATCCCGTCATACACGGAATCTCCCCTCCCGTTTTTGGAACATTTTTCATTGTTTCTCTGCTTTGATAAGACATATCGTGGTATTTTATAACCTAAAGCCTTCCTCGATAAAGAAACTATCCAACACAAAAATTTGTTTTCTAACCGGTCCTGTACGAGTAGTTCCTGAGATTAGCGCGTTCAAACGAACACTTTATAATATTAGTATAGAATTATCACTTAGCACTGTAGGACCTCTCAAGAACTTCAACATTTCACTAAAACATCAATGGGCAGTCTCGTCATTCGTATTATGAATTTCACCCGAACACAGCATAATTGAAACCCGACCCAAACAGTACTAGGCAATAAGTATCATTGAGAGCAGTTTGACCGGCAATGTTGCTTCTGCCCATTAAGTTAGCTCGACCCTTTCTTACCCTTAAGGTTCTATTTTCATGCCCTATTTTTCTAGGGTTGAAGAATTTACTTTTCATTGTTTCAGTCTGAGAGGCCATGACGACTTTTATATTTTAGTGCCAAGTTCTTTTGCATAAGAATTGAAATAAGTTATTTTCTCTTTTTATTCTGCTTTTAATTCTTGCTATTAAAATGGCGGGAACTCAATGCGAGTGATATGTCTATCGTGCGTAGTACTGTAATACCACTCATTATGCAACCACGATAAATACTAGACGATATCGGATATCTTTTTGACTGAAATTTGTCGTAAAGCGACAAATGTGAAGAAGTAGAAGTTAAAAGAAAGAGGTAGAAAAGAGGGAATAGAATTTATATTAAAACAAAAAAAAATACAGTACCGAAATATGAAATGAGGTGATGTCTGTATGAATGTAAGTAAAGTGCAGTGGGCGTGAGTAAGTATCTTTCAATCTTCAATAAGTATTGTCCTGGAGGCAGCAAAGGGCAGCGTCGGAGTGCAGGGCCGATACAGCGGAGGTAGCAGCGACGCCGATGTGCAGCGGTGACAGGCGCCGTGAAGAGCAGTGACGCCGATGTGCAGCGGTGACAGGCGCCGTGAAGAGCAGTGACGCCGATGTGCAGCGGTGACAGGCGCCGTGAGGGAGTGACTCACAGCAGTAATGAGGGTAACGGGCACTATATAGAAAATGTTATGATCAGTTGGAGTGCCAGAAGTACTTGGTCTCGGATCCTCTTCCGAGAAGGAGACAGGTCCCTCCCCTAGAGCGAGGAGGTGTTACTGCAGTCAATGGGCTTGGATACTCCTCCGGTGTCCGGTCCCTCCCCTAGCGTGAGGAGGTGTTTCAGTAGTCACCGGCGGTTCTTCAAGACTTCTTGAGGGAAGATGTAGAGTGTTTATTTCTTGAAGTATAATAGAACTGTTCGAGCTTAGAACTCGGAATCGAATGAATAGAATGAAAAAAATAAAGGCTTATATAGGGGGCCGGGGCCGTTCAAATTTAGATCGAGGTAGGTTCAAAAATAGAACATGAATACTGGTGGTTTACAGAGGATTAAACCCGAAAAAGTAATAAACTTTGATAGAAGTTGTCAGACTTTGAAAGATATTGTCATAACAACCATGTCAATAAAGATAAAAATACTGTCAAAAATCAAGCAAATTACGAAAATACAGGAAAACGAATCATCACCCAATGCAAATTAAAGGAAAATTGCAAACAAAGGTAAAACACAACTATTTTTACAGTATTATGTAAAGAAAAGTAGAATAACAGAGCTTTGAAAGTTTGACATTTTTAGATTCACAATAAATATTGTTCAAAAAGGATAAGAAAACATCAATAATCCAAAAATACAGAGTAATAGTAATAAGAAGAGTAGAAAGGCAGGTAATGCCTATAGTTTAATGTCTACAGTACGACTTTTTAGGGAGAAAATACGAACTGCGTTATGGTAGATAGAATCTATGATTAACTCTTATGTTCGTGTTTACAGCAAACGAACCAGCAATCTTTGAATGGAAAAAGGAAATGAAAGCATGGAAAAACAAAGATAATGTGATGAAAATGTTAATGTGGATCCGATGAATACTAAATATATTAAGGTACTCAATTTATTACACATAAAACATGTACAACGGTACAAATTAATTAAACTGTTATATGTACTGTATATGTTCACCCTTTCTTTCTCCGCAGCCATTTCCTAAAGACCCAAAACACGTTATTCTCCTAATACCTTAGTGCCCTCGTTTCCTAACAGCCCAAATTGTCAATTGTCCGTCATCCTCCTCAATGTCGCCGACATTTAACCACTATCAAGGTCTGCAAACAGTAAACAAAGTCCCGAACTAACTTTGGAGTCGCGTAAAGTTAGACCATTTATCATGATCACGAGTTCTTATTGTACGGAGTACTTACTGCATGGAGTATTGCTGCCATCTCTGGGATGGATCAGCTAAGTACCAACTAGCTGCACTTGAAACGGTGGAAAGCAGAGCTAGAAGGCTCATTGGCGATAAAAATATATGCGCCAAACTCCATAGCCTGGCCCATCGACGCAAAGTTGCCTGTCTGTCGGTCTTTTACAGGCTCTATTTTGGGGAGTGTGCACAGGAACTCCATGAGCTCATTCCTCCATCCCCTTTTTACCACCGCACGTCTAGACGCACCGCGGGCTACCACCCATACCGTGTAGATATTCCACTGTTGCGAACTAAGCGCTTTGCATCTTTTATAATGCGCACAGCCAAAGAGTGGAACTCTTTGCCTGCATCGGTGTTTCCAAGAGAATATAACCCGAAAACTTTTAAAAACAGAGTGAACAGGCTTCTTCTGGGTGAGCTCGCTCCATCGTCGACTCTGTCTAAGCCCAATTAGGTGTAGGCTAGAGTCAAGAGCAAACCCATTTTGAATTAAAAAAAAATAAAAAAAGTACGCGGGGCGATTATCCGATCATTATTTGCACTCTTTTGTGGTTTGACCGCAATTTATGAACAAACTTTATGGTATACGGCTATTTACTTCAACACCCGAGCGGTCGCATGAGACCACATAATAATAGAATATCTATTGTGTCACGTTCACATACGCTTGAGGGATTGAATACATAGTCCATTTTGGGCTATATTTTTTCTGAGACTATATACATGAACAGTACATTACTTATTTTGGAAATGACGTTCACACGAGGTCTGTACGAAAAATATTGTGTGTTAAAGTCCGTATAAAAACAATTTTTTTATAGCTTTAAAATAAATATCGGTAAATAAAATTAATTAGCTATTTGACATGAAAAGATCTGTGTACAACAATTAATTACCAATTTAGTAGTGACTTTTGTGTTTGTCTCATTAAAATGAATCCTTTCATAAAAGTTAAATGTCATGATTGTTTACAATATTCGAAAAGGAAATAAAAACATATACATATATGGTGATATAATCATAAACCTAGGTACGTAGAATATTTATTTTATGATGTTCTCTATTGTATTTGTTTAGACAGGGCTTGAAAGTATTATCTAGGTTAAACTCAATTGTGAGTGAGCAAATGGAAATGTAATGAAAATACCGGGAAATAGAGGAATTGCCTCCCTGCGCCTATATTCTAATAATACCTCCAACTCTAATTTTCAACAAACGTCTAGCTTAGGGTTAGGATAATTTAACATACATTTAGTGAAACGTACTCGAATGTGAAGCTATGCAAATAACATGATTTTCGCAGAGTGCGAAATTGATGCATTTGTAAGTTCACTCAAATTAAAGTCACGATGATATTTAGTAGGCACTGAGAGAATATTAAGTGAAGATAGAATCTGGAAAGGTCTTTAAATTTATTTCTGTTTTGCTCCCAAAGAAGATAACATTCAGTCGCATTAACGCTTCATTAAGTGGTAAGTAATAAGAAATGTTTCGTTGTATTTATGTAAAAAGAAAACGGCCAGTCGTAATGACATTTTAGATTGCTTAAGTTGCGGTAAAGCTACATTTCGTTTTTTTCGATATGTTGTTTGGGTCCATCTAGAATTCATCCAGATTTGCAGCTCTCTAAACTGCGCTTTCATTACTATTACTATTAGGTCACTATTACGCTTCTAAGGATCATTAAATTCCTAATCGTTTAAGCTCTTACCTAATTTTCTAGGTCTGATAGCTACCCAATAACAGCGCTCCCATGAAAAGGTCTAAAAGCATCGACCGCGCTTGAACCATATATTGCCTAGGTATGGAAGCATTTCTTATATTTATTTTTTCTAAGGGTACGGGAACCTCACAAAAGTTTAAAACAAAAATGTTCTTGGATTAACTAAGTTACAGACATCAAAAAGAAGGCGTTTCTTTAATGTTTGCCCGTCGATATATATCATCGCCAATTGAGCACATATTTTTAAAATAATTTATACGAGTATTATCAGTAAACTGTCACCTTAAGATAACTCAAACAGCGCAACTAGTCAACGTAGCAATCGCTAACGAATCGACAAGAACTATATAAGTCGCAAAACACAGATTTCCCATCAGCCGCGTGACCCATTAGCACATAGCCCAACCACAGATAACAAAACAAAGATTTAACATACGGTTGAGGTCTCTCGTGCCTTACCGTCGTCTTTTCTTTAAAATGACATCCGTTTTTGTGTCCTTACAAACGGTTACTGTTGTTACTGTTGGTTTGGTGCGAGAGCCCTAAATATTAATAATAAATACTGGACACCGATCACATGCATTGCTCTGATCCTAAATTAAGAAGCTAATGTACATGTTTTATGGAAATCAGAAACAACGGTGGTACCACAACACCGATTACCGAGACAACATAGAAAGTTCTGATTTCTACATTGACCCGACCGAGAATCGAACCCGGGACCTTGCTGCAGCGACACTATCACACCACTACTCGACTACATTTTAACGCTGCGATGTGGTGTGGTTGTTGTACGCGTGGGTTGGCCCTAATAAAATGATTAATAAAAAATCAAGATTCCACCTTCGTCAGTTAGCCACAAAGGTACAACCGGAAAAACCGTAAAAGTGCATTATTAGGCAAGCCACTTAAAACAACAAAAATTGGTTCACCAGGTTCTAATAAGCAATAGATCTGATTTTCCTGTGGTGTCAGTCAGTACGGATTTGTGGAAGCATGTTATCAAGTCCTCCTGCCAGATGTTATCAAGTCTTCCTAGTCTCATTAACGACTGATCTACGCATATTAATCGGAGTTCGGAACCCATATCGATTGCAATTTCATCGATAAACTTTACAGTTTCAGAAGTTACAGAACTATAACGTAACCCTTGTTTCTGTTGTAAGAACGGTATACGCAAGGAAGCAATATATGTCGGTAGCGCAGCGGAGGATCGAACTTCAAAGCTAGGCTGCGCAATAGGTCCCGGGTTCGAGCCCCGGGTCGGGCTAAAAATATATACTTGGGTTTTTCTGTTCAGGAATTCTAAGGGTAGCCTGGAGTTTGGAAGTTGGCGGTGTTTCACCCTCGTGCCTCGGAAAAGCACGTAAAGCCGTTGGTCCTGCGCCTGATCTCTCTCCGGTCGTGTCAAATTGCTGTCCCATCGGGCTATGAGAGTGAAAAGAATAGAGAGTGCACCTGTGTTTGCGCACACACTTGTGCACTATAATATGTCCCGCGCAGTCGGTTAGTCGGTGTGATTGGCCACCATAGTCGAAATTGGCTAAAGGGACTATCAATACATTTACCTGAAAAAAATCAATCACTTCATTAAATCATTAGCTATGTGGAAACCGTGTCATTTCAAGAAGAATAAAATTAACTACATCTCACACTGTCAATTATTGGTTAATTAATATGGAGAGCGGGAATACGAGTATTCTACCACAAGCATTTATTTACTTAAAAGATAATTCGACGCAATGTGGAAATGTTACCATTACCTGTTTAATAATAAATATATTTGAATAAGAAGCTCATTTCAATGTAGATGTAATATCGAGATCTCCTTACCACCTTAAAGAGTCAAAGTTGATTGCAATCCGCGTAGTCTCTTGTTTGAAAAGACGCCCGTTTTTAAGTCGTATGTGCAAGCGATATTCGTTTGCAAGTGATAAGGAGGCGATGTCCTCGACCATATCAAAACTAATTGCCAATAAGTAAGACAAGTTAGTCGTGATTTGGCTGTTACCGTCCGACCTTCTACAGTTACCCTTAATTGAACCACTCTTGTTAGCGGACCCTTGTAACTTGTTTGATGCTCGTAAATTAGAATACAAGCAACTACATCTCTTGGGATGGGTTTGGAAAACGACTTGTTAATCATAGTTAAAAGCAAATGGCTGCTGATAAGTTAGCTCTTAGCTGCATTTTGAATCAGCAAAGTTTTCTCTTGAGTAATTATGCTCTTTAAATATATATTAAATATCCTTATTATTAAATATCCTTTTGGTCATTCCCACACTTCGCCATCTAGCCCCAAAGTAAGCTACTCAAAGCTTGTGTTATGGGTGCCAGACAACGGATATAATACTTAAATACTTTTTTTTTGTAAATACATACCATGATATACATAGAAAACACCCAGACCAATACAAACAGACATGTTCATGCACACAAATGTTTGTATTGTGCGGGGATCGAACCCGCACCCGCTGCGTAGTAGGCGATTTCTCGACCACTACACCAGACGGGTCGTCGATATATATTTTAAAAGAGCGCAGTCACATGACACAATCTTTCTCCAGACGATGAATAGAAGTGTTATAATCTTGCTTACAAATCTCAAAAATATTATCATTAGCGAAAAAAAAAACATCAATTACGATTATGATTATCGGCTTAGTGTACCTCGAACAGGGGCCCTTTTTTTTAATCACTCGTTTGAATATGGCGTGTGACTTTCGTTTCAAACGAAAAATCAACGAAAATCACGCGAAATATAACGTCAACACTCACAAAATTAAGATATTCATTGATTATACATATATGAATATCACAAGATATATTCGAAAGCAAATTGGTAATAAATCAATGAATATCACACGCCATCTTGAATTTTGACCCTGGTCATAGTGCTTTTTATTGCTTTTACTCTGAGATATAGTAATCCAAAGTTATAATCCCTAATCAATGTAAATCAAAATCGCTAACATGTAGTAAATGATAATGTCAAGTTCTATGACTGGACACATTTGTTTGCAATATATTGCTATTGTACGTTCGATTTATTTTGTAAGAAATATTAATAAATATGTTTTTCAGTATAATAAATTAAAACCATTAAGTATTGATTACTGGTTACTCAGAGGGTGTATATTTAAGAATGTTGCCACTATTACAGGATACACCCTGTATGGTAATGTTTATCTCGGAAAAAGGTCACTGTCTATCTGATGTTGAAGTACTTCTACTTCGGTCAAAATCTTAAAACAACTGCATAAGATGCCGCAGTGTTTACCTTGACGTACTATTGTCCGTACCTACAGTTTTATTAAAACAACTGTGTCGTTCAGTATCAATACATATACCCGCAGGCCCCAGGATACGCCTACGTTCGAGTTTATTAATCCTGTCCTGTCAAAGTCCTGTCCATAGATTATTTTTCTTTTTGCGCGAAATTGGTGCTAAAACGCCATTGACATAGGATTCACGCTACGAAGGATATTATGGAGCGCACTGTAAAACATCACCAATGGTTAACCTTCTTTGCTTTGATATCATAAACTCTTTTTAATGGTCAACTATTCAATCCGTTAGTTATCGTTCCAGTCAGGTCCACAGAAAACTAAATTAACTTTTATTTTATAGCCATTCAGTTCGAAAGTTGTAGTTATTTGATGAACGAAATTGGAGCAACCCTCGTAAAAGGCAGTTCATTATAAAAATGGTTCGGAACGTAAAGTAAATCCCAATTACCGACACACCTGCTGCTAGTGATGTGTCAATGGCTGGAGGACTTTAGAAATGGGACAGTGCAAAAATATGAATATTCCAGTCGCTGTGTAAATATGTCGGTTCTCGATTGGTGCTGATAAATAGAGCCATTGACGTTTAAACTGTAGATCAAAGGTTCTATTTATTGGTACCATTATTTAAAAAAATAAAAAATAAATAAATAACTGATAAGTTCATATAACGAAACCTGAAAGACGATTATTACGACCAGCGTGGTGTAGTGGCTAAGCACGCTGGTTTCAAGGCGACACCGTTCAGAGGTCCCGGGTTCGAATCCTCGTCGGGTCAATATAGAAATAAATAGGTAATAAATATATTGTCTCGGGTCTGGGTGTTGTGGTACCACCGTTGTTTCTGATTACTTTGGGATCAGAGCAATGTATGTGATTGGTGTCTAATATTTATTTAGGTATGCAAAGGTTTGTTGATTTTGTTCGAGCCTAGCTCATTAATTATTTTAATGATATCCGTGAAAATTTTATATTGAATTGAAACAAATTTTTGCGCGCTCGCTCTTTAATTTATGTCATGTTGCATCAAAATAAGTGAAATTTTCGTGTCTTCATGGTTTTTTTATTCATTGAACAAAACATTTCGTGCCCACAACCTTTTCGGAGGGCTGGATCCGCGCCTGACGTATGTTTTGTTTGGTTACTGCTTACATAACTTAAATTAGGTAATATTACATAATAAAGTAAATTCCTAGCGGATATACCATTAATATCGATATTTTACTTCTAAAATTGCTACATACCACAACGCTATAAACGTCAAATGTTTTTTATCGAATATAGCAAAAGTAGAGTCGAGTTTAAGAATGGAGAGTTTTTAAACAGTTATTATTTATAAGAACTGAAAGCAATTAAAAAGAAAATATATTGGGTCCTTCTTTTCAAGTTTTTATCGAAAAAAATGTGCATATAAAAATTTGGAAATGTCAATTAAAGCTACTAAGAATCGGATAAAAATAGGGTCAAGTGAAATTGAGTTATGATACAAAATTATTTTATTTCTACTTTACTTATATAATCTGAAAATGAATAAAGTACGTGACTGACATATTTGGATAGCGGAATTCATTTAAAGTAGGGACACGTCCGTCGTCCAGTAGGTATAGTTTTAAATCGGCGCGGGAATATATTAAAGTGGGTGAGCGTTTGCGAATACACAAACCCACTCTCTCGTCTTTAAGTACTAGTTACTAGTGGAGTGGAGAACCGCTACGACTGGTTAGTACTCTAAGATGCAGTGACTGGCCGCAAGCCACTCGAATCCCGACATGCGCCCTTTAGGCAAGTCACAGGTGCCCTGCTGCATCGCTTAGGTTGCCGGAGTCATCGCCATATCTAGCAGTGTCCGCCTTCCGAACCTATGCAGACTTGACTTGACAGTGAGGGTGGATCAGCTCATGGGGTTAGGGAAGGAAGAAGGGAAGGGGATACTACTGCCTCAGGAAAACAAAGGAGAGAGACAGTAGCAGCTCGGGGAGCCGGGGTCGCATACCCGTATACCTTTACAGAATCACCGGAGTGGTAAGCCAGTAAGGGTATCCCTGACTACAATACCGCGCCGATGACCCCTGGCTGAAAAACCTGGACCTTGAGTGCAAGTCCTGCGGCGATGGACACTGGTGGTGGGGACTGAGCTGGTGGGTTCGGTCTCTAGCTGGTTCTCTGCACGTAAGGCGGTTGGGTGGTGATGGTCGTTCCGGAACTCAGTCGAGGCAAGAGGGCCGGTTCGGCAGCTCACCTGACGACAGAGCAGCCCTATTTAGGGATAGCACTGCTCTCCCCAATCCGGGGAGGGGCCTAGAAAAGGTGGCCTAAACAAAGCTTGCCTCAATACTAACCCAGGCGGCTAGCCGCGGTCGTCTGGCACCAACCGGAATGGGTCGAAAGACACATAATATAAATAAATCCCTTAAAATAGCTGCGTGGAATGTAAGAACGTTACTGGACAATGACAACAACCTGTGTCCAGAAAGAAAGACTGCACTCATTGCACGTGAATTGTCCCGCTATAACATTGACATAGCAGCAATCAGTGAAACACATTTAGCGGATAGCGGTGAGCTCTGTGAAGGTCTGGGTGGGTACACTTATTACTGGATGGGTAAACCAGCGAGTGGCGTTGGATTTGCGATCCGGAACAGCATTGCCAAATCTTTAATAGAACTCCCTAAAGGCATTAACGATCGAATCATGTCGCTGCGGCTTCATATGGCGCCCAGTAAATACCTACATCTAGTGAGCGTGTATGCACCTACCATGACTTCATCTGATACAGATAAGCTGAATTTTGATGAGGATCTTCGCGAAGTTTTGTTTCGTATACCAGCCTGTGACAAACTGATTTTGCTCGGTGACTTCAACGCGCGTGTTGGTACAGAACATATCGCCTGGAAGAATGTGTTGGGGAGGCATGGAGTCGGCAAGTGCAACTCCAATGGCTTATCACTACTCACTTATAACCCTATGCTCTGAATTCGATCTCAGCATTTGGAACACTTTTTTAGGTAACCTGACAAATACAAGACATCCTGGATGCACCCCCGCTCAAAGCACTGGCATCTTCTTGATTACATAAATTGTACGAAGGCGTGACCTGTAGGATGTACTCATTACAAGAGCAATGCGTGATGCCCAAGGCTGGACTGACCACCGCCTTATCAGATCCAGAATGAGGCTGAACTACAAGCCCCCGCGCAGAGTAGAACATAAGGTCCCGGCTCGACTAGCTTTTGCTAAATTGGTGTGCGACAAGGACATGCGACACAAACTTGATTCGAAGTTTGGTGCGGCGATGCCCGGCACTGATGTCTACAATTCGGTAGACGAGCACTGGCGTTGTTACGCGAAAACACTTAACGATGTTTCTCAACAAGTCATTGGTAAACCAACAAAAGGAAAACCAAGACTGGTTCGATGACTCTGATATGGAAATACGTCGGCTTGTTGAGAAATCACGTCTTGCCTGGAGAGGTGTCATCGGTGCGGAGCAGCGCAGATTTATACAACGGGATCACAAAAATAAGATGCGTGAACTTAAAGATAGTTGGTGGAGTCAGAAAGCCCAAGAGCTGCAGATGCTAGCTGATAGCGGACAGACTGCAAAGTTTATTGATGGGCTGAAGTCCGTTTACGGGCCTCGAGCTCGGCCTCGGGCCGAGAGCTTCCTTCCCGAAACTCAATGTGGGTTTCGATCTAATAGGGGCACGGTTGACGCCATCTTTGCTGTCCAGCAAATGCAAAAAAAAAGCCTTGAACAACATCGTGACCTCTATTTATGTTTTGTGGACCTAGAGAAGGCCTTTGACCTCGTACCTAGAATTGCTCTCTGGGCTGTTCTGGAGAAATATGGTTGTTCCGTGAAGTTTGTCAATTTAGTGCGACAGTTTCATAAGGGTATGACAGCCCGCGTACGTCACAAAAACGACTTCACGGAACAGTTCCCTGTGACTAGCGGTGCCAAACAAGGCTGCGTTATGGCTCCAACCCTTTTCACCATTTACTTTGCGGCAGTAATGAGTGATGCTCTTAAGCGCTGTAATAACCTGATCTCCATAAATGTCCGTATGGATAAAAGCGTCTTCGACCTCACACGCTTTAGGGCAAAACGCAAGGCATACTCCGTTCCGGTAGCGGAAATCCTCTATGCCGATGGTGTCTGCCTTATGGCTGACAATTTGGACTACCTGCAGAGTTTTGACCTTGACAGTCTGGACGAATCCTGTCGCAAGTTTGGCTTAGTAATCAGTGCTTCTAAGACTCAGATTCTTAAACAGCCTGTCAAAGGCAAATCAGTGAATGAGAATGCTGTTTACATGTAAGGCAAGCCACTAGATGAAGTAGGGATCTTCCGGTACCTTGGAAGTTTAGTGCGCAGTGACAATCGCCTTGACTCAGAAATCTCTGCACGGATCGGTAAAGCCACGGCTGCTTTCGGTGGTCTGAGCCAACAAGTCTGGAAATCGCACGACCTAAAGCTTCACACAAAACTGGCCGTTTATAAAGCAATAAAATTAATTTTTCTCCTCTATGCCTCGGAGACTTGGTGTCTGTACAGGAAAGACATCAAGCGGCTCGGTATTTCCACCTTAAATGTCTCCGAGCAATTCTCCGGCTGAAGTGGCAGGACCGTGTGTCGAACTCGGGGGTTCTGCGCCGAACCAACCTTACAGGAATGGAGTGCCTCCTGATGAAAGGTCAACTTCGCTGGTGCGGACACGTCGTTCGCATGGAGCCTACCAGGTTGCCAAAACAAATATTTTACTCTGAGCTCAGTTCAGGTAAACGCAAACCAGGTGGGCAGTACCTGCGTTACAAAGACGTGTTGAAGCGCCATCTGACTGCTGCCAATATACCGCATGACTCGTGGGAGAGGCTGGCGACACAGAGGATTGAATGGCGAACTGCTATCAAGGCGAGTTTGGTAGCTTATGAGCAAGCCCGGCTCGAAGACTCAACGCCAAACGCCAAATCCGCAAGACTCGGCCTAAGCCCTCCTATGAGTACAAGTACAATGAATCTGGGACTCTTTACTGTGCCTCTTGCAACCGGACTTACAAAACCAAATTTGGCTATGCAAGTCACGCTCGCGCCCATGCAAGAGCCCAGGCTAATACCTGCTAAGGGTGTCGCCGTCGACGGATATGTCTGGGAGGACATCATCATCATCATAGTTTTAAAGTATAGGGACGCTATCCAAAACAAACATTTTCAGCACTACCCTCGTCTGGAACGACGTTACACCTACCCTCGGCCACTCAAGGAAACGATTTCGTCTATTTCTGTAGCAGATCTTGTTGTTAAAAAGTTTTGGTTTGTTGAATTTTTATTCGGAAAATATCACTTTAAAATGTTACGCACAAAATACAGTGAGATTTTTGGAACTTATCGAACTTCGAGTATACACAAATGACAAAAGCATATAAAAATTGACGTGAAGTTGGAATTACAGATCAAACCTTTAAAGGTTAGCTATTTACTTTAAAAGAAGCTAAACATTAACTTTGTGAAAGTTACTAAGAGTTTAATGTGTAGGTATTCATTAGCGATAGTTACCTATGCCTAAAAGCTCGGGACATTTAAGTATTTTTTTTGAGTTCCCTACTGACCTCGTTGCAAAGCTTTTTTTTCACTGCGTAAAATATAAACAAGAGGTTTTAAAATAAGGTACTACCGGGCAAAAAGGGCGCGTATTGCGATATCGCATGATATTTATAATAGTAGTAATAGTCCCCCTAGCCGATTTCGACTACGGTGGCCAGTCACAACGACTAGCCGACTGCGCGGGACATATTATAGTGCACAAGTGTGTGCGCAAACACAGGTGCACTCTCTATGCCTTTCACTCTCATAGCCCGATGGGACAGCAATCTGCCACGACCGGAGAGAGATCAGGCGCAGGACCAACGGCTTTACGTGGCATTAAGTCTAAGAGCGTCGTCTTTTTGCCGAAACTTTTTGTTGTCCTGCGCTTGAAAGTTTAAGCGCGGTCTTAAATAGATTAAAATGGTTTGTCAATTGGGCCTTAAAATGGGGACAAAATTCGTGCTCAATGAGCGAGTTTTTCAAAACTTACAACCGTTTTATTGCTTAGGTAAAGTTACTATGACTTATCCAAACTACAAATGTGGTATAACATTTGATTAATCAGGTAACTAGCGGTCCCCCGCGACTTCGTTCGCGTGTTTTGAGTTTGTTCCACTCCTGTGTCAGCGAGATGTTCAATAGCCTAAAGCCTTCCACAATGAATAAGCTATCCAGTACAAAAAATATCTTCAGCTTTACAATATTAAGTATATTAACAGAACTTTTAATAAATTCTCAGTAACGGATTTATGACGATGCGTATGCAAATTTTACCCGAAATCAAGGCATGTATTGAGGTAGAAATGATTCATGGTCCCAATCAACTGTCGGAATGGCCATCGGCGGTTTTTTGCCGGTCGTTTCAAATTAATAGTCATTTATCAGTTTAAAGTATTTTTGGAGAATCCCAGTTGCAATATGATTTACATTAAAGAGTGAAGAAAACCTTGTGCCCTCAATGACAAATTTAATTTTAAAAATGATCGAAAAAAATAAGTATTCCGTGATACTAATTAGGTTAAAAGTAAACCTGCCTATTAAAAACTAAATTACTCACCTAGAGCTCAATATCACCCTGTTTGCAAATATGTTTCCGCAGCTTACAATATAATACGAAATAATATAGAAAGATCTACAAAATAACTTTTGCTGTTATTTTTTTATGTCATAGGTTTTTGTAATTATAGTTTGTGTTACCGAACGTTCTATCCAGAAAGTTATGAAGCCAAATAAAATATATCTGTTTTATTAAACGGAGTATTATGTCAAGTGACTACTAAACTTTTCTGTATATTAAAATACTAGGTGCTTCTCTTTCAAATGTACTATAAAAAACAGAGAAGAAATATCGATAAATACAAAACCATATTATAAAGACACTTGGTTTGCTTGAGTGACGAATGCGGATAGGGATCAACTTTATTTTGACAGTTATAGATATGAAATACTAGGTGCATCTCTTTCTAGCCCCTAGAAAGCTGCGGGAAAGAAAGAGACACACCTAGTATTTATCTATCAGCTAGAACAGATAACAGCGTGAAGTGTGTGTGCGTGTCAGTACGCTGCGTATTGGGAACAGTGGGTATTGATAACAGTGATTTCATTGAACAGGTATTTATCCTACGAGGAACAGCTGTTACGGCCGATATTTAAATACTTGTTATATATAACTGTTACGATAAATACGCCTCATCGCTAATGTTTTATATCCAAAAGCCTTTCTCGATAAATAAGCTATCCAACACAAAAATATTTTTTCAAATCGGTCCAGCAGTTCCTAAGATAAGCGCGTTCAAACAAACAAACTCTTCAGCTTTATAATATATTAGCGCAAGCGCACGTTGTACTTGAGCTGCGAACATTATTTTGGTGCGGAGTTATGTTAAAACTGTGATAGCTCCTAAGATATTTATTGAAATCTAATGATATAAAGGGCAACTTGGTTCTAAATGAAATGCTCGTGATAATAAATGTATTTATTTTGATAAGAATAAATACCTGTGTGTATAATACACCTCTAAAAATAATGCATTTTTTTTTTACAAATTTATTAACATAAAAAAGGTTGTAGTAAGTCAACCATAAAAGATAGACATATGCTGTCGCGGACTTTATTATAGAACTCTTAATGTTGAACAATCCTGTCATACATGATTTTTGTGTAACTTAAGCGGTTTCCGCAGCGTATGCAGCGGAAGCTCTCAAAAGGAATATCTTTCTCCCGTTTTTGCAACATTTTTCATTTCTGCTGTGGTCTTATGAGTCGTATCTTTATGTTATATAGCCTAAAGCCTTCCTCGATAAATAGACTATCCAACGTAAAAATAATTTTTCAAATCGGGCCAGTAGTTTTTGAGATTAGCGCGTTCAAACAAACAAACAAACTCTTCAGCTTTATAATATTAGTATAGATAACCTTTTTTTGCGGTACAGCAATCGAGTTGAAACTACCAACACCAGGTAGCCTCTTCGTAGCTTACTAGCTACGGCGTAGTATTTCGTAGGTTAGCGCTAGCGACGCGCTAGGGTGCCAGTTTTCCCATTAGTTTTGTATTTTTTTTAATATTGTGAAGAGGTTTTCTTGTATAAAACTTGCTCAAAATTTAAAGCAAAAACTCATATTATCATCCCTGAGTTGGATGACACTGACCAAAACAAAACCCTGTAATAGTATTTATGCGATGTTATCCCGTGAAACACTCCACTCCGGCTTTGAATTTATAACTACAGTCGGGAGTAAGTAGGCAGTAAGGCGATAAACAGGAAACGTGCTAAAAGCCCCGCCAGGATCTCGGGCCGGAGACTTAAGCATTAAAATAACAAATAACCGAGAAAATTGACAATCTCTACACCTGAAACAGGCTAATAGCATATTCAGAATATGCACTATGCACTCTGACAGCAATTTGGTGTTTCATAATAAAAATTATATAAGAGGCGCAAGCGCAAGCGAACTTTATTAAGGCATTTAATTAACAGACTGTCGTAATTCACAAAGATAAAATAAGAAACCAAAAATTTGCGCACAGGCGGGACTCGAACCAGCAACTTATTTATTACTTTATTTACTTAACTTTATTTATTTATAACTATTTGGCCAAAGACTTGCTGGTTCGAGTCCCGCCCGTGCGCAAAAAAATTTAGTTTCTTAGTTCATCTTTGTGAATATAAAATATGACACTGTGAGTGTTAAAAACATTCTGAACCATTAGACTGTCGTCATGTAAACTATAAAATTTAACCGCCCTAAAAATCAATTAAAGAAGGTACAAAATTAACGCAAATGGGATAAACAAACTCATTTGAAGTAGGTGCATGATGTCAACCTTAACGGACAGCAGCAGTAACTTACGCACATTGCGTCATTTTAGTACTTGTTGAGTTTTAAGCGGTTAAATTATAACGAAACATATTTTTTCGTCGTATTAATTTATTGTTTAACTTACAATTCTTCTTCCTAATGTACCAAATACTTTTCTAAAAACTGCATCAAAATCTTGATAAAGATGAAATAAGAAACCAAAAATTTGCGCACGGGCGGGACTTGAACCAGCAACCTTTTGGCTGACCGGGCCAAACGCTCTTACCAATTGAGCTACCGTGCTGTCAGTCCGACCCTGCGAAATTTGTGGTCTCCTATGAAAACGTCAATTTCGTGACACTGAGCGCCATCTAGCCGTCTGTTTATGAAACAGATGGCTCAATCAAACTAACTCAGAAGAGTTTGACTCGTAATTATATATATAAATTTGACCGCAGTTAATTCGCGTTTAGCTGAACATATTTTGCTGCAGTGCTTTAGAATGTTTTAACAGTCACAGTGTCATATTTTATATTGATAAAGATGAAAAGAGGTTCTCCTCTTCTCTTGAAGTCGGTTAAAATTGTTACTAAAAATCAGTGTATCAAATACTTTACTGAAAACCGCATCAAAATTGGTCTATCCCCAAACATGAGATATTCGCGGACAAACAAACAAACATACAACTCGAAAGTCGAATGGTCCTTTTTCTAAAGTCGGTTAAAATAAAAGTGCTTGTAAATAACATACGTTTTCTAGAGAACAAAATTTACTTGTATTGTAAAGCCAAGAGGAAGTGCACTTTTTACTAAGGTCTTATTAATACATTTTTGTACCCTCATATTCTTAAAACCCTTGAGATAACAAGATAAGACTTCAATAGGCAGCTGTTATTTTTAACGATGAATAGTCCGGTCAAATTAGACATCCAAGGTTACAAAAACTCCCACCTAGCTGAAAATTGGTAGGATTGCTTAAAACACCATCATAAATGAAATGTAGAAAGTCCCCATCGATCCGATACCTGGAAAAAAAGTTACTCGGGGTCAAAAGTCACAAAAACGTGTTTTTCGCGATTTTCAGCAAAACGGTAATATTATCATAAAATTAGCCACGACAAAAATTGTAGAGCAGATAAATATCTACAAAAAATGTCTTTATACTTTTCTTCCTAAGAGCCACCGTTTTTGACATATAATGATCCAAAAAGTTGAAACTATTGAATAATAAAAGATATTGGCAACGGTTGAAAATGATAAAAGTGATAAAAGCGGTGTAAGTTTAAAAAAAATGCGGATATTTATCCATCTGACTCATAATTCTCTAATACTTCTGCTTCTTCTTCTTCTCCTTGTTCTTCTTCTTCATCCTCGCTGCAAGTAAATTGCTCCAATAATGACAAATCGCATGTCTCCTCGTTAACATCAAATGAATCCTAAATTGTTGGTGATTCAACATTGGAGCACGACCGGTCTTGGCAATTAGTACATGCTACAGAACAAAACAGGTCAACTTTTTTGCAACCACATTTAGCACTACATCCCTTTTTACAGTTGCAAAAATTGTATTTAACAGTTTTTCCGGCGCAGGTGGGAGTAAAATTTGAACTGGTTCTGATGTATTGTCGACCAACTTCCAACCCCACTCTTTTGGGTCTAGCTGATAACCAAGCCACACTTGAACTTGGTAATATACCCGAAAAAGATGTTGATGAGCAGCCGCTGAGAAGACAAGCTAACTGCACTTGTTTTTTATTTCGGGTATTTTTAACGAAACATGCATATCGCAACTTATCTAAGCACGTAGTTTTTTAAGGAGCTCCATACATAGAGAGAAGACACCAAATTCCGTTGGTGATAACTTCTTCTTGAGTTACCCGACATTCCCATAATTATAATATTTTATATGTGTAAGATACACTGACCGATAGAGTAATATTTTTACTTGTATTACAGCTTCAGCGATGTATATACGTGGTGTACTTATACATATTATGACGATTACAACTTTTTCAACTTTTTGGATCGTCATATGTGAAAAACGGTGGCTCCTAGGAAGAAAAGTATATAAACATTTTTTGTAGATATTTATCTGCTCTACAATTTTTGTCTGGCTAATTTTATGATAAAACTTACCGTTTTGCTGAAAATCGCGAAAAACCCGTTTTTGTGACATTTGACCCCGAGTAACTTTTTTTCCAGGTATCGGGTCGATGGGGACTTTCTACATTTCATTTATGATGGAGTTTTAAACAATCCTACCAATTTACAGCTAGGTGGGAATTTTTGTAACCTTACCCCTATTTTTATGTCTAAATTGACCGGACTAGAAGCTACTCGGCAATTTTGATTTCCACAAAAAAAACATTCCGCCTGTAGCTACGATAATATCACGTAAAACACACGTATTAAGATAATTTGTGTTTACATTTTATTCATGAAAGTAAACGGGTTAATGATTTTATATATCAAGATTCATAATTTGGTTGGTATTACTTAATTAATGAGGTATGATACTGATGCCCACATACTCATGCTAACTGGACTGCGCCATATTTCGTTGTGATTAAAAAATAATTGTCCACAACGGTTGGACCATTATTTACGTTAGATTATTATCTATTATTGTTATCATAGTTAAATATATCCTTAAAAACTAAGTAATTATGAAGGAGGGTAGAGATGTAAGACAAGATGAAAAAGAGAAGTTTAATAGGACGGACGTTGTTACCGTACGATAAAGATCGATATAACTACTATCCAAATTTTGTGATATTACCTTTGTTTCTATGAAGGTCAGATTTTGAAATCTGTAGAATCTAAAAAGTTAGTAAATACCGTTTATAGAATTTTATTACAATTGCTGGAATTTCAAAATCTTGTGATGAAATTCTACTACTCTCTATTGAAGTAATTTTAATTCCATCACTTTGTATGCTTTACGAGAATACCAGTAGTATGCTTAGCTTTTTCATGGTGGACATTAGGACTGATGAAATAGGTCCGCGCAGCACACCTCCAATATTAAGTCTTCAAAGTCGACTTCTCCGTATCACACCTACCATGTCCGTGCTAGGAGCGTATCAGACACGGAAAGTAACACGATACGCTTTACTTTGTCTACTGAAAATAACTGGAGGCCGATTCTCGCGGCAATCCAACTTTTTTCGTGTGATAATTCGATTGCGAGTTCAACCGCTTTACCTTAAAAATCAAGTGCAAACACGTAAAAAAACTATCGCAAGAACAAAATCTAAATACATTGAAGTCGTGACCTGAGAGACCTGAGAAATCAAAAACTATTTTTTCTTTGACAAAGAAAATTCGATCAGTGTATATTTTTTCGTATAGGAATTGCACGAGAATTGTCCCCTGCAGCGTTCTGTCTTACGCATAAACAGTGAAAACTTTCTTCTCTTATTTGTTATGTAGCAAGTGCAAAAGCTTATTTTGCCGGTGCTGATACTCTCCGTGCATGAAACGCGATGGTTTTGGTTGGTGACGAAACGGTCTAGTGCCGTGTGGTCAAAACCTAGGTTTCGGCCTACTACTCCGTAACATACCATGACCGTGCTAAAAAACGTGTCAGGCAAAAAAATATTCTTTGAATTTAAAAATAATGACTCCTTTCCCACTAGACCTTCGGTCGCGTGTCATGCACGAAGCGTGTCGGCACCGGCAAAAAATACTTTTGCTTGCTTTCGCTTTCGTTCCATATAACGGTAAGATAAACTGAACGCTATAAAGTCCGTTTTTAGTGTTCCATAGCCGAATGGCAAAAAACGGAACTCTCTCTTATAGTTTCGTCAAGTCTGTCTGTTTGTCTGTCTGTCCGTCCGTATGTCACAGCCATTTTATTCATATGAGAATCGTAAAGCGGTTAACAGAAAACATCTAACTAAGTTTTAACTGTGTGATACTAATAGTTTCAGAATAAAGTGGTTGTGACATACGGATGGACCATAAAATTATTATCCCTTTGGAATAGAACGACAAAAGCGAGATGTCACTAGCAGCAAACTGTGTGATAAAAAGAGATGGGTAGCAGAACCATTTTTGTCAGATGTCAAACAGTTGACCGCCCTGCAGAAGCTCGCTGAAAATTACGTGCATTTGATTTTTTATATTTAAAAGTGAAATTGTGTATATTTTGTAGAAATAATGCGTCTGAAACATGGTGACTTGATCGGTGATTGATTATTATGCATTACAGCGGCATAACCTCAACAAATAAGCATTTAACAGGTAGATTAGTCCAAATCGAAGCATCTCAATATACGACTTATACTTACCAATGCGCTTCAAATTTAAAGTACGCAGTTTGATTATTCTATTCTACAAACGTTAATTTACGTAAAAAATAAAGACAGAATACACAGTCGGCGTTCAGTTCAGTCAGTCACAGTTCGGCGCACGCTGCCACAACGGGAACACGCGTCCCTGCTCCCGCGCATATTCTATTCGTACCACTCGATCTGTAATACGTAACCTAGCAATATGGCTAAGTGTGCTAAGTGCCAAAAACTGGTGAGCAAAAAAAACCCGGGAATACAGTGCAGTAAGTGCAACAAGTGGTTTCACGGATCTTGTGCTTCAATCACCAATGAACAGCTGAGTGCTTTATCTGCAACCGAATCGGTAGACTGGAAATGTCGATCTTGTGCTGTGAACGTGCGAACCAAGCGATTGTCCTGCATAATTGCGGATGCCGACGACGAAGACAACGATGGAGAAAATGCCTTCTCGTCTAATGACTATTTGGCACAACAAATACTCGAAGTTCGCCGTGAAGTACGTGAAGCGATTCGTGACGAGCTGCAAACTACCCTACAATTCTTTTCCGATAAAATCGATGAATACGATGAGAGAATGAAATCATATGAAAAGATACATAAAAGCCTAGAAAACAACTACACAGATTTAAAAAACAAGTACCAAAATCTGGAGTTAAAGTACCAGGTCATTGAACAAAAAATCAGCTATATGGAACAGAGTCAGCTGTCCAGCAGCATTGAAATCTGTGGCCTGGAAGAAGACCCCAAAGAGGACGTCATGGCTTTTGCTAGCACAGTAGGCAACATACTTAAACAAAACACTAATGATATTTTGAAGGTGTACCGGAAAAAATCTCGCATACGCCCGTCGGCGGCCCGCCATAGCCCCATACCAGTCATAATGATGCAACTTAAAGATGGATGTCACGATCGCTGGATGGAGGCTGCCAAATCAACCACAATAACAGGCCACGACCTAGGACGACTCGATGATGGGTCAAAAATACACATGCGAGAGCCGCTGACTCCCTCCAACTCATATTTGTTGTGGAGATGCAAGAATGACCTGAAAAACACCAACATATACAAGTACGTATGGGTTAAAAACGGACTTATTTTGGTACGGCAAGATGAAAACAGCAAATCTTATACGGTACCTTCCATAGCTGATATCGAAAGGCTCACGAGCCAGTTCAAAAAATGAAAGCAGGCAATCTAATATATCTAAGCCTACATTTTTATAAGAACTAAACCACAAAGATGGCTACTAACTTTCATTCATCATATATTTCTAATATCAGAGAGGGCAACTACCGTAATTGGAACAAATTTGTTGATAACCTAACTTACCTAAAACAAGCTATAATACTGCTTCATGTCAACATTCGCTCTATGATAAAGAACTTTGCACAGTTAGAATACATTGTACTAAATAGTAAGCGCACCATCCATGCTATAGTACTAACGGAAGTCAATATCTCAGAACGAAGTAAACAACTATTTGAATTACAAGGATATGACATGCACGCTGAACTACGAGCCCATAGAAAGGGTGGTGGTGTGATAATATACGTGTACAATAGCATGCGATTTAACAGGACCCAAGCACTGTTTCAGAGCTTTGAATGTGTAACAGGACAGCTTTTCGAAACGTCAAAAAGCAATAAGATCAACCTGGTTGCAGTGTACAGACCACCTGACACAAATAAAACCTTGTTTACTCAAGAACTGAACCAGTTATTATCGCGAATATCGCCTACTAAGGATTGTGTGGTATTTGGTGACACCAATATAGACATAAAGTTGTCCCGATCCCCCACCACTGCGTACCTAAATAAATTATACGAACTAGGGTTTGAGTGCGGTGTAAGTCAATATACCCGGATCGAAAAACGAAAAGAAGTCCTAACCAAATCGTGCATAGATCATGTGTTTGTGCGAAGTGTTAAAATGCTCAACGTCTCAACAGCCGTCATAGATGTCGCGCTTGCGGACCACCTGATAACCGGTTGTGCCTTATCTGGCCCAAGTACAGCAGTAAGTCCCGTCATCCGCCACGTAAGTAAATTAGACAATAAAAAAGTATATAGTGAACTAAAAAAGGTGAATTGGAAAGCGGCATTACATATGGACAATCCGAATGACATTTTAAATTATGTAATTGAAGGCTTTAATTCAGTGTATGAGAAGTGTCGGTATAATTGTAAAATAAAAATAAATAAAAGACAGATCTGTGAATGGAAAAATAACAAAGTCGTAGACATGTGTAAAAAAAGAGACAAACTGTATAAAATTTGGAAACAAGATGAAAGTAATAACATAAATAGACTCCTGTATAATAAATATAGAAATAAAACAAATAGGTTCATAAATAATACTAGAAATAATTTCTACAAAAAAGAAATTTGTGATAATTTCCAAAACCCCCGAAAAATATGGGAAATTGTTAATGAAATAAGTGGTAGAATAAGTAGATCTTTTGATAATATTATTATAAAATACTTCAATGATAACGCAAAAGTTACGGCAAATAAATTTGCCAATGAATTTAGAAATAATGTTAAAAACATATGTACTCTCTGTAATATTCCGTTAATGAATACAGACTCGCATGCCAACGTACCGAGCTGTAGCATGAAAGTAAACAAAGCGACTAATGAAATAATACGAAAAATAATCAAGAATATAAACATTAGAAAAGCACCCGGATATGGTGGCATACGTGTGTCTGACATTAAATCAATTGAACCCGATATTACACCTGTAATTACCCACTTAATAAATACATGTATATCTAGAAAAATTTACCCAGACGCTTTAAAAATCGGTATCGTTCGGCCGATACATAAAAAAGGTTCTTTCACAGACTGTAATAACTATCGACCCATAACAATCTTATCATGTATTGACAAAATAATTGAGAAGTATCTTGGCTATGAAATTAGTACCTTTTTAAGAAATAATAAGTTAATTAATGATAAACAATTCGGCTTCCAACAGAAAAAGAATACTTCTCAACTGTTATCTAGATTTGCTAGCGAGGTGAACGGACACTTAAACGAGCGTAAACAGGTTATACTAGCGTTCATTGATTTTAGTAAGGCGTTCGATGTTTTGAACTATAATACACTTTATACCAAGTTGCAGCAAATTGGTATACAGGGCCCTTTCCTGAACTGGTTTCAAGATTATCATAAAAATAGGTACACTATGGTAAAAATTGATGGCATTCTCAGTGACAAAATTAAGACAGAGGAAGGAACAGCTCAGGGATCAATCTTGGGGCCTACAGAGTACTTAATCTACGTTAATGATATGTGTAACATCTTTGCTGAGGGTTCTGTGTACCAATTTGCTGACGACACATGTCTAGTAACTGCTCATAACGATTTAAACGAAGCCGAAAAGCTCATGCAAACCAACCTTGATTTACTAAGTAAATGGGCACATGACATGGGCCTTATCATAAATTCCAATAAAACTAAAGTAATTTGTGTCCGTTCTACTCGCATGCAGTCAACCCGTGAACCCCGGTTAATCGTTCACGAGCATAAATGCCTACACATGCCGAATGACTCGCCCTGTCTCTGTCCGCCGCTCGAACCCGTAAACAAACATACCTACCTGGGGCTCGTTATCGATGATAAATTCAATTGGAAGCCGCAGATTGTTTACTTATGTAATAGACTAAGAAACATATTATCTAAATTGTCAATATTAAAATATAAGTTACCGTATAAAATACTGAGAATGTTATATATGTCCTTAGCTGATTCATTAATTTGTTATGGTATAAGCAGCTACGGCAGGACGTACGTGACCTATTTAGATGACATATATAAAATACAACTTTCTATACTAAAAACCATTGTACCAGCAAAAATTAAAGACAAATACAAAGATGAATATTCTAAACTATTTGACTATTTTAAAGTAATAAACGTTTTCGATAGGTTTCGTATGTCTGTCATATGCGAGGAACATTGTAAAATTGCTAAGTTATGTAAAAAAACACGCAATAACAAATTACGCCGACTAGATTATTTACCTATGTATGTGCTACCGCGATATAATAACTTGTACGGAACGAGAAAGATGGAATACCTTTTGCCTAAAATATTGAATACTCTGCCGAAATCGCTTCTCGAAAATATTTGTACCTCGAACTCCAAAGAATGTAAAACCCTAATGAAAAAATATTTTTTTTTAATATATGAAAGTCCGAACTCGCCTACTGCGAGATAAACCCAATTGAGGTTTTTTAGAGTAGGAATCATTGTAAAGTAGAATAAGTTTTGAATGATGTAACTAAATAAATAAAAAATAAAAATAAAAATAACACAGGGAATGTTTATCGACGAATATTTTGTATAATGAAATAACATTTAGTTTTACACTAGAGCTGCATGTTCAATATTTTGTGTCGACTGTTTATCATGCAGTAAACTACTATATTTAACTTAGGAATATTGTTATAAATCACCTAACAGGAACACCTAAAAGGTTATCTCATTTAAAGCTACAAATGTTACTTACTTATGTTAGTTACTGACATCTTAAATCGGTTTCGTTTGACAGCTTTTACTTGTCCTTCTATTCCGATAGGAATATTAATTTTATGGGATGGACAGACAAACAAAAAAAAAAACGTCCACTTTACCACACTAGTGTTGTAAATTTAAATAACCCTGTTTATATTTATCTGCTATTACTTACAAAAATTTTAAATAAAACTTGTTTTTATACTTGCATGATATTTTATAACACTGTACAATAAATATTGGGCTGTATACAAAATATTGAGGAATTCCAAAAGATATTGTCGACACTCTAGCATACAATAACATGAGTGTAAAGTGACTCCTAACATATGTTAAAATTCGTAACATACAACTAACGTTAACCGCGTTATCATGAGCTTTGGGTCTGTTCGATTTTTCAACGGAACCTTCATAACTAAATGTGTGATTTATGCTGGATATTTTACATTTTATCTGTATTCTCGTTAGACCATCGAACAGTTGTTTGAATATATTAAAAATATCATTTAGGCCTATCATCGTAACATAAAGTTTTACTTAACGGATGTTTTCTTTAATACAAACATTTATACCCTAAGCTGTTTGCCTATAACATTATTCAGATGTTGTGAAGCATTCATCCATATTGAAATATTTTTAACTAAGTTTCAATATCGGCAAAGGGAGTTTATGTTTGTATAACTCTATGCATATCTATGGATTATATTGGCAGGCATCACGGCATCTTTAATAATACATTTTACGGCTTAGTGAAAGCTATTTACAAATGCTGTAATGGTGTATCCATACTTCCCGGCGCCTTTGCTGGCGGCATACGTCAATTATGTAAGTATTTTACAAAACCGTTCGACTTCATAATTTGTAAAAATCTGTTAAACACGATGTGATTTAGAACGTAAATAAATCCCGTAGAGCTTTGCAAATTGTGCACTTGCAAATACATGAGAGCCTAAGTGCGAGTGCAGCAAAATGGAGCGTCAAAATAAAATATTGTTAACGCCCTAGTGCTGCTATTTATGGTTTCGCACCTCTGAGGAAAATACGGAACTCTTAGAATTAGATTACAGGCGGAATAAGAATTTGATTGTCCAACTGTAATAGTCCTTTTTGTCAGGGATACGTAAAAGTAGAGGTGTCGAAAGAAATTCAAGTACTCTCTCAAGATTTGCGGCTTAAGTTTCAACTGTGAAATATACAAAATACAAAAAAAAGTTTTAGTTCTACATCGAGAGCGGGTGGGACCTGTTTTCATGATTTATAGTAAAAATAAAACACACCTTGTGATATGACCATTAATGTCACAAATAACGCAACATATTAAAACCGATTAAATTAAATCACACTAAATTGCACATATTTGTTACAATATCAAGTTACTTCAGCGGTCCCTCACTTTTGGCGATATTTTTTCCTCACTCGACTTTCAGACTTCGTGACAATAAAATACATGCTTAAATATCGGTTGTTAGTCTATTGCTGATTGTATAGCTCCACCAAGTTAAGGAATGCAAACCAGTCCTCCAAACGTAAAGGTCTGACAAGAATCGGAACCGTACGGCATCGCTAAGTGATAATGGGGTGCATTAATCCAAAAATAATCCAGTAAAAAAATATAATTAAGATGCTAGTAGTTCCAAATTTTGAACGGAACTCTGGACGGATAACGCTATCCAGATCTTATTATTAGGACTTGTGCAATTGGCTGTAAGTGTGATTAAACTCAAAGAAAGTATTTTTTCATACGGAAATAAGCTTCAAAAGGAAATAAAATAAGTAGCAACAAGACAATTCAAAGAGTTCTATACATTTGTAAAAGGATTTGGCAAACTGACAGCTGAAACCTATTTTCAAAAATCTTTACTCCATTTATTACTCAATTCTTGGACGCTTGTACTAAACACATATTATAACCTACCATTTATAAATGAGACAGGTATCTGACTAAACTAATTAAGAGGGTGAATAGTTCTACCAATCTATATTAATTAAACACTAAACCTGCGAGGTTTGACCCATCAAATGCGCCCGCACAATAAGAGTGTATCAGCAAGTTTTAGTGTGGCCAATGATACGCAATGAATATCGGAGGCGAATGATATACGACCGGATTTGTGCATATTGAGGCTCTAGGGCCCTATTCTGGATAAAGATACCTATCGATATTTTTGGTCCTAGCCATCCCTTTATAAATATGTCAAAATCAAAGTCAAGAATAATTTATTCATTTTTTTTTAACTTACACCATCCCAATGCTGGGCAGGATGCAAGTGTCGACGAGTTTGCGTTTCAACGAGATTGGAAGGTCTCCCTTCATATACGCTTTCATGGACCAGAAGCTCTTCCAGGCGTTATCGATGCGTCGTCCGATCTTTTTGTCCTGCCTATTTTCGAAGGATACTATCTCTCCCAGGTGTATATACTTGTCGACATACTCCATTCTCTGCCCATTTACCAATATGTCGTGTTCTGCGGCGTTGGTCATGATTTTGGTCTTGGACCTATTCATCATTTAGCCAACCTCAAGGCTTGCCTCGCTCAGCTGATCGAGCATAATTGCAAGCTCAGATTATGACTGTGTTTATCAATGTTTATTATTCAATTTATCAATCACAAGAGGCCACTTAGTTGAACGTCAATAATAAGTTTATATCAATCAATTACGGCCTATATGGGGCTAGAAAATGTCTCCTTATCTGTTATGATCGAGATGGAAGTCAATCTTACACGCAAACTACAGTTTGCCGGCATCGATATAAACAATAGCAGTCGCCTACAACAGTCGACACCAATCAATTAAGTTTGGCAACGCTTGCCGTTGACCATTGTGAGCTGCCAGCTGCTAATTCGCCATCGGCAATGACATTAACACAGTTGAAATGCTTTGTAACATGCGCCGTCATCATGTGCCACTTGTGTTTATGGTTACTGATGGCCCGTATAAGTCGTAAGTAAACAAAACAGTAACACCATTATTCATAACAACTCAAACAGTCTTTAGGGGCGAGGTGTTTGCCCCTAGTTGTATGCAGAAGGTGTATGGACGAAATGATAACACGCAAGATCGGTAATAAAATACGCGTGAGCCGATAGGTACAGTAGGCGGGCGAGCGGCGTGCGCTCCGCGTAGTAGCTATGTTCGGACTGATTCAACGAATGCACGCGCTCGGGATCGTTCGCCGAGCGGCTCCAGTACTGTGCCGCCGCTGTGACGCGCAGCTCGGACTGCCGTAAGCCGAATACTTTTTCGGAACTATGACGAGAGGCTGGGCAAGGTCTAAGTTTGTGAGCAAAAGATTTGAGTCTCGCAATAAATTCGGTCATATCGGTAGTACCGCTGAGATCGGGTTGGAAAAAATCTCCCGGAAGCCGTAAGGGCTCACCATAAAGGAGTTCAGCTGGTGAGCTTTGTAGATCTTCCTTCAGGGTACTGCGCATACCTAACAGAACTAACTGTAGCGATTCCGTCCAGTTACTCTTGGCGTGACAGACTATGGCGGCCTTTAACTGTCTGTGAAAACGTTCGACGAGGCCGTTACAAGCAGGATGATACGCTGTAGTTCTACGGTGCTGGAATCCGATACGTTTTGACAGAGAGCTAAATAACGCCGACTCAAACTGCCTGCCACGGTCTGTGACAATGATCGCTGGGCAACCGAAGCGTGCGATCCAAACTTCAATAAATGCTTTTGCTACAGTCTCCGCAGTAATGTCGGCTATGGGTATCGCTTCAGGCCATCGTGAAAAACGATCGACTGCCGTGAGGCAATACCGGTAACCGTTCGATACAGATAATGGGCCTATGAGATCTATATGTACGTGCTTAAATCTGGCGCATGGTAGGTCGAATGTGCCTAATGGTGTGGAAACATGTCGACTTACCTTTGCGCGTTGGCAATTTAGACAAGCTCGAGCCCAATCCCTACAATCTTTACGGATACTAGGCCAGACGTACCTTTGGGCTACGAGCTTGGCGGAAGCGTTGGGTCCCGGGTGGCTTAACGAATGTAAGCAATCAAAAATTTGACGGCGCAACATTTTCGGTACGAATGGCCTGGGAGTCGGTGTACTCGTGTCACAATAGAGCTCATGGCGACTGCCAGGTATATTCATTTTCTCCAAACGGAGTGAAGTACCGCCGCTTTTAATATTTTGAAGCTCGCCGTCGACGTCTTGAGCCTTGGCGAGAGAATCATGGTCCACAGGGGCTTCCAACTCTTCGATACGCGAAAGGGTATCCGCGACAACGTTATCCTTGCCAGAAATGTGCTGTATATCAGTGTAAAATTGCGAGATGAAATCTAAATAGCGGAACTGACGAGGCGAACAACTTGACTTTCGCGTATGAAAGGCAAAGGTGAGCGGCTTGTGATCCGTGTAGATAGTGAATTCTCTCGCTTCCAGCATGTGGCAAAAATATTTGATGGCCTGGTAAATTGCAAGGAGTTCGCGATCGTACGGAGAGTAGTTACGTTGCGCGGGACTCAACTTGCATGAGTAAAACGCTAGTGGCTGCCAGGCGCCTTCAATTCGTTGTTGAAGAACAGCGCCTAATGCAACATCGGAAGCTTCGGCCGTGACTGCCAACTTGGCCTGACAATCTGGGTGGGCTAAAAGTGCTGCCTTGCACAAACTGTCTTTGCTGTCGTTAAAAGCTTTTAGCGCATCCCCTGTCAATTCTATAGGTTGGTTCCCTTTGACTGAGCCAGTTAGCAGAGCGTTAAGAGGTGCCTGGGTTTCAGCTGCACGTGGAATAAACCGTCTATAAAATTTGAGCATGCCGAGGTACCTCCTAAGCTGTTTAACAGTAACTGGCTTAGGGAAGTCTTTAACGGCCTGAACTTTTTCTTCAAGCGGTTTGATACCGTCTGCTGAGATGCTGTACCCCAAAAATGTAACTTCTGACGCTCCGAACACACATTTTGAGGTGTTTAATAAAATTCCGTACTCGGTCATCTTTTGAAACAGCTGTTGAAGGTGTTTTTGATGGGTTACAGGGTCAGGAGACGCAACCAAAAAATCGTTCAAATATGGATAGACGAAATCCATATCACGGGTCAGCTCATCTACAAATCTTTGAAACGTTTGACCTGCATTACGCAAGCCAAACGTCATGTAGGTGAATTCAAAGAGGCTGAAAGGTGTTGTGATCGCCATTTTAGGGATATCGTCCTTATTGATAGGTATCTGGTTATATAGGCTTTCACGAGATCTAGAGTCGAAGAGATAGTACAACCACAAATATTATGAGTGAAATCGTGTATGTGCCTGACCGGATACCTATCAGGGATGGTGCGTGCGTTCAACCTACGGTAATCGCCACAGGGGCGCCAGCCGTCTTTTTTGGGTGCTAAATGTAGTGGGAACGACAAAGGGCTATCAGAGGGTCGAGCTGTCCCCTCCTGCAGCATCATGTCATACTCACGTTTCGCAATTTTTAACTTATCGGGTGCAAGTCGACGAGGTGCGCTAGCCACAGGTGGACCAGGTGTGGTTTTTATGTAGTGTATGGTGTTGTGTTTGGTGTTGCGTGGTGAGCCAGCAGGTCGAATTAAGTCGGGAAATTCTTTTAAAATATTGTGATCGATGGAATCACCGGTAACGACTTTAACTGACGAAATGCCACTATGTCTATCGGCTGACACGACAGAAACATTTAATAAAGTAACATTATCCACCAAACGCTTATTTCTAACATCAACAACAAGGTTAAAGTGTACTAAAAAGTCTACACCAATGATAGCTTTGTTTACATCGGCTATTACAAAACGCCACACAAAGTCTCGACGCAACCCGAGGTTTAAACGCAGGCTTGCGAAGCCGTATGTATGTATAGCGGTTCCATTCGCGGCACTAAGTTCAAAATTAGTCTTGGAACGTCGTTCCTTGAACGCTGAACGGGGGAACACACACAAATCACTGCCAGTGTCCACAAGAAATTGCACCTTACTGTTCAGGTCTGTCACAAATAGGCGACCGTGGCTGTTGGGGCGATCGTCTGTCGCCATTACCGACCGCCCTGTCCATTTTCCTGCTTGTAGTCGCAGGGCTTGATGCAGGAGTGAGCCTTGCTGCCGAACTTGGAGTGGTACCAACAAACTGGGTATTTGCGGTAACTGGATTGGGATCTGCTGCGACTGCGCGGACGTCTGTTGTCCTTGGCCCTGGAATTCGTCCTTGATCGGCTAGGTCGTATGGTAAGAGCGTGAACTTGCTGCGTCAGCTTCTCTATTTGCTCCGCCATCATATCCAACCTGTCATCTGTACTGCGGTGGTGTGATGAGGTAGACGCTGATGTTGATGCTACGCAGGGAGATGCCGGTACGATGTCGTGGATGCGATCCGCGAGGTCAGCTGTGGCTTCTAAAGATGAAGTGGCCTGAGATGCGATTACGGTCTGCATGCTACTGGGCAGTCTGCTAGTCCAGATGGTGCGTATGAAGTCCTCTGGTACACTTGGGCCGGCTAGATGCTGTAGGTGACGCAAGAATTGAGAGGGCTTACGATCACCTAACTGCTCATGGTCCAGTAGCTGCTTCACCTTGCGTTCCTTAGATGCTGACAGGCGTTTTATCAACTCGCTCCATAGCTTGTCGTACTTATCTGTAGGCGGCGGGGACTCGATGATATCTTCTACCTCTATTGCGTATTGATGGTCGAGCATGGCAATAGTGTGGTAAAATTTTGTGGTGTCGCTAGTAATGTTGGCTAAAATAAACTGACCTTCTAGCATCGCGAACCACAGTGCTGGCTTATCAGGATAAAATGGTATGTTCCTTACTCCAACACGATGTACATCACCCGCATCGCTTCCAGTGGAGGCTTGCCCTTGCGCCACGCCATCGTTGCCGGTACCCGTCATCGCTTCGGAAAAATGGTCGTCGTTGCTATCTTCATCCATCAAACGTGTGCAAGCGGGGCACCAGTTTAGGGGCGAGGTGTTTGCCCCTAGTTGTATGCAGAAGGTGTATGGACGAAATGATAACACGCAAGATCGGTAATAAAATACGCGCGAGCCGATAGGTACAGTAGGCGGGCGAGCGGCGTGCGCTCCGCATAGTAGCTATGTTCGGACTGATTCAACGAATGCACGCGCTCGGGATCGTTCGCCGAGCGGCTCCAGTACTGTGCCGCCGCTGTGACGCGCAGCTCGGACTGCCGTAAGCGGCGACTCCATTAGGTCGCGCCGCGATAGCTACGCGCGCGCGATAAAATGTTATAATATAATATCAACTTGGTAGCTACGCGTAAGTTAGTTAGTTTGTAAGTGTAGTTGCAATTAGTTAATAAGTGTATTATAATAAGTAGGTAAATTCTTATGTAAATAGTGTAAATAAATGTTTTCTAAGTAATATAAAGATCTTATGAGAACTTTATACTACATGCTATATTTATTATACCTAATTAATTCTAACTAAGTAAATACTAATAATAATAATTCCTAATTGTAAGGAGTAGCCCACAAGTCTAATAAACATATTTTAGCTATTACACTGTTTTTTCACTTTCTGACAAATAATGATAGCGCCAAGAAAGAACGAGACAAAACAGTGTAATAGTTAAAACTGGTTTATTAGACTGTTTGCGTTATTATGAATAAGGGTGTATATTTTTAAACAGCTCGTTTCATAACTGTTCTGTTACTTTGGCCGTCCTGTCATGTCTCTATTGAGATCTTACCAAATGGCTGAAAATGCTTAGTAAGCAATGGACACGTTATGAAATACCTACAAGCAAGATGATTTCTAGCCTTGCGAGATTGTGGCCTAGTAAACGGATTGACGTATGCGGAGCGTCGGAGACAACGGTGGAACTATCGAAGTGTATCGAGCGAGGCGCATGTGGGCATGATGCATCGTTATAAAAAGGTTCCATAAAGACACCGGCAAGTTATAAGATTATAGCACTAGCCAATAGAGAAGGCTCTCATGGCGGGCTCCAATAAATTTGTGTTGGACGTAGCCTCTGGGAAATAAAACCCACTCGAATCACGAAAAACGAAGCGGTAACAATGTTGCTGGTTCAAAAAATGGGGTTATTCGAAATCGCTGTATGCTCGAAATTTTGCTGCACTTACGTTTATTTTCAAATGTCTACATGCGGCCAAAAGTAATTTGAGGAATTCATAAAACAAGAAATATCACAAGACGTCATAAGTTTTTATTGAAATTCGTTTCAATATGTTTACTTTGTGGTGCAATCTATCTATCGCGTACAACATCAAATAACATTTCTTTACTTACCATGAGAGTTATAAGCTTTGAGTATTGAATTGTCTAGGTATGATATGAAAAGAAAATAATACTAAAGCATGACTCAACAAAAACAGTACAGAGTTTCTGAAAGCAATTTCTTTTGAAAACAATAATATTTTTATTAAGTACTTGGAACTGTATCTATTTTCGTCTAAACAAGCAATTATGTTGGGGAAACACTTATCATCACTACCCAGACGGTCATCCATCTTTTTATTTATCAACTAATAATGGTTAGATATATTTTCACAGAAGAAAACACATTATTTCGGCAGACGTATTTTCAGTGACAAGCACATTGTGGTGTTGTAAACCTGCCAAATACAAAATCAACATGCCAATTTTGTTAACTTTGTTTTCTTGTTTTGTTTTTTTCGATCTGAGTTACATCTTCAACTTTATAATGCTTAATGTGTAGCAGGATATCCGAGTTGGGCTAGTAAGTGAATTGACGGTGATATTCTGTACGGACAACAGCACTTCAAGGTAAACACTGCGATATCTTATTCAGTTGTAATAAGGGCTATTATGCAACAAAAGTGTGTAACCTGATGTGCTGGCCACTGTACAATGCATCAATTTACTGGTAATTTTTCCCAAACGAACATACTCGTATAAAAACATTTAGGATACACTCTGGAACCTCTGTGCTAGGAACCATTTTTCTGGTAGATAGACGATAGTGTTATTCCTGACTCCATCTGCCCCACATATTTACTAGGTTTTGTTATAGTATACTTATTCTCTAAACCATATAGATACTTATTTATTTAAGCACCCCACACTGTCACAATGGAAAATCTGATACCTAATAATACATTGCGATCAGGGGGCGTATTGCGATCCAACTTTAGCCGTTTAATTTCCAGGCAGCGCAATTCCGACTTAGTGTAAACGAATATTGATAATATTAATAGCATAACATCACAAACATATAAATTTGGGCACTCTTTTCGATAGTGTGTAACTTGTGTCGATACGTTGACTTCTTTCCATCTCACAGAATCAGCCCTTAAAGCTGGAGCAGCAGCGGAGTTGGCTGAAAACGCTAAGCGTCGCAAGAACGGCGTTGAAACATTTGGGCCGTGGGGATCGTCTGTTTAGCTGTAATAGCTGTTTAGAGAAATTGCGCCAAAATTAAATTCTGTTACAGCCAATAATAAATCTGGCTGGTTCCTAGCTCAAAGGATTAGCATAGCTATCCAACGCGGCAACGCAGCCAGCATCATAGCCTCCTTGCCGCAAAGGAATTGTTTCATTTTTAAATGGGTAGATTTTAAGTTTTTTTTTTTTTATGTTAGTAGTATACTTAGTTTTATTTTTCTTGTTTGTTATTAATAAAGTTAAAAACAACATAACAATTCATACAATGGTATGAATATTAATATTAATGTTAATATCTATGCTACCATTGTTTTATTACCATACTAATAGTATAAAGCTGAAAGAGTTAGTTAGTTTGAACGTGCTTATCTCAGGAACTACAGGACCAATTTGAAAAAATATGTTTGTGTTGGATAGCTTATAAATAAGGCAATGCGTGGACGAAGACGTGGGGGAGAGCTAGTAATATTGATAACTAGCTCTAACTATCTTTGGTTTTTTAATTATTTAATGTTGTTCTTTCTATTTTCTGAATAGCAAGTTTATATATTCATTTATACATTAATTCATACAAAGAAGATAAAATAGTTAGTGCATCGAACAGGATGCAAAAAATTTAGTTGTATACTTTTAGTGGAGGACCTCAAACCACCTCGTACCTACTTGACTAGAGGCCTCTGCCCAGCAGTGGGACGATTACAGACCGATTTAAGTGCTTATTAAAGGCTACTTCTTATACTTATTTGCAAACAATTACCTAGGTTTAGCAGTAATACTTATATTCGTAATTTAAGCTGTTTGACGGGTGATAACATCGACTTTGAACGAGTAGTAAGCAATAATTATTAGGTCAGCTCAAAATATTATTATGTTTGATGATCTTGATTTGCATTTCAGCATTACAACAAGCCCAGACTTGAGTCAAAGGATTCTTTGATCGTTTTTCATTTTCGACGCCCATTTCAGAAATGTTAATCTTCAAAGTTAAGGGTCTTAAGTAGAGATCCCTTAATTTTCCTCTTTTACTTAAAAAGGTTCAAGTATATGCCAAGTAACTCGTGTATCGGAACTTTTAAGAAAGGATCTGGGAACCATTTCAAAGGTTTCGGAAAAGTTTTATTTAATTTAATGGTACCAAATCAGCAATGCCACACTTGTGTTGGTGTCATTTTTAGGGTTCCGTAGCCGAATGGCAAAAAACGGAACCCTTATAGTTTCGTCAAGTCTGTCTGTCTGTCCATCCGTATGTCACAGCCGCTTTATTCTGAAACTATAAGCATCAGACTGTTGAAATTTGGTAGAAAAATGTATCCGGTTATACATGAAACTAAAATCGAAAAAAAAGTTTTTAGTCAAACCTATGCGTGTAGGATATCTATAGATAGGTCTTTTAAAATGACATAGAGGTTTCTAGAACTTTTTCTTTTTAAGTGTAACGTTTGATAGATAGACGCTTCCAAAGTGGTAAAATGGGCGTCCCCCCCATCTAACTTCTAAACTAAGCAAGCGTAAATTTTGAAAAAAAAAAATGTTATGTAGATCTTAATAAACACTTTCAAGGAAAATTGGTTTGGACGGGATCGAATTTGTAGTTTTTGAGATATAGCACATTTTTAACAACCGCAAACATAACTTTGTTCTTCATGAAAACACTATGAAAAACAAAGTTATATTTGCTGTCGACAAAATATTGTGATATTTTAGCTAAGTGGAAGTAGTTGATTTCTTAATTCAGTTGAATTTGGCACGGAACCCTCAGTGCGCGAGTCCAACTCGCACTTAGCCGTTTTTTTCAAATATTGGATCAATTTTAAAGCAATTTTCCTGTTCTGTAAAGGGAGATATTTATATCAGTATCTAAACTTTTTAAATTATGAACAACTTATTAAAGTAATAGTCAAATTGGAAAAAAAACTGCTATTTTATAGGTACCTTACTTTACCGAATGTTCCTGAGAGTCACTTCGTAGGTATATTCTTTATGTAAAATACATAAAATCGGTATTCACTATGTTTATCGAAATAACTCAAAAAAAACGGTACTATAAAAACGCAATCTTTTTTCGGGACAGTTGTCAAAACCAATCGGATTTACCAAGTGCTAACAAAGATTCAACAGTAAATATAGTGTTGCAATTCAAAAAATAAAAACCATTCATTCCAAAAGTTGATGGGGGGCGAATGATATACGATTTAAATCCGATGAGCTTGATTGGGGATTAAAAAGCCGCAACAATAAACATAAATACATCAAAAGTCTGAATATCGGAGTTCATTCAATGCAAATTTAAAGTACTGTTTGTTGGTACTAAAATTAAACAGTGGCGCGACCAGAGAGAAAGAGCGGCGTAGGACGTCCACCCACAAGATGGACAAACGACCTTTTAAAGATCGCAAGACCAAACTGGATGCAGACGAACCCGTATTTTAACATTTCACATAATTGATATCAAACACATTGACCGCGCAATTTATAATTTATGTGTGTTACAAGAAATGTATAAAAAAAAATTAATGAATTCCTACAAGACTTTTTACATATTTTGTAGGAATTTTATAAAATATGTAAAGAGTGGAAAAACTCATCTCACCTTTTGCGTACTTAATATATCTTGTAATATTCGAATCGTGAAAATGATGAACTCCAAGGTCGCAGTAAAGAGTAGGATAGTGCCCTGTAAAATGAAACTGTGTTTAATTCATCGAAACTCAATAAATTAAAAGAAAAAAATATTGGACCAAAACACAACACAAAATTGATTTAAAAATACATGGAAATCCGAACCTTATGTATGTCCTAAATATAAAAAAATATTGAGCAGCTACCTAATAGTACACACAAACTTACTTGATGACCAAAACAATTTTTCAACTCGCGACTGCATTCCTTCAGCTTCCGGTACACCTTAGCCACGACACTCCACTCCCCACTCAGTGACGCAACATTATTAGATTTTAGAATAGTGTTAGCCGTCTTCAAAACGTACCTTATTTGAGATACTAAAGTGAAGTACGTCAGTATTTCCAAAATTTGCTTAATTTCATATAATATTTCAGCAGCGAGAAAGAAAAATAGCGATACTGTGGTCGTGTTCACTTCAAAACTGTTATTAATCAATACCGTGATCAGAATTTTCAGAGATATATACATTCTCATAACCACGACTA
Organism: Pyrausta purpuralis; assembly: GCA_963924145.1. Lineage (NCBI taxonomy): Eukaryota > Metazoa > Arthropoda > Insecta > Lepidoptera > Crambidae > Pyrausta > Pyrausta purpuralis. The sequence goes on from OZ001649.1 coordinate 22,503,263, forward strand.
CAGTTATACCCAAAGTGCATCTTCCTTTCAGTGTATTCAATTCTGCTACATACGCTTTATCAAACTTCACTATTTCATGGCAAAACGATAGCCAAGATAGAAGATTTTTGAAACGTATACTACTACTGAGAGGCTTTGTATGGCGCCAAGATTGTGAAAGGTAAACGCTGTGCAAAACACAGCAGGTCGATTTAAGAAGACGTCATTAATATTACCTGAAAAACTGTTGTAGCATATAGAAATAGTTGAAACTGACTCAAAAATGATCATGATGATCGCTAAACAGCGTTTCCTTCGGGTCATGAAGACAAAATCACGATAAATATTCAGATTATTTTCAAAAGCAGACAAGAATTTTAATGCCCTAAAGTTTTCCATTCTGTTTCAATGTAGAAATATACTTTTTATCCTTCCTTTTAAATGAAAACTACAACACTGAGTTGTTATTTGAACGATTGCCTTCATTACATTAGATGTGGCATAAGAACTCAAATATTTATATATTAAGGAACAATTTGAAAGTACGTTAGGTGATTGTTTAATGTCATGCATGAGAAATTAATATTGTTAGTAATAATAAACTTTTGCCAGTTGTACGGTGAGCCTTCACTCATTTACCTTGGAGTTTCCTACTGTTCATATGTCTCAAAGTTTTAAAGTAAAACTTTTTAGGGTACCGTAGCTGAATGGCAAATAGAGGAACCCTTATAGTTCACACACTCATATTTGTTAAGACTGTCTGTCGATCCGCATGTCAAAGTAATTTCATTTAAAACAACTCAATTATACAGAGATTAAGAAACAGATACAAATGAATTAAAAAATTAGAAACAGATACCAATTAATTAGATATCATGATTTAATTGTAAAGTAACTATTATGTAGTTAACTGTAAGTGATAACACAGCAGGCAGCAAATACATTCCGACTGGTAGAGATCGCAGTTCTATGCTGAGGGGCTCGACGTTGACAAGCCGCTGCAAATCCTTCAAAGAGCGCTGGTTTTCCTCATCTGTGGAAGTGTTGAACTTATTGGTCGTGTTCAGAAAAAAAACAGGGAACAAACAAAGAGGGTTAAAGCAAATCTACCACCCACCCATTACGGGAACAGCACCGTATCAACTAAGTAGGTTTTTTTTTTTATAAAACTCTATACTTCAACGCACGACTATCAATTTCGTAACGTCGCTAACTCGGATCGAGATCCACTCCTGACCAGCAGCGCATGCGTTGTACTTAGCCCGCATACGGCGAGTTGTCTTCTATATGCACACCCTATCAAACGGGCTGTCATTCACAAGAAAAAATGATAAATGTGGTAGAACGCAATCCGAAGCGAGGTGTTTGCTACCCAGTGCCGATCCCATGTCGAGAAGTTGCCGCCTCGTTGGTGCTGTTGTTGTTGTTGTTGCTTGCTGGTGTTCCCATTACGGGCGGATAAATGTGCTTTAACCTTAAATGTGAAGCTCTGACAATACTTAGTCAGCCATCAGTCGCGCATTTTTGAAACGCGCGACTTCATCGATGCTATAAATCGCAGTGTCTCAAAATCATGGATGTTTATATTATGTTCTTAAGTGTTTATGGGAAAAGCCCTCGACATAATTATTGTATAGTATTCGTAACACCAGTAAGAAAATTCTTTGATATTTTGATGATAAATAAATCTTTAACTAAAACAACTAACCTTGCGTCGATATAAGAATTTTAGCGAGACTTCTGCGGCATTGGGTGACCTCATTTTGGACATCTTGGCCAGCTCTTGACAATAAGATGAAGATGAAACTTGAGTGTAGGACGAAAAAGATTTTGCGAATCTCGTTCCAGATGTTGAACTAAAAATATAATAGTTAAATAAATAAAAACACGCTTTTTATTTATTTCGTATCCCATTCAGCAAACCCTTTCATATTATAATACCCATTTCACGGAGGTGCATTTCAAATAGCCTGTCCGCCATCTTCGCTAGTCATGTATTGTCATCAGACTAAGTTCTGAGTGTCTGCAAAATTTCATCCTAATCGAAGACCGGGAAGTGGGTCTAATTAAACGTACGTGTGAGGTGAAGCAATTATAAGCGTGTTTAAACGTACTTTAAAAGTTTGATTGCAAACAAGTTACAAGTAGGATCTAAGACACGTTGAAAAAAAAAGCTTCAGATATTTCACAAATTGTTATTGTTGTGTATTACACGTAAATATATGGTTATTCCCATATGCAACCTCCTCGCCGCGCGTGCTGGCCACTATGAACGCCTCGCGATGAAAAAGAAGGAAACTGGCTGAAGAAAAACTTCAATTGTTTTCTTGAATGCGGATAGATCGATAATACCTACAGCAACGTTGAAGTAAAACGTAGTGATTAGGTACTTGCTCAGTGCGTTGAAACAACATTATACCATATTAAAAATCTAACCGTTTTTAACAAAGAGTTTAAACATTTATACCAACGACTGCTTTCTGGTAAATTATCATAAACTTTTTATATGTATTTCGTAGCACCCAATCGAAATAATTTAGTCATTTTTACAGTCCACACTATTTTCGTTATTTTCGTAAGTGCATTGTGAGCACAATGGTGTAACAAGAAAATTGTATAATAAATAATTAATGGAATCAGGCGTTACTTTGCGGAAATCCATTATTAAGTTGAAATTTTTAAAATTATTTTGCTTTAAATTTCCGCGAAGCGACGCCGGCGCAGGCGACTAACAACACGAACAATCACCGCGTTTAGTATTAGTTCAGGCAAATGCAGGATGCACCATCCGCCCTCCCTCAATACGCATGCGGCACAGCTGATGCAATTATTAGTACCCAACACCAACGTGCAAAAAACCTCAATGCGTTTCTCCACTACACGTGGCATCCTCAGGAGATGTTGTCGCCTCGGCGGAGCACGGACGACTGAACTGTGTCGACTGGCGAACAGGCCTTTTATACTTTCCGTCCACTTATGAGGTGACGTAATCGTTGTCACGGAAATTTGAAAATGAAGTTAGTCCGTTTGTAGTTGACGGTTATTATTAATAGATTGTTGATTTGAAAATATACTAAGAAGTGGAGAGGCGGTATAACTGACCTGGGGGGCAATTCTGTTATCAAAATACAACTAAACGTCAACTGCATTGGTGACGATTATCAACTTTTTTAGTTTTTCCCATCCAAATGGTTGCGTTGCAGCTGTGGTTTAGCTCAACTTTATCGTTCGATCGAAGATTAGCCGATTCGTATTCTAATAATGTTTTGACGTTTACGTCTATCAAAGCGCAGCCATAGATATGACAGATAGATTGGAAAGCTCTTGGAGCGTTTAGGATCCATATAAAGTTTAGGGCTGCAACTGCAACCTGTGGTGTCGCTAGCGCCGTTTAAATTTCTTTTGGTATAAAACAATTACACATTTAACTATGTCACAATATTTAATTTCTCATTAAAAACTGGTCTATATTTTAATATCTTACCCATTACTAGTAGTAAGGGTGGGAATAATAACTTGAAAGAAAATTTTAGAAACCTTATCGACATTTTACCGAGTAAAATAATGCAACCTAGCGTAGGATCTCGATATGTACCTAAACCAATACAAGATCATTGTGTTAACCTTATGGCACTTTACGAAACGTCACGTTAACGATTTATTCTGTAAATACCACTAGGGTATTTTACAAATTAGAAAGATAATAAACAGGACATGTAAAAATACTCTGAACACTTTTAGTGCATTTTATGCTTGTCAGATCTACGATGACTCATAGTCATATTAGTAACGTCGCACAAGCGTAAGTATGCAAACTAAAAGAATACCTTTCCACCCCTTCCCATTATCTTTTAATCTACCTGGAATTGCCACGTGCGCAGGAAGGTCGCTGCGCTAAGTCTTAGTCACAACACTATCAAACACTGAGTTACGAGTTTTACGAAAAGCACGCATTGCAAAAAAAATTAGAAATAGAACAAAACGATAGTATTAACTTTTTACATTTAACTATAACAAGGGTGCAGGGTAAACATGAATTTAAAATATATCGAAAACCAACACACACTGACATTCATGCATCATCTTGTCATCCGTGGCAACATAAGATGGCCGCGTTCAATTCATATATTCATTGTCTCTTCACTGTACCACTTAGTTAAGACAATTACCATAAAGAACTTAATATTTTGTATCATATCGCCATATCAAACGGATACAAGAGATGCATTATTGACAACTTAATAAAAAACAAGACTAGCAAAATCTTAACTAGTTTATTCTACTCTGTTCCTGAAGAAAGGGTAGACAGGTATAATTCTAGTTTGATTTACTTAGGAGAGGTGTCAAAGCGTATTTCTAAAACATTAAAACGTCTAAATATCCGCGTAGCTTTTAAAACTAATAATTCTTCAAGATTAGTTTGTAACGGAAAAGATAAGCTTGATAAGCACCAAAAATCTGGTGTTTATAGGCTTAACTGTAGTGCATGTAACGACATTTATGTAGGTCAGACCAGCCGTAGCTTCAACACAGTTATAAAGAACATATTTCCGCTTACCGAAACAACCATCCTGAGAGGTCTCATTTCGCCAAACATCTTTTAGATTCAGGACATAGTATTCCTAATAATCATACATTTTCTGTCCTTCATACTTGTGAAAAAAGCTTAAAACTATCCGTTTTGGAACAATTAGAAATAATAAAACATAATGAAGATAATACGCTTACATTGTTGAACGAACATGTCAGTTATACCGCCTCTCCACTTCTAAATATATTTTCAAATCAACAATCTATTTATAATAACTGTCAACTACAAACGGACTAACTTCATTTTCAAATTTCCGTGACAACGATTACGTCACCTCATTAGTGGACGGAAAGTATAAAAGGCCTGTTCGCCGTTCGTCCGTGCTCCGCCGAGGCGACAACATCTCCTGAGGATGCCACGTGTAGTGGCGAAACGCATCGAGGTTTTTTGCACGTTGGTGTTGGGTACTAATAATTGCATCAGCTGTGCCGCATGCGTATTGAGGGAGGGCGGGTGGTGCATCCTGCATTTGCCTGAACTAATACTAAACGCGGTGATTGTTCGTGTTGTTAGTCGCCTGCGCCGGCGTCGCTTCGCGGAAATTTAAAGCAAAATAATTCTATAAATTTCAATTTTATAATATCACAAGAAAGCTAAACATATTAGTGTGCGACACGACATTCATAAATAAAAATCGAAAAACACATTAAACTGGAAGCGTGTTGCGATATTTTAATATTCGTTCAAGTTCCAGACAATACATTCCCCCTAAATTAGTAGTGTTTCCAAATTGGTATTGCGATGGAACTAAATAAATATTTAATGCTTTTCTATTTCACTCAGAGTCGATTTTATCAACGTCAGATAAGGAATGTTCGTCAAATGTAATGCAAAGCGGCTAATTTGAAAACGTCACCTATTTGTCAGGTAACATTTATGAAAATGACGTAATTGTAAGATAACGTGATTCTATTAACATATAAAATAATTACCATTATGTTATTAGTGATGTTTGCAATCAAAGTCAATATATAACTGTCGAATAATTCATTCGTGTTGGATTCTTATCAGATAAGTACACCATATTTCCCTAAAGTTTCAGTACATCTTTGTGTTACACTCTGTATGAAATTTATTCTCTATCTCATTATAATTTTCTGATGGCCTGTTTCACAATGTCTTATTAAGCTATGATTTGCGTTATATGTCCAATACTTCACAAAATACAAATACAAAATGAAATGATGTTCCGAAATCGAATAATTCGTTGGTTAGAGCTTATTAGTCGATGGATTAATATACATCTTACCGTTTTTGTATCTAGTGTATCTTGTAATAATCGGATCGCAAAAATAATGAATTGTAATGTTGCTGTAAAAAGTATGAAATTCCCCTGCAGAAATAATAATTGATTAAAAAACAATTAATATAAATTAAATTCATTATTGGCTGTAAGTTTAGAACGTCAGATTAGCTAAGTTTTTGGTAAAAGAGCTATGAATTTCATAACAATTAAAAAACACAAATAAGTTAAACATTAAAGTTATTGTTTATTTATGCTTTTTTTATCACAATATTAGGAAAATTTCTTATTGATGTACGTACTTGATGTCCAAAACAAAACTTCAAATCTCGGCTGCATTCTTTTAACTTTCGGTATACCTTAGTCAAGATATATAAATCCTCATTCAGAGAGTTCAAATTAACAAATTCAAGAAGAGTGTTAACAGTCTTTAAAATATACATTATTTGACATACCAAGGTGTAATATACCAATAGTCCCACTGTCTGTTTAATTTCATACGACGTTTCAACAATAAAAAATAAAATGAGCGATACAATTCCCCTGTTCAGTCGAAAATTGTATTGAGTGAGTACAATTATTACATTTTTCAAAGACGTTATCATACACATAAACAGAACTATAGATAAACCGAAAATACATCTGCCTTTCAGGGCATTTACACGTGCTACATAAGTTTTATCAGACTTCACTATTTCATGGCAAAACGATAACCCTGATACAAGTTTATGAAAGTAAATCCCATTTTTTGGGCCCAAGTATACAATCACTGAGAGACTTTGTATGACTCCAAGATTATGAAAGATAAACGCTGTCTGATACAAACCAGGTCGATTAAAATACTCATCGAATAGATTCCCTGAAAAGCTATTGTAGCACACAAGAATAGTTGAAATAAACTCAAACAATATCGCAATGGTTACAAATAAACGTTTTCTTCTAGTCATGTAAATAAAATCGCGATGAATGTTTAATATCTTTTCAAGAGCAGATAGAAATCTTAACGCACCAAAGGTTTCCATTTTCTTGGCTGAAACAAAACTGTTCATAGTCCTTTCTACTGATAAAGTGAATTAAAAAAAATGAATTGATATTTCAAAGATTCAATTAACCTATTTACATTGTCAATATTTAGCACAAGACTCATATCAATTGCAACGCTAATTTGAACCTTGGTAACAATAAGTTCGAGGTCATGTCAATGCTATGGTTTTTTTAATGGGCTGAAAAGCTTTTAGCCATAATACTAATATAATAGTCCTCCTAGCCGATTGCGACTACGTTGACCGTTGTGACTTAACGGCAAATCAACTGCGCGGGACATGTTATAGTGCACAAGTGTGTGCGCAAACACAGGTGCACTCTCTGTTCCTTTCACTCTCATTGCCCAACGGGACAGCAAAATGACACGACCTGAGAGAGATCAGCAAAGGACCAATGGCTTTACGTGCTTTTCCGAGGTGAAACACGGCCAAATTCCAAAAGCTTTTGGTCACATTGAGGTAGTGAATACTAATCTATCGTTAGTTTATAAATGAAATAATATTTTATAAACGATGAGGCATTTAACCACTAATGATCAGGCATATAACCACTATCACACCTGGTGGAAGGTGATGTGGTTAAGGGTGGATCATCACTCTTCTTTAAAAGCTCAAATCATAGTATTTCGTGAATACTTCAGCCGGCAGCGCACTCCATTCCTTAGCCAATTTTGGTGATATTTAAAACGAAAAGTTACTACTTACCAAAAAATTGTTTCTGAACCTTCACTGAGACCATTATAACAACAATGGCGTAAGTTCATCAGGTTTTATCAATAAATTAACATCCTACTTAATTTGCCTGAGTGGATGTCAGAACGTTGTCACTTTCATTTGCTGAAGTAGGTCGGTGGTACTCAAACTACTCAATTGGGTTATTTTATGTCTATATTAATGAGTTTTTCAGATGATTAGATTGAAAAGCTTTTGTACTCCCAACTACTTAACTTACGATACCTACTCAAATCGTCATTATGAGAAGCCATATTTGCTTTCTTCATAAATTCATTAACCGTATTCAAAACAAACCTTACTTGCCACACTTAGGTATAGTAAATCAATAATCCCACTATTTGTTTGAATTCACTTTCTTATTTATATTAGTGATGACACCAGACATTTGGTATGTTGCTTGACGCATATTTTATTTTTTAGAAACACAATCACAAAATTATGATAATGAAATTTCACTTGCACTTTTCACCGTATATTTATTTAAAATCAAGCAAAAAAAGAAAAGCTTTACTAATTAAAATGAAAAATATATAAAAAATGTAAAAAATATAAGAATAGGGGGTAAACACACATTGAGAAAAATCAAATACTTATTTTTTTAAAGTTTAATGTCTGGTGTCAAGACACATGTTTAAAAAGCATAAAAAAAACTGACATAAATATGGGTAAATGCATTATCTTGAGCTTGATAATGCATTTACTCTCTGTCAACTCAGTAACTCAAGAACGGCTGAACCGATTTCGCTGAAGAGGTAGTTTAGAACCAGTAAAAGGTTATAGGATACTTTTTATCCCGTTGGACGGGGCCAGGGCTTGGGTAAGGCAGGGCTGGGACGAAATGGTGGGGAGGTAGCTTTATACCAGGAGAAGGACATATGATACTTCAAAACCCGTTCGACGGGGCCACGACTGGGGTAGAATGGGGCCGGGGTGAAATGGTGGGGAGGTAGCTTAGAACCAGGAGAAGGATATAGGATACTTATTATCCTCTAAGACGGGGCCGGGGCTGGGGTGCTGCAGGGCCGGGGCCAAACGGTGGGAAGATAGCTTAGAATCAGTAGAAGGACATATGATACTTTTTAGGGTTCCGTAGCCGAATGGCAAAAAACGGAACCCTTATAGTTTCGTCAAGTCTGTCTGTCTGTCTGTCCGTCCGTATGTCACACCCAATTTATTCTGAAACTATAAGCATCACACTATTGAAATTTAGTAGGAAAATGTATCCTATTAACCGCTTACTGATTCTTATATAAAAAATAAAAAATAATGACATTTAAGGGGGGGCTCCCATACATGATTTTTTTAGTCAAATCTATGCGTGTGGGGTGTCTATGGATAGGTCTTTTAAAATGACATAGAGGTTCCAAAAAGCATTTTCTTTTAAAGTCTAATGTTTCATAGCTGGATGCTTCCAAAGTGGTAAAATGGGCGTCCCCCCCCCATCTAACTTCTAAACCAAGCAAGTGTAAATTTTGAAAAAAATAATATAATGTAGATCTTAACAAATACTTTCACCGAAAATTGGTTCGGACGGGATCGAACGAGAAGTTTTTAAGATATAACACATTTTCAACAACCGCAAACATAACTTTGTATTTTATACAAAGACTATGAAAAACAAAGTTATATTTGCTGTCAACAAAATATTGTGGATTTTACTAAGTGGAAGTAAGTGGATTCCCAAATTCAGTTAAAGTTGGCATGGAACCCTCAGTGCGCGAGTCCGACTCGCACTTGGCCGGTTTTATTCCGTTTGAAAGGACCAAAGCTGGGCGGGACGGAGTTGGGGCAAAACGGTGGGGAGATATCTAAGAACCAGTAGAACGACATAGGATACATTTTATCCCATTCAGCGGGTCCGGGGCTGGGCGGGACGGGGCTGGAGGCCAAACAAAGTTTGCTGGGTCCGCTTGTTATACTATAAAAGCTATCCCCAGTACTAATGTATTTTTCATTAATTAGAACTCAGTTTTAGAAGCTATTTTCAAGCGACCAATTAATTATAGAACTGAAATAACGAAAACATATTATAACCTTAGGCTGATCAAATTGGTATCGTTAAACATGTAGAGGTTATGTCATGGAACACGATTTTTGACTTCGTAATTTTGTTTGGACTAGTTAGAAGGTCAACATATCAAAAGCCCTAGAGCCCGTAGCCCTTAAGCCGGGAGGAGGGGGAAACCAATTTTAAAGTGATTTTTTAGGTTTGCAGCTTAATTGTCGGGAACTATGCGTTTTAGCGACATGATACCTTCTACAAAATAAAAGCCGATAAAATTTTCTCCAAGTTTATCTTAAACAAGTTTTTATGTGACGTGATTGGAATTGAATAATGTTTTAGGCATGATGATCTATTAAGGCTTGAAAACACGTGTGCGTAATTTGGTAAGAGTATGTTTGTTAGAGTTTTGTATATTATTATTTTTGTGTTTTTTATGAATAAATTAGAAAAAAAATAATGTATCAAAAATATTATTTCTTGAATCAATTTAGTATCATTTCGATATAGAGACTTTCATCAAAATCAGTTCAGTGGTTTTTGAGATATGAGCAAAAAACAAATACTACGGAATTAAAAATATGTGTACAAACCTTATTGACGCCTACAAAAACTTTTTAAAAAGGCTGAAGTATCCCTTTCGTGATCTGTATAGGAAAAAATAAGTCATTTACAGTTTTTTGATGATGTGCGTGGACGGTTCCGTCTGTTGCTGTCCTTCCACTTGGCATCATGCACGAAAATATTTTAAAAAAAAGTACGACGTAATTATCTGCTCATGATTGATTGTAATGTACAATAAAACAAACGCAAACACTCTTACCAATTGAGCTACCGTTCTGTCAGTCCGACCCTGCGAAATTTGTGGTCTTCTATGAAAACGTCAATTGCGTGACGATTAGCGCCATCTAGCCGTCTGTTTATAAAACAGATGGCTACGCGCACGGTAGCTCAATTGGTAAGAGCGTTTGGCCCGGTCAGCCAAAAGGTTGCTGGTTCAAGTCCCGCCCGTGCGCAAATTTTTGGTTTCTCATTTCATCTTTATGAATATAAAATATGACACTGAGTGTTAAAAATATTCTATAGCATCAGATCATTATACTTAAATATAACCCAATTAAAAAATGTCAAAAAAATACAGGGCAAATTGAAAACCTCCTTTTTTTGAAGTCGTTTCAAAACTCGCAGAAAATCATATTAGCTTTGATTTCGTACAAGGTCTCATGTTGCTAGGACGCATAGTTTCAGATTTATTTGCGAAAAACCTAAAAAAATACTTTTAAACCCTCCCCCTCCTCCAAGCTCAAGAGGTACGCTGAAACTTTTGGTATGTTTACCTCCTTACGAGGGCAAATAATGATATGAAGTCAAAAATTGTGTTCCAAGCGATTCCCTCTAGTATCCTTCCTTGACTGAACTACCTAGGTATGTGCATCGATGCTACTTGTTACTTGCTTGCCATTTAATACTTACTCTTTGGAAAGTCTAAAAAAGGAAGTCTTCTTGAATCTGGCTGCAACTGATAATAATAAAATAATAATACTATGGAATCAGATGTCATTGTTTATTTGTAGCGTGATAATGATGTAGTGGACCGTCAGTGACAGCACCGCAGGCAACAAGTACATCCCGACTGGTAAAGATCGAAATTCAATTGTAAGAGGCTCCACGGCGACCAATCGCTGCAAATCCTTTAAAGACCGCTGGTGCTCCTCGTCTGTTTTTGTAAAAATGAAAATATGTAATGGAATAAAATGTAACGAGGCATATAATTACAATAAATTTGATTCAAGGCCGCATTTTTCAAATGCCAGGTAAAACATAAATGACTGACAAAATATACAACAACCAATTTTTATGGTGGATCTACACCTCCCAAAGTGTGTAGCATTCCAGTTTTTTTTTAAATGTGATCAATTGATACAAGGTATTATTGTCTTAATTTTATTTGTTCTAATTTTATTTGCTTTAATAATCTCTTAATATTACGCACATATGAAATAGTATTTATTTACACTATAGCTCATTTAATCTTTTCATTTTCTTTCATTTTAATTTAAAAATTAAAACAGTTCATGTAATTGAACTGTTTTAATTTTTAAATGAATAAATGTTGGTGTCATCTAGGTTAGGCTAAGTCTGATCGACGCGCGAAGGCGAGCGAACGAAGTGAGAGTGCCGCACCGGCACCGATGCGGCATCAGCGGCACTCGCCGCATGGGACTCAATTTCAATCGTTTGCGTGAATAACCGCTTCTCCGTAAACGCACTCACACAACGCCATGTTATTAAGTGCGGACCGCGCCGCTCAATGCGACGCACGACGCCCCGCGTCTCCTTAAACGAGGTCCTATTTCGAAGAATATATATTTTCTGGATATTGAAAATCGGGCCTTAATTAATCATTTGTTTTGCCTTCTTTAAACGATACTGCGCCAAACATTAGCCATGGAGTCAGGGAGAGATTTTAAAATTAACTGATTATTTTTGCCTACGTTTCACCTAAATAGGTTCTAACTTTATAAATTATCCAATATTATTATCTGTTAGCGTCATAAGAAGAACTTACTTTACATAAACCCTACGTCCTTGGACCCTTTACATATTACGACTTTTAGCAGATGCTAACACGCGTTAGCATCGATGCAGTCGCAATCCTAACGCGCGTATGCATCGATGCAGTTGCGATGGAGAAGCAGGAAATTATTAAATTATATACTGAAATTTTGGCGACTGGATCGATGCTAAATTAAATGTATTTATTGCGTCAGTCGCGATGCAGAAGCGCGTTTACAAAAATTACAATGCATTACATGCTAAATACGTAAAGTTACCTTAATATATCGAAAAGATTTATTTAAGTCGTTTTCAATACAAAGGACTATTTTATAGTCTTTTTATACTTTTAATCACAAGCTATCTTACCTTGGATAGAAACAAGAAGCTTAGAAAGTTCTTTGCGGCACTGAGAGACCTCATTTTGGACATTTTGGCCGGCTTTTGACAAGATAAAGAAGGCGGCGCTGGGGTATAGGACGAAATACATTTTATTAACATGCTCCCATAAGATGAACTGAAAAATAACAACACATATTTTAACATTTTACATTTTGGTAAAAAATAATTGATTTTGAAATGGTGTAGACAAATTAAACTTCAAATGTAAAACACATTTCCCACGCAATTTATAATTTGTGTGTTACAAAAATAGTATCAATTTTTTTACATATTCTTACAAGACTTTACATATTTTGTAACATCATGTACATACATACACACATATTGAGTGCTAAAACTTATCTCACCCTTTGCGTATTTAATACATCTTGTAATATTCGAATCGTAAAAATGATGAACTCCAAGGTCGCAGTAAAAAGTATGAGAGTGCCCTGAAAAAGAAACTGTGTTTAATTTATCGAAACTAAAATAATTTTAAAAATATATATTGAAGTGAAACACAACACAAATTTGATTTAAAATAACATGTAACTATGTCTTTATAATGAAAAATATGTAACAGCTACCTACAAGTACACACAAACTTACTTGATGACCAAAACAATTTTTCAACTCGCGACTGCATTCCTTCAGCTTCCGGTACACCTTAGCCACGACACTCCACTCCCCACTCAGTGACGCAACATTATCAGATTTTAGAAGAGTGTTAGCCGTCTTCAAAACGTACCTTATTTGAGACACTAAAGTGTAGTACGTCAGTATTTCCACTGTTTGCTTAATTTCATATAATGTTTCAGCGGCGAGAAAGAAAAATAACGATACTGTGGTCGTGTTCACTTCAAAACTGTTATTAAACGATACCACGATTAGAATCTTTAGAGATGTATACATTCTCACTACCACGACTACAGTTAAACCCAAAATACATCTTCCTTTTAGTGTAATCATTTGTGCTACATACACTTTATCAAACTTCACCATTTCATGGCAAAACGATAGCCCAGATAGGAGATTTTTGAAATGTATCCCATTTTTTGGCCCAAAGTATACTACTAATGAGAGGCTTTGTATGGCGCCAAGACTGTGAAAGATAAACGCGGGGTAAAACACAGCAGGTCGATTTAAGAAGCGGTCATTAATGTTACCTGAAAAACTATTGTAGCAAATAGAAATAGTTGAAACTAGCTCAAAAATGATCATGATGATCACTAAACAGCGTTTCCTTCGGGTCATGAAGACAAAATCACGATGAATATTCAGATTCTTTTCAATAGCAGACAAGAATTTTAATGCCCTAAAGTTTTCCATTCTGTGTCAAAGTATATACTTTTAATCCTTCCTTTGAAATGAAAACAACAACACTGAGTTGTTATTTGAACGATTGCCTTCATTACATTTGATGTGGCGTAAGTACTCAAATATTTATATATTACTCGTAAGTAACAATTTGAAAGTACGTTAGGTGATTGTTTGATGTCATGCATGAGAAATAAATATTGTAAGAAATAATATACTTTTGCCAGTTGTACGTTGGACCTTCCGCTCAATTTTGAATTTGCTGTTGTCAGTATTTAAAAAATAGCAATACCTTTTAGGGTATCGTAGCCGAATGAAAAATAGAGGAATCCTTGTAGTTCCCACACCCTTATTCGTCAAATCTGTTTGTCGGCCCGTACGTTAAAGCCATTCCATTTAAATCCACTCAAAGATACAGAGAATAAGAAACAGATACCAATGAATTAGATATCATGGTTTAATTGCAAAGTGACTATGATGTAGTTAACTGTAAGTGATAACACAGCAGGCAGCAAATACATTCCGACTGGTAGAGATGGCAGTTCTATGCTAAGGGGCTCCACGTTGACAAGCCGCTGCAAATCCTTCAAAGGGCGCTGGTTTTCCTCATCTGTTGATTCGTTAAACTTATTGTAGTCCATTGAATAAAAAGTTCTAGAGTGCGTGAGTTAGTAACGTAAGATGTTTCTTCGGAAACATGTCAAGAGTCCCTAGGTAATAAACATACTAAAACCCCGGGACACTAGGAGGAGCCCCAGAGTGGGTAGGAGGGGGGGAAAGGGTCCATTTTTTCATTTTTCGCTTAAATCTCAAAAACGGCACATGTTAGAGAAAAACTTTCAAGGAAATGTTGAAAGGCCATCAAATTATCTACAAGTTGTACCTCAATCATTTTTTCCTATTACCTACCATTTCTGAGTTACACGCAGTAAAAAATGATTTTGGCTCAAACAATTTCCCCACACTACACACCCATGTTTATCACATCAATCGATCAAAAAATATTTCTTTCTTCCAAAAAACTCAAATGTGCAACTTGTGACCGGTACTAATAGATTGCTCTTAATTAGGTCTATAATTGGTAAAATAAACACATTCCTCCATGGAAGCCTTTAGGAGAAATCGATTGTCAAAATATTATATTAGGGTAGTTTGAGTTCCTGAACTTGATCTTTTTATTTTTTTCTTCCAAAAAACTCAAAAGTGCAACTTGTGACTGGTACAGTTAGATTGTTCATAATTAGGTCTATCATTGATAAAAAAACCAGATTCCACCATGGAAGCCTTTAGGAGGAATTGAATTTTATTAGGGTAGTTACGATACTTGAACTTTTTATTTTTTTTCCTCTAGTGCCTCTCATATGACATCAATGTTCCAACATTATCCTTTGTTCGGATTTTTTCGATGAAGTGTCACACGTAGCATGGGAAGGGGTCCGCCCTCGTTAAGCTTATGCTAAAGTTTGCTTATGTTTTCGAATTTTTCACCTTTCATGAGATGTAGCTCGAAAACGGCTGCTAATAGAAAAAAATGATTTAGGTACAACTTGTAGATAATTTTATGGCCTTTTAACTTATCCTTGAAAGTTTTTCTCTAACATGTACCGTTTTGGAGATTTAAGCGAAAAATGAAAAAATGGACCCTTTCCCCCCCTCCCCCCACTCCGGGGCTCCTGCTAGTGTCCCGGGGTTTTAGTATGTTTATTACCTAGGGACTCTTAACATGTTTCCAAAGAAACATCTTACGTTACTAACTCACGCACTCTAGACCCCCCTTGGAGGGACTCATTCAATGGACTATTGGGCGTATTCAGAAAAAAAACAGAGGAGAAACAAAGAGGGTTAAAGCAAATCTACCCACCCATTATGGAAACAACACCGTATCAACTAAGTAGTTTTTTTTATAAAACTCTATACTGCAATGTATGTAATTGGTGTCTAATATTTATATATTTATATTTACTTCAATGCACGACTATCAACTTCGTAACGTCGCTACCTTGGATCAAGATCCACACCTGACCATCGGCGCATGCGTTGTACCGAACCTGCTTACGGTGAGTCGCCCGATATTTGACTTCTGTCCGCCCACCCTATCAAACGGGCTGTCATTAACAAGAATTATTTAATGTGGGAGCAAACGCGATCCGAACGAGGTGTTTGCTATCCAGTGCCGATCACATGCCGAGAAGTTGCTGATCCATTTGCGTAACGTACTTCTGTGTGGTTGACGCCTCGTTGGTGCTGTTCCCATGACGGGTGGATAAATGGGCTTTAACCGTAAGTGCGAAGCGCTGGCAATACTTAGTCAGCCATCAGTCGCGCATTTTTGCAATGCGCAATTGCATCGATACTTAAAATCGCGTGTGTAAGGGGTCTAAATTATTGATGTTTATTTGTATTAAGGTATTTATGGGAGAAGCCCTTGTCATAATCGTTTTATAGTATTCATAACACCATCAAGAAAATTCTTTGATATTTTGATGATAAAAAAATTGTACCTAAAACAACTCACCTTGCGTAAAAATAAAAATTTTAGCGAGAGTTCTGCGGCACTGGGTGACCTCATTTTGGACATCTTGGCCAGCTCTTGACAATAAGATGAAGATAAAACTGGAGTGTAGGATGAAAAAGATTTTGCGAATCTCGTTCCAGATGTTGAACTTAAAATATAATAGTTAGAAAAATTAAGAACACGCTTTTTTATTTTTTTCGTATCCCATTCAGCACACCATTTCATTTAATACCCATATCATCGGGGTGCAGTTCAAATAGCCGGTCCGCCATCTTGGGGAGGCCGCCATATTGAATTTGTAAGACGTTTCATAGCTAGTCATGGGTTGTCGAACTCTGAGCGTGTGAAAAGGATATTGACCAAAGCCAGGCCCAGATTGAGACTTTGTGGTTTATATTTCAAAAATCTTGATTTAATTATAATTGTACTGGTATATTAAAGGTAACTAAGTAAGTAAGTATTGAATTACGTTAATTGAATATAACAATTAATCCCTCAAGCGTATGTGAACGAGACACAATGCAAATTCTATTGTTATGCGGTTGCCTGCAACCGCTTGGGTGTTGAAGCATAACTTCTGAATGTATTAAAATGAATGTAGGTGAGGTGCATTAAACTCTGCAATCACAAAACTTAACCTCAAAAATGTCTAATCTGCCAAAATGTCTAATTTTTCGTAAACACCTTATTTTTGTTATAGAGTTTTGGTCAAGATCCTTTCATCATAATCGATGATCGGGAAGTGAGTCAAATTAAGATCCCAAGATTTTCTTACCAGTGAAGTTAATATAAGCGCGTTAAACAGTACTTTAATACTTCGATTGCAAACTAGTCACAAGAAGGATCTAAGACACGTTGACCAAAAAGCTTTAGTGATTTCAGAAATTATTATTGTCGTGAATTACACGTATATATGGTAATTCTAATGTTCAACCTCCTCGCCGCGCGTGCTGGCCACTAAGAGCGCCGCGCAATGAAAAAAATGAAACTGACTGAAGAAAAACTTCAATTGTTTTCTTGTTTGCGGATCGATCGATAATACCTACAGCAACGTTAAAGTAAAACGTAGTGATTACTTGCTCGGTGTGTTTGAAGCAACATTTAATATTTATATACGAAGACTTTAAACATTTATATCAACGACAGATGCATTCTGGTAAGTTATCACATGCTTTTTATATGTGTTTCGAGCACCCAATCGAAATAATTTCCAGTCTTGTATTTCTACAGTCCACACTAACTTCGTTATTTTCTAAAGTGCGTTGTGTGCACAATTATGTTATAGGAAAAGTTCATAGTATCACAAGAAAACTAAACATATTGGCGTGCAACATGTCTTTCATCAATAAAAATAAAAACACATTAAACTGGAAGCGTATTGCGATCTTTTAATATTCGTTCAAGATCGAGACAATTTCATTCCCACTTAATTAGTTGCGTTTCCAAATTGGTATTGCGATCCAACTAAATAAATATTTAATACTTTACTGTTTCACTCAGATTCAATTTTATCAACGTCAGATAAGGAATATTCGTCGAATGTAATGCAAAGCGGCTAATTTGAAAACGTCACCTATTTGTCAGGAATCATTTATGAAAATTACGTAATTGTAAGAGATCATGATTCAATTAGTATGTCAAATAATTATCATAATGTTTTTAGTGATGTTTGTAATCAAAGTGAATAAACGACATTGTATTAACAACTATTTTGACGATAAATTGAAAAGTTGTTACTCAACCTTGGTACTTTGTGTTGGATTCTTATCAGATAAGTAAATAAATATATAATAATTCCCTAAAGTTCCAGTACATCTTTCTGTTACACCCTGTATGTAATTAATTATCTATCTCGTAATAACTTTCTAAGGCCTGTTTCACAATGTCCTAATAAGTTATGATTTGTGTTATCTGTCCAATACTTCAAACGATATACAAAATACAAATACAAAAATGACATGATGTTCCAAATTTGAATTATTCGTGCTTATTAATCGGTGGTGAAACAGGCCCATAATATGAAAACAAATCTTACCGTTTTTGTATCTAGTATATCTTATAATAATCGGATCGCAAAAATAATGAACTGCAATGCTGCTGTAAAAAGTAAGAAATTCCCCTGCAGAAATAAGAATCGATTATAAAACACACCAAATCTCAAATAACTTGACGCATTAAATTTTTACACTAATGTATGTGTATGATCTTGCTATCACAATATAACGTTTTTTGAAGCACTTACTTGATGACCAAAACAACTCTTCAACTCGCGGCTGCATTCTTTCAACTTTCGGTATACCTTAGTCGAGATATATAAATCCTCATTCAGAGAGTTCAAACTAACAAATTTAAGAAGTGTGTTAACAGTCTTTAAAATATACATTATTTGACATACCAAGGTGTAATATACCAATAGTCCCACTGTCTGTTTAATTTCATACGACGTTTCAACAATAAAATATAAAATAAGCGATACAATCCCCCTGTTAAGTCGCAAATTGTGTCGAGTGAGTACAATTATTACAGTTTTCAAAGACGTTATCATACATATAAACAGAACTATGGATAAACCGAAAATGCATCTCCCTTTCAGGGCATTTACACGTCCTACATAAGTTTTATCAGACTTAACTATTTCATGGCAAAACGATAGCCCTGATACAAGTTTATGAAAGTAGATCCCATTTTTTGGACCCAAGTATACAATCACTGAAAGACTTTGTATGACTCCAAGATTATGAAAGATAAACGCTGTCTGATACGAACCAGGACGATTAATATACTCATCGAATAGATTCCCTGAAAAGCTGTTGTAGCACACAAAAATAGTTGAAACAAACTCAAACAATATTACGATGGTTACAAAAAAACGTTTTCTTTTAGTCATGTAAATTAAATCGCGATGAATGTTTAATATCTTTTCAAGAGCAGACAGAAATCTTAACGCACCAAAGGTTTCCATTTTCTTGGCTGAAACAAAAAAGTTTATAGTCCTTTCTACTGATTAAGAGAATTAAAAAAACTGAATTGATATTTCAAAAATTCGATTAACCTATTTACGTTGTCAACATTTAACACAAGACTCATGTTAATTGCTACGCTAATTTGAACCTTGTTGCTAATAAGTTCGAGGTCATGTCATGCAATGTTTTTTTTTAATGGGCTGAAAATCTTTTGGTCATAATAATAATAAAAGTACTCTTAGCTGATTTCGACTACGTTGGCCAGTCACAACGACTAGCCGACTGCGCGGGACATATTATAGTGCACGAGTGTGCACTCTCTATTCCTTTCACTCTCATAGCCCAACGGGACAGCAATCTGACACGACCGAAGCGAGATCAGCAAAGGACCAATGGCTTTACGTGCTTTTCCGAGGCACGGGGGTGAAACACCGGCAACTTCCAAAAGCTTTTGATCAAATTGAGGCAGTGAGTACTAATCTATCCTTAGTATATATTTTATAAATTATCAGGCATTTAACCACTATCAGACCTGGTGGTAGGTGATGACGTGATTAAGGATTCACTCTTCTCTAAAAGCCCAAATCATAGTGTTTCGGGAATACTTCAGCCGGTAGCGCACACCATTCCTAAGCCAATTTTGGTAATATTTAAATTGAAAAGTTACTGCTTACCCCAAAATTATTTCTGTACCTTCACAGAGACCAATGTAACAATTATGGCATAAGTTCATCGGGTTTTATCAATAAATTAACATCTTACTTAATTTGCTTGAGTGTATGTCAGAACGTTGTCACTTTCATTTGCTGAAGTAGGTAGGTGATACTCAAACTACTTAACTGTTTTATGTCTATGTTAATGAGTTTTTCAGATGATTAGGTTAAAGAGCTTATGTAATCCCAACTCTTTAACGTACAATACTGAAATCGTCGTTCAGATAAGCCATATTTCGTCATATTTAGCTTCTTCAGAAAAACAATGACACTTAGGTGTGGTAAGTGAATAATCCAACTATTCGTTTAAATTCACACTATTTATTTATAATAATGATAACACCAGACAAAATGTGTGTGGTCTGATGCATACTTATTTATTAGAAACAATCACAAAATGTTGTTAATGAAACTTCACTTGCACTTTTCACCGTACATAATATAAGATCAAGCAAAGGAACAAAAACAAAAGTAATTAAATTGTAAAAAATATTAAAAACACGAATAGAGCTTATAAAAAATAATAATAAAGAGTAAAAAAACATAGCTTCCAGCGATAAGACTGCCAATATTGTACAAATGATTTGTCTGTAATGTTATTGTTTCTTGGGTCCTTACTTGTTCAATAAAGAATATTTATTATTATTATAGACAAAAAACATGAATTTAAGTTTAAAAAGGTATAGTTAATGTCTGGTGCCAAGACACCAAAGCAAATAAAACTGACTCTGTTTAGGAGTATGAAATTCATTTGGAGACGGTGCATGATCTCATGCTTACGAACATCAATAGTCTACGCACATCATGCACCGACTTAAATGAATTTGTTTCTCCGAAATTGAGTTATTTACACAAACAGCGTTATTTTGAGCTTTGTGTGTCAGTTTTTTCGTTATTACCCCATATCTCAAAAACTACGGTACCGATTTTGATAGAACTTACACTATACCCTAAGTCAAAATACACCTGACTAAACTAAAAAAGAATCATTTCGCATTGATCCTCGTTTTCGCCAAATCCGTGGACGAACATACTCGTACATAAATTTACGAAATTTACCACACGTGTTTGGAAGGCTTATTAGATCAACATACTCAAACATAATTTTATAATTTCTAACGATATCAAATACATACACATTGAATTGATTACCACCATTTTAAGTCGGTAAAAATGAATTCAGCGATATAGCGTTACAAATAGATATAAAACCGGCTATATCGTTTATCGCGTCGACAAAATAGTTTTATTTCCTAAACAACAGGCTTTTTGTAGATTGTTTGAACTGGTATCGCAGTTCTCATCGCTTTAAGACGAATGAGTACCTGTATTAAATATTGTAAAAATAATTTTTGAAATGATATAAAAGGCGTGTAAATATCATCGATTGCCACGATAAGCGATAAATAAGCGCGCATTTTTGGCCCGCAAAAATAATCATTCATATATCCTAAAAAACTATTGCATAATACAATAAAATTTATTAGAAACTCCAAAACTATCGCAATGGCTATATAATATGTCGTCTTTCACTCATGTAAATAAAATCCCGATAAATGTATCTTTTTTTTTCTTTGGCAAAAATAAATTTTAACGTTCGAAATGAAAAAATCTAACATTCGTTTCAACTTAACGAAATATGAAAATGAGTTTTTATTTCACCGATTGAATACACATGTAACACTCAACATAAAGTAAGTAATAAGAACCTCCAATATTTAAATTGTAAACGAAGTCATAAAAATAATTGCAATATCTGCAGGTACTATGACTATATTTTGTATGTAAGTTCTGCTATTTTACATAACTATAGCTACAATACTATTCAATATTTTTTATCAAAACCTGTAGGAAAAACAACAAGAAAGTATTTCACACAAATGAGATTTCAAGGTGAGATATTTGTTTCTGAAGTTTACGCGAATATTCATCGAAATGAAACAAAATTTACGGATTTACTTTTCGCGAATTTATTAAATTTATTCCGACGTTTTGAACATTTTACAGCGTTCGTGGTCACGGGTAGACTAAGATGGTATTTGTCATTTACAGAGTTTTGAAAAATTACACTACCGTCACTCAAATTAATTAACGTTCCTATCCACCAGAAAGACCTAACTCTGTCTTGTGATCTTGCAGTGAGTGGTTTAGCTTGGGTCCTGTCTAGCACTGGATCCCATAAGTAAAGTAAAGTTAGCCTTTAACATCCCACTGCTGGGCAAAGGCCTTACCTCAACTATGAGGTAGTTTGAGCCATACTCCACCACGCGGGCTCAGTGCGGGTTGGTGGAGGGGTGTTTGCAAGGCAAGCGACTAATCCTGCTGTCAGATGTAATCAAGCTGCCCATAAGGCCTCTGACTAGGCTTAAAGACTAATATCAACCGATATTAGCCGGGACCAACGCCGTAACGGGCCTTCCGAAGCACGGAGATACTCGTGATATACGTCACTTATATGGTCGGAATGGTCACCCATCCAAACACGACCGCGCCGTAGGTTGCTTCACTTCGGTATCACTACCAAAGCGCTGCTACCACTGCGCTACGAGTACCTCCCACTGGAGCACTGGGTCCCATCCTGGTGGAATTTTCCCACTATCTTCTCTGTTGAAATTTGTATGTTTTATTATTTCTATAGCTTTGCGTAGCATACGGGGAACGAACCGCCGTTCTTTTTTTTTGGTTACAGTTAGCTCCTTCTGCGTGGATAGGAACGTTTATCAATATTATTGAATGACGGTAGTGTAATTTTTCAAAATTCTGTAAATTACAAATAACATCTTAGTCTGTCCGTGATCACAAATGTGGTAAAGTGTTCGAAACGTCGTGATAAATTTAGTAAATTTGCGAAAAGTAAAGCTGTAATATAGTGTTTTATTTCGATGAGTGAGATATTTTATGAGTTGTTATATGTGCCAAAAACCGATAATATTTTGACAGACCGCTATGACAGTATTCAATGTGTGAGTGCGATATTATTAAGTTCAGCACAACAAAAACTCTTTATCAAACGATCTTGAAAGTTTACACATCTTCAGGTGTAAGAGGGTAGATCGATATGTCTGCCCAATAACAGCTTACCCGCAACAAATTCAGTTACGCCGTGACATCATGCCGTCATGGCAAAAGTGCCAAAATATCGGAAATTTAAAAAAAAACCGGCCAAGTGCGAGTCAGACTCGCGCACTGAGGGTTCCGTGCCAACATTAATTGAATTAGGGAATCCACTTCCTTCTACTTAATAAAATACCACAATATTTAGTTAACTACAAATATAACTTTGTTTTTCATAGTGTTTGTATAAAGTACAAAGTTATTTTTGCGGTTGTTGAAAATGTACTATATCTAAAAAACTACTAGTTCGATCCCGTCCGAATCAATTTTCGTTGAAAGTGTTGGTTAAGATCTACATTATATTTTTTTCATAATTTACACTTGCTTGGTTTAGAAGTTAGATGGGGGGGACGCCCATTTTACCACTTTGGAAGCGTCTAGCTATGAAACGTTAGACTTTAAAAGAAAATGGTTCTAGAAACCTCAATGTCATTTTGAAAGACCTATCCACACACGCATAGGTACGACAAAATTTTTTTTTGGTTTTAGTTCCATGTATGGGATAATTTGGGAATGTCATAATTTTTATTTTTTGTATGAGAATCGGTAAGCGGTTAACAGGATACATCTTCCTACCAAATTTTAACAGTGTAATGCTAATAGTTACAGAATAAAATGGCTGTGACATACGGACGGACGTACCGACAGACAGACAGACTTCACGAAACTATAAGGGTTCCGTTTTTTGCCCTTCGGCTACAGAACCTTAAAAAGATACATGGTAACAATCCCGTTACCATCTTTTTTAATGTTAGTGACCATGTAAGTTGAAATAAACATATACCAACACATATAGCGTCGCCGTAGAGTGAAAACCTCGGGAGTGAATTTTTGCTCATTTTTTTATTATTACATTATTTGAAAGAAAACCTCGCGACGCACATTCTAGTTTAACTCACACGCTCATCTGATACAAATAGCGCCGTCTATGACGTTCAATAAGAACCTCGAATTCGCTCGCGTGAACAAGTCTGGTGTGATTACTTCGAGACGACAGGTTGGAGCATGTTAAAATCGTGAAAACAGACGTTCAAAGTGCATATACATTATGAACGAACTTTAGTTTTACTCACAATAATAATTTAAACAAAAATCTACGTAGTTCCATTTTTTTTCACCAGACGGTTTTCTTCACCTTCTAAAAAGTTTACTTAAAAACACATACGAGGTTTTCACTCTACGGCGACGAATTAGGTTATAATTAAAATTATATCTGTTTTGTAATGGATCAATCGAAATGTTTCACCCATGCATTTTATTTATTGTATGAATATACTTTTACTATTAAAAGACTAAATTTCCGATCCCTCGACCTCTGGCAAACCGGAACAACGCTCTTACCATCCCAGCCACCGTGCAATTGATTCTCTCGGGCGACATTTACTGTTCCAATCTGGTTTGGGTAGAGGGCGTTGACGTCATGCATTGAAGTGTTCTATAGGTGTCATCAGTCCTCTCAAGCACTGATTTACAAAAAGTTTGACCCTCCATGTTTTCGGTGCGCGGCCTAATGACCCACCATCGTCGGGCCGGGGTCTTATGTCCCGGCGTTATTTTTTTTTGGCTAAAAAACAAAACAAAATATTAATTGCTTTATCTGACACCTTAAATTAATAGTTTAAATAAGTCTGATTAGTTTAATAATATACTAGTATGCATGCATGAATAAAAGAATGAATAAAAAACACAAGAAAAACACGCTATTATGAATGCACGTAATTTATAAAGAAATTATAAATCGTTCAAGTTGTCTCTATTGCTGTGCTGAAGTGTAAACTGTAGTGCTTTTAATAATAATATTAGATTCTTAAAGCGTAGGACGCTCTAGGGCTCTCTTCAGTTTGAGCGCCAATCTCTGTAACCTGAATCCCATAACAACTTTATTTCACAGCAAATTTTGCAAAAAGTATTACCTGTTCCAGCGCCCCACGCTTTGTTAATCGAATATCTTAATTAATAGCACTAGAGTTTACACTTCAGCGCCGCAAAATAGTAACTTTGATGGACGGTATGTCTATTTCATAACCTTGAAACCCGATCGTGTTCAAAGTCCATTACATAACCTTTCTTTCTCACAACTGGAACGCGACTTTGATTTGAAATTTTGACATGGAACTTCAGTTCCTGTCTCCTGGCTTCGTTGTTAAACCTTGAAACCTGATCGTGTTCAAAGATAATAACGAGACTTTTCTAAGAAGTCCAAACACAGCTATAATCCGATGTTCTATCAGGAAGTTCCAGTTCATATCTTCCAGGTCCATCATCAGATCAGTTCGACAGTACCATATTATCGTATTGTCATCAGAACTACAAACAGCTGCAAGTTTTCATCACGCTGCGATCCTTGGAATATGACTAAATTAGTTACTAAACATTCCATTACGTAGTTCAATACATACACAATGACCATAAAAGCGCGTTAATAAAATATAATAAAAGCGTGTTAAAATAGGTACAAAGTATTGGTGACATAAAAAGAAGATACGGTTCAACGTTAACACCTGCACTATTTTTTTACCAATGACAGGATTTATCTGACGGGATAGGTCAAATCGTTTTAAGTGATAATATTTTAACTCTGTCTTTGTGTACGTCATAGAATCAGGGCACTATCCTTTTTTTTCTCTAAGAAAGAATCTGTCATTTTTTAAAACAGCACCCTGTCATTTTTTTAAGTTATCTACTTCATCGGCTTCGCCTCTCTAATTCCTCGTTTTCTCTATTTTTAACCATTTTTATTAAAAAAACAATACCTGCAAAAAATATATAATAATTACTTTAATGTCTAATTTTCTCAAAAACTAGCATTTAAGAACACACATTATTTTCTACAAAAAAATATTCATTTGTTGTGCTGAATCGGCTCTTTGAACATTATCACTTAAAACGAGGTAACTTTATATATCGTCCGATTTTTTTTTAAATGATTGCTGTAATCATTTATAAAATTTTTGTAATAGGTGACGTTTTCAAATTAGACATTTTGTTTTATATTCCTTATCTGTCATTGATTAAATATGTCAGTCATTAGCGCCCTCTACTGGACTTGCAGGAGTCAGGTAGGTTATTGCCACCTTGAATTTTGTTTCTTTAATTTATAGTAACACAATACATGAAATGAAAATGGTAATAATTGTTTATATTGTTGCCTTAATTTAAGGCTATGACAATTATGAACTGTCCTTCTGCATTTTGTAGCCAAGTCTTATTCTTTGCGGGAACCCAGTTTATTGATTCAATTTGACGTGTCTTTGTGAAGCGACAGATTTTATTTCGTTATTTAGAGACATTGGCGAGGATAATGTCTCGGCTCCGGCGTGTAAACAAAACGCGTGATATCCTTTTGTTATTCATAAAGGCTTTATTTGTTTATTTCTGACGAATATAATACGAGTTTCCTTTGACATTTAGGAGTCCGCAAAATGTGTGCCGTCATAATATTTGTATTAGTTATTTTGTTCGTTTTGGACGCAGAGTTTTTCATTATTTGAAGTGCTAGAAGCCGCCTGCGACTTTGTCTGCAATTTTTGGTTTTACTTCGATCGCATAAATAAATTTTCAATTTTACCAATACTTGAATAAACAAAATAGTGATGTCCTGCTTAATGCACGAAAATATTTCGATGTCGATATCCGGACTGCTTTGCAAGAAATAGGATATTTGCCTATTTTTCAAATGATGTTTCAACTTAATTATTAATAAGTTCAAAGCTACAAAAATATTTGATTACTCAATACCAGCATAACAACGATAAAAAGCAAAAATAAAAATTCAAATAAACTTTTGCCGCGCGAAACACCCATCGAAGAGGATGATAGGTGACGCCACACTTGTTAAGAACTCGCTGCAAGACCTAGTACATTGCCGCAGATTGGCGTCCCTGTCGATCTTTTACAGACTGCACTTCGGTCACTGTTCAAGTCAACTGCACGATCTAGTCCCGCCAGCTCCTTTCCATCACAGGGGGACCAGACGTAGGCTAGCGTACCATCCCTATGTTGTCGACATTCCACCTACTCGTACAAAGCGCTTTGCCGACTATATTTTAATGCGTGCAACTAGGGTGTAGAACTCGCTGCCTGCTGAAGTCTTCCCTCAGGAATACGACCTAAACACCTTTAAAGCAAGAGTGAATAGGTTGCTACTAAGCAGATATGCACCACCATAGACCTCATCCACACCTGACATCAGGTGAGATCGAGGTCAAATATCTGCTTAGCTTCAAATAAAAAAAAAACGTCGTTACGTAGTCTGCATGACTTAACGTTTCAAACAATACGCAATTTGCAGCACCGAACTTGATACCTACGTTTGACAGCACTTTAATATGCCTCCCGACGGTATATATACACCATAAAGTAATATTGGACACCAATCACATATATTGCTCTGATCCCAAAGTAAGTAGCTAATATACTTGTGTTATGGAAATCAGTCACAACGGTGGTACCACATCACCCAGACCCGAGATAATATAGAAATTTTTATTTCTTTACTGACCCGACCGGGAATCAAACCCGGAACCTCGGAGCGGCGACGCCTTGAAACCAGCGTGTTTACCCACTGCACCACGGAAGTCGTAAGGTAAGGAGCGAATAAGGTGGCGATACTGTCGCTGCTGCTAGAGAAATGGCTTATTTTGGTTCCTACTGTTACTGAGCAGAGTGTCTTGCGTTAATCAGCCTCAAAGTGCAGCTTTTATGTCATTTTAAGGCTGCGCGTTCATCTGTTAATCAGTCAGTCAGAAGTTCAGGACAAAACGTTTAACAAATATAGAAAACGGTGACCTAAAAATATATATTGATACTAAAATTATTCCGTGCTGAGTTTCTAGTACCTACTAAATTTGAGTGACAACTTTTACATAACACTTTTACATAAGTTCACTTACTCAATGCTGCTCTAAGCATTAGTATTTATTTTATTGCCCATCTATTATTATTTTGCCGCACCATTGAAATTCTTTCATTGCAAATCAAAACACTATCAGTACAAAATTACATGATGTAATAAATCAATATGTCCTCAGTACTGTCCGGTAAGCTATTTCATTACTGCAGTAATTAACAACACAATATTTCATATTGGCCACCATCAGTCAACGTCATCGTTCAACAATATTAGGACCCAAAAGATTGATGCTGCCTTACTCTTTGTCTCATAAATACTAGCTCGAAAAAATCACCGCTCACTTCAACACATTACAATCGTTAATACAGAGCATGAACGTTCAAATCAGTCTGGCTGTTCAGGAAGTCTGGTCTCGGAATATTAAAAACGTAATTATTTTCAAATCAGTAGTATCCTAAGCCTATAGCAATAAAGCTGAAAATAGCGGAAAATGCTCGCGTGAGAGTTATGAATTCGTTGAAACATATACCCTTGGCAGGAACTAAGGACGGTTTGGTGCTAAAATGAGTCTATTGTTTTTCAATAAGGTCGCATTGGATATAAATATATATTCATTATGGATGTTTGCAGGCTACATAGCGGACAAGTCCTTAATTTGCTTTGGAACTATCAGCTCGAATTTTTATATATTTAGTCGATTATGAATTCAAGTTTTATTTTTGGTCCCTCCCTATTTAAAAAATATTATGTTTAACCCCCAATAAATAGCAGTTGCAACCCCCCCCAACAAATGGAAGAGTGCTCTTTCCATTAAAATGTACAGTTTCATCCTGCATAGTAATAAAATCACATTATTTCTTACAGCGAAGCACACACTAAAATAGTGAAGCTTTTATAAAACTGCCACTACCACAAATAAAGTAATAGTAGTATCACACCCTTTTTCCCTTACTTTGAAATGAAATGAAATAGCTAAGTCTACGTGAGGTAAATCAGCTTGTGTAATATTTTTTTCTTATTTTTCCTTAAGAAATATTTTAATAAGGGTCAAGGCCTTCTCCAAGCTTTAAAGTTACGGTTTCAATGCTTAAGAAATGTAACCTTACATAAATAATGTTTTTTGGTTCTACTTAACTAAAGATTTTTTGTGAAAATTTGTATTTGTGGCACCAACTATGGTTTGTGCCTATTGTTAGGTTGATAAGAATACATATAATTTAGATTTTTTGTTATAAAAATAATTATCTTTAAAAGGGGTAGGTGTATGAGGCTACGAAGTCTACTTCTATTACAATTTTTATGGGATGCACCAAAACATTTTGCGACAAATTACGTTGAATAATAAATAACTCTTGACGTAACGTATGGAAATGTACACATTTTACTTTGATTATTCAGTTGCAGTTTTATGTAATAAATTTAAATTAATGGCAACATACAACCTAAGTTTTTTAGGTGAGCGCAATAGAATATGGGTTGAGCTTTTGTGGTAAATCTGTTAAATACAACGTGTTTGTACAAAGTATTTTAATTTGTATAACGAGCAGAATCAATTAAACCACTTTTTTATATGGATCACCATTTTCAAAAAAAACTTCTTTAAAATGTTGTCCTGTCTATCTATTGATAAGACAAGCCATCACGTGCTCAAACCTGCCAAAATACGGAAGCAAGCAAGGGTTATTTCTTCATGAGCGTAAATAGTAATCATAATAATATCAACACGGCGCAGCGGCCCAGTGAATACGTACCGAATCCTTACTCGACAAGAAAATATCAAAAGTGCCAGTAAACTAAAACACCACATACAACTTAATTTTTTTGTATTATTTTTTTCCTTCAGAATTTGGTCAATTTAAATAAAAATGTTTTGGGGTGTCTGAGGTTTTGCGCATTGAACATTTCACGTTGTATATTTTTAGCACGTACCTTATTAGTAGTTATTATTTCGGTGAAAAAGTTTACGAATTCAATGTCGTTTTCTTATTATGATGTTATTACTGCATCCAAAACATTTTGGTTGCGAAATTTTGGGTTTGAGTTTTAATTCTTTTGGTATTATATTTTTTGTAAATAGCAAGCAGTCTGTAGGCATGAAAATTCCGAAATTCACATGTTAATGGTTTACGGAATGAAATAGGTTTAAAGCATTTAGCAATTAATTGTAATTAAATGTTTTGTGATTTCTGTGTTAGTAATTGTATGATACTTGTTTGTTTAATAATTGTTGCAGTTGTGTATTTTTTTTTATTATTATTTAAATTGGTATGCCTTCCGCTGCCACGACTTGTGCTGAGCGGGTTGCCTTTTCGACTCGAGTAGTCTAGTTTTATGCAAGTATTTTTTAATATCCTTTTTTTCGGTTTCTTTCCTTACTCGTATTTATAGTCAGGGTTCAATCATAAAACAGCCAACTTGTCTCCCTTTCCGTTTTCCGTAGTCACTTTTCCGCCTGGTTTACTCCCAAATTGTAGTGAGCCGATTGAGGCTGATTCTGTAAACCTTTTTCGTATAAACGATATCTGGGCATCCCTTTCTCACAAATGCTCGTCTGGTATGAGAGATAGAGACAGCTCGATTTAAAAAATATCTTTTTATAGGGTACTGTATCTAAAATAACTCGGATTTTTTGCTCATTCACCAATATTTCGCGAAAATTATAGAGCGTAGCATATTGCTGATGCAAAATACCTTTTCTCCTGAAACCGGATGTAAAGATAACGATTTTTGATGATTGTTTGTGGTTGAGTTAAAGTTATTGAGTGCAGTGAAACCTTAGACTATCTGAGATTACAAATCACGTATCATTTGTTTAGGAGTCCATTCCATTTTCAACGTCAGTTTGAGATGATTCTTTTTATTAATTTCAGTTACATAAGTGATGAAAAAGCTTGTATTAAACATCTAGGTTCGAATATTTTATAGCGACAACGTTAAGTTCCATATTGTTGCGTGGATTTTCCTATATTAAACAATTATACATCGACCCAAAAAGATGTATTACTAGTTAAGAGCGATGTTTCGTATCGATAGCTAATAAATAGATAAGCTTTGTCTCTATTTCTGATTAGTGCTGAGGATATTTTTTCAATAAGTCCGAATGTTCCTATACAACACTACTAACTTAAAAAAATCAAAATTATTTTTACATTAGGCACATAAATTAAGATCAAAACAAAAATTATATTGGAACTGATAATAATCTTCTTTTATTGAAAATCAGAACATAATAAAATATCACTAATACCATTTTAAATAATCTGCGGATCTAACACTTATTATTACTTACTGTCACTAGTAACTTTGATACTATTTAGTCTTAGTTTTAATAATGGATTAGTAAACTTTTACGTAATACTTCAGGATTAAATTTGAGTCCAAATTTCGGTCAAAGCTACCCCTTAAGTAGCTGTTTGTTTTATGTTGTAATAAAACCACTATGATCAAAATAAGGTGTTTAACCATGGTAAGCTAAAGAAAAGTTAAGTTGGTTCCTCCCTCGTACTCGTACCTAAAGATAGTTGAACAACTCTAGCAGGAAGCAGATTCACCCACTTTTACGCCAATTTAATATTACGCCGAAAAGATCCGGAATGTAGGAATTTATTCGAACGAAATACCTCTAGTGCTTCGCCGTTAAATCAAATTTAGCTGGCTATGTATGAATAAAATAATAAAGTTTTACTCCGAATTGTTGATTAAAACCACGCAGTGTAGTAGGTACATTATTGTGGATTATAAGCTAGATTAATGACTTGTTTAAATGTAAATGGGGTAAAAAATGCGCTAAAAATAAACCTTTAACTCCTACACATACACACACGCGCAGGGCACTTCTATGATCTTACTTAAACTTAACCCGGTGTCATTGATGCTGGGTTCTAGTAACCATGCATAGGTTTTTTTCGGGTCAATGCAAACGGGATGTCGCCGTGAAAAACGGCCCTAACTTCAATTCATACTATTTGTAAGAGTTTGTTACAATTATTATTGACAAAAAAATATTTTGGATATCCGTATTAACCTTATGGATGATATAAAT
This sequence comes from Pyrausta purpuralis, assembly GCA_963924145.1. Lineage (NCBI taxonomy): Eukaryota > Metazoa > Arthropoda > Insecta > Lepidoptera > Crambidae > Pyrausta > Pyrausta purpuralis. The sequence continues at coordinate 22,535,309 of OZ001649.1, forward strand.
TAGTAGCAACTCGGTAACATGGATTATTTGATCTCTGTAACGTTTCTCATTTCATACTATTTGTAAAACTAGTAGACTTATTATAGTGGTGTTTCTGCGCCATGGCTTGCCTGTGTCTATGGCTTTTTCTGGGCATGTCTCGGCTAGATCCATTAATTATTTCACATCTCCATCTGTCTAACTCACCCGTTTGCGCTAAAGGCACAAAATAGCATTGTGCCAAAATAAACACTCTTTCGGCTGTCTGATATTGCAGATTATAAAAGAAAACTCTAGGACTATTTGAAATATTTAAAAGATGTACAAGATATAAACGAAGATGACATAAGGTACCAGTGAATTTATATGAGCTGTTTTTTAACAAGTTTACGTTAGGTGGCCTTTTTAGTAACCAGGTTATTGAACTGAAACATCAACATACAATCGTCACAAAAAGTAACTCTTGAAAGCAAATGTGAACATCTAATATACAGGGTGACTTTGTTATCAGTACCGAAATTTTGTGTAGACTCTATTGATGAATATGATCAACTTTTACTATGGGAACAATAGTGAAATCGAGAAAAAAAATCGGCTGTTCCATACAAAAGTTCAATTGGCGCGCGGTCAAAATGTATGGAACAGCTGTTTTTGTTTCTGGAGTCTTTACACAAAATTGCGGTACTGATAACTAAGTCACCCTGTATAAAATTCTCGTGTCACAGTTTTTGTTGCCATACTCCGCCGAAACGGCTTGACCGATTTTGATGAAATTTTTTATGCTTATTCGGTATCTATGAGAATCGGCCTATATTTATTTTTAATCCCCCTTAATGTTAGGGGTAGTCCACCCCAAAATTTTTATTTTTATTTTTTACGCAAAATTTTTGATTTCTATTTTTTTATGATACAACATACAAAAATACATACAATCCTCAATTTTCACCCTTCTACGATCAACCCTTATTTTTTAATAGCCATTTTAATAATTTAAGGGCGAAACAGAATTTCCTGGGAATGCTTAACTTATAAAATTACGAGAATCAGCGGGACGGGGCTGGGGGCGAAACAAAGTTCGCTGGGTCCGCTAGTAATATATAAAACATTATTAATGAAAAGCCAAATACACAGGTAACATGATTTTTATGGATACGTACACATGGTACAGTAACTTTACACAGCTGATTAAAATTAAACAAATAAATTCCGTTAATAGGTACACGAAATAAAACATGTGCTACAGTTATAAAACCATGTAGCTACGGCATATTATGCACCACGGATATTGAGAAAAAAATATGATTCCGCCAAAACTATTGAAGCACCAACATACCTACTACAATTAATCTACGAGAAAGGTACGCCGATTGGATAGCGAAAAATGCTAGCCGCTCCCAAAGTGGGTCAGTGCTTGCATGTGTTCGCATATCTACTTCATGACTTTATCATGAATATTTAGATTAATGCGTGAGGTCGAGCTCTACCGCATTTCCTTGGGACAACTTATTTCTCTATCTGCAGTAGCCTGTAGACGTAGGAAATTGCACAAATACCTTAGTCAAAAGATCCTATCTTAAACTAGGTTGCACTGGCCTGGAAAGAGTGGCGACCTATGTACCATATATTTTCATGTTGTGAAATAGATAACTTGGTATGTTGATAAATATTCTTATTTAATAACAAAGTTACTAATTATACAATGGTTAATGCAGTAAGTAAAATTACGTGGGTCAATTCCACAACAATCAATTTAATGTCAAAAACAATCTCTATGATAGGTCTAGTGCTGTCCATGAGTCGTAGTGTTGTCTACCATAGTAACCACATAATAATCGATTATTCGTCTAACAGTTGTCATAATCTTTCCTGTTTATATGTAATTGGATCATCAATATCATTATCAGCCGAAGGACGTCCAATGCTGAACATAGCCTTCTCTCACGGTTTTCCACATCATCCGATCACAAGCGGCCTGTATCCTGTATCCAGCTTGGTCCTGCGATCTTTACAAGGTCGTCAGTCCACCTTGTCGGTGGACGTCCTACCCCACGTCTTAGGTCGAAAAGTCTCCAATCAAGAACTTTTTTGCCTAACGGACATCAGTTCTTTGCGCTATATGTGCCCAGCCCATTGTCGCATTAGCTTACTGATTCTCAGGACTATGTCTGTTACCTTAGTTCTACTACGTATCTCCTCATTTCTAATTCGATGTTGTAGGTAAATACTGAGCATAGGCCTCTCTATAAGTGCATGCATCAAGTGTTTAGTTATTATTTTCAAAGTTTAAATATGTGATACAGAAGGTTACTTATCCATATCAATCTACAGCAAAAGCCGCAATACATTAATAGTACATTATGATACAAGTGTGCTAAGTTGACCATTATATACAAGGCGATATTGTGTGCGCACGAGCGAAAGCGAGTGCGCCATAAGAAAGCCGCGTATATAATGGTCACAAGCACACGCGTATCATACGACGTTTTTCAACACACTTGCGCGGAAAAAACAAGACTCTTCATTTACTAAGTTTTTAATTATTAAAACATATAGTAAAAATACATTTCACTCGATTTTGATGGCAAAGACTTTCGCACGCGTTCTTTGCCTCGTTACGTATGTCCGGCGGAGTAAATAATAGGTTTTCTTCATTTTCTTCACTTGAATTAGGTATTTTCATTAATATTAAACTTCTTAAATAATGCAAACTTCGTCACAGCTGACAATTATTATTTACGAAAAATGGCGCATTGTTTTTTTTTCTTGCCGCTATACCGATGCTCGCGCAAGGCTTAGGCGCGAACTAGATTGGCCAAAAGCCAAGATTAAAAATGTAATAATTCGTGTTTAAAACACAAATCACAGAAAATGTTAAACGAGTTTGAGCTATTTTTTAGTAATAAATCTGGATTTACCATTTATTGAAATAAATATGTAGATACTGTTATTTTTCGCATAAATACTGTTTGTTGCTAAAAAAAAAGTATTGTATAACCCGACTAAATTATATCGCTTCTTCTTCTTACTTACGACTTGGTACTAGGGTACAAACCTAAACTGGTCGGGTTAATAAACTAAAGGCACTAGTGCAATAATATAATAAAAAAGCACGCGTGTTTAATATCTATGATTATGAGCCAAAAATCGGTGGAATAAAGACGTCGTTATGAGCAAGTGTGTTGAAATAGTACATTATGATACAAGTGTGCTAAGTTGACCATTATATACAAGGCCATATTGTGTGCGCACGAGCGAAAGCGAGTGCGCCATAAGAAAGCCGCGTATATAATGGTCACAGGCACACGCGTATCATACGACGTTTTTCAACACACTTGCGAGGAAAAAACAAGACTCTTCATTTACTAAGTTTTTAATTAAACATTTAGTAAAAATACATTTCACTCCATTTTGATGGCAAAGACTTTCGCACGTGTTTTTTGCCTCGTTACGTATGTCCGGCGGATTAAATAATAGGTTTTCTTCATTTTCTTCACTTGAAGTAGGCATTTTCATTAATATTAAACTTCTTAAATAATGCAAACTTCGTCACAGCCGACAATTATTATTTACGAAAAATGGCGCATTGTTTTTTTTTTCTTGCCGCGATACCGATGCTCGCGCAAGGCTTAGGCGCGAACTAGATCGGCCAAAAGCCAAGATTAAAAATGTAATAATTCGTGTTTAAAACACAAATCACAGAAAATGTTAAATGAGTTTGAGCTATTTTTTAGTAATAAATCTGGATTTACCATTTTTTGAAATAAATATGTAGATACTGTTATTTTTCGCATAAATACTGTTTGTTGCTAAAATAAAAGTATTGTATAACCCGACTAAATTATATCGCTTCTTCAACTTACTTACGACTTGGTACTAGGGTACAAACCTAAATTGGTCGGGTTAATAAACTAAAGGCACTAGTGCAATAATATAATGAAAAAGCACGCGTGTTTAATATCTATGATTATGAGCCAAAAATCGGTGGAATAAAGACGTCGTTATGAGCAAGTGTGTTGAAAAATAAGTTAATTTCACTCATCTTCCATGCTTTTCATAAATTGTACTCATGTCCAATTATTCCAGTCTAAAACATACAAAAAATAACCTCAAAACATTATTCCAAGACATTCAAACTTATTTACCAAGATCATCGTCTCATGATGGATGGGGGCTTTGTCTTACAAATTGAGATCCCGGTTTTCCTCGCAACATAAATAGACGGAAATTACACCACTTCCTCGGATTCCCACAAATATTATTATTTGCCGCGAATATAGATTAAAGACAGAATATCTTTCCTTATACTTTCCCGCCGAGTTTTCTTTCGTAATTAGTAAGCTATTGGATTTCAATATGCATTATTTATGATTGGCCGGGAATAGAGTTAGTAGGGGAGAAGAATAGTTATTATGATACCGTTGATTGCTTGTTATGTCTACTAACATTTATAACTGTAAAAATTTGCTTTTAACATGGGTTTTCTTAAACTAATCTTTTTGGAAATTTGAAAAGAAAGTAAAAACCGACGGAACTTAAATGCACTAAAAAGTCTCAAATAAACTCTTTTAGAAGAAAACACCTTTTGTAGGATAGAAATCCATTTTAGGTGGACAGTTTATTTTTGGAGTTGGTGCCATCACTTTGACCATCTCAAGCATCACCTATCAGAGCTTCTAAGCGTTAAGGAGTTCCACCATCAGTTTTTGTGATGACCATGACCACACAATGTTGACTATCAGATGCAACAGCACGTCAACATTAAGATTCTAGCTTTAAAATTTGAGGGTTTCCCTCAATTGCACTAAGAGCCCATCTACAGGACCCTACTCGTCAACAATGGGACCTACGAGAAGTTATACGGTCTACAAATGACTCTGATATGAGATATCACAGTCACAAAAAGAGAGAAAAAAATACAGTGGAATGGATAACCTCCTGCTTTTTAGGCCTGTAGGGCGTTTTGAACAATTGACAAATCAGACGAATAGTATAACTATTTGTTTAATATTTTAAGTAATGAAACATAGAAAAAAGTTTTGCATTACGTCAAAGATAGAATGGATAGGTTATAAGCGCTATAAAACGTAGTGTTTCAATTATTTGTTAGGCGAATTTAGGAAAAATACCTGCTATATTACCGCAATTACGAGTTCCCTCTATCTGGCAGAATCTTTTTGCTCCGAAAGTCATTTGGCATAACACACTTGGCATAATTTTCTTTAGTCGAATATTATTCAGGCAGAATTTTCTGTAAGCATAATTATTATTTGGTCGAATATTTATATGCCCGAATTTACAATGGCATACTTTTAAGATAGCAGAAATTTATAAGGCAATTACCTTTGGCAAAATTTTACTTTGCATACTTTCGCTAAGCATAATGTTTATTAGTAAGATATTTATTTGGCATAATTTGACTAGGCATACTATGAAGAAAGCAGAATTTAGTATTTTACCCTAAAATTGAATTAAAAAGTCAATAAGTTGTGGTACAAAAATTAGTGACAGAAACGAATCGGTGCAAAACCGACTCCACGCAGTCTTGTTTGCCCCATCCCTAGAGTGTAATTCAAAATCGCGTGGGACTGCCGGAGCCCCGCAGCGCCGGAGCCGTGACAGAAACCATGCATGTTGCATGCTTGCATGCTTGCATGCTTGCTTGCATGCTGCATGCATGCTTGCATGCTGCATGCTTGCTTGCATGCTGCATGCTTGCTGCATGCTTTGCTTGCTTGCTTGCATGCTGAATGCTTGCTTGCATGCTGCAATGTTTGATTTGCCATGCATGTTGTATGTTAGTATTGCTGAGATAGAATTACTAGGGATACACAGAGAAATTAAGGTTTATAGGAGAATATTAAATATGAAAAATATGCCAAAAGACGATTCGGACTGTGACCTTTCTGCGATAGGATGATTCTGCCTATTAATGACTATGTATACGAATTTTATGCCACAAGACGATTCTATCTGTGAACTTTCTGCGTTAGGATGATTCTGCTTTAAGACTACTATGGATATTAAATTTCTGCCTAAAGATGATTCTAGCTTACACGATTATGCGTTATGAACGTCTGATAAATGAGTGAATGCTAATTGATATTCTGCGAAAGGAAGTTTATGCTATTTGATGATATGCCAAATAAAATTATGACAATAAAAATTCTGCGAAACAAGGTAGACCCGACAGGCAGATATTTCGGATATGCCCTCAACTGACTGCACGTGCAGTGCTACACTTTCCTCTATTTTCACATTTGCGCCAGTAAAAAACGAAAAGCTTGTCGCATGAAACTGTAGTGCAACTATGTAAGGGCACTCCTCCAGTGAGGTAATGCCATACTTCATTTAAATAATATAAGAATTACATAAAGTTGATTTGAAGTTCTTATAAATATAACCGACTTTTTAGTGTTGTATTAGAGATTTGTACATGTAAACGTAGGCACGTTTAGATCACAAACATGTACAGTGGCCTACCTATCAGGTTTACCACTTTTGTTGAAAACTAGCCCTTATTGCAACGAAATAAGATACCGCAGTATTTACCTTGACATGATGTTGTCCGTACATATTAAACGTATCTGTAGATAGTTCTAAAGTGAAAACCATTTGATTAAAAGCGCAGCGTAGGACGTCCATCTACAAGATAGACAGACGACCTTGTAAAAATTGCAGGATCACACTGGATACAGACTGCTTGCAACCGGTCGTGGTGGAAAGTTTCGAGTGAGAACTTTGTTCAGCAGTGGACGTCCTTTAGCAGATAATGTTAATGAAACGTATCATCTTTATACTTGCCAAGCTCTGTTACTCTATTACTGAGATTTTTAAATCATTATACATAAGTGAAAATATTGAAGATATCCTCTCTTTTACTATCAAAACACTATCGCAATGAAGAACCAACAGTCACATAAAAACTGCACGTGGAAATTCCTGCAAAATTTCCGGTTTTTAAATTGCGAACACCCGGTTATTCCCTTTTAAAACAAACGTTTCTGACGCCTGTCCGACACGATAAACCATCTCCGCCAGTTTTCCAGACGTGTCGTTTGTGCGACATGCGAAACTGCGGGACTATTCTCGTTACTAAAAAATAAACTATTACATATAAGTAAACACCTAAATACGTCAAAAACAAAATGCACTGAAGTCTTAAATAAGCTTTTGACTTTTTGAAAGATAGGACTTCATGAGAAGTCGGTTTTTACTTTTTTTGTAGAAGTTTGAGTGAGTTTGCAAATTTTATGTGATTTATAAAGAAGGCCCCCTCTTCTTAACAAATCACTCAAAATTTGGGGGTTTACCACCTTGCACCTTTTGACTCTGTTCTCTAATAAGCTACAAAGTATCATAAATAAGCTCATGCGTCATAATTACAAACTCATAAGGGTTAAGGAGTTCCACCATCATCACACCTCGATGACGTAATACATGTATTTTCAACATTCTAGTACAAAAACACTACGTCTCCCTTTAAAATTTGAGGGTTTTCCTCGATTACGCCAAGACTCCATCACCGAGTTCAAAATTGGCCACAATGAGACTCACTAAAAGGTAAACCATATCTACCTAAGTAATTAAAAAAAAAAACTGACCACATGTTATGGTTATTTATGTTATGGACTTCTAAACTTGGTTTGATGAGAATGCGTTAAGAAAAAAATATTTTTTTATACAAAATAATCACTTCGCCTTTTTCTTAAACTTTGTACGTAAAATAAGTACGGCAGCATAAAAAGCACGAAAACTGGAGACTGGACATCGGTTGAAGAAGAAAAACCATGAACGTAAAATGCAACGCTCAGTTAAAAAAAAACATACTGTTGAATTGAAATTCTCCTCTTTTCGAAGTCGGTAGAAACATAACGAACAACATCGTAACTGTACATAAACTTACTTTTTATGCTACAAGTAAGATATATGTGTAATCTTTGTTAATCTATAGTTTGTTAATATTTGGTAACTTGGCATGAGATCGTAGTGATATTGAACTATTTCTTTGACTAGGTACTTACAAAAATTGAAAGACTACAAAATGGATTCCAACAAAAAATATTCAAATGTAGCTTCGTGAAATAACAGAATTATCCCTTAAAATAGGCTGTGCTCTTTTTGCCTTCACTGTATGCAGCAAAATATTTCCGCGTCGTAATGGCGGAAGTTTTTTCTCTGCTGGAATACGACACGGCGAATATGCGATTTACATTTCGTTTAGGGTAACGTATGAAATGGATCCTTCAGGGTAAAATCCCTGGTGTATCAAAAACATTTCAATACCTCACTATCGGTATTGTTCACAAAAATATTTTCCAAAGAGTAGTCTAAATTGTCTCAGATTTTACAGTTAAACCTTTTCCATAATAGGTATAATTAATGCTTTACGTTTAAAAGTTACATTCCTAAACTTAGATTTAGGTGTTTTCCTATTGAGAGCATACTACTACTGTTGATCTGAGGTGTGATTGTGTAAAGCAATTGTATTTATTTGACAGATCACAACGTACGGTACGATCTGTCAAACAGCGTTAGGCAAACGTACGTTTTGAACAATGTTATGTTCTAAATACAATATCATTGGTTTTGAACTGTTAAATACATACTTACGAAAGCTTTACACAGTCGCACCTCAGAAGTGGAATTGCAATTAATAACATTAAGTATGTATAGTAACAAAACCAAAATAAAATTATAAAATAACACTGCAAGTAGGGTGAGACGGGAAATCGATTTTGGCTTTACTACGGTAGACAGCACTAGCACACATGGAGAACACTAGATATGTCTGATAGATAGTGATACATTAGATCGATGTTGATGATTACTGTACTGTCCCGCGTATATTTTATTTACTGCATTGAATATTATGTAGGGAATTATTGTTATCGAATAAGATAATCTTCAACACATCGAGTTATCTGTAATAGTAGATTGATTGAAATCTTAGATTCTCACGTCTTTACTTTGATTTTTAATTAGATAGTCTAAAATGACATTTGGTGGCTGGCCATTTATTCCAAATTTACATAAGATGTTGTTACTAAATAATCGGACAATGAAATTTTTGAAGTGAAAACTTCTTTAGCGGCGTTGAGCACTTTTGTGGGATGGGGGAAAAATGTGAAACTCGCGTCAGGACACGTGACCTGATCGAAAAACCGTAAGACGGTTGGCGAAATTATGGATGTAAGTTGATTTTTTTGAGAGATAAACTTTTTAATGTAATTTAATATAATATAAATTGTAATGTTTGTGTACGATAGCGCAATAAATAAATATTGTATTCTATAAAAATATTATATTATTATTATTATTATTATTATTGTATTATTATTATTATTATTATTATTATTATTATTGTATTCTATCACAAAAATGATAGTACTTTTATATTGATAATAACTATTCCAAAAAATCAAAAATGCACAACGTTGATATTCAAGTTTTCACTTCTGCCGGCACTCCCGGAGTGCTTTCACAGTTTTTTTTATCAACCAATGTTTTTGTCGATCATAAAATTATGAAATAGCTTTTGTTTGAATTCGTGTTGCACTGAAGTATAATAGCATTAATTATTACATTTTTTTTACAAAAAAAATATAAAGCTACAATTTGTTATCATCATTATTTCTGATATTTTTTATGGAAATTAGCAAAAAATTCAAAATAGGTATAGGTAATGAATATAACATTTGCGAGGGAAAGTAGCTATTTTATACACCTTTTTTCACACACCTAAAACTGTTTTTTTGTATTATGTTTATTTAAAGCTTATGTCATGTTTACTTTTATTATTTATCCTTATAAGTTGAATCACATTATTAAAAAATAATATCACAAGTTATATTAAACGTGTAGGTACAATTGAATCGTTACATCACATATGGCACCAAGCTTGAAACATTAAAAAAATAAGTTCCACTAAAGCTCTCATACTAGTTTATCTAATAAAAAATCTGAGTATACAGAACCTGCGAAACTGAAACAATTCTTTCTTTTCAGATTTTCACAATTCTTTTTTCTATTGTTACCCCTCATGTCATAACATTTTGGAATATATACTCGTATCTGAATGTCGTTATCGCCATGAATACTTTCGATCTCACGTTTCCGAAGGAACACTTTTTATGACGTTGGCTATAATAGTAGAGGAGACGTGGACGAGCGACCTTCACCGATCCAATACCTCGATGAGGCGTATATTTTATCAAATATAAATTTAAAACAACTACGCCAGTGATAACTTGCCCATTGAGAAGTGTTCATTGCAATTTTGTTTTAATTAATTTTAATCAATTTTCTTTCATCACTTTTTCACTCGTAATAACCGAATGAGTTTAATCTCAAATGAAAGTTTTTAACACAGAATAATAATGCCTAGACAGGCAAACCTACTTTTTTCTGTGCATACTTTTATCTGGGCTACCTGGCAAGTAGATGTGAACAGGTAAGTCAATATAGGTAACTACATCGATCTGTTACCTACCCAGGCACACTCTGTAAGTTAAAGACTATCAATTGAGTTGAAAAACATTCGGTTAAGAGTCGAATCAGAGTGAAGGTGTTTATGACCAGTGGGGATGAAGTGCGTCGTTTAAGGGGAGCCATGGTCGAGCGGACAAATATGACCCTGAGCCGTGTCTCGCAGTGGGGCGATGACAATCGTGTCGAATTCAACGACAAAAATAAACTTTAAAAAAAAGTAAAAACCGACTTCAAAACCAAAATGCACTAAAAAGTCTTAAATAAACTCTTCACCATTGAAAGGAAAGGAATCCGTTTTAGGCAAACAATTTCTTTTTGGAGTCGGTGCTGTGAAAGTTGATGCTTGATGGTCAAAGTGATGGCACCGACTCCAAAAAGAAATTGTTTGCCTAAAACGGATTCCTTTCCTTTCAATGGTGAAGAGTTTATTTAAGACTTTTTAGTGCATTTTGGTTTTGAAGTCGGTTTTTACTTTTTTTTAAAGTTTATTTTATTTCTTCATTTTTAGTGATTACAAAAGAGGGGGGGGGGGGAGTTGCACCTTATGACTCAATTTTTTAAGAAGCTACAAATTACCTATCATAAGTTTCGTCATTACAATAACTGAACTCCTAAGCGTTAAGGAGTTCCACCATCAGCTCAGCCCCACAAGATGTTGACTATCAGACGTAACAACACGTCAACATTAAGGTTCTAGTAAAGAAATACTATACGTGCCTTTAAAATTTGAGGGTTTCCCTCGATTACACCAAGATCCCATCATCAGATCCCAAAATGGAAAAAATGGGACCAACTAGAAAGTACACCCTCTAAGAAAGCGAAAAAATTTTTCGATTCGGTCGACAAACGACTGAGATATCAGGTAACATACATACAAAAAAAAAATAATGATAAAAAAAAACATACAGTCGAATTGATAACCTCCTCCTTTTTTGAAGTCGGTTAAAAAGACTCAGGCATGTCTGTTTTCGGCAAAGAGGAGTCCTTTCCTACATACTCCAACTTTCCGGGGTACGCCTGTTGCTGTCACCGACCATCTAGAGCTGCTCGGTATGGAGTTGTCGGCTGATCTCAATTTTGGCCCCAACATTGAGCTTAAAGCACAAACTGCTGCTAAAAAACTTGGCATCCTGAACTGTGGGATGGATCCGCCAAGTACCAGCTTGAAGCACTTGACTCAGTGGAACGCAGAGCCATAAGATTAATAGGTGACGACAAACTGGTGAATGATAAGCTCCATAGCTTATAAAGATGAAATAAGAAACCAAAAATTTGCGCACGGGCGGGACTTGAACCAGCAACCTTTTGGCAAACCGGGCCAAACGCTCTTACCAATTGAGCTACCGTGCTGTCAGTCCGACCCGGCGAAATTTGTGGTTTCTTATGAAAACGTCAATTGCGTGACGCTTAGTGCCATCTAGCCGTCTGTTTATGAAACAGATGGCCCAAGCAGTTATTCTTTACAGAATAAATTCAACTGGGAAATTGATGTCGCGCTATCTAATGCTTTAGAATGTTTTTAACACTCACAGTGTCATATTTTATATTCATAAAGATGAAATAAGAAACCAAAAATTTGCGCACGGGCGGGACTTGAACCAGCAACCTTTTGGCAAACCGGGCCAAACGCTCTTACCAATTGAATCTAAAATATGACACTGTGAGTGTTAAAAACATTCTAAAGCATTAGATAGCGAAGCGACATCAATTTCCAAGTTGAATTTATTCTGTAAAGAATAACTGCTTGGGCCATCTGTTTCATAAACAGACGGCTAGATGGCGCTAAGCGTCACGCAATTGACGTTTTCATAAGAAACCACAAATTTCGCCGGGTCGGACTGACAGCACGGTAGCTCAATTGGTAAGAGCGTTTGGCCCGGTTTGCCAAAAGGTTGCTGGTTCAAGTCCCGCCCGTGCGCAAATTTTTGGTTTCTTATTTCATCTTTATGAATATAAAATATGACACTGTGAGTGTTAAAAACATTCTAAAGCACTCCATAGCTTAGTCCATCGCCGCAAGGTTGCCAGCTTAGCTGTATTTTACAGACTACTTTGGTGAGTTTGCGAAGGAGCTCCATAAGCTCATCCCTCCAGCCCCCTTTTTCCATCGTTCGTCTAGGCGTACCGCGGGATACCATCCTTACCTTGGCGATGTGCCGCTGTTTCGAACTAAGCGCTTCTCGTCAACATTTATAATGCGCACGGCAAAGGAGTGGAACTCGCTGCCCGCGTCGGTGTTTCCAAAGGATAACAATCCGAATCTTTTCAAAATTCGAGTGTACAGGCTTCTTCTGGGCGAGCTCCTTTCATCTTCGACTTCGTCTTAGTCGCATTAGGCTTGAACTGGAGTCAAGAGCGAACCCATACTAAATAAAAAAAAAAATGCTTTGACCACTTTACGATAGGCAAGTTATCATAGGCATACCTACTTGTTTATAAATTATATTTGACAATGAATAAGTCTTATCGAGTTATAAGATCAGTGAAGTTCACTGTGAAGGTCTATCTTCACCGGCTCTTAGACCATATAGGCACAAATCTCTTTTCAGAAGAGGATATTCGCAGAACTGGTAAACAAATGTGCAAAAAGTCACATGGCATTCCGAAAGCATGGTATCTAGTATCATTTCTAGCGAAATCTCTAGATTTTTAAACACTAATACTAAACTAACCGAAAACAATAACAAGGTTAATTTGTTTTTTTTTCCCCATTTTTTAAAATCAGTATCGTTTGTACAACTACTTCTGGGTCAGGCGCCGCTAACCAAAACAACACCCTTTAATATTTCTAACAATTTCTGACAAAAGTTACTGAAGCTTATAAAAAGAAAAGGTATATTTGGAGTTATAGTGCCGGAATGGCGCTGGGATCACGGTCACTACCCCGGGGTTATTGAACTGTAGCTTGTTATCTGGGCCCCTTATCAAGATACGAATTGGGCATCAGCCTAAGGCTTCGATTGCTTATTGTTCGGAACTATTCGGAAAACGCGAAGTTAGCCGAACAAATTTGACACACAAACTGACAACTCGATACTTTGATTCGCGCGCCGCGGTTTGGGTAAAAGGTATCAAAACATTGAATTTGGGTTTGACGAATTCTCTACGAAGTAAAGTCTTCTCCCGGGCTATAAATCAAATCGCAACTGCATCTATAAATCTGCAGAAAATGTCTCTCAAATGCGAAATATCGTCCGCGAAGGAGAGCCTTCGATATTCTAGATTCTAGAGTATGGTAGAGACCATACTTTAGAGGTTAATTACGAAACTAAGTTTTTACCATAAAATTATTATCCCTTTGGAATAGAACGACAAAAGCGAGATGTCACTAGCAGCAAACTGTGTGATAAAAAGAGATGGGTAGCAGAACCATTTTTGGCAGATGTCAAACAGTTCAGAGGCTTATGAAGGCTTGCTGAAAATTTCTCTCATTTGAGTTTTTGAAAATTTATGTGAAATTGTGTATAATTTGAAGAAATATTTCTGTTGAAACATGGTGACTTGATCGGTGATTGATTGTTGTTCATTACAGCGGAATAACCCAACAAATAATCATTCAACAGGTAAATTAGTCCAAAGCGAAGCCTCTTAATATACGACTTATATTTACCAATGCGCTTCAAATTTAAAGTACGCAGTTTGATTATTCTATTCTACAAACGTTAATTTACGTAAAAAGTAAAGACAGAATAACACAGGGAATGTATATATGAATATTTTATATAATGAAATAATATTTAGTTTTACACTAGAGCTGCATGTTCAATATTTTGTGTCGGCTGTTTATCATGCAGTAAACTAATATGTTTATCTTAGGAACATTGTTTTTAATCACCTGATCGAAAGGTTATCTCATTTAAAGCTCTTAATGTTACTTACTTATGTTAGTTACTGACATCTTAAATCGGTTTCGTTTGACAGCTTTTATTGTCCTTCTATTCCGATAGGAATATTAATTTTATGGTTTTTACAGTCACCTATGCCATTTGCCTGTTGTAACAAAAATAAAACCTGTTTAGCATTTAGTTTATTTAGAAGATAAGAAATTTAAATAGCATTTTTGTTTTAAAAAATAAATGTTTTTTTTTTAATTTTTATTTAATATAAAAATGGTTTTCAAACTATGCTTTATGATACCGTAAACGCTAATCACTAAGTGTGACGTCACGTTTCTCAATCAAGCATATCGAAGTGTTGACAAACGTACCTATTATGTTCAGTGCCAATTGCGCAAAATTGATTCAGTGACGTGACGTTATTCAGACCACGTGATAACGATAGGTGCTTCGCGCGGCAAAGGTTTATTTGAATTTTGTTTATTGTGTCTTATCATTGTAACAATATCAAATATTTTTTGTAGAATTTACTAGTAATGAAGTTTAAACGTGATTTGAAAATTGGAAAAATAGCTTATTATGATTTAAATGCTTTCCCTTTAGTTAAAAAAAGGTCGTTTAATTATTTCATTTAAAAACACATGGATTCAAAAATTGTAATGGAAATACAAATGCGATAAAATTGTCTTTAGAAACATCTTAGTTTTGCGGTCGACCCACAATTGGTCAACTATTCGCAAACGTCCCACAAA
Source organism: Pyrausta purpuralis (assembly GCA_963924145.1). Classification (NCBI taxonomy): domain Eukaryota; kingdom Metazoa; phylum Arthropoda; class Insecta; order Lepidoptera; family Crambidae; genus Pyrausta; species Pyrausta purpuralis. Next base: position 22,550,364 of record OZ001649.1, read on the forward strand.
CGTTCTTGCTCTACATTCACCCAGAAAGAGATATTGTTTTATTTCTCCAACATCTTGTACAAATGATGCACCTTCATGCTCGTCGTAAATACCTTGGATAGTTAATTTATCAACAACCTCCATTGTACAGTGTGGATCAAGAAAACGGTTTCATAGATTGTTATTTTTTTATCTTTCATGATATTAATGACAAAGGTCCGATTTTACCAATGCCAGATAAGGAATATTCGTCAAATATAATTTAAAAACATTACCTATTTGTCAGCAATAATTTCTGTGAATGTAATTTTATCATCGGTTGTTTTATATATAATCAGTCGGATAAATCTTACCTGACGTTGGTAATATCGGCCTTAAGTTGATTTATTGTAGAACTTTAGAGCGCTCACTTCATTCCCCTGCCAGTTAAAATATTCTAAATATTGGTTTAAGAACATAAGCACGAATCAAGAGCTCTATTTTTAAATCACTGGCGTCCGAGTGATTTTCGATAAGCAATTAAAAATCGCTCAATATATACGAAGAAAGTTACAAAACTCACTTATCTTATTGAAATCGCTGCCTTGCAGATTTCTGATTTTTATTAAAAAACCGATCACTGATTAAAGATCACACGCCATATTGACGCTAGTGATTCAAAATATTTTTCACTAAAATGGCTCAATAAGATCTGCCATATCAACAAGAAATGAGTAACAAACAACTAACCTAATTTTATAAAAAATCAAGTGAAAGACATCAAGTAAAAAGTTTTTACTATGCAATAAATACATACTTGATTGTGAGTTCCTTTATAACATCAAACTATGGTGCGAAGTTTTGACAGGAACAAAATAAACATAGTTATCAATGGTTTAATATAAATATATTCTTATACATATTATGTTTATTATATGTAGCAAAATAAAGTTGATAAAAATCTTTATCTTCATTATATACAATAAATAAAGACTTTCACCCGCATGCAACATTTCTGAAATACATGATCAGCTGATTTTAATTAATATATTAGTGTTACATAAAAATAACGTTATTGTAAAGTTTTACAGTGTTTCAAAGTCACTTACGTCAACTGAAAAGAAAAAAATATGTAATGGGTATAATACAAAAATAATATAATTTCCTAGTAAATATCTATAATAATATTATACAGCTGAAGAGTTTGTTTGTTTGTTTAAAGGCGCTTATCTCAGGAACTACTGGACCGATTCGGTTTTTTTGTGTCGGATAGCTTATTTGTCAATGAAGGCCAAAACATCACGCTGTGGCGGGAGGGGAGAGAGCAAACTCAAAATGCACGGACGCTATAATATGTAAACCAAGCAGATCGACCTTCTTCAAAAACAAATATATTATTAATATCGTTTATGATTTTAGGATACACTATTTAGTTATTTTAACCAAACAAAAGGGCATCATTGTATACGTAAAAATCTTTAGTTTTAACAAAAATAAGCCGCAAAATTCAGTCAAAACTGCTTTTGCCTAATTGTTGCAGTCAGGGATAACTTTGGCCAATTTAGAGAATTGATTTCATAATATAACTTACACCCATCAGCCTCGTACACTTGCGGTGACGGAAGTCCCATTGAATTCTAGAATGAAACAAAACAATTCAATTTTATCTAGGTATACTTACGGCGTTTAACTCAGGATCCGGACTAGAAATTGTGGTAAATAATTTTAACTAAGGGAAACTTAAGGTTAAGTCAAAAGGTGCTACTTTTATAGTAGCTAGCTGCGCACATTATTTTTATGTTATTTATTTTTGATTTTTAATAATCAGCATTTTCAGTTTTCTTAGAGCTACATAAACATCTATATGAAGGTTAACATCACTTGCACAATACCATTAAATCATTGCCAAGGTTTGGCTATAGTGTACTATTTGCTATACAAAGATACTTAAATGATACATGAAAGAAACTGAACAAATAAAACAAAAAAACTTAGACACCAACCAAGAATCATGCGGCGACAGATGTTTAAATTTTTTTGTATCACAAATTTAATGTCCCTATGTAGATCCGCAACACCAATTGTAAAATTTTGTTAAACTCGGTTTCTGGGGATTTAAGCCTAGAATAGTTATACGATGAGGCGGAGTAAATGCGACAATACTATAACTTAGTGCTACAAACTTATGGTTCATAAAGATGAAATAAGAAACCAAAAATTTTTGGCCCGTTTGGCCCGGTTTGCCAAAAGGTTGCTGGTTCGGGTCCCGCCCGTGCGCAAATTTTTGGTTTCCTATTTCATCTTTATGAATATAAAATATGACACTGTGAGTGTTAAAAACATTCTAAAGCATTAAACTTATGGTTGTAATGAAAACAAGGTACATATAGGATTTTAAAGTAACAATATTAAGGCTCGCTTGCACAAGTTGGGATTAGCTTAGTTCTAGATTAAATCATCGATCTATTAATTTTTATTTATTTTGACAATGACTGGGTAGTGATTTAGTCAAGTATTTAGCTAATCCTGACATGCGCAAGCCGACCTTAAAATAGTTTTTCATTCGTTAATCGATTAAAACGGAGAGTCGAAAACAAAAGGAAAACCAATATAGAATGAAGTTGAAAAACTGATAGTAGGCAACACCTCTAAATAAACAATAATAGGTACATACCATAACAAAAATTGCGGCAAGAAACCATACAGCTACGAACAATACTTCGGTCTTCCACATCTCGTCTGAACTTTGCTAAATCCACGATAAAACTGACAACCCTTTTACAAAAATAAAAACTACATAATTATTAAAATTCTATTTGCAAGTGTTACAATAAGACATTTAAATAATCGTATACATATAGGTATAAACGTGTTTCTAGTGTTGTCGACCGCTTGAGGAATAACATATTTTGATAGCAGCTGAATACTTATGTCACCTGCTATTGTTCTTTAGTGCTGACCTCAGTGTTTCTAAAACTGCAAAAATACTTCAGCTTAAAGCGCTGACAAATTAATGCTCGGATTCTCAAGTCGGATTCTCTTGACAGAGCACAGCGTTTACTTCAGCCATGCTACATCCGAACTAAATCCGAATTGCAACAGTCGTTTCGTTATCGTAAGTTACGTAATCACGTTCGTTTGTTGGATGGAGTCTGAATTACGTATGAAAAAGTAACTGAAGTTGATTTCCAAAAGCAGTAGAAAAACAGTTATAAATCACACATTACGTATGTGTTAGTTATTGACTGAGCGTGTGTTCATGTGTGTGTGTGTGTGTGTGTGTGTGTGTGTGTGTGTGTGTGTGTGTGTGTGTTGCTGCAAGGATTAATAAAAACTAGGTTCAGATCGTTATAAAGATACTTGTAACATAAGTTGAAAATATATATGACCACGAAATCATGCATAATTAAGTCGCTTAGCAACATTTTTGAACGACTACATAATAACATTATCATGACATTAAAACATCTTCTGTTCAATTCGAACGTCTTCCAATAAAATGTATCTTTTGTGCAGAACTGTAAGAACCATACCGATAGAATAATTACCAAACCTGGATACAACTGCGCACAGCACTAGTTATCTTTTGTTTAATGACAAAACGACAGTTTAATGAAGACTGTCCGTGATATAGAAAACTGGGGCTAAGTTTTGTAATTAACTGCCTTCGTCATGAGGCTAATTATGTGATGATACTTAGTTTGCTTACTCATGGGGTTCTAAAGCTGAATTTAATTCGTGTTTTTGTCCTATTTCTTTTTTCACTTAAAATTAACATGTGGAGAATTACCAATTTATAATAGACTAGCGGTCCCCCGCGACTTCGTCCGCGCGTTTTGAGTTTGCTCCCTCCCCTCCCGTCGCAGCCTCATGTTTTATATCCGAAAACCTTTCTCGATAAATAAGCTATCCAACACAGAAATATTTTTTCAAATCGGTCCAGCAGTTCCTGAGATAAGCGCGTTCAAACAAACAAACTCTTCAGCTTTATAATATATTAGCGCAAGCGCACGTTGTACTTAAGCTGCGAACATTATTTTGGTGCGGAGTTATGTTAAAACTATGATAGCTCCTAAGATATTTATTGAAATCAAATGATATAAAGGGCAACTTGGTTCTAAATCACACCTTCGGTTTGCCGATGACATAGTCGTTGTGGCAAAGACGCTGGATGATCTAGGCACTATGCTCGAAGACCTCGACCGAGTATCCCAACAATTGGGTCTTAAAATGAACATGGAGAAGACGAAAATTATGTCGAGTTCCCTTGTTGTACCCACTCCAGTATCCATTGGGAACTCAACTCTCGAAGTTGTCGACGAGTACGTCTACCTGGGACAAGTGATCCAATTGGGTAGGTCCAACTTCGAGAAAGAGGTCAATTGACGAATCCAACTCGGCTGGGCAGCGTTCGGGAAACTGCGCAAGAGCGTCTTCTCGTCTCAATTACCTCAGAGTCTGAAGACGAAAGTCTTCAATCAGTGTGTATTACCAGTGATGACATACGGATCCGAAACGTGGTCTCTTACTATGGGCCTTATAATGAAGCTCAAAATTACACAACGAGCGATGGAGCGGGCTATGCTCGGTGTTTCTCTACGAGATCGAATCAGAAACGAGGAGATACGTAGAAGAACCAAGGTAACGGATATAGCCTTGAGAATCAGTAAGCTTAAGTGGCAGTGGGCAGGGCACATAGCGCGACGAACTGATGGCCGTTGGGGCAGGAAAGTTCTAGATTGGAGACCCTTCGACCAAAGACGCAGCGTAGGACGTCCACCAACAAGATGGACAGACGACCTTAAAAAGATCGCAGGATCAAACTGGATGCAGACCGCTAGTGATCGGTCGCTGTGGAAAGCCGTGGGGGAGGCCTATGTTCAGCAGTGGACGTCCTTTGGCTGATTATGATGATGATGATGATGATGGTTCTAAATGAAATGCTCGTGATGATGAATGTATTTATTTTGATAAGAATAAATACCTGTATGTATCATACACCTCTAAAAATAATGCATTATTTTTTTACAAATTTATTAACATAAAAAAGGTTGTAGTAAGTCAACCATAAAAGATAGATATATGCTGTCGCGGACTTTATTATAGAACTCCTAATGCTGAACAATCCTGTCATACATGGTTTTTGTGTAACTTAAGCGGTTTCCGCAGCGTATGCAGCGGAAGCTCTCAAAAGGAATATCTTTCTCCCGTTTTCGCAACATTTTTCATTTCTGCTGTGGTCTTATGAGTCGTATCTTTATGTTATATAGCCTAAAGCCTTTCTAGATAAATGGACTATCCAACGAAAAAATATTTTTTCAAATCGGGCCAGTAGTTTTTGAGATTAGCGCGTTCAAACAAACAAACAAACAAACAAACTCTTCAGCTTTATAATATTAGTATAGATATTAGATAGTATTATTTTTATGTTTTTAAACGGCGTTTTACTAGAGCTGCATTCACTTTATTTTTATTTTTTATTTTAATATCTTTATTTTGATAACATTAACGCAGTTACCACCATTTTGACACGTTATGAGTCATTATTACATTTAAGTTGGTATAGTAATTTTAATTCATTGTAAAATTATGAAACATGAAATTGATTACTAAGACGATTTAATTTCAATAAATAAATCTGTGAAGGTAGACCATTGCTACGGATAAAACGGGTTCAGTATTGCAAAATCGGTACACATAGGCTTCGGAAAACCGGGAAGAGGTAATTACTGAACAGTGGCTGCGGCCAAGTCGTTATTTCTTGGACTCGGTATGGTCCAATCAGGTCGGAACATGCAATTCACAGCAGACGCAGCCCTACATGTTCTGTAAGGGCGCTTTGTATATCAATCAAATAGTATATGAAATGTCGGACAGCATACAAATCGTATACGATTCTTAATCGGATGCATCGATGCAACTATTAATATGGATGAGTAATTTCGTTTTTAGGCTTTGTTCGTATTTCTGAGTCAACGATTGTTTTGTTGTTATTCGTGCTACATACCCTTTACAGAAAAAATAATAGCTCATACCAAGATACTAGTGCAAGCAATATAATGGCTTATAACTAACTAGCGGTCCCCCGCGACTTCGTCCGCGCGTTTTAAGTTTGCCCCTTCCCCTCCCGTCGCAGCGTGATGTTTTATACCCTAAAGCCTTTTTCGATAAATAAGCTATCCAAAACAGAAATATTTTTTCAAATCGGTCCAGCAGTTCCTGAGAGAAGTGCGTTCAAACAAACAAACTCTTCAGCTTTATAATATTACTAGCGGTCCCCCGCGACTTCTTCCGCGCGTTTTGAGTTTGCCCCCTCCCCTCCCGTCGCAGCGTGATGTTTTATACCCTAAAGCCTTTCGCGATAAATAAGCTATACAAAACAGAAATATTTTTTCAAATCGGTCCAGCAGTTCCTGAGAGAAGCGCGTTCAAACAAACAAACTCTTCAGCTTTATAATATTATTAGCGCACGCGCATATTTATTGAATTTAAATGATATAAAGGGTAACTTTGTTCTAAATGAAATGCTCGTGATGATGAATGTATTTATTTTGATAAGAATAAATACCTGTGTGTATAATACACCTCTAAAAATAATGCATTATTTTTTACAAATTTATTAACATAAAATAGGTTGTAGTAAGTCAACCATAAAAGATAGACGTATGCTGTCGCGGACTTTATTATCTATACAAATATTATAAAGCTGAAGAGTTTGTTTGTTTGTTTGTTTGTTTGTTTGTTTGAACGCGCTAATCTCAAAAACTACTGGCCCGATTTGAAAAATTTTTTTTAACGTTGGATAGTCCATTTATCGAGGAAGGCTTTAGGCTATATAACATAAAGATACGACTAATAAAACCACAGCAGAAATGAAAAATGTTGCGAAAACGGGAGAAAGATATTCCTTTTGAGAGCTTCCGCTGCATACGCTGCGGAAACCGCTTAAGTTATACAAAAATCATGTATGACAGGATTGTTAAGCATTAAGAGTTCTATAATAAAGTCCGCGACAGCATATGTCTATCTTTTATGGTTGACTTACTACAACCTTTTTATGTTAATAAATTTGTAAAAAAATAATGCATTATTTTGAGAGGTGTATTATACACATACACGTGTTTATTCTTATCAAAATAAATACATTCATCATCACGAGCATTTCATTTAGAACCAAGTTGCTCTTTATATCATTTGATTTCAATAAATATCTTAGGAGCTATCACAGTTTTAACATAACTCCGCACCAAAATAATGTTCGCAGCTTAAGTACAACGTGCGCTTGCGCTAATATATTATAAAGCTGAAGAGTTTGTTTGTTTAAACGCGCTTATCTCAGGAACTGCTGGACCGATTTGAAAAAATATTTCTGTGTTGGATAGCTTATTTATCGAGAAAGGCTTTAGGATATAAAACATGACGCTGCGACGGGAGGGGAGGGAGCAAACTCAAAACGCGCGGACGAAGTCGCGGGGGACCGCTAGTAGAACTCTTAATGCTGAACAATCCTGTCATACATGATTTTTGTGTAACTTAAACGGTTTTCACAGCGTACGCAGCGGAAGCTCTCAAAAGGAATATCTTTCCCCCGTTTTCGCAACATTTTTCATTGCTGCTGTGGTCTTATGAGTCGTATCTTTATGTTATATAGCCTAAAGCCTTCCTCGATAAATGGACTATCCAACGTAAAAATATTTTTTCAAATCGGGCCAGTAGTTTCTAAGATAAGCGCGTTCAAACAAACAAACAAACAAACAAACTCTTCAGCTTTATAATATTAGTATAGATTAGCGCAAGCGCACGTCGTACTTTAGCTGCGAACATTATTTTGGTACGGAGTTATGTTAAAACTGTGATAGCTCCTAAGATTTTTATTGAATTTAAATGATATAAAGGGCAACTTTGTTCTAAATGAAATGCTCGTGATGATGAATGTATTTATTTTGATAAGAATAAATACCTGTGTGTATAATACACCTCTAAAAATAATGCATTATTTTTTTACAAATTTATTAACATAAAAAAGGTTGTAGTAAGTCAACCATAAAAGATAGACATATGCTGTTGCGGACTTTATTATAGAACTCTTAATGCTGAACAATCCTGTCATACATGATTTTTGTGTAACTTAAGCGGTTTTCGCAGCGTACGCAGCGGAAGCTCTCAAAAGTATTCCTTTTCCCGTTTTCGCACATGAAAAATGTTGCGAAAACGGGAGAAAGATATTTCTTTCTCCCGTTTTCGCAACATTTTTCATTGCTGCTGTGGTCTTATGAGTCGTATCTTTATGTTATATAGCCTAAAGCCTTCCTCGATAAATGAACTATCCAACGTAAAAATAATTTTTCAAATCGGGCTAGTAGTTTCTGAGATAAGCGCGTTCAAACAAACAAACAAACAATTTTTTTAGCTTTATAATATTAGTATAGATAAATCACATCACATAAATGTTATATCAAAATAATACGAAAGGATATCCCTACTGCAAATTAAATAAATAATTTAATATAACTGCATTTTTTTCTATCAAGGAATCATAACAGAATATTATCAGTATTATAGCACTGTACAGTGCTAAAAGGATCATATGGCACTTGGATGACATTGACAGGGGGGCGTGATTGTGAAAAAAGGGTTGCCAGTGAATAATTTCTCCTTTATTGAGGGAGTTTGTTTTGTTTGAGACATGGAGATTTAGGGGAACAATACTATCAAAGTTAACAAAGTTTTACACATCATGCATCTGCATCATAAGCTATCACTAAAATAGGTTTTGAAATAAGATTTAGAACTGATTAACTATCCATAGACTATGCCTAATGTACGTAACAGAAGGTCAATTTTGTGAGAGGAAATAAGTAAACACAGGTTTGTATGAAAAAATAAATCATACGTAAGGAAACATCAGTTATTTTCAAATATGTTTATTTTAATTATGTTCCCCCAAAACCTGGTCTAATGGCATCATGTCGTAATCGTCACCTTCAAAATCGTTATAGCTGTCACTACTTTCATCCGTGTCAGAATGTAAATCAATGATGGATGCCTTTAGACCAACTTCCAACTTTCCTTTATTTCCAATCCTTGCTACAGTCCTTAATGATGCTCCTGAAATCGTATTAACTTTTAATATTTTGACAAAAAATATAAACTAAATTGTTAAGTTTTGGAAAAAAAGGGTATCACTAACCTGTCACAGCTGCAACCCCGCTCGTTCAGTTTTTCAAATGGTATTATCGGGGCGTCAGACTGTTTCTCTTTCATTAAAAACTCTTTAACTTTTGGCACCACTTCTCTCACGCCACTTCTTATCACTTTCGGCATATTTTACACATTTAAAATGTAACAAAATCACAAGATAACCGCAACAAAAAGCACCATCAACGAACTGTCACAAATGACAAGTTTTAAGCTGACGGTGTTAGTTCCGATTTTCGCCACGTGCCAAAAGATCCTTGTAGCACTGTAAGCACAAGCGTGGTAGTTTCGACGCGAAGTGACGTATGCTAACTCGAGTAACTCGTGAATTGCGAGACTCGACACGGTGTTTTGACAGTCTATACGCCGACAACGCAAATTTGCAGGACTCGACACACTAATTTTGACAGATGTTGACGATAACGCTTTCCAGGGTAATGAAAATCTGTAAAAGCTCATCGTAGCAGAAAAATCGAAAATTATGCTAGAATTATGTTAGAAAAAAATCAAAAGATTTTTCTATGTATTTTTTACCTTTACTCAAGTGTTAAATTTCTAGATACGGTGTTACTATTGTTTTCGAATGTAAAGAGCCTCTAGCGGATACTTCTAGGAACTAACTTCTAGAGACATGCTTTTTAATAGATTATGATGCTTTTAAATAATTTTCATACATTTCCTTTACTTAGAATTTGTATTTGAATACGGCTAATTTCGACGATAACTATTTTATTTTATTTTATTTTATTTATTTATTTATATTTATATTTAGGTAGAAATTATTTTATATAATACTCGTGGCCCAGTTGTCGCATTTGTGCGGTAATAAGGTTGAAAAAACGCAGTATTTTTAATTATCATTTTCAAAAGCCTGATAACAATTCCAATGATGTATACAACAAATTGTGTTGAGGGTTGAATAATAAGAAAATAGGAAATCCCGTCGGAATTCCCTAATCTAACTCCATAATTGATTTTTTTTATTAGATTAAGTATTTACTACTTAATTTACGTACCTTCGTTACTATTCTTACCTACGTTACCTCAAATTTTAAGGCACTTACGAAATCATTATATATATATATATATATATATATATATATATATATATATATATATATATATATATATATATATAATATAGCACCTGTACTTGAAATTATATTTTTAAAGTATTTTAAATATACTTTAAAAATATAACACAACAATAATGCACTATGAGGGCAACAATTTTTAAAAGAAAGTTGGTAACCACTAGAACACTCGATCACTATTTGCAACCCTTATTCGGCTCTCATTAATACAGCTAAAAGGTAGACTACTAGATAAATAACAGCTTCTAAAGCACTTGAGTTCTTGTTTATTTTTTTATGAAACCAAAGTTATTTACGGTTCCGTCGCATTTGGGTGGGTGATCATTCTAACTAAATCGTCATTTTCGTCCTTTTGAATTGAGTGGTTTTTATCTAAGCGAATATACTTCAACGTCACCATCATCATTGTATAAGCTAGAAAAGGCCTCCACCACAGTTTTCAACAGTAACTGTTTGCGTGTTGCATCCAGTGTGATCCTGCGATCGCAACGGACTTAGACCAGTGACACTAAAGACCCTTTACACTCTGTGATTTTTAGCAGCGATGCAGTCACGATGCAGCATCGATGCAGTCGCGATGAAGACGCTGGAAATTGTCAAATTATGTACTGAATTTTGGCGTTTGCATCCATACCAACGCCAACTGCATCGATGCTAAATAAAATCTGTTCATTGCGTGAGTCCCGATGCTGAAGCGCATTTTCAACACGCGCGAATGCATCAATGTTAAAAAAAGTCGCAGTGTGTAAGGGTTCATAAGTTCAAGTAGCAACGGGCAGAGTACATATCGTAAGGGACAGCCATTGGTACAGAAAAGTTCTAGGTTGCACCGATGAATTAGTGATAATTAGTTATCAAACTAACATTAAGTACAAAAGCATTTTATGATGATAGCTGTCGTATGTCCTATTCGGTGCGACGACGAATTCAACTAACTCTAAATAATGAAAATTGTGCCCCCTTCTGGAGTTATTAGGACTGTAACAAACGCGACTTTCTGGAGCTCTATTTTTTAATCACTCGCTTCAAGATGGCGAGTGATTTTCGTTCGAAGATGAATTAAAAGTCATTGAAAAAAACTCGTTGTCGAACGAATATCACTCGCCATTTCGAAGAGAGTGATTCAAAAATGGGGCCCCTGTTCCTATACATAACGTATGAGAAAAGATAAATAAAATATTCTGGAATGATTCGCATTTAATGATAATAATAATAATATTAAAGAATATTGCACAAATAAGGATACAAAAAACAAAAACATTTCAATCAAATCATAAGAAGTACAATATTGGCGGTCTTGTCGCTGGGAGCGATCTCTTCCAGACAACCATAGAGGGAATAACGTTTATTAGAGAGGTAGAATCGTTTATTAGAAGGTATTGTGTGGTTTTATAATTAAATTATTACACTGTCATTTTTTATTGTACTGCAATTATTACTTTGTCACTCCTTCAAACTTTCAACTGCAGCAATTCGTGTGTCCTGAAAATAATCGAAAAAGCTATTATAAATCATTCTTAATGCACTTCATATGTCCCCTGCATCTTCATGCGCTCGCTTTGGTTTCGTTTTTCGGGTTTTGTAAGTTCTTGCTCTGTCTTTTAAGTCTTTTTAACTGTAATCTGCTGAAAACTTGTTTTTAAATAGTTCTGCAATACATGAGGGGCTCGAATCTTATTAAGTGAGAAACCGATAATAAACTCAGTTTGAAACCGCTACCTTGCGGGGATTTTGACCATTTAATAATCACTATTTGAATATTATATTTAAATCATGAAACCATAAACAGACACTGAATATCTAGCTTCTTATGCACATAGAAACACGTTGCAAAATTTTATTACTTACATGCATGGAATCTATTTATTTATCCGATCTCTACATTAAACGATGTACCGAAAGTCAAGATAATGTGTTTTTATATTTTCTGATCTTGTATTTTCCTATATTGGCTGAGTATTATTGTAGAATTTAATTTAATAGTTGCAATAATAAATTATCTGCAAAACGTTGTTTGTTTAATGTCAAACTGACATAAAGTATTGATTTACTTATTACCGGTGTTGCAGGAATTATTTTTATTTTTCCTTAAATTAATATTCACCGCGAACCTTAAACCTTATTAAAATAAGGCTCGTGCATCGTCATAGCCGTATCACAAAGCTTATTTTAGGGTCCCGTAGCCGAATGGAAAAAAACGGAACCTTTATATTTTCGTCAAGTCTGTCTGTCCGTCTGTATGTCCGTCCGTATGTCACAGCCACTTTATTCTGAAATTATAAGCATCACACTATTGAAATTTGGTAGGAAGATGTATCATGTTAACCGCTTTACGATTCTCATACAAACAATACAAAATAATGATATTTAAGGAGGGGCTTCCATACACGAAACTAAAACAAAAAACCTTTATTATGATTTCATGCTATTTTTTTTGTCAATATTTACAATCAGTCAGACAGCTTTAATCTATACTAATATTATAAAGCTGAAGAGTTTGTTTGTTTGTTTGTTTGTTTGTTTGTTTGTTTGTTTGTTTGAACGCGCTAATCTCAGAAACTACTGGTCCGACTTGAAAAATTATTTTTACGTTGGATAGTCCATTTATCGAGGAAGGCTTTAAGCTATATAACATAAAGGTACGACTCATAAGACCACAGCAGGAATGAAACATGTTGCGAAAACGGGAGAAATATATTCCTTTTGAGAGCTTCCGCTGCGTACGCTGCGTACGCTGCGGAAACCGCTTAAGTTACACAAAAATCATGTATGACAGAATTGTTCAACATTAAGAGTTCTATAATAAAGTCCGCGTTAGCCTATGTCTCGTTTTTTATGTTAATAAATTTGTAAAAAAAAATATGCATTATTTTTAGAGGTGTATTATACACACAGGTATTCATTCTTATTAAAATAAATACATTCATCATCACAAGCATTTCATTTAGAATAAAGTTGTCTTTTATATCATTTGATTTCAATAAATATCTTAGGAGTTATCACAGTTTTAACATAACTCCGCACCAAAATATGCGCTAATCTATACTAATATTATAAAGCTGAAGAGTTTGTTTGTTTGTTTGTTTGAACGCGCTAATCTCAAAAACTACTGGCCCGATTTAAAATTTTTTTTTACGATGGATAGTCCATTTATCGAGGAAGGCTTTAGGCTATATAACATAAAGATACGACTCATAAGACCACAGCAGGAATGAAACATGTTGCGAAAACGGGAGAAATATATTCCTTTTGAGAGCTTCCGTTGCATACGCTGCGGAAACCGCTTAAGTTACACAAAAATCATGTATGACAGGATTGTTCAGCATTAAGAGTTCTATAATAAAGTCCGCGACAGAATATGTCTATCTTTTATGGTTGACTTACTACAAGCTTTTTATGGTAATAAATTTGTAAAAAAATTATGCATTATTTTTAGAGGTGTATTATAAACACAGGTATTTATTCTTATCAAAATAAATACATTCATAATCACGAGCATTTCATTTAGAACAAAGTTGCCCTTTATATCATTTAAATTCAATAAATATCTTAGGAGCTATCACAGTTTTAACATAACTCCGCACCAAAATAATGTTCGCAGCTAAAGTACGACGTGCGCTTGCGCTAATATTAATATTATAAAGCTGAAGAGTTTGTTTGTTTGAACGCGCTTCTCTCAGGAACTGCTGGACCGATTTAAAAAATATTTCTGTTTTGGATAGCTTATTTATCGAGAAAGGCTTTAGGGTATAAAACATCACGCTGCGACGTGAGGGGAGGGGGCAAACTCAAAACGCGCGGACGAAGTCGCGGGGGACCGCTAGTTTAATTTGATAAATTGTTGCATATTTATTGACAGTAAAAACCATCAGTTCGACAGTAAGGACTATAAGCTCTCTAATATAAAAATATCTTCCGTTATAACAGTTACCCCAAATAATGGGAGGATGTGTATCAGGTACGATTCGTGGCAAATGTATACGTTTGAAGATTGCGATATGAATACGGTTAATTTTATCAGATTTCGTGATACTGCAAGCTATTTTTTGTGATAATGAAATGTCAAACTTTTGCAACATCAGACCAGCGCAGGTGTTCCCGATTCATTTTAGATAAGAGAAGCATTTGAAACTATCTCCAATGTAATTATTTAGACGTCAGGACAGGTTAAAAAAGTAAAATTTATACTCTTTGTATTTTGTATTTGGTGTTATAATAAGTAAATAAGACCGTAGGATTCATATTAAAGACTTAAATACTTATACCATCTACCAAATTTTTAGGTCCTCAAACAATTTCAGTCTGTTTTAATTACAATTGACGTTGAATAACCTTAACACCTGGAAAAAGCGATGAGTGACGCCGTTAGTACACCAACGCGTTTGCATAGCGATACGCGAAATTCGCATATGCTATGTTTTCTCGCTCTTACATAGCTAAACGTTATAGTTTCATCCTGATCAGTATCGTTCGGCCGCATCGCTGTCGCATGCAAATGCGTTGAACGGCGTTAACATCTAACTCGAGTTGAAATTGAGAAAGCTGACCTACCTAATTCAACGGATGAAAGCTTTTCTTTCGGCTTATTTTTGATAGGTGTAATCATGATCAACCCCAATTTGGACCCAAAATCTTAGTATTGTTTTAAATGCATATCAGGGGGAAAATCCTCGTGCAGTTTGTATACCAAAAAATTCACTGATCGAATTTTCTTTGCCAAAGAAAAAATAGTTATGAATTTGTCAGGGTCACGATTTCCTTGCATTTCGATTTCGTTTGTCCGGTGGTTTTTAACGTGTAGATATTTTAATTGATTCTACGATATAATGGGTAAACTCGCAATCGAAAAAAGTTAGATTCCCGCGAGAATCGCCGTCCGTAATTTGTCCGTAGTAGACATCCTGCTCAAATAGTGTTTGATCACGTCATCCCGGTAATCATATAATTTGAAGCGTATTAAGTTTCAGTCACGTTACAGGAAGCCCTACTTCAATTCTTTGAGAGAGCGGCTCGTAAATCTTGCCAAAACGCCATAACGGGGCTTCTGAGCTCGTAACTCGGTAACAGGAGATAGCCACTAAACCTTTTAGTGGTATCTGTTATGGGATTTTTGTCTTTAAATGCACACTGCCCGAAATAATTAAAGGGAACTTCCAAGAAAAAGAATAGGTGAGCGTTTGAAGTACCCATGGGGATTTCGAATCGGTAGGGCCCTTTAAAGATGTCCTTAAATGAGTATATATTTTTTATGTGACTTTTTTTCGCATTTTCCCAATAGGTAACAGGTGAACATAAAATAAAACTCTTTTTTTGGCCGAAATGGTAAACAAATACTCGTACACAGCTTTGCTCACTGTACTATCATCGTATCGATGGATTTGTTGACGACCTCCGTGGTGTAGTGGCTAAGCACGCTGGTTTCAAGGCGTTGCCGCTTCGAGGTCCCCGGTTCGATTACCGATCGGTTCAATATAGAAATAAAAATTTTCTATATTGTCTCGGGTCTGGATGTTATGGTGCCACCGTTGTCTGATTTCCATTACTCAAGTGCAATCAGCTTCTTATTTTGGGAACAGAGCAATGTATGTGATTGGTGTCCAATATTGGTGATGGATGAGTGGAAGCATCCAACGTTTAAATCATACGAAATACACATTACTATTTTGTAAAATACTGTTAAAACAAAAACTTGATGATTGTGAAACCGTAACGTAGCAAGTTCCGGCTATCATTTACGTCGCCAAAACAAGAGAAATGACCACAATTTCGCTACAAAAGAGCTTGAAACAATTTAGCACGGCCGACCTTCTCTGCCTTTTTAAGCCTCTAATATCCTCAACCACCCTAAATTGACCTCTCGACCTTTCTTACTCAGACCAATCATGCCCAATTTTCTCGAAACGTAGAGACCTATAAGAAGTGGTTCTGTAGGGGTATAGTGTCATCCTTTCAAACAAATGTCTGTCAATATGGACCCGTGATGAGGAATAGACACATGGTGTGCACAGATGATTTTAGGAATAATTGTTTTAAGCTGGCTTAAAGTTATTTTTTAGGTTTGGAATGTGTCTTTTACAAGAGAAATGCATTCGTGCTGCTAAAATAGTTGGTGGATCAATAATAAAATGTGTGCTCCTTAATGATGGTATTTGTTAAATAAAGAAATAGGTACTAATCTCACGTATCAATGATCATTTTTTTTAATCTCGTGTTCTTCTCTAAGTTTCCAAAATCAGAACATTACTAATCATCAAAAAAACTAGGAAACAACTCCAATTTACCAGTCAAAGAGCCTGAATACCCATATCATGCTCATCTATACTAATATTATAAAGTTGAAAAGTTTGTTTGATTTTTTAAACGCGCTAATCTCAGGAACTATTGGACCGATTTGAAAATTTAGTTAGGGCCGGATAACTTATTTATCGAGGAAAACATTACGCTGCGACGGGAGGGGAGAGAGCACCTCAAAACACGCGAGCGATGTCGCGGGGAACAGCTAGTACTGTATTTTCCTTGAAAACATTAATTACTAAAGTATTTTCATTACTATCCAACAAGCTATAGTATAGCAGTGTAGTGAAATATAAGGAATAGCTAAGACAAACTCCGAAACGCTGCATTGTTAGATTTTAATCCCTGTATCTCGTCTCTCAGACGCCTATTATTTTACGAATACGTAACTAAGCCGCGGTATATCACCCAGATACAAACCCGAGGGTTAACCGTTATCAAATCAACGAAGGATAAACTCAGAATAATAATATTCGGCCTCCATTTGTAACGTAAATTTGCATAAATTTATTCATAACGCATTTTTATTTCGTTCGTCGGAGGAAATTTCTTGCTCTGTCTAGTGCGGAAGTGAAATCACACAGCTATGCCACCTTTTCCCTTTGATGAAAAATCAAGATCTAGAGATTAAAGAGCCGTTGAGTTATGTTTAATATCGAATGTTTTTATTTAAAGATATGATCAGGTACATACTAATAAAAGAATTGTAAATCTCGTGTTTAATGTGCAACCGTAATTAACTTTTTCAAAAATACTTTGTAATTAGCATTGACATTTATCAGTCATTTTTAGGGTTCCGTAGCCGAATGGCAAAAACGGAACCCTTATAGTTTTGTCAAGTCTGTCTGTCTGTCAGTCCGTATGTCGCAGCCATTTTATTCTATAACTATAAGCATCACCCAGTTGAAATTTGGTAGGAAGATGTATCCTGTTAACCGTATTCCGATTCTTGTATAAAAAAAATAACATTTAAGGGAGGCTTTCATACATGAAACTAAAACCAAGAAAAGGGGTAGGGTACAACTTGTCAAGCCTAAAATATGTGTCGATTCGTCAAGCGCGTTTTTACCTCTCATTTTATTGTACATTCGTCAAGTAATAAAATATTGTTATTAGGTTAGGTTAGATTTCATTACTTGACGAATGTACAATAAAATTAGAGGTAAAAACGCGCTTGATGAATCGACATTTAGTCTTACCCATGCGTGTGGGGTGTCTATGGATAGGTCTTTTAAAATGACATAAAGGTTCCTCAAAACCATTTTCTTTTAAAGTCTAACGTTTCATAGCTAGACGCTTCCAAAGTGGTCAAATTGGCGCCCCCCCCCCCCCATCTAACTTCTAAGCTAAGCAAGCGTAAATTTTGAAAAAAATATATGATGTAGATTTAGTTTGGACGGAATCGAACAAGAAGTTTTTGAGATATAGTACATTTTCAACAACCGCAAACGTAACTTTGTTATTCATACAAATACTATGATAAACAAAGTTATATTTGCTATCAACACAATATTGTGGTATTTTACTAAGTCTAAGTAAGTGGATTCCCTAATTAAGTTAAAGTTGGCATGGAACCCGCAGTGCGCGAGTCCAACTCGCACTTGGCCGGTTTTTTTTATGCTTACTGCATGTATTTATCTTGCTTATATTCTTACTTGCGTACATACCGGCGGAGATATTTATTTTACGTGGTATAAATAAATGCCCAACGCATTTTCTTTGCGTCGCATTCTTTTTAATTTAATTTATTTGAACCACTGCCACTACACCGATTGAATTTCGCCAAACTGCTTTGGATAAATAGTTTGAAAGTTCGTTTCCACGATTTTTGCCGTCAGTACACCAAAGCATTCGCTTGCGACAGCGTGCGGCTAAAATCCCTCAAGAGTATGACTGTCACATCCATCTAGTAGAGCGAGCAAGGCATGGCATAGCATATGGTATATAAACGCCCTAGTACTCTTACGCATTCGCAACCGGCTAAAGGTTCCGCCAAGAATGCAACTGTTACATCTAGCTTAGAGCGAGCAAGACATAATATAGCACACGGACGGTGTACTAACTGACACCGTACACCAACGCATTTGTATGCGGCAAAATTGGCATATGCTATGTCGCGCTCTAATATAGCAATATCTTTAGCTAGCTGCCTCCTTTTTGGTATCGTTCAGCTGAATCTCAACCGCATGAGAATGCGTGTAGGAACTACACGTTTAGCTAGAGCAAGCGAGACATAATATAGCATACGGTGTACTGACACCGTTAGTAAGCCAACGCTGGCGGATGCGGCAAAATTGATATAGCTAGATGTAATAGATGCATCCTCGTCAGTATCGTTCAGCTATATCTATACCGCATGCGAATGTATGTAGTACCTAAGGTTTAAGGTTTAAAGAATTTATTCTCATAAAAACTAATTACAGTTCACTTACAATGAGATACATAAAAAATATTATATTTCTAATAATAATGCCTCTTAGGTACTAGAATTAATGCGTGCTTAAAACATATTCCCTTAGCTTAGATTTATATAAATTCAAGCTTTCGCAGTCCTTAATATGATTTGGCAATTTGTTGTACAGCTGCACTCCCTCAAACAATATCGTTTTCCTTCCATAATTCGTACGCGCACTTATTATCTGAATTTGGTTGCGATTTCTTAAATTATGTTTAAATTTCCTTTTATTTAATTGTAAATTTGATTGAATCCGTACCTACTAACAGCATTAGTCCACAATATGCTATACTATATCTCGCTCGCTCTTACGCAGCAAAATAATTGCATATTTGTCAGTATCATTCAGCCGCATCGCTGCCGCATGCGAATGCGTGTAGTTTATACTGACGGCGTTTGTACACAATATGATACGTTATATCTCGCTTCCCTCTATATAGCTAAATGTAATAGTTGCATCCTTGTCGATATCCTTCAGCCGCATAGCTGCCGCATGCGAGTGCGTTAGTGTACTAACGCTATTATTCCGGTGTCTGTCGGACGCCTGCCACTCCAGCTGACCCTTGTAGCCGTCTACGCTCGATGGGCCGAGAAAATTGCTTCACCACTATTATAGTTGTCCTCGGTAGACAACTGCCTGTTATCAGATACAATCACAATCCTTTTGCTTTTAAAATTGCAATCGTTCGTCACTATCAGGGAAGTAACTTTACTATCGCTGCTTCTTAACATTAGACAGCGCTTAAAATTCTCCCGTCAAACACTGTTAACGCGGTCACTACTTGCACCTATGATTGTGGTACAATATTTCAAAATACATGATAATTAATTATGGTTTTCATAGACTCATTCGCTATAAACTGTCAAAATTGCTATTTGACACGAAAACGGTCCAAAACGTACTACGAGTACACATATTTTATTTAACACTGATAAATTAAACGCATCACTCTACTAGTAAAACATTGTGTTTCCGACGCCATACAAATGCTAATTTCAGCCGTGTTATTGGAGACCATTTCATTTATTATCACAACCACCACCTACATGGTACAAAATAGATCAGACTCCGTTATTTTTATTCCGTTCCGGGGTACGACCTCCCCGGCCTCGTTGTAGAACCACAAAATGTTTTTATTGATTTAAATTAAAAGAATTGGTGAAATTTCAATTAGCACTAACAAACGATTAAAATAGAATCACTGGTCTCAAAAGGAATAAAACCAAGTATAAGTAAAAGTTGATACCCGTTGATTTTGTGAGCAATTCATTCGTCCTCAAATCTACGAGTATAGTAAATATTATAAACGGGGGAAAAACTTTCTTTTCGAGAACTTCCGTTGCGTACGCTGCGTGTTTGATACAATAAAATCATGTATGACGGGTTTTTTCGGCTTTAAAAGTTCTACACCAGCATATGTCTATTCTATATAGTTTATTTACAAAAAAACTTTTCTTTGTTTATAAATTTAATAAAAAATAAAGTTCTATTTTTAATGGTTTTTTGATGCAAACGGATATTTCTCCTTATCATAACTTAAAAAAAAAATCGATTGTCGCGAGAATCGTCCCCCAGGGTATGATTTCACTGACATGCTTCTTTCCTAATATTTCTTGATTAACAAGAGCATGTTTATTTCAATACAAACAAGTAGTGTTTACTTGTGATGTCGTGAATAATGTACGATCGCGCTCTCTCGCGCCTGATTCCGTTGCACACACGTCACGTCTTTGCGTCGTGTGGTCAAGCGATTCTCGATTAAACCTGGTTAGGTATAAAGAGCTTGACCGTATGTACATTTAAGACTGACAAGATTGCTGACTCTTGCAAGACTGCTTCATCACTGAGATCATCATTCACTATTAAAGAATTGTGCATACTTGAATATTAAGTGTTACTTGAGTAGTAAGACTGTACTTATTGAACTATAGTTAGCTTTCGACTCACACCACTCACCTGAATGCACTCAGTTACATGACTGTAATACGATACCCTAATTAATCTCAGCTATACCAACAAATACGCAGAACATGTTTAAAAATAAATATTTAACATTTTACCTAGAGCTTGTTTGACAATAAATTGTTTGACAGTTGATGATTCTTAGTTAAGTATTGGCTTAAATGACTATTAAAAGGAAATTGTAAATGTTATTAGTATTTTGTAGCTGTTGGTTGTCATAAATAAATAAAAATTAGTATAAAATCTGACAGTAGCGGGATGATCACATATTAACACATAGTTATGTGAATCCTAACCATGCAATAAGCTGTTTTCTCCCATCTCTTTTCAGCTCTCCCTAAAGTGCATTAGGATAGCTTTCGGATCATTTTTGTTTTTACGTTGGCGGAAAACTATTAACAAAAAAAAAACACTCTGTTAAGCTACGCTATAATACTTAAATCTAAGACCCCTTGCACACTGCGACTTTTAGGTAGAAACTGGAAATTGACAAATTATGTACTGTTTAGGGCACCTGCATCGACGCTAACGCGCGATTGCATCGATACTAAATTAAATCTGTTCATTGCGTGTAATTGATCAATCGATGCTAAAAGTCGCAGTGTTCAAAGGGTCTTAGATTTTAAAATAATAGCGTTGTTTATAGAGTGTTTTGTTTTTTTTCTTTGTCAATGGTTTTCCGACAACGTGAAAACTGCTCTCTAAACAGCAAAAGAACTTTAAGAGTTCCACTCTCAGCTCTGATAGCACAAAATGCTGACAAAAAAAACTAAATTAACGCTAGCGCCATCTATCGATGATATAACCATCTAATGACAATAAAACTGCTCAGTGGTCCTAAGAAAATCTTCAGAATTTACTTCCCTCTTCCCACATTGATGTCATTTCGCATTTATGCCATCGCGACATTTATTACAAGTGTGCCATTTTCTCAATCCTTCACCATCCAAACTAACTGTTTAATGCGCTCTCGCGAAATAACGAAGGCGTTTAATCAAACTTGTCTTGATTTATATGAGACTAAAACGCTGAAATATTGTGAATGGTAAAGTCACAAAAACATTATATTTATTTTATTATCGTAACTTCACCGCCTTGAATGGTTTTAAGGGTTCCGTAGCCGAATGGAAAAAACGGAACCCTTATAGTTTTGGCAAGTCTGCCTGTCTATTAGTACTACGAGTATTAGAATCTCACAAGTGAAACTTGATAGGTAGGTGTATCCTATTAACTAATTTACGATTCCCATACAAAAAAAATACGTGTGAGAGGGGCTGTCATACATGAAAAAAAAACTAATCATACCTATGGGTGTGGGGTATCTATAGATAGATCCATCAAAATGACATGGAGGTTTTACGGCGTCCAAAGTGGTAAAATTGTTGTCCCCCCTCGTAACTTTGAACAAGGGTTGTGATTTAAAAAATACAAGATGTAGGTAGATCTTAACAAATACGTTCGCTTAAAATGGATTCCTTTATGAAGGGTCAAAGCTTAATTTAAGACTCTTTAGTGCATTTTGGTTTTGAAGTCGGTTTTACTACTTTTAAGTCAATTTAGTTATAGTTGGCACAGAACCCTCAGTGCGCGAGTCCCACTCGCACTTGAATGGATATATATGAAATATTGAAATTTTATCACTACAACCAAAAAAATAGACTAGAATAGGCATTATCTTTCAGTCATACCTTTTGGCTAAGCAGAAATGAATGTTTGGCTTAAAAGTTGGGTCACTGGTTCTATACTGGCGATTGATTGGATCGATCGCCCTATAACTTATTCCGAAAAAAAATATTACAAAAACTCAAAATGAATGCTTATTCTTACTACTAGCGGTCCCCCGCGACTTCGTCCGCGCGTTTTGCGTTTGCTCCCTCCCCACCCGTCGCAGCGTGATGTTTTATATCCTAAAGCCTTTCTCAATAAATAAGCTATCTAACACAGAAATAGTTTTCAAATCGGTTCAGCAGTTCCTGAGATAAGCGCGTTCAAACCAACAAACTCTTCAGCTTTATAATATAACTAGCGGTCCCCCGCGACTTCGTCCGCGCGTTTTGAGTTTGCTCCCTCCCCTCCCGTCGCAGCGTCATGTTTTATATCCTAAAGCCTTTCTCGATAAATAAGCTATCCAACACAGAAATATTGCGCAAGCGCACGTTGTACTTAAGCTGCGAACATTATTTTGGTGCGGAGTTATGTTAAAACTGTGATAGCTCCTAAGATATTGATTGAAATCAAATGATATAAAGGGCAACTTGGTTCTAAATGAAATGCTCGTGATGATGATTGTATTTATTTTGATAAGAATAAATACCTGTGTGTATAATACACCTCTAAAAATAATGCATTATTTTTTTTACAAATTTATTAACATAAAAAAGGTTGTAGTAAGTCAACCATAAAAGATAGACATATGCTGTTGCGGACTTTATTATAGAACTTTTAATGCTGAACAATCCTGTCATACATGATTTTTGTGTAACTTAAGCGGTTTCCGCAGCGTATGCAGCGGAAGCTCTCAAAAGGAATATCTTTCTCCCGTTTTCGCAACATTTTTCATTTCTGCTGTGGTCTTATGAGTCGTATCTTTATGTTATGTAGCCTAAAGCCTTCCTCGATAAATGGACTATCCAATGTAAAAATAGTTTTTCAAATCGGGCCAGTAGTTTTTGAGATTAGCGCGTTCAAACAAACAAACAAACAAACTCTTCGGCTTTATAATATTAGTATAGATTAGCGTCAGCGCACGTTGTACTTAAGCTGCGAACATTATTTTGGTGCGGAGTTATGTTAAAACTGTGATAGCTCCTAAGATATTTATTGGAATCAAATGATATAAATGGCAACTTTGTTCTAAATGAAATGCTCGTGATGGTGAATGTATTTATTTTGATAAGAATAAATACCTTTGTGTATAATACACCTCTAAAAATAATGCATTATTTTTTTACAAATTTATTAACATAAAAAAGGTTGTAGTAAGTCAACCATAAAAGATAGACATATGCTGTCGCGGACTTTATTATAGAACTCTTAATGTTGAACAATCCTGTCATACATGATTTTTGTGTAACTTAAGCGGTTTTCACAGCGTACGCTGCGGAAGCTCTCAAAAGGAATATCTTTCTCCCGTTTTCGCAACATTTTTCATTGCTGCTGTGGTCTTATGAGTCGTATCTTTATGTTATATAGCCTAAAGCCTTCCTCGATAAATGGACTATCCAACGTAACAATATTTTTTCAAATCGGGCCAGTAGTTTCTGAGATAAGCGCGTTCAAACAAACAAACCAACAAACAAACTCTTCAGCTTTATAATATTAGTATAGATTTACCAAATGATGGTATCTTCGCAATTGCCCTTACTGAGGTACAGACTTGGGGTGTTAACTCTTGAGAAAAGCTTGGCTTGATTAAGCATACTTTTACATTATTTTCGTATCCTCGTAAAATATCATTCTCTGGAAAGCGCCAGAATACGGCTGTATAAGTAGGTATCATTAACAAATTGTTCTACAAGCTCACTCGTCTTAACATACGGGAGAAGGTTTTGTTATAAAGCTATAAACATTATGTCTCTACGAAATAATAGGACGTCAACCGCTTAGTTTGATTTGTAGATTAGATACTGCGGGTATGGAGTATATTAAGTTGCTAAGTACTTAGTCTTATTAAGAGACATGTTATGTAGATTGAAGCTGAGAGATAAAACAAAGCCATATACGTTCTTGAATCAAATGTTTTTGATAGCCAGTTACAATGCTTAATGTGACATTATCACAAATAAATATGATTTTAGATTTATTCTTCTTATGTCCAGGGTGTTATTATGGTGCGACGAGCAACACAGGAGTGGTTGTACAAACAATACTGGTACAAAAAAATATCAAAAAAGGTAAAAATCTACAAAAACAATTTAATATTTCAATACTAACGAGCAAGTCAAAACTTTCAACACTAGGTCGCCTCTACATAGTTTACGTGCGAGCTACGCGTGAAGGTGCGAGTTTCCGCATTCGTTTTGAATTTTATTCTAATATAATACTGAGGTTTAATTTGTAATACATGCACACAATTGAAAGAAAATATTTTTTCGAATAAGCATAACTCATATTATCTACCCTGAGTTGGATGTCAGTGACTAAAACAACAGCCTGTGATCTGGGTTGCCCAAAATTGTTTTGAGACTTTGGATAATCATTATCAGGTTAAGATAGCTACGTAGGTATACTCTGTAGTAGAACTACTGTTGTAAAAATGTCTCCTGTTAAAAAACTAGTACAATGTGTTTTGGGTTTAGGGCGTTAATGATTAACACAATACTGCAAATTCACGGCACAAACAATGTGACCGAAGCTTTCAGCGGAAGACCCTCAGACAAATAGCATTACGCTTCTTTGGGACTCGAAATTCGGCTTCGCTCGAAAAAGGCTTCAGAACGTCATTAATCCAAAGTAAGGGGCAAGGAGTAGCGTTGCCAGCAGCTGGGTGTCATTTAATAAATAAATGAATCATTTATTTAAGACAATACAGTACCATTAAATAAATACCTCATACAACGTGTAACGTACGTGACTAAAACGATTTTAAAGACGTTATCACGTCAAAAAATAAAAGATTAATAATTAAAGGTTTTATGCTTTGTTTTAGTTTTACTGGGACTACTGATCATTTCTTGCTTTGCGGACGACACTCTGTCGAGAGAGGAGTCGTTAGATATTCACCGGGCCGCTGCGCCGCGCTGATATTATTATTATTACTATCTACGCTTTACTGAACTAACCATTTCTTGCTTAAGTATTTTGGCGGGTTTGTTGCATTTGCTGACTTGTCTCATTAATAGATAGACAGGGCAATATTTTAATGAAGATTTTGTGAAAATAGTTAACAATATTAAACAGTGGTTCAATAGATATTGCTCGTTACTCCAAACAACCTATTTTCAGGTTTTGTGCATTTCACTTTACATCAAATCCTGAATTGGCAAAAATGGAACCAACGAGAAGGTATAACCTTTATGTAGGCGAAAAAGGCGGTCGCCAAACGACTGAGATATGAGGTAACATAGATACAAAAAAACACAGTCGAATTGATAACCTCCTCTTTTTTAGAAGTCGGTTAATAATGATGACGTACAAGCTTAGTTATGAATGCATGGCTCAATCCATAAAGGTTGACTTTTTGTAAGACTTCACGTCTGATAGTCACCATTTTGTGCTAGCAGAGCTGATAGTGGAACTCCTTAAGTTCTTTAGTTTTTTTGAGTGCAGTGATTATGATGCCAGAACGTTTGGTTAGTTACTTTGAAGCTTATATAAGAACAGAGTCAAAATTTAAATTATTATTTATTCCGTGCCATCTTTTAGCCATCTCAAGTATAATCCATCAGGGCACCAAATCCTAAAAATAATTGTTTGCCTAAAGTTTGTTTCTTTTTTGAAAGAGTCAAGAGTTTAAAATTTTTAGTGCAATTGATCTTTCAAGCCGATTTAAACTTTTTTGCATTATTGTCATTAAACTAAGACAAAAAAAGGTAAACTTTTAGTAACTTCAATCGATATATAACTGGATTCCGCGATCAAATTTCGAAATTATGAACTATCGATACCTTCACTTCTCTACGTACTATTAGGATTCAATTACAGGACACCAATGTGTCCTGTAATTGAATCCCATCCGGCATTATATCTGCCTGATTAAGGACTGGCTACTAAAGTTAGAGCGCTGGAATGGCTGTTCAAACCTCTTGAATACATCATTATAACAGCAAGCAATTATTAAATTTCAGAGATATAAAAGCGTTACGCATGCAACTAATCTCAACATACCTAGAGGTACATGTTAAAAAAACCGGCTAAGTGCGAGTCGGACTCGCGCACTAAGGGTTCCGTGCCAACTTTACCTGTATTAGGTATCAACTTAGTTCTACTAAGTTAAAATACCACAATATTTTGTTGAAGCAGAATAGTTGCAGGAAATATAGCTTTCTTTTTCATAGTGTTTGTATGAAAAACAAAGTAATGTTTGCGGTTGCTGAAAATGTACTATATCTCAAAAACTAATAGTTCAATCCCGTCCAAACCAATTTTCGTTGAAAGTATTTGTTAAGATCTAAATTACCTAGTTTCGCTATAGATATTGTCACAAAGAAATTTAATTTTATTTGAATGCAAATAATATTTATTACTTTTATAGTGTTTTACTTTTATACATAAATATAAAACAATTTCAAATATAAAAAGCTTATTCGAAGTGGTCTCCATTAGCTGCAATACAGTCCTTTAAACTTTGAGGCCAGTTATCAATACGAGGGTCAAACTGAAAGTTCTTAGAACTGGCCACTTATAAACAATATAATAAAAAAAATATTCTAAAATTTGAAAATAGAACTCTTTGCCAATATTACTGAGTATATATATCATTCATTTGTCATTTGTTTTACGATTTGGCGGCAAATTGAAAATTGTCTGTGTCACGTCAACATGAATTTAACACGAAAAAATTTTCATGCAATGATTTTTTATGACTTTCGATGTCATTTAAGTCAACAAGAAAGTTATGATAGACTACGATTGGCCTTTCACGATGAAGCCCCATCTCGTGCGACTGTTTACAACTGGTTTAATGAGTTTAAACGTGGTCGCACTAATCTCACTGATGATGTACGTGAGGGACGGCCTTCTACGGCGACGACTGAAAATAACATCTGTGTTTTGCGGCGTATGATAGAGACTGACAAAAGAGTGACCTATCAGCAGATTCGGACAAGCTTAGGCATCGGTATGAGTCAAGTGCACAAAATCCTCCACGAACATTTAGCGGTCAGGAAGCTTTGCGCCCGGTGGATACCTCATAATTTGACTAAGGCTCAAAAACTCCATCGTGTGGATTGGTGCCGTAAAATGATTGAAAGATTTAACGGAGGTGACTCAAATGCTGTGTTCGACATACTAACAGGTAACGAAAGCTGGATTTACTGTTATGATCCTGAAACCAAAAGACAATCTGCTCAGTGGGTGTTTCCTTTCGAGGAGTTGCCAACTAAAGTGAAGAGAGATCGAAGTGCGGGAAAAAAAATGGTGGCCTCGTTCTTTGGAAGGATAGGTCATTTCGCAACAATTGTGTTAGAGGATCAAAAAATAAGATATAAGATATAATAAAACTAATAACTGGCTAATGTAATCAGTTTTTGATTTTCTAAGAACTTTCAGTTTGACTCTCGTAGAAGGACGCACACACACACACACCATGGAAAAATTCTTCACTGCCAACCGTATGGATCGTTTAGGGACTTCAAATTATCATGGCGCTTAAAGCAAGCCGTACTCTCTAAAAATTACCAAAAATCATAATGCAGCGGATTAAGATTGGGACTAGACGACGGCCAGTCTTCAGCTCTGATGAAGTCCGAAACGTTCGCTTCTAACCAAGACTGCGTGGACCGAGCTTTATGACCCGGCGCCGAGTCTTGTTGGAAAGACCATGCTTGGTTATTGTACATGGTGTTATTAAGGGGCTTAATTAAATTCTCAAGAATGGTATCTTGATACACTTGTTCCGATGTGTTAATACCTGTTTCACAAAAATATGGCCTAGTAACTCTTTCATAGCTAACATCCCACCAAACCATTACTTAAGGCAGGTAATGCCCACGTTGCACTCTGCCAACTAATTGGGAAGCTTCCTTAGAGGTTTGAGCATAAACACGGTCATTTTGTTTGTTAAAATGTTGCTCAATTGTAAAAAAAAACTCATCCGTAAACATTTTTTTTCTGTAACCTCCCTTTTCGTGTACCGCTTCAGTAGTTTTTTCGATTATACCACACTATTCTTTTTTAAATTATCAGTTAAAAAATGACCAGTGCGTCTTTTATAGGCTGCAAGTCCTAAGTCATCTTTTAAAATATGCGACATGGTTCTGGGTCCTATCTTCATCTCCCGAGATAAAATCTTTTGCTTTCGGACAGGATATCTGCGAATTCTTTCCCTTACTGCTTTGACCCCTTTTTTCGTACGAACACTTCGTGGACGGCCAGATCTTTTTCTGTCACAAACAGAGGAGGTCTCATTGTACCTATTAATAGCCTGGTACACAAATATTTGACTAATACCAAGCGTATAGAGAGTTTTAAAATTGCATTTGGCTCAATACCAACTTTGTGTAATGCAATCACAGCGATTTGGTTCTCTTTATCACCAAACTCCATCTCAATATCGAAAACCTAATGAGCAATCGTATAAAAATGACAGATTCTAAATTCAAATTTAATATCTTTCTTATTTTTAATTGTAACAGTATTTATGTCCATACTCTGTATATTATTTTCAAAATTTACACTTGCTTAGTTTAGAAGTTAAAGGGGGTGGGGACGCCCATTTTACCACATTGGAAGCGTATATCTCGCAAACGTTAGACTTTTAGAGAAAATGGTTTTAGGAACCTCCATTGCATTTTAAAAGACATGTCCATAGATACCCCACACGCATAGGTTTGACCAAATTGTTTTTTGTGATTTTAGTTTCATGAATGGGAGCTTAAATATCATTATTTTCAATTTCTATATTGTATAAGAATCTTAAAGCGATTAACAAGATACATCTTCTTACCAAATTTCAACAGTGTGATACTTATAATAACAGAATAAAGTTGAAACCTTTACACACAGTGTTACTTATAGCATCGATGCATTTGCGATGTTAACGCGCGTTAGCATCGATGCAGAAGCTAGAAATTGACAAATTGTGTACTGTATTTTGCATCGATGCTAACGCGCGATAGCATCGCGGCAAAACGTCGCAATGTATAAGGGGTATATTGTGTGCAGGCAGAACAATCGATGGAATTGAATGAATTTGCGGTCGAAATATTCTTGCGATAACGTTTTCCAACCCGGTAAACCTTAGAAACCATTTTTAGAGTCCCACGACTCTAAACAAAATTGGCCCTTTAAAACTGAATGTTATGGAAATAGGCCACTTTATCAAAACAATTAACAGAAAACTTTAAACATTTTAAAATACATTTTCGAAGATAGGTTAGGAAAAAAAAACCCCACGTTACTTGTGAAAGAGTGAATACGCCAAAAAATATATATTTTTGAGCAGCGTTGGTTGTACAAATGATACTGATGCCAAACAAAATATATATGGATGCAAGTTTCCCCATTCGTTTCGATTTTTGAGAATATAGTGAAGAGGTTTTCTTTTATAAAACTTGCATATAATTTGACGGCGCGTTTGGTGTATTGGTTAGAGCTCCTGACTATTACGCCAGCCGTCGCGGGTTTTAATCCCACAAGGCGCAAATGTTTGTGTGATGAGCACGAACATTTGTATCTAAGTCATGGATGTTTTATATGTATTTAAGTATTTATGGGAGACTCCCCTGTCATAATCGTTAATTGGTATAAGTAAAACAAGAAAGTAAAATACTAACTTTAAAACTACAACAATTAGTGTGTTGTCTGGCGCATATTTATTATTTAATTGAAAAAATATATATATTAGCATCCCTGAGTTGGATGTCACTGACTAAAACAACACCCTGTATAGAGGTAGTTTATGTTATATACCCAGCTATTCAGACTTTGGCAAAGCCTGTGGATGGAGGTGATGTTTACCTTGAAGTAAATATGTGTAGATTGAGTACTTTTAACTCTAACCTCAATGATTCTACAGGTATTTGGGCTAATCCAATGGATCCTTAACCTTACCATTAAAAAGTTAGAACTCAAAATATCGAGGCTCACAATGAAAGTCAATACATTTCTCTGTTCTTGAAGAAGTAGGCAAGTAATTAAAATACTCGATCGAACTAATCTCGAGTAAATTAAGTTTTTGCCAGTTCAAACTTTAGACTTCTTGTTCTGGGGTTTAGCCTGGTACAGTTGACAACAAAAGCTTTGTGTGTCTGATTAATAAAAACTCACTGAATGCATTTTTTATTTATATTAGTTATAATATTATAAAATGCGCTCCTGTCATGTTAAATGCACTCAACTTCCACATAGCGACGTCATCAAATAACTAGGGATGCGGATCGCAGACTCACCTTGAGGAAGCACATCAAAACGAAACGAAATAAATCTTTAATACAAAGGTCCCTGCTGGCTTCTAGGCAGAAGCTCAACACTGGATATAGGCAATAAACTCCTGATATATAAAAAAAAAACTGGACATTCGGTATCCAACTATGGGGCACGTCTAGTGCTCTCAATGTATTAATACTGCAAAGGGCCCAAAACTACATACTTAATCAGATAACCAAAGCTCAATGGTTTGTCAGAATGGCAGAGGTCCACGATTTTCTAAACATACCAATGGTCAAAGAAGATATAATCATCCATTGCGATAGCTACAAACTTAGACTTCAAAAGCACCCCAACAGACTCGCCGGGAAACTCACCATCGCCGAAACCATGCGTCGACTAAAAAAGCGGTGTGATATATTTGTCTGATAGCCAATAAGGGGCTACTTGAATGAAAAGGCTGGCTCCAAAGGGAGAAGCGCCTTACTCGATACCAGAAACATCTCATCTGTTCATAGTCGAAAAGACTGATTGCAGGATAGAAAGAAATAAAAAATTATATAAGTTTTATTTAGAGTCTTAAAATACGTTACAAGGGCCGTTTTATCTTAATGAAAAAAGATAGGAGTGTTTGTATGATACTATCTAAATTAAAACTAGGATGGCAAACTAAGTAATCGTAAAAAACGCTGTGTTACACGCACATGATAAATAAAAAAAAAACTTGTTTCTGAGACACAGTGTCGCAAACAATGACAAAAGTTTGTATTATAATGCGTTTTTACGCTAGGAGGCTTAATTGTTTTTTTATTAATATTACAAAAGCAAAGAAGCGAGGAACCTCTAGTGATTTTCATGGAAGATCAACTTTCCTCACACTATAAGTTTGTTATCAAGTTGTGTGTAAATGAAAGTACCTCCCTAATGAGCTATCTTTTACTATTTATAGTTAGCGTCTGCAACTAAGTTCTTATCAGATACTTTGCAGGCTCATTAGAGTTACTTGCCCCACTTTATGAACTCCGAGCGGGCTTTGATTTTGATTCTGACTTTGTATGATCAGTTAATTTATGTAATTAAATAGAAACTTTTGTGAAAATTTTTGTGTCCCATCTAATGTATTTTTAAAAACTTAAACCAATTGAGGAACCCTCTTTTTGAAAGCGCTTGAAATTAAATGTATGACATTTAGACCCGGTTGCGTGATCAATAATTATCTCTGTTGATTTTTTACGATTGTGCGAGCTTTGAAGGAAAATTACCCATATCCAATATAAGATTCGCTATTTTAAAGACCACTGATTAAGGTATTTTAGTTGAGTTTACTTTATAATAAGATCACGCGATCGAGCCTAAGTTGCGTAATGCGTGGATAAGAAAATCGTATAAATAACTGTAATGTATATCCACGCTAGGTATATCTTATAACAGTGTGGTTATATAGTGGCTATTAAAAGTTTAAATATATATGTTCGAAAAAAAGTAAATTATTTTCGAAAACTTTTATATCATTTCTATATTTTACGCGGCCAACTGTACTTGAACATTGTGACAGAACTAATACCGTACTATCGGCAAGTTTCCGTGATAGGATCTGTTCTGTGTCTCCCTTTCTCCAGCAAATTGGGGTACTTGTGCAACACATACCTGCTTATGAAACAATGTGAAACGTGTTTTATTGCATAATGATAAATCATAGGTGTCTGCACACAGAAGATTTCGCGATTCTAACTTATTTGCGTTAAATATCGTCGTTGCGACCTTGAGACCTCCCATGTAAAATTTAAGTTTTCGAGAAAACCGATATAAACATTCTACAGCAAAACTTATGAGGAAATGGACATCTTTAAAAAATACTGATATCAACTTCCTCGGTAGCGTGCTTTAATGCGACGGCTTCGCCAGAGCTCCTGGGTTCGATCCCCGGCTCGGGCCGAAAATATGTACCGGGGTTTTTGTGTTCAGAAATTCTCAGTGTAGCCCGGAGTTTGGAAGTTGGCGTTGTTTAACCCCCGTAACGCACGTAAGAACGTTGCACGTAAAGCGGTTGGTCCTGCGCCTAAGCTCTCTCCGGTCGTGTCAGATTGCTATCCCATCAGGCTATGAGAGTGAGAGGAATAGAGAATGCATCTGTGTTTGTGCACATTCTCGTGCTCTATAATGTTCCGCGGAGTTAGTTAGTCGTTGTGGCTGGCCACCTTCCTTAGGTACAAACGCCAACACATCAGGTTGCCAACTTTTGTTGCAAACTATCCCTTATTACAACTGCGTAAGATACCGCAGTGTTTGCCTTTACGTGCTGTTGTCCGTACTATTAAATTAAATTATAATTTTGTTTCAATCATAAAACTGGTTTTGGAGATAGTAAAACCTACTAGCTGTACTTAAACTTCAAGTACATTTTCAAAACTCATCTTTATCAGCGCAATCTGGGGCATTAAGTAAAAATAATAGCCAATTTTCATCTGTAAATGTTTTACACATAATATATTTTACCATAGTATAGCCCAAAACTTACCAACTTTTGATAAGCAAACCATACTAACTAACACATAAAAGATGTTAATTTTGTGCACAACTTGCGTTTAATGAATCAAATCTGCATAAGCGTTTTTGCACAAAAACTAGTTTTCATAAAAAGTGACACATAAGAGGTCTTAAGGTTGCAACGACGATATGACACAATCATTTTACGAATGACTGTACGTAAGTGAAGTTAGCCTGTAACGTCCCACTGCGGAGCAAAGGCCTTACCCCAACTATGAGGTAGCTTAAGCCATACTCCACCTCGCGGGCTCAGTGCGGATTGGTGGAGGGGTGTTTGCAAGCCAAGGGACTAACCCTGCTGTCAGTCAGATGTTATCATGCCGCCTATAAGGCCTCTGACTAGGCTTGACGACTAACATCAACCGATATTAGCCGGGACCAACGGCTTAACGTGCCTTCCGAAGCACGGAGATGCTCGTGATATACGTCACTTATACGGTCAGAATGATCACCCATTCAAACACGACCGCGCTGTAGATTGCTTCACTTCGGTATCACTACCAAAGCGCTGCTACCATTGCGCTACGAGCACTTCACGAATCACACACAATCATTTTACGAATGACTGTACTCTATTAAAAAACCCTTTTACTTTAAAGTTAGGTACGAAAGTTCAAAAGAGAGCTCTATGCTGACCACATGGTTTAAATTATATATTTTTATTCAAAGCCCTAAAGTATTTGTTCTATTAATGGCATACTCTACTCATTTTGGGTCAATGATTATCACAGCTTTGTGTTTCTCTCATAGCATAAGGATGACATAGAAATATCTTATGAAATGGTACAGTTTGTACAAGGTCAGTTTAAAAGTCTTATTAAATATTTTTAAGCAATAAAAATCTTTGCTCCATATACAGCTTTTATTTCTACCACCAAAAATATTGCAATTGCCAAAAATAGCTGTCTCATAGCATTCAATGACAGGCCAAATAAAATAATCAATATTATCTGTACCTACACTTACACTACTGACTTAGTTTATAAGAAAAATTGTTACTGACTGTTACTAACAATCTATGGATGCTATATCTATACTAATATTATAAAGCTGAAGAGTTTGTTTGTTTGTTTGTTTGAACGCGCTAATCTCAGAAACTACTGCCCCGATTTGAAAAATTATTCTTATGTTGGATAGTCCATTTATCGAGAAAGGCTTTAAGCTATATAACATAAAGATACGACTCATAAGACCACAGCAGAAATGAAAAATGTTGCGAAAACGGGAGAAAGTTATTCCTTTTGAGAGCTTTCGCTGCGTACGCTGCGGAAACCGCTTAAGTTACACAAAAATCATGTATGACAAGATTGTTCAGCATTAAGAGTTCTATAATAAAGTCCGCGACAGCATAAGTCTATCTTTTATGGTTGACTTACTACAACCTTTTTTATGTTAATAAATTTGTAAAAAAATAATGCATTATTTTTAGAGGTGTATTATACACACAGGTATTTATTATTATCAAAATAAATACATTCATCATCACGAGCATCTCATTTAGAACAAAGTTGCCATTTATATCATTTGATTTCAATAAATATCTTCAAATCAAATCAAATCAAATTCGTTTATTGCATGTCATAAATTACATAACATTGTACAAAGATGGTAGGTAGGTACATAAGGTCTATATGACGCCCTGCAAGGGCATAGCAATATATGAGAGCTCTAGTTACTTTTAAATTATAAACATTTGAAACAAAACTAAACTTTACACTTTTAAATAAACTATAATATGAAACTAATAAGGACAATTAGGAGTGATGTTAAAGTGTATTATGTATCATTGGTGTATATATATATAGAAATTATTTATTATTATCTTTGTCATTGAAAAACTCTCTCTATTGAAAAAATCTTAGAAGCTATCACAGTTTTAACATAACTCCGCACCAAAATAATGTTCGCAGCTTAAGTACAACGTGCGCTTGCGCTAATTGCTATGGTTGCTGGCTTCTTAGTTACAATAAAACTGCGTATGATTTGCGTTAAAATATTTTACTATTTTTATTCGAACACTATTTTTGAAGGTGTTTTATACACACAGGTATTTATTATTATCAAAATAAATACATTCATCATCACGAGCATCTCATTTAGAACAAAGTTGCCATTTATATCATTTGATTTCAATAAATATCTTAGAAGCTATCACAGTTTTAACATAACTCCGCACCAAAATAATGTTCGCAGCTTAAGTACAACGTGCGCTTGCGCTAATTTCTATGGTTGCTGGCTTCTTAGTTACAATAAAACTGCGTATGATTTGCGTTAAAATATTTTACTATTTTTATTCGAACATTATTTTTGAAGGTGTTTTATACACACGGGTATTGATTCTTATCAAAATAAATACATTCATCATCACGAGCATTTCATTTTGAACAAAGTTTACATCATTTGATTTCAATAAATATCTTGGAAGCTATCACAGTTTTGAAAGACCCCACATCAAAATAATACTCGCAGCTTAAGTACTTACAACGCGAGCTTGCGCTAAGTATGGTTGGTGGCTTCTCACTTACATTTAAATATGTGTTTTGCGTTGAAATATTTTCCTTATACATACCTATTAGATTAATTTAGTCGGCTCCCTACGGAACGGTTGTCCCGTGCAACTGCTTTTTTTGCGATACTTTAAGTGATTTCATCGCGTAATACATAGTTTTCCTTTCGCTACTGAGTAGTAAAGGACTTGAGCTCATTATTTTGATTGCAGATATTTTCTATTAGGTAGATTCAGTAATACTTTTGGTTAAAATTCTTTCTTCAGATTTATGCAGGTTAAAGTTTTCTTTTCGCCACTGAGTAGGTTTTAATTTTGAATGCATCTATTAATTATTAAGTTTAATAGATTTAGTAGGTAATTACTTTTGTTATTCTTTCTTCTGATTTATGCAGGTATAAGTAACTGCGATAGCTAATCTCAGCATATAATACAAGTTTTTCTTGACTTAGTAATAAGTACATACCATTTAAAGTAGGTATAGGTATTAAATCTAAATGTGCATTTATAATTTGATTTTTTAATAGGTAATTTGATTTGATATTGTTCTTCTTATTCTCTGTAAAGTGATTTATTACATTAGGTTAATGCTTAATTAATAGGTTGGTTGACTTAATTTATATTTACCAATGTTAATGCAAAATTTGATTTTATAGTAATTGGGTATTGTTTTGTTGTATCTCTACAAAGCTTTGACGTTTTGGACATTTTTTATGACAAAATTGTTAAGTTTTGTTTATCTTCTCACCATTTTTACATTACCTACCAAATTATATTTTTTAATAAAAAAGTACCTACTGAATTAATTAGTAGAAAAAGGACTCGGCTTTCTCGGCAGTCTGCCACGACTACAACGTCCATCCGTCTCAAACTGAATGCTATTATTTGAGAATATTGCTGCAACATATTCGCGGTATATCTTATTTGTAAAATAATAAGCCTGAATAATTAAAAAATCTACCCAAAGTTACTATTCCACGCGGACGAAGTCGCGGGCACAGCTAGTTCAATCATATCGAGTAAGCTATATCAAATCGGAATAGAAATCGAATACTACGATTAGTATTTCAAGTTTACATCGATGTGTAGGAAGGCAGTCGGTTGGCGGCCGGCCAAACTCAGGTTACGTGGCGTTTTGCAGTGGTCGCCAACTTTTATAATTTAAAAGCTTCTTTTAGTGCAAAAAACATAATATTACAAATTCTATTCTTTTTTATTTATTTTTTTATAAAAAAAGACATCACATAAATATTTATAAAAGTCGCATACTGAAACCAATGAGGTTTGTATTGACGCGACCTGAGTCGACAATTTAATCAAATAATGAAAGAAGAAGCTAAGAGATCAATAACACACAGTATTATTATACAACCAAAAGGAGGAATCGAAAAAACGTATATCTGCCAACGAATTTAATTATGAGTTTCCTAGTAGGTACAGTTTTAACTTCCGTTTTATATTTTTCATATTTAAGCTATCGCGCAGTTCGGTAGGTAGCGTGTTTATCATTCTTGGAATAATAAAACTCACCGTTCGCTCCCCGTACATGTTGTTTGCACGACTAGTCTGTAGCTTACGGCTACTTACCGCGCGCGTACACACTGGATGATTTACGGGCTGTTTTATTGTGTCGTCAAAAAA
The DNA here is from genome assembly GCA_963924145.1 of Pyrausta purpuralis. NCBI lineage: Eukaryota > Metazoa > Arthropoda > Insecta > Lepidoptera > Crambidae > Pyrausta > Pyrausta purpuralis. The sequence continues at coordinate 22,588,046 of OZ001649.1, forward strand.
GTGTTTTTTTAAATAACCGAGGTCACATTAAAGTTAAACCAAAGCAACGAGTCTTTACAATATTTCACTTTTATAAATCCACAACGGAGAATTTGGTTAAAGGGACTAATGTTAGTTAGTAAATAATTATAGTAGTATGCTCAAAAAATATAAAGATTGCAATTGAATTTTGTGGTTAAAAATAGGTTCTAACTATAACCTTTTAATTAAGTTGTTGAATGGAAGATATGATATTTAATGATCTTATTACAGCACAAATCATCTATGGCAAAGCTGTTTGACGATCGTAAGATCTGGTACGAGGATCTCTATGTAATTTATTTTGCCATTTCTAATTTTAAATTCATTCTGTTAACCTTTGCGATCCCTGGCGTACTGCGGCCCATATAACCGTTGTATCAATCGCTTCACGTGTTCAGCAGTTAGGACCCACTTCACGCGTCTTGATTGTCTTTACTTCGGCTTAGCACATTCGATTGTACGTGAGTTCGGGGGCTTACTGTTTGTAGCCAATTTGTTCAGAAAATGCTACTGTTTCGTTTTACAGTTTTGTGAAGTTTTCAAAACGGGTGCTCTGCTTTTCTCTCCACCTCATAAATCGACACGCAATTTTATTTTTCCGTTAGTTGCTGCATGTACGTTTACTACGACAACTAAGTTTAAATAGATTCAAAATGTCTCCTTTTTCATTGTTCTAATAAAAATAAGACTGTAACTTAAAAACTTGCCGATTTCTTAGATTTAATAGTTGTGACAATTTTGAGTTCATATAAGTGACGTTGGTATATCAACAATTAACTCCGGAGATATCGGCTGATGTAAGCCGTTAAGGCTGTTCAGAGACCTTATGGTCTTTGGCTTTGGCTTAGCACATTCGATTGTACGTGAGTCGATTCGATTATAGTCAATTGCCTTGCAAACATCCCTCCACCAATCCACACTGAGCTCTACCTTGCGGTAGAGTATGGCTCAAACTGCCTCTTAGTTAAGGTAAGGCCTATTCCCAGTAATGGCACATCATAACAGGCTTAATATATTCCTGGATTGCAAACATCACTACTGATCCCTACAACCGTTTACAAAAATGGGAGAACATTACGCGTAACCTATCCCGAGCATTACTTTCGCACGGAAAATGGCACCGCGTCATGTGTTCCAGCCTAATATCTCCATGAGACAAGCGTCTTTATAAACGTCGCGCGTGTAGACGAGCCCTAATTACGGTGACGAATTGCCACCGCCATCGCCGACGACTGCGGTGACGGAGACGAAATTCCTTCAGGTTTGTAAGTAATTGGGTTCAACGACCGGGATGCAAATGGGTTTGTCTCGTTTCCTCGAATTTGAGAGAACGCCTCCATTTGACAAAATCGAGTCACATCGAGTACCCTACTTCGTGAAAGTATTTCCATTCTTGCTCAACACTCTTCATTGACTGTAAGATGCACTGCGATTTTTAGCATCAATGCCGTCGCGCAAAAGCATCGTGACCCACGTCGTAATGATCACATTTTGGCATCGATACGATACATAGTATCGATGCAGACTCGCGACTCTGTCATTCTTCAGACTACTTAGTGGGTTTTTAGCATCGCTTTATTTTAATGGGCAGCTTCTGTCGCAATTGTATCGACGCTAAAAATAGCGCAAGTGTGTAAGGGCTTAAACATTTTGCGACATCGACGCTACATCGCAACTGCATCGAGACTGCATCACTGCTAAAAGTCGCAGTTCGCAAAGGGTCGGACTCAAGTTAAAAAAAATGTTGGTTAGCACTTACTCAGAACTTAGGGAGGAAAAGGTTTTTTTTAACTTCCTTCGTAAACCACTAGCTATAATCATTATACCAAGATTGCTTAGTGATTCATCATCATAATTGATCAGTGTATACGTGTATACGTTTAAAATTAGAACATGTAATCTGAAACTCATTTATTACGTTAGGTTTAATTTTGTTTCAAAATTACTACCAGGGAAGAAAACACAGACCTTACTTAACACTTTATGGACGTCACAACAAGTTTTTCTCAAAATGTCATACTACTCAACTCACGAATAAGCTGTACAAAATTGTTCTGACCAAACTACAGGTACACAATTAACATCAGAATACAGTTCGCGAAGTTTTCGTCGTTCATAATAAAATCTTCGTCTACAATGAAACACGGTACGTACAGTCGAGAACAATGTTTAGAGTCGTCTACGTGCAGGGGTTTTAAAATAGTCACGTTTTACGGCGCTGGTTCCGTCGCTCTTTATGTTTTCGAGGTTTTTAAATCGTAATAAAATCGGCACTCTAATTCCCTTGTCTGGGTACGTGAGCGAGGAGATCTTGCGATCGAATGTTTTAGAGAGGCACCTAGAGCCCGAGTCAAGCATTGATGCGGGTCGTGGCTTTGCGGGAACGAGATCTGAAATTGTTACGTCAAATGAGCAGCCGTTTATGAAACATGGTTATTAGCTTCAGTGTTACACTTAGGGACGGTTTCTGATGAGGTTTTTATCTTCAATAGTTATACCTTCCTAATCGTTTATGGGGTATATGGAATATGCATGGTATATTACTAAAACCGGCCTGCAACCGTTCGGAGATTGCTTATAACATGTCCTGTAAAACATGATTAAATTTCTTGAATTACTGAAATATTCCAAATAATGAGACCAAACCTAAAAAATATTTCTTTTGCTTAAAACCCAAAAATATTTTGATGATGATGATTAACTTTTTTTCTTTTTCTGCCAAAAAAAGATAATTAAAATGAATGTATGACAACACATACAGATTCATGTCCTTATACGTTTTAAGAAAAAAAAGTGATAATTAACATGGTAATTCATTTTCTTGAAGTATATAGACTATCATTTTGTAATTTGTTTACTTACCTAATATCTATCATAGCCGTGTTTTTTTTTTCGTATCTACCTTTCTACCGTTTTATTTTGAAGAGGGTAGACATTGCACTCTAACAAATATTTCCGTTTAAAAACTTCATTAGAAACATACTTAACGATACACACGATGGGTTAGGTTAGAGAAAACAAAAAACATCCCCCTCCCCCGTTACTTTTATCAGGTGTAAGAAAAACACAATTATATTTTCCCACTTTGGCGGGAAAATTGGAATACATACATACCCATAAAATACTATAGTTTTCTATTACTTAAGGTCTTGAGGAGTTGAGCTGCGGACAGATGGATAGACGGACATGGCCAAACTATAAGGGTTCCTTGTTGGAATGCGGAACTAAAACCGTTTTTTGGATGCATCTTTTGCATTTATAACTATTTTACTCGTATACTGGTCTAGAGAATAAGTGGACATCGTTAGTCATCACTTTTTTTTTGGTATTAAAATATAACGTTTTTTTAAACCTGACAGTTTCATATTGCTTAGAGCCTTGGATCGCAATCACATGATCTGAAAAGATATTGTCAATTAACATGCAATTCAACTCATTAAGCCATAGCACAGCTTTTTTCATTGCGAATTTGCAAACGAGACAAGTACCGTCTGGTACAATGGTGTTCCAATCAATCGCAACTTCGGAGCTCTTGCACCCAACTTGATCTCTTTGTAACCTTGTTTCGAAGGTTCGAATGACTTTCCTTTTTTCAAAAGAAAACTTAGGCTTTGATCCTGTTTTAATGATTTGACATTGGTTTGGTTTTGATTTAGTTTTCGAAAGGTTAAGTAAACAACCAAGAGAACTGACAAGAGAATTGAAGATTCCATTATTTGTGGCACGCTTCGTTTAAAAAATACGTACTAAGTAGTTTTAAATATAAGTAGAAATCAGAGTAAAGACAAAGTCTGACCATAAGTGAAGAAGAAAGAAAGAAAGAAAAGTAATGTATTTGGTACACTAAAGTACAAAAATAAACATAAAAGTGAAAACATTATTTTCTATGTAGTGTAACCAAATTGGTTGCCACTCAGCTTTATCGCCATGGCAAACCATGACGTTGGTTTTCAGCAGAAACTATTGAAGTTGAGATGTCACCACCAAACTATATTGAAATTAAAACAACGAAAAACTTAAACAATCCCAAAAATTTAATGGTATATTTATAAATTGAGTATAATTAAATAACCAATCAGTCTCTAAGACAATAGTAACACGTGTGCGTGTGTGTGTGTGTGTGTGCGTGTGTGTGTGTGTGTGTGCGTGTGTGTGTGGTGTGTGTGTGTGTGTGTGTGTGTGTGTGTGTGTGTGTGTGTGTGTGTGTGTGTGTGTGTGCCGTTTAAATTTTGACGTTTTGGGTCTCGATTAGAAAAACTCTGAGACGCTGTTTAAACTAAACTAAAGAATAACTAAATAAACTAAATGGATCAAATGTACGTAAATACCTGAATACATAGGCGTGTATTTGAAACAAGCAAAAGCGAACTTCAGCGAGTACGATAGGTAAGTTATCCTTACTCTTTGCAATTGTTTATTTATTATTAGTTACAGCAAAGGAAACGCCTTTTATATCGCAGCACACCCTCAGTGATGCATAGAAAGCGCACGGGCACGGCTCACGAGCTTGCAGAGAAAAATGCTGCCACAGCAACCGCTACCGGAGAAACTCGACGATGAGTTTAAAACGTATATTTTATTTATCACCTTTAAATTTCAGTTTCTGCTTTGTTTATCAATATAAATTATAAAACAATGCCGCTTCCCGCTGTCTTTATGTATGTATGATTTAATCTTCACAACTACGCAACAGATTATAATGCGGTTTTTGTAATTAGATGGAGTGATTGAAGAAGGTTTTTTATGTATAATACATGCATATTATAGTAGTAAAACAATAATTATTTTAGAGGTTTCTAAGTGAAGTCGTAGATACAAACACATTATTATGCGTTTGCAAAATTTGACTGAACTCTAAGAGATGGATCAAATATTGCGCACCCTTGCGAAGCCGGGGCAGGCCACTAGTTAGATATACGACGGTATACAGCCTTATGAAATTTATAAAGTATTTTGAAATTTAAATAGTTTTTTAATGTTTGGTTTTAAATAGTTTTTCTGCCGTTTTACCTTTTGAATCTTGCTTTATTTATGTCAACGTAATATTCTAAGAACCAAGTGATAACAATCTAACGTTTTCGAAACCGTTAGATTGTAATCTGTCGATTTATTGTGAACTGAACCGAACTTCATACATTATAACGTTAACTAAAATGACGAATCACTGGGCAAAGTGGTGGGGCAAGGTTAAACAAGGATAAACCCCCCGTTTTTTTTTTAGTTTTAAGTGGACATGTAAGTATAATGTGTATATGCCTATACAATATAACTATAGTCGCCGATATAGTGTCATGCTGACGCGGCCGAGCGGCGGCGAACGGTTGCCAGTAAAAAACAAACTAGCACGCGATACATTTGTGTTTTTATTACGGACCTCGCTCTTCTTGCTTGGAGTGTCTAGTAGTGTTCCCGGGGCCTATAGGCTTTTAGGCTTAAAATTAAGCCTATTAGACTTTTTTTAAGGCCATATGCTTTTAAAAGGCTACTCATTTTAAAAGCCTATAGGTTTAAAAAAAACCTATAGGTCTATTTATAGCCCTCTAGGCTGTATTTCCGACTAAAGTCTTTTTCGAGTAGAAGGCTTATTAAAAGACTATAGCCATTATTCAGATTATGGCTTTTGATGATTTAAACAAGTATTTTATATTGTATTTACTTTAAAAATAAATGGAAACTAAAGTCCATTTCTTTTTGCTTGTCGAATATTGTAAACAAACTTGACATTCCTTTTTACCGAAATTATTTATTTTAAAATATGATAAACACCAACCTCAAAAACTACATGTATAGTTTATACTCGTAGTTCAGCACTGAAATCTTATTTAATCAATCGGTAAATAAAATTTATTCACTTACTTATTTTAAAAGTTTAATAAAGATTGTTTACATTTTTCGACTAGCAAAGTAAAACGGATTTTTTATTATTTGAAATTGGAAAAATAAGTAACCACTTTTTATACCTTATTTTAAGGGTAGTTTGAAAACAATTCATGAGTCATGAGTTCAGTGCGACATTCATACGTTGCTTGAGTAATAGCAAATACGCGCTCTTTCGATTCCTCCAATGTACGGTTAACACTCAGACACTCAAATTTAATATTAGTCCCCCCTAGCCGATTTCGACTACGGTGGCCAGTCACAACGACTAACCGACTGCGCAGGACATATTATAGTGCACAAGTGTGTGCGCAAACACAGGTGCACACTCTATACCTTTCTCTCTCAGAGCCCGATGGGACAGCAATCTGACACGACCGGAGACCAACAGGCGCAGGCGCAGGACCAACGGCTTTACGTGCTTTTCCGAGGCACGGGGCTGAAACACCGCCAATTTCGAAACTCCGGACTACCCTAAGAATTTCCGAACAGAAAAACTCAGGTATATATTTTTGGCCCGACCCGGGATCGAACCAGGGACCTCTGGCGCAGCCGTCACTTTCAAGTGCGACCCTCCTACCGCTGCGCCACTGAGGCAGTTAGATAACTTTTTTTTTTTTTTTTTTTAATTTATTTATTTCATAAGTAACATAAAATAACTCTTAATTAATAATCTGCCAAACTGTAAAACAGTTTGTCGGCAGAGTTCCCGTGGGTTATGTACTAAGTATCTTACTTATGATGTTAATTCATTTATACTGACCATACCTACTTAAACTAAATAAACACTAATCGAGCTCAATTATTTACGTAAAGGAGCTAGGGGCACATTGATAAATAGTGTTTTCGCAGTAATTGCTTGAGAGAATTTCTTGAGACATTGTAAAATTCTTGTTGTATCTCTCCTGGCAATTCGTTGAGCAGTGTTGGAAAGAGCCAAGTCCGGGTGCGCTTGCCATAATAGTTTTTATACTTAGGTACTTCATATCCCTTTTTTTTTGACACTTTGCGAATTGGGTGCCTATGTACTTTTTTCACTATTCTCTGGCCTTGTTGCTGCTGTTCTAATAAAATTGTGATTTTAAATTTAAGTTCAATTGGTGGTATTTTACAAATTTTAAACAGTTTCGTGTAATCTTTATTTAATGTGTCCTTTTCCTTTTTGCTAACTAGTAACTTTAACAGCTTTATTTGAAATAATTTAATTTTGTTTAAATGCACTGGAAACGTAAGGCCATAGGCACCCAATCCATAGTTAATGTGTGAATCTGCAAGAGCGTAATACAACAAGTACATTATCTTCTTACTGACTGCACATTTAAGTCTATGTAAATTACCTAGAACCACTCTTAATTTCTGACATACGCCATTTATATGAATGTCCCACGAGAAGCGACTGTCTATTATAACACCTAGGTATTTGTATGTCTCCACTCGTTCAAGCAACTCGCATTGGCAATCAGCGTTTCCTTCATGGAGACATTCATATGTATGACCCTTTAAATTTAAACCTATGTTTTTTGCAGATTGGTTATATGGGGAAGCAATACACATACATTTAGTTTTACTAATATTAATAAAAATACCATTGTCGTGTGCCCACTTCACGATATTGTCCAGGTCTGATTGCATTGCTGACTGTATTTTATCAATATTAGTTCCACTGTACATAAGACAGGTATCGTCAGCATAAATATACGTTTTACAGTGGCTTATCAGTTCTACCATGCTATTAACATTCATTATGTATCCTATTGGTCCGAATACTGATCCAGTTGGCACTCCATATTTGATTTGACCCTCGTGGCTGTCGACCTCACTAACTCGTACCTTCATTGTCCTTTTCTCCAAGTAATTTTGGAACCATTTGTTAATTGGGCCTCTGATGCCACACTCGTCCATAGCCTGCAGCAAACCCTCATGATCCAATGTATCAAAGGCTTTTTTGAAGTCGATAAAAATTACTATTACCGTATTTTTATTATTTAATTCTTTATTTATATCGTCCGTAAACATTTTTAAGGCTGTCGATGTACTTCTTTTTGGCCTAAAACCATGCTGCGAGTTGGTCAATATATTATTATTTTCCAAAAACTTACTGATTTGTGTAACTACTACTTTTTCAGTGATTTTATTTAGGACATTGAGGATAGCAATAGGCCTATAGTTAGTAAGTTCTAAATGACTACCTTGTTTAAAAATTGGTCTAATTATAGCCTTCTTTAATTCATCTGGGTACACACTGGTTCTGATACATTCGTTAATGAAACGCGCTATTAATTCACTTATTTTAACTTTTAAATACTTTAGGTCTCTTACCCTGATTCCATCAGATCCCGGGGATTTGCCGCAGTTCAACTCATCGATTATTTTACAAATTTCTTGAGACCTAACCGGTCTATATCTGAAGCTAACCTGACTATCCTTTACATATTCCTGTCTTTTAAAGAATAACTTTTTACATATATGCTTTTGCTTCAGCAATACTACTTCATTTGTAAATATCTCACAAAAGTTGTTACATATTTCGGACATTGTGTTATTGCCCTTCAGGCAGTATTTTTCAATAACACTATCAACATTTAGTTTTTTCCTACCTAGCCATTCATTTGTAGCACGCCATATCTTTCGAACGTCACCATTGCAGTTTTCGATAACTCGTCTCCTATGCACATTCTTAGCAGCATGGATTGCTTTGTTAGTTTTATTTCTATATCGCGTGTACTCAAGCCGCAAAGACATACTTTTAGGATTAGATTTCCATTTCTTATACAACATATCTTTGTGTAGTATCATTTGCTGTAGATCTCGGTGTATCCACGATTTACTTTCCCGTTTATTAGCATTTACTACAGATTTAGCATTATTATATATGCTACCAAAAATAGTGCATAATCGACTATACATTGTCAACGGATCCATAACTAAAAGCTCATTCCAGTCTATATTATCTAACCCGACCCTAACCTTATTTTCATTTAAAATTGTGCGATATTGCGAACACTCATGTTGAATATCGATTTCTATTGACAAACCCGTTATGTAGTGGTCCGAGAGCTTAGTCATCAGTACGTACGTACACTTGTCTCCGATCAGCTGCGCACTTCGCACGAAGATGTGGTCGAGGCAGGACGTTACTCTCCGCTCCAGCACAATAACATCGCGCGTGATATCTTGTATGCCGCATTCTAGTCCTAATTTGCATAACATGTTTAGGTATCTGTCGGTAGTGGCGTCAGGCTTCCCCGACAGGATGTTGATGTTGCAATCTCCCAATACGATGACGTCATTAACAGGTGGTATTTGGCAGATAATTCCTTTCAGTGTTTCCGTGAAATCTTTTTTATTTGTGTGTGGTGGTCGATAAATAGAAAGTATGTCTATGTGTTGGCTGTCTTTTACAATTATTTGTCCGTGAATGTACTCGCACGAGCTATTTATGGAGCTTTGTTTCATGATGAACCTTCTGTTATTTTTTATGTACATAATTATGCCTCCTCCTCTCGTTTCTTTTCTAGTGATGTAATATATTTTATAACCTTCGATCGAAAATTGGTAAACCTGATCTTCTTTTAAATTTATCTCTGTCAAGCAGATAATATCAATGTTGTTTAGGCTATTTCTCAATAAAACGCACAATTCGCTATGGTGTTTATTTAGTGAACATATATTCAAATGTATAATATTCAATCTGTTTTCATTTTTTGTACTCAGTATGTATCTTTCCCAGTCTGAAATTGCTTCAAATTTAATATATGTAATATCCTGTTGTATAGTTTCTGGTCCCATCGATATAAATGTACAAGTGTATATGTTTACTCTCCTTTCTTTTCAATCAGTTCTTTTAGGTCCTTTTCACAATTGATTTGGTACACTTTCTTTTTCTCTTCACTTTCTTTAACAAGAATCTTCCCGTTTTGAATCCAGATATACTTGTATGAGTCTTTAAGCTCAGTTTTGACACTCCAGAATAATTGTCGCAAATGATGTGTTACATGCTCATTGATAAATATTCGTGTGTCAATGCCATTACTAAATATTTTATTATTTGTAATGACGGTTTTTCGACATTTGAGCCATTCCATACGGGCTTCCCTTGTTCGGAGTGTAACAATAACTGGACGTGGTTGTTTCCTTTCATCACCGGGCACTCTCCAGGCTTTTTCTACGTTCTCCATATTTATTTTTAGTTCCTGCGCAATTTTGGTAACCGCCTCCATGATGTTTTCATTCTCTTTTTTGTGTAAGTTAATTAGCTCAATTTGTTTTTCAAGCTCTTTACGCTCTAGTGTCATTATACGTTCCTCTAAGGCTCGGTTATATTTCTCAAGATATAGGTGTTTATTGAACATATCTTTTATCTTGTTGTCTTGTTTTTTATTTTCATCTTTTAACTCCTTTTTAGACTTTTCTAGCTCCTGATACTTTGACCCCAAGTAGTCTACAGATTTTTCCAATTCTTCATTAGCCTTTTTGATGTCACTGATCTGATTTTTAATATCAGACATGTCGTTGTGTATGCGCGTGAAACGAGCGCCCTGATCCTCCTTCAGCGAACTTAGTAGCAAGGTCATAGACTCCATTTGTTCACGCAAGGCTGCTATGTTTCTATTCATAAGATATAAGTTATCAGAGTCCTCGTCTATGCGCGGTTTTTTTTGATATGACATGCTAGGGCTGGTGTCCGAGTCATCTTCCGTCCGCAGTTTTTTTTGACGTGTGTTGATCCAGTTGTCATGCTTTAGGTGTTTGTTTTGCATGCCATAAATATTTGGCTCCGATTCTGAACTATGAAGAGCGTTCTCTTTTTCCGGAGTCCGCATCATTTTGTCAGTAGGCCTATTTGCGCTTATAACACTTGTTTCGTTTCAGGTGGGAGGTCCGCAAAATAACCAATAGTAGTAGGGCAGGGGCGGAGTTACCTGCGCCCGCGCTGTCGACGGTTCTGACCACAATAATCCGATCCTTTTTTGATATATTGCACTATCTCTTTCCGTTAGTTTGATTTTCGAATAAACCACAAGTATACGTCCACCGCTTTCGCGTGATCCACGGGAACTCATGTTAACGCTCATGCCGCGGACATAAGGGCGGTAAGAAATCGTGAAATTAACTCGACGATTATTGTACTCGAACAAGAAACAAAATAGACCTAGCTTAAAGGACGAAAATTCTTTGTAGGTTTTTTAGCCTTTTAACCCTTTTAAATATACGCCTAGCCTTAAAAAGGCTAAGAGTTTAAAGTCATCGTCAGGTGGACAAAAAAAAGGCTATCAAAAAAGCATAGCCTACAGGCCTAATAGACTTTTTAGGCTTTTATTCCGCTGTAGCCCCTAATTTATAGGCTAGCCTTAAAAAAAACCTAAAAGCCTATAGGCCTTGGGAACACTAGTGTCTAGCCCTACCGAAGGTTCCAGACGGCTAAAAGTACCATCGAGGACATCACTTGCGACGGCGATAGAGTTAACTGATGTTAAAACCATTAGTAGCTGCTTACTACCTGTGCGGTGCACTTATTGTATTCCAACTTTTATTAATTGGTAATAATACCTGTTTGTTCATGACGAGAAAGTTACAAACAAAATAAAATAAGAAATTTGCATAAAAACATTCTTAATTTAAGCAGGGCTATTAATAACCTGCAACCTTTGGCAACTAATCGAGCTGCGCTCTCACTAATCGAAATAAAACTGTTTCAAAATTGTTAAAACCGTTATAAATTATATAAAAGACACTTGTAAAAAACAACGTTGTCAGACAAGGAATCGACCCCTGTGTTCTATACAAAGTTTGTGTAGTGATATAACACTATACATATAGGTAATTTCAAAATAGTACCTAGTAGGCGTTTTTTGTCGTTTCTTTGGCGGTAAAAGTGAAATAAAATAAAATGATGATGAATGGTGAATCTGCGCGTCGCACAGAAGGCGAGGGCAGTGGCGTGAAATAAATATTTCAGCTTTCGTAGCCAGGATTGGCCGTGTTCAGATGAACACATACAAAAAAAAAGGTATGTGTGGCGATTTTCATGCTTAAGCAAGTAGTAGGATCGGTCCAGAAAAAATATCTAATAAGTTTGGAATGGAAACCGTTCATTTATTGCAGGATTTGAAACGACTCACCGGTTGTATCCCAATCTCTGGTGGTGTCGTCGATCGCCCTCTGTCCCAGCTGCATCACACATATATACATTCGAGACGTGATTTAAAAGACTATGACGCTTATGATCGCTATGTGATTATTATACCGACATACATTTTATCCGATATTATTGCTGGTTAGATATTATTTATAAATTCTATCCAGAAACTTAGCGATATTACTTTGGTTGCGAGATTATTCTGACGCCTCAACTACGGGGTAGGGCGCGGCCTGTGAGAACGGGTCAGCAAGCGCTCAGTGATTACAACTAGAAATAGTATTTTTTATCATATCGGATTTTGTGAAGCTCGGATATTTACTGCATAATTTCGAAACACTTTCATAAGGCAACGTTGCGATAACCGCATAAAACTTATGGGGGTAAACAATAATACCTACCCACATTTACATTTCTATAAATATTTGCAATTCTGCTAAATATAAAATCCGTTGGTTGATAATACTGTTTTATAGGAATTAGTAACGCGCTGTCATCCGAATATGATAAGCAATTATTTTACACTGGGTTACATTACACTGTGTGATTTGTTAATTTGGTACACCCATGACTGCTAATTGGCTAACCGCATTTTCTTATATTAATAAAATATGTGCCAAATATGAGTCGTGATTGGAAGCGGATGCTATTGTCTTTAATACACCTATATATATATTTTTTTACTTTTCAGTTTCATATTTTCTCAAACGTGTAAGAATAAAATATTAATGATAACAGCAGAAGCAATAATCACATTATTGTGACACAAATATTATCGTTTTGTTTTTTACTGTCGATACTGGCAGATACCAAGCGTAGATCTTTTGATGCCAGTAATTACTATAACACCATTATCCTTTTTTGTCTAGATTTAAAAACTGAAATTTGTGATTTGTACAAAATAACGTTTTTTCTTCAGTAAATTGTGCCGAATTGGCCATTTGCAACATTGACACCCTCTTTTCGTATTACCTGTGAGAGATTGTAATTACATACTTAATACATAATTTTTAAATGGTTTTATTCGGGTTCGATTCCCGGTCGGGTTAATGTGGAAATCAAAATTTTCTATATTGTCTCGGGTCTGGGTGTTGTGGTACCACCGTTGTCTGATTTCCATAACACAAGTGCATTAGCTACTTACTTTGGGATCGGAGCAATGTACGAGTATGTGATTGGTGTCCAATACAATACAATACTTTAATTGTACAATAACACGTAGTAGCATTTTAGAATGATATTTTTATCAAAAGATGGTATTGTTATTGCATAACTTACAATATCTATTAATTTCTGTCGAACGAATACTAAATGGATTTCAGATTACCCCACAACCAGAACCATAAAATAAAAAATAAAACAGTATTGCATATTTTTTTATTTAAAAACAAAGGTATTTTTGTTGTTTTAAATTTGGTTTTAATGATTTTGAAAAATAAAGTGTATTCAGGATATTGTAAAGGAGTTTATAGGATGCGGGCTCACTTATGTCACATAATATTACTTGGACTTTTTGAGCAGTAGACTATCTGGATAAACTTTTCACTCGTGATGCAACTAGAACAAATGTTTTTTTTTTTTTGTTACAACTCGTATTGACTACGACAATTTATGAGTATTAAATATTCCAATAATCTATAAATATGTTATTTTCTGATAACCTAATAACGGGCTCAACTCATTTCTTTCAGGCGCATCTCATGCGTTTTCAATTCCAAAATGAATCTTTAAGAAAATCTAGTAACTTATACTTGATTAGAAAACTTTTTTAACCGTATATCAATTTGACTTTGTGGACTAGTGGATTCGATATAATATCCATATTTTTCTACACGTCCGCAGCCGATAGTTGTTCATGTCAACCTAAAACCATGGTAATGTTATTAATACAGTAAGTTGGTTGGACAACTCCAAAATACCCTCGCACGGGTAAAAACCTGTAGTAGTTAAACTAATTTTAAAATAGTCATTGTTGACAGTACATATTTTTCTGATGTTGACAGTACATATTTTTCTTATTTTGCCACTAGGGGCACTTCTACTATATACATATTGTCATAAGTACGTAATTTATTTTATATGATTCTTTATAAGAATAGATCTAGCACTTACTCATAGATGATATTTCCTTTTTTCATGCTCTAAACATCTACATGTGTATAATACTAATATCGAGGACGAATACTGAAGTATAATTAATGATTAAACGAACTTACCTGTACGTGAAGTTCTATCATAATTATACGAATTATTCGTCCGAAGATATTAGTAGAAAGTCCCACCCACCCGGTGCATATTTTTTGTGTTGACAAAAACCCCTCTAGAAATATCATCATTATTATCTCTAAACTAAATGAAGACTTTGAAAACTATGGCGTGGGGGTTGTGACGTAACGGAAGTGTTGATAATTTATTTAATTATTTTTACCGGACACAGAAATTGGTTGTATTTTGTTGTATTTTTTTTTTCTAGCTCTAAAATTGTGCTATGTGGAGATAAGTGCAAGCGATACTACATGTGTATAATACTAATATCTTCGGACGAATACTTCGTATAATTATTGTTACGGACACCCAATCGAGTTTTAGTAATAAGTTTAGTTATATTTATTTGTAAGGATTTTTGATGATAATAAATATAATTTTCTGTTAGGGCCATAGCGAGTAAGCATTGTAATTAGCTTAGGGCTCGTTTTATTTCAATAATAAGAAACCTGTTAGTTAGGAATTCCCATTTGCAAATTAGGTAGGCAGGTAGGGTAACAATTAACTAGCTAGGAAATATAAAGAAATATGTAGGTAGTTTGGTACAGGGGCGAGGGAGACCCTAGTAGGCTGTCTCGCTCAGGTGGAGCGAGGCCGGTAAAGCCTTCGAATTTCCTGTCCCCCATATCGCACTTTCTGAGGGTAGGTAGGAAACCCATAGAGTGGATTGTTGCGAATGGGAATTTTATCACGATTAATGTAGGTAGGTTACAAAAACGTAAGAAGGAATACGCAGATGATGTTATGTGTCCGTCCTTGTTTGTAACAATATATCATCATCAATATCGTCTGGTCCGTTGCGATCCGGATATAAGAAGAAATCAGCAACGCGGCATCGACTTGTGCTTTGGTTAGCACACACGCCGAGGGATCTACGCCGAAGCACAGTGTAACCAGGAGCCGCGAATCGGCCTATACTCCTGTGGAGAGACGATCACATTTACACGGGTGTTCCGTGGCTCGGGCATTCACCACCTAACGGTGCCAAACGGTGTCTGTCTCGAGTTTAACGCCGATTCCCAGGCGGTGCAGTTTTCGGGCGAGCTGCCACATATCGCGCGAGCGATTGTGAACAAGTCCGACCGGCGCCGGTACGGTGTGCGTAAGCGTGGGGGCCGGACTGTAGGCACTGCGGAGGGTTCTGGACATTCCAGCCAGAACTGAGCACCCCACGGATGCGTACACTCTCTGCCGGGCGGTACCTCCCTTCCGATCCTGCACGACCATCCATCCCCAGACAGGCTCCCCTTGGTAGTGTACCTGTTTGGGATTGATAGGAGTAGGGGCAGCAAGAAAGAAGATGCCGACTACGCGCAGCCAAGCTGGGAAAATGGAAGCCGAAGACTCAAGACTACGCAACTTTGAAGAGCCACCCGCATCACCGTCTGTGCAAGCCACCGCGAGTTCGTTACGACAGACTGAACTACCCGCAGAAGGCGGACGAATGGAAACGGCAGCAGAGAGACGTCACGACGCTAACGCCGACGCGCCTAGGATAAGGCCACCGCCGTCGTCAACTAGGTCAAGCGTCGCCGCTCGTTTAAAGCAAGCCGAGTTGAGAGCAGCCGAGCAGTTGGCGGCTATTGAAAAGAATCTAATTCAGAAGAGATTAGAATTTGAGATCGCTACGATAATGGATACAACAGATGAAGATGACCGTGAGAGCCTACCCGCCGGTGAGACCCTAGCGAGGGTGGATGACTGGTTGGATCAAGCCCAGTCCCGGCGTCGAGATGTAAACACGCAACTACCCACAACCGAGATGTCTTGTAGCGTTCCTACCCTCCGTGAAGAGAGGAATGAAAGAAATAGACATTTGTTTACGCGACGCAAGGAAAAAGATGCGCGTAACATAGAAGTGGATAGAAACCGACATTTGAATTCGCCGAGCATAGAATTAAATGAAGATGTAAACAACATTCAACAAGATGTGCAGCGACAGGTCGAGTCAAACAATGATTGTACAGCGAGACCCCAAGAGAATGCGGACGGGGCGGAACGACTTGCTTACACATTGGAGAGGATTATGTCGAAGCGACCGGCCCCACGTCAAGCTATTGAGTTACCGATTTTCAATAGAAACACGAACGACTGGTTACCATTTAAAGCTGCAATGGAAGATTCAACGCGATCATGCAACTTCAGTAAATCCGAGAACCTGGCTAGATTGAGGAATTGTCTAAAAGGAGAAGCCAAGGAGGCAGTAGCGGCGTTGTTATACCGTGCCACCGATCCGGACAAGATCATGCGAACGCTAGAACAATGTTATGGAAGGCCAGAAGTGATCATTGATCGGGCACTGGACGACCTCAAGAACCTGCCGCGAGTTGGAACGACAGCCAGTGAACTGAATTCGTTCGCGATTAAGGTACAGAACATCGCGTACACACTGGACTCCATAGATAATAAGAGCTACCTCAGAAATCCGATGATGACCCGAGAGGTGGTCGATAAGCTGAGCCCACACTTGAAAACAAGATGGTGCGACTACGCAGCGCGGTACGCAAGCTACTCGGAGCCAGAGATCGTGACATTATCGCAGTTTTTGATGGAGGAAGCGAATAAGGCGATTCGATTCGCATACGTGTCGCAACCTAGCAACAGTGCAGCGAAGAAAGAAGTGCAAGCTAAGCAGAAGGCTAACTCAAAGAAGCGAAACACTGGTGTGTACGCCACAGCCGAGGAAAAAGCTACGACGGCACAAGATAAGACGTGTTTATGTTGCGGCGGGGACCACGAAGTGTCGAAGTGCACAAAGTTTAAAACCATGACAGTAAAGCAAAGATGGGATTGGTTGAAAGAAGAAAAGATATGCTTTCTATGCTTGAACGATAAGCACAGGCGAATCAAATGTAAAGCACCGATGTGTAATGAGAATGGCTGTAACCGACGTCATCACAGGCTGTTACACTCAGAGCGTGAAAACAGCGAAAGTCAACACAATCAAGAAGTGGTAGCCTCAGTTAGCCATACTGTGGGGGCATCCAAGGTGTTGTTGAAGGTATGTCCGATCGTCATTGAGGGGCCACGGGGTAGAGTAAACACACACGCTCTACTTGACGAAGGGTCTACGGTTACGTTGATCGATCAGGACTTGGCGGAATACGTCGGTGCAGAAGGCCCGCTTCAAGACTTACACATATGCAGTGTGAATACACAGAGCGTACCACACACAAGCAGAGAGGTGGAGCTTCAAATAATCGCCAGTAACAACGAGAAACATTTGGTGAAAGCGAGAACAATGAAGAATCTCCGCTTGAATACTCAAACGGTGGGTCGGAGCTGTTTAGAGTATGGACACATGCGTAACCTGAACGAGAGTGACGTGTGTTATGTGAACGCCAAGCCGCGTGTCCTCATAGGCGCGGATAACTGGCATCTGATAGTAAGCAGGAAGCTGTTGACAGGCAAACGCCACGAGCCAGCAGCATCGCTCACCAGACTGGGGTGGGTGATACATGGTCGAGCGCCGTCCTGAGTCATAAGGGAGAGAGATACGGTGTTGTTCGTCGACGACCATGGGAAAGCCCGGTCTACGCAACCTGACGAAGAATTACACAACATGGTGAAGTCATACTTCGACATCGATTCGCTGGGAATTCAGAAAAAGGAACGCGAGAACCCTGATGATGTGCGCGCCTTAGAAGCCTTTGAGTCAACAGTAAGATGTGTCAATCAGCGATATGAAGTTGGATTGCCGTGGCGCAAGGTTAACACAGTTATGCCGCCGAGCTACGAGGCTGCTAGGCGGAGGCTCACGTCAATAGAAAGGAAGATGGACGCATCTGAAGACCTCAAAGCAAAGTACACAGCCCAGATCGAGAGTATGTTTAGAAAAGGCTACGCAGAGGAATGCCGAGAAGCCGACACACAGAGCCTGCGGAACGTAGAGACACTTAGCAATCTGCGTCTACCCCGCCTCTACACTTTGACGGGGGGAGTGACTGGAAAGCGGTTATTGGCAGACATATCGGTCTACCCTCCTTCGAAGTCTTTTATTGCGATCATTTGCAGTACCATTCTTCACAAACTCACTATTTTCTCGCACCTGTTCTCGACACACAACAGTCACAGTATCCGCTCGCGAAACAACATTTTGCCGAAACATATGGTTTTTGCATCTATGAATCACTGGATTCCAGACATTAGACAATTTAAACCCATGGTCATGATTGATTGACAAAAATTTCAATCGTGAGGATGCGGATGGGTTAAAACTGTCTAATGTCCGAAATCCATCGATTCGTTAATACAAAAACCATATGTTTCGACAAAATGTTGTTTCGCGTGCGGATACTGTGAGTGTTGTGTGTCGAGAACAGGTGCGAGAAAATAGTGAGTTTGAGAACAATGGTACTGCAAGTGATCGCAATAAAAGACTTCGAAGGAGGGTAGACCGATATGTCTGCAAATAACAGCTTACCCGCAACAACTTCAGTTACGCCGTGACCATGACACTTGCAACAGTGCCGAAATATCGGAAATTAAAAAATAATAAGGTACATGGTAGCAATCCCGTTACAATCAATTCTAATAGTAATAGCTGAATTATAAATACACGTACATATGGAAACGCGATCGCGATTAAACATAAATGCCTTATGTTTTGGACTGTCATTTTTATCGCGATAGCACGATATTTATAGTAACAGCCTATACTTACAATCTTTGGCAAAATTATCATGGACAATCCTGATAAGAAAAAGTTGTGTGGCGTACTCAAATAAACTGTGTATGTACAATAATATTTGTATTTTCCTTGGTTTAGTGATAATGCGTTATTATTCCAATAGACGTTTATCTGAGTCTGATAAAAAAAAACTCAAATATTGTCCAAACACTTTTTCGTTAAGTGTTAATTTTTAAGGAGTACGCTATCGAACTTCAGTGGAATCTATTTTATTTTCTTGATCTCGATCTGCTTGAATCAATTAAAACAGTATACTTAATCTTGCCATAAATATTGTCACAAAGAAAAAAAAATAATGCAAATAATATTTATTACTTTAACAGTGTGTTAGTTTAATACATAAATATAAAACAATTTAAAATATAAAAAGCTTATTCAAAGTGGTCTTCATTGGCTGCAATACAGTCCTTTTAATGTTGAGGCCAGTTATCAATAGAAGCACGCACTCTTTCCATGGGAAAACTCTTCACTGCCAATCGTATGGATTGTTTTAGGGACTCCAAATTATCATTGCGTTAAGTGCAAGCCGTATTCTCTAAAACTGACCATAAATCATAATCCAGCGGATTAAGATCAGGACTAGACGACGGCCAGTCTTCAGCTCTGATGAAGTCCGAAACGTTCGCTTCTAACCAAGACTGCGTGGACCGAGCTTTATGACCCGGTGCCGAGTCTTGTTGAAAAGACCATGCTTGGTTATTGAACATGGTGTTATTAAGGGGCTTAACTACCTTCTCAAGAATGATATCTTGATACACTTGTGCTGATGTTTTGATTCCTTTTTCACAAATATATGACTCAGTCACTCCTTCATAGCTAATACCCTACTAAACCATCACTGAAGTCAGATAATGCCCACGTTGCACTCTGCCGACTAATTGGAAAGCTTTCTTAGAGGTTTGAGCATAAATACGGTCATTTTGTTTGGTAAAATGTTGCTCAATTGTAAAGATTTTCTCATCTGTAAACAAAAATTTTCTGTGACCTCCCTTTGCGTACCGTTTCAGTAGTTTTTTTTGATTTTACCACCCTATTTTTATTTAAATTATCAGTTAATAAATGACCAGTGCGTCTCTTATAGGCTGCAAGTCCAAAGTCATCTTTTAAAATACGCGACATGGTTCTGGGTGCTATCTTCATCTCCCAAGATAAAATCTTTTGCTTTCGGACAGGATTTCTAAGAATTCTTTTCCTTACTGCTTTGACCACCTTTTTCGTACGAACACTAAGTGGACGGCCTTCTTTATGGCCAGACTGTATATTGGTATATTAAAAAGGTAACGTAGAAGATAGTTAGAGTTTTTTCCCTTTATTTTAGGTTTGCTCTTGACTCCAGACCAAGCCATGTGTGACTTAGGACTAGTCGAAGATGGAACGAGCTCATCTCGACTCCAATAGAAAAATATTCGTCCCTCCTGCTCGTTGAAAAATAATCGGATTGGTCTCATTCATTTCTGGCAGTACAGACTAAAACTGAGATTTTAATTACTTAATTACCATTAAGTACGCAAAAGATTTTTCACCGAACTCGCTACTCTATTAATTAATAATCTCGCGTGACTAAGACTCTTTACATACTGCGACTTTTAACATCGATTCAGTTGCAAAATGTCAACCTTTATACACTGCGCTACTTTTAGCATCGATGCTGAGTATCTGCATTGAACTTACGCGCGTTAGCAGCGATGCAGTCGCGCGTTAGCATCTTGACTGCATCGCTGCTAAAAGTCTTAGTGTGTAAATGGGTCTTAGATTTACCTAACATTTAATTAAAAGACAGGTTATACCTAGGCGATTTAAACCTACAAAATATCTAAAAATATTTTTTATTGATTATTGCTTTGGTTCACCTGCTGTTCTTTTCTTTCGTATGAAGTTATAAGTGCATAGCAGACGGCACAGAAACTCTTTTAAATCTGTAAAAATATTTTTGTTTACATTAGCAATATTAACATTATGGTTAAACGACTGTATGAAGTCCATGTGAGCTCCTGTGGTGAGATCGTTATGCTTAATAAATTTTATTTATTTCACTATCACTCATGAGCAGCAAAACTTTCGGCAAATTTAGATTTAAAAGTAAAGAACTCTTTAGCCAAATAAATAGGTCAAGAAGTAAAACTCAAGATTCTTTCAGTATTTCGGCAGTCGGTTCAATTAGGAGCTTGAGTTTATTTGGGCCCATTACGCTTTGACTCGGTCGTCTGCTCGTTACGAGGCTACTGCATTCCCAATTGGGGTCTGGATAGACTTAGCTCTTTTTGAGTTAACCTAAAAAACATATTTACAAAATCTTTCAAGCAAAAATCTTAACTATGATAAGACCTGTACTTACTATACTATACATCACGCTGCGACGGGAGGCGAGCAAACTCAAAACGCGCGGACGAAATTGCGGGAGACCCCTAGTTATTGATACAGTGGAAGTCTCGACATGGTTTTACCTGTCGAATTACAGTGGACCCTTTTTTATGATGGCGTGTGATATTCATTGATTAATATCCGAATTTGAAATAAAATCAGATTAACTGCACATGGAAGTATAACCGGCTAAGTGCGAGTCGGACTCGCCCACTGAGGGTTCCGTGCCAACTTTAACTGAGTTAGGGATCCACTTACTGCCACTAAGCTAAAATACCACAATATTTTGTTGACAGCAAATAAATCTTTGTCTTTCATAGCGTTTGTATGAAGTACGAAGTTATGTTTGCGGTTGTCACAAATGTATTATATTCCAAAACTGCTTGTTTGAATCCGTCCAAACCAATTTTCGTTGAAAGTATTTGTTAAGGTCTACATTACGTTTTTTTTTTTAATTTTACATTTTAGTTAGATGGGAGGAGACACACCCATTTTACCACTTTGGAAGCGTCTAGCTATGAAACGTTAGACTTTAAAAGAAAATGGTTTTAAAAACCTCTATGTCATTTTAAAAGACATGTCTATAGACACGTATAGGTTATTTTTTTGGTTTTAGTTTTATGTAATTTTAAATGACCCCTTTAAATGTCATTTATTTTTATTTTTTGTATGAGATCGTAAAGCGGTTGACAAGATACATATTCCTACCAAATTTCAACAGTGTGATGCCTATAGTTACAGAATTAAATGGCTGTGACATACGGACGGACGGACAGACAGAAAGACAGACTTGACGAAACTATAAGGGTTCCGTTTTTTGCTATTCGGCTACGGAACCCTATAAAACGATAATCACTCGCCATATTCAAGCGAGATATTAAAAAATAGGGCCCTAGGTGGCGTTTATCAACGCTGAGACAAAATTTGTGGTAACATTTACATATTTTAGAATTAAGCTTAATGAAATTGTAAATATGTTGTACGATTTATTAAAGTTACAAAAGCAAATGGGACTTAAATGGATATGTACTCGTATGTCAAAGATGTTTATAATAACGTGTAAAAAACATTATTATGGCATTTATTGCAATAATCAAAATAACCTTTTATTAAAGTCGGATAAATAGAAGTTGTTTCTTTGAATGATACTACTTACTTGTCTTTTTATTATTTCGATTCCTAAAATTATTACCTGTATCATTTATCGCGAAGAATATTCTGGGATCTCTGATTTATAGCAATAATAAGTATTTATTTTTTTGCAGCATTTCGTTAATGAAACAGAGTAATACAATTATTCTGATGAGCAAACAGGCAGCACGTCAGCCCCTACCAAGGTTGTAATCGAATCGAATCGGTCATACGTGCGCTTCCATATTAGCGCTGCTGCCGCGCGACTGCAGCGAGCCGCTGCCGCCATATGAAGTTATCATGAAAACTTGTAAAATGTCACAAAGTCGCCTAAATGTGAAAGCGCTCTTAGTCTTGCTGTATTTTAAGTTATTATTATTAAGAGCTGTGGATTTTGTTATACAAATAAAAAATACACCTTTCAGCTAAAAGAGGTACGTTTTTGTTTCACTGAAGAGATTTATAAGCATTTCATAAGTTTTCAAGTTACACTTAGGGCCGATTTTTCAATCATCAGATAAAACATATCAGACTAATAAACAATAAAGCGAGTGATTTTAAAATGTCAATTACCCAACGATTGCTGACAAATAGGTGACGTTTTCAAATAAGCTATACTGCATTTTATTCAGGAATATTTCATATCTGACTAATGAAAAATCAGGCCTTAGTAAAATATCGCACTCAATTTACTCACCACAAATAATTTTTGGTTTCCTCCTACCAAAACGGTTGCATAGTAAGAAGTATAGCCGATCTGAAAATAAATAAGGATTAATACAGAGCATTAGCGAAATCTGACACGCCGGTCGGTTCGTTTGTTTGTCATTTTGTCATTTGCCCGTCGATACCATTTCAGGACCGGGATTTGGGTGTGTTCAACATTGGACCGCGTTGAGATAAAACTGTTTGCGTTCGCGAATGAGCTACCATTATGTGGAAAATGATTTTGACTGTAGGTAAATTGTGGAACACTTTCTACTCAAATGATGACCATCAATGATTGTAAAACATTGGAATACCTAATTCTTTGAAGAGGCAGGTGGAACAAACACAACACACATACGAATCCGTCATTGCCTGCAAGTCTGTTATAAAAAAAAAGGGTTCGGTTAATTTTGCATTAATGCAGTCGTGCGTTAGTATCCAGCTTCCAGCTTCTGCATCGCGACTGCATCGATGCTAAAAGTAGCGCAGTGTGTAAAGGGTCTTACATGTCTGTCTTTTATGTTATAATCATTAAGAGCTGTGAATTTTGTTACTCAAATAAAATAAATACAGACAAAATATTCAGACGAAACACGGGTTGATTTGCGTTGATTTCAGCAAAACGCAAGCGTGTATAATCTATCAAAAGTTTATTATAGTTAGCAGACAATATTTCTCCAAATTCATTTCACACTCACATCATTTCTAATCTTAGACCGCACATAACATGTCTCAGATTGTCCACGCCATGTCTCTCTGGGTCGTTGATCCGGAAAGGACAGATAGCGGGCCTTATTTATTACTGCGGCTTAGCGACTCGCGGCTAGAACATATCTAGGTAACTACTTAAAGGATATACGGTCAGGAATTGCAGAAACATATTTGCTTATAAATAATAATAAAAAAGGACATCAATCACATACATTGCTCTGATTCCACAACACCCAGACCCGAGACAATTTTGATTTCTATATTGACCCGACCGGAAATCGAAAGCGGGACCTTGGAGCGACGACGCCTTGAAACCCAGCGTGCTTAGCCACTACACCACGGAGGCTTATATTTTCACATGTCCGTCTGTCTGCGATTCAGCGTAGAGACTTGAAGTACTATGAAACTGTAATTTAGCATGGGCATGTACGAGTATTCTTTTCTCCCCGCCGAAGTGGTAAAATATTTGGTAATCTTTTTTGGAACTCTCATACAAGTAACGGTAAGATGTTTTTTTTTTCTCTTGCCTACCTATCGTGTGGGATATTAAGTAATAGGTCTTTTGAAATGATTATGAATTTGCTAGCATCAATTGTCGATTAAGTGGCTTGTTTCCGTAACATTCAGTTTCAAAGAGCAAATTTTTTGTTAGATTCCAATGTCTCCACCCCCTGCCAACTAAACGGTACCAAGTGTGGAACGGTGAAAATTAAGAAGGAAAACTATCACTGCTATAATAAGTTAAAAAATTACAGAGTTGTAGTCCATACACTTAAAGCAAATAATTTTCATGTAAATTTTCGCTTTAAAAATTTTACTTCCAAAACGCGTTAAGTAACCTATTTTTTTGTCAAATATTAGTTTTAATTGTCTCCTGTAGCTGTAAAAAAAAGTCAGCGTTATCAAAATATATAACCGCTCTGCAGTCCATGGGCGCTACAGTGCCATTTTCTTTTTACGGTAAACTGTCCGTGGTACTACAGTGCCCACCACTTGAAAAGTATGTATTAAGTATAGTATATATATAAATATTAAGTATAGTATACATTATAATAGTAAGTATATATTTTCAACTTTTTATATATTTATAACTATTACCTATCTACCAGTATTTTTGTTTTCGTAATCACAACTATACTTTTCTTTATATAATCGTTTTTATCGCGCGACACGTCGCGCGATTTTTATCATGCAGCCGTCGCGCGATATCGCCGGACAGTTTTCCCACATCATAGTCTGACAGCGCGGACAGTCAAGTGGTTAACAAACATTGACTCAAAAAATTCAGAGGTTTCGTTATTTTAGAGGAATCATAACCATTTATGGTAATCTTTTCCATGTTTGACAGAACATTATTTAGGGCAAAGTGTTGTCATACATAGTTGATACGGAACCCTTCGTGTGCGAGTTCGACTCGCACTTAACCGGTTTTTTATCTAGTGTAATCCTGCGATATTTACAAGGACGTCAGTCCATCTTATCAGTAAACGTCCTACGCTGCGTCTTTGGTCTATTGGTCTCCAATCTAGTATTTCTCTGCCCCAACGGCCATCAGGTCTTCGCCCTATGTGCCCTGCCCATTGCTATTGAAGCTTACTGATTCTATCTTGTCGTTACTTTACTTCGTTTACGTATCTCCTCAATTCTGATTCAATCTTGTCGAGAAATACCGAGCATAGCCCTCTCCATCGGTCGGTGATTATTTTGAGCTTGTTTAGACCCATAGTTAGGGACCATGTTTCGGATCCGTATGTCACCTGTTCACGTAGTTTATTTTTTGTACTGAAGCACTACAAAACAATGACAATATTAGCAACAAAATTTTATAATTGTGACCTGAACGAGGTCAATTTCTTTGGACGAATCCAACTCGCCTGGGCAGCGTTCGGGCAATTGCGCAAGATTATCTTCTCATCTCATCTACCTCAGTGTCTGAAGACGAAAGTCTTCAACCAGTAAGTGTTACCAGTGATGACATACGGATCCGAAACATGGTCTCTAACTATGGGCCTTATAAAGAAGCTCAAAGTCACACAACGAGCGATGGTGAGGGCTATGCTGGGTGTTTCTCTACGTGATCGAATCAGAAATGAGGAGTTGCGTAGAAGAACTAAGGTAACGGACATAGCCTTGAGAATCAGTAAGCTCAAGTGGCAATGGGCAGGGCACATCCTTTGGACATTCCCACACATCGCCATCTAGCCCCAAAGTAAGCTACTCAAAGCTTGTGTTATGGGTGCCAGACAACGGATATAATACTTAAATACTTTTTTTTTGTAAATACATACATGATATACATAGAAAACACCCAGACCAATACAAACAGACATGTTCATACACACAAATGTTTGTATTGTGCGGGGATCGAACCCGCACCCGCTGCGTAGTAGGCGATTTCTCGACCACTACACCAGACGGGTCGTACATAGCGCGAAGAACTGATGGCCGTTGGGGCAGGAAAGTTCTAGATTGGAGACCCTTCGACCAAAGACGCAGCGTGGGACGTCCACCAACAAGATGGACAGACGACCTTATAAAGATCGCAGGATCAAACTGGATGCAGACCGCTAGTAATAGGGCCGTTGACCTAACAAGTCAAAACTTACAATGCATTCTGAAATATTTCTCAAGTAAGAATGAACAACTTCTCATGCCAACCGCACAATCGTATTTTCTTGTGTTTAGTCACTTAAATCAGATGTACTAGCAGTAACACGACTTTTCACTTTGTTATTTCATTTAACATTGCCCGCTAGGAGACACCAACACTAACTGCTCTTGAAATAGCATTCTAATGTAGGAAGTTGTAAAATTTCTTAGTATTCATCTTACAAAATGTGTTCTAATCGCTTAATGAATGAGCTGTTTATGATCATCAGTCAAAAGATACAAACAGAAAATAAACGATTAGGGACTATGATTCTCTTTAGTAATTCATTCAAACATGCATAGACTCAAAAGGAAATACAAAAAATTTACTCAGTAGCCAAATCAATGTCAGGGTATGTTGAAGATTGCAAATACAGATCTTGCCGAAATGAAAATGTTAATTTGCAATAAGGAGAATTTTAGTCAAACAGCTTAGTCAGTAACAAGCAATGGTCAATCAATATACAGCTAGTTAGCGGTGCGGAGCTGAACCATTTAATTCACCAAATCACAAAAAAGTCATAGAAGTCATTTATTTATGCACATACGTCTATTGAGGGCACTTTTACACGTTCCAATATAAACCCTACCACAGCTTCGGGACAATTTTGGGCTAGTGCTGAGAAGAAGCTGCGCAACAAACTCAGTCACAATTGTCAATGCCTCTTTTCAAAAGGTTTACAATGTTTGTAGTGATCATTTAAGTCCATACATTATTATCTTTTAAATAATCATCTACTTTATAATACCCTTTGGTCATTAGGGTTTCTTTATTGATAGTTTTGAATTTATTGACCGGTAAGTTTACAATGTGTTCCGTTAGTTTATTTAAAAATGGTTTATTGTATTTCTTTCCCTATGAAAGAATTACGAACCTTTTGGGACACATGGATAAACGACCAGTATCCGCAAATCAACAAACTGCCAGCGCAATCTAGCGGTGTGTAGTGGTACCATAAACGTATGTCTTATTTAGGAAGTTATAAACTAAGTTACATTTGAAAACCGATATAACAAGGTTTCCTCAAGGGATTCTCTAACCATGACATGACAGGCTAATGATGTTGGTCCTCAATTAAGACACTCCGAAAGGGTTCTGACGGAGCAATTAAGGCCTCCAGCCGACCAAGTGACACGATTCCTGCTCGCACACAATTTTGGCGACTAACGACACCTTTACCGATTACTTGTATTGACAGTAGGGTAGCCGAGTAATCTTGATATTACGAAACATTTACAGTGTGCACAAAAATGTAGACAACGTTCCTCAAACCGACTGCTCAACTTTACTTTGTTTGACTTGACCACGCCGATCCAGCCAGTGAAAATACATATTCGATAGAAAATACATATGCTATTATAAAACGCACTATTGCTTACAATGCATAAGTTTAAATAGGTAATTCATACATTGATTACTGAGAGGAGAGCTATAATAATAACCAAAATATCGGGTGTACAACCGAGTTTATGCAATGTGGAATGTTAAATGTGCAAAACCCCAAATGTTTTTTATTAAATTTCCCTAATTCTGTAAGGAAAAAAATATTTAAGGTTTTGGTCAATTATTAGTTATACTTTCACTTCTGAACATTTCTTGCTCTGCAGACGACGCTCTGTCGAGAGAGGATTCGGATTTAACGCAATTAATATTACACGTTGTATAATAAACAGAGTTCAGGAGTGTACAACTGACTGTATAAATCATTTTTTTTATTGTATATAGGTGCTCGTAGCGCACTGGTAGCAGCGCTTTAGTGATACCGTAGTAAAGCAATCTACAGCGCGGTCGTGTTTGGATGGGTGACCATTCTGACCATATAAGGGACGTACATCACGAGCATCTCCGTGCTTTGGAAAGCACGTTAAGCCTTTGGTCCCTGTTAATATCGGCTGATATTAGTCGTTAAGCCTAGTCAGAGGCCTTACGGGCGGCTTAATAACATCTGACAGCAGGGTTAGTCGCTTGCCTTGCAAACAACCCTCCGCCAATCTTTTCTTAGACCGAAGCACCCAAATAGTGTCATGATGACCTTATATGAACATTAGTACCTTGAGAATAGTATAGGGAGTGGCAACCTCATATGAGTATTTACGTCCACTAAAATTCGCCAGGGAAATGATACGTTTGGAAAATACCCAATACACAGTAACTGTTGCTATTTTCGACGCAATCCTGAATTACTAGCTGATTTTATGTTTCATAATCATCCCGCCATTTGTGTGTAGTGTGTGCCTATTAATATGGAATTAGAGCTTCACTTTTTTAGTGCTTCTTACGTGTTTAAATAATTACTATACTATACAATTATTTTAATCGTTTAGTTTATGAAATCGTGTAATATCTTTTACTATAAATACCATGATGAGACTTTCTTTGTGAATAACTACTAATTATCAACTCAAATTGCTCATTCAAATTTATTTCTTTAATTTTTATCACCAAAATTCATACCACGGCGCGTATTCCGATGCAGTTTTGATAGGTAGGCGGCTCAGCTTTATTGTCAAGTTATCAGTTTGAACTGCGATTACACATGATATTTATAATAAAATTATAATTAAAAAACATGAATATTAAAATTCATATCGTAGTATTATTATTCTAATAATAATATTTGTTTACACTGAGTCGGAATTGAGCTGCCTGGAATTTTAAAGGCTAAAGTTGGATCGCAATACCAGTTCCCATTAGCGCTACGGAGTTACATCTTTTTCGACGAGCCTATGACAAATGCTAGGTACCTATGAGATACGTAGCTAGATAACGCTATCTGCATCGATGCTTAAAGTCGCAGTGTGTAATCTAAACGACATGCCGCACGGTGCGTTGAATCATGCAAAGTCAGAATACGCGCGCGATCGAGTAGGTGACAGGGTGACAATGCGGGGAGAGGTGCTGGTTGCAGTGACAGATTGTGATGAGGATGTCAAAAAATATTTCGACTACGATTTTGTTATAATTTTAATAGTGGAATTAGGCCCTAACATTAGGCACTCGCTTGTGTGCTACCCACAGCTATAAAATATTTGCTTTGGACAGATGCAACGCAACGGAGTGGCCGTGTGGCTTCGCTCTTTAAGGGATAGAATGTCTGATAACATTGGTCAGTTACAAGGCTTATTCGTGATGAAATGGTTTTCGTGAGAGCGCTATTAGTGGCAATCGACACGTGTGAAAACAATTGTGCGGCTGTCGAGTTGATAAAATGCCACGTTAACAGAATGTAGGGAAAAATGAGTCAACTTTGAAAGCAGTTCAAGGTGATGCGACCGCTTAAGATGAATGGAAGTTCATTTTGTTTAAAATAAATGTCGTATGTAGCAAATTAGTAAGCAAAAGATTGTAGAAAGTAAGTACAACCCTACCTTGGTTTTTAATTTTCGAGGTGGCAAAGCAACCAAAGGTATGACTTTCGATCAACACTCTGTACATGTGTGATGTCTATGAGTCTGTGCAATGAGGGATTGTTTCTATCAATGCTTGGTTTCACAATTGACAGTCATCTGCAACCTTTTGCTTACTTCAAGCACCCAAAACAGTTTAATTCTATATACCGTAAATTTACTTAATAAACTGTCGATTTCCGAAAAAGATAAACGAATGGCAATTCCATCTCATTGTTATTTATTTAAACGTTAACGCAATTATCGACCAATTAGCACAACCATAATGTCGCATTGAACCCAGTTTGGACAGCTGATTAAATCCCATTCGCTCAGAATCGAACCATTTCATAAAGACATTTACGTGAATGATAGCTGACAAATAGGTGAAGTTTTAGAATTAGACGTTTTGTATAGTAGTGTAACTTCATGTAAAATATTTTAATGGTGTATTTGTTTTATAAGTCTAAAAATCATTAAAATATCGTAATATTTTGTTTTAATAAAATGTGTGTCTTCAGGTTTAACATATACACTTCATTGTTACTCTTATTTTTTTTTAAACATAGTATTTTATTACTGTACAGGATGTTGTTCTAGTCAGTGACATCCAACTCAGGGATGATATCATCATCCCTAAGTTGAATGTCACTGGCCAAAACAACAATCAATCGATGTTTCGGTTCAGATCAAAGTTTATGGATATATTGGCTAGCTTCATAATTCTCAGAGTATTCGTCAGTGTAAAACAAACATTGCCTTTTTGTGGTCCAAACTGTGGCTACTCAATCATACCTTTGCAAATATTGTTAATGTATACATTTTTGCGAGCATTGTATGAAATTTGTGTAATGTTTCTCTCTGTTTACTGTTGCCTTCAAACGATACTAAAAACACACTGTGGTTCATGAATAAATTGATTAAAAGTTCAGGAGAAAATATAAACTTGTTAACTATTAAAAAAGAGTTTCGGCTCTCAAGTAAGTTAATAATATTACCTGCCAAATTGTGTGGGATGCATCAGTGATTATCCACTGACTAACATATTATGAGATTAACATCAGGTAGGCAATAAATGTACTTAAAGTCAGTACTTTTTTGCTTGACGAATACTGTTAACAAACTTGGCATTCCTATTTATCGAAATAATTCATCTTAAAATAAAAGAAACACAAAAAAACGCTGACTACATAGGTAAATCATCGTTTAACACTGAGATCTTTTTCAATCAAAAAGTAAATGATTTTAATTAACTGATAATATTTATTTTTAAATAAAAATATTGTTTACATGATTCGACTAGCTAAGAAATATGGACTTGTGCGCCAATTTTAAGTGGGTTTTGCAATTTGGTCCTTATGAACGCACCAAATATTTTAGCATGACTATTATTATACCCTTAAGTTTCATAATAACTACATCTTAAATAAATGATAAATATATTTTCATGTGATATACTTTTTACTTTTATTGGCTGCAAATGTTATCTACTCAGTTAATCTATACTAATATTATAAAGCTGAAGAGTTTGTTTGTTTGTTTGTTTGAACGCGCTAATCTCAGAAACTACTGGCCCGATTTAAAAAATTATTTTTATGTTGGATAGTCCATTTATCGAGGAAGGCTTTAAGCTATATAACATAAAGATACGACTCACAAAACCACAGCAGCAATGACAAATGTTGCGAAAACGGGAGAAAGATATTCCTTTTGAGAGATTCCGCTGCGTACGCTGCGGAAACCGCTAAAGTTACACAAAAATCATGTATAACAGGATTGTTCAGCATTAAGAGTTCTATAATAAAGTCTGCGACAGCATAAGTCTATCTTTGATGGTTGACTTACTACAACCTTTTTTATGTTAAATAAATTTGTAAAAAAATAATGCATCATTTTTAGAGGTGTATTATACACACAGGTATTTATGTTTATCAAAATAAATAGATTTGTTATCACGAGCATTTCATTTAAAACAAAATTGCTCTTAATATCATTTGATTCCAATATATATCTTAGGAGCTATCACAGTTTTAACATAACTCCGCACCAAAATAATGTTCGCAGCTTAAGTACAACGTGCGCTTGCGCTAATTATATTATAAAGCTGAAGAGTTTGTTGGTTTATACGCGCTTATCTCAGGCACTGCTGAACCGATTTGAAAAAATATTTCTGTGTTAGGTAGCTTATTTATTGAGAAAGGCTTTAGGATATAAAACATCACGCTGCGACGGGAGGGGAGGGAGCAAACTCAAAACGCGCGGACGAAGTCGCGGGGGACCGCTAGTAGAATCATACAAGTGCTTGTAAGAATTGTAAAGCCTAATAGTATGTCAATTTGATTGTGCCTCAATAGCTAACGTTCACTTGGGTTACGTTGCGTCGGCGTTACTGACGCGATGTTGCGGCGTCGCATCTGTGCAGCTCTGTTGCTTTACGCTGTGGCGCTTTGAATTACTGTAGACGAAATTAAGAACAAACTTCTCACAACACGAATTTATTTCAAAAATAACTAAATTACAACACAGAGTTACAAAATAGCAGCTAAGTGAAGTTAACGCTTCGGTGTCCGAACACAATATGCGCCACGACGACCGTCGGATGATTTTTCCGAACTCGCAGCAGTGGCGCCACCTTTTCGAGTTTGACGCAACTTGACTTCCGGCGATCAAATCAGCAACCATCAAATCAAATCAGCAACCAACGGATCGCAGATCACAATAAAATCGTGATTGCCCACATGACCATTCTGCGCGGTGCCTGCCCCAGGCACCCTTTGAGTCTAGATAAGTGCTGAAACATAAGTCGTATTAAGAAATGATATTGATGTTATTTAATAAATAATTTCTACTATATACACTACTATTACTAGCGTATGTAACTGAAACCACGATTAAATTTCGTGCTCCATGAATTAACGCCACTTGTCAATAACGCATACAAACAGTATCATGTTCATCATTCAAATTACAAAGACGGCGTCACAATCTCGTCAAAAGGTGGGACACATTTTTGGTTTGGCATAGGCTCTCTATACGTAGTAAGTACGACTCACTGGTCTGTATTGGGGCGGCGGGCAAGAAACAACCAATGAAGACGCCAAGCTCACAAGATACTTGGCCCAATTGTGGAGGAGAAGAATGCTATAGGAGGTCAGTATTTAATTTATAAATAAAGAAACTTTCAAAAATCAACTTTATTCAATTCTGTTTTGACCGAGACCAATAATCAAATTGGCTTGTTTTTTATCCAAAGGATAAGTATAATTAAATTTTGTTTTTATAGTATTTTTGTCATTATACAAACTTAATTATATAAATGTGACGGTGGCCGAGTGGTATATACATACGCCCGGATTGCGTAAAACACGAGGTTCGATTCCTCGTCTGTCACACAGCCAAAGTTGTTTTTTACAAGTGAAATTTATATTATTAAGTTTGTATAGTGACAAAAACACTATAAATTCTTCGTTCATCTTAACCGAATGTTAAATATTTGTAAAAATATTTCCTTCGGATATTGTGAGAGCAATCTCGCAACATTGATAACGTCACGCAGCCTACGCGTTAAAGAAAGCGCTTGCAAAATTCAACAGGCTTACTAATGTGACGGTGGCCGAGTGGTATAGGCATACGCCCGGATTGCGTAAGACACGGGGTTCGATTCCTCGTCTGTCACACAGCCAAAGTTGTTTATTACAAGTGAAATTTATATTACAAAGGATAAGTACTTTTATCAAACGCGGTAACGAACCCAGCATCTATGAGATGTTGGGTTCGGGGATCTAGCTTGCCAAACTATAATATTCTAAGTTAAACGGTGTGGATACGTGAAAAAAAAAGTTTATTTCAGACGTTGATCCATATGTTGATTTACATTAATAAAATAAATACAACCAGCACTTTTACATTTAAACACACGAAATAATTTAAATGAAACAATAGCCCAGTTTTATCCGGATACAAATCATTTCTAAAAAAAACAATGAATTTTTACTGAAAAAGAAAATGCACCAACATTTTTTCCAAAATATGCAGCCAAACCTACTGCTTGATATAATGACAATTATACGTCTAGCTAAAACGCGCAGTGTATCATTTGAAACTCCCACGAATATGGCACAGCATCTAAGCTGCTCTCTTCCGAAAGATAGCATGAAAGCCGATAAGCAATTTTATAATGCTGTCAGTATCAGTAGGTTGTGTTTATTTTTTAAACTGAATGAACCATTTTTCTATATAAATATTATATTGGACACCAATCACATACATTGATCTGATCCCAAAGTAAGTAGCTAATGCACTTGTGTTATGGATATCAGATACAACGGTGGTACCAGAACACCCGGACCCGAGACAATATAGAAAATTTTGATTATTATATCGACAAGATCGGCAATCGAACCCGGCACCTCGGAGCGGTGATGCCTGAAACCAGCGTGATTAGCCACTATAAAACGGTGGTTGTCTTCAATATTGCTTTCTTGAGTTTAAAAATGAGGGTATGAGGTATTATTTGTGGTATATTATACCAACAAAACATCAGCCATGTTGTATCAGTAGGAGCCTAGAATTGGTATGGTTTGAAAATTATGGTTTCATTCAACTAAAATGGCTAATAAGTAATGAAGTTCTATATTTCGTCCTAAGTCCCTTAAATATCCCCTTTTAAATGATACCATACACGATAGGTTTATGAAGACACTATCGCGCAACTGCATCGATGCTAAAAGTCGCAGTGT
The DNA here is from genome assembly GCA_963924145.1 of Pyrausta purpuralis. Classification (NCBI taxonomy): domain Eukaryota; kingdom Metazoa; phylum Arthropoda; class Insecta; order Lepidoptera; family Crambidae; genus Pyrausta; species Pyrausta purpuralis. The sequence continues at coordinate 22,622,724 of OZ001649.1, forward strand.
GAAAGGGCTCTAAGCTTTTAACGATTCTTAAACTAGGAAACCCTGGACGCAATCTAAAATAGACATAAAATATTATCTTCTTCATCGTCCCCTGGAACAGAATCATTAAGTCAAGGAATTTTGAATGACTTCCAAAAGCTGATCTTCCGTAAGCACCTAACAGTGGAACTGCTGACCCTTCCGCCGTGGCCGCCGGCACATGCCACCTACACACATACAGGGTAGCAATCCCGTATTAAACTATGACGTATGGTAGTTAATTTATTTGATGTTTTATATAAAATAATACGTGTATATTGCTATGGTCAATGTGTAATTAATGTTACTTAAAATTAAATAGTTTCTGAAAGGCATGGTTGTTATTATTTAACATACTCGTATAAACAAACTTAGTAAATTAATTCCTTGATACTCGTACATCGATCTACGCTCATTTGACTAAAATAGAGCACATATCTAAATAGTCTAGGCTCTGTTCACAAGTGTTGGAAAGCTAAAATAATGGCTAACTTCAAAGCCCTTAAATTTCTTCATGCGCTTGAGAAGTTTTTGAACATCCATCGCGACTACTTGTTTATGTCGAAAAGGAAACGTATTTACACGACCATTTTGCTCGTTTTAGATCTAGCTGCTTCCATTTTAATTTGCATCGATAACGTCGACTTGGTGACTAAATTCTTTAGTTCCGAGCCCGTTTATTTCAGCAGCACAAACTTCTTTCATATTTACTTCATGATCCAAAGCAATTTGTTTATTATATTCTACGCTCCGTGGTATGGAATTGAGTTCCGGAAAATTCTCGTTAACTTATCTCATACACACGAACTTGTAAAATATCATCCCATGTACAGGAAATTCCTTTCAGACCTCAAACTAAGATGTGTGTTTACTGTTATAAGTGGAATTACAGTAAGAATGGCCATAAATGTGACTCTTGTGACGTACACTCAGCTTCATCCTAATTATAAACGGCAGATAGGGGTGTGGTCTCATATTTTGTTCTTTTTGTTGAGGACTTTGTCCGAAGCCCGGTTCGCCACGGGTATATTGATGTATTACTGCCTACTAGCCATGATGAGTAGAATGTTGCAAATCGTTAGCGTCATGATTCAAGATATCAAATCTATTACCAAAGACAACATAGAAAGTTTTGCTTCCGTCTACCTTGGTATGATTGATTCAGTCAGGCAGTTGGAAAAGTGTTTTGGTCATCAAGTATGTATGTGTTTAAAGGCTGTTGTTTTGGTCAGTGACATCTAACTCAGGAATGATAATATGAGTTACGTCCATTCTAGAAATAACTATATATGATATGCAAGTTTTAAAAATGAAAACCTCTTTACAATATTCTAAAAAACGAATCGGCAAATTCGCACACACGCGGTATATACGTTATGTTACGGCGTAGCTAGGAAGCTACGAAGAGGCGACCTGACGTTGGTACTTTTGACTCGCTCGCTAGTATCGCAATAATTAAATGATTTTGTGAGTTTTTCCCATTTAAAAATATATGTTTTTTATATATATTTATGGCATGAGTAGGTATCGTTTGTATAACAACCCCTGAGGCCGGCGTCGCTGACCAAATTAAAAACCTGTAGGTAGTTGCAGTTTTCTGTTGATCTTCTAGGAGGCTTATCATTTTCTTTTTTTTAGATCCTGCTATCGCTCGCTTTGGTCGGAACACATTTTGTCTTTACGGTTTATAGAGCTCTGCAGAGAATATTGGCAACGGTGAGCATTGAATCAATTTCATTACTAACACACTTCAATATTGTTTCATATTAGTTTGTAATCAACTTGCCAAACTATAATGTTAAGCCATATTAAGTGATAGAGCCTTTTCCACGAGACACCACGAGAGAAAAGATTTTCGGTAGGAAACGAATTAAAAATCAATGGCAATGGCAAATATTTTGGGTATAGATGTTAGTCAAAAAAAATCTGTTATCTTTTTTAAATTACTTCCATGTGGAATTAAACTCATTATCATTGGAAAAATCAGTCATTAATCAATTGATATCGGACATGTATCCATTAATATCACAGGTCATTTTGATTCAAATCATTCAAAAACAGGGGCACAGTGCCGCTATTTTGTGAGTACTAACGCCTATATTTCGCGTGATTTATATTCATATTTAATTCGTTTTCGAACAAAAATCACACGTCATATTCAAGCAAGTGATTCAAACATAGGTTTCCTAGTCTTACCGAAAATATACATCCGGCATAACAATATTTAATATGGGTAACAACTGAATCTAATCACAAACTATCAAAACTGTTTTTAGGGCAACTTACTGATAACCATTGAACCAAGTACATGGTTCAATCTCGTCCTACATACTGGTGTATTCACGGTGGTAGCCATTCAGGGCCAACGTGTGCCAAATGAAGCAGTGAAAATTAAAAGAAATGTGGCAATGCTGATACACAAAACTTCGACAGGTTGGTTTGTACGATGAACGATTTCATAGTGGTTGTTTGTGTATTTTTGAATACGACTATGCTAATAAAATATGCAATTTGAATCAAATAGAAATAAAAATACTACGTGTACTAATCTATTCCTCTCCGGCTATTTCAGCCTTCGACCCTTTTTTTTAGGGTGGAAAAATTGCATTGAATTGCATACCCTCTAAATGGCCAGATGGAGGGTTATACGGAGCTCTCCTTTAGAAGGGAGAGGCCTACCCACTAAAATAACCACTGTGCCATCTCGCTGTCTGTGGAGTGCGTTGCTGTGGAGGACCTGGTGTAGCTAGAGGCCTTACCAAATCATTTGTTCGGTGAACAAACTCGTCTCGGGCCTTTGGTCCACCACCTATAGGATAGTTTAAAAAAGGTTTTGACCCCCTTCATCATATTTGCGCTTATAGCACATTACGAAAAAGGGGCAGCAACGCTTTGGCATGGGATCGGCACCAGATAGCGAACGCTTGGCCTCGGATCATGTTTGCTACAATATATGACAGTTGTTCTTGACTTTCCGTAGGCGCATTGCAATGCATGCGCCGCTGGTCGAGAGGTGGTCCTGAGTTAATCTCGACCCGAGGTGGTCATCATCATCATCATCATTATCAGCTAAAGAACGTCCACTGCTGAACATAGGCCTCCCCCATGGCTTTCCACAGCGACCGATCACAAGCGGTCTGAAACCAGTTTGATCCTGCGATCTTTACAAGGTCGTCAGTCTGTTTAAGACCCACTTGTTAGGACACTCGGTCAAGGTCTTCGAGCATAGTGCCAAGATAGTCCAGCGTCTTCGCCACAACGACTATATCTTCGCTATACTATGTATTCGCTACTAACATTGATGCCGATTCCTTCCCATTCCAGAAGTTTGAAGGCGTCTTCCTATACTTCTGTGAACAGTTTCTGAGATATAACATCTCCCTGTCTCACACCTCTCCGCAGTGGATTCGCCCTCGTGTTTTTCTCCTATACTCGAACCGACATAGTGGCGTTATCGTAAAGGCACTTTAATAGCTCTATATACCTATAGTCTATGTGGCACCGCTGCAGAGACTGAAGCACCGCCCAAGTTTCGACCTCAAAGAATCAAAGGCCTTCTCATAGTCCAAAGACGCTAAGCATAGAGGCATATTATACTCCTCTGACTTCTGTATAATTTGCCTAAGCGTATGGATGTGGTCTATGGTACTATAGACTTTTCGGAAACCGGCTTGTTCAGGAGGCTGGAAGTCTTCAAAATGATGACCCTTGAAGGTCCGAGGTGGTAACGTTATGAAAAGAATGGAGTTTAATACAATGAACACTGAATGTCTCGAGTTGATACGGTGTTGTTCCCGTTACGGCGGCATAAATCAATAGTTAATTGATAAATGCCGCGGGCAAAGCCGACGAGCAGTGTGGTTACACCATCAGAGCTTAACCTTCTTTCAAACCACTTACTTCGTTTTCTTTTTTCAGATAATGATGCATCAAACTATCGAAGCTTAAAGGACTTCCACCGCCTGGTCTCCGTCCAGCCTCTAAACATACGGTTACTGCCAACTCTTCCTGCCGGAATGTACCTGCTACCGGCGTGCTGTCTCTGACCGTCCACTACATCATTGTTTCTTTGCAACTAAATCATGATATTTAATCATTAATTTGTGTTAAAAGTTTTTATTATTAAAATTAATTATTGTTTATTACATTGTTTTTGTTACCAAAACTGTAATTGTAATGACACTTTTTAACCCGACTGCCATAATCAATGAAAGTGCTTACGTGAAGTGTTAATTCACATAAATTAATTAATCAATAGCCTTTTTATTAATAGTAGTCGATAATATTAGCTGTTTATGATTCATAACCATCGGTATTATATTAAAAAGAAAAACAAAAAAAACAATGGAAAATTTCAAAGTGATAAAAATGTTATGTGCAATTGAAAAGATGTGTTACAAGATGATTCCCGATCCTAGTCTGCCCCACATATTTACTTAGTTCTGTAATAGTAGACTTATGCACTAAACCATATACTCACTGTGTGTGACTTATGTAACCCCACTGTATTCACTAAATTACACATTATCTTCCTCATATTATGTTCAATACATCATAATTCATACAACTATCTAGGTGTCAAACCTACTTAATATTTGTTATGGAAATGCCGGAAGTATCCACCATGTTGAATGTAACTTGGCTATGATATAAGAATATTTTGGATTAATCTTTAGATTATCTTATTATTGTAATAATATTTTATTAATTGTAAATTAATTATTTAAAGATTATTGGGACACTTATTAGATTTTTATGTTTGCCGTATAACAAATGTTCATTTTGCCGCCAAAAGGAAGTTGACTCTGATTGGTTGGTGGAGGTTAGATTTATTTTAAATATTGTAACTATTAAAATAATAATCTAAAAGGCTTACTAAATTCATAACGATGAATAACTAAATAATTAATGAATTTATATATTTAATTAGCAGATTGTTTATCCCTACAAATAAATATTATAGTAAATGTTCATATATGGAAACGGATGTCGTCTCACTGTTGTCCTACCGTTGTTAAGGGTTTTGATTTGTATAAAAGCGAGCTGTATGCCAGAATATAGGCTCTGTTTGTACTTACTTTCACTTTGTGCCCTATCTTTGTGATATTTTGTTGGAATAAAACTATTGGAGAAGAACCTGGAGATTTATACTACGTGTTTATTATTCAAGAACCCCACACGCGGTCACACCTCAGAAGTGGGATGTGCGAAAATCACGGGCCTTACGCTGCCGGCTCTGACCAAGGAAGATTCAAGGACCAAGAAGACTGCTAAGATTTGGAAGACATGAGAGAAAGGCATCGTCGAGTGACACGTGCTTAAGCGGAAGACATCCCCAAATTGTATCGAGAAGAAAGTACGTGTAACATCACAAATTGACTGCTCAAAATCAACCAGCTGCGTGAACTCTGTGGATACTAATCTTTTGATCATTGTTTGAAATTCTACAAGTAGTAGCCACGACGGCATTGCGAAAATCAACTTGGAGAAGAGGCAACATCACAAATTGACTGCTCAAAATCAACCAGCTGCGTGAACTCTGCGGATACTTTCCTATTTATCATTGCTCGAAAACTACAAGTACAAGCCACGACGGCATTGTGAAAATCAACTTGGGGAAGAGGAAACTCTGAAGAAAGAACCAGTGCAACATGACCAACGGCAACGATACTGCAGCAACCAGGAGTGACGCGGTGCTACATCTGTCGACGGGTCAGCCAGAGATGCGAGTCTGCAGTACTCAACGACGCGACACCAACCAGCGCAGCGCTCCAGCGGCCACGTATGCATCGATTGATGGTTCGCAGCATCCAGTTCAACGCATCAGCCGCTCCAGCCACCTCAAGGTGAGTCGCATTATGTTTACTCCTAAGTGACGATTGTCATCATCATCATCATCATCATAATCAGCCAAAGGAAGTCCACTGCTGAACATAGGCCTCCCCCACGGCTTTCCACAGCGACCGATCACTAGCGGTCTGCATCCAGTTTGATCCTGCGATCTTTTTAAGGTCGTCTGTCCATCTTGTTGGTGGACGTCCTACGCTGCGTCTTTGGTCGAAGGGTCTCCAATCTAGAACTTTCCTGCCCCAACGGCCATCAGTTCTTCGCGCTATATGCCCTGCCCACTGCCACTTAAGCTTACTGATTCTCAAGGCTATGTCCGTTACCTTGGTTCTTCTACGTATCTCTTCGTTTCTGATTCGATCTCGTAGAGAAACACCAAGCATAGCCCGCTCCATCGCTCGTTGTGTAATTTTGAGCTTCATTATAAGGCCCATAGTAAGAGACCACGTTTCGGATCCGTATGTCATCACTGGTAACACACACTGATTGAAGACTTTCGTCTTCAGACACTGAGGTAATTGAGACGAGAAGACGCTCTTGCGCAGTTTCCCGAACGCTGCCCAGCCGAGTTGGATTCGTCGATTGACCTCTTTCTCGAAGTTGGACCTACCCAATTGGATCACTTGTCCCAGGTAGACGTACTCGTCGACAACTTCGAGAGTCGAGTTCCCAATGGATACTGGAGTGGGTACAACAAGGGAACTCGACATAATTTTCGTCTTCTCCATGTTCATTTTAAGACCCACTTGTTGGGATACTCGGTCGAGGTCTTCGAGCATAGTGCCTAGATCATCCAGCGTCTTTGCCACAACGACTATGTCATCGGCAAACCGAAGGTGTGTTATGTATTCGCCATTGACGGAAATGCCGAATCCTTCCCATTCCAGGAGCTTGAAGGCGTCTTCCAATGCCGCTGTAAACAGTTTCGGAGATATAACATCGCCCTGTCTTACACCTCTTCGCAATGGAATCGCCCTCGTATTATGTTCCTGTACTCGGACCGACATGGTGGCGTTGTTATATAGACACTTTAACACCTCTATATACCTATAGTCTATGTGACACCGCTGAAGAGACCGAAGCACCGCCCAAGTTTCGATCGAATCAAAGGCCTTCTCATAGTCCACAAAAGCTAAACATAGAGGCATATTATACTCCTCGGACTTCTGTATAATTTGCCTTAGCGTATGAATGTGGTCTATGGTACTATAGCCTTTTCGGAAACCGGCTTGTTCGGGAGGCTGGAAGTCATCAAACCTACGTGCGAGACGATTCGTGATAACCCTTGAAAACAGCTTGTAGACATGGCTCAGGAGTGAGATGGGTCTATAGTTCTTCAATAAGGTTTTGTCTCCTTTTTTGAAAAACAACACCACCACACTCCTGTTCCATGCCTCAGGCGTGATGCCCTCTAGCAGAACGGAATTAAAGAGTCTCTGAAGGACTTTAAGTACCGGTGTTCCACCCGCTTTCAGGAGCTCTGCTGTGATTCCGTCCTCGCCAGGTGCCTTGTTGTTTTTTAGCTGTTTCAGGGCCATCCTAATCTCGTAGAGGCTGATGTCCGGGATGTCTTCAGTGTAGTGTCGGGTCAGGATAGCTCGTGGGTCTCCGGTCGAGCTATCAACGGGTTTGGCTACTGAGGTGTACAACTGCCCATAGAACCTTTCGATCTCCCTCAAAACCTCTGCTTTCGTCGACGCTACACTGCCGTCCTCCGTCTTAAGCTTTGGCAACAGGCTTTGCCCAATAGACATGTCCCTTGCAAACACTTTGGAGCCTTGGTTCCGCTCTATTGTTTCTTTAACACTATTCGTGTTAAAGGAACGAATGTCATGTCGCAGAGATTTCATTATTCGTCTATTAAGCTGCCTGTAGGTTTGAGCATTAACGGAGGTCTGCAGTGCCATAGATCGACGTTCTGCCATAAGGTCGAGAGTGTGGACCGAGAGTTTTTGAGGTCTATTTTTACGGCCAGGTCTAAAAAACTTAGATCCGACCGTTTGGACAGTTTTCACAAACCCGTTGTTTATTTCGTCCACTGATACGCAATTCTCTAGGCAATCAAAGCGGTTTGACAACTCGAGTTGAAAGCTCTCGGGATTTTGGATATGGGCACGAGTAGGTCGGAGCGTGGACTTCATCAAGCGGGACCTTTCCAATTTGACATTTATATTCAATATGCCTCGGACCATACGGTGATCACTACCGGTTTTTACCCTGTTGATCACGGAGACATCATTGAATAACCGTCTCTTGGTGGTCATGATGAAGTCTATCTCATTTCTCGTCTTGCCATCCGGACTCAGCCAGGTCCATTTCCTTTGAGGCGGCTTCTGGAAGAAAGAGTTCATCGCAAAGAGTCCCTCCTTCTCCAGAAAGTCGGCCAGCCTATTTCCCCTGGCGTTCCTTAGACCATATCCAAAAGGTCCCACTTTCAACTCATCCTCGCCTCGCTTGCCGAGTTTTGCGTTGAAGTCCCCCATAACAACAGTGAAATAGGTTTTGGAAGTGTGTATGGCTCTACTTACGTCCTCATACATTTCCTCCACCTCTTCATCCGGGTGGTTCGAGGTCGGTGCATATACCTGTATGACCTTCAGTGACGATTGTATTTAGACAAAACAGAACAAACTATTAAATACTACAAATTTGCCATCGACCAGTGCAATGCGAAGCTTTCGAGATGCTTACACGCAGTCGCTAGGTGGATCACACATAGATTTACACATAGATAACATTTGCTCGAGTGATTGTTTCATAATAACGCATACATTACGATTACGCTGATAAAGATCTCATTGTTCGGTAACCTATAACCAAATTATTTTGGTGAAAGCTTAGTGACGGGAGGTAGACAGAGATAATCTAATCAATCTAGACGAAAGTTAATTGAGTAACTTAGTAAGGTTACTATTTTGAACGGTGATTAAACTTTTGTTGGTGCGTGAAAAAGGGGGTAGTTAGTGATGAATTGTTAAACCTAATAACTTCGTTCTGGGTGAAACAATAACTATGTGTACGTATATTTTACGAGTACCGTTTACAACAGATTTGATTTAACTGTAAGTAAAACCACGCATACAATATATTTTTTATTGCAGTATGAAAAATTTACAACATAATGCAATAAATATAGTTGTTTAATGAGGAATCAACGGTTCGGGTTTCTTTTTTCCTCCGTTGAGAATATTTTCTTTCTTCAACCTTAAACAAAAGAACATTGATATTAGTGTTTAAACATTTATATCGGAGCAGTAGTAATAGAAGTTTAATTTATTGGAGTATATTAGTATTAGCTACAGTATTTCAAATATTCCAAAATAAATCGTTGGCTATGTTACCTACGTAAACTCTGTGTGATCTAAATAAACTGATTTCTGTGTCACATACGGATAATGATTGTCTGTGTAAGCAGCAGTGTCTATGTGACCTATGCAGCTACGTAAAGTAATGTATGTATGAATGACGTAAGGCAATGCTGGTGTGAAATGTGACCTACATAAATTATGTCTGTGTGAGTAGCAGTATCTGTGTGGCCTACGTGAAGTACTGTGTGAATTACGTAGAGCAATGCTGTGTGAGATACGTAAATTGTCTGTGTGAGAAGCAGTATCTGTGTGGCCTACGTGAAGTAATATCTGTGTGAACTACGTAGATCAATGCTATGAGAGCAACATTAAGTATTGCCTGTGTGACCTACGTAAAGCATTGCTGTGTGAGCTACATAAAGCAAACATGTGTGATGTATATAAATTATGGTCTGTCGGATCTAGGTCAAGTAGTGTGTGTGACTTACGTAAAGTAATGTCTGTGTAACTGGTGTCGCCTAATACCCCTTCAGAATTCATTACACATGCTGAAATTTTCTTACTAGAATTTTTTCTTTGTAATGCAAAGTAACAGAATTACCGTGTCCACCAAAGCAAATTATTACCGTGTCCATCAAACAAATTTCTTGCAAGTTTCCAGTATACTTGTTGATTCTGCTCTTTCTCATTTTCAGCACACCAACAACGCAGACTTCCAAAACACCACCAGAGCACCGTGTGACACGGTGGTTGCAGGATGGCCGAGTGTTACAAGATGATTCCCGATCCTAGTCTGCCCCACATCAATGTTTCTTAGTTCTGTAATAGTAGACTTATGCACTAAACCATATACTCACTGTGTGTGACTTATGTAACCCCACTGTATTCACTAAATTACACATTCTCTTCCTCATATTATGTTCAATACATCATAATTCATACACCTATCTAGGTGTCAAACCTACTTAATATTTGTTATGGAAATGCCGGAAGTATCCACCATGTTGAATGTAACTTGGCTATGATATAAGAATATTTTGGATTAATCTTTAGATTATCTTATTATTGTAATAATATTTTATTAATTGTAAATTAATTATTTAAAGATTATTGGGACACTTATTAGATTTTTATGTTTGCCGTATAACAAATGTTCATTTTGCCGCCAAAAGGAAGTTGACTCTGATTGGTTGGTGGAGGTTAGATTTATTAACCGACTTCAAAAAAGGAGGAGGTTATCAATTCGACTGTATGTTTTTTTTTTTGTATGTTTGTTACCTCATATCTCAGTCGTTTGTCAACCGAATCAAACAATTTTTTTTGCTTATTTAGAGAATGTACCTTCTAGTTGGTCCCATTTTTTCCATTTTGGGATCTGATGATGGGATCTTGGTGTAATCGTGGGAAACCCTCAAATTTTAAAGGCACGTATAGTGTTTCTTTACTAGAATCTTAATGTTGACGTGTTGTTACGTCTGATAGTCACCATCTTGTGGGGCTGAGCTGATGGTGGAACTCCTTAACGCTTAGGAGTTCAGTAATTATAATGACGGAACTTATTATAGGTAATTTGTAGCTTCGCAAAAAAATAGAATCATAAGGTGCAACTTCCCCCCCCCCCCCTCTTATGTTATCACTAAAAATGAAGAAATAAAATAAACTTTAAAAAAAAGTAAAAACCGACTTCAAAACCAAAATGCACTAAAAAGTCTTAAATAAACTCTTCACCATTGAAAGGAAAGGAATCCGTTTTAGGAAAACAATTTCTTCTTGGAGTCGGTGCCATCACTTTGACCATCAAGCATCAACTATCACAGCACCGACTCCAAAAAAAAATTGTTTTCCTAAAACGGATTCCTTTCCTTTCAATGGTGAAGAGTTTATTTAAGACTTTTTAGTGCATTTTGGTTTTGAAGTCGGTTTTTTCTTTTTTTTTTTTAAATATTGTAACTATTAAAATAATAATCTAAAAGGCTTACTAAATTCATTACGATGAATAACTAAATAATTAATGAATTTATATATTTAATTAGCAGATTGTTTATCCCTACAAATAAATATTGTAGTAAATGTTCATATATGGAAACGGATGTCGTCCCCACTGTTGTCCTACCGTTGTTAAGGGTTTTGATTTGTATAAAAGCGAGCTGTATGCCAGAATATAGGCTCTGTTTGTACTTACTTTCACTTTGTGCCCTATCTTTGTGATATTTTGTTGGAATAAAACTATTGGAGAAGAACCTGGAGATTTATACTTCGTGTTTATTATTCAAGAATCCCACACGCGGTCACAGATGTTAAATATTCACAGAGACTATCGATATCTGAATAAGAGAAAAACAATTTTAATCACTTTTGCTATTTTAGTCGACATGGGAATTACGATTCTAATTTTTTTATTCAACGTCGAGTTTTAGAAACGCGCATATGCGCCATATCCCGTGTTGGTTTATCGGTCGTTAATTTATCACTTACTATACGCGGTTCTAAACATTTTCATGACGTCATTTTTTGGTCCGAAACACGGTGCACCGTTCCGGAAACTGCTAGCAAGTTTGTCAAGTTCCCATGAAGTTTTGAAATGTCACACAACATACAGCAACTCGCTGGTTCAGATCAGAGTTATGTGTACCATCGCAAAGGCTGTCTACATGCTTATGCGTGTAATAGTTGATATAGTGTTGGTTTTTCTCTGTCAATTCGACACGAAGTACCGAGATATCGGCATGTTTACCTTTCCAATGTTTTACATCTTTAAAACATGGATTGAAGCTCGCTACATGATTGGACTAATAATGTTTTGCAGTGTCCTAAATTTAATCAGAGTAATGTTGGTTGCTATAAACACAACAGTAACGAAGAACAATGCATTGGATGTTAATACTCGTATAGATAGTGTCACTACTATCTTTCGACATTTGCTAGAGTCTCGTCGACAATTAAAGACATGCTTTTGTCTACAAGTATGAACTTCAACTAGGTATCTTTGTTTTTTTTATAATGATTTATTATGATTTGTCTTTATTATATATTTTGCCGTTTCAGATGCTACTGTCACTGTTTACAAGTGTGGTACATTTCGTTTTTTTAGCTCAAAGAACGATGAGTTTAGTGTGACCGCGTGTGGGGGTGCTTGAATAATAAACACGTAGAACAAATCTCCAGGTTCTTCTCCAATAGTTTTATTCCAACAAAATATCACACAGATAGGGCACAAAGTGAAAGTAAGTACAAACAGAGCCTATATTCTGGCATACAGCTCGCTTTTATACAAATCAAACCCTGAACAACTATAGAAAACAGTGGGGACGACATCCGTTTCCATATATGAATATTTTCTACAATATTTATTTGTAGGGATAAACAATCTGCTAATCAAATATATAAATTAATTAATTATTTAATTATTCATCGTACTGAATTTTGTAAGCCCTTTAGATTATTATTTTAATAGTTACAATATTTGAAATAAATCTAACCTGCACCAACCAATCAGAGTCAAATTCCTTTTGGCGGCAAAATGATCAATTTGTTATACGGCAAACATAAAAATCTAATAAGTGTCCCAATAATCTTTAAATAATCAATTTACAATGAATAAAATATTTCTATAATAATAAAATAATCTAAAGATTAATCCAAAATATTCTTATATCATAGACGAGTTACATTCAACATGGTGGACACTTCCGGCATTTCCATAACAAACGATAAATAGGTTTGACATCTAGATAGGTGTATAAATTATGATGTATTGAACATAATATATGACAAAGAGAATGTGTAATTTAGTGAATACAGTGGGGTTACATAAGTCACACACAGTGAGTATGTGGTTTAGTGCATAAGTCTACTATTACAGAACTAAGTAAATATGTGGGGCAGACTAGGATCGGGAATCATCGTGTAACACTCGGCCATCCTGCAACCACCGTGTCCCACGTTGCTCTGGTGGTGTTTTGGAAGTCTGAGTTGTTGGTGTGCTGAAAATGAGAAAGAGCAGAATCAACAAGTATACTGGAAACTTGCAAGAAATTTGTTTTGATGGACACGGTAATAATTTGTTCATGTAAGTCACTAAGTTAGAAAATTTCAGCATATTGTGTAATAAATTCTAGAGGGGTATTAGCCGATACAAGTTACACAGACAAAGCGTAAGTAACACAGACAAATACTTCATGTAGATTAACAACAATAATTTGAAACAATTAACAGACAATAATTTATATTGCTTACACAGCATTGCTGTACATAATTCACACATTACTTCACGTTGGCCACACAGACACTGCTTCTCACACAGACAATTTACGTAGCTCACATAGCATTGCTCTACGTAGTTCACACAGTACTTTAAGTAGGCCACACAGATACTGCTACTCACACAGATAATTTACGTAGCTCAGCTCACACAGCATTGCTTTATTTATTTATTTATACTTTATTGCACAATAATAAAATTTTGTACAAAAGGTGGACTTATGGCGTTCTCTACCAGTCATGTCATTGCTCTACGTAGTTTACACAGTACTTCACGTAGGCTACAATCAATCAATCAATCAATCAATAAAATCAATCAAAATCTTTATTTGCATCAAAACATGATACTGCTACTCACACAGACAATTTACGTAGCTCACACAGCATTTCTCTACGTAGTTCACACAGTACTTCACGTAGGCCACACAGATACTGCTTCTCACACAGACATAATTTATGTAGGTCACATTTCACATCAGCATTGCCTTACGTCATTTACACATACATTACTTTACGTAGCTGCATAGGTCACATAGGCACTGCTGTTCACACAGACAATCATTATCCGTATGTGACACAGAAATCAGTTTATTTAGATCACACAAAGTTTACGTAGATAACATAGCCAACGTTTTATTCCGGAATATATGAAATACTGTAGCTAATACTAATATACTCCTGCAAATTAAAGTTCTATTTCTACTGCTCCAATATTAATGTTTATACCCTAATATCAATGTTCTTTTGTTTAAGGTTGAAGAAAGAAAAACTTCTCAACGATGGAAAAAATAAACCCGAACCGTCGATTCCTCATTAAACAGCTATTTATTTATTGCATAATATTGTATATTTTTCATACTGCAATAAAAATATATTGTATGCGCGTGGTTTTACTTGCAGTTAAATCAAATCTGTTGTAAACGTTACTCATAATATATAGTACACAAAGTTATCGTTTCACCCAGAACGAAGGTATTAGGTTTAATAATTCATCACTAACTACCCCCTTTTACACGCACTAACAAAAGTTTAATCACCGTTCAAAATAATAACCTTACTAACTTACTCAATTAACTTTCGTCTAGATTGATTGGATTATCTCTGTCTACCTCCCCGTCGCTAAGCTTTCACCAGAATAATTTGGTTATAGGTTACCTAATAATAAGATCTTTATCAGCGTAATCGTAATGAATGCGTTATTTTCGAGCAAACGTTGTCTATGTTTAAAACTATGTGTGATCCACCTAGCGATTGCGTGTGAGCATCTCGAAAGCTCCGCATTGCACTGGTCGATGGCAAATTTTAGTATTTAATGGTTTGACCTATTTAGTCTAAATACGTCACTTAGAAGTAAACATAATACGACTCACCTTGAGGTGGCTGGAGCGGCTGATGCGTTGAACTGGATGCTGCGAACCATTAAGCGATGCATACGTGGCCGCTGGAGCGCTGCGCTGGTTAGTGTCGCGTCGTTGAGTACTGCAGACTCGCATCTCTGGCTGACCCGTCGATAGATGTAGCACCGCCTCACTCCTGGTTGCTGCAGTATCGTTGCCGTTAGTCATGTTGCACTGGTTCTTTCTTCAGAGTTTCCTCTTCTCCAAGTTGATTTTTACAATGCCGTCGTGGCTTCTACTTGTAGTTTTCGAGCAATGATAAATAGGAAAGTATCCGCAGAGTTCACGCAGCTGGTTGATTTTGAGCAGTCAATTTGTGATGTTGCCTCTTCTCCAAGTTGATTTTCGCAATGCCGTCGTGGCTTCTACTTGTAGATTTTCAAACAATGATCAAAAGATTAGTATCCACAGAGTTCACGCAGCTGGTTGATTTTGAGCAGTCAATTTGTGATGTTACACGTACTTTCTTCTCGATACAATTTGGGGATGTCTTCCGCGTAAGCACGTGTCACTCGACGATGCCTTTCTCTCATGTCTTCTAAATATCAGCAGTCTTCTTGGTTCTTGAATCTTCCTTGGTCAGAGCCGGCAGCGTAAGGCCCGTGATTTTCGCACTTCCCACTTCTGAGGTGTGACCGCGTGTGGGGGTGCTTGAATAATAAACACGTAGTACAAATCTCCAGGTTCTTCTCCAATAGTTTTATTCCAACAAAATATCACAAAGATAGGGCACAAAGTGAAAGTAAGTACAAACAGAGGCTATATTCTGGCATGCAGCTCGCTTTTTTTACAAATCAAACCCTGAACAACTATAGAAAACAGTGGGGACGACATCCGTTTCCATATATGAATATTTTCTACAATATTTATTTGTAGGGATAAACAATCTGCTAATTAAATATATAAATTCATTAATTATTTAATTATTCATCATACTGAATTTTGTAAGCCCTTTAGATTATTATTTTAATAGTTACAATATTTGAAATAAATCTAATCTCCACCAACCAATCAGAGTCAAATTCCTTTTGGCGGCAAAATGATCAATTTGTGATACGGCAAACATAAAAATCTAATAAGTGTCCCAATAATCTTTAAATAATCAATTTACAATTAATAAAATATTTCTATAATAATAAAATAATCTAAAGATTAATCCAAAATATTCTTATATCATAGACGAGTTACATTCAACATGGTGGACACTTCCGGTATTTCCATAACAAACGATAAATAGGTTTGACATCTAGATAGGTGTATAAATTATGATGTATTGAACATAATATATGACGAAGAGAATGTGTAATTTAGTGAATACAGTGGGGTTACATAAGTGACACACAGTGAGTATGTGGTTTAGTGCATAAGTCTACTATTACAGAACTAAGTAAATATGTGGGGCAGACTAGGATCGGGAATCATCGTGTAACATTAGTTTTATTTACAAAAAAAGTAAGTTATGCTTTTAAAGCCATGTTTAAATACATATCAGAGAAGATTAGACATCGACTACATACTAACTTAATAAACAAGACTTTTTTTTTTTATTAATACTGTAATTTATATATTTCCAGGGTGATCATTATGCTATCTCTCGCATTAACACCACATTTTATCTCATTTAATACAGCTGTGTATTTATTGGAGTCGTTTTGAGTGGGCAAGGAGTACATAATGAAGTAGACAAGCTAAAAAGGAACTTGGCAAGAATTCAATACCAGTAGGTAACGTATTTTTGTGCTTGTGAGTGTTATATATCTAAGTTGTTCATTTGACTATCATTGAGATTGCATGATTTGTAGATTATGTAAGTGCATGAAGACATTTTTTTTGTACAAATGTGTTGTTGTTGCTATGTTTATACCTCACTCAGAGAAGTGCTCCTAGCGCAGAAGTGCTGCTATATCTGCGCTTGATACCGTCGCGTCGCAACTAACGGTGCGGTTGTGTTTGAATGGATGATCATTCGATGTATATCACGAGCATCTCTGTGCATCGGAAGGCGCGTTAAGCAGTTGATATTAATTGATATTGGTCGTTAAGCTTGGTCAGGTGGCTTAATAAAATCTGACAGCACAGTTGCAATGAGCGCTTGCCTTGCAAACACCTCTCCACGCTCGGTGTGTGAACGTGTGTCCACGCCTTTGCCCAGCAGGATGTTAACAGACTATTACTAGAGTGACTAGACACACTTTGACGCTCATCCACTCATATAGTGTTATTGAGACCATACACACACACTCATTTCCACGCTTCATCTTATCATCATTATTATAAGCCAATGGACATCCACTGCTGAACATAAGCATCCCCACGGTTTTCCACAGCGACCGATCATAAGCAGTCTGCACCCAGTTTGATCCTGCAATCTTTACAAGGTCCTCTGTCCATCTTGTCAGTAAACGTCCGACGCTGCGTCTTTGGTCGAAGGGTCCCCTATCTAGAACTTTTCTGCCCCAACGGCCATCAGTTCTTCGCATCATGTGCCCTGTCCATTGACAATTGAGGCCACTGATGGGCTATGTCCGTTATCTACCAAGCTTAAGTATGCAGATATTTTAAGACAACCTTCATTTTGTAGATGCTAAATCATCAACGTATCAGAGTGTGCGGGACTTCCACCGGCTGGTGACGGTGCGCCCGCTGTCGGTCTCTTTGCTGCCGCCGCTGCCGGTCGGCATGTACCTGCTGCCCGCCGTGCTCTCCTTCACTATGAACTACGTCATTGTCTCTTTTCAGATGACTCGTGATGTTTAGATAAGTCTGCACGACATGACAGGTTAACTTAGGCCGAAGCCACAGGCGCTCCTGTGGCTTTGGTGGACTGACGCAACGCAATAGAGAGCGTCTCTATTGCGTTGCGTCGGTCCACCAAAATGATTTTAACGCAGTGGGTTCTGCTACTACGCAGAGAAGTCCCGTCCGTCATCGCAACGCAGCAGCCCTCCACAAATGGAGTCCTTATTTATCACGTAAAAGTTGAAGCAGATCTACCCACCTGCATAGGTAACAGCACCATATTGTCATCAATCAGGCGTCAACTATATAGAAGCACGTTACGTGAAGAGATCAGCAATGCTGCGGCGTGGGATCGGCTGCAGATACCTAACGCCTCGCCTAAGCAGGCTTAACATGCACGCCGTGATAAAAAAATATCACGGCATTCTATCCCGTTTGTTTGTGAAAGATCGACTTAACCACAGTTGCTAACATGTCTGCCATGAAAGTGATGTCGTACTGTCAAATTTCGAAATATGACAAAATTATCATTGAACGCTAACATGCGACACATATTTTTACCGAATTTTGACATTTTGCCGTGAAACATTATCGTCCACCATTAGCGTCGACGATAAATGAAAAACAACTTATTTAGAGTAAAAATATATGACTGTGTCGTGCCATATCTTTTTTTAGGCTCTCAAAAAATAATGAAGGTTAAAAGTATTGAAAAGAAAGTCCCCATGGATTTTTTTCATCACTAAGATATTTATTAGTTTGAATTTATTATCTATGGCCAATATCGAGTCAATCTGTCATTGTGTCAAGTTTATCATTCTCAGCCAAATTTGACATCAAATTGAGTGAATGGTTAGAGATTGTCTTATATCGTTATCGTTTTGGATAAATTTGTCCAATGTGGTTGGCATGTAAAGGAATATGATAAAATAGCATAGATCGACTAATTTTGTCATGACGATCAAAATAAATATTTGTTTCATGCATGTAAGGCCTACAGATCGCGTTTTCTACAACTTATGACAGTTTTTCTTGTTAATGACAGCCCGTTTGACAGGGTGGACACATAGTTGACTAAAGAACACCGACTAGCCGTCAGCACGTGACAACGCATGCGTCGCTAGTCCTCAGTAGACCCGATCTGATATTGATCGCGTTGTAGTATGGTGTTTGTAATTAAATGTCAATGCAAATGCAAATGCAGGAAGGGTGAGTATCAAATATAGGGGCACGGAAATAAAATGCAAGTTAACCGATTGCCGTCTAATTGAGTACTAAGGTAAAAATGTAAAGTGACAAATGCATGTAAGACAAAATTTAGGTCGCAGCAACGTATACACCACTGCGCCTAGCAACAAACATTAATAGATTATTTTAATTAAAATGTACTTTGTTCATATTGCCACTACGAAGAAAACAAAATTACAATAACTTAAAATGCAATTGAAATATAAAAATAATGATTATTATAGTAATTATGATGGGTAATAAAATAAAATTATAAAAATGTATTGTCTATAACTAGCACACTTCACTGTGTTTTTGAGTGTCAAACTTCACTGTGTCACATTTTCTTTGCACTGCACTACGCTTTGTGTCCTTGTTCACTTGGCTATATACCGGGTCCTCGACGTCATCTAATTTTTCTTCCTTTCGATGGGTCGGGCGTCTTATGTCTTCTAAGTCCAAGTCTTGTGCCTGTCTTAACGCGTCATTCCTTGCTTTCAATCTTCGCCAACAGCAGATAGAGGTTGCAAACAGTGCAATGCTTATAATTAATATAACATAGATCATAATATAATGATGCCAGTCATGAGAATTTATATTTTTAAGAACAGTGTTTTCTTTGATGATGCTGAATTCCTTCTGAATTTTCTGAAACTTTTCTTCGTGTGTTTCTATTTGCAGTGATGAGTTTCGAAGAGTGGTATTAACAATATCATTTATCGGTGAAATGATTGGTAGGATAGGTTTAATTATATCTTCTAATGAAATTTGACTCGTGAACTCTATGTTTGCATGTAACATGAACGTATCGCCACGCAGGACACACCCTCGTCGTAGAGTTAGTTATCAGTCCCGTGTTACTCAATGCCTTTAACGTCATGCCAGCTGGACACATAATGTGGACTAAGCATACGTCACAGCAGTAGTAAAGCCGTGTGTTTTGTTTATGCAATTTGATCCATTTGTCGGTGCAAGTCTTTATTTCAGAATGGCAGTATGCAGAATGTTGTTGTATCAAAGTTATGTCACAAATGGATTGAGTGTGACTATTTGTCTTATTATACAGGATGGTTAAATTTGCACATTAATTTTTGATCTTGTACGTTGAGGCATTCCTGTATGTCAGATTGTTGCAAAGGTATAAATGTATATTGATCAGGGTTGAATGCAATTAGGTCAGAATTTGGAATGATGTTCATAATTCGGTTTGAGTCAATACGTGTAGGAATGCTTATTAACTTGTCTAATTCGAATGACTCATCACTTAATAACGGTACTTTTATTTCCATCATAAGATAGTTGTGCATAATTCGTGCATGGATTCGGAGCAACCTGTACATGTCTTTTATATTATCTTGTATATCAGGTAATGCATAGCTATGTGGAACGTATCGAGCTATTTTATTTAATTCATTTTGTAACTGTTTAGGTGATAATAAATGCATGTCTATATGTCCTCTGTACATATTAGTCAGTGTGTTTATTAGAGTTTGTTGAATGTACTTGATGTTTTGAACCATTGCTTCGGCGGCCATGGCTGAAGTTATTACATAGAATGCATTTTCTGACTCTAGTTTATTTATCAATGTCTCGTTTTGTAATTCTTCAAGATGGTTGTTTATTAAATTAAAGTGCTTAACCATTGTTTCCTCGTTTCTTTGTATTATATTTTGCTCTGCCTCTATGACACTAGTTTGATTTTTCAATAAGTTTAATAGGTGGTTGTCATTTTCTTGTATGATTTTAATGTCATTTTCGTATTTTTGAGCATACCTTTCATCTAATACTCCGAATAATGTGTTTGCAACATATCCGATCCCGTCAAATAATCCTCTTTTATATCTCTTTTGCATTATTTTTTTCTGATTTTAAAACATAATTCAGAAACTCGATTTCTATCATACTTTGTTCTAGTTGATTTGTCAAAACATGAAATTGCGTAGCCCAGTTTTCTTTTCTGTATTCTTTAATGTGAGATATGTTTTGCTTCAGAGCGTCAACATTTTGCCAGTAACTTGTCATCTATACTAACATTATAAAGCTGAAGAGTTTGTTTGTTTGTTTGTTTGTTTGTTTGTTTGTTTGTTTGAACGCGCTAATCTCAAAAACTACTGGCCCGATTTGAACAATTATTTTTACGTTGGATAGTCCATTTATCGAGGAAGGTTTTAGGCTATATAACATAAAGATACGACTCATAAGACTACAGCAGTAATGAAAAATGTTGCGAAAACGGGAGAAAGATATTCCTTTAGAGAGCTTCCACTGCATACGCTGCGGAAACCGCTTAAGTTACACAAAAATTATGTATGACAGGATTGTTCAGCATTAAGAGTTCTATAATAAAGTCCGCAACAGCATATGTCTATCTTTTATGGTTGACTTACTACAACCTTTTTTATGTTAATAAATTGGTAAAAAAATAATGCATTATTTTTAGAGGTGTATTATACACACGGGTATTTATTCTTATCAAAATAAATACATTCATCATTACGAGCATTTCATTTAGAACCAAGTTGCCCTTTATATCATTTGATTTTAATAAATATCTTAGGAGCTATCACAGTTTTAATATAACTCCGCACCAAAATAATGTTCGCAGCTTAAGTACAACGTGCGCTTGCGCTAATCTATACTAATATTATAAAGCTGAAGAGTTTGTTTGTTTGTTTGAACGCGCTTATCTCAGAAACTACTGGCACGATTTGAAAAAATGTTTTTACGTTGGATAGTCCATTTATCGAGGAAGGCTTTAGGCTATATAACATAAAGATACAACTCATAAGACCACAGCAGCAATGAAAAATGTTGCGAAAACGGGAGAAAGATATTCCTTTAGAGAGCTTCCGCTGCGTACGCTGCGAAAACCGCTTAAGTTACACAAAAATTATGTATGACAGGATTGTTCAGCATTAAGAGTTCTATAATAAAGTCCGAGACAGCATATGTCTATCTTTTATAGTTGACTTACTACAACCTATTTTATGTTAATAAATTTGTAAAAAAATAATGCATTATTTTTAGAGGTGTGTTATACACACAGGTATTTATTCTTATCAAAATAAATACATTCATCATCACGAGCATTTCATTTACAACAAAGTTGCCCTTTATATCATCTGAGGCCTTACTCTGGACACAAAACCCGATCTAATGAATATACCCATCCCTGTCACTCATACCAGGCCGTGTACGCGTGTAACAGGGATGGCTATATTCATTGGATCGGGTTTTGTGTCCAGAGTAAGGGGGCTGATTCAATAAATATCTTAGGAGCTATCATAATAATATTATAAAGCTGAAGAGTTTGTTTGTTTGAACGAGCTTCTCCCAGGAACTGCTGGACCGATTTGAAAAAATATTCCTGTTTTGGATAGCTTATTTATCTAGAAAGGCTTTAGGGTATAAAACATCACGCTGCGACGGGAGGGGAGGGGGCAAACTCAAAACGCGCGGACAAAGTCGCGGGGACCGCTAGTATTGTAATAAAATATCAACTTCCATTCATCTTGGATTTGTTGTATTTCGGCTATTTTGTCAAAATAAATTGTTTGATTATTTGTCAGAGGTAAGATATTAATGTCATTTGAATTCTGTTGTGAGGATGGCGTGATATTAGTTATAAGTAAAAGTAATGCATAACAAATTAAACTTTATCAGGTCATATTACCAGTTCTCATTGTTCTTTTTGATTTTTCAGGGTCAGATTGATTATTTGTTGCAGGGTCAGCTTCTAAAAGCGGTACTAATTTAATTATTGGGCGTTTAACTTCCCCGTTTTTGGTTTTTAATGTAACTACTCTTGTATGACCGTCCTTGCCAGGGTGCAGATTAACAACACGTCCGAGAGCCCACTTTCCTGCTGGTAGGTTCTCATCCTTGATGCACACAATGTCATTTATCTGAGGGTCATGGTTTCGTCTTTTCCATTTCAATCTTGATTGCAGTTGTTGCAGGTATTCTTGAGACCATTTCTTCCAGAAGTCCTTACTTAGTTCTTGCACGATCTGCCAACGTTGTCTCAAATCATAAGTATCAGTGTCAGGTTCTGGAATTGCCATTATCGGGGTCCCGGTGAGAAAGTTTCCAGGTGTCAAGCAGTCTATATCATCGGAGTTTTCTGTCACGGTACAAAGTGGTCTAGAGTTTAAACATGCCTCGATCTGACATAAAAGAGTAGAAAATTCTTCGTAGGTTAAGCGTTGGTCGCCTATGACTCTTTTCATGTGGTATTTCATACTCTTTACTGCAGCTTCCCATAGACCTCCAGCACTAGCCCATGCCGGAGCATTAAAGTGCCAGCGTATACCCATCTCTCCGACTTTGTTCAAAAAATGACTGTCAAAATATGTTTGCACTGCAAACTTTGATCTCAATGTGACCAGTAAAATCAACCCCCGTGTGAGAGAAAGGTCGAGATACTGACACGCGCGGCACGGGTAAGTCAGTCATTATTTGATTTTGACATCTTGCATTGAATCGACGACATGTAACACATTTGTGCAACACTCTTTTTACAGCGCTATGTCCACCTACAATCCAGTATTTTTGGCGTAAATTTGTCAGGGTCAATCTAGGACCGCCATGCAGTGTTTGTTAGTGAGCTCTAATTATCAGAAGGTCTGTCAATATGGTGTTATGTGGTAAAATCATTGGGTTCTTAGCATCTTTGTTTATGTTTGAATTATTCAGTCGTCCACCTACACGTAATATGTCATCGTCATCTAGGTATGGATTCAAGGCAAGTATTTTACTTTTAGGTTTTATGCAATTGTCAGATTTTAGTGTAAATATTTCGTCCTTGAATTCTTGCAATTGTATTTGTTTAATTATAATTTTCTCGGCTTGTTGCAATTCTGTAGTAGTCAAATAGTTAGATTGTTGTTTTTTATCGTTAACTTTTGTTTTGCAGTTGGTATAGAAACGAAAAATCCACGCGATGACTCGTGCCATATGAGTCATATCGCTATGCATAGTGAGTAATTCGACAACGATCGATGACGGTTCGTATTGCGTAACACACGTGATCTTTTGTTTTTGTTTTGTTTCTAAGCAGGTTTCAGGAACTGTAGGTTTGGTAATTATTTTTTCACTTAAGTTTTTTAACCACTCTGGTCTATGCCACCATAAGGGGTGTTGTAAAAGTTGAGAGCAACTTGTGCCTCTCGTGGCACAGTCAGCAGCATTCTCCTCCGACTTGACATAGTTCCAATGCGTTTTTGGAATAACTTCATGCACTTGTTGGACTCTATTGCTAACAAAACTATTCCATTTACTTATGTCTCCTTGTAGCCAGCTTAAAACTATCATAGAATCCGACCATGCACAGGTATGACTGTCAATAGTTTTCCATTTAAATGCATTTATGACTTTTTTCATGAGTCTTGCAAGTAACACAGCTCCGCATAGTTCGAGTCGAGGTAATGTGAGTTTCTTATTTGCAGGGGCTAATCTCGACTTTGCAGTTATGAGCCTGACTACGGGGTTGTTTGTGTCATCAAGTGTATGTAAGTAGATGGCACACGCATAGGCCTTTTCAGATGCATCGCAAAATCCGTGTATTTGCAGAGCCTTACGCGTGTCACCTATCCATCTTGGTATCTCAAATTGAGTTATATTTTGCAAGTCAGTTGAAAACTTTCTCCATTCGTCTTGTATTTCTTGAGGTAGAATGTCATCCCAGTCGCATTGCAATAGCCATACTGTTTGAAATAATAATTTAGCCTTGACCGTTATCGGTGTGAGCCAGCCAAGGGGGTCAAATATTTTGGAAATTTCGGAAAGTAATTTTCTTTTTGATAAATCAGTGCATTCCGTCGTGATTTTGTTGTCAAATGTAAAGTTATCATTGTTAGGGTTCCATTGTAGTCCTAGTGCCTTAGTGACTCCTTCGTGTTTGAAATGCATTGTTGTTTGGTTAAGTTCGGATGCTGATAAAGCTTCAATTAATTTTGGCTCATTACTTGTCCATTTTCGAAGGGTCAGGCCTGCGCCTTGCATCATGTTTATAAGTTGGTCTTGAATTTCTTTTGCTTGATCTATGGTGTCACTACCGCTCAACACGTCATCAACGTACATCTCGTTAGCTACGACGTTGGCGGCCAACGGGTATTTTTTGGCGTCATCCTGAGCGAGTTGTTGTAACGTTCGCAAAGCTAGGTACGGGGCGGCTTTTGTGCCATATGTTAAAGTGCTAAGTTGAAATTCTTTTAATGGGCTATCTTTACTTTCTCTCCACAGAATTTTTTGCAGCTGTTTTTTCGTTTACTATAATCATTCTATACATTTTCTCGCAATCCGCAATGAAAACATACTTGTATAGTCGCCAACCCATTAAAAGTGTTAATAGATCTTGATGCAATTTGGGTCCACATTCCATTAAATCGTTAAGACTATATCCTGTGTCAGTTTTTTGAGATGCATTGAAATTGGTTTTTGTGAATAACAGATGTTTATTATTATATCTGTGATTGAGAATCTCCCAGCATGTATCATAATTTTCTGCAGAAATATGCATATGTTGAACGAGCTTTTCAGCTTCGCCACGTAACCTACCCTTAAGATGCTGCATTTTCTGGGCTTTGTTTAATGCAGGATTGTTATGAATTGCCTCAGAATATAAGTCAAGAAAGGTAGGCCACAAACTATAGTTCCCATTGAAAGTAGGGATCTCAACTTCTGGCATAGATTGTTGTTGATGAATCGATGCATTTAACTTTATGTTAAGCTTACGCTTCATATCATTAAAATGTTGTTCATATTTTGCAAATTCGTCATAGTAAGGACTTTCCTCTTCATGCAAATAACCATCAATTATTAAGTGTAATTTGTCAATTGCATTCCAACGTGACTCTAAATATTTTAACTTATCCTCAATTTCCCATTTTTCATTCATTTCGTCAATACAAATACTTTTTACTAACCTATTAAGTGCTCGGAAATTAGCATTTTGCGACTGTTGCAACTCTGTCAGCTTATCTACTCGCGGTCTCAAACTTTCAAAGGCAAACTTGTCAAACTCAACAATTTCAGGGCGAAAAGCAGACGTAGAAGCTATGTGCTTTTCTTCACTTTTTTCCTTCCATGCAAGAATCTCGTCACGTGTCCCTTTATACCAATCACTAATTATTTGGATAATATTGTCAGTAAAATATTTATGACTTTTATCTTCCAGCAACATTAACGCAGCGTCAATCCTCTGACATTCATCCCACAAATTATCTAATAACTCCAAACTAGTTTTAAACAATTCCCTATTCTTCATTCTCGCGGGGTCTTTCGCGAAGTTAGAATGAATCCTTTTAATCTCGTCCAAGATTGCAGCCTGACGCGCCACATTCTCCATTTTTAGCAATAATAAGGAAAGATCTTACTTGAAACGCAGGAACTTATCTCCAATCTCTGGTTCGGTTGCCGCACTGGATGCTGCTACCTCCGCGGTGGTGAGATGACGAAAACGCAATCCACTCACACACAGCACTAACACAGATCACACGCGCGGCCCTTTTTTATTACGAAGGACCAAAATTAAATGTTTGTAATTAAATGTCAATGCAAATGCAAATGCAGTAAGGGTGAGTATCAAATTTAGGGGCACGGAAATAAAATGCAAGTTAACCGATTGCCGTCTAATTGAGTACTAAGGTAAAAATGTAAAGTGACAAATGCATGTAAGACAAAATGTAGGTCGCAGCAACGTATGCACCACTGCGCCTAGCAACAAACATTAATAGATTATTTTAATTAAAATGTACTTTGTACATATGGAGTTTCATACAAAGAATACTGAACACCTCGAGTTGATACGGTGCTGTTCCGTTACGGGTGGATAAATATGATTTATCTTTGTCCTTAATCTAAAATTAGGGCCAATTTTAGTTTTTTTTTATATATAATAAAAAGGTCTTACTGGAAAAGTATATAACGACCGATTTTAAATGACTTTTACATAAATGATTGCGAACAAATAGGTAAAGTTTTAAAATTAGGTGATTGGTTTATATTTGACGAAAATTCCTTATATATTGAAATTGTACAGACGAAGTTGTCACTGCATGGCTATTAAAATTTATAACAAACTCCATCCGAGTTTTAAAGCACTGCCATAAACATTTTTCAAAAGAAAATTACATGCGTGGCTCCTGACTAAATGCTTTTATACGGTGTGAGAATTATTGGACGACTAATGTAATTAATTGTGTACTTTGTACTTGTAGCTTTTGTTTTTATTATTGACTTCTAATGATTATAATTGACAAATAATTTATAACATAATATAATAAGACATGGAAGCGTTTTAGTATAAATAAATTATGTACCTATATATAATATAATATAAGGATATTACATTTTTGACTTTCTAGAATTTATTGTACCAATTTTTGATTTGCATGACAAAATTGTCAATCATAAGCAGCTACTTAAAATTTGTGACATCAATGTAATACCATGTTATAAGCAAATGAACGTTTTTGATTTCTGATTTCTAAAGTAGGTAACATCGGACCTATGATTTGTAAAACAACAGAATATCGGAAAACCGGAGCATAATCACATGAATAAATATCGCGACGCCGTAGTTTTGACCCCATGCATCGGGTACGCTTACTGATGTGGCTTCGAGTGCATGTTTCTACCATGTAGTGACAAATAATTTTTCATCTATTCTGTTCGGAAAATTAAACTTTCATGTGAAAATACACGGGTGGAAAATAGCTTTTCCATCCCTAGGGTAGAAAGTAATTTAGTTTTAATTGCTACGATCAGACACGGAGTTAAAGATAAAAGATAATTGAGTCTCATAAATAAAAAATATTTCCATATTTTTAAGATTAGCTAAACATTAAAGCGTGTTTATTATGGTCACTGATTTTTAAAATGCACAATTGGTCAAATTTTTAACAATTTTTAATTCTACAAATATAATATTCGGTTTCCCGCCATACATTGTGCCACTTTTTTTTTCACTTTAAATTGACACATTTTGTTTGTCTTTGACAATATATTTTTTAGTTTGGTCGAATATCGCACAGATTATTAAGCAGGCGGAGGCAATTTGCCGCTTACTCACTCCCACCTTTAGCTGACACTCATAGCGCTATCTCATGAGGCAAAATTGAACCTGGAATTTGACATAACCTGTGGTAGTTTTGGTGAAAAGGATAAGGTTACGTTTTTATATTATTATTGTCTGTGAGAAAAAATCGATCGATATTTTTGACAATGAGTTCAAATATATGATATTTTCCGCGTTCTATGTACTCTGTTGTCTTCCGTGCCTTACTGCCTTCTAATCGTGTGTTGTTTGTATAACTACAGTAAACAAACGGATATATGATGTATAAACTTGAGGTTTCATCTCTCGCCAATCAACATAATATCTCATCATCACATCACAATCACACAGCAAAATGAATTTATTTTTCCTCACAGACGAAATGAAAAATAGTATGTTTAACTCGGGTTGTTCGACTTTTTCCCCTTGTATAACAATCTACTATATAGTGCCACTATCTTTATCTGAAGAATTGAAGATTGGCGCCACGACCGAAAAGGGTTGCCCTTTTTTACATAAATATATAATCAATTTCGAATTCAATTAGTAGAGAATTTAGCCCGGTAAGCCAAGAAGTTGCTGGTTCGAGTCCCGCCCGTGTGCATATTTTTTATTTCAAATACATCATGCATAAACAAAAGGTACATATGGCGGACTTAATGCTAAAAGCATTTTCTACCAGTTAACTATGGTCTATACAGAGAAAATGATATGAGAAATTTCATCTTTAACGTTAAAAAAATGACATCGAGTGGTAAAAACATTCTAAATTATTTCTCAAAGATGAAATAAGAAACCAAACATTTTTTTGCGCACGGGCGCAACATTAACAGCAACTGCTTGGCTAACCGGGCCAAACGCTCCAACAATTGAGCTACCGTGCTGTGTGTACGACTCTGCGAAATTTGTGGTCTGCTATGGATACGTCATTATGCGTGACGTTTTTAATTCTCGCCGTACTACACTATGAAAAACTAAAAACAAGTACCTATATTTATTCAAATTATTACACAACCAAAGGTGGAAATAATAGCTGACTAGCATTCTCTACCACTTATACTTTAGGGTTTAAGAGAACTGAAATCTGACAAAAATACAGTAACCACAAAAATGAGCTAACAACATACTAATAAGTGTAACCAGACTTGTATTGGCAGCAATGACGGTTTCAAAGTGACAACTTTAGATCCATTTTCAGCCATTCTCCAGTCAAGATAAGTTGGTGGCATTATACAGGTCGACTTCTGTCGTCTGCTTAAGGAGATGAGAGAACATTCAAAGAAACTAATCTGTCTTCGCGGAAAAAAAAAGTGTCAGAAAATATGTATGTTCCATTTTACTCTAAAATAGCAAATTAAATTATGAATCTGTGCTAACTTGTTTTACTTGAGTTTTAATTTCGTTTACGGGTTTGTGTTGCCTCATTTTAGGGTTCCGTAGCCGAAAATAAAAAAACAGAACGGAACTCTTAAAGTTTCATCAAGTCTGTCTTTTTGTATGTCTGTCCGTCCGTATGTTACAATCTCTTTATTCTGAAACTATTGCCACTACCTAGATGAAACTTGGTAGGTAGGTGTATCCTGTCAACCCAAGCAAGCATAGACACCCCGTCTATGAATAGGCCTCTTAAAATGACATTAAAGTTCCTAGAACCATTTTATCTGAAAGTCAATCGTTTGTAAGATAGATGCTTTCAAATTGGACGCTCTCCACTAACTTTTGAACTAAGCTAGTGAACATTTTCAAAAAAATACACGATTTATAGACCTTTATAAATACTTTTAACGAAAACATTTTGAACGAGATCTTACAAGTACATTTTGAGATATAGCACATTTTTTTACTGTCATCAAAATATTCTGGTATTTTGGCTAAAAAAGTAAGTGGACCCCTAATTTTATTAAAGTTGGCACGGAAACCTGAGTGCGCGAGTCCGACTCGCACTTGGACGGTTTATTTCACTATATAGGCCTGGACAAAGTCTTATCAATGTACATAGATATATTCTTGTACCACCTGCCATTTTATCCTCTACCCTGGCTCTCTTGTACTTAAGATGGTATTTTATTTGTGATAAGCTACACCCAATAACAATATTTCATTTCCACACGTTACACAGTGACATACTTAAAAGGAAGGCATGTAAATTTATTAATCCAACAAACGTCATTGCGTTTTTTTTTCTGTTGTCCTTTTTTTTGTATACGTACTCTGAGTTTTTATTAGTTTTTTATTTTATAAACAGGTGTCACGTGTTGGACAGAGTCCATAAGGCCTATTTTTTCTTCATTGTTTCCATTGTGAGGATACTAGTCCTTTGTTCTGGGGAGTTTCTTCAAGTGAGAGCACTTCTACTGCAGTTTCCAATGTTCATTCTGACAATACTAACAACTCTTAAAGGTGGAACATATGTATTCGTAAATATATTTGTAGGTGTCTTAATTTTCAAGTAGCGATGGCAGGAGGCGGGGAATTGCCTTTTATTTATCTCTAGTAGGCCATCCGCTAACAGCAGTCGCAGAATGTTAAAAGCAGGACACTTCAAGATGAGATGATCCAGAAATGCTGAGTCCAAATCGCAAAATTTACAAATATCAGATGAAGCCAACTTCATGCGCTTCAAGTGAGTGGGGAATTATCCATGTCCAAGTCGTACACGATTGATTGTAGTGACGAACTTTCTGGAAGGATACTTTTTAAACTTGAAGTACCATGTCTTGAAGGGTTCGTTTCTGTATTTGTGCATACCACTTCCCTTTATAACGATTAGTGTCTTCCTAATCTCTAAGCCAGTCTTCTAACATACGTTGTTTAAGTGTTGATCCATAATCCGTGATGGGTACTGCTGGCGATGGATAAAATGTGGTATTTATTTCAGGATGCTGTACTTTCATTAGCTGATCGACAATTTTGTTTCCAGTAATTCCAGAATGAGAAGGGATCCATATAAAATCGATTTCTCCTTCTTTGATTCAAATATGAACTGCCTGATTTTAGTAATATATTGATTTGATTTATAAGATATGTGTGCATTTTGTAAACAAGTTAGAACGCTCAAGGAATCAGTTACAACTAAAAATTTACTATCACGCGTCAATCTTTAAATATACTGCAGAGTGGTATATATGGCATAAGCTTCGGCTGAAAAAAACGATGTGTGGTTATCTAATGAGAAGCATCGCCCAAATTTGGCTGTCGAATCATAGTGTTCGAGATCGGCAGTGGATTCAACGTGGAGGGCAAAGACATAAGGGAAATTTTCATTGTCTGTCAGGACTCACCTATTATTCGCCAATAGCTGTTTTCAGGGTTGCAGGTGATCACCGAGGACACAGGCACAGTCACAAAGGTCTTCAGGTAAGTTCTTGGGTAAATCACACGCGAAATTGAGTCCTGGTAGGTCAGTTAGTGTCAAGGGAACAACGTCTCGCGAGCAACTACTTTACGGGGTTCTCAAGACAAACAAAAAATAGGTAAGTATTCAAAATGATGTGCGTAGGAGCGCGCGCCGTAAGACTAGGATGGCAACACATGAATCGATCAAATTATTGTAGTAAACATATCGCCCGCCCTAAACACGTTAAGTGTTTACGAGAAGAAAAGGAAGGGTAAAAGGAAAGGTTATTTACTTAATTGGAAGACGAACCAGCTTCGTCACAGATCTCTTAAGGATACCTGTGGGAGTTTTCACATCAACGACGCGAATAATATTGTCTTTTCCAGGGTATAAATGGGCAATGCGACCACGGCGCCATTGCAAAGGTGGGAGATTGTCGTCTTTTATCAAAACTAGTTCGCCAACTTGGGGAGGATCACAAGGAGTTGTCCACTTATTCCTCGCCTGTAAGGTATTTAAGTACTCTAAATGCCAACGAGACCAAAAGTGCTGCGTGACTTGTTGGATCAGTTGAAACCGTGTAAGGCGATGTAGCTTAACAGTCTCATAAGGGTATTCAGGTAAAGCGGTTAAAGGCTGACCAATCAAAAAATGTCCGGGCGTCAATACTTCGACATCATTAGGGTCCGGAGAAAGTGGACATAGGGGCCGCGAGTTTAAAACTGCTTCTATTTTAGTAAAAACAGTTGTTAATTCCTCAAAGGGTTTCTCCTATCACGCGTTTGAGATGGGATTTTGCCGATTTCACAGCAGCCTCGAAAAGGCCTCCCCAGTGGGGGCAGACAGGGGGGTCGAAAACCCAGTTAATATTACGCTTGGAAAGTTCAGAACCAATAATAGCTTGATTTTGGGATAAAAAAGACTCTAACTCCTGTAAATAATTACGTGCACCGATATAATTTCGGCCACAGTCCGAGCGGATAAGGTGAGGTACACCACGACGTGAAACGAATCGGGAAAAGGCGGCAACAAAGGCTTCGGTACTTAGGTCCGACACGACCTCAAGGTGGACTACCTTGGTGGACAGGCAAACAAACACACAAAGGTAACTCTTAACCAATTTTTTATTCCTATAGGCCTGAACTTTGGTGTAGAAGGGGCCCGCGAAGTCAGTGCCTACACCATCAAATGGTCTAGCCGCGGTGACACGATCCTTAGGAAGATCACCCATAGGAGGCTGGGAGACAGCCGCTTTCAGACGATAACAAGGAAGGCATTTAAAAATCACATGTTGAATAGCGCGACGAGCAGACAGGATCCAAAATTCTCTGTTCAATATAGCCAAAAGGGCATTCGCACCTGCGTGAGTATTTTCACGGTGATAATGAGAAATTAAAATGCTCACGAAATTACCATTTTTAGGCAGAAGCAGGGGGTGTCTAGCGTCAAAGGGAAGGTCAGAGTATCGTAAACGGCCTCCCACTCGTATAAGGCCTCTGTCATCTAAAAACAGGCTCAATTTTCTTAGGGAGTTGGTGATGGTATCACCCCTTTTCAAACGGTCTAGTTCATCACTGAAGGATGTCAATTGAACAATTTTTACTAAATATAAAAGAGATTCTCTACGCTCTTCAGTTCTCAGAAATGAAGAGTAGGATTTAGGATATACAAGCCGCCTTAGGTAACAAGTTACATTTATTAACTTGTTCAAGGAACTATACCGCTCTAATAAAAAGGAAGGATCTGGAGGAGGAACTTCAGCAGACACTACTAAACAACGTAGGCCCGGGAGGTCATTGTTCGAGGTAGGTTCCGCAGTCACAGGCCACTGGTCAGGAGACTCGGTTAACCACAGAGGTGAAAACCACAGAGTGTGGTTTACCAATTTACAGACAGACATGCCTCTTGATGCACAGTCGCTAGGGTTCATATAGCCAGGAACATGTCTCCAATGACTAGATGTTGGAGAATTATTAATTTGGGAAACACGATTGGACTCAAAAGTCTGAAGTAGGTGGGGAGGTGTTTTCAACCAACACAAAATAATTTTGCTATCCGTCCAACTATGGATTGAAGTCAACACAGACGATCTTTGCAGACAAAGAGCGACGTGATGTAATAATTTAGAGAGGAGGGTAGCTCCTAACAATTCCAATTTGGGAATTGTTAAACGGGTCCTAACGGGTGCAACCTTTGATTTGGCCATAACAAGATGGACGGAGCAATTACCAGACGTGTGCTCTGCGCGTAAATAAACGGCCGCGGCATAACCTAACTCTGAGGCATCACAAAAACCATGCAGTGATAAGGAGGAGGAACCGCTAGCAAGAATATGACGAGGAGTAGCCACTTCGCTCACTTTGGTCATATCTTGAATGAAGGTAGTCCACTCTAAAGCGAGGGGCTCAGTAAGGGGGTCATCCCAGGAGAGGCCAGATAGCCACAAGCGTTGGATGAACTCTTTGGCCTTAAACACGACTGGAGATATCCAGCCACAGGGGTCATAAATTCGGGCAATCACAGATAATACCTTTCTCTTAGTAATCACTGTGTCACGGGCATCATAGGAACAGTTATAGGTAAATGAGTCACTCACTGGGTTGTACTGAACACCTAAAACTGCAATAGTCTGGGGGTTACCCTGGTCTACGATCGAGTGAGGAAGTTGCTAATGGTCTGGTGGCAGATCATCCAAGAGTTCGGGTTTATTAGATATCCACTTACGAAGCTCATACCCACCAGCGGCCATGATGCCTTCGAGCTCTGATTTTAAGGCCCGTGCAGAAGAAATACAAGGTGCTCCACTAAGACAGTCATCCACGTAAATATCCCTTTCAATAACTTCGGCAGCTCGGGGAAAGTTCAACCGCTCCTTTTCCGCGAGCTCAAGAAGAGCGCGAATCGCAATATAAGGACTAGAGCGAAGGCCATACGTATTAGGGTTAAGCTCGTATGTGAGGAGAGGATGAGAAGGGTCCTCACGCCAGAGTACTAGTTGGTACCTTCTGTCCTCAGGGTGTACCCAGGTCATGCGGAACATCATACGAATGTCTGCGACAAACACTACTTCGTGCATGCGGAAATTGGTAAGGATATGGGAGATATCTCGCTGAAGTTTAGGGCCAGTGTGTAAACATTAATTTAAGGACACTTTATTGGATGTCGGGCTACTCCCATCGAAAACAACTCGTATTTTACCACCAACGCTTTTAAAAACTCCATGGTGGGGAATGAAATAATGTTCACGGGTGTGATCATATGACGAAAGGGACATGTGATTCAACTCAATATATTCACGCATAAAGGATATGTATTTTTTACGAAAGTCAGGAATACCTTGCAAACGCCTTTCAAGGCTACCAAATCGCTTAACGGCATTGGCCTTAGAATAACCGAGGGGTGGACGATCTTGTAAAAAAGGGAGCCTAACCATAAAACGTCTATCATTTCCACGAGTGGTGGTTGCTTTGAAGAATGTCTCACATTCTAAGTCCGACGGGTTTGAATTAGACAGCTGGGGGGCCTCTTCAATCTTCCAGAACCTTTCCACTATTTGGGACAATGAGACTCCAGTCATAGGAGGTTCCAATTCGGATAGACATCCAGGAACAGGGCCTGACAAGACAAACCCAAAGATTGTCAATATGGCAGTTAGGCCATCAGGTAAAACATACAACTCAGGTTTCAACAGGCAGCCAATGATATCGGCCCCAAGTAGTACACTTATTGTACCAGGTTTATGGAACAAGGGGTCAGCAAGTGGCAGATGCTTAGTACGGATAACAACACTTTTAGGTACATCTACATCCGGGAGGGACCCAGCAATCACGTCGACTACTATGGCGGTAGTCGATATCACAGGTAGGTTAGAATTGACAGGCTTAAACGAAAGGGATACAGTTCCATGAGAATGGACTGACTGTATATTACCTATTCCACGAACGGGCACATGTGAAGGAGTGATAGGTAAGTTCATTTGGTCTGTAACAAACTCTGTGGTGAGGAGGCAGCCTTGGGCGCCGGTATCTAATAAGGCATGGGCTTCCACGTAATACCCAGACGAAGTTTTAACGTGAATTAGGGCCGTAGGTAAAAGAACGAGAGAATTACGTGAAACTGAAGTTAGGGTAGGTACAGATGGAGGGCTGTCTAGTCAGAATCGTGAAGAGTCGTTTGGTTTCGAATAGAAGGCACGTTCATCCTGAGTTCTTGGAGGAGGGGCGTGATAAACACGATCACTATTAGGTTCAGGTGAAAATCGCCCGCCCGAACGCGGGGGTGAAGCTCTGTGGGAATTGCGAGGTGGGGGGCTGTTATAGGCTCGAGTGCGTGAGAAAGTACGTTCTTTCAGGTCTCGCGGCGGGGACGTCCTCGGCGAGTTTGAAGGTAAGGCTGTGACGTCACGGTAGGAGCGTTCACGCTGATATTTCACGGGGGCGTCATCGGCATAACACAGCAACGTATGATAACTAGAACGACGGCAGGTATTACAGCGGTAGTCTCGCTTGCATTGAGAGATGGAGTGTTTATCTAGGCATCGATAACACAAACGGGCGTCTTTAACTACATTAACACGTTGACGTGTAGGGAGGCGAACAAACTCGGGGCATTCACGCACGTAATGCGACGTACTATTACAAACGTGACACTTCGGTGTAGGTGCAAACGTAACGAATGTCCTCGTAGGAGGTGGAGACCGCGCGTTAGACTTCGGGAATCGAGTAGAACTCGTACCAAGTGAGGCAGTAGTATCGACAACCAAAGCACTGCCTACATTGTCGTGATGCCTGCATTCATCCTCTAAGAAGGTGATAAGTTGATCAAAAGTTGGAAGTTTATTAGGGTCATCACCAAAACGACGCTCAAAACGGGATTTCAATTCAGAAGGCAACTTCGCAAGGCATAGGTGTACCAGTAAATATGACCAATGGTTAACAGGCAGGTCTAATCGTTCTAAACAACGGTAAGTTGAAAGAAGAGGGTTAAGAAACGATACGCGTAAGCCGGACAGCTTTGGTGAAATATTAGGTAGCATCATTATCTGCGCGATATGCGTATCTGCCAGGACACGAAGGTTGTGATACCTACGCTTGAGAAGGTCACGGGCTACAGTATAATTGCCCGCTTCAATCTTAAGATGCTGAATCAACCTACGGGGCTCATCAGACAAGGCACCAACTAAGTAATGAAGCTTTAAGGTTGGGGTCAAAGTCGGCTGATTGTCGACCACACTATCGAACTGGTCTATAAAGCTAATCCATCCGTCGGGACGGCCGTCAAACCTAGGTATAGGTAGGTCAGGTAATTTACTAGCCGGGGTGTCAACAATCATGGATCTATTATCCTTCAAGGGCGTACTAGTTCGGGGAGACTCAAACTGGTGAGGTTTTATCTCCTCCAACCTGATTTTAAGGTCATCCACTTTGTCCCTCACAACGCGCATCTCATTTTTAATGAGGACATATTCTTGTTCATAAATAGCGGGGTCAAGGTTTCCTAACAACTTCGAACAGGCAGCCCTAAACTTATCACACATAAGTGGGAGGTCAGAAAGACGCGCACGCATGCGATTAACTGAAAAGGTCTCAAGGACGCGATGGGAATCATCAACCCAATCACTAACATAACGGATTTCACCTAAAGCCTCATGGTATTCAGCTGAGTCCGTGTAAAGTAAGGCCCTTACGGTCTCGTTACTCGCTTCAGAATCAGGCATATTTTAAGTAGGTAGGTACTCAGACTATGATCAATGGGACAAGTTTACTAAATTAATACGTAAGTTTCTAAAACGCAGAGGAATGCAGGACGACTCATAAAATGTGTACTGAATAAGATAGGTAAGGAATAATCGTAACTAGTAAACAACTCGCATACACACACACGTGGCGGCAGGGACTGGCGAACGTTATCAATAGCACAACAATAGGCAGGAATGCAAGTAATTAAGATGCACTCACGCACCCCGTAACACAATTAATTATTTATAATAAATTATGAATTTGGTTATTAAAGGAACTAAGATGGCTACCGCGTGCAAAAGGTAAATTCAAATCTCTGAAAAAACTATATCAAAAAATGAGACGTTGTATGTAAAAGGGTGGAAGCTAATAATTACGTTATTTTGAGATAAATAATTATGCAAAGGTCCAAAATAAACTACGCTCTGCTACCAAAATGTTCGAGATCGGCAGTGGATTCAACGTGGAGGGCAAAGACATAAGGGAAATTTTCATTGTCTGTCAGGACTCACCTATTATTCGCCAATAGCTGTTTTCAGGGTTGCAGGTGATCACCGAGGACACAGGCACAGTCACAAAGGTCTTCAGGTAAGTTCTTGGGTTAATCACACGCGAAATTGAGTCCTGGTAGGTCAGTTAGTGTCAAGGGAACAACGTCTCGCGAGCAACTACTTTACGGGGTTCTCAAGACAAACAAAAAATAGGTAAGTATTCAAAATGATGTGCGTAGGAGCGCGCGCCGTAAGACTAGGATGGCAACACATGAATCGATCAAATTATTGTAGTAAACACATAGTATGCTGCTTTGGTGGTTGTTTCCGTTTTAGAACCGTCTGTATAAATTTTTCGATGATCTGGCTTTTCACTGTAGACAAATAGGACAAACTCAAAATTGTTTGTGATCTTTTTCTGAATTACATTTGGTGTCATGGTCTGAATCTCTACTGTACTAAAGTCCCAACTTGCTTCATGGTCTATAAACTTACAAATTTGTTTTAAATCACTTAATTTCTTAGATCGTAGGAGACTTTTACTTTGATACAGTTCTAACAACGCTATATTGACTAAATTTTTACATACATCGTTTCTGTAAGATACTTTGACCTAACATATATAGGAGGAATTCTTGCTTCTATTTCTAAAGGGTTGATAGGTGTAGAACAAAAAGCTCCAGTTGTTATATTTGTAAGGTTCCATAAAAAAATAGGTTGGTTTTTGTAATGAAACGATTAATTTTATGAAGTTTATCAAATTATGTTTCCTGTTAGTCATAAAATATTATTAAATTGTAAAACTCACTTCTAAAATAAGTCTTAAATTATACAAATTATTATGCATACAGAGTTATAATTTTAAAACCAATGTTTTATTAAAATAAATGAATAAAATGTATACTCGTTACACGGCAGTTGCGCCGCCATTTTGTTCGGTTCAAAATTAAGTATCCGGTGTATTCAAACTAATTATTTAATTACGTAACTCATTTTTAAAATTATGCTTGTTTTATATAACTAATTATGCATATAGTTTACTAATTTTAAAAACAATGCTTTCTTATGATAAATGAATTTAATCAATCGTAGTACGGCATATCCGCCGACATTTTGGTTAGGTCGAAACAAACACTGTTCGGGCCATTCTGTTACGAGCGCTTGGATGGTGCAGTACCTAGTGTTAGTTAGATAACATTATGCGATTACCTGTGTGTTATACAGGGTCTAACAAAACTAGTGATCGATCGCCAACGGGGGGTATCTATAAATCATACTGAATATGATGACAAAATATTGACAGATGTTTTATAGTGATTTTTCAAAGTTATGTTTTCTAACTTAATAATTCAATTAAATAAGGAAACCTGCTGTACTTTTATCTGTGTCATGCACACACATACGAACCGAAGGTACCTGCTCTGTACGTCGAATGTTCATGCTTTCTACTCTAGTCGTCTCAGTCACCCATGCCAGGATAACATGGGAGCAAGCAAGATGGCTATAGCCGATATTTACATGCAACGTCTTACAAAGTAGGCCCCCAGACTCGTCTAAAGTCTGTTTATCTTTGATAGTCCAATAATGTAAACAATCTTTTTATAACTTTTATATCTTTTAATCAGCAATAAAATTAAAGTAATTATTTGATATAAAAAGATCTTAGGTATTCAAGGATAAATTACCTACGTGAGTAGAGAGTTATATCTTTATTTTATTTTAAAATTGATCATTTCACAAAAACGAAATGTTAAGATTGTTTACAATATTTGACAAGCCAAGAAAAACAGACTTTACCTACTCATTGGACACGCGCACCAGCTAGTCTAGTAGTTACCTAATTTTGTCTAGTCTATCATAACCTTATGATGATTAAAAGAAACTTTTAAACAAGCTGTGTAAATTAAATGAATAACCTGGGGGTTTACGCAGTTAATGGCAGATTTGCATACTTACCTACTTTAAAGTTGTAGTCATTCCTTTTTACTTCTACTACCAAAATAATAACAGACACAACCTTATCAAAGATGATAATAAACGTTGCCTAACCAAAATGAATAACCAGCAGGGCAAATTTGTAAAACAAAGGCGTGGTAGTGTGTACCTACCTAAACAGTAACAGATTTTATTATGTAAAAACATTGTGTCTTTTCTCCTACCTAAACCTCAAAGGAGACAAGAAGTTAAAGTCTCCTTTGGTATAAGCAGGCTTTGGAAGTAGATAAGCATAAAGAAAATACGACTTTGATGCAACAATTTATTTTGAAACGCATACCTATCACAATTTTTCAGGTTTATAACTCGTAATTAAAATTAAAATACTCGTAGTTAATAAACAAACAATTATGTTAGCCCTCTGAAACAAAAGTTACTGACATGGCGTGTTAGCTCTTTCATAAAAAAGTAACCTATTCACAGGAATTTTGTTGTTATAAGGACTTACTGTAGGTATTCTAACGTTGTCTAACACAAAATGTCTAAAAGCTTCAATGCACATCATCACGTCTCACTTATTACACGATTTAGAATGTTTTTTTATCACTTTTACGTAAATTGGTAGGTACATTTCTTATCAATCACGCACGTAACAACAACATTTCGTAGGTAATAAACACTGTCGTGTCCTTCACGTCCGGTACGTAGGCATGGAGTAGTGATCGGTCGGGCGCCGCGCCGGTCAAGGGCGCCAGGGCACCGGGCCCACTGCGCCCGATCCACCGACGGCTGAGCCCGAAGAAAGAAGACACGGAGGCCAATCACACCACACTTGGCAGGGGGATCCATTTCGCTGAGTTAACATTTCGCGCCGAAAATGTACGTGGTGTAGAGGAAAACCCACCAGGCCTCTCGGAAGTGACTCGTACTTGACTTCACTTTGGGTTGCAGAAAGTAATAATCTAATTCAGTCGACGTCTTTCCTTGGCGAAGTGAGTTCGCAACTGACGAAATAAAAATCAATACAAACACGCGCCGCAGACGCCGAAAGAAGAATGCCGCCCCGACACAAAGGATGCCGCTCCTTTGTTTACGTCTGCCGCGGTGCGGCGCACCGTCATGTCGGCTAGCTTTGTTGGTGTGCGACCGCATTTGACATCGTAGTATCGTAAACAGCTGTAAATGGTGTGTTTTTACACATTTTAGAAGTGCTAATGTTTTGTTGATTATCTCTGAAACTAGCCTGAATTTTTTTCTCAAATTTGGTGAGCGTGATCAATATGATGTATAGATACCCCCCGTTGGCGGTCGATCATTAGTTTTGTTAGACCCTATATTGTAATAAACGAAGTGTAATAGTTATCAGGGTTATTTAAATAAACTAAGTGAAAAATTGTTGGAGTTCTTCTTTCACCAGTCTCAGCCTTCTGTGCGTAGGCTTTAAGCCTACAAGTCAGAAGTGGGATCCAACGCTGAATCGCGTAAGTACACGTCCACATTCGAGTCTATAATCTCCTAATTATAATCCATGTTGTACTTAATGTAATGCATGCAAGAAATGATGAGTCTTATTGCACACAATGTGTTCAATGCAAACATTTTAACCAATTGTGTGCAATAAGTGGATCTTTTTTTAAAATAAAAAAAAACTAAAGTGGACTGATTTTAGCTTTCTTCGATTTTGTACAAGTATATTTTCTGTTTAATTTTAATTACGACTAACCAATTACATTTAAATTACACACGGGTATGTGTGCCATATTGCGTTGCTATCTAAACGATATTCGCTAGAATGGTGTGTTGATGTTGAATTAACGAAATAATTTAAGTTACACATTTCACTGAGGGTGGTAAGCAGTAGTCTTACGGTGCTGAAATCCTATTGATTTGGATAATTGTTGAAATAGCGCTGATTCAAATTGCCTACCACGATCAGTGACAATGTCGGTAGGACAACCGAAACGAGCTACCCAAACTGAAATAAACGCTTTGGCTACCGTCTCTGCTGTAATATCGGAAAGGGGAACGGCTTCCGGCCAGCGTGTGAAGCGATCCACAGCTGTTAGGCAATATCTATACGGGCCAGATGGAGGTAGCGGACCGATTAGGTCTATGTGAACGTATTTAAAGCGTTCTGAAGGTAAATCGAGCGTACCCAATGGTGAGAGTACGTGGCGAGTTACTTTTGAGCGCTGACAAGTTAAACACGCTTGAGACCATTCGCGGCAGTTCTTGCGCATCTGGGGCCAGACAAAACGCTGCGCAACTAACTTGGCTGTGGCGTTAGCACTTGGGTGGCTGAGAGAATGAAGGCAGTGAAATATCTGCTTGCGAAGATCTTTTGGGACAAAAGGCCTGGGAGACGCTGTACTGACGTCGCAGTACAAATCAGTCCGACTCCCGGGTACTTTCATTTTCTTTAGGCGGAGAGAGTTTTCGCTAGTAAGGTATTGCGCTAGTTCCAAGTCTGTTGACTGTGACTTAGCCAAGGCCTCTAGATCTACGGGTGATATTTGGACTTCATTGATTCTAGAAAGGGCGTCGGCGACGACGTTGTCCTTTCCGGAGATATGTTGAATATCCGTGGAAAATTGTGAAATAAAATCCAAGTGCCTGAATTGGCGTGGAGAACAATTTTGCTTTTTTTCAAAGAATGCATAACAAAGTGGCCTATGGTCTGTATAAATAGTGAAGGTGGCTGCTTCAAGCATGTGCCGAAAGTATTTTATGCTTTCGTATATAGCGAGGAGTTCCCGGTCATATGGAGAATATTTGACCTGAGAAGGACACAGTTTTCGAGTGAAAAAGGCTAATGGCTGCCAACTACCATCTTTGAATTGCTGTAAGACTGCACCTATCGCTGTGTCAGAGGCGTCAGTGACAAGTCCTAATTTAGCATGACTGTCGGGATGTGCCAATAAAGCGGCATTCCGAAGGCTATGTATACAATCCTGAAAAGCTTGTAGGTTATTATCTTTTAGATCTATTGGCTGATTTGGTTTGAGTTGGCCAGTTAAGAGTGCATGTAAAGGGGCTTGTATTTGAGCAGCTTTTGGGATGAACCTCCTGTAAAAATTTATCATGCCCAAAAAACGTCGTAGTTCCCGGACAGTTTTTGGAACAGGGTAATCAGAAATAGCTTGAACTCGAGTTTCCAAAGGTCTAGTACCATGCTCCGAGATCTGATAACCTAAGAATGTGACTTCTGAGACGCCGAATACACATTTGTTTATGTTTATTAGAACACCGTAATCTCTCATGCGGCTGAAAATTTGACGTAGGTGGTCTTCGTGCTGTTCCATATTCTGCGAAAATACGAGAAAATCGTCGAGATACGGGTAACAAAAGTCAAGGCCACGCGTTAATTCATCAACGAATCTTTGAAAAGTCTGTCCGGCATTCCGTAGACTAAACCCCACCTTTGAATTTTCACACCGTGAACACATTCGTGCAGTTACATACTGCTATCTAACAGGGGTCAAAATTTCATTATTTTTTACGTAAAGTGTACGGTTTAGAAGATAGAGCAATAAAACTGTTTTTATGGATAATATATGCATAACAGTGAAATAACTCTCATTATTTTCCACGAGGTTCTACGATGGAAGAGCAGTGTGAAGACCAAGATGAGGGTCGTCGCGACCTGGCGACCCCAGAACCGAGTCCGCTTCAGCCTGACCGGGATAGTTCAAGACGTGGCCGACCCCGCAGCCGCCTGCAGAGCAGGGACACAACGAGGCACGCTAGGAGTGGTGCTTCAGCGCGCCCTCGTAGTGGTGGCCGCAGGCGAAGCAAAACTCGGACACACACGCGCAGTCGCAGTAGCAGCCGCCGCCTGCAGAGGCGGGAGCAAGAGTTGGAGCTAGAACGCAGAAGGATTCAACGCTTGGAGCGTGAACTGGAGAGAGACCGCGAGGGAAGCCGAAGGCACCGGGACGAGCGACAAGGGCACCTTCGTGATGAAGAACGACACAGCGAGCGCCGCAGCCTTCTGCTGCCAC
Source organism: Pyrausta purpuralis (assembly GCA_963924145.1). Classification (NCBI taxonomy): domain Eukaryota; kingdom Metazoa; phylum Arthropoda; class Insecta; order Lepidoptera; family Crambidae; genus Pyrausta; species Pyrausta purpuralis. The sequence goes on from OZ001649.1 coordinate 22,666,080, forward strand.
TGAAGGTCAACGCTGCCGAGCCTCGAGCATCAAGAAGCCAACGCGACAGGCGCGTCGCCACGCACCAGTCACCTCGCAGGTCACGTAGCCCTACTTTTACTAGTAAGGATATTTTTAATCTTTTGCAATCCCTTAAAAGTGGTGTTTCGTCTCAACCAGTAACACAGAGTGCGCAACCGTTGACTAAGAGCTTAGATCATCACAACATAGTTCCCGGATTCGATCCATCAACTAAAAATCAACGCGTAGACGTATGGTTGAAAAAGGTCAACGAATGCGCTTCTGTTTACGGGTGGGACGAAAGGACTACAATACACTTTGCTATGCAGAAGCTACAAGGACTGGCCAAAACATGGTATGAGAGCCTTAACACTATTTTGTACACATGGCCCCAATGGCAGGAGAAATTACTTAGTGCGTTTCCCTATGAGCAAAACTATGGCCAGTCCTTGGAGGATATGCTGAAGCGGCGGAGTAGATATAATGAACCCATCGAGACTTACTTTTACGAGAAAATTGCATTGTTAAATCAATGTGATATTCAGGGCAAGCGAGCTGTGGATTGTATAATCCACGGAATTAGCGATAAAACCATCAAGTCCAGTGCCCTAGCTCTTAGATGTACGGAACCAGACCAATTATTGCAATTCTTACTAAGTAGTAGGGAGACTATGTCACATAGTACCGTGCCATTTAGGAACAGGAATAATGCCACCTCATCTGATGCTAACCAGAATAGTAGGTCAGGTGCGAGGCCAACGTTAGGGACAATGTTTTGTTTTAACTGTAGGGATAAAGGTCATATGTTTACACAATGCCCGAAACCTCTATTAAAGTGCAAGCGTTGCAATAAGGTAGGACACAACACCAAAAGTTGTTTTAGTAAAGAAAAGCCCACTAACGTTGACGTATCACAAAAGACAATGTGTATTTCTAGTTCAAATCAAAACGCTAAATTTATTAAACAAGTTCTTGTTAATGATATTCAGTTAAATGCGTTTGTAGATTTTGGCAGTGAGGTCACTTTGATAAAGGAGTCGGTTATGAGGGATCTAGGTGTTTCACATGACAGTCAGCCTACAACCATGAAAGGATTCGGAAACAGCTTGGTTAAGTCGTTAGGAACGGTTATGCTTAACGAGACAATCGACAAAGTTTATGCTAAAGTACCTTGTAGGGTAGTGAAAGATGAGTTTCTAGAAAAACCAATGATAATCGGTCAATTGTTTTCAGAGCAACCACACGTTGTGGTCTATAAAGATTCAACTGAGTTACAATTTCATGCGCTTGACACTGTCATGCCGGGTGATGGGTTAGATGACTGTCGTAATGAACTTATGGCTAGAATGAGAGTTAGCAAGCACAGTGTACTTTATGGGTCTGCCAGTGTTAGGGCTGAAAGTGAACCAGCATTTTCAGGTAATGTCTTACTAGATACCAAGGTTATTGGAAAACCAAATGCGCAGTTTATAGTTTCTGGTGGAATTTATAACGTTCAAGAGGGTGTTGTATATGTCACAATAACACCTTGCTCAATACCTTGCACTCTCTATTTATCTCTATTACGAGATTAGCGCGAAAGGGATGAGACCTGGTGAAGCTAAAATAAAATCGGTTATGAGTTTTCCACGACCAGAAAATGTTCATGGCGTGCGTCAGTTTCTCGGGCTCGTAGGTTATTTCCGAAAGTTCATATACGGGTTCGCAGTTGTGGCATTTTATCTTACTAAACTTTTGAAAAAAGACGCAAGATGGGAATGGGGCGAGGCTCAAGAAAAATCGTTTAACGTTTTGAAGGAAAAACTGACGAATAGACCAATTTTAGCAATTTTCGATAATTCAGGAGAGACGGAACTGCACACTGACGCGAGTCGTATTGGCATAGGTGGGATTCTCATGCAACGTTCCCATGAAAATGAGCCATTCAAAGCCGTAGCGTTTTACAGTCGGCAAACGACACCTGAAGAGAAAAACTTCCACTCTTACGAGCTGGAAACCTTAGCTGTCGTTAGTTCACTTAAAAAGTTTAGAGTTTTCTTATTGGGCAAAAGCTTCAAAGTCATAACCGACTGTAGTGCGCTACGATCCACGTTTCAGAAACGTGATTTAGTACCAAGGATAGCTCGCTGGTGGTTGGCACTCTAAGAATTTGACTGTTCGGTAGAATATAGGGCGGGAAATAAAATGTCACATATTGACGCACTGTCCAGAAATCCGATCGATGGTCCGGAGGATCAAGACCCAGAGCCATTTCCGGCAGTGATGGCAATAAGTGACCAAGATTGGCTCTTGACTCTACAGTTGGGTGATTCAGAGTTGCATAGGATACGAGATATTCTCCGCAGTGGACTAGATGAAAAGGGACTTGATTATATTAGAGAAAATTACATTATTCAGGATAACAAGATATTTAGATGCATAAACGGTAACAAGGAAGATATTCGGTGGGTGGTTCCAAAGGGCGCACGATGGCAGTTGTGTAAGATGAACCACGATGACATTGGTCATGTTGGTTATGAAAAAACTTTGGATCGAATTAAAAGCAAATATTGGTTCTCGAAAATGTCAAAATTTGTTAGAAAATACGTTGATTCTTGCATAGAGTGCGCATATGCCAAAAAGACAGCTAATACACGAGAAGGTTCATTACATCCTATTCACAAAGTTGAAAAACCCTTTCATACCTTGCACCTAGACCATCTTGGGCCCTTTGTAAAGTCTAAACGGGGTTTTACTCACTTATTAGTCGTAGTAGACTCGTTTACAAAGTTCATTTTCATAAAACCCGTTAGGAATACTAGCACGTTGAATGTTGTCAGAGTACTAGAAGACATTTTTGACACCTTTCGGACACCTGAGCGTATTATAAGTGATCGCGGCAGTTGTTTTACATCGCATGAGTTTAAAAGGTTTTGTTTGAATAGAGGAGTCAAGCATGTTCTGAACGCTGTAGCGTCCCCTAGATCCAATGGATAGGTGGAACGCTACAACCGTACCATTTTAGATTCACTAACTGCTCAAAATTTAAATTCGGACGAAAAAGATTGGGACAACAAGTTAGGTAGGATACAATGGGGACTTAATAACACGATCCAAAAGACTACTGGTAGGGCTCCAGCCGAGGTGTTGTTCGGAACGTCCATGTCTAGTGAAATTAATCCTATACTTAATGAGATATCTGATGAAACCCGCGAAGAAATTGATTTAACCAAGTTGCGCAGTGAGGTGAAAGAGCGAATCGATAAAGAACAGGCTAATCAAAAGCGTTACTATGACAAGGGCAGACGACCAGCCCGTATATATAATCTCGGGGATTTAGTTAAAATAACAAAGACTGCTTTCAATAATAATGGAAAAAGTTCCAAACTCATGCCAGTATATGAAGGACCATATCGTGTAGCAAAAGTTCTAGGTAATGACCGCTACAAACTAGCACCAATACCGGGGTTTGAGGGTATGCGAAAGAAACGAAAAACCACGGTTGCTTCTGACAGGATGCAGCCCTGGATTCACTTATTCGCATTAGAAGTAGAAGAGAATAGTGACGATGATAATTATGAATGCCATGTTAGTGACGATAATGATGTAGACGTAGAGAGAGATGAACTTGTAGAATAATTCCATGAAATCAGACATCACATTATAATATGATCATTAGCTAGTTTAATTATTAAATGCGCGATATAATATATAATTCGTTCTATTATTTAGCTTTTTGAGGTTTTATCAAGTCCTTGGAGTGAATTTTTCAAGGCAATATGTAAAATAAGACCTTGGAGTGAATTTTTCAAGGTGTTTTAAGTATAAGTCCTTGGAGTGAATTTTTCAAGGCATTATGTAAAATAAGTCCTTGGAGTGAATTTTTCAAGGCGTTAAGTAGAATAAGACCTTGGAGTGCAGTTTTCAAGGCGTTAAGTAGTATAAGACCCTGGAGTGAATTCTTCAAGGTGTTTTAAGTTTAAGTACTTGGAGTGAGTTTTCCAAGATTTAAATAAAAGCACCTGAAGTGAATTTTTCATGGCACTAAAAGAGATTATTGTAGTTAATTTAAGCCCCGGAGTGAATTTTTCGAGGCTTAATATTTTGACAATGTAACGTAATAATTTAAATCGAAAGGATGATTGTAATTATTTTGTTGTTAGTTGTGTTCCAATTTGATAAAGTGTTGTTTGTTGCTTATTTGTGATGTATATAATAATAATAATAATAATAATAGCCTTTATTTAACAATCTTTCTTACAATTGTACTACAATTAATTCTTTGACACCGGTACATGAAGATTGTCTTGCTGTCCAGCATAGGCCTCCCCTAGAGCTCACCATCGGATGCGATTCTGCGCTTGTCTTGTCCAAGTATGTCCCGCTATTGTTTTGAAATCGTCTTCCCATCTACGACGCTGTCTCCCTTTCCTTCGTTTGTATTGTCTCGGGCACCACTCTGTTACGTCCTTACACCATTTATCCTTATTACTCCTAATCATATGGCCTGCCCACCTCCATTTTAGTTTTTTAACACAGTAAGTAACATCGGTGATTTTAGTTTTCTTTCTTATAGTATTAAGTTTTATTTTATCCTTTAATTTAATGTTAAGTATGCTCCGTTCCATACTGTGTTGACAAGTTTCTAACCTATGTATGTTATGGTTAGTTAAGCTCCATGTTTGGCACCCATATGTCATAACCGGCAGAATGCACGTATTAAATATTTTGCTCTTTGCTTTCAGTGGCACGAGTGGGTTTTTCATGATCTCCTTGAGGGACCAGTATCTTTTCCATGCCAAAGTGATTCTGTTATTAATTTCTTTTGTTGCCAAATCTATTGGAGATATGATCTGTCCAAGGTACGTGTATTCCTTCACGTATTCTATGGTTTTTCCATTGACCATTATAGGGGTGTTTTCAGAGTTTGACATTATTTTGGTTTTCGCCGTATTCATTGACAGTCCGACATTTTCGCTTTCGTACACCAGTTGTTCTAACATATTTTTTAAACTTTTTGGATCTTCAAAAATTATTATAAGGTCGTCTGCAAATCTAAGGTGGTTTAATCGTACTCCGTTGATATTTAATCCGTAGTTATCCCATTCGAGACGTCTAAACACGTGTTCGAGAACAGCTGAGAAAAGTTTGGGTGACAAAGGATCGCCTTGTCTTACTCCTCTTTTTATTGGAAAAAAATCTCCATCTCTTTCAGTTCTTATTTTTGCTTTCATGTTCTTATATATGTTGGTAATCAGTCGAATATATTTTTTCTCCACTCCTTGTGTTTCTAAGGCTTCCCAAATCTTTGTGTGTTTTAAAGAGTCGAACGCTTTATTATAATCCACGAATGCCAGGTAAAAAGTAATATTGTATTCATTACATTTCTGGATTACTTGTTTTATAGAGTGAATGTGATCAATTGTTGAGAACTCACTGCGAAAACCTGTTTGTTCTTTAGGTTGGTTTTCATCCAAAGTCTTTGTTAAACGATCTAGCAGTACTTTTGAAAATATTTTGTAGACATTGGACATCAAGCTGATGGGTCTATAGTTGGCTATATCATCTCTGTTCCCTTTTTTGTGTAGTAATATAATAGTTGATACAGTCCACTGTTGAGGTATATATTCTGTGCGCAAAATTTCATTAAATATCTCTGTGATAGTGTTTAACGTTACTTTGGATGATCCTATTAACACTTCATTAGATATGCAGTCTCCTCCAGGCGTTTTCCCTTTCTTCAATGATTTGATAGCCTTTTTGATTTCATCTCGCAGTATACAGGGGGTCTCTTCTTCGTCAGTTTTTACATAGTGCTTGTTGGATTCCTCTATTGTTACGTCGTTATTGTATAATTCGCGGTAATATTCTGTTGCTACTTCTAATATTTCGATTCTATTTGTTTTACTTTTCTTGTTTCTATGATTTTTCATGCTGTCGATCCAGGTTAGATTATCTCTTAATTCGACCCATGCTTTCTTGACTCCGCCTGATTTTTCTATATGATAATTTAGTGTTTCAGTTCTCAGTTTCTCTCTGTGTTTTCGTATTTGCAGGTTTATTTCTTTGCTCAGATTTGTTATTTCTTTTTTGTTGTTTTTCCTGTCTCTAATCAAAGTTTTTCTTTGCATGATCAATTTTCTTGCTTTTGGACCTAGTTTGTCTTTTTCCTTTCTTGTTGTTCCCATTTTACTCTCAGTTTCTTTTAATTCCTTTTCTAGAGCGTCATACTTTACTTGCACATCTTTAAGATTATCTATTTTTTCCAAATTACTGTGTAAGGCATCTAGAATATTTTCCGGGATTGGTAAAGCTACTGGTTTCGTTATGTTGATATTTTTCCTAGGTGTTTTTGGTTCTTGTATATGCAGTTGTCCTCTAAGTAGTCTGTGGTCTGTATTGTAGTTAAATTCGTTGATAATATCGATGTTTAAAAATAATCTTGGTCTGTTTGTGGTAATATAGTCTATTTCGTTTCTTATCTTACCGTTCGGTGATACCCATGTCCATTTCCTATTAGGATTCTTTTTGTAGTAGCTGTTCATGATCTTTAGGTTGTTTTCAAACGCGAAGTTTATCAGTCTTTGTCCATTATCATTCCTTTTTCCTGTTGTGTGTGGTCCAAGTACTTTGTCCTCGTTGGTTCTTCTCTTTCCTATTTGGCCATTGAAATCTCCTAATACAATTATGGTTTTATACAAAGTTGGCATTATTTCGTTGAGTTTGTTGTAGAAATCGTTTTTTACTTCTTGTCTGGTAACCTCAGTCGGGGCATATATTTGAACGATTGAAGATGGTTGTTTATGGCCAGGTAATTTAATATTCAAAACTGCTATCCTATCTGATATGCCTCGAAATTCTATTATTTCGTTTTTAAGGTATTTTTTGACCATAAATCCTACTCCATAAAGGCCAGCCACTACGTTTTTGTAGTAAAATATATATTTATCATGTTCTTCAGTTCTCTCCTCTGCTCTCCTCACTTCGCTTAAGCCTAAAATATCCCAATGTATGTTTTCTAATGCATTTTCTAATTCGAGTAGGGATTCTTGGGATTTTAACGATCTTGCGTTTAGTGTGGCTATATTAAGTCTTGTTCTTTGTTTATGTTTATTTTTCCCGGAGTAGTATTTGTTAAGATTCTCAGATGTATTCTCAGATGTTTTTACTGTAGGCTCTTGGGGGGTGTGGTCTATCTCCCCGCGGTGACCAACCGTGTTGGGGATCTGTTTGTTTTTTGCTAGAATTGTATTTTTTCCATTTGGTTTCTTCATGTTTCCGGTGTCAGATAATTCCTATGCCTTATTATGAGGTTGTGTTTGTTTCTCTGATAGTGAGAAAGATCTGGCTCTCATGTATGCAAATGCATCGGTTTTGTGCATTTTAGACGGAGCGATAATATTTTTCCCTTCTGTGGAGTGAGGTTGTTTTTGTATGTTCTTGGGTGACATGGAAATTTCTCTTTTTCTCTTTTCGGCTTCTGGTTTTCCTCTTACAATAAGTTTATTGTTTTTGATGAATGCTTCGTTTCCTTTTCCTCTTTCTTCTTTTAGTTGTTGCTGTAGGTTTTTACGTAGTTCCAGCGTTTCTTTTGAGAAATCTTCGGTAAGAAAAGTCTTATGTGGCATCTTTGCTGTATTTTTCATTATTTCTGCCTTCCTTTGATATGACGTAAACGAAACAAGTATAGGTCTGATTTTGCTTTCATCTTGTTTTTTTCCCAATCTGAAGAAATTATTTATTTCAAATTTTTCTATTTTAACATTTAAGTTCTGTAAAATATCCATTATTATGTTGAATAACTCTGTATAATTATTCTCAGTTTCCTTGACGCCGTGTAGTATTATATTATTCTTCCTGTTCATCTCTTCTAAATAGTTTATTTTTCTATTCAATGTTTGCACTTCGGATTTTAGGTGTTTATTTTCTTCCAATAATGGTTGTATTTTATCGTCTATAGTGCTTATTTGTGATGTATAACAGTAGCCAAGTGTAAGGTTTCACCAGTCACGTGTATGGAGACCACACACGACATCAGGATGGTCGAGTGTAAGGTTCCATAAAAAAATAGGTTGGTTTTTGTAATGAAACGATTAATTTTATGAAGTTTATCAAATTATGTTTCCTGTTAGTCATAAAATATTATTAAATTGTAAAACTCACTTCTAAAATAAGTCTTAAATTATACAAATTATTATGCATACAGAGTTATAATTTTAAAACCAATGTTTTATTAAAATAAATGAATAAAATGTATACTCGTTACACGGCAGTTGCGCCGCCATTTTGTTCGGTTCAAAATTAAGTATCCGGTGTATTCAAACTAATTATTTAATTATGTAACTTATTTTTAAAATTATCCTTGTTTTATATAACTAATTATGCATATAGTTTACTAATTTTAAAAACAATGCTTTCTTATGATAAATGAATTTAATCAATCGTAGTACGGCATATCCGCCGACATTTTGGTTAGGTCGAAACAAACACTGTTCGGGCCATTCTGTTACGAGCGCTTGGATGGTGCAGTACCTAGTGTTAGTTAGATAACATTATGCGATTACCTGTGTGTTATATTGTAATAAACGAAGTTTAAAAGTTATCAGGGTTATTTATATAAACTAAGTGAAAAATTGTTGGAGTTCTTCTTTCACCAGTCTCAGCCTTCTGTGCGTAGGCTTTAAGCCTACATATTATATTCTTAAACCTTTGTTTTGCAAAACTTCTAACTTTCTACATAAACTATTTTTTTTTTCCATAAACAACTAATCCATAGTCGTAATAAATTCTAACTATAGCTTTAAAAATTTATGTTCAATAGATTTGGATCCATGCCCCGAGTTACAGTCGCCAAATGCCGCATTATCTTTACATTTTTAAGAACATGAAAATGAAAAGTTATCTTTGAATCATAAACTAAACTTAAAAATCTCTGTTCCTCTACTGATTGAATATTTACAGAATTATATACACTATTTACAGTATCGAAAAGAATCAATTTTTTAACAAAAAAATAAATATGAAATTTTGTTAGGATTAACATCTAGTTTTAATTTTACTTTACAGGATAGATACAATTTTCGTTAAGCTTCATTTAATATTAATTCAGCTTGAAATAAACTTCTGCTAGTTGTTAACAACACAATAGCATCCGCATATTGAAAGTTTTGCTAAGTATTGGGAGTCGTTGGCCATGGATAGAGATAGATGGAGAAGTTTTGGGGAGACCTTTGCCTAGCAGTGGACTAGTGTAGGTTTAAAGAAACTTCCTCACACTCGTCTCTCTCCTGAATTAATTCTTCGCAAAAATTCTTTGAAACCTTTAGTTCATCAAGTGCCTTTCTGAGTTTCAGCTCAGTTTCTCAGGCAGTAATTTTACAGGTTATGGTTCTAGTCCAAGAAACCATCTTTATTTGTTTGTTTTTTTTTTGGTGAGTCTGACTTAGAACTTATCAAAATAGGGTATACAAAAGATGATAATGGCAAGTACTGATTTAATTTAAAAATTTACAGAATATAATTGCTCTGTCCACTCTAAAAAATAATAATATACCTAATAATTACTAAAATTAATGAAATATCTGAATGCATATTCATATTTACACTATTAATATTAAAATGATAATCTATGTTAAGTAAAAACATTAGCTTTTTTATATTTGTCAAGAACAATAAACATGAGATATTAATAATATAGGTAAAAAAGCTAACCACCTAGGTCCAAGTAAGAACTACCAATATAAACGTTACTACTTAAATGTATGTACGTGTGTTAAAACAATATACGGTGTGAAATAAAACAGTATACGGATTTTCTTCGCTTACATTGTACATATGTTTGTTTCATAAAGATTCGAATGCTTTATTTATAGCATCCGAGGTCACAGGAAGACCGTTGCTATTTGTCATTATTAAGCTACGAACACGAAATAATATTAATAACCCTTCCAAAGCACTCAGGAAGAGTGACCTTTGTTTTGGGATCTTACAATATGAAGTGTTGTTTGGGTCTTCGAAAGCAGGGCGTCTTCGTCTCTTATGGATACGTCATTATGCGTGACGTTTATGATAATATGACACTGTGAGTGTTAAAAATACTCTTAACCATTAGATACCGAAGCGTCATCAATTTCCAAGTTTAATTTAGTCTGTAAAGAATAACCACTTGACCCACTGTTGCATAAACAGATGGGTAGATGACGCTAAACGTCACGCATAATGACGTATCCATAAGAGACCACAAATTTTGCAAGATCGAACTGACAGCACGGTAACTCAATTGGTAGAGCTTTGGCCCGGTTAGCCAGAAAGTTGCTGGTTCGAGTCTCGCCCGTGCGCAAATTATTGGTTAAACCTGTTTTAACTATTACACTGTTTTGTCTCATTCTTACTTGGAGCTGTCATCATTTGGCATGAAAGTGTCAAAATAGTGAGTTATTATGAATAAGTGGATTAGATATTATTTTAAGTAGGTATGGTTGGTAAGCTACTAGCTAGACTATTCCTTTTCTATTGCATCAGGAAATGTTTTACTAAAAAATAAAATAAAAATATAATTAAAAGAGATTTAGCAGTCAACCGAAATTTTATACATGTGAATTGATTTTTCTTACAAATTCGTTGTAAGCAATCTATTCCAAGCAACCTTGCACCAGCTACCTTTTTACTATTTTCTGACGACATTTACAAGCACTTTGTCACTGTTGTACTTTTTTTTTTCTATACTATTAAAAACTTACAATAATGCATAAGTAATCTATATCTATATAAGTATACAAAAGAAAGTCCTGTAAGTTACACTATTTATAACACAAGGACAACTGAACCGATTTGGTTGCAAATTGGTGGGAAGGTAACTTAGAACCATAAAAATCACATAGGATACTTTTATCCCATTAGACGAAGCCGGAGCCGGGGTGAGACGGGACGGGACGGGTCCGGGGCGAAGCAAAGTTCACTAGGTTTACTAGTTTTAAAAAATTGAACGTGTTGTCCGAGAAACTTTTCTCCGTTGTATCTAACAAACATAAAATTATTTATAATATATTGCATAGGAAATAAGGTAGGTAGAGTTGCCACAGAAAAGTCACATTTCATTACATTATGGCCCGAATCAGTTTTTGTAAATCGAAAAATCGATTTACAAAAACTGATAGATACACGTGTTTCCTATTTTATGTCACTACAATTTCGATGACCTCTACTTTTATGGCTTTGGTAAGTAATAATGTATATGTTCTTAATGTGTCCGTGAATAATACTTTATTATTTCATACTACACCAATTACTAAATCTTGCAATTTAAAAAGCAAATCCACGACCTGTCAGGTGACTCTCTTTTCACTCCTTCACTCTTTTTTTTTCATTCTCTTTCGAAATGTTATTTCGTAGGTTTTAGTTAGCTCAAAATGAAATGTAATATTAGTCTGAGGACACTTTAATTGTTTCATAATAACTGTATGTTTCCCTAATAATAATAAAATAAAATAAAATACAGCTCCTTTACTGTACAATGACCTACAAAATATTGATCATCATAATAATGATAATTATCAGCCATAGGATGTCCACATCATAAGCCTGTCCCACGGCTTTCCAAAGCGACCTGCTGCAAGTGGTTTGCGTCCAGTGTGATCCTACGATCTTTACAAGGTATCAAGTGTGTATAGGGTGTTATTAATTGGCGTAAACAAAGTAGGGACGATCATATAATTTATCTCTCTGTCTCTGAGCTTGCTATCAATAGAAGCTTGGAAAATTGTGCTTTAAGACAAGTAACTTTCCCTGACTGATAGCATCGTGCACGCAACTTAGTTATTATATTCATCGACGTCAATATTTATGGGTAATGGAAGATTTGAGCCATTCATTCTGGATTGTGAATACTTTATTTCTAGTAGTCTAGTAAGTCTTACTTTCAATATTTCATAGAACGAATACAGCCTTATATGTCCCAAATAGGGTTCGAGATTACCTTATTAATATATCAACAAAAAATACAAAATTCCTATTCTTTTTCCAACCAGATAACTAATGAACTGATTTTGATAAAAAAATAATTTGATTATCTTCTTATAGCTTATATGTACTATTATCGACCAGACTTTCATCCGACTTTAGAACTCTGTTGTTTTGGTCAGCGACGAGCGACTCAGGGGTGGCTATACAGTATAGTCTATTCAGATCACTTGTTTAGTCCGCTACTTCCACCAGACAAACATAAGTTATTTAGAGGAAAATGCATTTTTCGGGCATTAAAGAAAAAATCAAAGTGTTAAAAGTCTTACATACCGTAGAAAAGTGCGTGAACATTCATCGCGACTTCTCTTTATTACCGAGAAAGCGGCTAGCTCTCATAATCTTCATTATCACAATAGAAATACTACTATGTGCATGCATATATTTCCACTACATTCAAGAATTTGAATCTAACATTGGCATAAAAAATACTACCATTCGCAACCAAGCCGCATTTAATCTCCTTTTTGACATAATAAACGTGTCTATGAATATTTCTTACATAACGTATTTTGGGCCTCGTTTCAGTCGCGAGTATTCAGATCTTTTGAAAAATCTATCCGGTTGCCATGACTTTGTTGCATGTTGTCCTCCAAACCAAAAAGTACTTTCAAGTCTCAAAGTTAAAGCTCTTATTGCTATAATAAGTTTCGTTTGTTTACGAACATTCATGATTCTATCAACAATCTTGACTTATGTATTGAAGAACCCAGGCGTAACTTTTTTCTTTGTCATTCCCTATTTTATGATTAAATTCTATTTTGAAATAAAATTTTTGCTTGAAACCTATATCTACTGCTGTTTGCTCACACTCATTGAGGGTGTGATTCGAAGTTACAATGCTTTGATCAAAGATGCAGCTGTGGAGGGCTCGCTCAATGAAAATTTATACAATTTTACTACCGTCTATGGTCTACTAGTCAATTGTATTCAAAGTTTAAAGAAATGTTTTAGTACTCAAGTAAATAAGAATACATTGATTACGTAAATCACACTTCTCACCCTTAGTGCCTTTTGATATGTATTATTATTAATTTTCAGATACTGGTCTCCCTCTGTGTGTGCATAGCACATTTCATGTATTCAGTGTGTCTTGCTTTGGACGTTTGGCTGACTAATGTACGAATATTTGTTATGTTATATTCATTTGTGGACTTCTAAAGCCTTAGTGAAGTTATCGTACCATATCATCAAATACCATCGTGGTTTCATATAGTATTTTTTCGTTTCTTTTAGGGCGTAAGTGCAATCTTCCTGCAGCCAGGCAATATAGGACGAACGGTTACGAGCCGTGGTAATAATCTTAGCAAGAAATGGTCAAGGGGTCCATAACGAAGTTACAAGATTGCGCCAGACTCTGGCTAAAATTCGATATCAGTCTTCAGCGGGTAAGCTTCTCACATTTTCTTAGTAATTTATGTGGAAGTTAAGACAAACGCGAAGTTTGATCAGAATCCTTCTTGCATTCATTTATTAGTGAATCTGTTCCTGCACATAGGTTTATCAGCGGTTTTACCTGATAGGTGCATGACTTAAAACTCTAATTAATTTTCGTTTAAATTTGAATTAGAACAAATATCAGGAAATGATAAATTTGGCCTTCCATACGTTTACAATAACAATTTACAAACATTTTCAAGGTTCAACACACAGTTTTAAAACTGTTACTTATGCTAGGTGACGAAGTGATCAATGTAATTTATTTCATTTATTTAACGGTAAACATTTGACAGTAAACATACTTACTTACAGTTACCCAAAGCGTTAATATGCTAGTAACACAGTAAAAATTGTCGAACAAACATTGCCTAAAATTATAAAAATCAAGCAAAACAAATAATATACGACAGGATTACAATACCATACGTCAAAAATACCTATAAGTACGTCAGAATAAAAATAACTTTAAAATAAAGTTAAATCCGACTTCAAACCAAACTGCACTAAAAAGTTTCAAATTAACTCGTGACTTTTTAAAGGAAAGGAACCCCAAAAAGAAATGGTTCGCCAAAAATGGATTCCTTTCCTTAGGACCCCTATTAGGTCAAAAGTTTATTTGAGACTTTTTAGTGCATTTTGGTTTTGAAGTCTGTTTTTACTTTCATAAAGTAATCCTAAGCGTTAAGGAGTTCCACCATCAGCGAAACTCCACATAATGTTGACTATGAGACGCAACAACACGTTAACATAACGATTCTAGAAAAAAAAAAAAAAATTTAAAGGGTTACCTCGATTGCTCCAAGATCCAGATATGAGGTAACAGAGCTACAAAAAAAATAGGAGAAAAAACCATACAGTAGAAATGATAACCTCATCTCTTTTTAAAGTCGTTTAAAAATAATTTCTTATAATTCTTATATCTAAATAATAACCAATCATGTTTTAGATAAAGAAACATCAAGTCATCGGACCCTTAAGGATTTCCAGCGGCTGGTGACAGCTGAAGCGCTGAATGTGACGCTGTTGCCAATGTTGCCGGTCGGGATGCCCATCCTGCCACTAGTGACGTCACTGGCGGTCTACCACATCATTGCTATTCTTCAGCTGCTGTACGATTCTTAAAAACGTGACCGTCGAACTTTTTTATCTCTATTTTTAATGACACGACAAGATACGGATCTCACTACTAAACTATTACTGCCATACTATTATATACTATACTATTACTAGGTATTAACTGTTTTTCATTATTATTAATCAATACTTAAGTTTTTTCTTGTTTGTTTGAACACGATAATCTCAAGAATTACTCGACCGATTTAAAAAAAAGGGTTGTATAGCTTAACTATCGAGAAAGCCTTTAGGTTAAACAACATCACGATACAACTTATGAGAGCAGAGCAACAATGAATAATGTTGCAAAAAAGGAGGAACAATATTATTTTTGAGGGTTTCCGTTGCGTACGCAGCGTAAACAGTTTAAGATACACAAAAGTCATATATGACGGGATTGTTCCGCTTTGAAGAAAGTTCTACAATAAAGTCTGCGACAGCATATTATTATATGGTTTACTCACTACAAAAAAAATATGTTCGTATACATTTGTTTAAAATAATGTACTATTTTTAAAGTTGTTTAGATGATGGGTATCAAAATAAACGTAGGTGGGCATTTCTTCAGAAAGTGTTCTTCGCGTCACCTTCGTGGCGAAAATTAATAATAATATAATTTAAACGAAAAAAATACTGCTTTAAAGAAACTATCAAACTGTAACATAATCTGTAAGAATCATGAGAATCGGTTCATTATTCATGTAGATATTTAATATTGAAATTTTGTAAGCCACGAAAGTTACTCACCATGACACGAAAGTTACGCAGCGTCTTTTTGGATAGATAATTCGGTAATAAAAGTATCAATTACTTGAAATATTATATATGTATGAGACAAAAAATAATGTGGTTAGGTATTACATATATTTTTAAACATTAATTATGAACACTAACATAATAATAGTATGTTACCTTCGACAATGCTACTACGTACTAAATTATTTATGAGTATCCGATATTTCGACACTGTTGCAAGTGCCATGATCACAGCGTACCTTAAACTGTTGCGAGTGAGCTGTTATTTGCAGACTTAATGGTCTACCCTCCTTATAAGTCTTTTATTGCACTCATTTTCGGTATCACTGACCTCAAATTCACTGTTTGTTCTCGACACACAACACTGACAGTATTTGTGAGCGATAGGACACTTTGTTTAATTTTACGGTTTCACACTTTCGAAGCAATGGTATTTTGACATTCGACAATTTAAACCCATACTTACGATCGAATTTTTAGTATTTTGTAATTTCCCTTGACCAATTTTGGTAAGTAGTCGCATTCTGTCGAAATTATCTGAGATTATTAAGGTAAGGGTAAGCTAAGGTACATAGTAGCAAATCTGTAGCAATCAACTCTTTACCCTCCAAAGTAGTGCCTCAAATTACATATAGGTAACCCTCCGTTTTAGTAGTCTAACTACTTGCCGGCTATTATCAACTCATTTTCAAAGTCAAATGCATAAGGTTATATTAGGTATATAGGTCAGGCCCTTTATAAACTTTACAAGCAATAAATTAGTCTTCCAGATATTTATCTTGCCTGGAGTGAGACTATTTAGACTACTAGCTGCGGGATCATAGCTGTAAGAGCGTTCAAAATATGACCTTTTCTTATCCAATAAAGAATTAAACTATTTCATTAGAATCTTTGGAAATAAACACCAGACGTCACGCGCTTATTGCCGAACCTTGGAATTTTTAGTATCAGTATTAATTGTAGTTTTTTTCCCGTAAAGCAAGCTCATGATTTCCAGTCCTTATCAAGTAGCCTCAAAGTTGACTCTTTTATCGGTCTAGAGGACAATTTTCCAGCTTTAGACCAGGCTCAAATTTTAGCCATGCCACTTAGTTGAATAAATTAAGACGACTGGCATTACTCCTATCATTCTTATTAGTGGCAAAGAATTATTTTCAAAGTTTGCTTTTGTGATATTCATTATTTTCTCATGTAAACTACACAAATTGGGGTAATTACGAATAATGCACGAAAATTAATTAATTAATGAGTATGCTTTTTTTGAGTAACATATTGTGATTACTTTATATAATTAGTAAATAGATTAATCAGGCGATTCAAAGCCGAATGAAAATCAAGATTTAAGACGTCATGTTCTACACATTTTTCTAGTAAGGTAAATTATTTCTATAAATCATATTTGTGCCTCTGGAAACTGTCTTAGTAGAAGAATTCAAGTTTGAAACGTTAAGGCGGTTATTTTAACTACATTTACAAACCATAAAATATAAATTCTAGTGAGATCAGTACACTTTGATAACCTTTCGTCGAATGATTTGTATCTTTCGTGGGCAATTGACCACGAAAGTTGTGCCACGCAAGTGACGAAAATTTTTCATTTCCAGAAATATTAAATTAAGTAACTAATATTTATGTAATCTTATCTTCTATTGGTGTTTTGACACGTCTGAAGTTTCTGCGGACCTATGGTTTGTGTCGATAGGTTGAACATTTTTGAAGTTATGAGCATTAATGTGTCACATTTTCGAAAATGGTAAAATCGTGTGACCGACACAAAATTATTTTTATTAAATTTAGATCTAAAGAGGGATTTTTTCCACCTCAATATAACTTATCCTGACTATATGTCCAATTTTTCAACATATATTATGTTTATATAATGTAAAAGCCCAGCAAGATATAAGTCTTTAAACTGAGCGCCAACTCAGTGTGACGCGCAAAGAACAGCAGTTTTACTCCCGATTCCGATGGTAAAATATTTTTTCCTACAAAACTACAAACATAATAACACATTTTAAAGTGAATTCATATAAATAGATACATGATAAAACATACAAAATTTATTTTTAAATTAAACATTGAATATGTTTGGAATAACAAACGTGTGACCATCAAAAAACGGTGCTCAAATAATGGCCCAGGTATTCATCATAACGAGCATTTCATTTCGAATTAAATTGCCCTTTGCATCATTTCTTTCAATAAGTATCTGAGAAGCTATCTCAGTTCTAAAATAACTCGGCATCGAAATAATGCTTGCAGCCTTAAAAACAACGCGCACTTTCGCTAACTCTAAAGTACGGTTTTCTTTGCTAGACCGATAATATAAACAATCAACATAACTTTTATAAAAATATCAGTGAATAAAATTAATCATATATTTTATTTAAAAAATACCTCAGTATTTAACGATCAATAACCCATGTAAGTTTTGAGTTTTGTGTTTATCTCATTGTCAAATGAATCATTTCGTTAAGAAGGAATGTCTAGATTGTTTACAATATTCGACTAGCAAAGAGAAACGGACTTTGTATAGTTGCTGGCCTCTTATTAACATTGAAAATATGTGTTTTGCGTTGAAATATTTTACGAAAAGTCTAAAATTTACGCGGGCGTCGTCGCGGGGGACCGCTAGTTAATATTATAAAGCTGAAGAGTTTGTGTGTTTGAACGCGCTAATCTCAGGAACTACACGACCGATTTGTCAAAATGTGTTGGTGTTGGATAGCTTATTTTTAGGCTCTAAAACATTAGGCTGCGACAGGTGGGGATGGGGATTTAACACAAAACGCCTGGACACAGTCACTAGGGACTGCTGGTTATTTGATAAACAAAACAACATTTAACTAAGAATTTACAAAAACGCAATAATTTGTATAAGGAGTAAAATATAGAATTACTAAAACAGACAGAGCGAATCTGAACATCATTTATATATGAATGTAGGTATGGGTTAAACCATCTTTTGCTGTCTATCTGACCTTAAGCTAAAACATTATTTAGGATACTTTATATTTAGAATTCCCTCTTCAAAGCCTAATCCGAGATGTAAATAAATCAAGCTCTCGGCTGCTTCAAAACAAATTTCCTCAAGGGAAAAACAACGGCTAATTCCAAACCAAAATATTTACATTCCCATATCAGCTACATTTCCATGATATTAGTAAAATATCTACATTAGAAAAACAATCCAAATATGACATTAACCATATAAAACCAAATGCGAAAATCATGGGTGCGATTGTGTAAACCAATCGTATCTGGGGGCACGGCAGTGCCCCCACCAAGTCGAGCAAAAAAGCGTCACGGCCGTACCATCCTTTTCTCGAAGCAATTCAGACCATTTTCGACCCCCTATAACTTCGTTGTGGATAAAACTAGAAGACTGATATTTTCAGTAACCATGCAGCATTGAAAAGACACGGTATGTTTCAAATTTCATTCAATTTGAACCAGTATTTTAAGAATTATAACAGGTCAAATTTCTTAATTTTGTCACTCACTGACTCACCGATCATCAAAATGCTAAGGCACTTCTAGCAGACCTAGAAGCTTCAAATTTGGAATATAAGTAGTGTTTGGTGTATGAATCAAGGAAAAACTAAAAAATCTAGAAAAGACCGCAAAGAAAATTAAGACCATACAGCTAAGTCTTCAGTTATTTTTTTCAATATTGGCTTTATTCGTAACTGTGTTTTACGGCAGTTATTATTATTGCGTGCGAAGCCGCGGGTTTAAGCTAGTCCCATATAGATATAGGCGCATGGTAGCGCCTGCCAAATCGAGCAAAAAATGGGTATTCCCGTCATGAAAACACGTATAAATTAAATTATTTAATGCAAAAAACGTACCTACGGGCGTATTCGTACTTATTACAAGTGCGTAAGGTTGTAAATTAATTATTACACCACGCACTGCGATGCTAGCGAGTGAGCGCGGGCCGTTACTTACTACGCGCTGCCCGGTGCTAGCGCGAGGGCGCGGGCCGGGCGGGGACAGTGGCGGGGCGCGCGGAAAGGTGAATGTCGCCGAGCGAGCTGTCGCGGTGCTAGCGCGAGGTGAAAAGTTCATAAGTCAGAGAGAGGACTTTAATAAAATTCGTTGCAGGTAGATATACATATATACAATAAGTAGAAGGTACCGAAAAGGAAAAAAGTAGAACTGTCTACAAAATACAAAAAGAAATGAGATCCCATCAAAAACAATACTTGTCAAAAAAACCAAGTCTCGCAACTCAGTTGTTCTGCGGTAAAAAGTTGTGAGATCCATGTAATACCAAGTCGGTAATTAATTTATTCAGTCTCTACTTAAGCGACTTTCTGTCTTAATACGTCCAGTCTCTAAAACCACGATCGTGGTCCATAACAATTGAAAATCAATTGTGTCTGGAATCTCCGTACTCGAAGCATTAAGTTGTCACGTAATAATTAACAGCATCTTATAGTGACGCATATCAATATTAAAATTCTTTAGTAAATTTATTGAGACTTGGCCATCGCCTGAAATCACGTGTAAATTCAATCGCCTGAAAACACATGTAAATTTAATTATTTAGTGCGATGGCCAAGTCTCAATATATTTACATAAAACATTAAAGAATTTTAATATTGATATGCGTCACTAATGGATGCTGTTAATTATTACGTAACAACTTAATGCTTCGAGTACGGAGATTCCAGACACAATTGATTTTTAATTGTTATGGACCACGATCGTGGTCTTAGAGACTGGACGTATTAAGACAGAAAGTCGCTTAAGTAGAGACTGAATAAATTAATAACCGACTTGGTATTACATGGATCTCACAACTTTTTACCGCAGAACAACTGAGTTGCGAGACTTGGTTTTTTTGACAAGTATTGTTTTTGATGGGATTCATTTGACAGTTCAAAACGTATGGTATGATCTGTCAAACGGTAAAGAACAAAGCGTTTGAAAGTTCATATCGTACGTTTTGAACTATCAAATGAATACGATTGCTTTACACAATTCCACCTGTGGTCTGAAAAGATTTGCATTCCGCTTAAAAACATTTTACTTCAAAGGAAACTTTATACCCAGGTGCATTATAAATGTTTCATTAACCCTTTCTTGTAATTTTATTTTTCCGAAATCACGGTGCATGTTAGAACATCGTGCATTTAGTGTCGTACGCGTGCTGACGGCATAGCAAACGGCTAACGACACGACCAACGGCCGCTGTCACGGCGTGGACTGCACGTGACTCGTGGTCTGATGTGACACGAGAAACAAACCGAAATTTTAGTATGGATGCGACAAATATGCTTGTTTCACTTTTGCATACGGTTTCAATAGTTAAGATAAGATGAATGTCTTAGAATCATACCATTTGCGAGAAGGTAAATCCTTGTGCTGCGTGAATTTAGCTGTTTCGTACAACAGGTTCTATTTTCCGAATAGGAACGCTATATAATATATGTCATTCATACTAAAGATACTTGTTTTAAATGTTTCCTAAATCAACTTTGTGCTAAACAAGACAAAATGTATACCCGTACCTAGTTATTAAAAACAATATCAAACCCACCTATGATGTTTCTATGCATCATTAGATAAATATAAAAGTTTCAGTTCATTAATCAGCAATGAAAGGAGGTTTTTAATAAGTAGTCAGTAGTTAGTTACAAAAAAATAAGGCATATCCACATAATTGATAGAACTCATTTTAGCGGGACACTGATGTTAGCAAATCTGTCGCTGCCTACAAAGCTAAACGACGATATCGAAATAAGTAAAATTAGATTATCTTGCTTTATTTCGACGAAGATTTTTTTATATTGTCTGAAGTCACAAATTCAATGATATGCACGTACGCGCTTTTGGCATCGATATGTGTAAAAACCCTTTTTTTCGTAATGATAAGCATTGCAGACAGTTTGTTGAAGGCGGTATATTTTTTAAAAAAAAACTACTTCATGATTTTTAGTCATTTACCCATATCTCAAAAACTACAGGACCGAATTTGATAAAACTTAATTTGCACCCTAAGTTGAAATATACCTAATCGAACTAAAAATGAATCATCTCGCTATGACTTCTTGTTTTCTAGGAAAGAATCCACACTTACGAAATTTAGCATCAACATATCAAATATTATCAAATTCCAACAATATCACACTGAATTGAATGCCTTCTTTTTTAAAGTCAGTAAAAATATAAATGATTGTTGTTATATCGGCGTATTGCACGTCACTATGCTAAATAACAAAATTATGAGGAAGATGCATTGATTTATCCTTTGTCATCCCCGAACTCTTATGATCCTCAGAAACAGAGAGATCTAAAAAGTCAAAGAAATTTATCGTCCACAAACCGATATGGCATAGGAGAGCAAAAATCTGCGTGAACACAACCGAAGTGAGCCGGAGTTATTTGCATCCAAATGTACTGTATTCAACCACTAACAGATAATATACATATATAATAACATTCTCGATACAGGTGGGTAGGGCTGATGGTAGGGCTGTCTATAGTATTTATTTGCAACAAAGTTCGAACTTACCAAAAGATTCTATAACATTATTTTCTTCCCATACTATTTAGTTATTTTGTCTGACAAGCTTTAGGTTTTTAAGTGTAAAGTACAGTGCGACAAGGATCTTATGACCGATAGATGACATTGACAGGGGGCGCTATCATTCAATCAGGGTAGCTAATGCAAAAAAAAACTCCCTTGATTTAGGGAGTTCATAAAGCTGTTTAGAAAATTTAAAGTTTTGTACCCAACCATGGCAAAGTTAAAGAGAAGAGTCTTATTCAAACCAGTAATAACCATGATGGTACAGTATATCAAGTATGTCCCACCGATTTAAAACAATAAACAATTATATATGTGTATAAAAAAATTGCACTCCGGGAGTGCCGGCAGAAGTGAAAACTTGAATATCAACGTTGTGCATTTTTAATTTTTTGGAATAGTTAGGGAATCATTTTGAATGAATTGCTCTTATTATCAATATAAAAGTACTATCATTTTTGTGATAGAATACAATAATAATAATAATAATTATAATAATACTACAATAATAATAATAATAATGATAATAATTATAATAATTATAATAATAATAATATATTTTTATATAATACAATATTTATTTATTGCGCTATCGTACACAAACATTACAATTTATATTATATTAAATTACATTAAAAAGTTTATCTCTCAGAAAAATCAACTTACATCCATAATTTCGCCAACCGTCTTACGGTTTTTCGATCAGCCCACGTGTCCTGACGCGAGTTTCACATTTTTCCCCCATCCCACAAAAGTGCTCAATGCTCTTAAAGAAGTTTTCACTTCAAAAAATCGTTGAAATTTATAACTTCATTAAGGAGTTTAGCTTTACGGTATTTAAAAAGAATCATTTGAACCTGTAACTTCTGGCTCGGTTAGCCAAAAGCACATCCGCCAGTATACATTAGTGCCAAAGATACATAGAAAATAGGCATTATTTACAAACGTGAATGGTTTTCCGAATGTTTTTATAAAATATCATCTAAACGTATTTTCTTCCACACTGTTTCTCTCAGGAGAAACAGGAGGTTTTTAATACCTACCACAGGCACCACTTACCCAAGTAGCTTCAGTTAGAATATTAGAATTTGTATGAACTGCTTTTATAAAAGTTGTTTCTGTGGTCAAAAATATGTTTTAAATATTTTTATAATATTATTTCATTTGACCGAGCAGTGAAGTTGCAAATAAATAGTTATACAGGTAAAGGTTTATATGTACAGACGTCATTATTTCCGATATCAAACCAACTCTATGGACGTCTACGTCAGTCTGATAGGTACCTATATATTTTTTTTAATTACTTGAATCACATCCATGCATTTATATTTTTTTTAAAATCGATCGTAATACGAAATAGCGATAAGGAGTTAGTATGTCCTACTCACACATCAACATTTAGGTTTACTTATCTTTAGATATGTTAAATTTAGATATTTTTACTACTACTACTGAAGTCAGATTTGTTATGTAAAAAAAACAAATACGATCAGCTGCCAACCGTGTTAGGGGCAGACAGGCCCAACGCCGCTCCCGCGGGAAAGATTTCCCTAATGCTGTTCGCAGAACTAACATAACATTTGAATATCTCATCATATCTCGATTTTTTATCTGTCGATTTCCTTCGCCCGCTGTGTAAGTTTAATCTTTTTATGCGAATATCTCGCGACTTGTTTCTTATTCATTCTAAACGGCTCGGGAGTTGGGAGGTTCCTATTTTAAAATAATAATAATGGTGATAGTCCCCCTAGCCCATTTCGACTACGGTGGTCAGTCACAACGACTAACTAACCGCGCGGGACATATTTCAATGCACAAGTGTGTGCGCAAACACAGGTGCACTCTCTAATCCTGTCACTCTCATAGCCCGTTGGGACAGCAATCAGACCCGACCGGAGAGAGATCAGACGCAGGATCAACGGCTTTACGATCTTTTCTGAGGCACGGAGGTGAAACACCGCCAACTTCCAAACTCCAGGCAACCATGAGAATTTCTGAACAGAACGCAGGTTCGTATTCTTGGCCTGACCCGAACCCGGGACCTCTGGCGCAGCCGTCGCTTTAAAGTGCGAACCTCTAACCGCTGCGCTATCGAAGCAATTTCAAAATAGATGTACAATGAAAGACAAATGATAATATGAAACATATGTTCTACTACTCAAACAAAAGGAACAAACATGAATAATTTGGTACGTATGTACACCGTCGAAACAATTTATAACACATTAACTGCTTAACTATTCATAAAATCAACGCTATAAAAATAATTCAAAAATTAAACCACCTTCAAAAAGGTGACTAAAAAGGTTTAGGAGAAACAAATTCGGTGCATGATCTCAAGCTTAAGTACATCAATAGTCTACGCAGCTAATGCACCGACTCCAAATGAATTTGACTCTCCTAAACATAGAGTAAATGCGTTATTTTGAGCTTTTTAGTCAGTTTTTCGACAGCTGTCTATATATTTTTTCATGATTTTTAGTTATTACCCATATCTCAAAAACTATATGACCGATTTTGATGACATTAACACTGCACCCTAATTTGAAACTATATCTATATCTAAACTGAACGAAAAAAAAGAATCATCTGGCTATGGGTCCTCGTTCTCAAGAAATCCTGAGACAAGCATACAGATATTCTAACATACAAACTTACATAGGTACACTTACGAAATTTAGCGCACGTGTTTGGAAGCCCTATTAGATTAAGATCAACCTACTAAAATTATATCGATATCAGATACATACACATTGAACTGATTACCTCCTTATTTTGAATTCGGTAAAAACATTAACATAATCAAAATAACAGAAACCTTCGCGATAACGTCGATAACACATAAACACAAGGGACTTTTTCATTAATGCTATATTTTTATTTTACAGCAATATTCGGTGTTATCGCACAATATCTAGCATCGTTATTATACCTCAAATATGGGCCTTATATGATAACGTCAATAATACATATACATATACAAGAGGTTTACAAGCAGTATCGGGTATGTGTAGAGTGGTTTAGAATGAGAAATGGAAATTTATTTCGGAAAGATAGTGTTATTCAAATGATGACCGTTATTCTGCTGGCAATCTTATAATTTGGAACGATGTTTAGGGATGACACGCTGAAATAGAGTCTTTCGATAAAGCTGCCATTCCTGCATCAGTTGGTAATTAATTGGATAACATTATAATATCGAAATTTTACATCTCGTATTTTAATATTGAACACAAAAAAATATATGACAACCTTGTTTTTTTTTGTTTTATTGAACAATAAAATACCCGACACTTTTTGTGGGCAACCTGTATAAGGGACTTCTTACTATTGCATAATCTTTATAGCAAATCAATTTTTGTTGTGTTCACAGAAGCAAGAGAACGATACTCTTATAAGCGATGCAATCACACCGCGGAAGCAATCTATCTTCCTTCCATTCGGACTCCGATAACTGAGACTTAATTAATTTACTAAAACACATGTAGAGAATGGCCAAATGATTTTAGCGCAATATAAGAACGAATAGAAAGCGTTATTACCTTGACAATGCTCCATTGCAAAAGTTTAGACTTACTTGAGTATTGTCACGCGTTATTTACCTATTAGTATAAACTAAACTGTACGTACTTATAAATAACCTATAAACTAAACTGACAAAAGGTATTTCTGTCTTTATCTACATCAAAGAAACTGACATCAACTGATGATTTGACGTTCAATTAATTTATTTATTCAATTTTTATAGAGCTAGTTCGAGAGATTTTAGATAAATGCCCTAAAATCTAGATCTTTTGGCTGATGGCAAAAATCAGAACTAACGCTATCAACTTCAAAAATGCGGTTGTTAGATCTAGTGTAGCCGAATCTTCCCTTACTACAGGAGATTTCCCCATATTTTTCTTAATGTCTCCCTTATTTTTCATTATCGTTACACTTTTTTGGCGAAAATGAAAAGATAATTTTAAATACCGTAAAGCTACACTAAGATATAACTTCCAGGTAAAGCTAAACTCCCTAAACGAAATGATACTTTTTAGGCTTTTGATTTTACTAACGTCAGATAAGGAATATTCTTCGAATATAATACGAAACGCCTAATTTGAAAACGTCACCTTTTAGTCGGAAATCATTTATGTTCGAGTAAATGGTATTTAAGAATCAGACGATTTATGTTTATTCGTTAGGATAAGTCTTATCTGACATGCTTGCCATCATGCTTACACTGGTTTTAATAAATATCCTTCTCCTTTACTTTGCCATGGTTTCTGAGCACCCTGAATCAAGGGAGATTTTTTGCATCG
This sequence comes from Pyrausta purpuralis, assembly GCA_963924145.1. Classification (NCBI taxonomy): domain Eukaryota; kingdom Metazoa; phylum Arthropoda; class Insecta; order Lepidoptera; family Crambidae; genus Pyrausta; species Pyrausta purpuralis. Next base: position 22,692,228 of record OZ001649.1, read on the forward strand.
GGTACACTTGCACAGAGCGCCTCCCTGTCAATGTCATCTATTGGCCAGAAAAGATCCTTGTCGCTTTGTAAGTTTGCGTAACGTCGCGGCGACTGAAGGTGTTCTATACTGTATTAAGTTCTGAGATAACTAATAGTGCTGTACGCAGTGAATCTTCTGCCAACAGTTAGATATATTGTGTTTTTAATCAGACAAAAGCCTGATAGTAATATTCGCCTGTCCGATATACAAGATTGAACATCGCATTGTTTGTGCCTGGTTATTGCTTCCGAGAGTTTTGGTAACTTATTGTCCCTAATTGTTAATTAATACTGTTAATTATGGCATCTTTAATATAAGTTTCCTAAATGAATGGTACTCGTGGTTAACAATTACAACGTAATAAGCCTATCTTCAGCTGAAGCTCTTTCTTCTCTCTTCCTTTCCCGCTTTTTGCCATTTGGCAAAGAATAAACTCGCTAATAGCTGATTCAATTTTTTGTCGCCTTAATAACCTCTTAAGATACGGTCACAGTAGATGGGTTAGAACCCCCCACTGCCCCTGCGGTCTGTAGGTTAGGTATAAGAGCATTTTACTGACGCAAAAAAAGTCACCATAGCTGTAAAACAAAAATTACAAATTAAGGGAAGAAATTTCGTGTCTGTAACATATGTAGAAATCTTCTGACATATTTTTTGACATGAAAGAAACTTGGAATTGATCTACGAGTTTCTATTTGACAACTTCCGTGATTTAGTGGCTAAGCACGCTGGTTTCAAGGCGTCGCCGCTCCGAGGTACCAGGTTCAATTCCCGGTCGGGTTAATATAGAAAACAAAATTTTCTATATTGTCTCGGGTCTGGGTGTTGTAGTACCAGCGTTGTGTCTGATTACCATAACACAAGTGCATTAGAACTTACCTTGGGATCAGAGCAATTTATGTGATTGGTGTCCAATACCTACGTTTAAATACGTTTCTATCCTTGTTCGAATAAGATGAAGGTAATTTTATTACTTTTGCCCTATTATTGTGTGCCGTATCGTAAAGAAACGTTTACATTTGATTTAAGTTGAACAAAACTTAACATTCTGAAAGCAAGATTTACGTCCGCTTCTAACAATGGTATCGCCAATCGGTTTAGACCTACTTTTATTTATAGCTTGTCCTTTTATGAATTTTAAGTAGGTAAGTACCTAATGGTTTATTACGGCTAGTAGGTAATCAGAAGGACACTTATTTGGAATTAAAAAATATATTTTAGAGCACATAAACCTATGGGTTATTTAATTTTGTGATACCGGTACTACAAATAATGTTTAAGTACATACTTTTACGAATACTGCTGTATAAACAGACGGGTAGACGGCGCTAAAGGTCACGCGTTATGACGTGACAATAAGAGACCACAAATTTCGCAAAGACGGACCGACAACACGATAGCTCCATTGGTAGAGTGATTAGCCCGGTTAGCCAAAAAGTTGCTCAACGAAACTCAAACGAAACTTTTAGTTTCTTATTTCATCTTTGTGAATATAAAATATGACACTGAGTGTTAAAAACATTCTAAACCATTATTTCATTTTTTTATTTGATTCTTATGAATTCTGCCTCAGGCTGCGTTGGCATTTAGTAGTCACATGGAGCACAAAATATGGATAGTACCCTGTAGTCAGTTAGCCTTTACTTACAACCTCTTATATTCTTGTATCCCGGGTAATCCGGCGCTGTTCGGATATTGTCCTGCGACGACGCAATAAACCGCGGTCGACTATGAGCACTTCACGACCGCAATCTCCTTGAGATGTAAGTAGCAGCGGATATTAAAAAATGAAATTATATTAGCGAAGAAGACTGTTAACATCTCATACATAGCTTGGCTCCCAACGTTGGATAGAACAGTTTTGTTAAGGAATTCGGAAATAGAAACGTCATATTATTATCGCTTAATTTTATATAGGCAAGTTTAAAGTTGGCTTTTTTGCAATAGTCTGTTTAGGTATCAACTTAACTAAACATGTAGTATTCGTCTTATTCATACAAAAGTTTATTATGACCCTTACATTTAATAAAAATGCTTTGCTTTAGGAAGGAAACCTCTTTACAACATTGTAAAAATATTCCCCCCACACAAAATCCGAGGAATAACTTACCTATAGTCCGATTTTCTTTGCTAGTCTAAAAATGAAAACAATCTTTTTAAAACTTTTAAAATAATTTCAGTAAATAACATGCATTTTCTATTTTATTTAATAACATCTTAGAGCTCTATGTTGAATTTCATATGTAGTTCGTGAGTTTTATGCATATTTTCAAAATTTGACAAGCAAAAAGAAACGAATTTTATATTACAATTGCATGTGATCATCGAGTACAACTCCGTCTCATACTTCATCCTGTTGGGACACTTAAGGCCTGTGATTTGTCTAACAGAGGGTTTATATGGATTAGTATATGCAAAACGAGATCAGCCAGTTACCGTATGACAACATTGTCACGAAAATTTTTAAAATAGAAAGTCACTCAAATAAAATTAATGATGTGACAGTCATTAGATACGAGTACTACGTATGTTGAAGTTTCAATAACACTAATAAATAACGTGTCCGACCTGGTATCATATATTAACCATAAAACGGGGCCAAGACAAATCCAATATAGTAATGTCGTGAAAATCCGTCAACCCATCCTAGACTTTTAAGTGGTGTGACTTACAGGACTTTCTTTTCTTTTATTTATATTAGATGCATTTACACAATGTGTTACTATCATAATATAAATTCACCTCGTTTTAAGTGATAGTATTTATAGGGCCGATTCAGCACAATAAATGAATCATTTTTTGTAGGAATAGTTAGGGTTTTTATACGCTAGTTTTTGAGAAAATTTGAAATTTAGGTTATCATTTGATTACAAATATTATTTCTGATTTATAAAGGTTAAGATTAGAGAAAAGGAAGCATTGGGCAATTAATTTTGAGATGAGAAGCCGATGTCGAAGATAACTTTTAAAATCGGGTGCTGTTTAAAAAAAAACTTTGTTACAGAAAATAACAAAATTGATTTTACAAAAAATATGATAGTGTCCTGTTTACTTTAAGCGATATGCGCTGCCATAGATCCACACACGTAGAATACTTTTCAATTTTTTTTTTGTTTACTGAAGAGGCTGAATTGTCAGGGTACTCCATGGTAAGGCAAGCTAAACTCATTCTGATGGATCGTGGATCGACAAGTTCGCCATCTGTTAGGCCTAGATTAGGTCTTGATTGATATAGCCTACTGCTTGTGTGATAACGAAGTGGGAATCAATTGATTTTGTGTACAATCAGTCTATTCGGGTTCTTTCATAAGATCTTGTTTATGCGATGCTCAATTGTTTGCAGGCTTCTTAATAATTAGTCACAGGCAAAAACCACCAAAGACTAGTTGAATAAGTATCGTTAAAGCCGAAGACCCTTTGCACACTGCGACTTTAAGCAGCGATGCAGTCGCTATGCAGCATCGAGATTATGAGACAAAACCGGTTTATATTTTGATGGCGCTGACTAATAATTAAGATTAATGAATTGAGAAAAAGAAATGAGATATATTTTTTGACATGTAAAAGAAACAATTAAAATCAGTAGTTTCAGTTTCCAAGTCTGAACGCGTTTGGAACTTAAAAAAATTTTGAGCGCAAAAGTTTACATGTACATGAAAATTATTTTGCTTTGAGTTTATTTACTACAATTTTATACGTATTTTTTTACTTATTATAGCCGTGATAGTTTTCCTACTGCATTCATTAAATATGCTATTACTGTATTTTTTTTTCAAGTATCTTCTTTCATTTTTACCTGCAACTGTTTAGATGGGAGAGGGCCCCTCCCTCTGGACTTTAACATTAATAAGCCCTTTGAATTTTTTCTGTAAAAAAAACGCCACTTCATCGAGAAGTGATGTTAGCAAACTCAAAATCATTTAACATTATCCCCACGTTACTTGTGTGAGTAGTACCTCAATATATATATATATATATATATATATATATATATATATATATATATATATATATATATATATATATATATATATATATATATATTTATATATTTATTGATTTATATATATATATATATATATATTACTCGTACACTGACGGAGAGATTAGAATACACACCCGTGCCAAATTACAGTTTTCTAGCACCTCAGTACCCCTATCACGAATAATTTGCGTCAAAGTATTCGTATAGTAACGTAATCATTTGTATGAGAATCTGAAAGCGCCTCTATCGGACGTAAAACAAACTAAATTTGGCAGCGCAAATACCTGACATTTATTGTGCGTAAACATTTTCTATAGTGATAAACTGGATTTGCGATCACGAACCTTTCTTTGACGTATAGTATCGTGAGTTGCAACAAGATTACTTGTGATTCTGTGTGTCAAAAATGAGCGAAGAAAAACTAGGTAACTTTTACGGATAAGACCGCCTAAATTATTATACTTTCTAAAATTATCATACAGCTGCATTTGAAGACGGATTCAAGCTCCTGGAATGGGAAAGATTCGGCATCAAACTCAATAGAAAATACATCTCTCACCTCCGGTTTATTGATAATATACTATTCGTGCAGGCAAAGATGAGATTTTGGAACTACAGTCGAAAGCCTTAACCGAGCCTTACAATAAGTGGTACTAAGAAAGAGGTCTATCAACGAATCCAACGCGGCTGGCTAGGCAAAGGTCGGGAAACTGCGCAAGAGCGTCGTCATGTCTCATTAACCTCAGTGTACAATTTCAGTACAAATCCCTCGGCCACGAGTTGAAATAATAAAACTCCAAACTCAGAACGGAGACAAGTTTATTTTGATGTCCTTCATATAAGTGAAATACAGTGAACGAAATACAAGTGCGAGCTAATTAACACACAGCGCCATCTATTGGTGACGCATGGAACTAAACTAGTGTAGCGTACTAAAACAAGATTCAACATTCCGCCCACCAAAGACTAGTCTTTCCAATCCGCCCACCTTGAGAGCAGTAAACATAAAACATAAGAAAAAAATAATAACAATGCTACTTGAACATAGGCCATCTTTTAGCAATTGACTATTAAGACATAAACAATAGAAAAATAGCCTTTAAAGTAACAAAGGACATATCTCTTCAAGCTTATCTATTTTTTAAAAGTAGTACAGAGTGATACGCAAATAATAATAAAATGCTACTACCTATGGATAATTAAATACATTATTTCTCATCGGTATGTAAAAGACACAGCTTCGAAGTTGGACGCTTTATAACGGTGTTTTTACAGCGAATCGAAACTACGCGCGTTATTTTATCTTTACCCGGATGCAATTCCTCTATTTTGCCGTACAACCATTTAGCTGGGGGTAAGTTATCCTCTTTAATAAGTACTATGTCCCCTTCTTTAAATCCCGGTGTGCGAGCGGACCATTTGTGTCGCTGAAAAAAAGTTTGTGAGATATTCAGACGACCATCGTCGCCAAAAGCATTGCACCATCCTTTGCGTTAATTGCCAGCGTCTTAGGGTACTGACATTTGTATAATGCTCGAAGTTGTGATCTGGAGCCAACACGAGTGGCTGTCCTACCAAAAAATGCCCTGGGGTAAGAGGGGCTACATCACCTGGTTCAAAACCTGTCTGTGACAGCGGTCTCGAATTTAGACACGCTTCTATTTGGGAGAGCACTGTACTTATCTCTTCGAATGTCAAAGTGCTATCTCCGATCACGCGCTTAAAATGGTGTTTCACGCTTTTGATCCCTGCTTCCCAAAGACATCCAAAGTTTGGAGCGTGAGGAGGGATAAAATGCCATTTAGTTTCATTGTTGGCAAGAGCTTCAGCTATTTCTCTAGCGACTTGAGAGTGTTCATGATCGAATAGACACTTCAGTTCACGTGCGGCACCTACGAAATTTGTTCCATTGTCACTCCAGAGGTGGCGACAGTGTCCACGTCTGGCGACAAATCTTTTGAAAGCTGCGAGAAAACCTGTTGAGGTCAGATCAGAGACAGCTTCTATATGCAAGGCTCGAGTTGCCATGCACACAAATAAACAAATGTACCCTTTGTACGATTTATGACCTCGACCTTTGGATACCCGTATGTTGATAGGGCCAGCGAAGTCCACACCAGAGTTTAAAAACGGCTTACTTGGTGTTACTCTACAAGAAGGAAGGTCCCCCATCAATGCGTTACGAGTAACGCCTGCGTAGCGAATACAAGAAATGCAATTGCGTATGTGCATTCTTATCAAGCTTTTGACTCGCAATATCCAGTATTTGGTCTGCAAGAAGCGATACATCAGTTGTTGTCCTCCGTGAAACGTCCTGTCATGCGCGTCAACTACTAAAAGTTTTGCCAGCCTTGATTTGTAAGGAACAACGACTGGATGCTTATTTTCAGGCGGTAAATTGGAGTGACAGATTCTCCCACCTACTTTTAATACTCCATTGCCATCAAGAAAAGGAGACAAAGATAATAGAGGACTGGTTTTATTGACCGTCTCTTTTGACTGCAGTGCTCGGATCTCGTCTGAAAACCAAGTGGTTTGGCATTTAGAAATGCAAATGTTTAATGCCTCCTTTATTTCGGGAACTGAAAGGTAAGCCATACGTTGGTCATTGGGTTCACGACATCTCTTCGCGAATCTTTTGCATAGAGCCACTACTCTGACCAGCTTTCTTAACGAAGAAAATTTATTCCAAAGCCATTCGTCTTCATCTTCAGGAGCAGTCACCGCTGCATGGACCTTGACTACCTTCTCTTCGTCGCTGTGATTTAAACAAGTGGGTCTAACGTAACTAATAGACTCCCCACGTAACCAACTTGGCCCCTGCAGCCACAAAGGGTTCTGTAGGAGTTCGGTCGGTGCTGCACCTCGAGAGGCAATGTCAGCAGGATTTTCTTTCGACTGCACGTGAGACCACTTTGAGCTGTCCAAAAGATTGAGGATTTCAGAAGTGCGGTTGGCTACGAACGTTTTCCACCGGCTCGGATGATCGTTCAGCCAAGCTAAAACAACCATCAAGTCGGTCCACGCATGCAAATGTGAATTTGGGACTCCCAACACTTCGGCAACCTCCACTAGCAAATGACTCAAAAGAACTGCGCCACACAACTCGAGTCTCGGAATGGAGACTTGCTTTATAGGGGCTACTTTGGATTTGGCAGTGATTAAGTGGGTTTGAACATTACCTAATGAATCAACAACACGAATGTAGACGACAGCAGCATACGCAACATTAGAGGCATCGCTAAAGCCATGTAACTCTACTAGAGCGTCGCCCACGGTTGTGTTTATCCATCTAGGTAAGTGAAAATTTACCAATTTGAGTAGTTCACTGCGGTATGACTCCCACTCTTTTAGAAGTTCTAGCGGCAGTTCGTCATTCCATCCCATACCAACGATCCAGAGCTTCTGTATGAAGACCTTGGAAGTAATAATGCATGGTGAGATCCAACCGAGCGGGTCAAATAGACGTGATATCTCGGAAATGATTTTTCTTTTTGTTTCAGGTGCGGTCGTTGCAGTACGCGGAGGGAGCTTCACAGAGTAGTCAAACTCATCCGTCGTCCTATTCCAGGTAAGTCCCAACACCTTTGTAATTTGATCTTGTTTTATTTCTACATTTCTTCCAGTGTCCTCTTCAAAAACTTCTAAAAGCTTACTAGAGTTGCTTGTCCATTTCTGTACTTTGAAACCACCTTCTTCAAGTAGTTTGTTTAATTGCCTGTAAACCTCTATTGCTTCAGTTTCAGATTGGCAGCCGGTCATGACATCATCAATGTACACGTCCGATTTTATTCTCTCGGCAGCCAACGGGTATTTATGACCTTCGTCACAGGCTATTTGTATCAATGTCTTGACTGCTAAGTACGGGGCACAAGCTGTTCCAAATGTAACGGTCAGAAGGCGGTAATCTTCTATTTCTCCTTGACCTGTTTTTCTCCACACAATTCTTTGAAAATCAGCACGGGATTTGGTAACAAGAACTTGTCGAAACATCTTGATGACGTCAGCAGCTGAGCAAATTGGATGACTACGCCACTTCATAATAATATGTCGTAAATCGGGTTGCAGTGTGGGCCCTACCATCAAGGTATCGTTCAAAGAGACGCCATTGGTTCCTTTGCACGATGCATCATAAACCACCCTCATTTTGGTAGTGCTTTTGTCCTCCCTAATCACTGCATGGTGTGGTAGGTATACGGCATGTGGGTTGTTTCTCTCTTCTTCATCAGTGATTTTCTCCATATGTCCAAGAGTGAGGTATTCCTCAATCACATCCGCATATTTAGATTTGATTTCAGGCTGCTTAGAGAACTTTCTTTCTAGACCTTGCCATCTCTTGATTGCGATGTTTTTTGAGTTACCGTACTTACATGGGGGGTCAGAACTCTTGAACGGAAGATGTACCACATATCGACCACTTTTATCTCTACGTGTAGTCGCTGCATAGTGGTCTTCGCACGCTTGTTCTTCTTGAGTCAGACGTTTGGTAAGTGTAACAGGTTCGGGTTCCAGCTCCCATATTCTTTTAAGTAAGTCATTTTCTTCGACTTGTGCATGCATGCTGACGATGACATTATGACAACCTTGTTGGAGATCTACTACCCCTCCGGATACAACCCATCCAAGGTAAGTATCCTGCGCAATTGGAGTGCCTTTAGGGGCTCTAATAAGCCCTTCCTTTAAAACATGGCAATAAATCTCGGCGCCCAATAAAACGTCAATTTTGTTGGGAGTACAAAAGTTAGGATCAGCTAATTCTATGCTAGAGATCTCAGGCCAGTCTACTAACTCAAATTTCCTATCAGGTAAAAGAGAAGTTAAAGTACCTAAGACATGAGCTTTAACTTGAACAGAAAAGGAGGGATCACAAAGCGACTGAATGTTGAGCATTACCGTATATTTAGAGGTAAGGCCACTTTGTCCCCCACCCAATCCTGATATAGTGCTTTTAGTTGCTATCTTTTTAAGCCGCAGCAGTTGTACGGCAGCTTCAGTAATAAATGAAGCCTGCGATCCTTGATCCAGCAGTGCTCTCAAATGCTTTAGAATGTTTTTAACACTCACAGTGTCATATTTTATATTCATAAAGATGAAATAAGAAACCAAAAATTTTGCGCACGGGCGGGACTTGAACCAGCAACCTTTTGGCTAACCGGGCCAAAGTGCTCTCAAAACTTGAGACGACCCATTTTTCGATTCGGCCTTTATAAGAGCCGTGGCTAATAAAACTTGTTGGTGGACTGTATCTTTAGAAAAATGGGCGGCAATATTATTTATGGTCCCGTTTTCCGACGCAGCTACGACGGCATTTGATTTGATTTCAGATGATGATGCGGCCGCTGATGTGTCTGAGTGGCCTTTGGGATGCAACAGGCTATGGTGTTTGCGTTTGCAAATACGGCATTTGGTGAATACGCGACAAACTTTGTTGGTATGGTTATGTCCGAGGCAGTTAAAACACAGCCCTAAAGACTGTACAATGCTGCGATGCTTGTCAACCTCCTCACTCGCAAACTTTTTGCAATTATACAGTTTATGTTCTTCGGAACAATGTGGACTTGAAGTATTATTAGTGGTTGTATGCAAAGATTTTGGATTCGATAAGATATTCGGAGATATTTTGGGTTTATTTTTAGGTTCGATAAATTCCAAAGCGCGAAAACGTGAATTCAAGAACTCCTTAAATTGTTCAAATGAGGGTAAGTCATTGGAACCGTCACTTACCTGCAATTCCCATTGCTTGCGTGACTCAGCGTCCAACTTCGAACTGATTACATATATAATAATAATGTCCCAAGAACTGACGTCGATTCCTAGGTTTGATAATTCGTGTAAACAATCGGTGGTTACATCTAAAAGTTCCTTAAAGGCGCTAGACGACTCATGTAAAATGTTACGCAGGCTAAACAGACGCTTAAGAATACAAAACGATATATATCTTTTGTTATTGTATCGATCTCTTAACATGTTCCAAGATTTTTCATAATTATTTTGCGTTATAGGTACATGGCGTATAAGTTGCTCCGCTTCACCTGACAGCTGTGTTTTTAAATAATGCAATTTTTGTACGTCATCCAGAGATGAATTATGGTGGACAAGTGATGTAAACAAATCGCGAAACGATGTCCACTGTTCGTACTTACCGCTGAAAGTAGGAAGTTGTATTTTGGGTAGCTTTAATACCGATTCTACCTTACTGCTCTTATTACTGTTAGGTGAAGCGTCAGCAAAAGGTTCAGATTCAATTTTTTTACATTTTTTCTGAAGATCAACCTTATATGCTAAAAACGTGTCAAAAACCATTTCAAAGGTCCCATTTATCATGTAGTCTGATTTCTCCAGCAACGCAGCATCGTGTTTCTCAATCAACCTTTCGTGTCTGTCTAGAAAATCCTGGTACTGTTTCTCCAAAATAGTTAATCTCGCTTTAATGTAGTGTTCGTTTATTCGTTCCTTAGGAGATTTCTTGAAGTTCGTAAATCCATTTTCTATTTGTGTTTTTAACTCATTCAACACACGTAAGTCACCTTCCATTTTGAAATCCACGTACAAGTGAGTTACTTTTTATCTATAACAACTAAGAAAATCTCTGTTATGTGATGTACGGCCGCTCAGATAAGATGTCGCGTCGAAAATTCAAAGTCCAGCTTATTTGTGTTGAGATTTTTCTAAGTTCTGGATCGCGTCGAAAATTCCAGACGATTTATCTTGCGAATTTTCTAAGTGTTTGGAGTATCTTATATGGCTTCAAAAACCAGCATGGATTCCCCGTCTCATCAAAATTAGAGAAATTATTCGAAGTACGAGATCTTCTAAATTTTAACTAAGTCAATATTACTTCTTTGAGTTACACAGGACTTTGATATAATTACACTCGAAATTGTACTCACGGTTTCACTGGCAATTTTTACTTAGCAATTTCACCTCCAGTTCGCAGTAGGCGTCAATTCCGCAGGCTCGGGACTTCCACGATGAGACGGGAATCGGATCCAAAACAAACTCCAAGAGACGTCAGATTTCTTCATGTGAGGCACTTATTCACTTTGCATACAAAACGAATTAATTTTTATACTTGGCGCGTTTTTCACTCAAAAACCGCTCTTCGGCTCGTAGGACCTTGTACAATTTCAGTACAAATCCCTTGGCCACGAGTTGAAATAATAAAACTCCAAACTCAGAACGGAGACAAGTTTATTTTGATGTCCTTCATATAAGTGAAATACAGTGAACGAAATACAAGTGCGAGCTAATTAACACACAGCGCCATCTATTGGTGACGCATGGAACTAAACTAGTGTAGCGTACTAAAACAAGATTCAACACTCAGTGTTTGAAGACGAAAGTCTTCAACGGGTGTTTGTGTACTAGTGAGAACGTACGGATCCGACACATAGTTTCTTTCTATATGTGCTCAAAATCTCACATATAACATTAAACAGAGCTTTGGCTTTTGGCAAGAAATAAAGAAACGTGTGGAACAAAGAAAACGATAGTGGTCATATTTATAATTCTAAAATCATGATATTGCAGTAGAAATATGAAATTTATTACAATATTTTTTATCTTATACCCCTTATTTTTAACTTTAAAAGAAATCAGGAACAAGGCACTTGTAACAGGTGTATCGATTTTGATCTTGTTGGGTTCATCTTTGCTCTCAATATGACATATGGGAGTAACGAAGACCGCTGGAACTGCTAGACTCACTTTATTTCTTCTAGCTGGGTAGGCGTATTTCTATACATTGTATTTTGGTCTGTCTTTATTCTGAAAAAATAGTATGTATATATTTTATACTGACGTTAATGCTTTTCATTCCATTTGTTAGAAACAGCGTCCCCTTGGAGAGCTGAGGGCTTGGATATATCACAATTTCTTGAGAAATAAAATCTAGCTAGAGTTTATCTCGCTATAATAGGCAATGAATAAAAGCATTTTAATCACTTATCCTTGTATTACTTTTATGTTCTTACTTTTTCAAAAATTAATAATTGTTACGTTGTACTGCAAGCGACTTGTCCTCGTTATTTTAATATTTAAATAAAAAAGAAAAAATATATACTTTGGACATTTCCATAATTAAATATACTTTGGACATTTAAATAATTTTCATAATTTTTAACTAAACCTTTTGTAAAACTTTTGAATTTGTCACAATATGATGGCATAATGTCAATTTGTCAATTGACAGTCTACTAAACAGTTCAAAAATCTGAAGATTACAGAAAAACATATATCTTCATATTTTAATAGACCACATTTTTACAATTGCTAACCCTGCCAAATATGTTGATCGCAATTTTGTTCCGTTATTGATTTCTCTTTAGATTTTACTGGAATATCATGATATATTTGAAAATATTTATTAAAGATCGCTTAACTTGTTTCTGGACGTGTCATTCAACGGCCATGTTTACGTTAGTATGACGTCATCTTCGTCAATGCTATCGAGCTTACTACACGACACGAGAGTGCTTCGTGATGCCGACTAACGTTGTACTACGTAAGCTCGCTACGATAACGTGACGAATACGTCAAAAGTTCGTGATTGGGGTACAGGTCTCTGCGCTGAACTTCAGACAGACGGACAGACGGACAATGTCCGTGTTGTACTACGGAACCTTAAAAAGTGAAAAAGCTCAAAACACTAATAAAACAAAAATAACATATTATTTAGGGCTGATTTTTCAATGGTCAGATAAATCTTATCAGGCTGATAAGAATTATAAAGCGGCAGATTTTAATAAATGACAGTTACGTATGATTTACAAATGAGCCATATTGAATTTTGTTCGACAAATATATTTTATTTATTTATTTAAACTTTATTGCACTGTTAATGGTACAATTGGCGGACTTAATGCCTTATGGCATTCTCTACCAGTCAACCGCTTGGGAGATGCAGAGACTTAAATCAGTGGCGGAATATTTAAAAGTACTGAGAGGGACAAAAATTTAAAATGCATTAACATAAACATACATACAAAAATTACATAGATAAACAAAATTATTTGGAAATATATAGGCACTAGCGGTCCCCCGCGACTTCGTCCGCGCGTTTTGAGTTTGCTCCCTCCCCTCCCGTCCCAGCGTCATGTTTTATATCCTAAAGCCTTTCTCGATAAATAAGCTATCAAACACAGAAATATTTTTTCAAATCGGTCCAGCAGTTCCTGAGATAAGCGCGTTCAAACAAACAAACTCTTCAGCTTTAAAATATTAGTATAGATTAGCGCAAGCGCACGTTGTACTTAAGCTGCGAACATTATTTTGGTGCGGAGTTATGTTAAAACTGTGATAGCTCCTAAGGTATTTATTGAAATCAAATGATATACAGGGCAACTTGGTTCTAAATAAAATGCTCGTGATGATGAATGTATTTATTTTGATAAAAATAAATACCTGTGTGTATGATACACCTCTAAAAATAATGCATTATTTTTTTACAAATTTATTAACATGAAAAAGGTTGTAGTAAGTCAACCATAAAAGATAGACATATGCTGTCACGGACTTTATTATTATAGAACTCTTAATGTTGAACAATCCTGTCATACATGATTTTTGTGTAACTTAAGCGGTTTCCGCAGCGTATGCAGCGGAAGCTCTCAAAAGGAATATCTTTCTCCCGTTTTCGCAACATTTTTCATTTCTGCTGTGGTCTTATGAGTTGTATCTTTATGTTATATAGCCTAAAGCCTTCCTCGATAAATGGACTATCCAACGTAAACAATTTTTTTCAAATCGGGCCAGTAGTTTTTGAGATTAGCGCGTTCAAACAAACAAACAAACAAACTCTTCAGCTTTATAATATTAGTATAGATTGGATTAATAAACTTACTAAGAATACATATATTTAATAAAAAATAAACTACAGATAGGGAAGTGAAGATATTGATGACATCTATTAAAATATACACCACCTGGATTCGAACCCGGGACTTTAAGTTTACACCCCGCATTTGTATTGGTCTATGAGAGGATGAAAACGTCTTGACACAAAACAATATACAGTGTGTAGGGGAATTAATGAATACAAGTAGGTAGGGGTTTTACCTCTAATGAGGGAATTTCAGGAAACACGATTTATGTCTTGGTACTTTGTTTGGACTAGTAAGGAGATAACATACGAGTATCAAAAGTCCCAACCCATACCTTGATCCGGGAGGAGGGGGATGGTTTGAAGGTTATTTTTTAGGTTCGTCGCTTAATTTTCGGAAACTATGCGTTCTATAGCGACGACAGACATACGAAATCAAAGCTTATACAATTTGCTACAAAATTAACTTATTTAAGTTTTAAACCGATTTCAAAGAAGAGGTTATCAATTCGACATGTATTTATGTACGTCTTTGGACCTGGATAATATTTAAGTAAGATGATCAATTAAGGCTTTAAACACGTGTGCTAAAAACGAAGGACCACGGTCTATCGAAAGATGCCCCACGTCCTATAGATATGAAACGTGTCTTAAAAACATCTTAAAATCTGTGAAATTCAAAGGGTAAACTACCGTTTTCTAACCGTAATGTATAAATGCCTCACAAGAACAGTGATTCCGCTCGATAGTCAGCGTTTTTAGGTGCATCTTAAAGTGACTTCCCAATATTGGAACTAGGATCAGATTGGGAATCCTTTGTAACATTATATAGAACACAATCATACTAAAATGGAGCAATTTCTAAAAATATATTCTGTTAAGAAATTAATGTTAAATCTGAGCAAACTGGTCTGAGCAAACAAGCAACTCGAGTGAGACGCTGAGCACGATGTAAACTTATTTTGCTGGATGTCAACAGATATTCCCTGTGAAAACTTTTGAAGTGATGCGTGAAAAACGAGGAAAAGAAAAAAAAAACAATGTAAATACACATTTTAATCAATATTGGTTGAAGCAATAACTATTATGGGAGGTATTCAACAAGGACGTGTGTATATGACTTAAGTGTATTAACAACTGCTAGGTACAATTATTTATTATTGAACGCTACAAGTACAAGGTACAACTTTACTATTTATGTCGACTGACATTATGAGCAATATACTTGACGGCGCGTTCCTATGGATCCTAAAATATTTTGTTATTTCTATCTTGTTTCGTTATGATTTAAGCATTTAAAAGTAATTGTTTTGATCTTGATTACTTTAGCATGTTTTTCGTAATTTTATTAAAAATCAAATTAATTCGATTTCTTAGTAACACATAAAATATGTGACAGTGCGTCCTTATTAATTATGAAATAATTTGTTATTTCTATTTTGTTCCATTACGATTTTAGTGTTAAAAAGTAACTGTTCCGGTTTTACTGACTGTACCATGATTATCGTATTTTATCAAATTTAAATCACTTAGATTTTTTAGTAACATGTTACACACAGAGATAATTCTGTCTTATTTTAAAGAATCCAACAAAATTACCATTGTAATTTTATGTGTCAGAATTTGGAAATAAGTCACTTATGTAAGGACAAATGTTTAGTCCGCGTTATCATATTTTATCAAATTTAAATCACATAGATTTTTTAGCAACATGTTACATACGCAGATAATTTTGTCTTATTATTAAGAATCCAATAAAATTATCATTGTTATTTTATGTAATAGAATTTGGATAAAAGTAATTTTTCTAAGGAAGGATTGTTTAGTCCGCGTGGGCTTGCGAGTTGCGTCAGCGTCACGAGCGTAGTGGGGGTAGTGGGGGAATGTCGTTATAAGGTATTGCCGAGGCTC
This sequence comes from Pyrausta purpuralis, assembly GCA_963924145.1. Classification (NCBI taxonomy): domain Eukaryota; kingdom Metazoa; phylum Arthropoda; class Insecta; order Lepidoptera; family Crambidae; genus Pyrausta; species Pyrausta purpuralis. The sequence continues at coordinate 22,707,965 of OZ001649.1, forward strand.
AGACGGGCAGTTTTTTACTCGGAGCGTTGCACTGGACGCATACTCGCAATTCCGCGTACTCCTTGGAAAATTATAGTGTTACTCTGTCGAATCAAGTAAAGAGTTTGAAAGTGTTTCCGTGTGTCATTTAATTGCTGCTTCCCGCCCATGGATCCGTGTGGACGTAGCCTACAGCTCGGAAATCCTACATCAGGAGTGGAGATGAACCAGGAAGCCGAAAATTCGACCGCACCTCAAAGCAGCCCTATACTACGTACTGAACGAGATCAATGGAAGAGTTTGCTGGAATTACAACATCGAAACTTCATGGAGTTGATGAAAACAGTACTGGAGCCGCAGAAAAAGGAGCGACATTTCGTGCTACCCGAGTTCAACCCTGATGATCCAGATGCAGATGCACAGGCATGGTGCAATACCGTGGACATCTGTATGAAAGAAAACTTCTCAAGCGGAAGTCAGCTGGTAATTATCCTCAGCCGTGCTTTAAAGGGATCAGCAGCCACATGGCTAGCACACAATACTCATGCTGAAGTTACGTGGTCGGAGCTGAAACCTTTGTTCTTATCTCGTTTCCATACAACTGAAACACCAGCTGCCACATTTTTCAATATTTTGTCAAGCAATCCAAAAGAAGGTGAAAACATGTCGGCATTTGTATCTCGTATCCTGAATACATTAACAACTAGTTGGCAAAATATGACTACCGAGCAAGTTGCGATGAGCGTCGCCCTTGCACATGTAGCACGATTGGATAGTCAAATTCAAAGAATTGCTTTTACAACTGAAATCAAAACGAGAGTTCAATTGCAACGCGAACTTATGCCATTCGTGTACAAAAAGAGAAATTTACCATCTTCTGAAAAGGTAAATCAAGCTTCTGACGCCAAGAAACCACGGCTGGAGTATCCAAGGCGGTGTTATAGCTGTGGAAAAATTGGTCACATAGCATCGGAGTGTCGTGGTAAAGATAGATCCACCAGCAATCATGTAAATAGTTCACAACCTACGTCTTCGAACAACCCTCAACAACGGAAGGAGCCAAGGGCCATCACCTGTTTTCGCTGCGGCGAGCCTGGACATCTGGCCCCACACTGCACCCAGAAGAAGAAGCCCGAAAACAATGAAGAATCCCTACCTGAGCGAAGAGTGAATATCTGCGCCATCAAACCTGCATCGGACTGCCTTTACAACCTGGGTGAGAAGTTTTCATTTTGTTTTGATTCTGGTTCCGAATGCTCTTTGATAAAAGAATCCGTAGCCCAACGATTTCCGGGTAAGAGGGTCTACCAACCAGTCACACTTTTAGGCATAGGTCAGTCAAGTCTTCATTGTAGTACCCAGATCTCTGCAATAGTTACACTACAGAATTATTCTGTTGAATTATTATTTAATGTAATTCCAGATACTTCATTAGGCACTGATATTTTACTAGGCCGCGACTTAATAAGCTTAGGTTTTTCTGTCGAAATTTCAGAAAATCATATCAAAATTAATAAAACTCGCGTCGTTGCTCAATGCGAATTCGGTGAACAAGTAAAAAAATTCAATAATATCGATACTGACATTCCTTTAAACTCATTGGACACATTAAAACAACTACTTGAACAATACTCTGATTTCTTTGCCGATGGCCTACCTACAGGCAAAGTGACCTCTGGTCAAATCGAAATAAAGCTTGTAGATTCTAATCGTACAGTGCAACGACGTCCTTACCGCATGAGCCCTAACGAACGGGAGATAGTACGTGACAAAATTAAAGAATTACTTACCGCAGGTATCATTCGCGAAAGTTGTTCCCCTTTTGCTAGCCCAATATTACTTGTCAAAAAGAAAGACGGTTCCGATCGCTTATGTGTAGACTATCGCGAATTAAATAGCAATACTGTTCCTGATAGATACCCGTTACCTTTGATTGGTGATCAAATACAGCGTTTAGTGGGTGCTGAATTCTTTACTTCTCTAGATATGGCTAGTGGATATCATCAGATTCCCGTACATCCAAACTCGATTGAAAAAACCGCGTTTGTTACACCAGACGGACAATTTGAATATGTTAAAATGCCGTTTGGTCTTAGAAACGCACCATCTGTTTACCAGCGAGCCATTAACAAAGCTCTTGGTAATTTATCTGAAACTTTTGCGATCTGTTACATAGATGATATCATTATTCCGTCGAGAACTATCGAAGAAGGTATCCATCGGCTTAAACTAGTACTCGATGCCTTGACTAAATCTGGTTTTTCTCTAAACTTACAGAAATGTGCTTTTCTTAAAACTGAAATCGAATATCTTGGGTACCAGGTATCATCAGGACAAATAAAACCCAACGCGCGTAAAGTTAATGCCTTGATTCATTTATCACCTCCACAAACTGTCACCCAATTAAGACAATTTATTGGCCTAGCATCATATTTTCGCCAGTTCATTCAAGGATTTTCCAAATTGACCGCACCACTTTACAGACTTACATCTGGAAAGGGCAACTTAACCGTAAATTGGACCCCTGAATTCGAAGCCATACGCAGTAAAATAATTTCCATCCTAACCAATATACCCGTACTAACTATTTCTGACCCTCAATGTCCCATTGAACTTCACACTGACGCCAGCTCTGAAGGTTATGGTGCCATTCTAATGCATAAAAAAGATGGCAAGCCTCACGTCATTGAATATTTTAGCAGACGAACAACCGCATGCGAATCTAAATACCACTCTTATGAACTCGAGACCCTTGCTATAGTTAATGCTATAAAACACTTCAAACATTATTTGCAAGGTCAAAAGTTTGTCATAGTAACTGACTGTAACGCGGTAAAAGCATCCAAGTCGAAAACAGACCTGACTCCTCGAGTTCATAGGTGGTGGTGTTTCCTACAAAGTTTCGACTTTGACATCGAATACAGACCCGGAAAACGTATGGAACATGTTGACTTTCTATCTCGTAATCCTCTCCCTCAACCTCCCGTAACAAAAGTGACTCAAAAGCAGGTTAACCTCACTGAAATAAGTGACAACTGGTTTCTGGCAGAACAGCAAAAAGATCCGGAAATAGCATCAATAATATCTAGCTTGCAAAACAATAGCCTTGAACCTGATATTGCCCTTACTTACGAAATCCGTCGTGGTATTTTGCACAGAAAAATTGAGAGAAATAATCGAAGTATTTGGTTACCTATTGTTCCTAGATCGTTTCAATGGGCTGTCATAAATCACGTCCATGAAAGCATTATGCATTTAGGATGGGAGAAGACTTTAGAAAAAGTTTATTGTCATTACTGGTTCCCACATATGAATAAATACGTTCGTAAATTTGTTGAAAATTGCATCACCTGTAGATTGTCAAAATCTCACTCTGGTAAGGTTCAAGCTGAATTGCATCCCATCCCTAAAGTCGCGACTCCTTGGCATACTATTCACATAGATGCCACTGGGAAACTTAGTGGCAAAAATGATACTAAAGAATACATATTCGTGATGATTGATGCGTTCACTAAGTTCACGATTCTGCATCACACACTTAACATTGATACCACCAACGCTATTCAAGCCCTAAAATACATAGTGTCTTTGTTTGGTGCCCCTTCTCGTGTTATAGCTGATCAGGGTAGATGTTTTGCTAGCAGAGAGTTTAAAAACTTTTGCGAATCCCATGGTATTACCCTTCATCTTATAGCCACGGGAACAAGTCGAGCTAACGGTCAAGTTGAGCGCGTAATGAGCACGTTGAAAAATATGCTCACCGCTGTTGAAGTTGGAAACAATAAATCCTGGCAAGACGCGTTGCCTGACGTACAAATAGCTTTAAATAGTACAATTAACCGCGTAACAAAGTCCAGCCCTTTAGAGTTATTAATTGGTAGGGTAGCAAGACCTTTAGATCTACTGACCTTAGATGAAGACCCAAATGATAGTGATATCAATTTAACTGAAATTCGAGAGCGTGCAGCACATGCCATTCAAAACAGCGCCATAGGTGAAAAACAGCGATTTGACCAAACCAAAGCAAAAATAAAACATTTTAAAGTAGGTGATTTTGTTCTTTTAGAAAACCATGAACGGAATCAAACCAAATTGGAACCAAAATTTAAAGGCCCATTTAAGGTAGTTCAGTTGCTTGATGGTGATAGATATTTGCTTAAGGCTTTGAATTCTAATCGAACATATAAGTATGCACACGACCGAGTCCGTGCTATGCCAGATTGTTATGTTCCATTGGAATTGAATGCCAATTTAGAAGTAAATGGAAATGCCGTTGACGGCGAAAGTAAGTAATTAATTTTAAAAATAACTAGTCATTTAGTGTGTAGAGTAAGTAGTCTGTGTGACAAAGTCTGTGTGACAAAAGTCTGTGTGACAAAGTCTGTGTGACAGAGTCTGTGTGACAGAGTCTGTGTGACAAAGTCTGTGTGACAAACAATTCGTAATAAGAATAGCCTTAAACTCATCAGAATGGCCGAACTTGTTTATGTGATGTGTAAAGCCATAGTTTTCTCTTTTACAGATCCAGAAGCCAAGGAGACACACGAGGACGTGTGAAGACGCAGGACGGCCGTGACGGCGCGTTCCTATGGATCCTAAAATATTTTGTTATTTCTATCTTGTTTCGTTATGATTTAAGCATTTAAAAGTAATTGTTTTGATCTTGATTACTTTAGCATGTTTTTCGTAATTTTATTAAAAATCAAATTAATTCGATTTCTTAGTAACACATAAAATATGTGACAGTGCGTCCTTATCAATTATGAAATAATTTGTTATTTCTATTTTGTTCCATTACGATTTTAGTGTTAAAAAGTAACTGTTCCGGTTTTACTGACTGTACCATGATTATCGTATTTTATCAAATTTAAATCACTTAGATTTTTTAGTAACATGTTACACACAGAGATAATTCTGTCTTATTTTAAAGAATCCAACAAAATTACCATTGTAATTTTATGTGTCAGAATTTGGAAATAAGTCACTTATGTAAGGACAAATGTTTAGTCCGCGTTATCATATTTTATCAAATTTAAATCACATAGATTTTTTAGCAACATGTTACATACGCAGATAATTTTGTCTTATTATTAAGAATCCAATAAAATTATCATTGTTATTTTATGTAATAGAATTTGGATAAAAGTAATTTTTCTAAGGAAGGATTGTTTAGTCCGCGTGGGCTTGCGAGTTGCGTCAGCGTCACGAGCGTAGTGGGGGTAGTGGGGGAATGTCGTTATAAGGTATTGCCGAGGCTCAGACGGGCAGTTTTTTACTCGGAGCGTTGCACTGGACGCATACTCGCAATTCCGCGTACTCCTTGGAAAATTATAGTGTTACTCTGTCGAATCAAGTAAAGAGTTTGAAAGTGTTTCCGTGTGTCATTTAATTGCTGCTTCCCGCCCATGGATCCGTGTGGACGTAGCCTACAGCTCGGAAATCCTACATCAGGAGTGGAGATGAACCAGGAAGCCGAAAATTCGACCGCACCTCAAAGCAGCCCTATACTACGTACTGAACGAGATCAATGGAAGAGTTTGCTGGAATTACAACATCGAAACTTCATGGAGTTGATGAAAACAGTACTGGAGCCGCAGAAAAAGGAGCGACATTTCGTGCTACCCGAGTTCAACCCTGATGATCCAGATGCAGATGCACAGGCATGGTGCAATACCGTGGACATCTGTATGAAAGAAAACTTCTCAAGCGGAAGTCAGCTGGTAATTATCCTCAGCCGTGCTTTAAAGGGATCAGCAGCCACATGGCTAGCACACAATACTCATGCTGAAGTTACGTGGTCGGAGCTGAAACCTTTGTTCTTATCTCGTTTCCATACAACTGAAACACCAGCTGCCACATTTTTCAATATTTTGTCAAGCAATCCAAAAGAAGGTGAAAACATGTCGGCATTTGTATCTCGTATCCTGAATACATTAACAACTAGTTGGCAAAATATGACTACCGAGCAAGTTGCGATGAGCGTCGCCCTTGCACATGTAGCACGATTGGATAGTCAAATTCAAAGAATTGCTTTTACAACTGAAATCAAAACGAGAGTTCAATTGCAACGCGAACTTATGCCATTCGTGTACAAAAAGAGAAATTTACCATCTTCTGAAAAGGTAAATCAAGCTTCTGACGCCAAGAAACCACGGCTGGAGTATCCAAGGCGGTGTTATAGCTGTGGAAAAATTGGTCACATAGCATCGGAGTGTCGTGGTAAAGATAGATCCACCAGCAATCATGTAAATAGTTCACAACCTACGTCTTCGAACAACCCTCAACAACGGAAGGAGCCAAGGGCCATCACCTGTTTTCGCTGCGGCGAGCCTGGACATCTGGCCCCACACTGCACCCAGAAGAAGAAGCCCGAAAACAATGAAGAATCCCTACCTGAGCGAAGAGTGAATATCTGCGCCATCAAACCTGCATCGGACTGCCTTTACAACCTGGGTGAGAAGTTTTCATTTTGTTTTGATTCTGGTTCCGAATGCTCTTTGATAAAAGAATCCGTAGCCCAACGATTTCCGGGTAAGAGGGTCTACCAACCAGTCACACTTTTAGGCATAGGTCAGTCAAGTCTTCATTGTAGTACCCAGATCTCTGCAATAGTTACACTACAGAATTATTCTGTTGAATTATTATTTCATGTAATTCCAGATACTTCATTAGGCACTGATATTTTACTAGGCCGCGACTTAATAAGCTTAGGTTTTTCTGTCGAAATTTCAGAAAATCATATCAAAATTAATAAAACTCGCGTCGTTGCTCAATGCGAATTCGGTGAACAAGTAAAAAAATTCAATAATATCGATACTGACATTCCTTTAAACTCATTGGACACATTAAAACAACTACTTGAACAATACTCTGATTTCTTTGCCGATGGCCTACCTACAGGCAAAGTGACCTCTGGTCAAATCGAAATAAAGCTTGTAGATTCTAATCGTACAGTGCAACGACGTCCTTACCGCATGAGCCCTAACGAACGGGAGATAGTACGTGACAAAATTAAAGAATTACTTACCGCAGGTATCATTCGCGAAAGTTGTTCCCCTTTTGCTAGCCCAATATTACTTGTCAAAAAGAAAGACGGTTCCGATCGCTTATGTGTAGACTATCGCGAATTAAATAGCAATACTGTTCCTGATAGATACCCGTTACCTTTGATTGGTGATCAAATACAGCGTTTAGTGGGTGCTGAATTCTTTACTTCTCTAGATATGGCTAGTGGATATCATCAGATTCCCGTACATCCAAACTCGATTGAAAAAACCGCGTTTGTTACACCAGACGGACAATTTGAATATGTTAAAATGCCGTTTGGTCTTAGAAACGCACCATCTGTTTACCAGCGAGCCATTAACAAAGCTCTTGGTAATTTATCTGAAACTTTTGCGATCTGTTACATAGATGATATCATTATTCCGTCGAGAACTATCGAAGAAGGTATCCATCGGCTTAAACTAGTACTCGATGCCTTGACTAAATCTGGTTTTTCTCTAAACTTACAGAAATGTGCTTTTCTTAAAACTGAAATCGAATATCTTGGGTACCAGGTATCATCAGGACAAATAAAACCCAACGCGCGTAAAGTTAATGCCTTGATTCATTTATCACCTCCACAAACTGTCACCCAATTAAGACAATTTATTGGCCTAGCATCATATTTTCGCCAGTTCATTCAAGGATTTTCCAAATTGACCGCACCACTTTACAGACTTACATCTGGAAAGGGCAACTTAACCGTAAATTGGACCCCTGAATTCGAAGCCATACGCAGTAAAATAATTTCCATCCTAACCAATAAACCCGTACTAACTATCTTTGATCCTCAATGTCCCATTGAACTTCACACTGACGCCAGCTCTGAAGGTTATGGTGCCATTCTAATGCATAAAAAAGATGGCAAGCCTCACGTCATTGAATATTTTAGCAGACGAACAACCGCATGCGAATCTAAATACCACTCTTATGAACTCGAGACCCTTGCTATAGTTAATGCTATAAAACACTTCAAACATTATTTGCAAGGTCAAAAGTTTGTCATAGTAACTGACTGTAACGCGGTAAAAGCATCCAAGTCGAAAACAGACCTGACTCCTCGAGTTCATAGGTGGTGGTGTTTCCTACAAAGTTTCGACTTTGACATCGAATACAGACCCGGAAAACGTATGGAACATGTTGACTTTCTATCTCGTAATCCTCTCCCTCAACCTCCCGTAACAAAAGTGACTCAAAAGCAGGTTAACCTCACTGAAATAAGTGACAACTGGTTTCTGGCAGAACAGCAAAAAGATCCGGAAATAGCATCAATAATATCTAGCTTGCAAAACAATAGCCTTGAACCTGATATTGCCCTTACTTACGAAATCCGTCGTGGTATTTTGCACAGAAAAATTGAGAGAAATAATCGAAGTATTTGGTTACCTATTGTTCCTAGATCGTTTCAATGGGCTGTCATAAATCACGTCCATGAAAGCATTATGCATTTAGGATGGGAGAAGACTTTAGAAAAAGTTTATTGTCATTACTGGTTCCCACATATGAATAAATACGTTCGTAAATTTGTTGAAAATTGCATCACCTGTAGATTGTCAAAATCTCACTCTGGTAAGGTTCAAGCTGAATTGCATCCCATCCCTAAAGTCGCGACTCCTTGGCATACTATTCACATAGATGCCACTGGGAAACTTAGTGGCAAAAATGATACTAAAGAATACATATTCGTGATGATTGATGCGTTCACTAAGTTCACGATTCTGCATCACACACTTAACATTGATACCACCAACGCTATTCAAGCCCTAAAATACATAGTGTCTTTGTTTGGTGCCCCTTCTCGTGTTATAGCTGATCAGGGTAGATGTTTTGCTAGCAGAGAGTTTAAAAACTTTTGCGAATCCCATGGTATTACCCTTCATCTTATAGCCACGGGAACAAGTCGAGCTAACGGTCAAGTTGAGCGCGTAATGAGCACGTTGAAAAATATGCTCACCGCTGTTGAAGTTGGAAACAATAAATCCTGGCAAGACGCGTTGCCTGACGTACAAATAGCTTTAAATAGTACAATTAACCGCGTAACAAAGTCCAGCCCTTTAGAGTTATTAATTGGTAGGGTAGCAAGACCTTTAGATCTACTGACCTTAGATGAAGACCCAAATGATAGTGATATCAATTTAACTGAAATTCGAGAGCGTGCAGCACATGCCATTCAAAACAGCGCCATAGGTGAAAAACAGCGATTTGACCAAACCAAAGCAAAAATAAAACATTTTAAAGTAGGTGATTTTGTTCTTTTAGAAAACCATGAACGGAATCAAACCAAATTGGAACCAAAATTTAAAGGCCCATTTAAGGTAGTTCAGTTGCTTGATGGTGATAGATATTTGCTTAAGGCTTTGAATTCTAATCGAACATATAAGTATGCACACGACCGAGTCCGTGCTATGCCAGATTGTTATGTTCCATTGGAATTGAATGCCAATTTAGAAGTAAATGGAAATGCCGTTGACGGCGAAAGTAAGTAATTAATTTTAAAAATAACTAGTCATTTAGTGTGTAGAGTAAGTAGTCTGTGTGACAAAGTCTGTGTGACAAAAGTCTGTGTGACAAAGTCTGTGTGACAGAGTCTGTGTGACAGAGTCTGTGTGACAAAGTCTGTGTGACAAACAATTCGTAATAAGAATAGCCTTAAACTCATCAGAATGGCCGAACTTGTTTATGTGATGTGTAAAGCCATAGTTTTCTCTTTTACAGATCCAGAAGCCAAGGAGACACACGAGGACGTGTGAAGACGCAGGACGGCCGTGACGGCGCGTTCCTATGGATCCTAAAATATTTTGTTATTTCTATCTTGTTTCGTTATGATTTAAGCATTTAAAAGTAATTGTTTTGATCTTGATTACTTTAGCATGTTTTTCGTAATTTTATTAAAAATCAAATTAATTCGATTTCTTAGTAACACATAAAATATGTGACAGTGCGTCCTTATTAATTATGAAATAATTTGTTATTTCTATTTTGTTCCATTACGATTTTAGTGTTAAAAAGTAACTGTTCCGGTTTTACTGACTGTACCATGATTATCGTATTTTATCAAATTTAAATCACTTAGATTTTTTAGTAACATGTTACACACAGAGATAATTCTGTCTTATTTTAAAGAATCCAACAAAATTACCATTGTAATTTTATGTGTCAGAATTTGGAAATAAGTCACTTATGTAAGGACAAATGTTTAGTCCGCGTTATCATATTTTATCAAATTTAAATCACATAGATTTTTTAGCAACATGTTACATACGCAGATAATTTTGTCTTATTATTAAGAATCCAATAAAATTATCATTGTTATTTTATGTAATAGAATTTGGATAAAAGTAATTTTTCTAAGGAAGGATTGTTTAGTCCGCGTGGGCTTGCGAGTTGCGTCAGCGTCACGAGCGTAGTGGGGGTAGTGGGGGAATGTCGTTATAAGGTATTGCCGAGGCTCAGACGGGCAGTTTTTTACTCGGAGCGTTGCACTGGACGCATACTCGCAATTCCGCGTACTCCTTGGAAAATTATAGTGTTACTCTGTCGAATCAAGGAAGGAGTTTGAAAGTGTTTCCGTGTGTCATTTAATTGCTGCTTCCCGCCCATGGATCCGTGTGGACGTAGCCTACAGCTCGGAAATCCTACATACTAATTGACATCAAAAGACAAACACATTAATCGTATCGTTTTAACTTAGTAAATATATATTAAAGTGGTCCTCCGCGACTGCTTCTGTGTGTCTGCGTGTTTTATAGACTAAAACCTTACTCCATAAGACTAGGCATGATATACGCTATGCAAAAAAAAATTTTTTTCAAAGCAGTCCTGTAGTTCCCGAGCTCAGCGCGTTAAAACAAACAATCTCTTTAGCTTTTTAATATTGAGTATAGCAGTAAATGTAATATTTCCTTTCCCCTAAATACTATGGTTCAACTGCAAAGACACGATAGTATAGTTGACAGTGAGCGAGAGCACGGCGGGCAGCAGGTACATGCCGACCGGCAGCGGCGGCAGCAGTGACACCGTCAGCGGCCGCACCGACACCAGCCGGTGGAAGTCCCGCACACTCGTCTGCCTTGACGCCTCAGGATCTACGACATACACCGGTGTTATCAATAAGTGATCGTCGATCCTTCACTATACGCCACTCTTCTATGCCATGAAGAGCATCACGGCAGCGGGATCGTGGAACCCGATACGTATTCGAATCATATTATCTCTGAACAAAAATTTTATGTGATTCTGATTTGATTCTAGATAGCATCAGGAGTGCAATTACAATAAAAAAGCTGTAGTACGTATTTTCTTCCGATCCAAAGAATTACGTAGTTACAATAGCATAGGTACTAAAAAGATTTGGAGCCATTAATACCACCGCTTGTTTTTTGTGGTAAGCCCTCAGATTCAGATGAGTGTCTAAACGACAGTTCAAACAGGGCGAGTCGCCAATCATTACAGGTACATAATCAAACAGATACCAACCTGTGCAGTACGAAATGCAGATTTTAGCCAAGTTTTGCTTTAATTTTAAAACCTCATTCGATACTTCCTGACCTGCTTTTCCAACGAATATAAAAGATACTCCGTAAATAAGTATGTAATAGATTAATTGCGGTCGTTTAAAAAAGTAAACCTCCCCCTGAAAATTAAAAGTGTCCTCAATTTAACTACGTCTAGTCAAACCATAAATTAATTACTATTGTTCCAAGTTTTACCTTTAGTATGAGCCTGGTAAATGTTTGGTACATCAAAAACACAAAGTGTGATGCTCCTATAAATAGCACGAACAGGAGCTGAAAAATAAAATTGCACGTAATAGAGCCAATGAGCACACGTACGATGATAACACGATGATATTATTTCAGCAATACAACAACAGACACATCATATTTTTACTAAAGAAACAGCGAAAGATTCTTACTTGATGACCGAAACATTCCTTCAGTCTCCGACTAGACTCTAGTAACTGCCTGTAAACTGCAGCAGAACCAGTCAATATGCCTCCCAATGTATCCATGTCTGCTTCCTTTATCAACATATTCACTGCTTGAAGCATACTTCTTATGATTGCAAGAAGACAGCAAAACATTATTATCGCTACCGCATACCGGCCATCAACCCAGGTCATCGCAGAAAAAAAATATATGTGGGAATATATACTTATTTTACTCGCATTAATCCAAGCTAAACTCGTCAACCACACAGTCATAAATATTCTCACAATAACTAATATGGCAACGATAGAAGTGTATGTTGTATTCAGTTTTAATAAACAAATTGTGTACCTTGAATGGCATTTTAAAATGTCATGAGAGTCAGATAAACTTTTTAGGAGCAGCTTGAACGGACTTCCTAATATTGGTGCTAGGATCAAGTTGAGTATACCGTATACCATATAAAGAACGTAAAAGAAAATCACGCTACAATAAATAAAGAGATTTTCCGAAAAATACACTTTCAAAAAGTTCAAATTATCAATGCAAAGTGGTACTAATAAAATGATCTCGATTAAAACGATCAGTGTAATGCAAGCTTGTTTTTTCCTTGTCAAAAACAAATAGTCCCGGTGGATATTCAATGCTTTTTCAACGGCATTCAGCAGCTTTAACACTTTCAAATTTTCCATCATGCGGTTAAGAGTTGAATTAAAGTATTACTCCGATACTTTAACGACGAAAGTGGACGAGGCAGTATTACTTCTAATTTCAATACATGTTTTCGATACCTTTTAATGTAATTACTGTTTTGGAAGTTTTTGACTCAGGAGGATTCCGTGGGTAAATATTGAGGACGGTGCGTTGCGTTCTGGCAAAGATAAATTAACGAGTTTCAGTAAGCGCCGAAAGTTTTGAAAAGTCATTTTAAAATAACATTATAAAGGCTGTGTGCTGTAAAAGTCCATAATAACAGCACTGTTTTTTCTAGTGTGTTCTTATCAAATTTCTTTGCACTTTTATAGAAAAGAATAAGCAAATGTTTATTTTTTTATTCTACTGGTAACCAGCAATATGTGTGACAGACAACTTTTACTAGTTTCTTCTGAGCGCTTATTGCGCTCTTTATAACAGCAAGCGACAGGTAATTTGAGGTAATAAATAATTTCATATGACAGTAGTTCATCCATCTTACGCGCCTGGGTGCCCTCTAACTAAAGTATAATCAAAAACACCGTGCTATGGAGTTATACCTATTATGTATATTCTTTTGTAATGTGACAGATGCTTATGTCAATTTGTAAAAGTATGTTGCCACATTAATTTTACGAGTGATGTAATTTCGTTCGAACGAATTTATTCTTTTTTGTCTTTTAATATGATTAAATGAAACAAGTGTTCTTGTATATCCGTTATTATTGGGCAGTCCATAAATATATCCATATAGTCCATATGTAGTCCATACATCACATAAAGCAAAATGATATTTATGTTTTTAAAACGTTTTCTCTCTCGCCACTTATTTTTTAAATATTTATAGAGGGTGAAATGCGCAATATATTGGAATCGGAAAAGAGGGTGTAAAAAATTACGGGGAAATATTTCAATTCATTCGCTTTGCTGATGATATCGCAGCCATAGCAGAAAATAAGACAGAAATGGAAGAATTGTGAAAACTTGTGGAGGTGCACATCTGAAGTATAGCGCACTATGGGTGTGAAACGTAGACCTTGACCATGAAAGGGAGAGTCTGGAAGCGTTTGGGATGTAGCGCTGGAGGAGGATGAAGAGAATCAGCAGAACGGATAATAAATAAATAAACAATAAATAAATAAGTTTATTATGCATTACAACTTTTACAACTTAAATGGTAGATAGTCGTGGTACAGTGATTCTTACTAAAAGCATAACTCTGCCTCCTAGTTTAAGATTATCCTGTATTCTAGGAAACAGTTCCTTCCATTAGATGAAAGTATAGTGCAAAGCACTTATACACTTCCCAAGCTATACTACAAAATGCAAGTAGACGACGATAGTAATACGAAACAAAAATTAAATTTTAGGCGAAAGTAGAAGTAGTATGTAACTGTGCTAGCGCTAGTCATTGCGCGCGCGTTTGTGTGTGTGTGTGTGTGTGTGTGTGTGTGTGTGTGTGTGTGTGTGTGTGTGTGTGCGTGCGCGTGTGTGTGTGTGTGTGTACGTGCGTGTGTGCGTGCGTATGTGCGTGTTTTCGTGTATGTTGTTCGTGTGTATGAATGAGTCATTAATAGAAAAGGTGACATATTTAGTTTTGCGAAGGTTTAGTGAAAGCAGGTTTCTATTAAGCCAAGACATAACTATACTCAATCCCTGCTCAGCATGACTGCGAGCCTCGTGCCAAGTGTCTCCATGATATACAAGAGCAGTGTCATCAGCAAAAGCAAAAATTTTGCCATTTATGGGTGAATAGAGACACAACTCATTGATATATATCAAAAAGAGACTCGGCCCGATTACGCTGCCTTGAGGGGTACCGTAGGTAGTGGGCATTTCACCACTAATGCAGTCACCTATTTTAACACATTGGTAACGATTTGTGAGATAGCTCTCAAAGATGCGCAGTGGTAATCCACGTATACCAACAGCCTCCATCTTGCTTAGTAGAATGGGGATAGAGACGGTGTCAAACGCTTTCGCCAAGTCCAAAAACATACCAATACACTTTTAGCCTTTGTCTAGACTGTTAACTATGCAGTCTACAAGGTCACTGACGGCATCTTCAGTCGATTTGCCTGCTCTAAAACCAAATTGTGTCTCTGCCAGTATATTTTCGTTTTCCAAATATTTGACAAGACGTTTATTTAAAAGCTTTTCAAATACTTTAGACAATGCTGGCAAGACTGATATCGGTCTATAATTGTTGACATCGCCTCTATTCCCTGCCTTAAAAACCGGTGTTATTAAAGCCTTTTTAAATGAGTTCGGGAAGATACCCCGAGACAAGCATTGATTAAAAATATGTGTTATCACAGATACTATATAAGGACATGTTAATTTTAGAAATTTTGATGGTATGCCGTCCCACCCAGTAGCTGAGTCATTTTTAAGAGCCTGAATAGTGTCATGTACCTCCTGAGTTTCTATGTCTAACAATACAAAGGACTTTAAATGACTCTGTGTCTTTATTAAATTAGGTCTTGATAAGGTTCGAGGAATTTGCTGTGCGAGTTTAAAAAAGAATCGCCGATTGTAGAAAAAAAGCAATTCACCTCATTTAGAGAGTCTACAGGTCCATTAGGATTTAAACGAAGTAAGTCTAGTGAAGGACATTTCGTATCGTTTGTGTTACTTATACTCTTTACTGCTTTCCAGGTTTGTTTTGGATTTTTACATTTCTCTAGTTCTGCTTTATAATATGTCTCTTTTAGTTTTTTACCAGATTAAAGTAAAAATTTCGATATCTGCGATACGTTGTTTGTGCTATTTTATTATCTTGGTTTCTTTTGGCAATTTTTTGGAGGTTATTACGGTTACGCAAGCATCTCCAGAAGAAATCCAGGGCTTTATAATTCGTTTACTACGCGGAACTACTACAGTCTTAGTATTATCAGTCAAAGCGTTACTTAACGTCGCTAGTAGAGAATCAGTTGCTGCATTTGGATCTTCAATGGAATAAATAAAAGTCAAGTCCGTATCTTCTATTTGCTTTAAAGCATTGGCATAGTCGATTTTATTAAATGTTTCTCTTTTGCTTTTTGAAATTGGTTTTGTGTTTAAATTTACCAAGACGGGTTGATGATCAGTAACAGCAGATTTAAAAACAAAAGTTTGAGAAGATGCATATCCTTGCAGCATTACATGATCGAGGCAACTGATGTCTCTAGTAAGAAACGTGTGGGCTGGGATCACCCCATGCTCTGCCATAAAGTTGAGATAATAGCTTTTCTTTTTTATTTTCTCTCTTTCTTTTATAGGATCCCTAAAATATTTATTTATGTCTATATTGATATCACCAATAATGCAGATATTTATACATGATTTATATTTTTTCAAGATCGAGTCAAGAGAGTTTAAAAATGCGTCTATATTCTTGTACAAGGGTGACCTATAAATTTAAATTATGATAGAATTATTGTCTATCTTAATAATTAAGCAATTGCCGTCATCAAATTCAGGCTCCTGTATAAAACAGACGATGTCAATGCTGGTGTAAACAACTACTCCGTCATTTTGATTGCGGCAATTCCTTGAAAATGCTAAATTATAGTTGTCATAGATCGGAAACGGTTTACTTAAGTCAGTCCTGGTCTCAGTTAGAATCAATATATCACATTCGACTTTCAGTTCTGATAGTAATACTTGGAAAGAGTCAAAATTCTTGTATATGCTTCTAATGTTTTGAGTAATTATTTTCAAACCATGCCCATCCCTATGTATTTGTGCCGGTAATTCCTCGAAATCTATTAATTCACAATGATAAATTCTCGTTTTTTTCAATGTCGTTTAGTAATTCCTTAGTATTAGCCATTTTTAAGATATATTTTCAAAACTGTTACTATGATACGAGTAGTTATTTCTCCATGAAAATGTGTAAACAACCTTATATGGTCAGTGAACGAAATTATGACAAAGCAAGAAATTGTCAAAGTGCTAGGTAAATCTATACTAATATTATAAAGCTGAAGAGTTTGTTTGTTTGTTTGTTTGTTTGTTTGTTTGTTTGTTTGAACGCGCTAATCTCAAAAACTACTGGCCCGATTTGAAAAATTATTTTTACGTTGGATAGCCCATTTATCGAGGAAGGCTTTAGGCTATATAACATAAAGATATGACTCATAAGACCACAGCAGAAATGAAAAATGTTACGAAAACGGGAGAAAGATATTCCTTTTGAGAGCTTCCGCTGCATACGCTGCGGAAACCGCTTAAGTTACACAAAAATCATGTATGACAGGATTGTTTAACATTAAGAGTTCTATAATAAAGTCCGCGACAGCATATGTCTATCTTTTATGGTTGACTTACTACAACCTTTTTTATGTTAATAAATTTGTAAAAAAAATAATGCATTATTTTTAGAGGTGTATTATACACACAGGTATTTATTCTTATCAAAATAAATACATTCGTCATCACGAGCATTTCATTTAGACCCAAGTTGCCCTTTATATCATTTGATTTCAATAAATATCTTAGGAGCTATCACAGTTTAAACATAACTCCGCACCAAAATAATGTTCGCAGCTTAAGTACAACGTGCGCTTGCACTAATATATTATAAAGCTGAAGAGTTTGTTTGTTTGAACGCGCTTACCTCAGAAACTGCTGGACCGAATTGAAAAAATATTTCTGTGTTGGATAGCTCATTTATCGGGAAAGGCTTTAGGATATAAAACATGACGCTGCGACGGGAGGGGAGGGAGCAAACTCAAAACGCGCGGACGAAGTCGCGGGGGACCGCTAGTATGTAGGATATTTTACGTTCTTAGGACGTTTTTTGTTGCTGATAATATGATTTTTTTAAATTTGTCTTTATGTGAGTGTAGTGTGTGTAGTGTTCAAATATTATGTATTTTTTTATATAGAATAATAAGTGTGTTCTATAGTGTGTCAGTGTGTTACAGTTTTTATGAAGAATTACATAGATAAGGCCTAATTTGGCATCAGTACGAATAATTAACGCAATTTTATATACGATTAATAACACATGAGCAACAACATGAGCAAACACTGGAGCAACACATTATATAACTCTAGTCACTTAGTGGATAGTCTAGATAGATCAGATGTGCTGTCAATCCTGATGGCCGGCTGTCCTTCTGACTTCCGTAAATACACTCGTCCGCCAGCAATCCAGCAAAAGGTGTACTGATTATCTTTACTGAATTCTTGACAGGACTGATATAGTCTTCTTGTCTCCGGTGTTACGTGCTCCGTTATGTAAATAGGCTTTAGAGAAGTTTTGTAATTTAGATGACCAGTATTCAATTTCTCGTCTATGTTGTCCTTATTAAATTGTTTCGATCTTTTTATTATACATTCCTTTTTAAGCACGCTCGTAAGTTGCAATATTATAGGCTTATTTTCTGTCTTTGTGTTGATCCTGCGAACGTCAGAAATTTCAGATATGTTGATGTCTACATCAATAACTTTGCCTATCTTCTGAATAACATTTACTATATCAGCCTGTGTTTCATTGGGGGCCTTTGGAATATTTTTAATTTCTATGCATGAAGATCGCATGTTTCTCTCATAATACTCAATCCTATTTTCCAAGGACTTTATGTACTTATGATTTTTAACGCATTCTTCCTCCATTTTATTAAATTTATTCAGTAATTCGTCGTATTTGTTTGACATAAAGTCTAGGGACGCCGTAATTGCTGAATTTTGATCCTTGATTTCAGTCATTGTTTTCAAGATTGTGTTATTCTTCGCATCCTGCCTTTTTGACCACTCACTAAACATTTGTTCAAAGAATAATCTGATATCCTCGTTGGGGCGATCTAAACACACTTCATCACGCTTCCGTTTTGTGTTTCTTTGTGTGACATAAGCGGTTGCATCCGACTCAAAGTCGCGGTGCAAATTTGGTTCAGACCCTGTACGCGACTCGCCGCGTAACGTTAGCGGCGCGGCGAGCAAAGCCGGGGCAGCGGTCACCACCGCAGAAGCGGCAGCGGGTGCGGGGAGTGCGGGCCGCGGCGCCTGCGCTGGACTGGATGGTGGGGTCCTTTTTAGTGGCATTGTTTGCTTGAATTGTATCGGCGAGTAGTTGTCCGTAGCTCGCAGGTCGGCGTCGTAGTCTATTTCGCAGCTTCGTAGCACTTTATTATGCGTAGCACTCACTCCCAACTTTAATGCACTTTTTCGTCAGTTACAATACTGTTGCGGTGGTGTATTCGTTAGAACACCAGTCACCAAAGTTAACCAAGTCGAGGTTCGAGCCCTGCACACTGATATCACTAAATATGTCTTTTTAACACTTTTTTAAAATATTCCTAATTTAAACAGCACCGTGAACACGTCCACTCGCAATCGCGGCCGAGGGGGGAAGGGAAACAACGAATCTTGAAGTTTTTAACATATGTAGTGTAGTACATAAGTATATTTTATTTGACTTTACTTAACACGTGTAACCTAATTTTATAAAGATATTTAATCGCATTATTATCTCAATAAATAGGCAGTCTTTATTCAGAAGTCGTGGTTTCAATTGGTCTCCTAATACCTCCCGTACACATAGTAAAGGTAAAAAGGAAACGGATAGAAACAATTGAAAGTAGAAGAGGGAGAATGTTGGACGACACAGTTTCATCAGAACGATAATAGAGGGAAGAATAGAAAGACCAAGATTAAGCTATATGCATTAAATGAAGCAAAAGTTGAATGTTGCTTCGTATCAAGAGGTAAAAATAATGGCAGAAGGGCGTAAAGAATGGAAAAAGCTCCACCCCCAAAAGGCTAAGCTCTTAATTAGATGATTAGCACATTTCCCTAGTTCATGAATAACCACCAATATGTCGCCATGGCAATTATACTATGGCCTTAAAATAATAACAATTCTTTTTTGATACTGTTTCCATAAAATATCTGGAGCACCATGTCCTAATGCAAATTATTAACAATACGATTTTGAAGATGGCATACTAGCTAAAACATGAACACGAATGCATTAATTTACAGTAGTTTAGGTTTTTCATGCTAGCTTATAATATTATAAATTAGGGATAGCATGTAAGAAATAACTCAGTGTGTTCAAGAGTATTCTTATTTCTTAAAAAAGTTACTAATTATACGATAATCAATGCAGTCAGTAAAATTACGCGGGACAATCCCACATTAATCAATCTATCTGGCAGGTCTAGTGCTATCCATGAGTCCTAGTGTTGTCTACTATAGTAATGCCATAAAAGATTATCCGACTTACATACCTACGTGTTAAAATTCTATCAAAGACGAGGTACACGACTTTTAGGAAGTTGGAAACAGAGACAGGAATAATTTAAAATCAATTATTGATAAAAATAACATTGGTGTTATTATAATTGCTCTTGTAATTTCGATAATGCCTACACTATTGCTTTATAGAGTAAATTAAATAAGAAATTATTTAATTCAAGGCGTTATAAGCATTGTTGAGTAAATGAATAACATTAATGAAATTCGTTCTTCTGGCCACATTATATTTATTTTCGTCAAAAAGTGGTAACACTGTAAACGTAAATTAAATTAGATTTAGTAAGTAGTTAGTGGGTAAAAATTACAGTGTTTTATTTATAAATCATAAAATTAAGTTAATAATGTAAATAGTAAATCTGTGGTAGTTTTTGTGGTTAGGTCAAGGCTGCGTTCTTAAACTAAATAATAAAACACCAGAACATTATATTTTGCGTAAGGTACTTAAAAATATATATTAATTTTTATTTTATTTTGGATACAATCTTTTAAATTATTATTCTCACCCTAACTATTAGTAATAGATATGATAATAAAGGGATTAAACCAGTTATTAATGAAAAATAAAAAAATGTGACAAAGTTAAATAAGTAATTGTTTTGCACCAAAAGAAACTAAAACGGCGCTAGCGACACCACAGGTTGCAGTTACAGCCCCAAACTTAATATGGATCCTAAACGCTCCAAGAGCTTTCCTATCTATCTGTCATATATCTATGGCTGCGGTTTGGTCGACGTCAACGTCAAAACATTAGTAGAATATGAATCGGCTAATCTTCTATCGAACGATAAAGTTGAGCTAAACCACAGCTGCAACGCAGCCATTTGAATTGGAAAAACTGAAAAAGTTGATAATCGCCACCAACGCAGTTAACGTTTAGTTGTATTTTGACAGCGGAACTGCCCCCCTGGTATTGCTGGGTAAAATTTTCTAACGGATCCTGAGCATATGGGCTGAATATTATGTCGGCTGAAACTTCCATTTTCTGTAACAATACTTAATAATACTTTTCGCAGAGATATTCAAAATAAAGTTTTATTATAAAAAAAAAATGCATTACTTACATAAATTAACGAATTGTCTCGCTGCTAATCTCAACGCTGCTGAATGAAGAATGATTATAATGACTATAAATAAGGGGTTTTAGTAGAATAGAATTAAAAAAAAATGTTGAATTGACTCTTTCAGTCAACCTTCATCGACATAAAATATGTAGGTTATGGCAAGTTACGACTTGTTTAGTGCATACAGTGTATATGATGTAAATACCAATTGAAAAGTTTTCGTCAAAAAGTGGTAACACTATAAACGTCAAGGGAATCAGGATCATTGATTATACTTTACCCAATGGTATTAAAAAATATATAAATTCAAAACTTATTTATTTCAGATAAATTAGATCCAGTAGTGTAAGTAATAGATTTCTTAGTTCTAATATTAGTAAAAAATTCGATTTGGTTAAAAATAATTAAATAATCCTAATCAATTTGCATAGTAAATTTGTTTCGACTTCGAATTAATAAGGGTAGTGATCCAGTGCACTATCCTATCTCCCCGCTAACAATTAAAATACTGTTGGGACTACCGAACACCCTTTTTTAGATGAAGCATATCTTTATTCGCATTAAACCATGAAAGCAGTCTACATGAGCGTCAGCAAACATGCTAGACGCGCTCCATAATCTCAACTACTGTTATTGTAAAGGACGCGCAGAGCGTTGTAAGTTTTTTGCGTGTAGCTTACCCACAGGGCACTTGTGTTAAAAGATTGGCAGCATGATTTAAGTAAGGCTATTATGACCTTACATGAGCAAATCAAAAAACCGACGGGCAAGCATATTACCGCGTACCTACTGCCAACGATCTGCGCTCCCTCCATATGTCACAATCATCTTTGAGTTCGGCGGTGAGTACATAACCTAAGTATTTGAACGTTCACCGTTCAGTCGAATGGGAGGCACAGGCTTATGGCATGCTGTGTGGGTTACGCACACCACGACATCGCTTTTCTTACAGTTATACATAAGTCGGTGATTTCAAGCGTACTGATCGCACACAAATTGATGGGCTCAGCAAGGTCATATCGTCCTATGTTATAATTCCTCGATAAGCTAGCAACACAAAATTTTGTCAAAGCAGTCCAGTAGTTTCCGAGCTCGAACTCTTAAGCTTTTAATATTAAGTATACCAGTAAATTTAATATTTCCTTTCCCCTAAATACTATGGGTCAACTGCAAAGATACGATAGTATAGTTGACAGTGAGCGAGAACACGGCGGGCAGCAGGTACATGCCGACCGGCAGCGGCGGCAGCAGCGACACCGTCAGCGGCCGCACCGTCACCAGCCGGTGGAAGTCCCGCACACTCTTCTGCCTTGACACCTCCGGATCTACCAAATGCACCGACATGTTATCAATTAGTTAGACCAAGAGGTTACAAGCAGCGCTACATCTGCGCAGGTCTTTGGTTATGCTACTGTCACGCGACAGGCCTCCGTACTAAAAAGAACATCATGGACATGGACTGGGACTGACTGAACGTCATTCTGTCTGCTTTACGGCAGCGCGGTTTTCAAATCCGATACTATTAATTTCCCATATTGAATATAAAACCGAATGTCAATTGAAGTCTCGAATTCAGATGCGTGCGTAAGCGCCCTTGCAGTTACGCCTGTATTCGGCAGTTAGACAATATTCTATCATTCAAAAATATCAGTGCATCAATGAAGGCACTCATTTCTTAATTGAACAGATAAATACCAACCTGAGCACAACGATATGCAGATTTTGGCCAAGTTTTGCTTGAGTTTTAAAACTTCATTCGAAACTTCCTGACCAGCCTTTCCAACAGTTAGGAAAGATATTCCATAAATGAAAATGTAATAGATTAAGTGTGGTCGCTTGATTAACCAAAACTCCCCCTAAAAATTAAAGGTATCGGTACAATCTCAATATGTCTAGGACAATCACATTTAACAATCTCCAAAGTACAGATAGTTCAACTCAGTTGTGCGCGCGGCCTTATGTGTGGGTAAACCTTGTACATATACAGTGACTTTGTGTGCGTGACAAGAGGTACAGTCGGGTACAAATACAAATACTGTTATTTACGGGTTATAATATACGGGTTTAAAAAAAACAGTTATTTCGTAATTTAATGTTTATTTATTGAACATTATTCTGCATCGCTACTTGAAAAATCTAATGATGAATTTTCGGATTCGCTGCTCTCACCAAGGTTAATTATGATATCTGACTCCATGTCAAAATGTCTATAGTATTCTTCTTCTTTCTTTTGTACATGTCGACAAGTATTACCCCACATCCCTTCATCAATTTGACTTAAACGTTCATTTATGAGTTTCATTATTTTCGTCACATTTTGATCGACATTATGTGAAGCAATATAATTTTTTAAAATTCCCCACACATTTTCTATGGGGTTTAGTTCAGGATGATATGGTGGCAATCAAAGAACTTTTATGCCATATGGCTGAAGTATGTCGTCAATCTTGTAAGAAATATATTTTTCTTTATTTTTTTTAATCAAATCATACAGTTCAATTTTTTTCATTTCTTGATTAAAAGCTATATTTTTTTCTGTCATCCATCTCTGCATTTCTATTTTTTTTGAATTAGAATTTGGGGCTCTGTCATTTTGAATGTTATGGTATGAGGCATTATCAAGCACAACCACAGAGTTAGGTGGAAGATTCGGTACTAGACGTTCTTTCAGCCACTTTTCATAGTTTTCTGCACTCATGTTAGAGTGGTAATCACCAGAAACACTATTTGCTTTGTATGTCAATAGTGCGTTAGGTACGAAACCTTGTTCTGAACCAGCATGCACAATGATAATTCTTTGTCCTTTCGACAGGTTTCTCTTTAAAGGTGGTCCATCTTTATTACCCCATCCTTTGTTTTGCACATGGCTAGTTAAGATGTAGCTCTCATCTGTATATACGATACACCTATTTTCTTGACGGTATCTGAGTAATTTTTTTAGGTAGGAAAATCGTAGTTTTTGGATGTCATGCCGCTCTATAATAACACGTCTGTTATCCACAGTTTTTCGCCATTTGTATCCCAACTTTAACAAAGCTGTACGCAGAGTCGAAATACTTCCATCATAGTTAAGTTTATCTTGAAATATTCTTTTCAACTTTAGCAACGTAGGTAATTCACGATGTTCTAAATGGTAATTTTGAATAGTGGAACGTATAACATCAACGTTAAAGTTGTCTAATTCTAACTTCTTTAAACGTTTTTTACGGTCTTTATGCGGAGATTTAAATTTAGAGTCAGATTCTTTTCCTTCAGCCAATATATTAGTAATTGTTCTCTCTGATACCCCCACTGCCATTGCTGTTCTTTTCCGTACGCTATTTAAATGTTCACTTAATTTCGATATTAAAATTGGACTTGCGCTGCAAACTGGATCACTTACTAGTTCCAATATATCTCTCGCATCTATTTTCAGAAATTCGTATACCTTAGCAATGGTTTCTCGAGTCTAAAACAATAATACGTAAACGTCAACAAGGAAAATTTTTTTCTTATATAGAATCATAATCAGAGATCGGAATTAGGTGTGTGAAAATACAAAATATCGAGAATATAACACGTGCTCCAAATTATGTCCCGCTGCAAACTTTAGGTATTTTCACACACCCAATTCCGATCTCTGAATAATAAATATTAATTAGATCTAAATTAAAAAAATAAATAAATAAAATAAAAATCTTTTAATATTTACCTGACTCCTTAAACATTTTCTCCGTGAAGAACTAGACATTTTCGTAAACGACTGTACCCGTAAGAAAAAGCGATAAGGACACGTCTTGCTCGGACGACGACTGCCGCGTCACTGCCACACGAATGAAAGTTGTATATTTACAAGCCCACGCACACATAGGGCCGCGCGCACAACTGATTTAAACTATCTGTAGCTCCGTACCGTTAGTATGAGGCTGGTAAACGTTTGGTACATCAAAAACACGAAGTGCGATGCTCCTATGAATAGAACAAATAGCAGCTGCAAAATAAAATGAAACATTAGAACCAACAAACACACTTAGAAGTTATAATGTTAGTAACTGACACATGCCAATCCTTTCAGTAAAATGAAAATGGTGATAATTGAGATTACTGACTTGTGCGATCTGAATTATAGAAATCGCTGAAGATTCTTACTTGATGACCGAAACATTCCTTTAGTCTCCGACTAGACTCTAGTAACTGCCTGTACACTGCAGCGGAACTAGTCAATATGTCTCCCAATGTATCTCTGTCTGCTTCCTTTATCAACATATTAATTGCTTGCAACATACTTCTTATGATCGCGAGAAGACAGCAAAACAATATGATCGCTACCGCATACCGCCCATCAACCCAGGTCATCGTAGAAAAATATGTAATATGGGAAAATATATTCATTTCACTTTCATTAATCCAGAATAGACTCATCAACCACACAGTCATAAATATTCTCTCAGTTACCAAAATTACAAGTATAAAAGTGCATATTGTATTCAGTTTTAATAAGCAAATTGTGTACCTTGAATGGCATTTTAAAATTTCATGAGAGTCAGATAAACTGTTTAGGAGCAGTTTGAATGGACTTCCTAATATTGGTGCTAGGATCAAATTGAGGATACCGTGCACCATGTAAAGAACATAAAATAAAATCACGCTACAAAAAATGAAGAAATCCTCGGAATAATACACTTTAAAAAATATAAAATTATTAATGCAAACTGGTACTATTAAAATAATCTCGAATAAAACGATAAGTGTAATGCAAACTTGCTTTTTCCTTGTCAAAAACAAATAGTCCCGGTGGATATTCAATGCTTTTTCAATGGCATTCAGCAGCTTTAACGCTTTAAATTTTTCCATCGTGCGATAAAGAGTTGAATCAAAATACCGATACGTAATGGACAAGAGTGGACAAGGCAGTATTGCGTTCAATTTTATTACATGTTTTCAATATCTGTTAATGTAATTACTGTCATGAAAGTTATTGCCTCGGGAGGATTCCGCGGATAAATATTGAGGACGTTATGCGACTTACGTTATCACGTTGCTTTATTAAGGTCAACCGATACTTCAACCAAGTTTATGGGTACTAGTACATGGTATATAAAGACAATAAGTTAATGAACGAGCTTCAATAGAAAGTCTTAGTGTCTTTTTAAAATGACTTCCATTACATAGAGTAAGCACTGCAAGGATCAATAATAACACCACTGTTTCTTCTATATAGTTTTAATTTTATTTTCTTTGCGTCGTTATAATAATATGAAGATGAGAGAAAATAAATTTATCCTACTATCATTACCAGCCATATGTGTGACAGACGACTATGTGGTTTCTTCTGAGCATTTATAGCGCTCTTTATATCAGCAGGCGTCAGGTAATTTGAGGTGATAAATAATTTCATGACAACGATTTCTTGTGACTGTCGTTCATCCATCTTACGCGCCTAGTTGCCCACTGCCTCTATTCGAATGTACCTTGCAATATAGAATATAAAAAAGCTTAAGACATTTTACTTTAACCGACTTCAATAAAGAAGGAGGTTATCAATTCGACTGTATGTTCTTTTTTGTGTCTAAGTTACCTCATATCACATTCATTTGAAGACCGATTTGGAAAAAAAGCTAACCAAGAGGTTATACCTCCTAGTTCGTCACATTATTGCTAAATTTGAATCTGATGATGAGTTCTGGGGCGAGGGAAACCCTGAAATTTTAAAGACACGTTAGTGTTTTTATATTAGAACCTTAATGTTGACGTGTTGTAACGTCTGATAGTCAACATTGAGTGGAGCTGAGATGAACTCCTTAACGCTTAGGAGATCAGTGATTATAATGACAAAGTTATGGTAGGTAATTTGTAGCTTCTTAAAGAATGGAGTCATAAGGTGTAACCCCCCCCTCCCCCCCCTCCCACCTTTCCCGTTATAACTAAAAATGAAGAAATTAAATTAACTTTAAAAAAAGTCCCGCCCGTGCGCAACATTTGGTTTCTTATTTCATCTTTATGAATATAAAATATGACACTGTGAGTGTTAAAAACATTCTAAAGCATTAGATAGCGAAGCGACATCAATTTCCAAGTTGAATTTATTCTGTAAAGAATAACTGCTTGGGCCATCTGTTTCATAAACAGACGGCTAGATGGCGCTAAGCGTCACGCAATTGACGTTTTCATAAGAAACCACAAATTTCGCAGGGTCGGACTAACAGCACGGTAGCTCAATTGGTAAGAGCGTTTGGCCCGGTTTGCCAAAAGGTTGCTGGTTCAAGTCCCGCCCGTGCGCAACATTTGGTTTCTTATTTCATCTTTATGAATATAAAATATGACACTGTGAGTGTTAAAAACATTCTAAAGCATTTGATAGCGAAGCGACATCAATTTCCAAGTTGAATTTATTCTGTAAAGAATAACTGCTTGGGTCATCTGTTTCATAAACAGACGGCTAGATGGCGCTAAGCGTCACGCAATTGACGTTTTCATAAGAAACCACAAATTTCGCAGGGTCGGACTAACAGCACGGTAGCTCAATTGGTAAGAGCGTTTGGCCCGGTTTGCCAAAAGGTTGCTGGTTCAAGTCCCGCCCGTGCGCAACATTTGGTTTCTTATTTCATCTTTATGAATATAAAATATGACACTGTGAGTGTTAAAAACATTCTAAAGCATTTGATAGCGAAGCGACATCAATTTCCAAGTTGAATTTATTCTGTAAAGAATAACTGCTTGGGCCATCTGTTTCATAAACAGACGGCTAGATGGCGCTAAGCGTCACGCAATTGACGTTTTCATAAGAAACCACAAATTTCGCAGGGTCGGACTAACAGCACGGTAGCTCAATTGGTAAGAGCGTTTGGCCCGGTTTGCCAAAAGGTTGCTGGTTCAAGTCCCGCCCGTGCGCAACATTTGGTTTCTTATTTCATCTTTATGAATATAAAATATGACACTGTGAGTGTTAAAAACATTCTAAAGCATTAGATAGCGAAGCGACATCAATTTCCAAGTTGAATTTATTCTGTAAAGAATAACTGCTTGGGCCATCTGTTTCATAAACAGACGGCTAGATGGCGCTAAGCGTCACGCAATTGACGTTTTCATAAGAAACCACAAATTTCGCAGGGTCGGACTAACAGCACGGTAGCTCAATTGGTAAGAGCGTTTGGCCCGGTTTGCCAAAAGGTTGCTGGTTTAAGTCCCGCACGTGCGCAACATTTGGTTTCTTATTTCATCTTTATGAATATAAAATATGACACTGTGAGTGTTAAAAACATTCTAAAGCATTAGATAGCGAAGCGACATCAATTTCCAAGTTGAATTTATTCTGTAAAGAATAACTGCTTGGGCCATCTGTTTCATAAACAGACGGCTAGATGGCGCTAAGCGTCACGCAATTGACGTTTTCATAAGAAACCACAAATTTCGCAGGGTCGGACTAACAGCACGGTAGCTCAATTGGTAAGAGCGTTTGGCCCGGTTTGCCAAAAGGTTGCTGGTTCAAGTCCCGCCCGTGCGCAACATTTGGTTTCTTATTTCATCTTTATGAATATAAAATATGACACTGTGAGTGTTAAAAACACTCTAAAGCATTAGATAGCGAAGCGACATCAATTTCCAAGTTGAATTTATTCTGTAAAGAATAACTGCTTGGGCCATCTGTTTCATAAACAGACGGCTAGATGGCGCTAAGCGTCACGCAATTGACGTTTTCATAAGAAACCACAAATTTCGCAGGGTCGGACTAACAGCACGGTAGCTCTGTAGCCTACTCACGTAATCTACATTTTAAATTACCATTTCAACCTAAATAACTATCTATTTACACAAACACAACAACATAAACTTATTATCTAACTTAACCTAACGCTTAAGTTATAATATAGTTAAACACTAACCTAAAATAATTTAATTACCCTAGTTTATATCCTAAACTTTAACTAAATAAACTATGTAAACTTAATACTACCACTAACATAAGAATTATAAATTTATGTTTACCTATTTTAGTTATCGATTGTCGATATCGACGCGGCGAGGCGCCATCGATACGCGCAAGCCCTACGCGTTGCAATTCAGCAGACGCAGCGATTTGCAACGCGCAGTGCCCGGCGCCTGCGCAGTCCTCTTTAGTCAGAACTTATGCACCGAACGCGGAACCCGTGTCGCTTGCGCCGCCGCCGTATGATTTACGTACTTCGCGATCTTTATTTGTAATAAGAACTTTTGTTGTTTTCGTACGAATAAACAGTGATACACAAATTGTTGCTCTCTGCACTCCTTCTTAATTATTGGTGGGTGATCACAGCACCTTCTACATCGCCCCCTATAACTGGTGACCTGCGTACAACACGAACTTTTGAAGATGAGCACAAGCGGCGAAGATACAGCGGACACGGTGCACAATCAAGATGGCGCTCGCAACGTGACGGAGCGCAAAAAGATAAAGGTACATGTGCGTACCGATTCTGGTTCCTCACCACCAAGTGAAATACGGCGAGTGAATCTGAAAATTCCTCCATTTTCACCTGATGAACCCGAGATTTGGTTTGCCCTCCTAGAAGGTCAGTTCGAGTGTTGCCGAATCACTGATGATTTTACCAAATTCATCAACGTCATTAATAACCTCGATATTCAACACTCAAAAGCGATTAAGGATATTTTACTTAACCCACCGACCGAGAACCGCTATCTAAAAATCAAGACCGAATTGATCAAACGTCTGTGCGCTTCTAAAGAGAACAAGGTTAGACAGCTTTTAATACATGAGGAGCTTGGCGATCGGAAACCCTCACAATTCCTTCGCCATCTCCAAGACTTAGCTGGACCTTCCGTCCCTGAAGATTTTATCAAGACGATTTGGTGCAACCGCATGCCCCAAAATATACAGACTGTTCTTGCATCTCAACCAACCCAACCATTGGACCAACAAGCAGATTTGGCCGATCGCATTCGGGAGATCACGTTACCATACAGCGTGGCCGAAACGTCAGCAAGCGCTTCACACAGTAACCCATCTAGTGAAATAGCCGAGCTGAAAAAGATGGTTGAGCTTCTTACCATGAAGCTTGAGGAGCATACGCGTGCTTCAAACTGTTGCAGTATCCGATCTCGACCTCAACAGCGACGCAACAATAATTCTCGTCCCAGGTCTAGATCCAACTCCAGCTACAAGAAACACCCTGTATGTTGGTATCACATGAAGTTTGGACCTAACGCTCGACATTGCATCAAGCCATGCGACTTTAAGCAAGCGGGAAACCCTACAGGCAGTCTCTGATGGCGACTGGTGATTGCCACTCCTCAAGTCGCCTATTCGTGACCGACCGTAGTTCGAATACTCAGTTTTTGGTAGATACCGGTAGTGACTTATGTGTTTTTCCTCGTTCTGCACTTCGTGAACGGCGTTCTAAAACGGACTACAAACTTAGTGCTGCAAACGGTATGTGTATCGATACTTTTGGTTTTGTTGAACTGAAATTAAATTTAGGCCTAAGGCGTGATTTTACATGGCGCTTTATTGTTGCGAATGTTACTAAACCTATAATTGGCGTTGATTTTCTTAGTTATTATAATTTAGTTGTTGACTGTCGCAACCAACGCCTTATTGATAATACTACCTCTTTACATTCAATTGCTTGCCATGCTAGTGATGTGAAAATATTTTCTGTAAAAATTGTATCGACTAACACTAAATATGATAATATTTTATCTAAATTTCCCGAAATTACACGCCCTTCAGGCAAACGCATAACACCAACAAATCACAATACTGTTCATTTTATCCGTACGACTCCCGGTCCTCCAATTTTTTGTAACCATCGCAGACTGGCTCCTGACAAACTTCAAATAGCCAAGCAAGAATATCAGATGATGCTGAATGATGGTACTGTACGTCCTTCGGATAGTCCCTGGGCTTCGCCATTGCACCTTGTCCCTAAGAAGGACAACGGTTGGCGACCTTGCGGTGACTACCGTTTGCTCAATGCTCGGACTATACCCGACCGTTATCCTATTAGGCATCTACATGACTTTTCAAGTTCACTTGCTGGTTGTAAAATATTCTCAACCGTTGACCTTGAAAAGGCATATAACCAAATCCCAGTACACAGCGATGACATACCGAAGACAGCCGTCACAACACCCTTCGGCTTATTCGAGTATCCGTTTATGAACTTTGGTTTGCGAAATGCTGGCTCCACATTCCAAAGATTCATTGATGAACATTGATGACATACTTGTCAGCAGTAAAAATGAAGCAGAGCACGTGACTCACCTCCAGCAGCTGTTTACTCGCATGAGGGAGTATGGAGTCGTCTTGAACACAGCGAAATGCGTTTTCGGAGCAAGCGAGGTAAAGTTTTTAGGTTATCGTATCTCCGAAGCCGGCACTCAACCGCTGCAAACTAGAGTCGAGGCCATCAACGAGTTCCCCGTGCCAAAAACAGTGAAGCAGCTCAGACGATTTTTAGGTATGCTAAACTTTTATAGGCGTTTTCTACCCAACGCAGCTTCTATTCAAGCACCGCTTAATGCCTTGCTTGCCGGCTCTGTAAAAGCATCTCAGCCCATCGATCTGACTGGAGACACTCTTCTTGCTTTTGAAAAGTGCAAGGAAAGCCTCGCTAATGCTGCTCTTCTCGCTCACCCCGATAGCCAAGCAAACCTTTCCCTAGTAACAGATGCTTCGGATATGGCTATGGGTGCGGTATTACAGCAGCTTAAGGATGGAGCATGGCAGCCGCTCGCTTTCTTTTCACGGAAACTGAGCCCATCGCAGCAAAAATACTCTCCTTATGACCGCGAGCTCCTAGCCATATGCGAAAGCATCAAATATTTTCGTTACATGCTGGAGGCAAGACATTACGTGGTGTATACGGACCACAAGCCGATATGTTACGCTTTTCAGGATACAAAAAGTAACTGCTCGCCTCGTCAATACCGCCATCTCGACTTCATCTCGCAATTCACGACTGACATTCGCCATATTTCTGGCAAAGACAATGTCGTGGCCGACACTTTGTCACGAGTCGATGAATTGCAGATGCCAATTGATTTGGACGTCCTTGCCTCATCACAAGCTGCAGACCCTGAACTTGCTCAATACCTCAGCAGTGACACTTCTCTTCAACTCAAGAAGCTTAAAATTCTAGATGGTAAGTCAGAAGTATACTGTGACGTAAGTACTTCGTCAACCAGACCCTTCGTGACCAAACCTCTACGGAAACAAGTCTTTGACAGTCTCCATAGTCTCAGTCACCCAGGTGCTCACGCAACCACCAGACTAGTAGCAGAGCGCTTCTTGTGGCCCGGAGTACGCAAAGACTGTCGAGAATGGTCACAAAAATGTCTTGCATGCCAACGCGCTAAGGTACATCGCCATGTATCGTCTCCCTTTGGCACTTTTGATCTTCCTCGTGGTAGATTTTCTTTTATTCACGTGGACATTATTGGACCCCTTCCTCCATCTCAAGGCTTTCGATATTGCTTGACGGTGGTAGATCGTTTCACTCGTTGGCCGGAAGTTACACCTATGGTCGACATGACAGCAGAGACGGTTGGTAAAGCTCTGTTATCATGGATCTCCAGGTTTGGATGTCCAAC
The DNA here is from genome assembly GCA_963924145.1 of Pyrausta purpuralis. Taxonomy (NCBI): domain Eukaryota; kingdom Metazoa; phylum Arthropoda; class Insecta; order Lepidoptera; family Crambidae; genus Pyrausta; species Pyrausta purpuralis. The sequence goes on from OZ001649.1 coordinate 22,740,486, forward strand.
CGATATCGTCACCGACCGCGGACGACAGTTCGAATCCACACTTTTCCAATATCTTGGAAAAATGATCGGATTCAAACATCGTCGAACCACCGCGTACCATCCATCGTGTAATGGCCTTGTGGAACGGTTCCACCGCCAACTAAAAGCGGCTGTAATGTGCCACGCTGACTGCAACTGGGCTGACTCATTACCCTTAGTCCTCTTGGGTATACGTAGCTCGTTCAAAGAAGACCTAAAGGCTTCTTCGGCTGAATTGGTCTATGGCGAGCCCTTACGTCTTCCAGGCGAATTTTTCCAGGCGTCTGTCCCTGAATCCACGGATATATTGTAATTCACCACACGCCTACGCCAATTCGCCGTTAAACTACAACCTTCCCCAGCTGCACGTCATAATAAAAATAAAGTTTTCGTTTTTAAAGATTTGGCTTCTTCCAGCCATGTATTCCTTCGAGACGATGCATTACGAGGTGCCTTACAACCGCCGTATTCTGGCCCGTATGAAGTAGTCAAAAGAGGAGATAAAGTATTTAAAATTCTCGTCAAAGGCAAATCCATAACGGTATCCATAGACCGCCTGAAACCGGCCTATATGCTTCTTGACCCCACTTCTTCTCAAACTTTGACTCCAACCGTGACACCCGCTCCTATTACTCCCACTCCTACCACTACATCAGACCCAGTCCCGGTTCAAAACACAGGAAAGACAACTCGATCAGGTCGTGTAGTTCGATTACCTAACTTTTATCGCCCGTGACGGCCTCTGGGGGGGAGTGATGTAGCCTACTCACGTAATCTACATTTTAAATTACCATTTCAACCTAAATAACTATCTATTTACACAAACACAACAACATAAACTTATTATCTAACTTAACCTAACGCTTAAGTTATAATATAGTTAAACACTAACCTAAAATAATTTAATTACCCTAGTTTATATCCTAAACTTTAACTAAATAAACTATGTAAACTTAATACTACCACTAACATAAGAATTATAAATTTATGTTTACCTATTTTAGTTATCGATTGTCGATATCGACGCGGCGAGGCGCCATCGATACGCGCAAGCCCTACGCGTTGCAATTCAGCAGACGCAGCGATTTGCAACGCGCAGTGCCCGGCGCCTGCGCAGTCCTCTTTAGTCAGAACTTATGCACCGAACGCGGAACCCGTGTCGCTTGCGCCGCCGCCGTATGATTTACGTACTTCGCGATCTTTATTTGTAATAAGAACTTTTGTTGTTTTCGTACGAATAAACAGTGATACACAAATTGTTGCTCTCTGCACTCCTTCTTAATTATTGGTGGGTGATCACAGCACCTTCTACATCGCCCCCTATAGCTCAATTGGTAAGAGCGTTTGGCCCGGTTTGCCAAAAGATTGCTGGTTCAAGTCCCGCCCGTGCGCAACATTTGGTTTCTTATTTCATCTTTATGAATATAAAATATGACACTGTGAGTGTTAAAAACATTCTAAAGCATTAGATAGCGAAGCGACATCAATTTCCAAGTTGAATTTATTCTGTAAAGAATAACTGCTTGGGCCATCTGTTTCATAAACAGACGGCTAGATGGCGTTAAGCGTCACGCAATTGACGTTTTCATAAGAAACCACAAATTTCGCAGGGTCGGACTAACAGCACGGTAGCTCAATTGGTAAGAGCGTTTGGCCCGGTTTGCCAAAAGGTTGCTGGTTCAAGTCCCGCCCGTGCGCAACATTTGGTTTCTTATTTCATCTTTATGAATATAAAATATGACACTGTGAGTGTTAAAAACATTCTAAAGCATTAGATAGCGAAGCGACATCAATTTCCAAGTTGAATTTATTCTGTAAAGAATAACTGCTTGGGCCATCTGTTTCATAAACAGACGGCTAGATGGCGCTAAGCGTCACGCAATTGACGTTTTCATAAGAAACCACAAATTTCGCAGGGTCGGACTAACAGCACGGTAGCTCAATTGGTAAGAGCGTTTGGCCCGGTTTGCCAAAAGGTTGCTGGTTCAAGTCCCGCCCGTGCGCAACATTTGGTTTCTTATTTCATCTTTATGAATATAAAATATGACACTGTGAGTGTTAAAAACATTCTAAAGCATTAGATAGCGAAGCGACATCAATTTCCAAGTTGAATTTATTCTGTAAAGAATAACTGCTTGGGCCATCTGTTTCATAAACAGACGGCTAGATGGCGCTAAGCGTCACGCAATTGACGTTTTCATAAGAAACCACAAATTTCGCAGGGTCGGACTAACAGCACGGTAGCTCAATTGGTAAGAGCGTTTGGCCCGGTTTGCCAAAAGGTTGCTGGTTCAAGTCCCGCCCGTGCGCAACATTTGGTTTCTTATTTCATCTTTATGAATATAAAATATGACACTGTGAGTGTTAAAAACATTCTAAAGCATTAGATAGCGAAGCGACATCAATTTCCAAGTTGAATTTATTCTGTAAAGAATAACTGCTTGGGTCATCTGTTTCATAAACAGACGGCTAGATGGCGCTAAGCGTCACGCAATTGACGTTTTCATAAGAAACCACAAATTTCGCAGGGTCGGACTAACAGCACGGTAGCTCAATTGGTAAGAGCGTTTGGCCCGGTTTGCCAAAAGGTTGCTGGTTCAAGTCCCGCCCGTGCGCAACATTTGGTTTCTTATTTCATCTTTATGAATAGGCGAAATATTTGTTTTCGGAGTCGGTGCTCTGATAGTTGAAGCTTGAGATGGTCAAAGCGATGGCATTTTGGTTTTCGTCGGTTTTTACTTTTTTTAAAGTTAATTTTATGAACAATAAGCTAAGAATATTTTCAAATGTCGAAATGGTTAATCTTCTTCATGAGGCGGCGATACACATGGCTGTAAAACGGGTAAGTAGCTTGCGTGCCAGTTAATGGCATGAGGAACTTAAGCAATTTGCGTCCTTGCATGCCTATATTCATACTATTGATACTCGTATTCACACTCGCCAGCTTTGCAGCCCCCGTGACTCCTCCCTTACATAACCTTTTAGTGAGCGTAAACCTACGCATAGAAGTAACTGGCATGAAAGTGTGCCAGCTACAAAAAAAAGTGCCAACTTTAATTGAATTACAGATCCACTTACTTCCACTTAGCCAAAATACCGTAATATTTTGTTGACAGCAAATATACATTTCTTTTTCATAATATTTGTATAAATAACAAAATTATGTTCGCGGTTATTGAAAATGTGATCTATCTGAAAAACTACTACATAGTTTGATCTCGTTCAAACCAAGTTTTGTTGAAAGTCTTTGTCAAGGTCTACATCATGTATTTTTTTTTCAAAATTTACACTCGGTTACTTTGAAAGTTGGATGTTTTGATGATTTTACCACTTTGGAAGCGTCTATCTCTCAAACGTTAGACTTTTAGAGAAAATGGTTTTTGAAACCTCCATGTTATTTAAAAAGAACTATCCATAAACACCCTACAAGCATAGGTTTGCCAAAAATAAATTCTGGTTTTAATTATATGTATTGAAAATTTCATTTTATTATATTATTTGAATGAATATCGTAAAGCTGTTATATACACCTACCTACCAAGTTTCATCCATTTATTGAGAATAGGTTCATTTAAAGTAGCTGTGACATATGGACGGACAGACAGACAAACAGACAGACAGACTTGACAAAACTATACGGGTTCCGTTTTTGCCATTCGCATACGGAACTCTAAAATGAATAATTAATTGTGGTGTATCGGCCCTATAAATAATATCACTTACAACGAGGTGACCTTATATTGTGATCGTAACACATTGTATAAATAGTAAGTTTCAACTGTGTTATAGTAATAGATTCAGAATAAAGTGGCTGTGACATACGGACGGACGGACACTAGCCTTTGCAACTGACGAAACTATTGCCTTTCGGCTACGGAACCCTAAAAATGAGTATTGGATGTTTTTTTCATTGGTGATGAATGATTACTGACAGTCCGGTAACATTTTTAAATTAACCATATTGTACCTATGTATTTTATTTGACGAATATTTCTAATCAGACTATTGAAAAATCAAGCCTTACACTGATAACTTTATCACATTGCTTGGTGAAACCGTCTCCTAGTATATCCATATTGTACCATGCAGAGTCATATTAGGGAGATTGGCCCTGTCTCGTGTTATGACGTCGTAAGACGCTCGATTGTACTTTGGATCCTTTTTGTAGCTGCGAGAGAACGACTAGATGATGCTCATTTGTTTTCCCTTCACGTAATTTGTGTCTCGTGTTAAATTACCGAAAGGATGTAAACGGTGTATGGTAACACGAAGCATTGACACTTCCCCTATACTTCTTTTGGTTTAAAGCAAGGTAAGAGATTAGAATTATTAATATTTAGTTTATAGTAAATAAATAAAATTGATTTTCGGTCATCATTCCTATTTTACCTAATAAGAGTCGATTTTACCATCGTCGAATAAAGAATATTCGTCTAATACAATAGAAAACGCTTAATTTGAAAACGTCACTTAGTTGTCATTTTAAAATCGGTCGTTTTATTCTTATTCGTCAGATACTTTATATCTTTGTAGTTTATTTATTTATTAGTATAAGTATTTAGTTAGTTTATTAATTTTTTCGACATATTTCTAGCATAGCCCTCCCCGCCTTTCTCTCTTCTCTGCATAGCACTACCGTTTTAGCCGGAAAAATATTTGAGCATCCTCGCCAGCTGTCTGAGGTGACAGAGGCGGAGGAATTTTGACAAGGTCTCTGTCCTAGAGAGGACATCCCAAAAGAACGTCACCAGCAAACACTTTGAGACGTACCTCTTGCGAGGGAGACCTTCAATTCTTTATTTCAAAATATCGTCAGTAACAGTGGTCGCGGCAGGCGTTAATCAAACTCGGTTGAGCTTATAAAGTTCTTTATTCGATCACCACACTTATCTATGATACAAATCACTATCGCTAACCACATTTATTATAACTGCACTTTAACATAGGTTCCATCCCACAACCTTGCTCCTTCCACGTGGTTTGGTCCGTGATGATGGCATGAGAACTGATGTCCTCACGCTTATTCCCTGGGAACGGGTTCGGGCCTTAGTTTGGGATACAACTTGTGTCGATACTTTGCCCCCCTTCCATCTTGGAGATTCAGCCCTTAAAGCTGAAGCAGCAGCGGAGTATGCTGAAAACGCCAAGCGTCGCAAGTACGTCTCACTTGCAAAGTGATTATGTGTTCGCGCCGTTTGGCGTTGAAAAATTTGGGCCGTGGGGATCCACCCTCTGCTTAAATGCTGTTTAGAAAAATTGCGCCAAAATTAAATACTGTAACAGCCAATAAAAAACTGGCTGGTTCCTAGCTCAAAGGATTAGCATAGCTGTCCAACGCGGCAACGCAGCAAGCATCATAGCCTCCTTGCCGCAAGGAAATGGTTTCTTTTTTTAATAGGTAGATTTTTAGTTTATTTTTTATGTTGCATGTCTTAGTTTAAATTTTTTGTTGTTTGTCATCATTATTAAATACTTCACTACCTTTTTATCTTATAGTATTAGTTTATTAATTTTAGTAATATATTTTACCGAATTCCACGTAGTATTAGATTCTTGTTACTATGTTCCTACTTTCTTTTGTTGAATTTTTCATTGCACCCGTTGCCATCTTTCTGCATGACCTAAAGTTTTGACTGGCAAATAATGTTTTTAGCATGAAGTCTACCTTTGTACACTAAATATGAGCCATTAAATATTTAAACAAATAAATAAATAAGTCAGTCCTATCCGACGTTGGTAAAATCGAGTCTTAGTAGTTTGGGTCTTTTAACTCATAGTATAACTTACATTCTTGTTTAATTTATTGTTTTACTTAAAAATGGTATAGTTTTGACATCACTGCTCACTTTTTATAACATCAGTTATTGTAACAATATGTGGAAGAATTAACGTCTGTCACACAGTTTCTTTGTAAACTAGTGTAGACGTCAATAATCCTCATGTTTATACTGAGTCCTTTGTTAGAATGTAACATAAATATCTGAAGAAAACTCGTACCTATACCTTTAATATGCATATTTTTGCATCATTATCGTTTGTAAAGTCGCCAGCACATGTCACCCACTTTTGTTGCAAACTAGGCCTTATTTCAACTTAGCAAGATACCGCAGTGTTTGACCTTGACGTGATGACCAAAACAACACCCTGTTTTGTTATACAGCTATACTACGCCTGTGGCCCGCCGAGCTTTTTTGCGCATTCCCACGCGGAATGTGACTTTTATTATACCTTTATTATTAGTTAGTTTTATTATACCTTTTCAAAATATTGTCCATTGACGTCAATACACCGCTGCATGCGATGGAACCACTGGGAAAAGCACTTTGCCCACTCGTCCTTAGGGGTCTCTTCAATGGCATCGCGATACGCAGCCACCGCTTCTTCAGCATTCATAAACCGCTTTCCTTTAAGTTTTTCTTAAATTTTTGGAAATAAATAAAAATCACAAGGCGCGAGGTCGGGGCTATACGGCGGGTGACCCAGTAATTCAACGTTTGATGTCGCCAAATAGTCGATCGTTCGCTTGGCGGTGTGCGACGAGGCGTTGTCGTGGTGAAGGAGGATCCTACTGCGAGGTCGTTTCTCTCGAACTTTTTCCAAGACAAGTGGCAAACAATTGGTAGTGTACCATTCTGCAGAAACTGTTTTTTGATCCTCTAACACAATTGTTGCGAAATGACCTATCCTTCCAAAGAACGAGGCCACCATTTTTTTTCCCGCACTTCGATCTCTCTTCACTTTAGTTGGCAACTCCTCGAAAGGAAACACCCACTGAGCAGATTGTCTTTTGGTTTCAGGATCATAACAGTAAATCCAGCTTTCGTCACCTGTTAGTATGTCGAACACAGCATTTGGGTCACCTCCGTTAAATCTTTCAATCATTTTACGGCACCAATCCACACGATGGAGTTTTTGAGCCTTAGTCAAATTATGAGGTATCCACCGGGCGCAAAGCTTCCTGACCGCTAAATGTTCGTGGAGGATTTTGTGCACTTGACTCATACCGATGCCTAAGCTTGTCCAAATCTGCTGATAGGTCACTCTTTTGTCAGTCTCTATCATACGCCGCACAACACAGATGTTATTTTCAGTCGTCGCCGTAGAAGGCCGTCCCTCACGTACATCATCAGTGAGATTAGTGCGACCACGTTTAAACTCATTAAACCAGTTGTAAACAGTCGCACGAGATGGGGCTTCATCGTGAAAGGCCAATCGTAGTCTATCATAACTTTCTTGTTGACTTAAATGACATCGAAAGTCATAAAAAATCATTGCACGAAAATTTTCTCGTGTTAAATTCATGTTGACGTGACACAGACAATTTTCAATTTGCCGCCAAATCGTAAAACAAATGACAAATGAATGAAATATATACTCAGTAATATTGGCAAAGAGTTCTATTTTCAAATTTTAGAATATTTTTTTATTATATTGTTTATAAGTGGCCAGTTCTAAGAACTTTCAGTTTGACCCTCGTATGCTATTTCTCGATCTAACGTAGCTAGATATTATGACTCTTGAATCCTTTCCGATGTCGTTTAGTCGCATCGCTGCCGCATACGATTGCGTTAGTTTACTAACGGCGTAATAGTTGGCAATTTTATTCGCACTTACTGCGCTTGAGTTCACGCTATAGTTTTACAGCTATCTGGCATAAACACATGCACTACACACATACCTACACGCGATAATATGCACTTACCACAAGCAGCTTCAGATTACCAAGTGGTAATAGTACTTATCTCAAGCAAAGCCTTTGATACTCATCTTCGAAATGCATACGAGGCTCACGTAGATCAAATAGTCAAGAAAGCCACCAGGTCACTAGGTTTTATAATGCGTTCGTGCTCTCAATTTCGCAGACTGAAAGTTGCTAAGCTCTTTTATTGCACATATGTGCGCAGTATCCTCTAGTATAGCTCACAGGTTTGGAACCCACGGTATGACGTTTACATTGATAAAATAGAATGCATACAGCGTAAGTTTATGAGATTTTTGCAATACAAAAGCAGAACCTACATAGAAAACTATAAACACAGGTGCAATAAACATCATACTCTACCGCTGCAAGAAAGAAGAAGTATGGCTGACTTAGTACTTCTATTTAAAATAGCTCAGTCAAAAATAGATTCTCCACGCCTCCTTTCTTTAATTAATCTCAGAGTACCGCACAGAACCCTGAGGAAGCCGGCGGCTCTTTCCATCCAACACAGTGCCACGAAATATAGGCAGAACTCTTTTTTCATTAGAGCTTCCAATGCATTTAATGTTATGGCCGATGAACTCGAGTTAGACTTATTTAACACTAGTATTATCACTCTAAAAAAGCGTTACTCACAACGATGGTTTGATGCGGTGCACTGACTGGACGTATCTCATACTTCGTTTACTTTGTTAAATTTTAACCCATTTCGCTTGTTATTTTTATAAGTTACCGTAATATGTACTTACAAGCTATACTTAGTATTTATATGTGGAAACACGTAAATGGTTTAAAGTTATTTATCTAGTGTTTAATCTAGTCTTAAGATACTGTAGTGTTTTCCTAATAAAAAATAAAATAAAATAAAAATAAAATAAAATAGCTTAAACCTACCGATTAAAAGCCTACTTGTGTTTGAGTATACTTATCGTCAGCCCGATGGAACTCGTTCGGTATTCTATTAGTTCAAAAAAATAATATTTAAACCTAATTTAGCATTAGACTCTATTTAATAAGTAATTTTCAGGGTTCTTCACCTCTCGAAAGATTAAAAAACCGGCTTAATGCGAGTCGGACTCGCGCACTGAAGGTTCCGCACAAACCTGTCGGTAAAGTAAAAGTTCCCCCATCACGACAATCGAGTCACAGTTAAGGTATTTTTTTCGCTAAATGCAATCCAAAACATTACGGCATCAAAAATGTTCGTGATTTTTGTATGAGTGGTTTCGGAAGGAAAAAATCGTTCTAGCTAGGTTCTTCTTTTTCTATTTAAAAGTCGCACTCTTTTCGCAGGATTAATTGCCATTATTTGCTACTGTCTGCTTTCCTCTTGACTTCCTGATATAAAAGATTAGATGATTGATTATTTTTCGATAAGCTATTTCGACCAAGTGAAGGAAAAAAAATATGTCATGTCTAGCTAAGTTAATTTACAGAAAAAAATATCCGTGTTCTCAGGCTTAGAAAAATTGTAATAATTTTATAAGAATACATAAGGAAATTTCGCCACTATTGAAAACGATGTGATAGCTCGGTGGGTACACAGCAGGCGGGCACCGAACGCATACACCCAGGCTCAAACTTGATTGATACATATTCGGTTTGTTGTTTTTTGCAACAAAGTACCAATCACCCAGATATTATTTTATAAACAGGAAACATTTGAAGAAAATATGTGTTTTGTATTAAACCATTTTACGGTCTGAACACAGCAGCGGCAGCGCAGAAAAAAATACCATAACTATGACTATCGAGTCATAGTCATAGTTATGGTAGGTATGGTACTGTAGGTTTACCCATCAGGACAATCGTGTCCTGATGGGTAAACCTACAGTTTTATACGGATCCTTTTTAAACCTTTAGTTCAGTAACTTAATTACGTAAGAAACTTATTTAAAAAAAGACAATACAATCTTAGATGAACACGGGTCGCGATTAAGACTCCAAGGAGAGCGTCAAATTGTAAATTTAATCACATAAATTCTTAAAACACTCTGGGTTCAAGTTCCGGAGAACGAGGTGAATTTGAATTCCAAAGATATCACCCTGGTGACATACGGTCAAGTATTGTGTAGAGTTTGAAAGAAGAAGAATAAGAATTTTAAACTTGTAGAACTTTAATTCGATACAGAAATGCATTGCAAACTTCACATTGTCTGGTTTATGGTGTATCCACACCGCCCAGCGGCTTTGCCGGCGGCATACGTCAATCGTTGTCAGATACTATGGAAAAAGCCATTGCGGCATGTGCGGCATGGCCGCCGGCACGGCCACTAGCAAATGTTTTTGACTCTCACAGTTTTAGTTTGGTTTCAATAATAAGCATGATGGTACAGTATTACATGAAAAACCAATGAAAATTATAACTTCATAAAAAGAGGTTATTTTTACGGTATTTAAAAATAATCATTTTATTTTAAACAAAACTGTTACAAATATCTAACATCATGGAGACGTTAGGGAAAATCTCCTGTGAGATTGTGAACATTTGGCTACACTAGATCTGACAACCGCATTTTGGAAGTTGACAGCGTTTGTTCTGATTTTCGCTGTCGGCAAAAAGATCTATGTCGCACAGTATATATACTATAATATGTATGTAATGTAATGTGTAATATGAAATGTAATCTATACTAATATTATAAAGCTGAAGAGTTTGTTTGTTTGTTTGTTTGAACGCGCTCATCTCAGAAACTACTGGCCCGATTTGAATAATTATTTTTTTGAATTTGAAAATTGAATAACCATTTATCGAGGAAGGCTTTAAGCTATATAACATAAAGATACGACTCACAAGACCACAGCAGCAATGAAAAATGTTGCGAAAACGGGAGAAAGATATTCCTTTTGAGAGCTTCCGCTGCGTACGCTGCGGAAACCGCTAAAGTTACACAAAAATCATATATGACAAGATTGTTCAGCATTAAAAGTTTTATAATTAAGTCCGCGGCAGCATTAGTCTATCTTTTATGGTTGACTTACTACAACCTTTTTTATGTTAATAAATTTGTAAAAAAATAATGCATCATTTTTAGAGGTGTATTATACACACAGGTATTTATTCTTATCAAAATAAATACATTCATCATCACGAGCATTTCATTTCGAACAAAGTTGCCCTTTATATCATTTGATTCCAATAAATATCTTAGGAGCTATCACAGTTTTAACGTAACTCCGCACCAAAATAATGTTCACAGCTTAAGTACAACGTGCGCTTGCGCTAACTATATTATAAAGCTGAAGAGTTTGTTGGTTTGAACGCGCTTATCTCAGGAACTGCTGAACCGATTTGAAAAAATAGTTCTGTGTTAGATAGCTTATTTATTGAGAAAGGCTTTAGGATATAAAACATGACGCTGGGACGGGAGGGGAGGGAGCAAACTCAAAACGCGCGGACGAAGTCGCGGGGGACCGCTAGTATGTATATATATAGTAAATTACGCATACTTAATTCATGAAGAATGAATCAATGGAATGAAACATGAAACAAATAATTATTATTTTCATCAAATTTTAGAAGCATAGAAGCGTTTGTTTAACCTACCTAACTACCATTTTGATAAACACTTGCAGTAAAATATATCTTCGTAGCGTCTGCCACTGGGTCTAAGTCTGCTGAGATCTTACTTCCCGGCATGTGGCAGACGATTTAAATGGTCACCCCACTCTTATCTCTCTTTAACCTTCTAGTATGCTCACTGTTTTCAATCCCCGTATTTTCACAAAGGTTGGTCGCGTAGGTGGATTGCAGCACGGGCTTTAATAAAGAGCCAGTAATGTGTGATGACCACTTCTCACCTCTGCATCCCGCTTAATTAAACTACAAACTGGATTTAGCACAGGGCTGCTAGAAAAAACTCGTGGAACGGTAATGGAAACGGCAATTAAACTTAATGGTTTGTATGCATTTATGTCGCAGCTTTGGGGATAGCTGGTTAAGAATAGAATATAATATTGATTTATTTGCATTGAAACATGGTAAGACGTACATTATCAGGTCTTAATATTAAAATTTAACAATCATACCTCATTGATGTAGCGATAGGCAAACATGTCTTCGTCGTGCAGTATTATATGTGTATATTATTACAATCAATACTTTCAGAACTCTGTGGCATTGTGACAAGTTTGTTATGAGCGAGTTGAACTCAATTCCAAATCGTGGGCAGTGATACGTTAGGATGAGAATGCTGTGCATTAAGTATAGGACGTAAAAAAGCAAACTAATATAGGCCCGTCGGACATAACCTTGAGCACCGAATCTTGATAAGCTTTCGATGAATAAATAACATATAGCTATACATATCGATGCAGATATGACAATTTCCAAAAGAATCAAAAACGATACAATGACCCGTTTTCTCCGCGACAAATATAAGAAGTCACGATGAATATTAGATATTTTTTCAGTAAAACACAATAATTTCAACACTTTGAAGTTTTCCATCGCTCTGTTGATACGCGTTGTTGCGTACAAAGCTAAAACAAGAGAATAACTTCTTTTGCACTTAAATGTTTATTTATAATAGTTCTGTTCTGCCCTACGACTAGTTTAATTCAGTTCAGTTTATTGACAACTTAGGAAGACGTAGGTACTCCTTAATTTCATTATATTCATTAGGGGTTACCAGAGAAATATGTTGGCATTGCTTCTTAACTAATTGAAAATTTATTGATCGCTGCTGCAAATGAATAGACTGACCAGCAATCAAATATTGTGGATAGCGTTATGTCTTGAGGGGAAATCAATTTGTCGTACTATTAGATATAGTACAATTTGAATTAGGTAGTTTTAATACATCAAAATAGGTGTCAACCCCTCAGAGCAAGATTTATTGAATAAAGATCTTATGTCCGGCACCTTTGTGTATTATATCTGTAGCGTAAAAAAGTACACAGTTTTCTTGTATCATAAGTAGGATAGGAATCACATTTTTTAAAAAACCGCCAGATTTGATCTTGGCTCAGACACATTCAAACCACTTGAGGTCCTCTTCTTAAGTGACTTGAATGTGCACATCTGGCGCCTAACATTACACACATCTACGAGAGGCTAAGAGGCTCCCGCTTTTATCATTACGCAAACGCTTATACAGGCTGTTCATGGAATCGTTGCATAGGTAACGTAAGCTTACTTTCTACAAATACAAATGTGAGTTTGTGAGGATGTGTGGACCTTTAAAGAGATGAGAGAAAGTTCCGATATTGACGCGGGTGCAGCCGCGGAAAACCGCTATTTTCTTTGACAAAATTATAATCTGGCTACCAATAATATTTGAATAGGTACGTTACGTAAGAAGTGCGGTGAATCTTAAAATACAAATATAGTCGTGCAAACTTATTGACGCCTCAACACCCGAGCGGTTGTAGGCAAATGCATAACAATAGAATATCTATTGTGTCTCGTTTACATACGCTTGAGGTATAACGAAGTAAGTGAGTTTGCAGGTGTTTAAGAGTTAATCATTGAAACTACTCAACCAATGTAAAAATAATACATAAATAACAGAAAGCTTCATTATGCCTTAAAAAGATAATACTGCGCGTAAGCTAGGCTAACTACTAGTAAAAACAAGTAACAACCTTGTAAACTCACGACCTGTGTAAGCGTTTGAACGCGATTTAGTCATAGGAACAACGTTATAAACGACGGTTAACGTATTTACGTTAAAAGCACTTACTACTAATTTTAGTAGTAAGTGCTTTGTTAACTCTAATTCGTCGGACGTGGGTGTAGATTTGCGGAAACGAACTGTGAACCCGGTATAAATATTGCTTTCGACAAATTGAAGCATATTGAGTTTGCGTGAATTGTTGTGCTCGGAAAGATTTTGTATTTGGAGCTACAAACTCAATAACAGCTTATTGCTGGTGCTGGTCACCATAATTATTACCATGACTTTTGAAAACAAACATGTAGGTACTTGTTTATTTAAAAGAATGTTTATTTTTAATAGTAATAAAATAGCGGTTGACAACTTCAGAGGCAAAAGTACTTTTTTCAACCGCTTCAGAAAACATGCACATAGATAATAAATGTAGATATAACCATTAGCACATTCCATTACTCAAATCGAGTTAATAATATAATAGCCATTTTCTGTAGCATGTACGGACAACAGCACGTCAAGATAAACACTGCGGTATCTTAAGCTGTTGTAATAAGGGCTAGTTTGCAATAGAAATGGGTAACCCGATGTGCTGTCGTCTGTACATTGCGCTACTGCTGTGCTTTCACCAAGAAATGTTACTATTCTAATTATGCTTCATTTGTGAAATTATGTACTGCAAGGAGTTAGCATGTGATGAGTTGGCATGCTCACAGACATCTATGTGGGCTTGTGTCCTCGAGAATATTAGGGTATTCTAATAAAAATGCAAGCTGCGTGCTTTTATCAATGAAAATTATCTTGTTATTATTATAAAAAAGGAGTATTGACTCCATTTCATAGTCGGTAAAAAAAATCCACATTTCTATGTGTATGTCGGTGATAAAGATGGAATTTGATATTATTTGAGTATGTTGATTTATTAGGTTTCCAAACATGTGTGCAGATTATCGTAAGTGTATTTATATTTGGATGTTTGTATGTTTGTTCACGGATTTCTCGAAAACAAGAAGTCATAGCGAGATTTTTAGTTTGATTTCAACTTAGGGTACAGTGCAAGTTTCATCAAAATCGGACCAGTATTTTTTCAGATATGGGTAAAAACTAAAATTCATGATATAAAAATAATAAACCGCCTTCAAAAAACTGATTTAAAACCTTAAAATAAAGCATTTGCAAATTTATTTGGAGTCGGTGCATGATGTGTGTTGACTAGCCGTTAATGTAGGTAAGCTTGACATCATGCAGCGACTGCAAATGTATTAGTTTCTTCTATTATTTTATTATTGGTTGTTGGGCTCTAATGTTGCCAGCTCGACCCGGTATGATCTATTGTGGCGCCCTTATATTTAAATTTCACTGCTTAGTGCCGTTGAGTCTATAAATTTCCAGATTCTTTGGAGCGTGATATCTGCTATCTCATCCGGGTGCATGATGTGCCGCCCGAGATGGATACTTCTTTTGCTCATGAGCGGTCCGCATGAGCAGAGAATATTCATGGCCGTTTCTTCTTCTGTATTACAGAAATAGTTTCTTCTAAGTAGAGGGCAAATGCCTTATTTTTTGCTTATTGTCAGGTTTTTGGAAGTGTTTTTTTTTGTCGAATAACAATTATAAAATAAGTAACCATGTATTGTTACGAACACCAATCACATAACAGCTTTTAGTAGTTTGACTTTCGTCAGTTCCCATCAATTGGATTGAAAAAAAAACCTACATGCCGAACGTAGATCGTTTATATGCATCCATCCATGCCTACATCACAAATGTTCATACTCAATTGCACAAACAGCAAGTTTCTGTAGTCCCGGAGCGTGCACAACTACTTACCGAACACATACCCAAGGGGAATGCCTATCAGCATCAAGTGTAGCTTGATTTTACTACTTAGAGCACACGCTACGACCCCACTATCTTTATATTTGAGCATTCTTCTTGGACACATTAAGTCCCAGATTGGCCTCTTAGCCACGTCACAAAAATACGGTGAAGTTTGCAGCGATCAAAGAGTACTCGCAAGCGTTTGTTTGATTTGTAGCGTTGCATGCCGCAAGCCTCAACGCGTCCGACGCGGCAAATGAAGTTCCGGCCGCGCGCCGCCGCGCCTACGCGGCGGATGAAGCGGCGGCAGGCGCCGCGTAGGACGCGGTGGATGAAGCGGCAGGCAGGCGCCGCGAAGGACACGGCGGGTGAAGCGGCAAATAATTTTCTTTTTAAATAATAACTTTCTTTAAGCAATATGTCAATGAAGTCGTCCTTTATTACAAAAAATACACACGTTTGCTCTTTTTAACTTGTCAAAAACAACTGGCTGGAAAGATGCCAATAAGCTGCGAGAGTCGCAGCGGGTGTCGCTCAGAACGACGCTTCATGCAACGCGACATATTAAGCGAAGGATAAAGCGGTGGGCGACGCCGCGTACATTGCTATAGTTTGAGTTAGCGCGGGGGACGACGCAGGTTGCTTCGCGTGCCGCCTCCCCATAAACTGTATAAACGCCTGACGCGCTGCAAGAAGAAACGCCGCAAGCGCAAAGGCACGCGTCTCCTTAAAAGAGGTATCTAAATGAAAAAAAAAAGTTGCTCTAGTTTTAGCCAAAAAAAAATCTTGTTGGGTATCTGTCAAGAGGCCAGGGGACACACAGTTGGCCGGGCCAGTTCCCAAATGGATATTATTCCACTCATTTAATTTCGTCCATCTGTTACCCGCGCTCGGATGACTCCTGAACTTTCGTTATTTATTTCAAACGTTTTTGTGGCAAGGAAACTTTGTTGAAAACAACATTACGGCACCTCCGATTTTCGATCGTAAAAAAGCCCTTGTTAAGGCTAGCTGTTGTATCCTTTGTTATTACTCATTATCCTTTTGGGTGTGGCGAGCAGTAAACAACAGTCGTCGTATATTTTAAACGTACTCGTACTTGCTGAGTTTGAAAAGAAATACAAATCAGTGCAAGTATTCTCAAAGAAAATCGTTTAGGGGGACAAACCACAATCGCTCCAAATCAAAAGTTGAACTTTTTATTCCCTTTCCATTCAGCGTTCGCAGTCGCGTCATTATCGAACTCGGTGAAAATTGGATCCAACCAGGTAAGGGCGGTGATTAGTTCTGCTACAAAAAAAACCGGCCAAGTGCGAGTCGGACTCGCGCACTGAGGGTTCCGTGCCAACTTTAACTGAATTAGGGAATCCATTTACTTCTACTTAGTTAAAAACCACAATATTTTGTTGACTACAAATATAACTTTGTTTTTCATAGAGTTTGTATGAAGTACAAAGTTATGTTTGCGGTTGTTGAAAATGTGCTATATCTTAAAAACTACTAGTTCGATCCCGTCCGAACCAATTTTCGTTGAAAGTATTTATTAAGATCTACATTATATATTTTTTTCAAAATTTACACTTGCTTGGTTTAGAAATTAGATGGGGGGGGGGACGCCCATTTTACCACTTTGGAAGCGTCTAGCTATGAAACGTTTGACTTTAAAAGAAAATGGTTTTGTAAACCTCTATGTTATTTTGAAAGACCTATCCATAGACCCCACACGCATAGGTTTGACAAAAAAATTTTTTTTTGGTTTTAGTTTCATGTATGAGAGCCCCCCCTTAACTGTCATTATTTTTTATTTTTTGTATGAGAATCGGTAAGCGGTTAACAAGATACATCTTCCTACCAAATTTCAATTGTGTAACGCTTATAGTTACAGAATAAAATGGGTGTGACATACGGACGGACAGACAGACAGACAGACAGACAGACAGACAGACAGACAGACAGACAGACAGACAGACTTGACGAAACTATAAGGGTTCCGTTTTTTGCCATTCGGCTACGGAACCCTAAAAACGATATCAGTCTCCGTCTTTGCTGCAGCCGGGTGATTGATGTCACGAGCTTGTGTGTAAACGAAACCAATATCCGGGGCCAGGTGACTACATAAAAAGAATTTCCTTTTATAGGTTAATCAAGCGTTAAAGGTGAAGAGATAATGTAGAAACGAGGTGTAATCATAGCCGTCTTACCAGAAGGGCCCGTGAGGGCAAAAAATGTTAAAAGCTTCAGAAGCGGAAATAATAAGCGCTCGCTTCGCTTGCGTATAATTTTTATCGTTTTATCTCTGTTAAAAGCGCAGGGACCGAAATCGTAATTTAAATTCGCTTGCGCACTATTGTTTTCAGTAACATGTTTTGCGCACTATTGTTTTCAGTAACATCGTTTCATGAGTACGTTAAGAGGTACTCAAAAATTTTCAAAAGAGTTTGCTATGTAGCTAAGTCGAATTACATACGCGATAAAATTAAAAAATCTAGTAATAAAATCAAAGAAACATGGAATATTATAAATAAAGAAACATGTAAAACGAAATCTCATGATAACAAATTTAGTCTAGAAATAAACAACAAGCTCATTAAATCTGATGACGAGGTAGCAAACGCTTTTGAGGATTACTTCTGTAACATTCCTATAGAGACGACTAAACAGTTGAGCTCTTGCTCAAGTCACGCGAAATCATTACTTGTGTCGAGTGTTCATAAGTGCGAATCCTCATTTAAATTCAGAAATATTAGTCCTTTAGACATCATAAAAACATTTAAAGAATTAAAACAAAAGAAAACAGAGGATAAATCGGGTATATCAATAGACACAATAAAACCCATTATACCTCTAATAGCTCCTTACTTATCTTATATCTTTAATGAATGTATTGACCAAAATCAGTTTCCAAATTTATTGAAACATAGTAAGGTTGTCCCTTTATTTAAATCGGGAGACAAAAGTGACCCCAGCAATTTTAGGCCTATTTCAATATTACCCACAATAAGTAAAATTTTTGAAAAACTCATTTATAATCAATTGCTTTCCCATTTTAAACTTAATAATTTACTACACGAAAAACAGTTTGGGTTCTCTAAAGGTAGAAATACAACTGATGCCGGAGTAGCACTCATCAGACACATTCTTGATGCTTATGAAGACAAACATGATGCCGTAGGTGTATTCTGTGATTTATCAAAGGCGTTTGATTGTGTAGACCATCAGACACTGCTCATTAAGTTAGAACACTATGGTGTCTCGGAAAACTCATCTAAGTTGTTAAGTTCGTACTTATCAGGTAGAATACAATCAGTTAACATAAATGGTACCTACTCTTCCGGAGCCCCTCTTCAAATGGGGGTCCCCCAGGGCTCAATATTGGGGCCTTTACTTTTCCTGATATATGTAAACGACCTGCCATTTTATTTCACAAATCTTTGTGAGATAGTTCTGTTTGCTGATGATACTTCTTTGATTTTTAAAATGAAAAGACATGAAGAAAATTTTGACGAAGTAAACAATACTCTCTCCAAAGTATTGAATTGGTTCACCACCAATAACTTGTTGCTGAATGCTAGTAAAACTAAATGTGTAAAATTCACTTTGCCTAATGTAAAGCAACTTACACCAAATATTGTACTAAATGGTAATAATCTAGTTTTAATAGACTCCACTGTATTTCTGGGCATTACACTTGACTCAAAATTACAGTGGGGACCTCATATTGAAGCCCTAGCTAGGAGGCTAAGCTCGGCTGCCTTTGCAGTTAGAAAAATAAGGTATCTGACTGATGTTGAAACGGCGAGGCTTGTGTATTTTAGTTACTTCCACAGTATTATGTCTTACGGTCTTCTCTTGTGGGGTTCTGCTGCAGACATTGATACCATATTTATTTTGCAGAAAAGAGCCATTCGTGCTATTTATAAACTTAGTCCTCGTGACTCCCTGAGAGAGGTCTTTAAGAAAATCAACATATTAACTGTGGCTTCTCAATACATTTTTGACAATATAATGTACGTCCGTAAAAATTTAGATTATTTCATGAAGAAGAGCGACATTCACTCATATAACACAAGAAATAAACACAAGCTTGTCGTTCCCAACTTCAGATTAGTTAAAACTAGTAATTCGTTCATGGGAAATTGTATAAAATTCTTTAATAATATACCACACAATCTTGTCGAATTTCCGGTTGATAAATTTAAGAAACACGTTAAAAACACGCTTATGTCTAAAGGCTATTATAAGGTTCAAGACTATCTGAACGACACGAATGTGTGGTCTGTCCAGCCTGCACCGACTGATGTACTTACCTTTGATGATTTTGATTTTACGGCAGCTAGTGGTGACTGAGTTTGTTCCGGCGTTTCTTCTCAGCACTTGCCTAATTGTCTGTGTTCTGTCTCGAAGCGCTGGTAGGGCCCAAAAGATAAGGAGACATGATTCGGCCCCTTCAGGGCACAATTATTTTTATTTTATTTTTCACTGTACATTTGACGTTCATAAGTGGCATATTGTGTCCTAAATTGAATAAATATTTTTTTGATTTTGATTTTGATTTTGATTTTGATAACTCAGAAAAAAATTGCCCGAGCTAATATAAGCTGATAATGATGATGATGATGATGATTTTTTGCATCGCTTTAGGGCAGAGTGTAAACTGCGGCCCGAGAGCTCTATACGAGTGACCACATAAATATATTTTCTTGAGGTTGTACATCTTCTTGAAGGACAATTATATTTACTGGGGTGGTGAGATCGCACAAAGGTAAAGAAGAACAAAAATATCTGTAATAAATATATGAAAAAAAACCTAAAATAATCTTACCAGGCTACAAACACCTCAAAAGACTGTAAACAGTGTTAAATGATAATTAAACATTATTAAGGATCATGGTCGTTTAAAACAGACTAAGATTTAATATTTTAACGATTTTGTAGGAAAAGTTGCTTATCGCACAAACAAATGGGCAGGATTTGACGGTAGAAGTAAATCTAGCGAACATTATAAACCAGTTCGAAATAATAAGACATTGGCCAGCTACGCAGGCCGCGCTACATAAACTTTATTATAATACATTGAATTTTTTAAGCACCTGTGACAACCAAGACAAAGAAAGTGTCTCGACGAACTACTTGTCTGACACAGTTGCTTTTTAAAACAGATTCAGAATAATTTAATTGGTTTTAAACGGGGTACACAGAAGGTTTACAATCAATTTAATGTCTGGCCCATTTAGCCATTGAAAAATAGCATGCAAATATTTATAATTATATCATAAATATTAACAAAATATTATATTTCAGGACCAATTATATTCGTAAAGCTGTATTTCAGTACCAATTATATGTATTATATAACAGTTGACATAGACTGCCGGCACATTTTGCGACTTGCCAAAAAATAAATAATATGTAAATGTCAAATGCGTACGACGTAGAAATGTTACGGGCAAACAATTAACGAGCGTTTTTCCAGACCCTCTCTTTGTACAGAAAAAATACATAGTCTCTAGTAAAGCCTGTACTGTACAGCTGAAAGTATTAGATCCTTAAATTAGTGCACATAAGCGCATTTAAACTTTATCAAGTTATCAGCGAAATTCAGCAACATTTTAACTACGAAACCTTTTAACTGCTTCAGCTTAAAGGAATCGGGCAAGTCAATCTGGTTTCTGGGCCTAATCGCCGCTTGATTGATGCACGTGTCTGCTAACAAAAAGTCGCAATTTCCGATACGACTCGATTCCAGACACGGTCACTGGCTTCATGTAATTAGAGAGAGGTATTTTTTTTTAAATATATAGTTAACACAATAGTATTTACTCTTACAACGAAAAAACCAGTTGGTTTCACAAAAGTTGGGATTGAATATTCAGAACTTCAAGACTAGTGATATAAAAAACCGGACAAGTGCGAGTCGGACTCGCGCACTGAGGGTTCCGTGCCAACTTTAACTAAAATAGGGAATCCACTTACTACCACTTTAGTCAAATACCACAATATTTTGTTGACAGCAAATATAACTTTGTTTTACATAGTATTTGTATAAAGTACAAAGTTATGTTTGTGGTTGTTGAAAATTTGCTATATCTCAAAAACTTCTTGTTCGATCCCGTCCGAACCAATTTTCGTTGAAAGTATTTGTTAAGATCTACATTACATATTTTTTTCAAAATTCACACTCGCTAAGTTTAGAAGTTAGATGGGAGGGGGACGCCCATTTTACCACTTTAGAAGCGCCTGGCTATGAAACGTTAGACTTTAAAAGAAAATGGTTTTAGAAACCTTGATATCAATTTAAAAGACATATTCATAGACACGCATTGTTTTGTTTAATTTTTTTTTTTGGTTTTAGTTTCACAATTGTCGCCCTTAAATGTCATTATTTTTTATTTTTTTGTATGAGAATCGTAAAGCGGCTAACAGGATACATCTTCCTACCAAATTTCAACAATGTGATGCTCATAGTTACAGAATAAAATGGCTGCGACATACGGACGGACAGACAGACAGACAGACTTGACGAAACTATACGGGGTTCCGTTTTCTGCCATTCGGCTACGGAACCCTAAAAGTGTTATTTTTATTATTATTTTTAAATATCATACTCTGAAATTGGTATATACGGGGATTCTGGTTAAGTCGACCTATATCCTTTAAGACGTGATAGTTTTGCTTCCCAGTCTTAACACACTTCATCATGACTCTTATCATACATGTACTGAGACAATACTGGCAAATCTAAGGCTGCTGTCATTTGATTTAATTGTGCAAAACTACAACCAGCTACCATAACACCCTCTACAGCTTTGTAGTTTAAATTTTCGTTGGAGTTACTTATTTCGAATTCTTTTTTACACATTACAAAAAAATGATATAAAACCATGCTTGATTTCGGAAATAAGTTTCATGGTGCTCAAAGAGTACTAAAATAATGATTATGGCTGGATATATCAGAATGTTGGTTCAGAAAATGATTGATTTGAATTAATCTGTGTCTGCCATCTTTCAATTCCTGAAATGAAAATAAAATGGAATTATAAATAGAATTATGCCAAAGTTTAAAGTTGTTTCACTGACGTGAACTTAACTCAGGCAAGGTCAAGACTGGTTCACACATATTGGTGAAGAAGTCACTGCACTGGCACAGTGCTAAATAATCTATCATACGCACACAAAATTCACTGATGTATCTATGTGACTTTAAAGTTCACAACAGTGAGAGCAGTGAAAATTCTTTGAAATTATCACATTTCTTAGCTTGACCTAAATTATTATTAAGAGAACTGTGTTGAACTTTATTTTACTTATTCGGCTACTTACTACGTTATTTTCGAAGAAAATATCATATGGCAATTCTTCCGGAGTGTGTTTCCGTTTTATTTTGTGGAACAGGACAGCTGTCATTATATGATTAACTGTCATATGTAATTAAATTTTCCTTTTTCCTTCTTTTTCTTTTCGGTAGATCTAAAAAAATGAGGCATTTTATTAACAATACGTTTACCGCCACTTGCAAGAAACTTTTATAGTTAATACAGTCATTTTAGGGCTTAGCGACAAATGTTGTATAGAATATGTGGACATTAACTATTAATGTGAATTTAAGACTTTATGATCATTTATTGCAAATTGCCGTTAATTTAACAACACATTAAATGTAATAGGTATGTAATTAATGGTGATCGTATATGTAGCTGAACATTATGTACATACCTGTCTTTTATATCTATCAATTTTGATAAATCCAAGTCCAATAGCGACTTCACTGTTATAGGTCTCTTTTTTACCAGCACAGGCGTGTCGTTTGTTGTGTCCGTTATCCTGTAAAATAGTAATAAAAAATAATTACTTACATTTAAAGAAATATATAACATATTTTATAATGTAAATATTTACATAAAATAATGTTATTAAAATATTAACATTTGGAACACAACAAGAACAATATTTATAACCTGTATTACCTTTATAGTTACGTGCATTTCAATTTATAAAATGACTAGCGGTCCCGGCAAACTTAACTTCCCTTTAATCCACTTGAAAACACCAAAAACAACGTTAAAATCAGTCCAGCCATTTAGGAGGAGTTCATTGTCAACACAAGTACCTATAGAAGAATTATTACTTTGTATGTAGGTCGGTAGGTACTTACGTGTCTGCAGGACCAAAATATTCATCACAATGCACTGGAGTACTCTGTTCTACGAGAGTTTCAACTGTAGTGGTTGTTTTTCTGTAAAGCAATGAAATAAACCACATAAGGGGCATTTATAAATACACAGTAACATTCCTCGATATCATTTTTTTTACAATAAATTGAGCACAGAAAGGAAGTTGTTGATTAATATTCATGTATAATGTATTAAATGCTGGTACTTACTTTTTATTTGCCTCCGCCATTTTACGAACTAATTCTTTATACCGTTCTTTCTTTTTCAATTTAAGTAAAATAACTATTTTATTTTTTCCGAAGATACAAAATTACTAACTTCAAACACTAACAACAAAAACACTAATCTCTAACTTATAAATTTACCTAATTTAACCTATTATTTAAAAAAATATCTAATTAAACCCTATTATTTAATTTCGTCGCAATATGTGATCTCGAAGTCGTCATAAAGCTGGCTCGTATAAACTGACACAGGTCCGCAGTCGGAGCGAGTTGTCGCAGCACAGCACTGAGAGCACCATCGCACGCTAACGCACTGATACTTTATGTTGAGGTACATAATCCACGATAAGGTCGTGAATACGCTGCGCCCAAATGCTATCATTTGTAACATGTCCTGGCTTCCTATAAAACTTAATCAAACTGGGCGGTTAGTTTTGTAATATCACCTTAAGGTACGAAGTAAAGAAAGTAAACAGCTAAACGAACCAC
Organism: Pyrausta purpuralis; assembly: GCA_963924145.1. Classification (NCBI taxonomy): domain Eukaryota; kingdom Metazoa; phylum Arthropoda; class Insecta; order Lepidoptera; family Crambidae; genus Pyrausta; species Pyrausta purpuralis. The sequence continues at coordinate 22,764,523 of OZ001649.1, forward strand.
CCCGCGAGAGCCGTAAAAAAAGTCTTTTATGCCAATCCATATGCTATTGAGACCTTTCAATTCAGTCCATCGCAGTAAAAGTTTGTTCAAAGAAAGAAATATTCGACACCCATAGTGAGTCTGGAATTGGGTATACAAACAAATGGACATCAAGTCTCAGATACGAGGCACTTATGAGAAAAATTGGATTTCATTATTCGTCTCTGCCCTCAGGTCTTCTCGACCGTGACCGTGTGTGGAATGAAACAGCATTCTATTCTTAAATAAAGAAGGAGAAGTCATCCCAGAGAACCCTGATCTATGGCAGGCTCTAGACCAAGAATTAGCCGAGCAGGGAGTCTGGGAAGACACAGGGAGTATAGCTTCATCCGACACCAATTGGACAGACGTCAACAGCGACTGCGGAAGGCCGAGTATGCTCCCACCCATGGGAGGTCATACAGGCGTCTGCAAAGATCTAGCGACGGACCGAGCTAGAGAGTACCTGCAAACGGGCAAACAGGCACTGGAGAGCTCCAGAACCCTTAAAAGGGAACTGAGGCAAATCGCAGTGGAAAGCCTATCAAACCTATACGAGCTCGTGCTCTCCCTTGCCGACTCCAGAAACCGCCACAGGCTGAATCTGGAGACGGAGAGAACGAGGGCGGCCCGGGAAATGGTACGCATGGAGCGGGCACACAACAAGGCGCTTAAGGATCAGCACGATGAGTTTCAAAAGCGCCTGAAAGACACTAAAGATGCATGGGAAAGCACCCACAAGGCAGTAGACGGCGTTCAAAAGTGGCTCAACTTTGAAGTCGAGGGTATCGTGAGAGGAGTAGTCTCTGATACCACCCCGAAAGAGGAAAAGCCTACTTCACAAACACCGATACACCACACAAATGCCCCCACCACAGTCTCTTGCCCGCACATGGACAACACGCCGGCTTTGGAGGACATTGCATCCAAACTTGGACATCTGGCGACCGACCTTCACTATCTTAGACAGGATCTGGCCGAAGGGAGATTAATAAGCGAACGACAACGCTCAAAGTCTCCAGAAAGGGCTCTCCCAATAGCACAAGAGTGTCCTAAAGTGCTGGACGGTATAAACTCAATTAAAGAGGACATCGCCGCCATCAAGACGCTCCTAGCACGTCCAGCACCACCAACAAGAGAGGAGATAGGGGAGGACCTAACATCGGCCACGTCACCCATCATAACAAAAACAACGAGGATCCTAGAGGAGATTCAGGAGGTCAAGGATATCGCGTATACAAATGGAGTGGCAGGACCAACTGGAGCGAAGGGCTTGCGACGGAAATGGCCCTGACTGACACAGCAAACAGGATTGACGACCTAATAAACCCAATCCGAGAAGACGTGACGGAACTGACCACTCAGTCGAGAGCCATCAACAAAACGCTCACATGGATCAACTCTTCCTTCAGGCAGCGCGCATCAACAGAGGTAAAACCACAGGGCCATATATCCTACGCGGTTGCAGCCAAACAAAAACCTACCCCTAAACCCAACCATGCACTGATAATCTCGTCAACAGACCCCACAAAAACCGGGGACAACGTAATAGAAACCATCAGAACTACACTAGACTTCAAAACAACAGGAGTCACGGTCGACAGGGTAAGAAAGGCTAAAAATCGCAAGGTTATCTTAAGCTGCGAAAGGGAGGAGGATGCCAAAACACTTCGCGACAAGATTAGAACAAACACCACACTAACGATAAAAGAGGCTAAAACAGGTAACCCTCAAATTAAAATTAAAAATATAATGTCGTACCACACCGACGAGGATATAGTCGAACAGCTGAAGGCTCAGAACAAAAAGTTGTTCATAGACCTGAAAGCCGAAGATCGATTCCTTAAGGTGAGGTACAGGAAACGAGCAAGGAACGCGCTACAGTGCCATCCGGTACTAGAAGTATCGCCTAAACTGTACAAAAGAATGTTGGAGGAGGGAGCTGTCCACATAGGGCTTGAGAAGAGACCTGTGGAGGACCAGTCACCACTCGTCCAATGCGCCAAATGCCTTGGATTTGGGCACACAAAAACTCTGTGCCGGGAGACGGACCAATACTGCAATTACTGCGGAGAGAAACACTCCTGGCAAGACTGCTCAACAAGGCAAAACGGTGGCGCCCCTAGCTGTAAGAACTGTGCTAGGGCAAAGGCTGATACTAAAGAAAACCCACATATGGCATTCAGCCCATCGTGCCCGCAATGGCAGACATGGGATAGAATAGCGCGTTCCAAAATAGCATATTGCTAAGGTTCGCCCACAAGACAACGGCTCAGTTTCCACCGTAAGTACTGGCTCTTCAACAACTATATATATCATTCAGGCTAATCTGCGAAAATCAAAGCAGGCCACGAATGAACTGCTCCTGGCCGCGGAGAAGAGAGGTGCGGGAATCGCCCTGGTGCAAGAACCCTACGTTGGATCCACAGGGATAGTCAAACAATACCCAGGCACTAGGGTAATCCAATGCACCATTAATAGGCAAAAACCGATAAAAGCTGCGATTCTCGTCTTCGGTGACCTGTTAAAAGTCATACATGACCCCCAACTGGTCACCGAGACAGAGTGCACAGTCCTATTGGAGGCCGGATCTCTGCGACTGGGAGTGGTATCCCTGTACTACGAAGGAGACCAACCTATAGAGCCGTACATTGAGCGTACCAAAGCAGTATGCTTAAAACTAAACACCCAAAATCTATTAATAGGAGGAGACGTAAATGCCTGGAGCCAATGGTGGGGCAGCTCATCTAAGAACGAACGAGGTGCAACATACAGCTCATTCCTTAACGATATGGACTTCCACATTCTAAACGTTGGAGATACACCTACCTTTGAGGAGTATCGCAGAGGGAAACTATGCACAAGCATCGTTGATGTTACTGCATGCAGTACCCAACTTCTAGGTAAAATACAGGAGTGGAAAGTTGACCGAAGCCTTACCACATCAGACCACAACGCCATAACGTACAACCTACACGTAGGCGAAAAACTACATAAAGTAGAACACGCTACTACAAGGAAGTACAATACCAACAAGGCAAACTGGTTGAGCTTCGATAGACAATTACACAAGTCCCTAGAAGAGCGACATATAACTCCAGACAACATCAAAAAGGCAACCAACGGAGAAGAGCTGGAGTCCATAACTGAAGCCTACACAGCAGCAATCGAAGAAGCGTGCGAAAGCGCGATTCCAAGATTAGGCAGCAAAGGAGGAACGGTTGTGCCACCTTGGTGGAATCAGAACCTACAGGAGCTCAAAAAAGACGTCCTTAGAAAAAAGAGACGTATTAAAAATGCAGCCCCACCAAGAATAGAAAACGTACTGAATGAGTACCGTGACGCCAAAGAGCTGTACGCTCTCAAAACACAGGAGGCTCAGACAGAGAGTTGGAAGGAATTCTGCTCCAAACAAGACAGAGAGAGCATGTGGGACGGGATATATAGAATCATTCGAAGAACGGCGAGAACCCAGGAAGACACACTGCTTCGCGACTCGAGTGGGCAAACGCTGAACCCAAATAAGTCAGCAGAACTTCTTGCCGAAACCTTTTATCCAAAGGACTCTATATCAACAGATGATCCGTCACATGCTCATATCAGACACATTACAAGGAGCGGAACACCAGAGGAGACAAGCAAACTGTCGCCGGATGACCCTCCGTTCACGCGGGCCGAAGTGGAAGCCGTGCTTAAAGCGCAGAATCCAAAGAAAGCCCCGGGAGCGGATGGTTTTACGGCAGACATATGCGGAAGGGCAATCCGAGCTGCAGAAGAGGTGTTTATGGCGATCGCTAACCAGTGTCTCGCCATATCATACTTCCCAAAAATCTGGAAGTCTGCCCATGTAGTCATCCTCAAAAAACCTGGTAAGGATGACTATACCCACCCGAAATCTTACCGCCCTATAGGACTTTTATCGGTACTAGGGAAAACGGTAGAAAAACTTCTAGTGGGTCGACTCCAATGGCATCTCCTTAAAACTCTCAGTCCAAAACAGTACGGTTTCTTGCCGCAACGTGGAACCGAGGACGCCCTCTACGACCTGACGAGTTATATAGCCAAAGAACGGGCCGACAAGAAGTCGATAATTGTAATCTCGCTGGACATAGAGGGTGCCTTTGATAACGCGTGGTGGCCGGCTCTAAAATACCAACTTTTACAAAGACACTGCCCAAGGAACCTCTACAAAGCAGTGGAATCTTATCTGGAAGACAGAAGCGTAGAAGTCCATTACGCAGGATCTACCTGCAAAAGAGAAACCAACAAGGGTTGTGTGCAGGGATCCATAGGAGGCCCAACCTTTTGGAATCTCATTTTGGACCCACTGCTCCACCTTCTGTCCAAGGAGTAGGTACACTGCCAGGCGTTCGCCGATGATGTGGTCTTAGTCTTCTCTGCCAAAACAGTGTCAGAGATGGAGGAACCCATCAACGAGGTGTTAAACATGACATTAGAATGGGGAAAGCAAAACAAACTGAACTTCGCGGCGCATAAGACCAATGCCATGCTCATCACCCGAAGATTAAAATTTACCCCTCCTAAACTTATAATGTCAGGAGTACAACTCCCCCTCGTTGATGAGATCAAACTTCTCGGGCTCATAATAGACAAACGATTCAACTTCAACTCACACGTATCCGCCATCTGCAAAAAGTCAGCGGACATATATAAACAGCTAGCGTGTGCAGCGAGGGTCACATGGGGTCTAAACGGCGAGATAGTACGGACCATATACGTGGCGGTAATAGAACCCATCGTCACATACGGCGCGGCAGCCTGGGCAGTGGCAACTCAGCTCCAAATGAACAAAAAGCGCCTGGAGGCGGTACAGAGGGGCTTTGCGCAGAAAATATGTAAGGCTTATAGAACCACTTCATTAACCTCTGTGCAGATTCTCTCTGGGACCCTACCTCTAGACCTACGCATCCAGGAAACAGCAACCCTGTACGAGGCAAAGAGAGGATACGCAGCCGATTTCTTACCCCCTGGCAGAAACCTGGAAAATAAAGTTAAATTTACAGAATTTCCACATCCATCCAACACCACTGCCTTGGGGTATGAACTCCTCGAGGATATGAACCCAGAAACCCAAAAACGCCACGACATCTCAGGTCCACAGGTTTATACCGATGGAAGCAAGATAGAGGGTAGAGTAGGAGCAGCCCTCACGTGGTGGGAAAACGGTAAGAAGACAGGCAGCGAAACCTTCAGCTTACACCCAACCTGCACAGTCTTCCAATCGGAACTATATGCTCTCCATAGGGCAGTGCTAAGGGCAAAAGAGAGCGGAACGGACACAGTGAACATATTAAGTGACTCACGATCTTCACTGGAACTACTGTCTAACCCCGCTCTCCTACACCCACTGGCAAAGACCATTAAGGAGAACATATCAGCCATGAATGCAGAAGGGAGACAGGTGAGGCTGTTTTGGCTAAGAGCACACGTTGGAACAGCGGGAAATGAAAGAGCTGACGAGCTAGCAAAAACAGCCGCTACAACAGAAAAGTCAGAGCCAGACTACGCAGAAGTCCCATTGTCTTATGTGAAGAAAAAGATCAGGGAGGAATCGGTCCAGAGATGGCAGGACAGATATGACGCCTCTGCAACGGGATCAGTTACCAAGGCCTTCTTCCCAGACGTACGCGAGGCGTACCGGCTGGTGAGAGCAGTAAAACTGACCCCGCTCCAGACCCAAATCTTCACAGGACATGGCGGTTTTGGGGAATACTTGCATCGGTTTAAGCTTCGCAGCTCCCCCGGATGCGAGTGTGACCCGGACACAAGCGAAACAGTCTGGCATATACTATTAGATTGCCCGCGGTTCCAACTGAGCAAGCACAACCTGGAATGCGACATTCAGATGGAGCTGACCAAAAATACTATGACAAAGGTCCTAAAAAGTGCGAAGTTAAGAACCACTTTCTTAAACTATGTGGAAACAGTCGCCAAAATAACAACAAGGCGGAATAGCGCAATACCAAATTGCACACCCACGACACAGGACACACAACAACAAATACAACAACTCACCACACAGAAACCCTCACAAAGTCAACCTAAACCCTACAATCTGCTGGCATCCGGTGAACCGGGAGAGCCTGGAATAAGGCTGCGGGGAGTCGCGCTGTTCATGGACAACAACTGGGAGCGGCTAGGAATCGCATTCTGTAACGTCATGGTACGAAACACGGTCTATATTTCACCCGGTCTCGGCGCACTTATCAACGGAAGTACCTTTAAAACATCAATGAGACGAAAGGTTTACAACGAATTACCAATTGTAACAATAGAGCAGCAAGAGTGTAGAATAGTGCGAAAGAAAAACAAGACTATCGCACTATTCTCCAACGAACTGCATGTTACGGAATTCGAACAGGCATGCAAGGTACTTACGAAGATAAGTGAGCGAGGGGAGAAAGGAACATCGAGACCGGTTAAGATCAGTCTGGATGCAATGGTCGTAAGCTACCAAAAAGGCAAAACCGAGGACTACCTTGGGGCCGTGGCAGCTTCTAAATATCACGAGGTCGTGGTCTATGAGGACAGAGGCCAAAACCTCAGCTTCCTTAAACCACGACCAGCAGACCAAAACGCACCACCACCACCCACTGATTGCTGGGACCACCCTATAGTCAGAACTGACATCAGTGGGTTCGAGCGATTGGAACTCAGGGTGAGAAGCGAAAAGTGCCAGATGAAACGGAGTGCGAAAGAGCTGAGCGTCGACGAGAAAGAGAAAACTCAAGACACACTCTCCACTATGACAGCAGCACTCAGCAGTGTTTTCAAGGCGATCCCGGAGATGATCACCAGAAAAATAACGAGGATGAGGAGTATTTCAGCGATCGAGAAAGCAGTCGAAAAGTTTACCTCACCACCACCAGAGCAGGAAACAAACCCAAGAGTGGAACGCACCAGGGCAGACATGGGACAAGTAGCTCCACTGACTCTCAGACCAGCCTGTCAACCACAGGAGCACATGCTAAATGCCTTTATCGAGTTCGTAGCGGTAACTAAAGCCACTAGAAAAGTCAACGAAGACACTTGCAAGGGCATCATGCAAGCGTACAATCTTGACAATCTGGGACTGCTGCGAGCTAAATTAAAGGACGCAGAGGCCGCAATATACGATAGCTAACAATCCAAGGTTATCCATGGACAAATGTCGGGGTCGTATATGGCGGCATACAGCAACGCGTGTGGCTTCGTGGGACAGGACGAACAACTGAGTAACCTAGAGGAGGGAAAACTTGTCTTCAAAACACCGTCCGAAAACCCCATAGTTGTAGTCGCAAAGTGTACGAAGGTCATGCTCGACGACAGAATAATCGAAATGGCTAACACCATATCGGGAGATCTGTCGAAAGGTAAGGTCCCGGAACACTGGACTATACCGTCAATTACATGGGTCAATGGAGTCCCTGGTTGTGGCAAAACCACGTGGGTAATGTCCCAAATAAACCCCGAACAGGACATAATAATCACAACCACGACTGAAGCAGCAAAGGACCTCCGAGAGAAACTGGCAACGAGAATAGGGGAAGAGAGGGCGAAAAGGAGAGTCAGAACAATGGCATCTCTACTTGTAAATGGTATGAGTGAGGGAGAATCGTGCACACGCCTCATGGTGGATGAAGCCCTCATGAACCATTTTGGATCCATTGTACTGGCTATCCAAATAGCGAAAGCCAGAGAGGTGACTTTGTTAGGAGATAATAACCAACTCCTATACATAGATCGCTGTAATCTCTTCACTTTGGAATACAACAGACCTAATAAAATCACAGAGGTTACTAAGGAGTTACTGTGCACCTATCGAAACCCCCAGGATGTAGCGTATGCCCTTAGTGAAATCTACAGCGGCATATACTCAGCCAATACTCAAGTACAGTCCCTTTACCTCAAGCGCTTCTCAGGTGCAGTGATCCCAAAATCGGAAAGAACCCTATACCTCACTCACACCCAAGCTGAAAAGGCAAGCCTAATCAGCCAAGGATACGGGAAAGACGAAGGATCACGCACACTTACCATACATGAAGCACAGGGGCAGACTTTTGAGTCAGTGGTGATAGTGCGCACAGTATCGAAAAAATCCCATCTCCTAAAGAGTGTTCCCCACGCTGTAGTGGCCATCTCTAGACACACAAAGTCTTGTGTTTATTACACAGATAATGCCACCGACGACGCCACAGCTCGTCTGATAATCCGGGCAGAGAAGGCCACACCAACAATAATCCGGGACTACAACCTGCGGATGGCCATGCGCAGGGGCGACGAGCAAGTCCGAAACAAGATATTGGCCAATCCACTAACATAACTAACTCCATAAACCAAGTCACTAAGAACATCTCTAAAGGCGACGACGTAGAGGGATTACTTTACTCCCCAAACACAAACACAATCACTAACACAAACTAGAATAAGAGCAATATTGTTTAATATTGTATAGCAAAATCACAAGGATAATAGAATTCCAAAACCTTATAGAATAATACAAATATGTAATAATAATAACAAAAAAAAAAAAACAATACAACAAAAATATATGCACATGTACAAATAAATATAGAAAAAGAAAATAGCAACTATAACAACAACACGAAAAAAAAAAATCAAGGTATCTTAAGTAGAAATAAGAGACAATGTTTAACTTATAAGAGAGTTATAGCATAAACTAACAACCCTAGTAATAAGTATTGTAAAAAGCACTGTAAATTTTTGCGCGGAGCAAAAATAAAAAGTTACCCAACATAACAAAAACCTAAATCAAAAAAGGCACGGACCAAAGAGTCTGTGGACTGTAGTTTTATTAATGAAAAAAAAAAGAAGATTAATGACGTCATTCCTCATTGCCCTGGCCCGCCTGTAACACATTGATCAATTTTCGGCTGATGGTTTTCGCCGCGTTTGTCAACTGTGAAACAATCACTGTGCTATATGCACTGAAGTATATTTCCGAATAGGCTTTAAAATGCGGCTTTTAAATCAGGCGCACTGGAGTTATATTTTTGCCGACTTCAAAAAGGAGGTAAGTAATCAATTCAATGTGTATGTATGTGATATCGTTTGATTTGATAATATTTAAGTTAAGTGATCTAATAACGCTTCCAAACACGTGTGCCTTATTTCGTTAGTATATGTAGGTATGTTTGTATGTTTGGTTTGGATTTGTCCACACATTCCTCATAAACGATAAGCCACACGAGATGATAAAATCGGTCCAGTAGTGTTTAAGATATAGATAATGACTAAAAATTTATGATTAACAAAATCATTTACGACACTATTTATTGATTTTATTTTATTTTATTTTACAAGTTTGGAAGACTTACAGCTAGAACAAGATTGCTATACATAAAAGACAAACAACTATAAATAAAAGAAGGCCATCTACATGTCTCCACTGGTAGAACAAAAATGAAAAGTAAGAAACGCTAGAAAATCAATAATTTGTCGCTTAAATTACTAAAACTAATGAACAAAAGCAAAGGCAAGTTCAGCATTCAAAAAAGTCGTTAGATTCCGAGTGATTTTCTTTTCAAAATCAATCACGGTCACAAGTTAACAAAAATCACCCTAAATATCGTGAGTAGTTACAAAATCGAATTATCTTTTTTATTATCACTGCTATATATTACAACTGATTTTGAGTCGAGAATCGTATTTATATCAATGATAATCACTCTAAATATTGACGCGAGTGATTAAAAAAAACAGCCAAGTGAGAGTCGGACTCGCGTACTGAGCGTTCCGTGCCAACTTTAACTAAATTATGCTTTCACTTACTTCCGCTTAGCCAAAATACCACAATATTGCGTTGACAGCAAAAGAAACCTTTGTTTTGCATATAATTTGTATGAAAGATAAAGTCATATTCCGGTTGTTGAAAATGTGCTATAGCTCTTAAAGTTGAGCTCGATCTCACTCAATCCAGATTTTATTTGAAAATTTTGGTGAAGCACTACGAGTACTTACATTGTGCATTTTATTAAGAATTAACACTTGCTTCGTTCAAAAGTTATAAGGGGGACGCCTATTTTACCACTTCGGTAGCGTTTATCTTGCAAATTTTTGACTTTCAGAAAAAATGGTTCTAGAAAACTTAATGTCATTTTAAGAGGCATAGGTTTGAACATTTTTTTTTTGTTTTAGTTCCATGTATGAGAACGCTCCTCAAATGTTTCTTTTTTGTATGGGCATCGTAAAGCTATTAACGGGATACACCTACTTACTTAGTTTTATCTGTGTAATGCTAATTGTTTCAGAATAAAGTGTTTGTGACATACGGACGGACAGTCTTGACGAAACTATAAGGGTTCCGTTTATGCCATTCGGCTACGGAACCCTTAAAAGAGCTCCTGAGGTGGAAACAAATCCTGCCAGAACAATAGGAGAATACTACACCTAGGCACCTACGAATATTAATCTTTAAATACAAATATTTAAGTACCGATGTATCTGACAAAATTAAGGGAGAGAATGTCTGTGAATCTCGTTATTTGTACATATCATTTAATAAAATTATTTGCCGACCCTTAGCACCAGTCTTATTAGATATTTTATGGGTTGTTTATTGTTAAAATCTCTTGGGAGGTCCGTTTTCGGTGAAAATAAAAATAGCTCATTATTAAGCTGTTATGATGCTTAAAATAATAGAACGTTAAAATGAAGGAGTTTTTTTACCGTATCGTTATTCACCCACGCAAAGTTTTTAGGTACGGACAACAGCACGTCAATTTAAACACTGCGGTATCTCATTCCGTCGTAATAAGGGCTCGTTTGCAAAAAAAGTGGATAACCTGATGTGCTGGCCACTGTACTCAAATAGCAAAATATGATTATTATACCAAATCACTTAAAAATTAACAATTTCCAGGTAGATGGCAGGTTCTTTAGTATCTATCAGTACTTGGCATTTTGTATGAAAGAAAATTGATACTGTGCGAGGAACCTCAAAAATATGTTATTCCGAAATTGGGACTGTTATTGTCAAGCTTAGCATGAAGTATGAATATTTGTTTATTTTTATCTTAAAATGTGTGCAGAGAAAACCATACCTAGTCTTGCCATAAATATTGTTAAAAGATTCTTTTTTTAATGCAAATAATATTTATTTCTTTTCAGTGTGTTAGTTTTATATATAAATATAAAACAAATTAAAATATAAAAAACTTTTTCGAAGAGGTCTCCATTGGCTACAATACAGTTCTTTAAACGTTGAGGCCAGTTATCCGTTATCTGGCACCCATAACACAAGCTTTGAGTAGCTCACTTTGGGACTAGATGGCGATGTGTGGGAATGTCCAAATGATATTTATATTTATTTATTTATTTAAAGTTATCAGTAGAAGCACACACTCTTTCCATGGGAAAATTCTTCACTGCCAATCGTATGTATTGTTTTAGGGACTCCAAAATATCATGGCATTTAAAGCAAGCCGTACTCTCTAAAACTGATCATAAATCATAATCCAGCGGATTAAGATCGGGACAAGACGACGGCCAGTCTTCGGCTCTGATGAAGTCCGAAACGTTCGCTTCTAATCAAGTCTGCGTGGACCGAGCTTTATAACCCGGCGCCGAGTCTTGTTGGAAAGACCATGCTGGACTGGATTGAATATGGTGTTGTTAAGGGGCATAACTATCTTCTCAAGAATGGTATCTTGATACACTTGTGCCGATGTCTTGATACGTTTTTCACAAAACTATGACTCAGTCACTCCTTCATAGCTAACACCCCACCAAACCATCACTGAAGTCGGGTAATGCCCACGTTGCACTCTGCCGACTAATTGGGAAGCTTCCTTAGAGGCTTGAGCATAAATACGGTCATTTTGTTTCTTAAAATGTTATACTCAATTGTAAAGATTTTCTCATCCGTAAACAAAAAATTTCTGTGACCTCCCTTTCCTGACCTTCCCTCGCTTCAGTAGTTTTTTCGATTTCACCACCCTATTTTTTTTTTAATTATCAGTTAAAAAATGACCAGTGCGTCTCTTATAGGCTGCAAATCCTAAGTCATCTTTTAAAATACGCGACATGGTTCTGGGTGCTATTTTTGTTATGTTGGGTTAATTTGTATATTCGCTCCGCGCAAAAAATTACAGTGCTTTTTACAATACTTATTACTAGGGTTGTTTATGCTATAACTCTCTTATAAGTTAAACATCGTCTCTTATTTTTACTTAAGATATCTTTCTTATTTAATTGTAACAGTATTTATGGCCAGACTGTGTATATCACTACCGAAATGTACAATACAACCTCGTAATCTTACGGTTGGATATGTCACTGTCACAGTGCGAAGTGAAATGTGTGCAAAAATTAACTGAATTGACACGAAATGGACAACGCGGCTAAGCTTTGACATGTTTGACAGGTCGTTTCTTAAAGTAAGAGTTATTTTATGTGTAGATAATCATCTGGAAGTTGTGCTGAATTTCTATAATAAATTTGAGGGAAAGTCTCTTTATAAGTTAGAGAGGACTGTTGCGTTCGATAAAACATGAAAAAAGTATAAAATCCACTTCAAAGCACGTAGTTAACTCGTAACACGTAGCCAACATTTAAATTATACCTTTCAAATATTGTGCCCTTTTTTTAATATTTTATTAACTTATTTGGGATTTTATTCCGACATAATTAGGTTATACATACATATTGATTTAATATAAGATTAATAAATTATATTGTATAGAAATAAAAATAACTTACATAAATTAAGTTAACAATGATAGCTGCAAAACACAAAATTACAAAATAAATAGTAAGTGCACATATTAGTAAGAATTTGTCTAAAGACTAAGTGCGTACAAGAAGCGACAGACATGACATGAGAGATAGTTTTCCCCGAGCTAAACATGAGAACACACATAATTTATTCTAAACAAAAGCCGCTGTTTCTCAGCGCTAAGTGTTGTGAAGTGCATCAAGACATGCGACTGACTGTTACTTGATTCTTACTGCAGGATTCTTAAACCAGTATGTAGAATCCGTACATTGTAACATTAATCCATAGTTTAATACTATCTGCTTTGACTCTTGACCTGTGATATCGATACAAATATTTTTTTAGATAACTGAGGTCTTTTTTTACGGAGGACATACTTTATGCAGACCAGAAACTGGGTGAGGGCATGGGTTATGTGGGACTCCCTTTGTTCGTCCAGGTTTACCACCACCCACGTTCAGTGAGACGACGGAGGTTCGCTCAACGCATGTACTCCGTCTATAATGACGTCATCCGAACTACAATGAGGCCTAAGATAAAAACTTCTTATTGAAGTGGGAGACTTAAGATTGCAATAAAAAATTGACATTTATTAGCACACAAGATCGATATTCAAACTACTATCAAAACCTATTTGTATAGGAAGTCGTTGGTATAGAATCGTTCTAAGTTTACGACAATTTCGTAGCTGTGTTGTGGCTACGAAGTTTCATTCGTAGCCTCTTCGAAGGTAGCTACGAAACGTAAACATTCCGTAGTATAAAGACTCGTAGCGATTGAGATTCGTAGTAAGAAAATAGTTCGTCGTAGTGCGAAACGCAGTAGATTTATATAGCTCCTATTAATTATTTTTAATTTAATTATATGCAAGTTTTTTTTATTTCTTTTTATTTGTAGCACAGCCCACAATCATTTCTGCTGAGCCCAAAGGCTGAACTGACTGGCAGAGAATGCCAAATGGCGTTAAGTCCACCTTTTTGTATTTGTTTTGGCTGTGCAATAAAAAAATAATTTTCATATTTTAATCTAAGACCTAAGCCGAGTAATAGCAATGTAAACTTGACACTTATTTCACTAAATCACAATCTAATATTAATTATCTATTGTTTTTCCAATGTTCGATGAAGCGTAAAACTGCGTGGGAGCATCAGTCTTCTCGAAACCTTTTAAAAATGCATTAAGTATTTTCTTGCATTATTTTCTCACTAACTGACATTGATTATTCAAGAAGGAATAAAGGCGGAAGCAACTTAATAACACAAATCCTTGAAGAAAGACATTATGTTCGTATTTATGGAAATCCAACTAATAATTGGTGACCGTTACGCTGCTGGCAATCACCCAGACCCGAGACAAAATAGAAAAGATAGTTTTCTACATTGACCCGAACATTAATTGATTGATAATTAACGTTGATTGTTATTTCTACCAACTCTTTTTTTTAAATTCAATATGTAATATGCTGCTCAGGTAACCTTAGTAACTCAGTGTAATGTTGTCTAGTTATTAACATCTGCATTAGGTTTAAAGATTATTTATTTCTCAAACAAAGACACTGTCACTTACATGAGAACAAATATAACTAAAAATAGTAAGTATTTCATTATTTACACATCGTTCGCGCCGATCTATGCTACTCATACGTACTACATTTTAAAAGTAATAAATGTCAATCACAGCGAACCAGATAAACAAACAAAAAAAAAAAACATGAAACTTTTTCACTATAACACCTCCAAAACGTATTCGGCAAGTTTCGCTTTGAAAGCACTCGTCGAGTCGACATTTTTTAATTCTGTAGGTAGTTTATTAAACAGCTGTGCTCCTTCAAAAGTTAACATGCGCTTGCCGTAATTTGTACGCGTTTTAGGTAAAACCAAATAACTCGCTCGACGACGTGTCGCGCGCGTAGTAACCTGATGTGTCTGTGTGAGCGTGATTGAGGTGTGGATGGTTTTATTCAATATTTTGCGGATAAGCAAGCAAGTGCTGTATGCGAATAGCTGTCTTATATTCATTAAGTTAGTTTCAGCATAAATTTTTGAAGTGGACGTAAGGTATGGGTAATGAAAAAGAAGTTTAATTATTTTATTTTGTGATGTTTGGAGTTCCGAAATTTTTGTTTTTGATGCATTGCCCCAAATTTCAATGAGATAAATTAAGCGAGACTTTACAAGTGAGTTATATATATCATATCTTGCTTTACGTGGTATGCAGCGAACTATTGGACGCAAAGACGCCATTAGTGAGGAAAGTCTTTTCTTAATGTGATCAATATGTACGTTCCACGTCAGCATATTATCTAAATATAGACCTAGGTATTTCTCATTAGTCTTTTCGTGTATAGGTGTATTTACGATTTTCAGTGGACTGTACGGCGGTATAGGCTTGTTTTTGGCTCTAAAAATAATATAAGAGGTTTTGGATATGTTGACGGTTAAAAGATTTTGTTGCAACCAGGTTGTGAGTTTATCAAGGTCCTGTTGGGCAAGCGAAACTAGACTGCTTATTGATGGTCCAAAGTAAAACAGGCAGGTGTCATCGGCGTATAACGTGATATGGCCATTAAGTCCTATGTCATCGATATTGTTTATGTAAGTTAAAAATAGTAAGGGGCCAAGTATAGAACCTTGAGGGACTCCACACTGGATCGGAAGAGCTTTGCTTTGGCACCCATCGATTTTCACAATTTGTTGGCGGTTTTTCAGATAAGATGTAAACATTTTGTGAGCAACACCACCGACACCTATCATGGCTAGTTTATTTAGTAGGATTTCATGACTGACGGTATCAAAAGCCTTTTGTAGATCTATGAATACCCCCAAAGCTATATTTTTCTGGTCAATATTTTGACGTATTTTAGTAATTAAGTCAAGTGTAGCAGCTAGAGTGTTACTCTTTGGTCGGAATCCAAACTGTCTATCGCTAATGTAATTAATTGAATGTAGATATGTCTCAAGGCGTTCATGAAGTATTTTTTCTACTATCTTTGATAGCAAAGGCAACACAGATATTGGACGATAATTGCCGGGGTCCGTCTTTACCCCAGATTTGTATATTGGAGTCACTTTAGCTAGTTTTAGCGAGTCTGGGAAGTGGCCTTTGGCTAATAAAGCGTTGATACATTCAGTCAATCTATCCACTATGAGGCTTTTTATGCATTTCAGGGCCTTGACGCTCACATCATCCAATCCAGAGCTCGAATTAGGATCAAGATTTTCAATAATTTTGTTAATTTCGTTACTAGTGCATGGTTCAAATGATAAAAACGTTGGATTGTTAGACTGTGCAGAGTTGTTATGGGCAGTATTTGAGTAATGTTGTGAAATCTTAGATGCTAAGTGTAGTCCGATGGAGGAGAAATATTGGTTAAAAATGTTACAGATGTGTACGGGGTCAGTGGCGGTTTTGTTTTCTGTTATTAGTTTTGTAGGAACACAGCTATTTTTTGCCTTTAGATTTGAAAGGTGATTTATGAGTCTCCAAGTCTTTTTTGGGTTATTTTTACAGTCGCGAAACTTACCGTAGTAATACGAATCTTTGGTTGTCTTGATAGCATCTGCTGCCTCCTTCCTTGCTTGTAGATAGGTATTTTCTAGTGTAATATTCCTTGGGTTCCTCTTGTGTTCGACCCATAGTTTATTTCTCCGACTGATGGCATCTGTAATATCTCTATTGATCCAGTCCTTTAGTGGCGGGTTCTGCTTCTTGAACTTTGTCACTTTACTTCTTTCAATATGATTTTTAATAGATTCTTCTAATTTTTTGAAATCGTCGCATGAATTCTCAAAGTCGTGATTTTCCAAAGATGTATACAGGCGTTCATAGTTCAATGCTTTGTAAGCAATGCTCTTCATTTTAGGTGGTTGTTGTTTTTTAATTGACATAAATATTTGTCTGTGATCTGACATTGGAGAATCACACAAGGCAAGATAATAAAGTTCCTTTCTTAGGTTTGTACTAATGTGATCTAGTATTGACTTTTTAGTCTCCGTTTCTCTGGTAAAGTATTTTTTTGTTATTTTGTTTAGAACCCTGTATCCAGCTTCAAGCAGTGTGTTTTTGTATATTTTTTGTTTCCGTTTTTTTTCCAATAAATTGATGTTAAAATCTCCGAAGACAAGAGTTCTCTCGCCTCGTTGGTGTAATTGTGTATCGAGTTCTTCAATAAATGTTTTAAAGCCTGTATCTCCAGGATAGTACACAACACCTATGTTAAGGGCGTATTTCTTCAATTTTATCCAAAGATAGTTGTTTCCTCCTGAGTAAATTGATTCAATCAGATTATGGGTTAGATCATTATGAACGTATATAGAAACTCCTCCTCCAACTTTGTCAGTTCTGTAATTGTAGTGGTGTGTGTAGTTAGAGAGTTGAAGTCTCTGTGCTTGCTCTTCAGTTTTAATCCAGGTTTCAGTTAACAGTATTATATGTACCGTGGCAGGAATTGATCGGATAATACATTTCAGCTCGTCAAATTTTGCCATTGAGCATATGCTTCGTGCATTTAAATAGAAGAAGTTAAGGCGGGATTTCGAGGTTTGTAGGTCTTCGTATTTGGTGACTATTTGGTAAGTCAATTCTTTGGGAGGTGGATAGTCGATTTCCCGTTTTTTGGTGTGCCCTTGACGTATTTTATAATTAAATCAGTCTCACCACTCTGTGATCGACGAGCCAACTCCTTCTGTAGACTCAGCATTAGCTTCTGTTGGCTTGGTGTTTGATCAGAGTACATCTTGATTCCCGTTGGTAGTTTAGATTTGCTTCGCAAAAGAAGAGTGGCCACATTCTGAGAGTCAAAGCATACTTTAATCCGACGACTTTTGTTGGAATCGTACTTCCCTATCCGGAAAACTTTAGTGGGCGGCGGAGTGTTCTTTTCAAGGCTTGTCAAGATATTCATAACCCTGGTCATGTCTTGTGATAGACGTTCTTGTGCATTTGATGAAGTCTGTTCCTCGATGCCAGCCAATATTATATTTTTCTGTCTAATATTGCGCTCCTGAACCTCATTAATTATTTGCTCATTATAGAAAATCTGAGAGCTCTCAGAACTGCCTGTAGGCTTTGCGTCGGTATTTTTAAAATTGGAGAGATCTGATTCAATATCCCTAATTTTTTCTTCACCTTTAGTTATTTTGTGTTCTAGTAAAGAAATTTGTGATTTCATACGGTTTTGCTCAAGCGTAAGACTAGACATCGACTGTTGAATTTCATCAATTTGATTCTTCACATCACTCACATTGTTGGTAAGCACCGAGAAATTATGCTCGTTCGAGGATTTCAAATCCGTGAGATGATTTTTCATTTCGGATACATTGTCTAATGTTTTCTGATTAACATTGACAAAACTTTCGACAAGTTTTGAGATACGTGCCATTTCAATGCGCAACTCTTGAATGTCGCTGCTGTTGCAGGAACACCCGTGATCGTCTGGCTGTTTTCTTTTTCTGAAAGTGATCTGCGACTCCATAGCTTCACGCCCAACAGCTGACAAATCCGGAGTGGAACGGCACTCTTGACCCGATGTTGACTTAATAGGCGAGCGTGTCAGGTTCATTGCTGCATAAACGCGTCCCAAGATGAGCAGAACAATACCTTGTATGTGTGCGTTGCGTTGGACGGCGAGCTGCGCGTGAGTGGGGCGATTACCGGCCGGTTTTGCCTGCCACACAGTCCAGACAAATTTCGTCTCAAAACTATTAGGTTTACGGTTGAAATTATGTAAGCAGGTTTTAGATATTTCGCAATAAATTTTGTCACACGTCTGCTTCGAACGACGGCGAACGGCGAACTGTCAATGCATTCGACTTTATTAACTGTAGCCTATACTAGCTGTCCGCCGCGGCGTCGACTACGTATTATTCCGACTTCCCGTAAAGTATTTCAGCTCAAAACACATATTTTTATTGGAAAAAGAGGCGAGAAACCTTAGCGGTTAGCGCAAGCGCGTGTTTTTCTTAAGCTGCGAGCATTATTTTCGTGCGGAGTTATTGTAAAACTGTAACAGCTTCTAAGATATTTATGAAATCAAATGATTACGCTAATCCTAGATTAAATATTCATTCTGTCTCTGTCAACGTCAAATAAACTGACCGTGACAGAATGATGATTTAATCCAGGATTAACTTAATCCTAGATAAAATCATCATGTGCAAATGGGCCTAAATAAGATTACAACTCAATTGCCTAGCTCATCGCATGTTATTTGTAAACTGTCACCTAAACATAACTCAAACAGCGCAACTAGTCAAGCGTAGCAATCTGCGCTAACGAACCGACAAGCACCATGTAAGTCGCGAAACACACATTTCCCATCAGCCGCGTGACCCCTGCACATTAGCACATAGCCCAACCACAGACAGCAAAACAAAGATCTAAGATGCGGTTGAGGTCTCACGCGCCTTACCGTCGTCTTTTGTTAATATGACATCCGTTTTGGTGTCGTATGTGCAAAAGATTTCCGTTGAAAATGGTTAGGCGCGAGAGCCCTAAATATTAATAATAAATATTGGAAACCGATCACATCGATCACGATCCTAGAGTAAGCAGCTAATGCACTTTTTTATGGAAATCAGAAAAATACGGTGGTACCATAACAGCGAGAACCGAGACAATATAGGAAGTTCTGATTTCTTGACGCGACCGGGAATCAAACCCGGGAACTCGCTGCAGCGACACTATCACACCACTACTCGACTATATTTTGACGCTGCGATGTGGTGTGTTTGTGGTACGTGTGGGTTGGCCCTTAATTTCCTAGTTGTCTGTTGTCGGTTGTCTTCCTAGTCTCATTACCGACTAATCTACGCATATTAATCGGAGTTCGAAACCCATATCTATTGCAATTTAATCGATAAACATCACAGGTTCAGAAGTTACAGAACTATAACGTAGCTCTTGTTCCTGCTGAAAGAACGGTATACGCAAGGAGACAATATAGGTCGGTGATGTAGCGGTAGCGGTAGCGTAAGCGACGGCTGCGCCAGAGGTCCTGGGTTCCATCCTCGGGTCAGGCCAAAAATATATACTTGAGTTTTTCTGTTCAGATATTCTTAGGGTACCCCGGAATTTGGAAGTTGGCCGTGCCTCGGAAAAGCACGTAAAGCCGTTGGTCCTGCGCCTGATCTCTCTCCGGTCGTGTCAGATTGCTGTCCCATCGGGCTATGAGAGTGAAAGAAATAGAGAGTGCACCTGTGTTTGCGCACACATTGTGCACTATAATATGTCCCGCGCAGTCGGTTAGTCCGTGTGACTGGCAACCATAGTCGAAATTGGCTAAGGGGACTATCAATACATTTACCTGCAAAAATTCAATCACCTCATTTCTTAAATCATGTAGCTATGTGGAAACTGTGTCATTTCAAGAAGAAGAAAATTAACTACATCTCACACTGTCAATTATTGGTTAATTAATATGGAGAGCGGGAATATTCTACCACAAACATTTATTTACTTAAAAGAAAATTCGACGCAATGTGGATTCGGAAATGTATAATCACCTGTTCAATAAAAAATATATTTGAATAAGCAGCTCATTTCAATGTAGATATAATACCGAGATCACCTTACCACCTTAAAGAGCCAAAGTAGTTTGTTTGAAATGACTCCGTTTTATGTTGTGTGTGCAAGCGATATTCGTTTGCAAGTGATAAGGAGGGGATGTTCTCGACCATATCAAAACTAATTGCCAATAAATAAGATAAGTTAATCGTGATTAGGCTGTTACCGTCCGACCTTCTACAGTTGCCCTTAATTGAACCACTCTAAACAGTTAATATTTCAGACTAAATAAGATTTAAAGTTAGCGGACCCTTGTAACTTGTTTGATGCTCGTAAATGAGAATACAAGCAACTACGTCTCTTGGGATGGGTTTGTAAAATGACTTGTTAATTGAAGCAGCCTCTATATAGTTAAAGCAAATGGCTGCTGATAAGTTAGCTCTATGCTGAATTTTGAATCAGTAAAATTTTCTCTTGAGTAATTATGCTCTTTAAATACATTTACGAGAGCACTGTCACAATCACAATCTATCTCCAGACGATGTATAGAAGTGTTTGTAATATTGCTTACATTCACAAAAAAAAATCGCTAAACTAATATTCGATTACGAATTGCTCAGTGTTAATCTTTACTTCAAAGAGGGCCCCTGCCCTATTTTAGAATCACCATGCACCCGTTTGAATATGACGAGTGAATTCGTTTGAAACTAATTAACTTAACGAACTAACGACTCAACGAACTAACTATTAACAAATTCAGTTGTCTTTTTCGAATCACTCCGGTGTGTAATATAGTAATTTTCATTGGAAAATTGGTCATCAATGAATATCACACGCTATCTTGACGCGAATGATTCAAAAATTGAGGCTCAGTTCTAGGTAAAAAAGATAAAGCTATTATTTTGACTGCCACGCACGCAGTAAAGCTCGGAAAATAAAGTTAACTACAGTAGCAAGCACATCAGGTTATCTAATTTTGTTGCAAACTAGCCCTTATTAAAACTGTATAAGATGCCGCAGTGTTTACCTTAACTTGCTATTGGCCGTACCTACAATTTTATTAAAACAACTGTGGCGTTCAATATCAATACATATACCCGCGGGCCCCATGATAAGCCTACGTTCAAGTTTATTAATGTCCAGTTCATAGATAATTTTAATGGGAAAAAAAATATTGAAAAAGATTTTTCTTTATTGCGCGAAATTGGTGCTCATACGCCATTGACATAGGATTCACGCTATGGTGGATATTATAAGGCCCACTGTGAAACATCACCGATGGTTAACCTTCTTCGCTTTGATATCAAAAACTATTTTAATGGTCAACTATTCCATCCGTTACTTATCGTTCCAGTCAGGTCCACAGAAAACTAAATTAACTTTTATTTTATAGCCATTCAGTTTAAAAGTTGTAGTTATTTGATGAACGAAATTGGAGCAACCCTCGGAAAAGGGAGTTCATTGTAAAATGGTTCGGGACGTAAAGTAAATCCCAATTACCGACACACCTGCTGCTAGTGATGTGTCAATGGCTGAAGGACTTTAGAAATAGGACAGTGCAAAAATATGAATGCAGAATATGCAGCGAGATTTTTGAACTTATCTAACTTCGAGTATACACAATCGATAAAAGCATATAAAAAATTTGACTTGAAGGTAGAATTACAGATGAGGCCATTAAAAGTTATCTATTTACTTTAAAACAAGCTCAACATTAGTTTTGTGAAAGTTACTTAGGGTTTAATGTGTAGGTGTTCATTAGCAATAGTTATGTCTAAAAGCTGGGGACCTTTTAGTATATATTTTTTTAGTTTCCTAATGAACTCGTTGCAAAGCTTTTTTCCCACTGCGTAAAATATAAACAAGAGGTTTTAAACTAACGTACTACCGGGCGACAAGGGCGCGTATTACGATGCAGTTTTGATAGGTAAGCGGCTCAGCCTTACTGTCAAATGAGCAATTCGTTTAGCGATTTCGCTAGATATTTATAATGTTATGTTAATAAATAACATAAACATTAATATTTGTACCATTGTAGTATTGTATTGATAATATTCACTTTGTATAGATAATATTTACACTGAGTCGGAATTGAGCTGCCTGGAAACTGAACGGCTAAAATTGGATCGCGATACGCCGTCGCAATGTCCACAAAGTCCACAATCTAACAAATTCAAATATAACCTATATCTTAACAAACAAATATAAATCAGATAGCTTAAAAAATATTGTTATTCATACTAGAATCAAGTAATTGTCAAGATTTTTATACATAGGGCATTATAAATATATGGTTTAGAAGAACTCTATTGTAGATAACAAGGCCCTTATAATTCAGTATGGAATGTGCTGTTAATATAAATTTAGTTAGACTAGGTGACGTTAAATCTAAAAACCGGCCAAGTGCGAGTCGGACTCGTGCACTGAGGGTTCCGTGCCAACTTTAACTGAATTCGGGAATCCACTTACTTCTACCCCACTTCTACTTAGTAAAATACCACAATATTTTGTTGACTGCAAATATAACTTTGTTTTTCATAGTGTTTGTATGAAGTACAAAGTTATGTTTGCGGTTGTTGAAAACATGCCATATCTCAAAAACTACTAGTTCGATCTCGTCCAAACCAATTTTCGTTGAAAGTATTTGTTAAGATCTATATTACATTTTTTTTTCAAAATTTACACTTTCTAGGTTTAGAAGTTAGATGGGGAGGGGACGCCCACAACAACTTTGGAAGCGGATTGCTATGAAACGTTAGACTTTAAAAGAGAATGGTTTTAGAATCCTCAATATGATTTTAAAAGACCTATCCATAGACTTGACTTGACACACGCATAGGTTTGACTAAAAAAAAATTTTTGGTTTTAGTTTCATGTATGGGAGCCCCCCTTTAAATGACATTATTTTTTTATTTTTTGTATGAGAATCGGTAAGCGGTTAACAGGATACATCTTCCTTCCAAATTTCAACAGTGTTATACTTATAGTTACAGAATAAAATGGCTGTGACATACGCACGGACAGACAGACAGACTTGACGAAACTATAAAGGTTCCGTTTTTTGCTATTCGGCTGCGGAACCCTAAAAAGGGCAGTTTTTATTGAGGACTTACATCATCAAGGACTATAACTTTGTAACTCAAAGGGCCCATACTGCAGTAGGGTTGAAAAGTAAAAACGTAGGTTTGTGAGAATAATTATGTAACTTATATTCAATTACAGAGCTCATTGTTTTAGGTTCATTGTTACATCGACTGGTGCCATTTCCTTTACTTCTCAACAGCGATTAAGTTGTAGATACCTACAAAATTGCCACATTGCAATTCTCAACACGAAATAGTGCAAAGAAATCAAAACTACGCAGCTTTATACCCAAACTTTTGCTAAGAGTAACTAACCTCATTTAGATTGAAGTAAATAAAATTAAAGTTCATTAAGACTTAGAGCGTCGTCTTTTTGCCGAAACTTTTCGTTGTCCTGCGCTTGAAAGTTTAAGCGCGGTCTTAAATAGATTAAAATGGTTTGTAGTATGGGCATTAAAATGGGGACAAAATTCGTGCTCAATGAGCGAGTTTTTCAAAACTTACAACCGTTGTAATGCTTAGGTAAAGTTACTATGACTTATCCAAACTACGAATGTGGTATGACATTGGTTTTAACAGGTAACTAGCGGTCCCCCGCGACTTCGTTCGCGTGTTTTGAGTTTGCTCCCTCCCCTCCCGTGTGCGTGATGTTTTAAACCCTAAAGACTTCCTCAATAAAAATGCTATCCAACACAAAAAATAACTCTTCAACTTTACGATATTAAGTATATTAGATTAAAAGAACTTTTTAATATATTCTCAGTAACGGATTTATGACGATGCGAATGCAAATTTTACCCGAAATTAAGCCATATATTGTGGTAGAAATGATTCATTGTCCCAATCAATTGTCAGGATGACCATCGGCGGTTTTTCGCCGGTCGTTTCAAATTAATAGTCATTTATCAGTTAAAAGTATTTTTGATGAATCCCAGTTGCAATATTTAATGATAGCTATCATTCAGTGCTTTATTATTTTATATAAAATAGTGAAGAAAATCTTGTGCTTTCATAAGACGAAATACAAATTAAATATAAAAAAATGATCGAAAAAGACATAAGTATTACGTGATACTAATTAGATAAAAATAAACCTGCCTGTTAAAACTAAATTACTCGCCTAGAGCTTAATATCACCCTGTTTGCAAACATATTGTTACCCCAAAATTAGTATTAATGCGATGTTATCCCGTATAACACTCCACTCCGGCTTTGAATTTATAACAAAATAACCGAAAAAATTGTCGATCTCTAGGTACACTTGAAACCGGCTAATAGCATATTCAGAATAGGTTACTTCAACTTGCTTTCCAATTATTCCAAATCGTAGGGCTCGATTGCAATATAATTAACTGTCAGTCAGTACAGTCACTCTATGAACTCTGACAGCAATTTGGTGTTTCTTCTTCTTCTAAGGCTGACTGTCGTAATGTAAACTATAAACTACTAGCGACCCGCCCCAGCTTCGCACAGGTGCAATGCGACTATAATTTGAGATTTAAACTATCCTATCTCTCAAGTTGGATCGAACTGCACATGGTGAGCGAATTTTATTATAATCAGTTAAATGGTTTAGGAGTCCATTGAGGACAAACATTGTGACACGAGATTTATATATATTAAGATATTTAAACTATAGTTTCAGAAAAAAGCGGTTGTGTCATACGGACGGACAGACAAACAAAAAAAACGTCCACTTTACCACACTAGTGTTGTAAATTGAAATAACCCTGTTTATTATTACTTACAAAAATATTAACTTAAACTTGTTTTTATACTTGCATGATATTTTATTACACTGTACAATAAATATTGGGCTGTACACAAAATATAGAGGAATTCCAAAAGATATTGTCGACACTCTAGCATACAATAACATGAATGTAAAGTGACTTCTAACATATGTTAAAATTTGTAACATACCTACAACTAACGTTAACCGCGTTATCATCAGCTTTGGGTCTGATCGATTGTCCAACGGAACCTTCATAACTAAAAGTGTGATTCATGCTTGATATTTTACATTTTATCTCCATTCTCGTTAGACCATCGAACAGTTGTTTGAATATATTGAAAATATCCTTTAGGCCTATCATCGTAACATAAAGTTTTATTTAACGGATGCTTTCTTTAATACAAACATTTGTACCCTAAGCTGTTTGCCTAAAACATTATTCAGATGTTGAAGCATTCATCCATATTGAATTATTTTTAACTAAGTTTCAATATCGACAAAGGGAGTTTATGTTTGTATTATTCTATGCATATCTACTGATTATATTGGCAGGCATCACGGCATCTTTAATAATACATTTTACGGCTTACTGTAAGCTATTTACAAATGCTGCACTGTAATGGTGTATCAACACTGCCCGGCGCTTTTGCTGGCGGCAGACGTCAATTAAGTGTGAGATACTATGGAAAATGCCGCTGCGGCATTGGCGGCAGCCACTTAGAGATGAGCACTGCCGCTGGGCGGTGTGAATACACCATAAGAATTAATGTATATTTTTAAGAATAAGTCATGAGGACTTACATTACAACCCGACGCAAGTTGAATTATAAATCAAAAACAATCAAAAATAATGAATGCTACACAAATCCGTTTAATCTAACGATCGTATTGCCCCGACTTAGTCGTTTTATTTGCGACCCAAGTTACAACATCACCGCCATTACACTAGGTTATTTTCAAAATTTTTCAACTTTGCCACACAATATTTTTATGAAAGACCGTTCTAAATAGATGGCAGGTCCATTTCTTCAATATCAGAGTGTAAAACAAATGCTCATCTAGCTTTTACTACAAAGTTTGTACTGTAGCTACATAAAAACAATTACAAATTACATCCTATTGAAACAATAGTTGATGTAACAATGTTAAAATACCATCTGGTAATTCTAGTTTCTTTTTTTTGTAGCTGAGATGGATTATTATAAGTAGAGAAACGGACTTCATAATGTCTTTCAAATCTAGATTATTGAGTTTAAGAGCAATAAAGTAGGTCTAATTAGCTGCCTAAAAAATAAACAGATGGAACCACTTCAAAATGCTTTCTACTTACATTAAAAGAATCTCATGCGTAAACACGCATGTAATGTAATGTACAAATATTTTTTTATCAAATTTTCTAACGTTATTATTTTCATAGTGTTACTATCTGGAACTATTATAAAGCCAAACAATACAGCTTATACAGATTCTCAAATATACAAGAAATCCTCTTACTTAAGGCGATACATCACTATGATGGGCGTCGCGGCTTCGTATGATAACAGAATTATGATGATAATGATTTCAATCTCGCCCGGATATGTGTCCGGGCATTATCGCGGGGCGCCTTAATGACCTGAGGGTGTGACTGCGGAACCCTAACCGGCACTGTGGAAATAAATAAGGCTTATTTTTCGGTCCAATGCGGGCAATCTCTTCAGTCATAGTAATTTTAGATACTGCTACATGTAAGGTTAATGTGTATTTTTTGATAACCATCATAAATATTGTACTTAGGTTCTTTTCATACCAGAATTTTATTAACAGTACACACTAATCAATACCAGTGCAGTTTTTATTATGTCACACAACTAAGTGGAGGAATAAAATTCTTTTTACTTTTTTGTATAAACTAATTTAATTTGCAAAAGCTTGCGCCTTTTGATTATGTTCCTTAATAAGCTACAAAGTTCCTTACATAACATACTATACTATAACACACTGAACTCCTAAGCGTTACGGAGTTCCATTATCAGCTCAGCCTCACAAGATGGTGACAGACATACGTCAAGACATGTTAATATTAAGGTCATAAAAAAGTCATAAAAGTCATTTATTTATGCAAATAGGCCCATTGAGGACACTTTTACACGTCCCAATATAAACCCTACCACAGCTTCGGGACAATTTTGGGCTAGTGCTGAGAAGAAGCTGCGCAACAAACTCAGTCACTATTGTCAATGCCTCTTTTCAAAAGGTTTACAATGTTTGTAGTATTCATGCGAGTCCATACATTATTATCTTTCAAATAATCATCTACTTTATAATACCCTTTCGTCATAAGGGTTTCTTTAATGACAGTTTTAAATTTATTGATCGGTAAGTTTACAATGTGTTCTGGTAGTTTATTAAAAAATTTAATACATTTCCCTATGAAAGAATTACCAACCTTTCGAAGCCTTAATTGTGGAATAGCAAGCTTATTTTTATTCCTAGTATTATAATTGTGTATATCACTTTTTTTCCTGAATGAATGTAAATTTTTGCGGACATACATTAAATTTTCATAAATATACTGAGAGGCTACAGTTAATATTCTAATTTCTTTAAACACCTCTCGTAGGGAATCTTGAGGTTTTAGATTATAAATAGCTCGCACGGCTCTTTTTTGTAATACAAAAATTGATTCTATATCAGCAGCCGAGCCCCACAGTAAAATACCGTAGGACATCAAGCTATGGAAATAACTAAAATAAACTAACCTAGCTGTTTCTATATCAGTCAAACGTCTAATCTTTCTTACAGCAAAAGCAGCTGAGCTTAGTTTCCGTGACAAGGCCTCTATTTGAGGACCCCATTGTAGTTTGGAGTCTAAAGTGATTCCCAAGAATCTTGTGGAGTCGATAATATCAAGCGATTTGTCTTTTATCTTAACCTGAGTTGATGCCTGTCGGACATTAGGCATCGTGAACTTTACACATTTAGTTTTACTTCCATTAAGAAGGAGATTGTTAATCGTAAACCAATGTAACACTTGTGAAAGAGTATTATTTACATCGTCAAAATTTTCTTCACCTCTTGGAATTCTAAATATAAGTGAAGTATCATCTGCAAACAATACTATATCACAAAGATTTCCTACAAAATACGGGAGGTCATTTATATATATCAAAAATATAAGTGGTCCCAATATAGATCCCTGGGGCACACCCATTGTTAGAGGCGCTCCAGAAGACTCAATTCCGTTTACATATACTTTTTGCGTTCTACCTGATAGATAAGAATTAATCAAGTTTAATGAGTTTAATGATACCCCATAATGACGTATTTTTTTGAGCAATGTTTCATGGTCCACACAATCAAACGCTTTGGATAGATCACAGAAAATTCCTAAAGCATCATGCCTATTATCATAGGCATCAAAAACATGTGTTAAAAGAGCAACTCCTGCATCCGTAGTGCTTCTACCTTTAGTAAAACCGAATTGTTTATTATGTAGTAACTTATTTGATGAAAAGTGAGCTAAAATTTGGTTAAATATAATCTTTTCATATACTTTACTCAAGACTGGCAAAATCGATATTGGCCTGAAGTTTGAGGGGTCGCTTTTGTCACCCGATTTGAAAAGTGGTATTATTTTACTAATCTTCATTAAACTAGGAAATTGGCCTTCATCAATACACTTATTAAAAATTATTGCTAGTTGAGGAGCTATTGTGTCGATAATTGATTTTATAATATGCACAGATAGTCCCCACAGATCCTCAGTTTTTTTCATATTCAACTCAAGAAATGTTTCTATTATTACTTCAGGTCCTACATGCCTGAAGTGAAATTGAGAATTACATTCGTTGACATAAAGTTTTAGAATAGATTCGGCTATTACTGAAGAAGAGGCAAGTTCTTTAGTTGTAGTGGGCGCAATACGTGAAAAAAACGATTCAAAAGCAGTTGCAACTTCTTGATTTGAATTTAGTGTTTTATCATTGATTTTTAATGTAAATTTATTATCCCTTAATTTATTTTTACAGGTTACTTTATTAATGATGCTCCATGTAGCTTTTGCTTTATTTTTGGAGCTAGATACTATTTTACGAAGATGGTGTGATTTAGCTGTAGCACATACTTTTTTGAATATTTTTGAATAATTTTTGACGTAATCAATAAACTTTGGGTCTTGCGAGCTTTCTCGAAGACTATACAATTCATATAGTTTATTCCTACTTTTATGAATCCCTGCCGTGGCCCAATTATTATTAATTAATATTATTAAATTGACATTTGGGCTTGTTTGATTTATTCTTCCTTAAGGGAAATATTTCATGAAAATCGTTTTTAATTAAATGAAACAGATCTTCATATTGCTTATCTACACTATCACTAGTATTTGGTTTAGTTGCATATACACTATCGCTTATTGTATCCCTAAATCTATCCAACCTATTTACTGTAACAGGCCTATATATAGTCTCAACAGGTGTTATTGCGGTATGATTGTGTTCAAAAAAGACCTTTTGACCTCTATGGTCAGAACTGAGACCAATTAAGATACCTTTGTCAACAACACTAGCATTTTCATCACAAAAAATATTATCTAAGCAGGTGGCCGTACTAGGGGTCACCCTTGTCGGTTCCCTAAAGAGATTCTTTAAATTAAACGATTTAAACAGACTAAGAAATTGATTGGCAATTTTTCGTTCTTTTAAAATATCAAAGTTAAAATCTCCACAAACAACTATCTTCTTATTCGATTTCGAAACCCTATTTAGTGCTTCTTCCATAATTGGTTCAAAAAGTTGGTAACTAGCGTCGGGAGGGCTATACACACATAGAATGATATATTGTTCTAGCTCGGTACACGCTAGTTCGACAGTACGTTCTAAAGAGAGCGACACAATGTCCCTGCGATCTTTAAAGTTGAATTTATTATTAACAAGTATGAGCGAACCCCCTCTAGTAGTGGTCTCTCTTGAAAACGAACTACCGACTGTATAATTTTCAATATTAATCATTATTTCCCAATTTCTATACCAATGCTCTGTCACACACATTACATGAACACTTAAATCATGTATCTTATGGTACTAGTTTAAAGAAATATATGTGCCTTTTAA
This sequence comes from Pyrausta purpuralis, assembly GCA_963924145.1. Taxonomy (NCBI): domain Eukaryota; kingdom Metazoa; phylum Arthropoda; class Insecta; order Lepidoptera; family Crambidae; genus Pyrausta; species Pyrausta purpuralis. Next base: position 22,794,691 of record OZ001649.1, read on the forward strand.
GTTGAGGGCTTCCCTCGATAGCGCCAAGATCCCATTATTAGATCCCGATTTGGTAACAATGGGACCAACTAGAAGGTAAACCCAATAAGTAAGTGAAAAAAAATCAAATCGGTCTAAAAATGACTAAGATATATTCTTCAAAGGTTTTTCAAGTCGGTTAAAAGTCAATGTGATGTCATGCCAGGGGGAAAAAAGGCAAAACAAAAAGGAAGACCGAAAAGAGTGAAGCTCTTAAGTTTAAGTAAAAGATCTCAACTAACTTAACTTTTAAAGTATGCATTTTATGTAATTCTTGAACAATATAATGATTGTAAAACTGGTTCAAATTACATTTGACGACCCGTCTGGTGTAGTGGTCGAGAAATCGCCTACTACGCAGCGGGTGCGGGTTCGATCCCCGCACAATACAAACATTTGTGTGCATGAACACAGACATGTGTTGTATTGGTCTGGGTGTTTCTATGTATATCATGTATGTATTTACAAAAAAAAGTATTTAAGTATTATATCCGTTTTCTGGCACCCATAACACAAGCTTTGAGTAGCTTACTTTGGGGCTAGATGGCGATGTGTGGGAATGTCCAAAGGATATTTATTTATTTATTTATTTATCTAAGTATATTATTAAACTTCATATTTACATCGTACATTTTCAGTGCGCAAACATATGTTAAATAGCTTGCAAAATAATAATAAGCAATTTTACAAAACCGTTCGACTGGTTTATTAGTAAAAATCTGGAAAACACGACATGATTTAGAACGTAAATAAATCCAGTAGTGCTTTGCAAATTGTGCACTTGCAAATACGTGAGAGCCTTAATACGAGTGCAGTGAAATGGAGCGTCAAAATGAAAAATTGTTATCGACCTAGTGCTATTTAGGGTTTTGCACCTCTGAGGAAAATACGGAAATCTTATTAGACTATAGGCGGAAAAAGAGCTTATTTGTCCAACTGTAATAGTCCTTTTTGTCAGGAATACGTAGAAGTAGAGATGTCGAAAGAAAGTCAAATACTCTCTCAAGATTTGCGATTTGAGTTTCAGCTATTAAATATACAAAATACAAAAAAATGTTTTAGTTCTGAATCGAGAGCGGGTGGGACCTATTTTCATAATTTTTACTTTTTGGATTTGTCTTGGCTCCAAGTAGGATTATAACCGGGGATTAGACCATTATACGCCGGGGAAATATAAGACCTCTTACACATTGTGACTTTTAGCATCTATGCAGTCGCGCGTTTTGGAAAGGCGCGACAGAATCGCGACACACGCAATGCTCAGATTTTGGCATCGATGCTGTCGCGCGTCAGTCTCGATGCAGTCGCCAATACACCGTACATAATTGTCAATATACAGCATCTGCATCCACACTAACGCGCGTTAGCATCGCGTCTCTATTGATGCTAAAAGAAGCGCAAGTGTGTAAAGGATCTAAAATACACTGGGACCGCTAGTAGGTATAATAAAACACACCTTGTGATATGACCATTAATGTCACAAAAAACGCAACATATTAAAACCGAAATCACACTAAATTGCACATATTTGTTTCAATATCAGGTTACTTCAGGGGAACCTCACTTTTGGCGATATTTTTTCATCACTCGACTTTCAGACTCTGTGACAATAAAATACATGCTTAAACATCGGTTGTTAGTCTATTGCTGATTGTATAGATCCACCAGGTTAAGGAATGCAAACCAGTCCTCCAAACGTAAAGGTCTGACAAGAATCCGTACCGTACGGCATCGCTAAGTGATAATGGGGTGCATTAATCCAAAACTAATCTAGTAAAAAAAATATTATTAAGATGCTAGTAGTTACAAATTTTAAACGGAACTCTGGACGGATAACGCTAACCAGATCTTATTATTAGCACTTGTGCAATTGGCCGTTAGTGTAATGAAACTCAAAGAAAGTTTTTTTTTTTAGGAAAATATTTGAATATTTTCAAATGAAAATACTGGTTCATACACATTACAATTCATAATACCCTTAATGTTTAAATGGATCTTACTGTAAAGGTATCGATGACAAAATGATTGCTGTACACAGATGCGAAATATATTATTATATATAGCAATAAAACAAATAAAGAAGTATAATGTAGACAAAAAAAATGTCGTTGATAAACTTAAAAAGGAAATAAGATAAGTAGAACAAGAAAATTTTTAAACTAAAAGTTCTATACATTTGTAAAAAATCCAAAAGGATTTGGCAAACTGACTGCTGAAACCTATTTTCACAATTTTTCACACATAATAGATGTTCCATTAAACAATTAGCTTACTTCAAAAAAGGTTATTTATTACTCCATTCTTGGACGCTTCTACTAAACACATATTATAACCTACCATTTATGTGCGAGACATTTACCAGACCGAACTAACTTATAGGGTTATAGAGCTATATTAATAACCTTAAACTGTAAACGCTTAACCTCTAAGGTTTCAGCCATCACTTGCGCCCGCACAACAAAAGTGTATCACCAAGTTTTAGTGTGGCCAATGATACGCAATGAATATCGGAGGCGAATGATATACGACCGGATTTGTGCATATTGAGGCTCTGGGGCCCTATTCTGGATGAAGATATCCGTATTTTGGCCCTAGCCATACCTTTTCGAGATGGGAGTCAATCTTACACGCAAACGATAGTTTGCCGGCGTCGATATAAACAATAGCAGTCGCCTACAACAGTCGACACCAATCAATTAAGTCTGTCGACGCTTGCCGTCGACCATTGTAAGCTGCCAGCTGCTAATTCGCTATCGGCAATGACATTAACACAGTTGAAATGCTTTGTAACATGCGACGTTGTTAAGTGCCACTTGTGTTTATGGTTACTGACGGCCATATAAGCCGTAAGTAAATAAAACACTAACACCCTTATTCATAATAACTCATACAGTCTAATAAACCTATTTTGGCTATTACACTGTTTTTTCACTTTCTGTCAAATAATGATAGCGCCAAGAAAACGAGACAAAACAGTGTAATAGTAAAAACTGATTTATTAGACTGTTTGCGTTCTTATGAATAAGAGTGTATATTTATAAAACAGCTCGTTTCAAAACTGTTCTGTAACTTTGGCCGACCTGTCATGTCTCTATTGAGATCTTTCCTGCAAGAAAGATGATTTCTAGCCTTGCGAAATTGTGGCCCAGTAAACGGATTGACGAATGCGGAGCCTGGGAGACAACGGTGGAACTATCGAAGTGTATCAAGCGAGGCGCATGTGGTCATGATGCATCGTTATAAAAAAGTTCCATAAAGATACCGATTAGTTTTAAGATTATAGCACTAGCCAATAGAGAGTAGGCCCTCATGGCGGGCTTCCATAAATTTGTGTTGGACCTAGCCTCTGGGAAATAAATCCCACTCGAATCACGAAACACGAAGCGGTAACGATGTTGCTAGTACAAAAAATGGGCTTCTTCGGAATCGCTGTAAGCTCAAAACTTTGCTGCACTTACGTTTACTTTCAAATACCTACATGCGGCCAAAAGTAATTCGAGAAATTCATTAAACAAGAAATATCACAAGACGTCATAAATTAATATTGAAATTCGTTTCAATATGTTTACTTTGTTGTGCAATCTATATGTCACGTACCATCATATATCATTTCTTTACTTACCATGAGAGTTACAAATTTTGAGTATTGAATTGTCCAGGTATGACATGAAAAGAAAATAATACTTAAACATGACTCAACAAAAACAGTAGAGATTTTCTGAAAGCAATTTCTTTTGAAAACAATAATATTTTTATTAAGTACTTGGAACTGTATCTTTTTCGTCTTTATAAACAAGCAATAATGTTGGGGAAACACTTATCATCACTACCCAGACGGTCATCCATCTTTTTATTTGTCAACTTATAATGGTTAGATATATTTTCACAGAAGAAAACACATTATTTCGGCAGACGTATTTTCAGTGACAATGTAAATTATGCTTTACACAGCACATTAGGGTGTTGTAAACCTGCCTAATACAAAATCAACATATCGAGTTTGTGACTTTGTTTTGTTTTTTTCGTTCTGAGTTACATCTTCAACTTTACAATACTTAATGTGTATCAGGATATACCTAAGTGAATTGACGGTGATATTCTGTACGGACAACTGCACATCAAGGTAAACACTGTGGTATCTTATTTAGTTGTAATAAGGGCTAGTTTGCAACGAAAGTGTGTAACCTGATGTGCTGGCCACTGTACAATACATCAATTTACTGGTAATTTTTCCCAAACGAACATACTCGTATAAAAGCATTTAAGATACACTCTGGAACCTCTGTGCTAGGAACCATTTTTCTGGTAGATAGACGATAGTGTTATTCCCGACCCCATCTGCCCCACATATTTACTAGGTTTTGTTATAGTATACTTATTCTCTAAACCATATAGATATTTATTTATTAAAGCACCCCACACTGTCACAATGGAAAATCTGATACCTAATAATACATTTTAATGCTATCAGGGGCGTATTGCGATCCAACTTTAGCCGTTTAATTTCCAGGCAGCTCAATTCCGACTCAGTGTAAACAAATATTGATAATATTAATAGTATAACAACATAAACATAAAAATTTGGGCACTCTTTTCGATAGTGAGTCTTTCCGGGTGTGCGTGGACCTCCGCCTTGGTACATGTGTGTAACTTGTGTCGATACTTTGGCTTCTTCCCATCTTAGAGATTCAGCCCTTAATGCTGGAGCAGCAGCGGAGTTGGCTGAAAACGACAAGCGTCGCAAGTACGTCTCACTGAAAAGTAATTTTGTGTTTCCGCCTTTGGCGTTGAATCATTTGGGCTGTGGGGACTTAATGCTAAATAGCTGTTTTGAGAAATTGCGCCAAAATTAAATTCTGTAACAGCCAATAATAAAGTTGGCTGGTTCCTAGCTCAAAGGATTAGCATAGCTATCCAATGCGGCAACGCAGCCAGCATCATAGCCTCTTTGCCGCAAAGAAATTGTTTCGTTATTGAATGGGTAGATTTTAAGTTTTTTTTATGTCGTATATCTTAGTTTTTTTTTTGTTTGTTATTAATAAAGTTAAATATAACATAACAATTCGTACAATGGTATAAATATTAATATTAATGTTAATATCTATGCTACCATTGTATTATTATCATACTAATATTATAAAGCTAAAGAGTTAGTTTGTTTGAACGTGCTAATCTCAGGAACTACCGAACCAATTTGAAAAAATATGTTTAAGGCAACGCGTGGACGAAGTCGCGGGGGACAGCTAGTAATATTGAAAACTAGCGCTACTTTATTTTTTTTATTATTTAATTTTGTTCTTTCTATATTTTGAATAGAAAGTTTAAAATTAAAATCTTCTTTGTATAAATGAAAGTTTAAAAACTTAAACATCCATTTATACAAAGAAAATAAAATAGTTAGTGCATCGAACAGGATGCATACATTTTTGTTGTATAGTTTTGGTGGTGGACCTCAGACCACCTCGTACCTACTTGACTTGAGGCCTCTGCCCAGCAGCGGGACGATTACTGTACAGGCGGGTCTGTACAGTATATAAAAGGTTAAGATGGAAACTAACTCCCTAGTGGCGTAGATATCCCTTTGCCTAAAATACTAAGTCCCTAGAGCCCTATCCCAGACTAACAATAGATACTTAGATAAAATAAGAATGTTGAGTTAGGACAGCTGCTCCCAGGTTGCCCAGGGTAGCAGCGTTAGGACGGTAGGTAGGTGGCGTGGACCCGCTGCCAGTCTGGCAGGCTCACCAGACTGATCATAGTGACGGCTAAAGGTGTCTTGGCCGCAGCGGAGGGAAATGAGAACCAACACGGACGGTTGATATCTAGTTTATTGCTTGTTACGTTACTTATATTTATAATGATTTTATTGTAAATACAGAAGTAAAGATATGAGGTTGTGTGCCGCCGGTGTAAGTGCCGACGGTGCTTGCTGGGTCTATCGGTCTGCCGCTGCGATGTAGGTCGCTGACGTCGTGGTTGTCGCAGTGTACGATGCTAGCTCGTACAATTACAGACCGATTTAAGTCCTTTTGAAAGGCTACTTCTTATACTTCTTTGCCAACAACTATCTAGGTTTAGCAGTAATACTTATATCCGTAATTTAAGCTATTTGACGGATAACATCGACTTTCAACAAGTAGTTAGCAATCATTATTAGGTCAGCTCAAACAGTAGACTGTTATACAAGGGGAGAAAGTTACCCATTTCACTCGAAAAGTTCTTGGCGCTCGAACGGAGTGAGAGTGTTAATAATTCAAGAGTGAAATGGGTGCTTTCACCCGAATTATACATACTATTTTTCATTTCGACTGTGAGGAAAAATAAATAAATTTATTTAGATATTATGTTGCTTGGCGAGAGATGAAATCTCAAGTTTTACATCACATATCAGTTTGGTTACTGTCGTTATACATAAAACACAAGATAATAAGGACAGTAAAAGCACGGAAGACAACAGAGTACTACATAAAACGCGGACGATATCAAATATTTCAATCATCATTCATCATTAATCATTGTTAAAAATATCCATCGATTTTTTCTTACAGACAATAATAATAGGAGAAGAACGCAACCTTGCGAAAACAAGGTTACTTGTCACCAAAACTACCACGGATTATGTCAAATTCCAGGTTCAATTTTGCCTCATGAGAAAGCGCTATGAATGACAGCTAAAGGTGGGAGTGAATAAGAAGATTAATGAACAACAAAAATGGCGGCAAGTTGCCTCCGCCTGCTTAATAATCTATGCAATAATCGACCATACTAAAAATATATATCGTCAAAGACAAACAAAGTGTGACAATTTAAAATGAAAAAAAAAGTGACACTATGTATGGCGGGAAACCGAAATATGTATGTAGATTTTAAATTGAAAAAAAAAATTAGACCAATTGTACATTTTTCAAATCAGTGACCATAATAAACACGCTTTAAATGTTTAGCTAATCTTAAAAATATGAATAGCTTGTTTATTTTAATAATATAATGTGACTCAATTACCTTTAGCTCCATGTTTGATCGTAGCAATCAAAACTAAGTTATTTTTCACCCAAGGGATGGAAAAGCTATTTTCCACCCGTCTATCTTCACATGAAAGTTCAATTTTCCGAACAGAAGAAATGAAAATATTATTATGTTTGATGATCTTGATTTGCATTTCAGCATTACAACAAGCCCAGAAATGAGTCAAAGGATTATTTTATCGTTTTTCAGTTTCGGCGCCCATTTCTAAAATGTTAATCTATAAAGTTAAGGGTCTTAAGTAGAGATCCCTTAATTTTCCTCTTTTACTTTTAAAAGGTTCAAGTATATACCAAGTAACTCGTGTATCGGAACTTTTAAGCAAGGAACTGGGAACCATTCAAAGGTTTCGGCAAAGTTTTATTTAATTTAATGGTACCAAATCACCAATGCCACAGTTGTGTTGGTGTCTATTATAGGGTTTCGTAGCTGAATGGCAAAAAACGGAACCCTTATAGTTTCGTGAAGTCTGTCTGTCTGTCCATCCGTATGACACAGCCACTTTTTTCTGAAACTAAAAGCTTCACACTGTTGAAATTTGTTAGAAAAATGTGTCCTATTAACCGCTTTACGATTCTTATACAAAAAATAATGATATTTAAGGGGGGGCTCCCATACATGAAACTAAAACCGAAAAATAATTATTAGTCAAACCTATGCGTGTGGCATATGTATAGATAGGTCTTTTGAAATAACATAGAGGTTTCTAAAACTATTTTCTTTTGAAGTGTTACGTTTGATAGATAGACGCTTCCAAAGTGGTAAAATGGGCGTCCTTCCATCTAACTTCTAAACTAATCGAGAATGAAAATTTTGAAAAAAAAAAAAATGTAGATCCTAATAAACACTTTCAACGAAAATTGGTTTGGACGGGATCGAATTTGTAGTTTTTGAGATTTAGCACATTTTCAACAACCGCAAACATAACTTCGTTCTTCATACAAACACTATGAAAAACAAAAATGTATTTGCTGGCGACAAAATATTGTGGTATTTTAGCTAAGTGGAAGTAAGTTGATTCCTTAATTCAGTTGAAATTGGCACGGATCCCTCAGAGCGCGAGTCAAACTCGCACTTAGCCGTTTTTTAATATTGGATCAATTTTAAAGCAATTTTCCTGTTCCGTAAAGGGAGATCTTTATAACAGTATCCAAACTTTTTCTATTAAGATACTACCTAGTGATTATGAACAACTTATTTAAGAAATAGTCAAATTGGAAAAACACAGCTATTTTATAGGTACCTTACTTTAACGAATGTTCCTGAGAGTCACTTCGTAGGTATATTCCATAGAAAAAATGAATAAGGTTAGAATGGGTTTGACCGATCGTTTGTATGGGAACCTCTGTCGCCGGTGGGAGTTACCGCGCTGTTGCTGCAGTGTTTCAAGTACCAATCAAAGAATCAACGCATCTATATTACAAACCAATAACAATTTCCTCTAGGAGTTCTGTGATTGGTGTTGTTAGGACTTGGAACCAACTACCAATCACAGAGCTGCTAGCGGTGAATCCACCAAACATCATTTAGATACGTTCGTTCTTTTATGTCAAAATACTAGTGATGTGGTAAAAGTCGATTATTTCGGTTGATAAATTCAATTACCGGTGTAATGATGTTTCTCAATATGAATAAACATGTAGGATTTAAGTTTAAGTTAATTTGGATAATTTTACAGCTCATTTGATCGCAACAAAGGGTTTTACTATTGATTTTCGGTAAAAACAATAGAAAAAAAATGGAAATGCTATGCGTTACTTGAAATATAGTTACTAATATCCATAAACATTATAGTAGTATTCATAAAAATGAAATAAGGCACTAAAAATTTGTGTACGGGCGGGACTCAAACCAGCAACTTTCTGGCTAACCGCTCAATTGGTAGAGCGTCTCTACCAATTGAGCTACCGTTTTGTCAGTCCGACCTTGCGAAATTTGTGGTCTCCTATGGATACGTCATTATGCGTGACGCTTAGCGCCATCTACCCGTCTGTTTATGCAACAGTGGGCCAAGTATGATAAATATGACCCAAGTTAGTATGGTCGTTAAGTTAAAGAATTGTACAACTGGATGATACAACGGTTAAACTTGCAGTGTTTTTGTTCGCATTTTAATCACGTCACCAAAGGAGCGTTGTAGAGGTTTGTAAAATTACAGCATTATATGCAAACTAACAATAAGTGTATACCTATAAACTGACTTCAAATAACTAGCTTACAAAAGTATTTCATCAGTTTGACCTGTATATTTGTATGCAAAGTTATAATATGACCGGCTCCTTTTAAGAGATCCATCAACTCGAAGCTCATTTGCATCAATTTTATTTGTTTTTTTTTAAGTTTTTGTGGGAAAACGAGATTTCGTACATTAAAATTATGATAAAATTAATTCAGAACGTTTTTCGATGCTGTAAGAACATATCAACCGGTACTAGCTAACCAACTTAACGTGCTTTTTGAAGCACGGAGATGCACGTGGTAAACCACAAGCATCTCCGTGCTTCATGGAGTCACTTATATGGTCGGAATGGTAACCCCATTTAAAACACGACCGCGCTGTATGTTACTTAACTTCGATATCACTACCGAAGGAAATACATTGTTGACAGTAAACCAATGTATAACCTGTGAAAGAGTATTGAACACATATCGATATTATAGTGGCAGCTCCAACAGCCTCCTGAGGGCGGTCGCTGCGAGGTTGGACACGGTCTGTGTCATTATGCGACACTAGACTCAGATTCAACTCCCCAAAGACACCAAAAATAATTATAATCACTATTTACTGACATAGTTTTTAATTGAAAATGTTACTAACACTTATGGACATGCTTTAGAATGTTTTTAACACTCACAGTGTCATATTTTATATTCATAAAGATGAAATAAGAAACCAAAAATTTGCGCACGGGCGGGACTTGAACCAGCAACCTTTTGGCAGACCGGGCCAAACGCTCTTACCAATTGAGCTACCGTGCTGTTAGTCCGACCCGGCGAAATTTGTGGTTTCTTATGAAAACGTCAATTGAATGACGCTTAGCGTCATCTAGCCGTCTGTTTATGAAACAGATGGCCCAAGCAGTTATTCTTTACAGAATAAATTCAACTTGGAAATTGATGTCGCTTCGCTATCTAATGCTTTAGAATGTTTTTAACACTCACAGTGTCATATTTTATATTCATAAAGATGAAATAAGAAACCAAAAATTTTTTTCATAAACAGACGGCTAGATGACGCTAAGCGTCATTCAATTGACGTTTTCATAAGAAACCACAAATTTCGCCGGGTCGGACTAACAGCACGGTAGCTCAATTGGTAAGAGCGTTTGGCCCGGTCTGCCAAAAGGTTGCTGATTCAAGTCCCGCCCGTGCGCAAATTTTTGGTTTCTTATTTCATCTTTATGAACTTATGGACATGTTTCCGAAATAAATACATTTTATTTTATTTATTAATATGTGCGTTTATTAAATTGTCGTATCCTATTTTACATATAAATAGATCAACCGATAAATTAAAATTGAAATAAAATAACAGCGAAAGTACAAAAGTTGTGAATTAAGCAGTGCGTTTTTGCTGAGTTATATGTTTATTGCAGGAATACGTTACCACGAAATATAATTTATTTTATTTATTTAATATTTAATTTATTTATTTATTTATAATAAAGAATAGTGTTTTTTTTTTCAGATAGCTTTGGTAGTTCCTGAGATAAGCGCGTTCTAACATACAAAATTTTAAGATTTATTGTATTTATTTATTTATTATTCATTATATTTAAAAAAAAATAAACGTTATTTATTTTTGTTATATTGTTAATCTCTTCATATGAAGAAACGTTTATCTTCATATGAAGAGATTAATAATAATTAATTGCAAAAATAAATAACGTTTTTTTTTTTAAATATAATTAATAATAAATAAATAAATACAATAAATCTCAAAAGTTTGTATGTTAGAACGCGCTTATCTCAGGAACTACCAAATCTATCTAAAAAAAAAAAAACATTATTCTTTATTATATTCCTATTCGTGCAACCTAAATAACGTATTCCTGCAATAAACATATAACTCAGCAAAAACGCACTGCTTAATTCACAACTTTTGTACTTTCGCTGTTATTTTATTTCAATTTTAATTTATACGTTGATCTATTTATTTGTAAAATAGGATACGACAATTTAATAAACGCACATTTTAATGATGTATTAACATCAGTAGGGAAATTACCAGTTATCGATATTTTTATTGTGCTGAGAGTTACATCCCTAGTCATGCGTTTGCAAGCGAACCAAGCAAATTGGACGCGATACATTGCGTACTAAGATAGCAGATTTGTTAGAAATATGCGTTTACTGCCATCGATGAATATATTTTTTTAAACTTGGTGCGACGAAACCGCTGTCATTGGAAATATCATAATTTAAAAGTGATTTTTTGCTAATAATGTCGAAATAACTACATATTATTACTCTCCGGTGAAAAGATACACTTCCACTCTCATTTTTATATGACCTGGCTTCACGCTCTGCAAGAAATTATAGCACAAGACGGCATTTTTAACAAAAAAAAATGCAACGCTCTTGTCAAGCGACTGAAGTAGCTACGGCTCAATGCAGGCAAATGCCTACAATATTAGCACGCTGCCGCACTGACCGAGGCCATTCTAACCTTATTCATTTTTTCTATGGTATATTCTGATCTTCTTCTTGTCGCATGACCTAATTTAAGTAAAATACATAAAATCGGTATTTACTATATTTATCGAAATAACTCCAAAAACGGTACTATAAAAACGCGATCATATTTCGAGACAGTTGACAAAACCAATCGGATTCACCTATTGCTAACAAAGATTTAACAGTAAATCTAGTGTTGTAAATCGAAAAATAAAAACCATTCATTCCAAAAGTTGATGACGTGCGAATGATATACGATTTAAATCCGAGGAGCTCAATGGGGTATTAAAAAGCCGCAACAATAAACATAAATACTCGTTCATCAATAATCTGAATATCGGATTTCATTCAATGCAAATTTAAAGTACTGTTTGTTGGTAATAATATTTAAAAAAGGCGCGACCAGATGGAAATAGCGGCGTAGGACGCCCACCCACAAGATGAACAAACGACCTTCTAAAGATCGCAGGACCAAACTGGATGCAGACCGCTTGTGATCGGTCGCTGTAAAAGACCGTGGAGGAGGCCTATGTAAAGCAATGGACGTCCTTTGGCTGATAATGATGATGACCAGGGATGTTTGACATGTTGATTTATTATTTACTAGGGCATAAAATATAGAAAGGTACATTTTGTGTTAAATTGTATTTGTTTATACAAACTTAAATAATATTAACTACTACGTGGAGGATGAGTACGAAACTTGTCGCCAAGTGCTATTTTCAACCAGTCATGCCTATGTATATGTTACAGTCTAAAGCCATAACCAATCAATAAGCTAACCGACCGGTAAAATTAGTCAATAAGCTTATTGACTAAGGTTAAGGTAAAATCCCTTATTGACTGAGTTTATCTCACAGAATCAGTCAATAAGGATACTGACTGATTCAAAGACCAGACATTCGGTCAATATAGGTTTTGAACAACGTGCCCAGCCAAACCTGATATGGACTGATTAGTCGTAACTGAGTGTGAGTATAATTTGAGGAGTTTTCGATCCGATTTTAGAGGAGTCAATGATTTCACGTTAAAATCCGAGTGTGCGATTAAGGTCAATTGGCCCAAGAATTTCTGGAGTCATGGAGATTTTAAAACTGACGTATTGAATCAGTTAAAAGTGGGGGCTGGGGGTGAAACAAAGTTTGCTGGGTCCGCTAGTTATACTATAAAGGATATCTCCAGCACTAATGTAACTTTTATTAATAAGAATTAGGTTGAGAAGCTCTTTTTTCAAGCAACCACTTAATAATTAAACTGAGATTCAAACACATATTATAACCTAGGTGTGTGCATCGATACTATTTGATATTTGCTCATAAATAAGTACTTACTCTTGGAAAATCTCTAAGGTATCTTCTAGAATCTGGCTGCAACTGATAATAATAACATAATAATACCAAAGAATCAGATGTCATTATTTATTTGTAGCGTGACAATGATGTAGTGGACCGTCAGTGACAGCACCGCAGGCAGCAAGTACATCCCGACTGGTAAAGATCGGAATTCAATTCTAAGAGGCTCCACGGCGACCAATCGCTGCAAATCCTTTAAAGACCGCTGGTGCTCCTCGTCTGTTTTTGTAATAATAAAATGTAATAGAGTATGGAATTAGCATCTTGTTTACAATAAATGTTCATTCAAATGGCAGATAAAACAGAAATGACTGACTAAAACAACCAATTTTTATGGTGTATCCAAACTGCCCGGCACCGCTGCGGTATCAACGGCGTAGCTCGCTGCTTTACCCGCCTCGCCTGAGGCGGCGGCACCCGCCGCATGCGACCCAATTTCAACATTTGAATGAAAAACGCTACGCGCGTCTCCTTAGACCCTTTTCACACTGCGACTAATAGCAGCGATGCAGTCGTAAAATGTCAACCTTTACACACTGCGCTAATTTTAGCTTCGATGCATTCGCGCTTCTGCATCGATGCTGACGCACGACTTAACCGATGCTAAATTAAATCTGTTCATTGCGTGAGTCGCGATGCAGAAGCGCTTTCTCGAAACGCGCGACTGCATCGATGCTAAAAGTCGCAGTGTGTAACGGGTCTTAAACGTAAAGTTACCTTATTATACCGAAAACCTTTTTTTAAGCGTTTATTGGTTAAACTCACTTGGTTTTCAATACAAAAGGACAATTTTATAGTCTTTTAGTACTTTTACTCACAAGTTAACTCACCTTGGGTAGAAACAAGAAGCTTAGAAAGTCCTTTGCGGCATTGAGAGACCTCATTTTGGACATTTTGGCCGGCTTTTGACAAGATGAAGAAGGCAGCGCTGGCGTGTAGAACGAAATATATTTTATGAACATGCTCCCACAAAAATAACTGAAAAAATTAGAACCCGTATTTTAACATTTCAGATAATTGATATAAAACATATTGACCGCGCAATTTATAATTTATGTATGTTACAAGATAAAAATTAAATTTTACGAATTCCTACAAGATTTTTTTACATATTTTGTAGGAATTTTATTAAATTCTTAAGAAGTGGAAAAACTCATCTCACCTTTTGCGTACTTAATACATCTTGTAATATTCGAATCGTAAAAATGATGAACTCCAAGGTCGCAGTAAAAAGTAAAAGAGTGCCCTGTAAAAAAAACTGTGTTATTTCATCGAAACGTAATAAATAAATAAAAAATGGAGTAAAACACAACAAAACTTTGATTTAAAAATACATGGAAATTCGAACGTTAGAAAGTATGTCCTTAATGTAAAAATATATATAGCAGCTACCTTATAGAACACACAAACTTACTTGATGACCAAAACAATTTTTTAACTCGCGACTGCATTCCTTCAGCGTCCGGTACACCTTAGCCACGATACTCGAATCCCCATTCAGTGACGCAACATTATCAGATTTTAGAAGAGTGTTAGTTGTCTTCAAAACGTACCTTATTTGAGACACTAAAGTGTAATACGTCAGTATTTCCACAATTTGCATAATTTCATATAATGTTTCAGCGGCGAGAAAGAAAAACAGCGATACTGTGGTCGTGTTCACTTCAAAACTGTTATTTATCAATACCGAGATTAGAATTTTCAGAGATGTATACATTCTCATAACTACGACTACAGTTATACCCAAAATGCATCTTCCTTTCAGTATATTCAAATGTGATACATACGCTTTATCAAACTTCACTATTTCATGACAAAACGATAGCCCAGATAGGAGATTTTTGAAACGTATTCCATTTTTTGGCCCGAAGTATACTACTACTGAGAGGCTTTGTATGGCGCCAAGATTGTGAAAAATAAACGCTGTGTAAAAGACAGCAGGTCGATTAAGGAAAACGTCATTAATATTTCCTGAAAAACTATTGTAACATATAGAAATAGTAAAAACTACCTCAAAAATGATCATGATGATCACTAAACAACGTTCCCTTCGAGTCATGAAGACAAAATCACGATGAATATTCAGATTATTTTCAATAGCAGACAAGAATTTTAGTGCTTTAAAGTTTTCCATTCTGTTTCAATTTAGAAATACACTTTTATTCCTTTCTATTAAATGAAAACTATAATACTGAGTTGTTATTTGAACGATTGCCTTCATTACATTAGATGTGGCGTAAGTACTCAAATATTTATATATTAAGTAACAATTTAAAAGTAAAGTACGTTAGTTGATTGTTTGATGTCATGCATGAGAAATGAATATTGTAATTAATAATAAACTTTTGAGCTTCACAGTTTTGCCAAAGACTCGAACGAAGTATGGTCGAACCTCAATAACATGCGAAGGAGCGCGCCTTTATAACAAAATACCCTCGGACATAAAAAATATTGATAGGTACAACATGTTCAAGAGACGACTGGCTAATCATATCAAAAGTCATAGAGAGTGATCAACGTACCTAGTTGGTATGTTAATATTAGAAAGGATGATTGTGTTAAGGACTGTTGTTTGTGCGCGTTCTATAACTTACTTAATGATGACAATGACATTGAATGTAGTGCGACAACGACTATAATTATATATGTCATTTAAGTTCTCATGTAAGTGGCTTAATGTTAGTCTTAATGAGAATAAATGTCTTTAAACCTAAACCTAAACTTTTGCCAGTTGTATGGTGGACCTTCCACTCATTTACCTTTACATGGAGTTTGCTACTGTTCACATCGCTTCGTAAACTCCTTAAAGTAGGTACACCCAAGTAGTAAGCGATTGAATTTCTAATCAGTCCATATAAGTTTTCACTGGGCGCGTTGATCAAAACCTAAATTATCAAATCAGTCACGAAGGGTTTTAACCGACAACTTTAGTCAATAAGCTTATTGACTAATTTTACCGGTCAATAAGCTGATTGACTGGTTATGGGTTTGCATTGTAACATATATAAGGCTACCTCGTTTAAAGTGATATATTTTTAAAGGCAGATTCAGAAATAAATTTATTTAGATATTATGTTGTTTGGCGAGAGATGAAATCTCAAATTATTACATCACATATCAGTTTGTTCACTGTCGTTATACATAAATACAAGATTAGAAGGACAGTCAAGGCTTGGAAGACAAAAGAGTACAACATAAAACACGGACGATATCAAATATTCCAAATCATTTTTTAAAATATCCATCGATTTTTTCTCACAGACAATAATAGTAAGAGAAGAACGCAACCTCGCGAAAACAAGGTTACTTGTCACCAAAACTAACACCGATTATGTCAAATTCCAGGTTCAATTTTGCCATATGAGTTAGCGCTATGAATTACAGCTAAAGGTGGGAGTGAGTAAGAAGATTATTGAACAACAAAAATGGCGGCAAGTCGCTTTCTCCTGCTTAATAATCTATACAATAATCGACCAAACTAAAAAAAATATATCGTCAAAGACAAACAAAATGTGACACTTAAAAATGAAATTAAAAAGTGACACTCTGATGGCGGGAAACCGAAATATGTTTGTAGATTTCAAATTGTAAAAAATTAGACCAATTGTACATTTTCCAAATCAGTGACCATAATAAACACGCTTTTAATGTTTAGCTAATCTTAAAAATATGAAAAGCTTGTTTATTTTAATAATATAATGTGACTCAATTACCTTTAGCTCTATGTGTTTCGTAATAATAGGTAATCGAATGCAGTACTTACCTTTATTATTGTTATTATGTAGGACCTAATAAATAGGCGTGCAGCGGCGCCCCCCTACCGCCCGAGTACCGCGCATCAGCACGTCGCATGAATGAGATAGGCATCTTCTGTCACGCTCACGCGTCTGTCTCGTTCTCGCTTAGCTAGTCCATCTTCCGTCACGCTCAAGCCCGTACGTCTGTCTAGTTTTCGCTCAATCTAGTACTTACGTAAGAGACAATAGGGGATGTCGCGGAACAGGGTGTTCTTAAATTATTATTTCCGTACCTGGCGTGAATAAGTTGATATGTCATTTATGCATACTTTTCAGGGCAGCCAATTTAAAGTTTACGATCTTCTGGTAAATCGAAAATAATGATGATTACTTTTTTAATAGTTGGATTTAGGTTCTTTAAGGAGCTGTTTTAAGTCCACGTTACAAAATAAATGCAATATTTGTTAATGCATTTAAAAACAGACTTATCCAATTGTTCACCGACGACTTATCAACTTATTCCCTCAAGAAAGATAAAAATTCTAACTGTCATAATTGAATTTAAATAAAAACCAAATGAAGTAATAACAAAGTTTAATCGCAGAAACAAATTAAGATCCTTATTTTTTTTTGAAATTTATGAAATTAAACCAAATGACAAGAAAAAACACTTTAAATTACTTATTCTTCTGTGTTTGCTTCTTTATCAGGATCTTCTTCGTCAAGATCGGGGTCGATATTTTCTGTATCATTATCCGTTTTTATATTTCTATAAAATTCATGAAATACTGGATCTATTAGAGGTAATAGATCCAGCAAATCTTTTTTCTTTTCTCGACTTATTGTCAATTGCTCTCTGGACACTGGTTCTAACTGTATGTTATCTATAATGTATTTGCCTCTTTTCTTGAAGTTTATTGCTTTAAATGGAGTGTCACTGTCAAGGTTTGTCTTGAAGTATATTTCTCCAATGGGCTTTCTATATTGCAACCACTTCACGGGCTGCCATAGGAATTTGCTTCCAGAGACGTCTTTCTTTTTAATTGTGAACGGCCCTTTTTTTGAACTTAATTCAGAGAAGTTTAGAAACTGTTCTCGCTTCATAGGTATCACTTCAAAGGGGTTTTTAACTTTGGCAGACCAAACCAGTTGTATCCAATCATTAAGATGGTTAATTTTAATCTGTGTCTTCTTTTTAGTTCTCTCAATTATAGCATGGTCCGAGTCACATTCCATATGACTATGTCCGCTGATCAGAAACTTATGGTTGATCACTTCTAATGTTGGATGTTGATGCAATAGAAACATGAACATCATAGCAACTGTGTTGTTTTTATTTTGCCCCCCACATGTGTCCGAATAAAATGTGACCTGTTTTACATTTGCAGGTAAATTATGAAGCAAATCCCATAAACAAGAAGCGATTTGGTTAGCACCTCGTGCGCCAATCGTTTCGTCCCACATATAACAAATAGCTTGATCATTAGCTAAGTTATGAATTGTTAGATTGAAGGACCACAATTGCCTTTTATAAAAAGAAACTGAAGTTTTGAGGTAAGGAGTAGGTAAGCATTGCTGAAGATCGAAGGTGTAGGCACGAATTGATGAGTCGCGTTTTGCATCGTCTTTGTCTTTCCTCTTTTCGGAATAAGCTTTTTCAGCTAATGTATGATGTGCAGCAAGTTCAGCTCTTAAAGCCTGGATTTCCTGTCCTTGAGCTAACGAAATCTTTGTATTAAGTAAATCACAAGTATGGCAAGTATCTTTTGCCGGTTGTTTGAAGGATAGATTTAAGTCATGAAAACATTTTGAGTACAGTTTCAATGACACGGGATTCGAACAACTCTCTTTGTATAAACGATACATAGCTGCAATGGACAGATCTGAAGACAAATATTTTCGGTTCGTTCTTTTCCTACAATAGTGGCTCTCGTAATTTGGAAATGACAATATATGGTTTATAGCTGTGGTAGTATCGTCAATCGTTTTTTTATTTTTAGGTGGTTGCCTTCCTCTCTTATCAGCAGTTATTACTCCGCTTACGGAGTGTTTTTTCTTATCTATTATAATATTTACAAATCCTTTGGTTTCTCCGTACGTTTTACATAAGCATTCTTTACAAATTGGTTTGTGTTCATTATTTATAATTAGTTTATATTTGCAATAATAATCTCTCTGAACTGTTCTGCTATCAGTCTTTTGTGTCTTCTTTGGTAATATTGTTATAAGACTAGCTACGTACATTCTCCGATCTCTACTGCCCAAAGCCCAATATTCGTCAAAACATTGTTTCCTTTCCAATTCAGAAAATCGTTCAGAACATTTTAATCTACAAGTTCTTAGTGAACTCAATTTCCTCTCACCCACTTTTTTTCCTTTTTCCGTTACATAGCCTTTACCAGAATTCCTTAATTTTTTAGATTCTTCCCTCTCCTTCCTTGATCTACCCTTTTTTTTCACTTTCGAATTTTCTTTAGTTGGATCTTCATTCCTTGCCTCTGTCACACTGTTGATATCTGCGGCAATATAATATGTATTTCAGTATGTTCATAAAACTATTTTATAATAACTGTTCCTATTTTACATTGATTTAAACTTATTATACTCACCTGAAGTAGAAGCTGTAGCTATATTTTGTGTGATAGTTTCCTGGTTTTCTGCTCTTATTTTTTCATTTTCTACAAAAACAGCACTTTCCACTACGTTGTTATCGATTTTATCAGTATTAGATGTTTTTTTTTGTAATACTTTAGGAAATAAAATATCATCACAAGATTTGCAATCAGTTTCAGAGTTATCCTGTACAGCATTTGTTTTATTTGCCATTAAAGGAGATTGCATCAAGTCAATAATTTCAAATTCTATTTCTGGTTCATTTAATACATCATAAAGTTCTTTCGTTTCCGGTGACATAGGCCGAATAGGGGACGAAGTATGATCTTCATTTTCAAGATCTTTTAATAATGGAGACGATCTCAATTCTTCTGATGTGTCACTTCCTTCATCAAAATTAGACTCACCTAAAATAATATGATTTCGTTTAAAGTATGTATAACATTTATATCCAATAATAAAAAAAAAGAAAAATAATTGCCTGGAGTTGAGTTCGTATGTCTTGGTTCCTGTATCAAAGGAGTCAATGGAGAAAAGGGGAGAGGAGAAATAGAGGGTGGCTCATTTGAAAATAACATTTCAGAACTGCATGTATCTGAAAAGATATTAATATAATAGATTATTTTTCAACAGCATTCTCAGACTTCAAACTTACTAAGTTACTTATAACATCTTTAATTCATTAAGCTATTCATTCCACATTTTCCTATAATATTTAACATCTTGATTTGAAAATATTTTTTTTATTATAGAACGTCTTACTGCCGCACACAGCGACGTCATTTTATTTTAATGTCAATTATAGCAAAACCGAAGCAAAACATAAAGATATAGACTATTATTCAATGCAAAATTAGTAAATCAGAGATTAGCGTTAATGGGCGCCTCTGAGTGCGGCGTGATTAAAACAACAACATTCCATCACCTGTCACGCGATTCCCTCACACACCAGCAAACCCATATGACAAAAAATAGCTAAGAACGTAAGAGTTAAACTCATAATTTAATAAATTAGCAAATATGGTAAAAATACGATACAAAAACATAAAAACTGTCTCACCTTTTTCATCCACCAAAAGATTACGAGGTGACTTAGTCTTAGACATAACAAGTTCTCGTAGCTCAAGCAATTTACGCTTTTTATGTAATAAGCCCTTGAAAGCATTCTGCTAAAATATTAAAAAAACAACTGTACAATCAGTATTTATAACAAGCACACAATGCAAAATAATTTTATATTATAACCTATCTGATAAACGCAGACGTATTTTTGCGTACTTACTTTTTCCTCATTATCACTCATAATTATTATAAATGAGCCTCAATAATTGTTTTTCTTCATAAAATTAATATAAAGTTGTTTTAACACAAAACACTTAAGTAGCGTACTAACAATAAAACCTTCTCAGACGACGAGATACTCGATACTGACAAGTTCCGACACGATCTTATGAACGAACGAACTTATTTTGATCATGTACCTACAGATCGGCAGTGACTCGTAATATGAAAGGCATTCAAGTATAAACCTGCATTATCTGTTTACAATTGAGTTCAAATTACCTCGCTCTTAAAGTTTTCTTAAAAGTTGATTTTGAGTCAAATTCGGTCATCAAATACTTAAAACGATGAAATGATTTTATTTTTATAAAAGATAAATTATATGCGTATTTTACGTATTCTCTTAGTAAGTAAAAGTAACAATTTACGCTTTGTTATTATAAACGATATAATGTCCATTTTAAAGAGTTTCATAAATGACTCGTGTGATTTTATAATAATAAAACAAGACAGTTCGAAATGTTCTAAAATAGCACAACTTTTGATAGCGTGCATAACTAGACAATTCGAAATGTTCTTAAATATCACAACTTAAGATAGCATGCATAACTAGATAACTCGACATATATGTGCGTATTTCGTACTCAAAGACGTTCACAACTTGATAACTGATTTTGTCATATTACACTCGCAAATCCACAAACGATATGTTGATATATTAAGTAATGCATGTTCGGACTTATGTTGATAAATCGAAATGCAATAATATAAACGCTGTTAGTTAAGTATTATTAATTTGACATGTCGTTTTATCAAATATTTATTGCCATAATTGTAGATACTCACTTATGTACGAAAGCAATAATTTGATTTTGTTTGAGTATTTCGAGTTGAGTTTTTAATACTGGCAGGGTATAAGGTCATAGAAGCGTTGAAGCCAAATAAAAAAAAAAACGACATCTCGAGTTGTCAACGTATTCACGCGTGGTACGGATTTTTTGTTAGGAAAAAGAAAAACGTAAACGGGCCAGTTTTCAAAAAAAAATATTGGGTCCTCTTTCTATGTTATTGTTTGATGCTCGGTTAAAATATTATCACTTAAAACGAGGTAACCTTATAATATACATTTAAGTATATTTAAAATTGTATGAGGGCGTAAGTTTGGAATTATGCTAGTCATTTTTTTGGGTTCCGTAGTCGAATGGCAAAAAACGGAACCCTTATAGTTTCGCCAAGTTTGTCTGTCTGTCTGTCCGTCCATATGTTACAGCCACTTTATTCTGACATTATTAGTATTATACAGTTGAAACTTAGTAGGTAGATGTATACTATTAACCGCTTTTACGGTTCTCAAAAAAATATTAAACGGGGGGCCTTGTCAGGGAAACTAAGCTCACCTGCTTTTGCTGTAAGGAAGATAAATTATTTTAGTTATTTCCAAAGCTTGATGTCTTACGACATTTTACTGTGGGGCGCGGATGCTGATATAGAATCAATTTAGTGTTACAAAAAAGAGCCGTGCGAGCTAATTATAATCTTAAACCTGAAGATTCCTTACGAGAGATGTTCAAAGAACTTATAATATTAACTCTAGCGCCTCAGTATATTTAAAAAATTTAATATATGTACGGAAAAATAGTACATTATGATACAAGTGTGCTAAGTTGACCATTATATACAAGGCGATATTGTGTGCGCACGAGCGAAAGCGAGTGCGCCATAAGAAAGCCGCGTATATAATGGTCACAGGCACACGCGTATCATACGACGTTTTTCAACACACTTGCGAGGAAAAAACAAGACTCTTCATTTACTAATTTTTTAATTATTAAAACATTTAGAAAAAATACATTTCACTCGATTTTGATGGCAAAGACTTTCGCACGCGTTTTTTGCCTCGTTACGTATGTCCGGCGGAGTAAATAATAGGTTTTCTTCATTTTCTTCACTTGAATTAGGCATTTTCATTAATATTAAACTTCTTAAATAATGCAAACTTCGTCACAGCCGACAAATATTATTTACGAAAAATGGCGCATTGTTTTTTTTTTCTTGCCGCGATACCGATGCTCGCGCAAGGCTTAGGCGCGAACTAGATTGGCCAAAAAAAGCCAAGATTAAAAATGTAATAATTCGTGTTTAAAACACAAATCACAGAAAATGTTAAACGAGTTTGAGCTATTTTTTAGTAATAAATCTGGATTTTCCATTTATTTAAATAAATATGTAGATACTGTTATTTTTCGCATAAATACTGTTTGTTGCTAAAATAAAAGTATTGTATAACCCGACTAAATTATATCGCTTCTTCTTCTTACTCACGACTTGGTACTACTAGTAATTTAGGTTTGTACCCTAGTACCGTACTAGGGTACAAACCTAAATTGGTCGGGTTAATAAACTAAAGGCACTAGTGCAATAATATAATGAAAAAGCACGCGTGTTTAATATCTATGATTATGAGCCAAAAATCGGTGGAATAAAGACGTCGTTATGAGCAAGTGTGTTGAAAATACATTTATTCACGAAACAGAGTGACATACACAAAAATTGTGATTGAATTACACAAAGCTACTATGGAGCCAAATCCAATTTTTAAAATAATATAATTACATTATTTTAAAATAATATACAATATTTTAAAAGATGACTTAGGACTTGCAGCCTATAAGAGACGCACAAGTCATTTTTAACTGATAATTTAAAAAAGAATAGGGTGGTAAAATTGAAAAATACTACTCACAGAAGACGGACGGAGGTCACAGAAAAATTTGTGTGTGTGTGTGTGTGTGTGTGTGTGTGTGTGTGTGTGTGTGTGTGTGTGTGTGTGTGTGTGTGTGTGTGTGTGTGTGTGTGTGTGCAACATGGGCATTACCCAACTTCAGTGATGGTTTGGTGGGGTGTTAGCTATGAAGGAGTGACTGAGCCATATTTTTGTAAAAAAGATATCAAAATATCGGCACAAGTGTATCAAGGTATCATTATTAAGAAGGTAGTTAAGCCCCTTAACAACACCATGATCAATAACCAAGCATGGTCTTTCCAACAAGACTCGGCACTGGGTCATAAAGCTCGGTCCACGCCGTCTTTGTTACAAGCGAACGTTTCGGACTTCATCAGAGCTGAAGACTGAACGTCGTCTATTCCGTATCTTAATCCGCTGGATTATGATTTATGATCAGTTTTAGAGAGCATGGCTTGCTCTAAACGCCATGATAATTTGGAGTCCCTAAAACAATCCGTATGGATTGGCAGTGAAGAATTTTCCCATGGAAACAGTGCGTGCTTTTATTGATAACTGGCCTCAACGTTTAAAGGACTGTTTTGCAGCCAATGGAGACCACTTCGAGTGAGCTTTGTATATTTGAAATTGTTTTATATTTATGTATAAAATTAACACACTGTAAAATTATAAATATTATTTGCATTATTTTTTTTTCGTTGTGACAATATTTTTGGCAAGAGTAGGTATTCCGACATAGAGACTTTTATCAAAATTGGTTCAGTAGTTTTTGAGATATGGGAAAAAACAATTACTATGGAATTAAAAATGTATGTAAAAACTTTATTGACGCCTTCAAAAACTCTATAAAAAGGCTAAAATATCCCTTTCGTCATCTGTATATGAGAAACTAATTCATTTAGAGTCTTTGATGATGTGCGTGGATGGTTCCGTCTGTTGCTGTCCTTCCGCTTTGCATCATGCACGAAAATATTTAAAAAAAAACCGTACGACGTAATTATCTGCTCATGATTGATTGTAATGTACAATAAAACCAAATTACAAATATGCCATATTGTAGCCTTTATAAGTTTTTTTTGAAAGCGGTAAAAAAGGTAGAACAAATATTTTTCATTCCGAAGTATTTCATTTTGCCCATATCTCATAAACTACTGAACTGATTTGAATATTCCCAAAGTTTGATAATAATTAATTTATTAATTGATTGATGAAAAAAGGATAATCTCAACACAACATCTTGTTTCCAACTTATTTGTGAAGTAAGTAATACAGTTATATTGGACAACTATCGCATACATTTCACTGATCCTTTAGTGAGTAGCTAATGCACTTGTGTTATGGAAATAAGACACAACGGTGGTACTTTAGAGGTTTCGAGCTACGCGTAAAACCTCTACGTCTCGTTCGTTCGACTCTTCGTATTTCAAATGTAGAAAAGTTCTTTATAAGTAAATTTTGTTAGACGTTTGTCATATCGGTCATATCGATTGTCAGTCAAACCTTCGCACATACTATTATAATTCAAGAATCTTGTGTAATAATAATAAGTATTGATTAAGAAGATATCAGAATAGAGAATCGACTTCAAATTTAAGTGGTTTTATTATTCATTTATTTAAATAGAAAATTATCATAGATCACAGCGACGCTACGCATTCCTACAGTACCATAACACTCAGACCCAAAGATAAAATTTTACAATTACACAAATATCAAATATACGAACAAACATACACTTGCCAGATTCAACACTCTTATGTGGACGCCTAAAGAGATCATTATATTCATAAAGATGAAATGAGAAACAAAAACTTTGCGCTCGGGCGGGACTTGAACCAGCAACCTTTTGGCTGACCAAACACTCTTACCAATTGAACTACCGTGCTGTCAGTCCGACCCTGCGAAATTTGTGGTCTTCTATGAAAACGTCAATTGCGTGACGCTTAGTGCCATCTAGCCGTCTGTTTATAAAACAGATGGCTACGCGCACGGTAGCTCAATTGGTAAGAGCGTTTGACCCGTTCAGCCAAAAGGTTGCTGGTTTAAGTCCCGCCCGTGCGCAAATTTTTGGTTTCTTGAGTTTTAAAAATATTCTAAAGCATCAGACCATTATACTTAAATATAACCCAATTAAAAAATGTCAAAAAAATACAGGGCAAATTGAAAACCTCCTTTTTTTGAAGTCAGTCAATCAAATCAAAATCATATTAGCTTTGATTTCGTACAAGGTCTCATGTTACTAGGACGCATAGTTTCAGATTTATTTGCGTAAAAACCTAAAAAAAAAAATACTCTTAAACCCTACCCCTCCTCCAAGCTCAAGAGGTACGCTGGGATTTTTGGTATGTTAACCTCCTTACGAGGGAAAATAATGATATGAAGTCAAAAATTGTGTTCCAAGCGATTCCCTCTAGTATCCTTCCTTGACTGAACTACCTAGGTATGTGCATCGATGCTACTTGTTCTTTGCTTGTCATTAAATAGTTATTCTTTAGAAAGTCTAAAAAAGGTATCTTCTTGAATCTGTCTGCAACTGATGACAATAAAATAATAATACCAAGGAATCAGATGTCATTATTTATTTGTAGCGTGACAATGATGTAGTGGACCGTCAGTGACAGCACCGCAGGCAGCAAGTACATCCCGACTGGTAAAGATCGAAATTCAATTGTTAGAGGCTCCACGGCGACCAATCGCTGCAAATCCTTTAAAGACCGCTGGTGCTTCTCGTCTGTTTTTGTAAAAATGAAATGTAATGGAATAAAATGTAACGAGGCATATAATTACAATAAATTTGATTCAAGGCCGCATTTTTCAAAAAAAAAAAAATTTTCATATAAAATTACAAAATATACAACAACCAATTTTAATGGTGGATCTACACCTTCCGAGGTGTGTAGCGTTCCAGTTTTTTTTTAATGTGATCAATTGATACAAGGTATTATTGTCTTAATTTAATTTCTTCTAATTTAATTTGCTTTAATAATCTCTTAATATTACGCACATATGAAATAGTATTTATTAACACTAAAGCTCATTTAATTTTTTAGTTACATGAACTGTTTAAATTTTTAAATGAATAAAAGTTGGTGTCATCTAGGTAAGGCTTAGTCTGATCGACGCGCGAAGGCGAGCGAACGAAGTGAGAGTGCCGCACCGGCACCGATGCGGCATCAGCGGCGCTTGCTGATTCAGCCGCCGCGTCTGAGGCGGCGGCACTCGCCGCTTGCGAGTCAATTTCAATCGTTTGCGTGAATAACCGCTTCTCCGTAAACGCACTCACACAACGCCATGTGATTAAGTGCGGACCGCGCCGCTCAATGCGACGCACGACGCCCCGCGTCTCCTTAAACGAGGCCCTAATTCGAAGAATATTAATTTTGTGTCTATTTCTGAATATCAATATTTTAAAACAAAAGATTGGCTGAAGAAATGAGACGGAACCTGCGAACTACTGTCGTGAAAAGTAATTTAAGAAAATTAATGAGAATCTGTATTAGAAATCTGTATTGTAAAGAAAACGGTAGCCATGTAGAACATGAATTATAAAATTACTATGTTCTTTTTTGTTTCAATCACGTTTTTAACTTTAACTAAAATGAATCCACTGCCACCTTAACTGTTGTTTGGTCAATATTTTGCCGATTTAATAGCAAGTGTTATACCTTTTTGAAAAATTTAAAAGACGTAAAAGTTTTTACAATTACTTGCAAAATAAATTCCATACATTTTTTTTTCAATAGAGGCCTTTTAAATCAAACATCGATGCAGTCGCAAAATGTCAACCTTTACGTACTGGGCTACTTTTAGCAGCGATGCAGTCACAATGCTAACCCGCGTTACCATCGATGCAGTTGCGATGGAGAAGCAGGAAATCGTTATATTACGTACTGAAATTTTGACGACTGCAACGAATCTAACGCGCGTCTGCATCGATGCTAAATTAAATATACTCATTGCGTGAGTCGCGATGGAGAAGCGCGTTTTCTAAACACGCGACTGCATCAATGCTAAATACGTAAAGTTAGCTCAATATACTAAAAACCTTTCTTCAAGCGTTTATTGGTTAAAATCACTTGGTTTTCAAGACAAAGAACTATTCTAAAGTCTTTTAGTACTTTTACTCACAAGCTAACTCACCTTGAGTAGAAACAAGAAGCTTAGAAAGTCCTTTGCGGCATTGGGAGACCTCATTTTGGACATTTTGGCCGGCTTTTGACAAGATGAAGAAGGCAGCGCTGGCGTATAGGACGAAATATATTTTAGTAACATGCGCCCATAAGATGAACTGAAAAATCAAACACGTATTTTAAATTTTACATTATGGTAAAAAAAAATAGATTTTGATATTGTTTAGATAAACTAAACGTCGAATATAAATCACATTGTCCACGCAATTTATAATTTATGCGTGTTACAAAAATAGTATGATTTTCATTTATGAATTCTTACATGACTTTTCACAAATTTGGAACATCATAAAAATACATACATACATACATATTGAGTGCAAAAACTTATCTCACCCTTTGCGTACTTTATACATCTTGAAATATTCGAATCGTGAAAATGATGAACTCCAAGGTCGCAGTAAAAAGTATGAGGGTGCCCTGAAAATGAAACTGTGTTTACTTCATCGAATCTCAAATAATTTTAATAATATATTATTGGAGTAATATATGGAAATCCGAAAGTTATGTAAGTAGGTCCCTAATATCAAAAATAAAGAACAGCTACCTATGAATACACACAGACTTACTTGATGACCAAAACAATTTTTCAACTCCCGACTGCATTCCTTGCCACGACACTCGAAACCCCATTCAGTGACGCAACATTATCAGATTTTAGAAGAGTGTTAGCCGTCTTCAAAACGTACCTTATTTGAGACACTAAAGTGTAATACGTCAGTATTTCCACAATTTGCTTAATTTCATATAATGTTTCAGCGGCGAGAAAGAAAAACAGCGATATTGTGGTCGTGTTTACTTCAAAACAGTCATTTATCAATACCGAGATTAGAACTTTCAGAGATGTATATGTTACAGTCAAAACTAATAGCCGGTCAAAACCACTTTTGACTGCAAAAATCAGTCAATAATGGTTTTGACCGATGTCATTAGTCAAAACCACTTTTGACTGCCGAAGTCAGTCAAAACTCTTTTTGACTAACGCTCTTGGTCAAAAGTAGTTTTGACAGCTATTTTTAGTCAAAAGTGGTTTTGACTGACTTTAAAACTAAAGCTTAGGCTATCGGTCAAAACTCAGAAAAAGTCAATAACGGTAGCGAAAAAATTACTATGGAAATCATTCATAAAGTTTAAATTAAACTGTTTTCAGGAATAAAGCAATCTCCGTACCAAGCATTGTTTGGTACTGAACCAAAAGTGGGGTTGACAACATCGAATCTGCCATTTGAAGACTTGGAAAAAGCAACCAAAGAGATGCGTCAAAATTTTGAAGATAGAGAAAACGGATAAGAACCGGTGCAAGGAAATCTGCTACTGGAACCGGGCAAGGTTTTACACGATGTGTGTGTTTTAAGGGTTGTAAGAGTAGAAGATTTTAAAATAAACTAGTCTCTCGTGTGCGCGAGACTTCGTGGCAGTTTGTTGTAGTGTGTGCGCTGCCTCAACCCATATTAGGTTAAGTAAGTTAGTATTTAAGCGACAGACATTGTAATATTACGCTTCTTATTATACGAACCGTGCGCGAAACACTGGTTTTATTGTGTCTCCCGCGTCCAGCCTTACATGGCGACCCTGCCAGTGCTGCCTTTTGGCAGTGCTGAGCATCGGGAACAGATATAAATTATTATTTTTTTTATCGCGAAATGAACTTTTATAGACATTCAGAAACGAGTGAAGACGAAGTGTGAACGAAGATAAATAAATAATAGTGTTTTAAAATCAAATAAACTATGATGAGGAGAATGGACATATTATGCCAAAAAACTTTTTTGTATATAATATAAGTGATGTTCGTGTGAGCTGGCTGCCGGGCGAAATATGGTGTCAGATGGAGGTTTTGAAATAATGCTGGCGGCCGGGAGATGATGGTGTCCGAGGATGAGTGAGAGTGCAGGCGGCCGGGAGATGTTGGTGTCCAATGATGGGACGACTGGCTGCCGGGAGCAAGTTCGTGTCGTATCATGAAGGACGTACTATGCGGGACAAGGACAAAAGCAACATCAAGAACGGGCACCGGGATAAGATCAGATCGGACACATGACTTCAAATTTTGATTAATATAATCCTTTTTTTTTATTTGTCATATTATCTATGTATTGAAATAATTAATTTTATAAGTGGCCACTTACTAAAACTAACACTAGTAATAGATAAGGTAAGGGTTTTATATTACTCGTTTATGTTAAGTTTCCACCAGACGGATTATTATTTTCATACTTTTTTAAAAGCAGTTTTGTTTACAAAAAAAAGCGACTGTAATTCCTAAATTACTTTTAATGATGTTTAATAAATTTTACAGTCTAGGCACATTACGTATTTTAATCTAAAATTTTTATCAGATATTTTTTTATTCGAATTTACTTTAGTGGTTTAGCTGAAACATAGTACTTTTGACTCTGGCATTTCTATATAAAACATTTTCGTGGTTTTGCTCTTTAAACATTTTAGCCGTTGAAAATAGTATTGTGCATTAAGAGTCTTAGACATTTTTTCTCTTGGTTAGTGAATTCCGGAATTATTATTTATTTACTCGGTTTTCTCACCAAAATTTTATGAAGGCAATATTTTATATTCATTCATTCCTTGTAGTAGTTCAAATTGATTCGCAAAATATTTTACTTTTTCATTTATTGTAGATACAGCTTTTTATAATAGGTTAATATTTTTCAAATTTACGTTTGTCATTAGCGGCCCTAACGATGATGTATTTCATCACAAGTGCATTAAGTATTCAGTTTTTAGTTTATCACTATGCAGGATTTATTTTAGATATGTAACAAACAACTTGCAAGTAACAAGACACCGTAAGTACACAATAGGTATGTACCTTGCCCGAGCTATGACGGCAGTCTCTTCACGCTCAGTAAGTATTGTGTTATCATATTTTTTAGGAATCTTCATGGCAGGAAATGTTTCTGAAGTTTATCATTCGATGGTTATTATAAATTCGTTAACTTTTACTACTTTAACCAAATCACGTATTATATTATTTTTTTTTGTTATAATTTTAACCAATAGTATAGATGAACTGAAATTCGAACATTCGTGATTTAATTTGATGAGAAAAATGTCTTATAAAAATGCATATTTCTGTTATTTATTGAAAGTAAACAGCAATAGTATTGGTAGATAATATAAATTCTGTAACATTTTATCAGATTATACGCGAAGTAGACACTTCCCACACAGGTATCTAATTAGGTTTCAAGTTACTCTTGCATCATATCGGTATTCCCGAGTACAATTTATTTTTGTGTTAAAATCTTTTATGAAAGTAATGTCTATTACTACTTGTATTTTTATAGTTAGTTTTTTTATTGGTTTTTAAAAGTAGAGCCTTCATTTTTATTATCAAATGTTTTGACAAACTATTGAACTGAAAATACCTCAATATGAAATTAATAAATGTTGCATAATATTGTAAATTCAGGGTACTTAATCATATTTACTTTTCTGAAAAACACTTTGGTTTACGCAACTACATAAACATACTTATTTAGAAAGCTATCAGTGCAAGTTTTTATGCTTATATTAGTTTAAAAATTTTTCGTAAGTATATTTACCTACTTCTTTTCAGGTCTTTACTTTTGTTCCGTTAATAAAAGTTAAGGAAACCTCCGTATGGTTCATCTTTTAAGATTCTTAATGACCTCCAACTGCCTTCACAGAGAAATCTCGTTTGCACCATGATCAAGCCGAAGGATGTGAACCTATACCTGCTTAATACCTCTACAATATTACCTCTTTATTTCGATTACGTCCTTGATTTCATCAATATATCACTTTAACAACATGTTACGTAACAATAATACAATTTCATTCAATTTCAAAACAAACAAACTTACACAAACAATTTGAATCCTTCAGCACAAATAATGTTATTTCCTTTTGGGTGATCAGTCCAACCGGTTATCAATAAATCATTTTTACTGAAGTATTCAACACTACCTGATAAATCGTATCGCAAAAAAATACCAAACAAGCTATTCTCTACTATGCAATGTCACTTTTATCCATTTACTTTTATCTATCTTATTACCATACTTATTGTTATGTTTTTATTTTAATTAATGTCATTCATACATAAAGAAAATATTTCGCATATAAAACAATACAAATTTTCATTTAATGTATCAAATCAATATAAATGATTATAAAGTATTCTCAATCTTGCTTTATTTAAAAAAAAAAACTTTATTTTGACTATATTGGTCATGTTTGGATATTCATAGCTCTCAGTTTTAATAATCCTATAATAAATAGCAGCTCCACAAAAATAAACTAATCATATTTGAAGTATTAATACAAATGTATTTGGTATGTAACATAATTATCATTCTAGAAACAAATCAAAACAGCAGCTAAAACCGATAACATAAATGAGAATGGAATGTCGTTCTGCAGTGAGAAATTTGAAACACAAAATATCTGCTGACCTTACACGCGGTGCTCTATGTTCGGCACGAAGTGCAAAAAGATACGAACCTAATATGTATCAATCCGATATGTAAGTAACTTCATGGGTGGTTTCATGAAAAATACGTAACTACTTAAAATCTCAAACTTTACAAAGATTGTCTATTAAAATAAAAACTCTTTTCTACACATGTTTTTTAGTAAATCACTAATGTGAACTTATGAAAGGTGGACTTCACGTTAAAAGCATTATCTATGAGGAGCGATAAGTCTATTGGGCTATTGTAAGATAAAACATATATGAGTAAATAATCCGTAGTAAATGATTAATCTCAAAATATGCAACTTTAAACTACCAAGTAATATTGAGATTTACGTAATTAATAAAAAATATATATCAATCCCAATAATCTATATGTTCAATTGTATCAATACGTTAAAATAATAACAGAAATTAAGTTAATTTTCAATTTAACTTAGTTATCAAATCCATTTCTTATAAAATTTGAGGGATAAAGTTTCCTTAACTTTTATTAACGGAACAAAAGTAAAGACCTGAAAAGAAGTAGGTAAATATACTTACGAAAAATTTTTAAACTAATATAAGCATAAAAACTTGCACTGATAGCTTTCTAAATAAGTATGTTTATGTAGTTGCGTAAACCAAAGTGTGTTTTGTTTTATGCTCTATATTGTTATATTTGTTTAAATGTATTAAGTATTTGAATAATTTCCCGCGACAACACCCTATTTTTTATACATATTTTATAATATTTTACAAAACACAGCACATAGCTATATTTGTATGAATAAGCTGTAATACCATAACGTTTAAATAATTTTGTATACTTTTTGTTAAGTTAAAAGTAGCAGTTTGTAAAGAAGCAATATTCTATCCTCACAAATTCGTGTGTAATACATATACATAGTTAGTAAGAGTTGAATTTGCGAAACGATGTAACTCATTCTTTACATTCCTGAAGCACATGTTTTGGCTTACAGTTTAGCATAATACTCATTTATGTATAAAATTTGTTTCTCCTCAACTGTAAACTGTTTTGTGTTTTAATAAAAATGAAATAAAATAAAATAAAGATGTCTGTGCAAAAAAAAGGATTTTGGTGCAATTCAAAGAGTCATAACAGTTCTTGATGTGCAATTAAATAGGATCCAAATACAGCAGTTATAAGTGTAAGTTTTTTATTTTTGTTATTTAAGTCTCCAATCATACCTAGTGTAGTAGACAAATAAAACGTTTTTTGTTTTATTTCAAGATAATATTCTTAATTATTACTTAAAATGTTCATTGCATTTTTTAAATAATAAACGATTTCGATTATATTATCTACAGTTTTTTTATTTACTATTATCAGTTACAAGTAGTTTTGACCTACATTCTTAGGTAAAAACCACTTTTGACATCTTAGTCAAAATAACTATTACCCAATATTTTACCAGTCATAAGTGGTTTTGACCAATGTCCTTGGTTAAAATCACTTTTGACTGCCAAAGTCAGTCAAAACTGTTTTTGACTAAAGACATCGGTCAAAACCAATATTGACTGATTTTTGCAGTCAAAAGTGGTTTTGACCGGCTATGAGTTTTGACTGTAACATATACATTCTCATAACTACGACTACAGTTATACCCAAAATGCATCTTCCTTTCAGTATATTCAAATGTGATACATACGCTTATCAAACTTCACTATTTCATGAGAAAACGATAGCCCAGATAGGAGATTTTTGAAACGTATTCCATTTTTTGGCCCGAAGTATACTACTACTGAGAGACTTTGTATGGCGCCAAGATTGTGAGAGGTTAACGCTGTGCAAAACACAGCAGGTTGATTTAAGAAGACGTCATTAATATTACCTGAAAAACTGTTGTAGCATATAGAAATAGTTGAAACTAACTCAAAAATGATCATGATGATCGCTAAACAGCGTTTCCTTCGGGTCATGAAGACAAAATTACGATGAATATTTAGATTATTGACAAAAGCAGACAAGAATTTTAATGCCCTAAAGTTTTCCATTCTGTTTCAATGTAGAAATAAAGTATTAGTCCTTTCTATTAAATGAAAACTACAACGCTGAGTTGTTATTTGAACGATTGACTTCATTACATTAGATGTGGCATAAGTACTCAAATATTTATATATTAAGGAACAATTTGAAAGTACGTTAGTTGATTGTTTAATGTTATGCATGAGAAATGAATATTGTTAGTAATAATAAACTTTTGCCTGTTGTACGGTGAGCCTTCACTCCTTTACCTTGGAGTTTCCTACTGTTCATATGTCTCAAATTTCCAAAGCAAAACTTTTTAGGGTTCCGTAGCTGAATGGCAAATAGAGGAACCCTTAAATTTCACACACTCATATTGTCAAGTCTGTCTGTCGATCCGCACGTTAAAGTAATTTCATTTAAAACAACTCAATGATACAGAGATTAAGAAACAGATACCAATGAATTAGAGAATTAGAAACAGATACTAATTAATTAGATATCATGATTTAATTGTAAAGTAACTATTATGTAGTGAACTGTAAGTGATAACACAGCAGGCAGCAAATACATTCCGACTGGTAGAGATCGCAGTTCTATGCTGAGGGGCTCGACGTTGACAAGCCGCTGCAAATCCTTCAAAGAGCGCTGGTTATCCTCATCTGTGGAAGTGTTGAAATTATTGGGCGTGTTCAGAAAAAAAAACAGGGAAGAAACAAAGAGGGTTAAAGCAAATCTACCACCCACCCATTACGGGAACAGCACCGTATCAACTAGGTAGGTTTTTTTTTTATAAAACTCTATTCTTCAACGCACGACTATCAACTTCGTAACGTCGCTAACTCGGATCGAGATCCACTCCTGACCAGCGGCGCATGCGTTGTACTTAGCCCGCTTACGGCGAGTTGTCTTCTATCTGCCCACCCTATCAAACGGGCTGTCATTCACAAGAAAAAATGATAAATGTGGTAGAACGCAATTCGAAGCGAGGTGTTTGCTACCCAGTGCCGATCCCATGTCGAGAAGTTGCCGCCTCGTTGGTGCTGTTGTTGTTGTTGTTGCTTGCTGGTGTTCCCATTACGGGCGGATAAATGTGCTTTAACCTTAAGTGTGAAGCTCTGACAATACTTAATCAGTCGCGCATTTTTGAATCGCGCGACTTCATCGATGCTATAAATCGCAGTGTCTCAAAATCATGGATGTTTATATTATGTTCTTAAGTGTTTATGGGAAAAGCCCTCGACATAATTATTGTATAGTATTCGTAAAACCAGTAAGAAAATTCTTTGATATTTTGATGATAAATAAATCTTTAACTAAAACAACTAACCTTGCGTCGATATAAGAATTTTAGCGAGACTTCTGCGGCATTGGGTGACCTCATTTTGGACATCTTGGCCAGCTCTTGACAATAAGATGAAGATGAAACTTGAGTGTAGGACGAAAAAGATTTTGCGAATCTCGTTCCAGATGTTAAACTAAAAATATAATAGTTAAATAAATAAAAACACGCTTTATATTTATTTCGTATCCCATTCAGCAAACCCTTTCATATTATAATACCCATTTCACGTAGGTGCATTTGCAATAGCCTGTCCGCCATCTTCGCTAGTCATGTATTGTCATCAGACTAAGTTCTGAGTGTCTGCAAAATTTCATCCTAATCGAAGACCGGGAAGTGGGTCTAATTAAGATTCCAAGATTTTCCTACATATATAGTTAGAAGTGAAGCAATTATAAGCGTGTTTAAACTTACTTTAAAAGTTTGATTGCAAACAAGTTACAAGTAGGACCTAAGACACGTTGAAAAAAAAAGCTTCAGATATTTCACAAATTATTATTGTTGTGTATTAATATATGGTTATTCCCATATGCAACCTCCTCGCCGCGCGTGCTGGCCACTATGAACGCCTCGCGATGAAAAAGAAGGAAACTGGCTGAAGAAAAACTTCAATTGTTTTCTTAAATGCGGAAAGATCGATAATACCTACAGCAACGTTGAAGTAAAACGTAGTGATTACTTGCTCAGTGCGTTGAAACAACATTATACCATATTAAGAATCTAACCGTTTTTAACGGAGAGTTTAAACATTTATACCAACGACTGATGCTTTCTGGTAAATTATCATAAACTTTTTATACGTATTTCGTAGCACCCAATCGAAATAATTTAGTCATTTTTACAGTCCACACTATTTTCGTTATTTTCGTAAGTGCATTGTGAGCACAATGGTGTAACAAGAAAATTGTATAATAAATAATTAATGGAATCAGGCGTTACTTTGCGGAAATCCATTATTAAGTTGAAATTTATAAAATTATTTTGCTTTAAATTTCCGCGAAGCGACGCCGGCGCAGGCGACTAACAACACGAACCGTCACCGCGTTTAGTATTAGTTCAGGCAAATGCAGGATGCACCACCCGCCCTCCCTCAATACGCATGCGGCACAGCTGATGCAATTATTAGTACCCAACACCAACGTGCAAAAAACCTCGATGCGTTTCGCCACTACACGTGGCATCCTCGGGAGATGTTGTCGCCTCGGCGGAGCACGGACGACTGAACTGTGTCGACTGGCAAACAGGCCTTTTATACTTTCCGTCCACTAATGAGGTGACGTAATCGTTGTCACGGAAATTTGAAAATGAAGTTAGTCCGTTTGTAGTTGACGGTTATTATTAATAGATTGTTGATTTGAAAATATATTTAGAAGTGGAGAGGCGGTATAACTGACCTGGGGGGCAATTCTGTTGTCAAAGTACAACTAAACGTCAACTGCATTGGTGACGATTATCAACTTTTTCAGTTTTTCCCATCCAAATGGTTGCGTTGCAGCTGTGGTTTTGCTCAACTTTATCGTTCGATCGAAGATTAGCCGATTCGTATTCTACTAATGTTTTGACGTTTACGTCTATCAAAGCGCAGCCATAGATATGACAGATAGATTGGAAAGCTCTTGGAGCGTTTAGGATCCATATAAAGTTTAGGGCTGCAACTGCAACCTGTGGTGTCGCTAGCGCCGTTTAAATTTCTTTTGGTATAAAACAATTACACATTTAACTATGTCACAATATTTTATTTCTCATTAATAACTGGTTTATATTTTAATATCTTACCCATTACTAGTAGTAAGGGTGGGAATAATAACTTGAAAGAAAATTTTAGAAACCTTATCGACATTTTACCGAGTAAAATAATGCAACCTAGCGTAGGATCCCGATATGTACCTAAACCAATACAAGATCATTGTGTAAACCTTATGGCACTTTACGAAACGTCACGTTAACGATTTATTCTGTAAATACCACTAGGGTATTTTACAAATTATAAAGATAATAAACAGGACATGTAAAAATACTCTGAACACTTTTAGTGCATTTTATGCTTGTCAGATCTACGATGACTCATAGTCATATTAGTAACGTCGCACAATCGTAAGTATGCAAACTAAAAGAATACCTTTCCACCCCTTCCCATTATCTTTTAATCTACCTGGAATTGCCACGTGCGCAGGAAGGTCGCTGCGCTAAGTCTTAGTCACAACACTATCAAACACTGAGTTACGAGTTTTACGAAAAGCACGCATTGCAAAAAAATTTAGAAATAGAACAAAACGATAGTATTAACTTTTTAGATTTAACTATAACAAGGGTGCAGGGTAAACATGAATTTAAAATATATCGAAAACCAACACACACTGACATTCATGCATCATCTTGTCATCCGTGGCAACATAAGATGGCCGCGTTCAATTCATATATTCATTGTCTCTTCACTGTACTACTTAGTAAAGACAATTACCATAAAGAACTTAATATTTTGTATCATATCGCCATATCAAACGGATACAAGAGATGCATTATTGACAACTTAATAAAAAACAAGACTAGCAAAATCTTAACTAGTTTATTCTACTCTGTTCCTGAAGAAAGGGTAGACAGGTAAAATTCTAGTTTGATTTACTTAGGAGAGGTGTCGGAGCGTATTTCTAAAACATTAAAACGTCTAAATATCCGCGTAGCTTTTAAAACTAATAATTCTTTAAGATTAGTTTGTAACGGAAAAGATAAGCTTGATAAGCACCAAAAATCTGGTGTTTATAGGCTTAACTGTATTGCATGTAACGACATTTATGTAGGTCAGACCAGCCGTAGCTTCAACACAGTTATAAAGAACATATTTCCGCTTACCGAAACAACCATCCTGAGAGGTCTCATTTCGCCAAACACCTTTTAGATTCAGGACATAGTATTCCTGATAATCATACATTTTCTGTCCTTCATACTTGTGAAAAAAGCTTAAAACTATCCGTTTTGGAACAATTAGAAATAATAAAACATAATGAAGATAATACGCTTACATTGTTGAACGAACATGTCAGTTATACCGCCTCTCCACTTCTAAATATATTTTCAAATCAACAATCTATTTATAATAACCGTCAACTACAAACGGACTAACTTCATTTTCAAATTTCCGTGACAACGATTACATCACCTCATTAGTGGACGGAAAGTATATAAGGCCTGTTCGCCAGTCGACACAGTTCAGTCGTCCCGTGCTCCACCGAGGCGACAACATCTCCTGAGGATGCCACGTGTAGTGGCGAAACGCATCGAGGTTTATTGCACGTTGGTGTTGGGTACTAATAATTGCATCAGCTGTGCCGCATGCGCATTGAGGGAGGGCGGGTGGTGCATCCTGCATTTGCCTGAACTAATACTAAACGCGGTGACGGTTCGTGTTGTTAGTCGCCTGCGCCGGCGTCGCTTTGCGGAAATTTAAAGCAAAATAATTCTATAAATTTCAATTTTATAATATTGTAACTGACTGACTGGACGCACTTTATATTGTTTTGTATGAAAACTTGTAAAAATATAAACCACCAAATAATAGTTAACATAATTGATTAATGTTATTTAACAGTGAATTCATAAGCTTGCGTTGCAAATTAGTTGAATTAATTTTGGATTTTAATTATTGCTTTTGTTGAGGTTACATTGATAAATGAGTTATGAAGTAAATGTAGGGTCATTGTGGTTGCACGTCAGCGGTATTGGAGTTGTTCTGAAAACGAATCAAATTATGTTTCTTGCGTCTGTTTTGTATATAAACCAAGTAATTAGTTACAATTTTCTCGGTGTAACGCATTGTTTTGGTAAATCGAATCTGTTGTTTCCTATTAGGCGTGCTACTGGTACGGATGTTGCCAAAAATTTTAGAAACCATTTATAGTGATTCATGAGTTACTGAAACCGTGATTGTGGTTAATTGGACACATATTATGGGATCGTGATTCAGGGAGGCACTGGTTTGTTACAACATTCCTTAACATAATTTTACAGGGATACCGCGACGGAGTACGCAGTAATTATGCCTAAGGAGTATTATGTCGGTGAGCTCGGTTGTTTAAAGGTTTTTTTTTAAAGTTTTTAGTGTCCGTGCTAGACATGCCACAAATTTTGTTTTGGGGCGCAGAAATGCGTTTTGTTTTGGTTGGTGATGTAGTATGGAAGTCCAGCTACACTCAGGTGATGCCCAATTTGACACCAGTTTGTTTGTTTTTTGTTTGGTGTGGGGTCACTGAGGTATTTTTCACCATTTTGTTTACGAGTTGGAGGCTATGGATGGTCGTTCACTCGGTTCGTGGCATATTAAGGATATTAAGACATAAGTTTTGTTTCGACTAGAGTTTCGTTGGTTGTGATTAAATTGATGAAAATTCTAAACACAAAAGTGAAAGGGTTCAGTTTTATTTAGATTGAGAAATAAAACTGTTTAGTTTTTGTATGATGAAGTATGACAGGCGAGGTTGATAAGATGGTTTGCTTGTGGAAGAATGAAATTAATTTGTTTGTGGGTATGTTTTAGCGGAAACCCTTAAGTTAAGTCGCTTGAAACTTATGATTTTGAAATGTTGTCTAGCATGAGGTCGTTTTGGAATTATTTGAATGTGTTTGTTGCCCGTTTTTTGACTTAATTAACTTATGAATAAATTGAGAAAAAAAAGAAATTACTTTGATATTGAGATTTTATTCTGAGGGCTTTTGGATAATTTTGAACAGAACATTCAAGGTAGATAATTTGTTTTTTTTTGAGCTTTTAGATTATTTTGAGCAGAACAATCTTTAATGGCGTTGACGTTGAGATCTTTAGATATTTTGGGATGTTTTTAGTTCGAATATTTTTAAACGGCGTTTTTGAGTTTATATTTTCAGGTACCTATTTTGAATATTTTGAACAGAAAATCTTAAATAGCTTTGAGTTAAGATTTTTTTGAGGTATTGTCGATATTTTGGAATAGAATATAGCATTGATTTTGAGTTTTTTTTTTTTTGTCTTTTGAATAATTTTAGCAGAGCACCCTGGAATAACATGGGGTTAGCTTTTTTTGAGGTCCTTAGGGACATATTTTTTTTGGTATTTAATTTTGGATCTACAGTAATAGTTTGAATCGTTCTTGTGAAATTGTTGCCCTATTAGTGTCAGTTGAGATTGTTGGATAGTGGAAGGAGATTATTTTGATTTTGTTTTGGCATTTGGTAACAGTACATATTTTTGCAGTTACGGAAGCTGGGGACAGCTTTCGGTTCACTGTAGTGAACCTCTTTTCTTTGAGAGAAGGGTATTGTAACGTTGTATATTTTTGTCTAAGTTCGCGTGAAACGAAAAGCTAAATGGATGTAGGACTCCAGTCCATATTTTGGCATAGATATGATGGATGCTGACAATGACATTTGTCAAGTGTGACAGCTGCCGTTTTTCCGGTTCCGCACTGTTGGTCGTGCGTCGGAGTGGAACGTTTGTTATAATTCTTATAATGTAAAAAAAATTAATAACGGGGCACGCCCCATTTATTTTGTAGTTTGATAGTTATTCCTGGTAAGTATCTGCAGAAAGGTTTGCGTTGATTTTTGTTTGTTGCGAGACATTTCTTAGAGTCTGAGCACATGGTACTTTTTATCGTTTCAGACGCCGCCAACATGTCAATTTGGATGAATTAATTTCGAAAATGATTTGATATAAATGACTGGAAAATGGTAAGTATTTTGGGAAACTCCTTTGAAATCCTTGTTAAGAAAATGTAGCGTACCTACATCTGGGCATATTGTATTAAGAGTTGTAATTTTTATCATTTCAGGTCTCAAATAGAATAATTAGCATAAATGATTAGTAATCAATTCAGAATTTATATGGCGAGCCAGCTGTTGCAGGTATTAAATTGGTTTATTATGGATTTCATAAATAGGGTGATGAAAAGTATACCCACCCTCACTGAGAAAAAAAAATTGGTTGTTAACTAGAACTTTCTTTTATTTATAGGTTTTGCTTTTGATATGTGTCTGTAAGTTGAACAGTCACAATTTGGTGATCATGTTGTAACCTCAGGTAAATATTTATTATGAAAAGTTAGTGTTTTTTAACTTTTACTTTGGTTTGTGCGTTGAACTAACATTTTGTAAATTCTTTTCAGTGACCTTACTTAGACCTTACTAAGACCTTACTTAGACCTCATTTGGATTAATTTTGAAGTCAGAACTTCCTTATGGATTGATTTGCTTCTTGTCTGCTGTTTTGAGGATGGATCGATATCGGTGAAATTTTGGGGTAACGTTGCAGAGTTGTTTGTAGTTTGATGCAACAAAGATTTGAAATAGTAATCTCCGTTGAAATCCAAGGTTGGTTTTTCTTGTATTTACTTGAAATTTAGTGAAAAGTGGGATAATTTAGCTTTTAATTTAAGCATAATTTAGGAATCCCTTTGAGGATAAATTTTGGAATCAATTAGGCAATTGAAAACTTAAATTGGTGGTTTATCATTATTTAATTAGAAATTTGTGAATTTAAAGATTTGTAATAGTATAGATATAGATAACTAAATTAGAACCTAACCTAGTCTCTACTGAATTCTGAGCTATTAAGTTTTGTATCTGATTTATTTGAAGGTGTTAAAAGGTAATTGTTAAATAGCAAATTTGAATAAACTTCTGTTGCCAAATGCTACACCCGGATTTCTTTATTTCATTTGAATATTAGTACCTTTTAAACACCCTTTGTCCACACTAGCCGGGAGTGACTGTGACAATATCACAAGAAAGCTAAACATATTAGTGTGCGACACGACTTTCATAAATAAAAATCGAAAAACACATTAAACTGGAAGCGTGTTGCGATATTTTAATATTCGTTCAAGTTCCAGACAATACATTCCCCCTAAATTAGTAGTGTTTCCAAATTGGTCTTGCGATGGAACTAAATAAATATTTAATGCTTTTCTATTTCACTCAGAGTCGATTTTATCAACGTCAGATAAGGAATATTCGTCAAATGTAATGCAAAGCGGCTAATTTGAAAACGTCACCTATTTGTCAGGTAACATTTTTGAAAATGACGTAATTGTAAGAGAACGTGATTCTATTAACATATCAAATAATTACCATTATGTTATTAGTGATGTTTGCAATCAAAGTCAGTATATAACTGTCGAATAATTCATGCGTGTT
Source organism: Pyrausta purpuralis (assembly GCA_963924145.1). Lineage (NCBI taxonomy): Eukaryota > Metazoa > Arthropoda > Insecta > Lepidoptera > Crambidae > Pyrausta > Pyrausta purpuralis. Next base: position 22,837,256 of record OZ001649.1, read on the forward strand.
GGATTCTTATCAGATAAGTACACCATATTTCCCTAAAGTTTCAGTACATCTTTGTGTTACACTCTGTATGAAATTAATTATCTATCTCATTATAATTTTCTGATGGCCTGTTTCACAATGTCTTATTAAGCTATGATTTGCGTTATATGTCCAATACTTCACAAAATACAAATACAAAATGAAATGATGTTCCGAAATCGAATAATTCGTTGGTTAGTGCTTATTAGTCGATGGATTAATATATATCTTACCGTTTTTGTATCTAGTATATCTTGTAATAATCGGATCGCAAAAATAATGAATTGTAATGTTGCTGTAAAAAGTATGAAATTCCCCTGCAGAAATAATAATTGATTAAAAAACAATTAATATAAATTAAATTAATTATTGGCTGTAAGTTTAGAACGTCAGATTAGCTAAGTTTTTGGTAAAAGAGCTATGGATTTCATAACAATTAAAAAACACAAATAAGTTAAACATTAAAGTTATTGTTTATTTATGCTTTTTTTATCACAATATTAGGAAAATTTCTTATTGATGTACGTACTTGATGTCCAAAACAAAACTTCAAATCTCGGCTGCATTCTTTTAACTTTCGGTATACCTTAGTCAAGATATATAAATCCTCATTCAGAGAGTTCAAATTAACAAATTCAAGAAGAGTGTTAACAGTCTTTAAAATATACATTATTTGACATACCAAGGTGTAATATACCAATAGTCCCACTGTCTGTTTAATTTCATACGACGTTTCAACAATAAAAAATAAAATGAGCGATACAATTCCCCTGTTCAGTCGAAAATTGTATTGAGTGAGTACAATTATTACATTTTTCAAAGACGTTATCATACACATAAACAGAACTACAGATAAACCGAAAATACATCTGCCTTTCAGGGCATTTACACGTGCTACATAAGTTTTATCAGACTTCACTATTTCATGGCAAAACGATAACCCTGATACAAGTTTATGAAAGTAAATCCCATTTTTTGGGCCCAAGTATACAATCACTGAGAGACTTTGTATGACTCCAAGATTATGAAAGATAAACGCTGTCTGATACAAACCAGGTCGATTAAAATACTCATCGAATAGATTCCCTGAAAAGCTATTGTAGCACACAAGAATAGTTGAAATAAACTCAAACAATATCGCAATGGTTACAAATAAACGTTTTCTTCTAGTCATGTAAATAAAATCGCGATGAATGTTTAATATCTTTTCAAGAGCAGATAGAAATCTTAACGCACCAAAGGTTTCCATTTTCTTGGCTGAAACAAAAATGTTCATAGTCCTTTCTACTGATAAAGTGAATTAAAAAAAATGAATTGATATTTCAAAGATTCAATTAACCTATTTACATTGTCAATATTTAGCACAAGACTCATATCAATTGCAACGCTAATTTGAACCTTGGTAACAATAAGTTCGAGGTCATGTCAATGCTATGGTTTTTTTAATGGGCTGAAAAGCTTTTAGCCATAATACTAATATAATAGTCCTCCTAGCCGATTTCGACTACGTTGACCGTTGTGACTTAACGGCAAATCAACTGCGCGGGACATGTTATAGTGCACAAGTGTGTGCGCAAACACATGTGCACTCTCTGTTCCTTTCACTCTCATTGCCCAACGGGACAGCAAAATGACACGACCTGAGAGAGATCAGCAAAGGACCAATGGCTTTACGTGCTTTTCCGAGGTGAAACACGGCCAAATTCCAAAAGCTTTTGGTCACATTGAGGTAGTGAATACTAATCTATCGTTAGTTTATAAATGAAATAATATTTTATAAACGATGAGGCATTTAACCACTAATGATCAGGCATATAACCACTATCACACCTGGTGGAAGGTGATTATGTGGTTAAGGGTGGATCATCACTCTTCTTTAAAAGCTCAAATCATAGTATTTCGTGAATACTTCAGCCGGCAGCGCACTCCATTCCTTAGCCAATTTTGGTGATATTTAAAACGAAAAGTTACTACTTACCAAAAAATTGTTTCTGAACCTTCACTGAGACCATTATAACAACAATGGCGTAAGTTCATCAGGTTTTATCAAAAAATACATCCTACTTAATTTGCCTGAGTGGATGTCAGAACGTTGTCACTTTCATTTGCTGAAGTAGGTCGGTGGTACTCAAACTACTCAATTGGGTTATTTTATGTCTATATTAATGAGTTTTTCAGATGATTAGATTGAAAAGCTTTTGTACTCCCAACTACTTAACTTACGATACCTACTCAAATCGTCATTATGAGAAGCCATATTTGCTTTCTTCATAAATTCATTAACCGTATTTAAAACAAACCTTACTTGCCACACTTAGGTATGGTAAGTCAATAATCCCACTATTTGTTTAAATTCACTTTCTTATTTATATTAATGATGACACCAGACATTTGGTATGTTGCTTGAGGCATATTTTATTTTTTAGAAACACAATCACAAAATTATGATAATGAAACTTCACTTGCACTTTTCACCGTATATATATTTAAAATCAAGCAAAAAAAGAAAATGTTAACTAATTAAATTGAAAAAAAAGGGTAGAAAAACCGGCCAAGTGCGAGTCGGACTCGCGCACTGAGGGTTCCGTGCCAACTTTAACTAAATTAGGTAATCCACTTACTTCTACTTAGTAAAATACCACAATATTTAGTTGACTGCAAATATAACTTTGTTTTTCATAGTGTTTGTATGAATTACAAAGTTATATTTGCGGTTGTTGAAAATGTGCTATATCTCAAAAACTTCTCGTTCGATCCCGTCCGAACCAATTTTCGTTGAAATTATTTGTTAAGATCTACATTATATATTTTTTTTTAAATTTACACTTGCTTGGTTTAGAAGTTAGATGGGGGGGACGCTCATTTTACCACTTTGGAAGCGTCTAGCTATGAAACGTTAGACTTTACAAGAAAATGGTTTAGGAACCTCTATGTCATTTTAAAAGACCTATCAATAGACATCCCACACGCATAGGTTTGACAAAAATTTTTTTTTTGGTTGTAGTTTCATGTATGGGAGCCCCCCTTAAATATTATTATTTTTTATTTTTTGTATGAGAATCAGTAAGCGGTTAACAGGATACATCTTCCTACCAAATTTCAACAGTGTGATGCTTATAGTTACAGAATAAAATGGCTGTGACATACGGACGGACAGACAGACAGTCAGATTTGACGAAACTATAAGGGTTCCGATTTTTGCCATTCGGCTACGGAACCCTAAAAACACATAGAGAAAAATCATATACTTAATGTCTGGTGCCAAGACATGTTTAAAAAGCATAAAAAAACTGACTCAAATATGGGTAAATGCATTATCTTGAGCTTGATAATGCATTTACCCTCTGTCAACTCAGTAACTCAAGAACGGCTGAACCGATTTCGCTGAAGAGGTAGTTTAGAACCAGTAAAAGGTTATAGGATACTTTTTATCCCGTTGGACGGGGCCAGGGCTTGGGTAAGGCAGGGCTGGGACGAAATGGTGGGGAGGTAGCTTTATACCAGGAGAAGGACATATGATACTTTTAATCCCGTTCGACGGGGCCACGACTGGGGTAGAATGGGGCCGGGGTGAAATGGTGGGGAGGTAGCTTAGAACCAGGAGAAGGATATAGGTTACTTATTATCCTCTAAGACGGGGCCGGGGCTGGGGTGCTGCAGGGCCGGGGCCAAACGGTGGGAAGATAGCTTAGAATCAGTAGAAGGACATAGGATACTTTTTATCCCGTTCGAAAGGACCGAAGCTGGGCAGGACGGAGTCAGGGCAAAACGGTGCGGAGATATCTTAGAACCAGTAGAACGACATAGGATACTTTTTATCCCATTCGGCGGGTCCGGGGCTGGGCGGGACGGGGCTGGAGGCCAAACAAAGTTTGCTGGGTCCGCTTGTTATACTATAAAAGCTATCTCCAGTACTAATGTATTTTTCATTAATTAGAACTCAGTTTTAGAAGCTATTTTCAAGCGACCAATTAATTATAAAACTGAAATAACGAAAACATATTATAACCTTAGGCTGATCAAATTAGTATCGTTAAAGATGTAGAGGTTATTTAAAGGAACACGATTTTTGACTTCGTAATTTTGTTTGGACTAGTAAGAAGGTCAAGATATCAAAAGCCCTAGAGCCCGTAGCCCTTGAACCGGGATGAGGGGGAAACCAATTTTAAAGTGATTTTTTTAGGTTTTTAGCTTAATTATCGGAAATTATGCGTTTTAGCTACATGATACCTGGTACAAAATGAAAGCCGATAAAAAATTCTACAAGTTTACCTTAAACAAGTTTTTATGTGACAACGACGTCTGAAATGAATAATTGAATAATATTTAGGTATGATGATCTATTAGATAGACTCCAGATGTACACCGGATATAAAAGCAAGGATACCGATGGCGAGACAAGCTTATAATGCAAAAAAAAACCTGCTTGTTAAAGTGTACATTTGGAGTATAGCACTTTATGGATGTGAAGCGTGGACATTGACAAAGAGGGACAAAAAGAGACTGGAAGCCTTCGAGATGTGGTGCTGGAGGAGAATGGAGCGTATCAGTTGGACGGAGAAGAAAACAAATAAAGAAATTTTGTCTATGGTTAGGGAAAAAAGGATATTGATGGCAACAATAGAGTGTAGGAGGGGACGAATGTTAGGCCACCTGATTCGACACGACCATTTTATTAAAACGATAATTGAAGGAAGAATAGAAGGAAAAAGGAAGCGAGGAAGACCAAAAATAAGCTACATGCAGCAAATAAAAGAAAAGATAAATGTCGGGTCGTATCAGGAGGTTAAGAGAAAGGCGGAAAGCAGAGAGGAATGGAAAAAACTCCACCGACAAGAGCCTAGCTCTTAAATTGGATGATGATGATCTATTAGGGCTTGAAAACACGTGTGCGTAATTTCGTAACAAAATGTTTGAGTTATGTATATTTTAAAATTTTTGGTTTTTTTATGAATAAATTGTAAACAAAATGCTGTATCAAAAATATTCTTTCTTGAATCAATTTAGTATAATTCCGACATAGAGCTATATAATTGCTATTGCATTTGTGTAATGAAAATAATATACAACGGTGGTACAGTCGCCGTCAGATATATTGGAGCAGACAAAGTGACCAAATACTTCTGAACAGTATAAAATGTCAATAAGTTCCATACACTACAAGTTACCATTAATATCAGAACATTCATTACTTCATTAATATCTGAGCAGAAGCTAGTCAATAACTTCTATACACACAACTAACCAAAATTATCTGAACACTCAAAACGTCAAATGTATGTACGTACGCTGGCAGTTAGTAACGCTTTGTAGTTTTCAGTATTGTCATCACTGTCATGAAAGTGTCAGGCAGTAAATAAATTCAGGCAAGAGAGTGTTCAGATATTATTGGTTAGTTGTGTGTATAGAAGTTATTGACTAACATCTGCTCAGATATTTATGAAGTAACGAATGTTCTGATATTAATGGTAACTTGTAGTGTATGGAACTTATTGAAATTTCAAACTGTTCAGATGTATTTGGTCACTTTGTCTGCTCCGATATATCTGATGGCGACTGTACCATAACACTCAGACCCAAACACAAAATTTTACAATTACACAAATATCAAACATAAGAACAAACATATACTTGCCAGATTTATCACTCTTATGTGGACGCCTAAACAGATCATTATACTCAAATATAACCCGATGAAAAAGATGTGAAAAAAATACAGGGCAAATTGAAACCTCCTTTTTTTGAAGGCGTTTCAAAACTCGCAGAAAATCGTTTTAGCTTTGATTTCATACAACAAGGTCTTATATCGCTAAGACGCATAGTTTCAGATTTATTTGCGAAAAACCTAAAAAAAAAAATTTTTAAACCTTCCCCTCCTCCAAGCTTAAGAGGTACGGGCTGGGAATGTTTGTATGTTAACCTCATTACGAGGGCAAATAATGATATGAAGTCAAAAGTTGTGTTCCACCTCAAGTATCCTTACTGGACTGACCTACCTTGGTATGTGCATCGATGCTATTTGTTATTTGCTTGTCATTAAATACCTACTCTTCAGAAAGTCTAAAAAGGTATCATCTTGAATCTGGCTGCAACTGATGACAATAAAATAATAATACCAAGGAATTAGATGTCATTATTTATTTGTAGCGTGACAATGATGTAGTGGACCGTCAGTGACAGCACCGCAGGCAGCAAGTACATCCCGACTGGTAAAGATCGAAATTCAATTGTTAGAGGCTCCACGGCGACCAAACGCTGCAAATCCTTTAAGGACCGCTGGTGCTTCTCGTCTATTTTTGTAAAAATTAAATGTAATAGAATAAAATGTAACGAGACATATAATTACAATATATTTGATTCAGGGCCGCATTTTTCAAATGCCAGATAAAACATAAAAGACTGTCAAAATGGACAACAACCAATTTTTATGGTGTATCTACACCTACCGGGGTGTGCAATGTTTTAGATAATAATAAAAGAACTTATGATAACTTCAACTTATCTCATTTAATTTCATATTTTAAATATAATGATCAATTGATATCTTTATATATATTATAGTCATAATTTTATTTCACCTAATTTTATTTATATTACCTATATACGCAACTGCATCGATGCTAAATCAGTAAAGTTACCTTAATACATAGAAAACCTTTCTTTAAGCGTTTATTGGTTGAAATCACTGGGTTTTCAATATACAGGACTATTTTATAGTCTTTTAGTACTTTTACTTACAAGCTAACTTACCTTGGGTAGAAACCAGAAGCTTAGAAAGTCCTTTGCGGCATTGGGAGACCTCATTTTGGACATTTTGGCCGGCTTTTGACAAGATGAAGAAGGCAGCGCTGGCGTATAGGACGAAATATATTTTAGTAACTTGCTCCCATAAGTTAAACTGAAAATTACCAACACATATTTTAACATTTTACATTATGGTAAAAAATAATTAATTTTGATATTGTTTAGATAAACTAAACGTCGAATATAAAACACATTGCCCACGCAATTTATAATTTAAGCGTGTTACAAAAATAGTATGATTTTTATTTATGAATTTTTACACGACTTTTCACAATTTTTGTAACATCATATACATAAATACACATATACATACATATTGAGTGCAAAAACTTTTCTCACCCTTTGCGTACTTAATACATCTTGAAATATTCGAATCGTGAAAATGATGAACTCCAAGGTCGCAGTAAAAAGTATGAGAGTGCCCTAAAAAAAACTGTGTTTAATTCATCGAATGTCAAATAATTTTAAAAATATATTATTGTAGTGAAACAACACAAATTTTATTTAAAGACATGGAAATCCGAAAGTTATTTGAGTATGTCCTTAAAATCAAAAATTTTGAACAGCTACCTAATAGTACACACAAACTTACTTGATGACCAAAACAATTTTTCAACTCGCGACTGCATTCCTTCAACTTCCGGTACACCTTAGCCACGACACTTGACTCCCCACTCAGTGACGTAACATTATCAGATTTTAGAATAGTGTTAGCCGTCTTCAAAACGTACCTTATTTGAGACACTAAAGTGTAGTACGTCAGTATTTCCACTGTTTGCTTAACTTCATATAATGTTTCAGCGGCGAGAAAGAAAAATACCGATACTGTGGTCGTGTTAACTTCAAAACTGTTATTAATCAATACCCCGATTAGAATTTTTAGAGACGTAATAATTCTCATAACTACGACTAAAGTTATACCCAAAATGCATCTTCCTTTGAGTGTATTCAATTGTGCTACATACGCTTTATCAAACTTCACTATTTCATGGCAAAACGATAGCCCAGAAAGGAGATTTTTGAAATGTATTCCATTTTTTGGCCCAAAGTACAGTACTACTAAGAGACTTTGTATGGCGCCAAGATTGTGAAAGATAACCGCTTTGTAAAACACGGCAGGTCGATTTAAGAAGCGGTCATTAATATTACCTGAAAAACTGTTGTAGCATATAGAAATAGTTGAAATTAACTCAAAAATGATCATGATGATCACTAAACAGCGTTTCTTTCGGGTCATGAAGACAAAATCGCGATGAATATTGAGATTCTTTTCAATAGCAGATAAAAAATTTAATGCCCTAAAGTTTTCCATTCTGTTTCAATGTAGAAATATCCTTTTTATCCTTCCTTTTAAATGAGAACTACAACAACGATTGCCTTCATTACATTCGATGTGGTGTAAGTACTCAAATATATATTACTCGTAAGTAACAATTTGAAAGTACGTTAGGTGATTGTTTGATGTCATGCATGAGAAATGAATATTGTAAGTAATAATGTACTTTGGCCAGTTGTACGGTGGGCCTTCCACTCATTGGAGTTGCAGATGGTGATGGTGGCGTTGTCAATATTTAAAAAAAAGCAATAGATTTTAGGGTTTCTTAGCTTAATGACAAATAGAGGACCCTTATAGTTTCCACGCCCTTATTCGTCAAGTCTGTCTGTCGGCCCGTACGTTAAAGTCATTCCATTTAAAACCACTCAAAGATACAGAAATTAAGAATCAGATACCAATGAATTAGATATCATGGTTTAATTGCAAAGTGACTATGATGTAGTTAACTGTAAGTGATAACACAGCAGGCAGCAAATACATTCCGACTGGTAGAGATCGCAGTTCTATGCTAAGGGGCTCCACGTTGACAAGCCGCTGCAAATCCTTCAAAGGGCGCTGGTTTTTCTCATCTGTTGAACCGTTAAACTTATTGGGCATGTTCAGAAAAAAAACAAAGGAGAAACAAATAGGGTTAAAGCAAATCTACCCACCCATTATGGGAACAACACCGTATCGACTAAGTAGGTTTTTGAAGTGAAAACTTCTTTAGCGGCGTTGAGCACTTTTGTGGGATGGGGGAAAAATGTGAAACTCGCGTCAGGACACGTGACCTGATCGAAAAACCGTAAGACGGTTGGCGAAATTATGGATGTAAGTTGATTTTTCTGAGAGATAAACTTTTTAATGTAATTTAATATAATATAAATTGTAATGTTTGTGTACGATAGCGCAATAAATAAATATTGTATTCTATAAAAATATTATATTATTATTATTATTATTATTATTATTATTATTATTATTATTATTATTATTGTATTCTATCACAAAAATGATAGTACTTTTATATTGATAATAAGAGCAATTCATTCAAAATTATTCCCTAACTATTCCAAAAAATCAAAAATGCACAACGTTGATATTCAAGTTTTCACTTCTGCCGGCACTCCTGGAGTGCAATTTTTGTTTTTTTTTTTATATAAAACTCCATACTTCAATGTATGTGATAGGTGTCCAATATTTATTTATTTCTTTATATTTACTTCAGTGCACGACTATCAACTTCGTAACGTCGCTACCTCGGATCGAGATCCACTCCTGACCAGCGGCGCATGCGTTTGTCTTCTGTCCACCCACCCTATCAAACGGGCTGTCATTAACAAGAATTATTTAATTATTTTATAATGCCTCGTTGGTGCTGTTCCCAAGACGGGTGGATAAATAGGCTTTAACCGTAAGTGCGAAGCGCTGACAATACTTAGTCAGCCATCAGTCGCGCATTTTTGCAATGCGTAACTGCATCGATACTAAAAATCGCAGTGTGTAAGGGGTCTAAATTATTGATGTTTATTTGTATTAAGGTATTTATGTGAGAAGCCCTTGTCATAATCGTTTTATAGTATTCATAACACCATCAAGAAAATTCTTTGATATTTTGATGATAAAAAAATTGTACCTAAAACAACTCACCTTGCGTAGAAATAAGAATTTTAGCGAGAGTTCTGCGGCACTGGGTGACCTCATTTTGGACATCTTAGCCAGCTCTTGACAATAAGATGAAGATAAAACTGGAGTGTAGGATGAAAAAGATTTTGCGAATCTCGTTCCAGATGTTGAACTTAAAATATAATAGTTAAAAAAATTAAGAACACGGTTTTTATTTTTTTCGTATCCCATTCAGCAAACCATTTCATTTGATACCCATATCATCGGGGTGCTGTCTGCCATCTTGGGGAGGCCGCCATATTGAATTTGTAATGACGATTCTTAGCTAGTCATGGGTTGTCGAACTCAGAGCGTGTGAAAAGGATATTGACCAAAGCCAGGCCCAGATTGAGTCTTTGTGGTTTATATTTCAAAAATCTTGATTGAATTATAATTGTACTGGTATTTTAAAGGTAACTAAGTAAGTAAGTATTGAATTACTTTAATCAAATATAACAATTACCTTCTGAATGTATTAAAATGAATGTAGGTGAGGTGCATTAACTCTGCAATCACAAAACATAACCTCAAAAATGTCTAATCTGCCAAAATGTCTAATTCTTCGTAAACACCTTATTTTTGTTATAGAGTTTTGGTCAAGATCCTTTCATCATAATCGATGATCGGGAAGTGAATCAAATTAAGATTCCAAGATTTTCTTACCGACATAGTTACAGGTGAAGTTAATATAAGCGCGTTAAACAGTACTTTAATACTTCGATTGCAAACTAGTCACAAGTAAGATCTAAGACACGTTGACCAAAAAGCTTAAGTGATTTCGGAAATTATGATTGTTGTGAATTACACGTATATATGGTAATTCCCATGTTCAACCTCCTCGCCGCGCGTGCTGGCCACTAAGAGCGCCGCGCAATGAAAATAATGAAACTGACTGAAGAAAAAATTCAATTGTTTTCTTGTTTGCGGATCGATCGATAATACCTACAGCAACGTTAAAGTAAAACGTAGTGATTACTTGCTCGGTGTGTTTGAAGCAACATTTAATATTTATATACGAAGACTTTAAACATTTATATCAACGACAGATGCATTCTGGTAAGTTATCACATGCTTTTTATGTGTGTTTCGAAGCACCCAATCGAAATAATTTTCAGTCTTGTATTTCTACAGTCCACACTAACTTCGTTATTTTCTTAAGTGCGTTGTGTGCACAATTATGTTATAGGAAAAGTTCATAGTATCACAAGAAAACTAAACATATTGGCGTGCAACATGTCTTTCATCAATAAAAATCATAAAAACACATTAAACTGGACGCGTGTTGCGATTTTTTAATATTCGTTCAAGATCGAGACAATTTCATTCTCACTCAATTAGTTGTGTTTCCAAATTGGTATTGCGATTCAACTAAATAAATATTTAATTCTTTACTATTTCACTCAGGTTCGATTTCATACACATTTGATTCAATTAGTATGTCAAATAATTATCATAATGTTTTTAGTGATGTTTGTAATCAAAGTCAATATACGACTGTCGATTAATAAATTCCAATTATGTTGACGATAAATTGACATTTTTTACTCAGCCTTGGTATTTGGTGTTGGATTCTTATCAGATAAGTAACTAAATATATAATAGTTCCCTAAAGTTCCAGTACATCTTTCTGTTACACCCTGTATGTAATTAATTATCTATCTTATAATAACTTTCTAACGGCCTGTTTCACAATGTCCTAATAAGTTATGATTTTCGTTTTCTGTCCAATACTTCAAACGAAATACAAAATACAAATACAAAAATGAAATGATGTTCCAAATTTTAATTATTCGTGCTTATTAATCAGTGGTGAAACAGGCCTTTACTATGAAATCAAATCTTACCGTTTTTGTATCTAGTATATCTTGTAATAATCGGATCGCAAATATAATGAACTGCAATGCTGCTGTAAAAAGTAAGAAATTCCCCTGCAGAAATAAGAATCGATTAAAAAACACACCAAATCTCAAATAACTTGAAGAATTAAATTTTTACACTAACGTATGTTTATGATCTTGCTATCACAATATAAAGTTTTTTGAAGCACTTACTTGATGACCAAAACAATTCTTCAACTCGCGGCTGCATTCTTTCAACTTTCGGTATACCTTAGTCAAGATATATAAATCCTCATTCAGAGAGTTCAAACTAACAAATCTAAGAAGTGTGTTAACAGTCTTTAAAATATACATTATTTGACATACCAAGGTGTAATATACCAATAGTCCCACTGTCTGTTTAATTTCATACGACGTTTCAACAATAAAATATAAAATGAGCGATACAATCCCCCTGTTAAGTCGCAAATTGTGTTGAGTGAGTACAATTATTACAGTTTTCAAAGACGTTATCATACATGTAAACAGAACTATGGATAAACCGAAAATGTATCTCCCTTTCAGGGCATTTACACGTGCTACATAAGTTTTATCAGACTTAACTATTTCATGGCAAAACGATAGCCCTGATACAAGTTTATGAAAGTAGATCCCATTTTTTGGACCCAAGTATACAATCACTGAAAGATTTTGTATAACTCCAAGATTATGAAAGAAAAACGCTGTCTGATACGAACCAGGACGATTAAAATACTCATTGAATAGATTACCTGAAAAGCTGTTGTAGCACACAAGAATAGTTGAAACAAACTCAAACAATATCGCTATGGTTACAAAGAAACGTTTTCTTTTAGTCATGTAAATATCTTTTCAAGAGCAGACAGAAATCTTAACGCACCAAAGGTTTCCATTTTCTTGGCTGAAACAAAAAAGTTTATAGTCCTTTCTACTGATTAAGAGAATTAAAAAAACTGAATTGATATTTCAAAAATTCGATTTACTTATTTACATTGTCAACATTTAACACAAGACTCATGTTAATTGCTACGCTAATTTGAACCTTGTTACTCGTAATAAGTTCGAGGTCATGTCAATGCAATGTTTTTTTTAATGGGCTGAAAATCTTTTGGTCATAATAATAATAAAAGTACTCTTAGCCGATTTCGACTACGTTGGCCAGTCACAACGACTAGCCGACTGCGCGGGACATATTATAGTGCACACGTGTGTGCGCTAAAACAGGTGCACTCTCTATTCCTTTGACTCCCATAGCCCAACGGGACAGCAATCTGACACGACCGAAGAGAGATCAGCAAAGGACCAATGGTTTTACGTGCTTTTCCGAGGCACGGGGGTGAAACACCGCCAACTTCCAAAAGCTTTTGATCATATTGAGGCAGTGAATACTAATCTATCCTAAGTATATAAAAGTATATAAATAGTATAATATTTTATAAATTATCAGGCATTTAACTACTATCAGACCTGGTGGTAGGTAATGACGTCATTAAGGATTCACTCTTCTCTAAAAGCCCAAATCATAGTATTTCGGGAATACTTCAGCCGGTAGCGCACACTATTCCTAAGCCAATTTTGGTAATATTTAAATTGAAAAGTTACTGCTTACCCCAAAATTATTTCTGTACCTTCACAGAGACCAATATAACAATTATGGCATAAGTTCATCGGGTTTTATCAATAAATTAACATCTTACTTAATTTGCTTGAGTGTATGTCAGAACGTTGTCACTTTCATTTGCTGAAGTAGGTAGGTGATACTCAAACTACTTAACTGTTTTATGTCTATACCCTATTCACGAAGGAAAGTCCATAAATGTAAACAAACCATTGACTAACCTAATAACCTTATTATCAGAAAATTCTCGGCACATACACAAGTCAATTTCTTCACAGATCTCACAAACACCTTTACCAATTATGCCGTAACAATATAAATATGATTATTGCATTCAAACACACTTATTTAAAATAAAAATCGTGATTCATAGGAAAAATACCACCATTTTGACAAAGACAAGAAGATAACGAAAAACTTCATATCGACGGTTCCCGGGCTATTTGTATTAAGCGACATTTTGTAAACTTTATACCAGAGCTGTTTAAAGTTTTGAGTTTTGAAAAAAAAAATCATAACTATTGCAAATTGTAAAGTTTTAGAAAAATTTGGATATTTATTGATAAGGTTACATAGTCTGCATAATCTGATAGGTTTTCTGATATTCCCATTATTAACGAAGATACATGTCGTTTAATGCAAAATGATCCATTTATTTTATTTTTTTGTTCCAGGCTAAATGATTTAACCGCCTAAGATTAGTTTTTGTTGTTCCTGGCTAAGTGACTTATCCGCCTAGGTTTATTAATACTTGCTCCAGGTTAAATGACCTAACCATCTTGTACTAAATGTAATAGCTCCAGGTTAAATGGTTTAAATAGAAGAGTTTTTCATATTTCATACCTGAACTAAATGATTTAAGTGCCATAAACCATACAATTTCGTGTATGGCCTATTCAGTTTAAGCGCCGATTGACTTACGCCGATTACTAATTCGTTTCTAATCGTGCCTAAGTAATGAAGTTTACTGAAAGGGGCAGTTAAAATATTGTTGAATATAAAGGAACTTAGGAATTATTATCTTGTCAATAATTAGGAAATGAGAAAAAAAACAGATTGTATTGCTTAAATTTACTTTTTATTTTAATTATCATCAGCTAGGAATTACAGTATCTTTTTAGTTTACCAGAGTAACCACTAAGGTTTTTATCACAATTGTATAGGAATCACAAGAACAGTATTTTATTTATGTAGCCTATAGTCTCATTATAAATAATTAAAACGAACTACATACATACTTATTTTAAATCTATTTAGGTACTTAGTATTCTTAACTCAGCTGGGCAGCGTTCGGGAAAATTGCGCAAGAGATGAGTGTCTTCTCATCTCAACTACCTCAGAGTCTGAAGACGAAAGTCTTCAACCAGTGTGTGATGACATACGGATCCGAAACATGGTCTCTAACTATAGGCCTCATAAAGAAGCTCAAAACCACAAAACGAGCGATGGAGAGGGCTATGCTCGGTGTACGGACATAGCAATCAGAATCAGTAAGCTCAAGTGGCAATAGGCAGGGTACATAGCGCGAAGAACTGATGGCCGTTGGGGCAGGAAAGTTCTAGATTGGAGACCCTTCGACCAAAGACGAGAAGACAATATGGACAGATGACCTTGTAAAGATCGCAATATCAAAACTGGGTGCAGACCACTAGTGATCGGTCGCTGTGGAAAGCCGTGGGGGAGGCCTATGTTCAGCAGTGGACGTCCTTTGTCTGATAATGATGATAATGACTTAGTATTCTTCTATATACCTACCTATGTCAAATTAAAAACAAAACAAAAAAATAAGCATTTGAATCTTCTTTTCCTTTACAAAAAAAAATTCTTAAACAATAGTAACATGGAGTTGTACTACAATCACATTTTGTTTTATTAATCACAACTAATAAAAAAATAATGCCTTTATTAAAATTCAACCAAACCTTTCCTTAATACTTATAGGTATAATTTCTTCTTTCTTTACTCTTTTTCTTCGTCTATAAACATACTTATTTTTTTTTCCAACCTCACAACCTTTCTCATTTATAATATTAGTAGGATTAATAAATTTACTTGATTTATAATAAAAATTAGATACCCGCCTAATTTTTTTTGTTTGATACTGGTGCTTTTCTCATTTTACCACCGTTCTTCATCTTTAGTGTTCAGGTCCTTTTCTACATTTTGGAAAACATTTTTTAAATCTAATAGTTGCAGAAAAAGCAGATCTTTGTTTTGTACCATGTAAGACTGACTTCCGAAAACTGTTACCGTTTCAGGCAACGGATTCACCATTTTTTTTAGGTCTTGCACTTTATTTTCCTTAACCATTTTCTTTCTTTTTTCTGGTATTTCAGGCCCCAAAAATATTGGACTTTCTTTTTGAACACTTTTTCATTTTCGGTTCCATATTGGATATCAAACTGCAAAACAATAAAATTTTGAAATTATTTAAAATTACGCAAGTATCCAGTTTTGTAAACAAATGGTGATGATTAGTTAATTAATTCGTTATTTCGGAAAGTGGGACAATAATTATCATGTAAGTGTATTCCTCTGATGCCAGATGCCAGTAAGTAGCCAAAGCACTTGTATTATGAAAATCCGATGGTACTCAACTCAATATAGGATAACTTGTTTCAATATCGACCCGACCGAGAATCGAACTCTGGACCTCGGAGAAAGTTAAACCATGAAAACCGGCGTCTTAGTATAGGAAAATATAAGGGGGTAACCAATGCTTCTTGTATGTTTCGATTTATACCTACCTTCATCAAGCAAGTAAAGTTAACATTAAACAGTGCTACTCTTAAAAATGCAAAACAATAATTAATGCATGAATATAAAAACTCACATTCAGTCCAGTATTGACAACCAAATACTTTGCGCGGCCCGAGCTTCCATAAAACACTTAACACGTCAGAACCAAAGGTACGAACTAGTCCACGGTTTGCATCAACTAAAGCGGTGGTGCACGGGAATATAAAATCTCGTGCGGTTTGTTGCGCTGCGGTGCCAGCGCATCGGTAACAAAACCAATTTTTAACCAACGCCTCAATAGTTGATGGATAGTCAATTTTGATTGTATTAAATGTACGCGGCTATAGTTAAATTTGTTTGAAATACTAAAATTTTGCTTTTGTAGTAACTGAAGCGACAGTGCAAGTTTAATATAATAGTAAGAAATGTAGGTTGATTCGGCGTCTTAACTTTAATGTTCAAACCTTAAATGGCTCATGCAACCGTCATATCAAAATTCACATAAAAGCCTAATGTTTGAAGTGACCACATCAAGCAAATGCAAGTATCTAGCTAATTGTATTATGCGACATTCTTATGTATTTATGAGGTAAAGCTAATTGTATGAAGCGACATTTTTATGTACCTGTAAGGTAAGACCAATTGTATTAAGCGTCAATATTATATAATGATAAGGTAAAGCGAATTGTATGAAGCGACATTTCAAAATATTTATAAGGTGAGGCTAATTGGTTTAACGTACATTGCCTGTAAATTTTGATCCAGGAATGAGGGTTTAAGTAACTCTTTGGTATTTCATAGTGAGCTTAAGTACACAGTTCCTAAATTTGACAAAATTTTGTGTCGGTACATACATCGCAGTGCAAAATGGGCTCCAAAAATGCGAATGTATGAAGCGACAAAAAAGTGCTCAGATCGTCACAAAACCCAGATCAAACGACGCGCAAAAATTCGCTGATTCCGAATATGTATATAAGTTAATTTCGCCCAAAATGTCGCTTAATACAAATAGCCCGGGAACCGTCGATATTTTTTAATTTAGTGTTGGGACACCAATTTCGTTCAATTGATCGATTCAATTGGTTATTCGAAACTCGCATATATTTTACATATTAGGGTCAATATTACTAAACGTGCGAGTTTCTAGAAAGGAATGATATCAAAATTTTGTTGTTTTACTGTTCATGAAATGGTTTGTTGTTAATCATTGTAAGTAAATTGTTGTATACAAAATAATATTATTATAATTAGATGTCAACGCGTAACGTTGTGTGCGCAAAACCTGAAAATTGTATGATTAAGATTTAGTTGACGACGTAAAAGTCTATGAAAAATTGCACAGCACCCCTAGCGGTCACTTACAGAACTAAAATTTTCGATACATAAAGTTACATCGTCACGCGTCGCTAGCGAGTAAGACCGCCGTAAGCTCATGGTAATATAACTATGCTGGTGATATAACTACCTACCGAATCCTATCTCGACAGAGCTTCGTCCGCAGAGTAAGAAATGATCAGAAGTGTCAAATAAACTATCACACCCCATTAAATCTTAAATTATTTATAAATACAGGGCTTAACAAAATCAACTGCATTCCTCCTCGGTGGTGATTCTGTTGCTTACATACAACAACTTTTTGTATGGGACAAACATCAAAAACTCAAGATTTTTTTTGAATTCTCCATACAAACTAGAATCAGCTGATCGGCACTCTAATACGAGAAAGTGAAATCTATTTTTGGGATTACGATGTTGGTCTCATACAAAAAGTTGTTGTGTTTGAGGGTCAGAATTGGCCCCTAGAAGGAATGCAGTTAATTTTGTTAGACCATATGGGTTGTCTGAGTTTATTTTATAAAATATTGTAATGATATGAAATTATTTTTTCCAATTACTAATTAGAGTTATTTAAAAATGAGGTATGTATATTTCCGCGATTATCTAGCATTTGGATGAACCGATTTGGATGCCGTTTCAGCAAAGTATTCTTACTTCAAAAAATCTCACTAAATAAACTTAAATAACACTTTTAGGTTTTTAATTTTCATATTGTCGAACGTTTTTGTAAATAATTGAAGTGCTCAAACATTGTTATAGAAATCATCAATTGCGTGTAAATAATACGCATTTTTTTAAATGAAGGATTGATAATACGTGTTTATCCTTTTAAAATTACTTAATGCTATCAATCAGTCATCACCCATACAAACGTTTGATTAAATTTATATTCAATTTCTATATACAATTTTGTAATTGTGTGTGACCGTTCCTTTTTTTTTGTTTGGATGTGAATTTTGTTTCTAAACGTAAGTATATTCACGGACATTTAAACTTAAAGTATTCACGACTAAAGTATCTTTAAATTATAATTAAATCACTTATCAATTTCCTATGTTTCGTTTACACGTAATAAGACCGATATTAAATATTTGCAAAGTTAAATCATTTCACTTTTCTTTATTTTTCATTAATAGCAATCAATTGTATATTGTATTAGTTCAATTGACTAAATTCCTCAACTTTTTCTCAGCACTAAAGTTTGTCTATGGTATTCAAGCCGCCATGTTTGTTTACATTTATAGACTTTGCCTGGTGAATAGGGTATATGTTAATGAGTTTTTCACATGATTAGATTAAAGAGCTTATGTAATCCCAACTATTTAACTTACAATACTGAAATCGTCGTTCAGATAAGCCATATTTCGTCATATTTAGCTTCTTCAGAAAAACAATGACATACTTAGGTGTGGTAAGAGAATAATCCAACTATTCGTTTAAATTCACACTATTTATTTATAATAATGATGACACCAGACAAAATGTGTGTGGTCGGATGCATACTTATTTATTAGAAACAATCACAAAATGTTGATAATGAAACTTCACTTGCACTTTTCACCGTGCATATAAAAACAAAAGTAATTAAATTGTAAGAAATATTAATAACGTTAATAAAGATTATATGCAAAAATATAAATAAAGAGTAAAACAACATAGACGAAAAACATAATTTTATTTTTTCAAAGGTAATGTAAATGTCTGGTGCCAAGACACCATGTTTCAAAAGCAAATGAGACCGCCTTCAAAAATAGACTAAAAGCTCAAAATAACTATTTGCACTCTGTTCAGGAGTATCAAATTCATTTAGAGACGGTGCATGATCTCATGCTAACGAACATCAATAGTCTACGCACATCATGCACCGAGTCCAAATGAATTTGTTTTTTCGAAACAGAGTTATTTACACAAACAGCGTTATTTTGAGCTTTGTGTGTCATTTTTTTCGTTATTACCCCATATCTCAATAACTAGGGTACCGATTTTGATAGAACTTACACTATACCCTATGTCAAGATACACCTGACTAAACTAAAAAAGAATCATCTCGCATTGCTCCTCGTTCTCGCGAAATCCGTGGACAAACATACTCGTACATAAATTTACGAAATTTACCACACGTGTTTGGAAGGGTTATTAAATCAACATACTCAAATATAATTTTATAATTTCTAGATTACCACCTTTTTAAGTCGGTAAAAATGAAATTAGCGATATAGCGTTACAAATAAATATAAAACGGGCTATATCGTTTATCGCGTCGACAAAATAATTTTATTTCCTAAACAACAGGCTTTTTGTAGATTGTTTGAACTGGTATCGCAGTTCTCATTGCTTTAAGACGAATGAGTACCTGTAGAAAATTTTGTAAAAATAATTTTTGAAATGATATAAGCGTAAGGCATGTAAAAATCAGCAATTGCCACGATAAGCGATAAATAAGCGCGCATTTTTGGCCCGCAAAAATAATCATTCATATATCCTGAAAAACTATTTCATAATACAATAAAATTTATGAGAAACTCCAAAATTATCGCAATGACTACATTCAATGTCGTCTTTCACTCATGTAAATAAAATCCCGATAAATGTTACTTTTTTTTCTTTGACAAAAATAAATTTTAACGTTCGAAATAAAAATATCTAACATTCCTTTTAACTTAACGAAACATGAAAATGAGTTTTTATTTCACCGATTGCATACACATGTAACACTCAACATAAAGTAAGTATACCCTATTCACTAGGCAAAGTCTATAAATGTAAACAAACATGGTGGCTTGAATACCATAGACAATCTTTAGTGCTGAGAAAAAGTAGAGGAATTTAGTCAATTGAACTGATACAATATACAATTGATTGCTATTAATGAAAAATAAAGAAAAGTTAAATGATTTAACTTTGCAAATATTTAATATCGGTCTTATTACGTGTAAACGAAACATAGGAAATTGAGAAGTGATTTTGTTATAATTTAAAGATACTTTAGTCATGAATACTTTTTAAAAACTTTTTAAAGTTTAAATTTCCGTAAATATAATATCTTACGTTTAGAAACAAAATTCACATCCAAACAAAAAAAATAGGAACGGTCACACACAATTACGAAATTGTATATACATTTAATCAAACGTTTGTATGCGTGTAGAGTGGTGACTGATTGATACCATTAAGTAATTTTAAAAGGTTAAACACGAATTATTAATCCTTCATTTCAAAAATGCGTATTATTAACATTCTGCATGATAGTTTCTATAACACCATGTTTGAGCTATTCAATTAATTGACAAAAACGTTCGACAATATGAAAGTTAAAAACCTAAAAATGTTATTTAAGTTTATTTTGTGCGATTTTTTAAAGTAAGAATACTTTACTGACAGCATCTAAATTGGTGCATCAAAATGTTAGAAAATTGCGGAAATATACATACCTTATTTTTAAGTCGGATAAATGTATTTAGTAATATGTAAATAACTCCAATTTGTAATTGGAAAAAACAATTTCAGTTCATTATAATAAAATAAAATAAACTCAGACAGCCTATATGATTTTCATTTAAAATGACAAAATTCTAATAGAAAGAAATATATTTATAAATAATTAAGATTTAATGGGGTGTTGTAGTTTATTTGACACTTCTGATCATTTCTTACTTTGCGGACGACGCTCTGTCGAGATAGGATTCGGTAGGTAGTAATATCACTAGCATAGTTATATTACCATGAGTTTACGGCGGTCTTACTCTCTAGCGACGATGTAACTTTTTGTATCAAAAATTTTAGTTCTGTAAGTGACCGGGGTGCTGTGGAATTTATAGACTTTTACGTCGTCAACTAAATCTTCATCATACAATTTTCAGGTTTTGCGCACACAACGTTACGCGTAGTACTTCCAATTATAATAATATTATTTTGTATACAACAATTTACTTACGAGTACAATGATTAACAACAAACCATTTCATGAACAGCAAAATAACAAAATTTTGATATAATTCCTTTCTAGAAACTCGAACGTTTAGTAATATTTACCATATTATTACTATACATGCGAGTTTCGAATAACCAATTGAATCGATCAATTGAACGAAATTGGTGTCCCAACACAAAATTTAAAAATATGAAGTTTTTCGTCATCTTCTTGTCTTTGTCAAAATGGTGGTATTTTTCCTATGATTCACGATTTTTACTTTAAATAAGTGTGTTTGAATGCAATAATCATATTTATATTGTTACGGCATAATTGGTAAAGGTGTTTGTGAGATCTGTGAAGAAATTTACTTGTGTATGTGCCGAGAATTTTCTGATAATAAGGTTAATAGGTTATGCAATGGTTTGTTTACATTTAAGGACTTTCTTTTGTGAATAGGGTATAACAAGAACCTCCAATATTTAAATTGTAAACGAAGTCATAAAAATAATTGCAATATCTGCAGGTACTATGACTATATTTTGTATGTAAGTTCTGCTATTTTACATAATTATAGCTATACCTACAATACTATTCAATATTTTTTATCAAAACCTGTAGGAAAAACAACAAGAAAGTATTTCACACAAATGGGATTTCAAGGTGAGATATTTGTTTCTGAAGTTTACGCGAATATCACTCATCGAAATGAAACACCATTTACGGATTTACTTTTCGCGAATTTATTAAATTTATTCCGACGTTTTGAACACTATACAGTGTTCGTGGTCACGGGTAGACTAAGATGGTATTTGTCATTGACAGAGTTTTGAAAAATTACACTACCGTTACTCAAATTAATTAACGTTCCTATCCACCAGAAAGACCTAACTCTGTCTTGTGATCTTGCAGTGAGTGGTCTAGCTTGGGTCCTGTCTAGCACTGGATCCCATAAGTAAAGTAAAGTTAGCCTGTAACATCCCACTGCTGGGCAAAGGCCTTACCTCAACTATGAGGTAGTTTGAGCCATACTCCACCACGCGGGCTCAGTGCGGGTTGGTGGAGG
Organism: Pyrausta purpuralis; assembly: GCA_963924145.1. Lineage (NCBI taxonomy): Eukaryota > Metazoa > Arthropoda > Insecta > Lepidoptera > Crambidae > Pyrausta > Pyrausta purpuralis. The sequence continues at coordinate 22,859,585 of OZ001649.1, forward strand.
GGTGTTTGCAAGGCAAGCGACTAATCCTGCTGTCAGATGTAATCAAGCTGCCCATAAGGCCTCTGACTAGGCTTAAAGACTAATATCAACCGATATTAGCCGGGACCAACGCCGTAACGGGCCTTCCGAAGCACGGAGATACTCGTGATATACGTCACTTATATGGTCGGAATGGTCACCCATCCAAACACGACCGCGCCGTAGGTTGCTTCACTTCGGTATCACTACCAAAGCGCTGCTACCACTGCGCTACGAGTACCTCCCACTGGAGCACTGGATCCCATCCTGGTGGAATTTTCCCACTATCTTCTCTGTTGAAATTTGTATGTTTTATTATTTCTATAGCTTTGCGTAGCATACGGGGAACGAACCGCCGTTCTTTTTTTTTTGGTTACAGTTAGCTCTTTCTGCGTGGATAGGAACGTTTATCAATATTATTGAATGACGGTAGAGTAATTTTTTAAAATTCTGTAAATTACAAATAACATCTTAGTCTGTCCGTGATCACAAATGTGGTAAAGTGTTCAAAACGTCGTGATAAATTTAGTAAATTTGCGAAAAGTAAAGCTGTAAAATAGTGTTTTATTTCGATGAGTGAGATATTTTATGAGTTGTTATATGTGCCAAAAACCGATAATATTTTGACAGACCGCTATGACAGTATTCAATGTGTGAGTGCGATATTATTAAGTTCAGCACAACAAAAACTGTTTATCAAACGATCTTGAAAGTTTACACATCTTCAGGTGTAAGAGGGTAGACCGATATGTCTGCCCAATAACAGCTTACCTGCAACAAATTCAGTTACGCCGTGACGTCATGCCGTCGTGGCACTTGCAAAAGTGCCAAAATATCGGAAATTTTAAAAAAAATCCGGCCAAGTGCGAGTCAGACTCGCGCACTGAGGGTTCCGTGCCAACATTAATTGAATTAGGGAATCCACTTACTTCTACTTAATAAAATACCACAATATTTAGTTAACTACAAATATAACTTTGTTTTTCATAGTGTTTGTATAAAGTACAAAGTTATGTTTGCGGTTGTTGAAAATGTACTATATCTAAAAAACTACTAGTTCGATCCCGTCCGAATCAATTTTCGTTGAAAGTGTTGGTTAAGATCTACATTATATTTTTTTCATAATTTACACTTGCTTGGTTTAGAAGTTAGATGGGGGGACGCCCATTTTACCACTTTGGAAGCGTCTAGCTATGAAACGTTAGACTTTAAAAGAAAATGGTTCTAGAAACCTCAATGTCATTTTGAAAGACCTATCCACACACGCATAGGTATGACAAAATTTTTTTTTGGTTTTAGTTCCATGTATGGGAGCCCCACCTTAAATGTCATAATTTTTATTTTTTGTATGAGAATCGGTAAGCGGTTAACAGGATACATCTTCCTACCAAATTTTAACAGTGTTATGCTAATAGTTACAGAATAAAATGGCTGTGACATACGGACGGACATACAGACAGACAGACAGACTTGACGAAACTATAAGGGTTCCGTCTTTTGCCCTTCGGCTACGGAACCTTAAAAAGATACATGGTAGCAATCCCGTTACCATCTTTTTTAATGTTAGTGACCATGTAAGTTGAAATAAACATATACCAACACATATAGCGTCGCCGTAGAGTGAAAACCTCGGAAGTTAATTTTTGCTCATTTTTTTATTATTACATTTTTTGAAAGAAAACCTCGCGACGCACATTCTAGTTTAACTTACACGCTCATCTGATACAAATAGCGCCGTCTATGACGTTCAATAAGAACCTCGAATTCGCTCGCGTGAACAAGTCTGGTGTGATTACTTCGAGACGACAGGTTGGAGCATGTTAAAATCGTGAAAACAGACGTTCAAAGTGCATATACATTATGAACGAACTTTAGTTTTACTCACAATAATAATTTAAACAAAAATCTACGTAGTTCCATTTTTTTTCACCAGACGGTTTTCTTCACCTTCTAAAAAGTTTACTCAAAAACACATACGAGGTTTTCACTCTACGGCGACGAATTAGGTTAGAATTAAAATTATTTCTGTTTTGTAATGGATCGATCGAAATGTTTCACCCATGCATTTTATTTATAGTATGAATATACTTTTACTATTAAAAGACTAAATAAGAAACTAAAATTTCCGATCCCTCGACCTCTGGCAAACCGGAACAACGCTCTTACCATCCCAGCCACAGTGCAATTGATTCTCTCGGGCGACATCCACTGTTCCAATATGGTTTGGGTAGAGGGCGTTGACGTCATGCATTGAAGTGTTCTTTAGGTGTCATCAGTCCTCTCAAGCACTGATTTACAAAAAGTTTGACCCTCCATTGGCTGCCGTATCAGGTGTTCATGTTTTCGGTGCGCGGCCTAATGACCCACCATCGTCGGGCCGGGGTCTTATGTCCCGGCGTTATTTTTTTTGGCTAAAAAACAAAACAAAATATTAATTGCTTCATCTGACACCTTAAATTAATAGTTTAAATAAGTCTGGTTAGTTTAATAATATACTAGTATGCGTGCATGAATAAAAGAATGAATTAAAAACACAAGAAAAACACGCTATTATGAATGCACGTAATTTATAAAGAAATTATAAATCGTTCAAGTTTTCTCTATTGATGTGCTGAAGTGTAAACTGTAGTGCTTTTAATAATAATATTAGATTCTTAAAACGTAGGACGCTCTAGGGCTCTCTTCAGTTAGAGCGCCAATCTCTGTAACCTGAATCCCATAACAACTTTATTTCACAGCAAATTTTGCAAAAAGTATTACCTGTTCCAGCGCCCCACGCTTTGTTAATCGAATATCTTAATTAATAGCACTAGAGTTTACACTTCAGCGCAGCAAAATAGTAACTTTAATGGACGGTATGTCTATTTCATAACCTTGAAACCCGATCGTGTTCAAAGTCCATTACATAACCTTTCTTTCCCACAACTGGAACGCGACTTTGATTTGAAATTTTGACACGGAACTTCAGTTCCTGTCTCCTGGCTTCGTTGTTAAACCTTGAAACCTAATCGTGTTCAAAGATAATAACGAGACTTTTCTAAGAAGTCCAAACACAGCTATGATCCGATGTTCTATCAGGAAGTTCCAGTTCATATCTTCCAGGTCCATTAGATCAGTTCGACAGTACCATATTATCGTATTGTCATCAGAACTACAAACAGCTGCAAGTTTTCATCACGCTGCCATCCTTGAAATATGACTAAATTAGTTACTAAACATTCTATTACGTAGGTCAATACATACACAATGACCATAAAAGCGCGTTAATAAAATACAATAAAAGCATGTTAAAATAGGTACAAAGTATTGGTGACATAAAAAGAAGATACGGTTCAACGTTAACACCTGCACTATTTTTTTACCAATGACAGGATTTATCTGACGGGATAGGTCAAATCGTTTTAAGTGATAATATTTTAACTCTGTCTTTGTGTACGTCATAGAATCAGGGAACTATCCTTTTTTTTCTCTAAGAAAGAAACTGTCATTTTTTAAAACAGCACCCTGTCATTTTTTTAAGTTATCTACTTCATCGGCTTCGCCTCTCTAATTCCTCGTTTTCTCTATTTTTAACCATTTTTATTAAAAAAACAATACCTGCAAAAAATATATAATAATTACTTTAATGTCTAATTTTCTCAAAAACTAGCATTTAAGAACACACATTATTTTCTACAAAAAATTATTCATTTGTTGTGCTGAATCGGCTCTTTGAACATTATCACTTTTCGAGGTAACTTTATATATCGTCCGATTTTTTTTTTTTAATGATTGCTGTAATTATTTATAAAATTTTTGTAATAGGTGAAGTTTTCAAATTAGACATTTTATTTTATATTTCTTATCTGCCATTGATTAAATATGACAGTCATTAGCGCCCTCTACTGGACTTGCAGGAGTCAGGTAGGTTATTGCCACCTTGAATTTTGTTTCTTTAATTTACAGTAACATAATACATGAAATGAAAATGGTAATAATTGTTTATATTGTTGCCTTAATTTAAGGCTATGACAATTATGAATTGACCTTCTGCATTTTGTAGCCAAGTCTTATTCTTTGCGGGAACCCAGTTTATTGATTCAATATGACGTGTCTTTGTAAAGCGACAGATTTTATTTCGTTATTTAGAGACATTGGCGAGGATAATGTCCCGGCTCCGGCGTGTAAACAAAACGCGTGATATCCTTTTGTTATTCATAAATGCTTTATTTGTTTATTTCTGACGAATATAATACGAGTTTCCTTTGACATGTAGGAGTCCGCAGAATGTGTGCCGTCATAATATTTGTATTAGTTATTTTGTTCGTTTTGGGCGCAGAGTTTTTCATTATTTGAAGTGCTAGAAGCCGCCTGCGACTTCGTCTGCAATTTTTGGTTTTACTTCGATCGCATAAATAAATTTTCAATTTTACCAATACTTGAATAAACAAAATAGTGATGTCCTGCTTAATGCACGAAAATATTTCGATATCGATATCCGGACTGCTTTGCAAGAAATAGGATATTTGCCTATTTTTCAAATGATGTTTCAACTTAATTATTAATAAGTTACAACTACAAAAAATATTTGATTACTCAATACCAGCATAACAACGATAAAAGCAAAAATAAAAATTCAAATAAACTTTTGCCGCGCGAAACACCCATCGAAGAGGATGATAGGTGACGCCACACTTGTTAAGAACTCGCTGCAAGACCTAGTACATTGCCGCAGATGGCATGGCATCCCTGTCGATCTTTTACAGACTGCACTTCGGTCACTGTTCAAGTCAACTGCACGATCTAGTCCCGCCAGCTCCTTTCCATCACAGGGGGACCAGACGTAGGCTAGCGTACCATCCCTATGTTGTCGACATTCCACCTACTCGTACAAAGCGTTTTGCCGACTATATTTTAATGCGTGCAGCTAGGGTGTAGAACTCGCTGCCTGCTGAAGTCTTCCCTCAGGAATACGACCTAAACACCTTTAAAGCAAGAGTGAATAGGTTGCTACTAAGCAGATATGCACCACCATAGACCTCATCCACACCTGACATCAGGTGAGATCGAGGTCAAATATCTGCTTAGCTTCAAATAAAAAAAAAAAAACGTCGTTACGTAGTCTGCATGACATCACGTTTCAAACAATACGCAATTTGCAGCACCGAACTTGATACCTACGTTTGACAGCACTTTAATATGCCTCCCGGCGGTATATATACACCATAAAGTAATATTGGACACCAATCACATATATTGCTCTGATCCCAAAGTAAGTAGCTAATATACTTGTGTTATGGAAATCAGTCACAACGGTGGTACCACATCACCCAGACCCGAGATAATATAGAAATTTTTATTTCTTTACTGACCCGACCGGGAATCAAACCCGGAACTTCGGAGCGGCGACGCCTTAAAACCAGCGTGTTTACCCACTACACCACGGAAGTCGTAAGGTAAGGAGCGAATAAGGTGCGATACTGTCGCTGCTGCTAGAGAAATGGCTTATTTTGGTTCCTACTGTTACTGAGCAGAGTGTCTTGCGTTAATCAGCCTCAAAGTGCAGCTTTTATGTCATTTTAAGGCTGCGCGTTCATCTGTTAGTCAGTCAGTCAGTAGTTCAGGACAAAATGTTTAACAAATATAGAAAACGGTGACCTAAAAATATATATTGATACTAAAATTATTCCGTGCTGAGTTTCTAGTACCTACTAAATTTGAGTGACAACTTTTACATAACACTTTTACATAAGTTCACTTACTCAATGCTGCTCTAAGCATTAGTATTTATTTTATTCCCCATCTATTATTATTTTGCCGTCACCATCGAAATTCTTCCATTGCAAATCAAAACACTATCAGTACAAAATTACATGATGTAATAAATCAATATGTCCTCAGTACTGTCCGGTAAGCTATTTCATTAGTGCAGTAATTAACAACACAATATTAGATATTGGCCACCATCAGTCAACGTCATCGTTCAACAATATTAGGACCCAAAAGATTGATGCTGCCTTACTCTTTGTCTCATAAATACTAGCTCGAAAAAATCACCGCTCACTTCAATACATTACAATCGTTAATACAGAGCATGAACGTTTAAATCAGTCTGGCTGTTCAGGAAGTCTGGTTTCGGAATATTAAAAACGTAATTATTTTCAAATCAGTAGTATCCTAAGCCTATAGCAATAAAGCTGAAAATAGCGGAAAATGCTCGCGTGAGAGTTATGAATTCGTTGAAACATATACCCTTGGCAGGAACTAAGGACGGTTTGGTGCTAAAATGAGTCTATTGTTTTTCAATAAGGTCGCATTGGATATAAATATATATTCATTATGGATGTTTGCAGGCTACATAGCGGACAAGTCCTTAATTTGCTTTGGCACTATCAGCTCGATTTTTTATATATTTAGTCGATTATGAATTCAAGTTTTATTTTTGGTCCCTCCCTATTTTAAAAAATATTATGTTTAACCCCCAATAAATAGCAGTTGCGGAAGAGTGCTCTTTCCATTAAAATGTACAGTTTCATCCTGCATAGTAATAAAATCACATTACTTCTTACAGCGAAGCACACACTAAAATAGTGAAGCTTTTATAAAACTGCCACTACCACAAATAAAGTAATAGTAGTATCACACCCTTTTTCCCTTACTTTGAAATGAAATGATATTTCATTTCAAAGTAAGGGTACAAATGCTAAGTCTACGTGAGGTAAATCAGCTTGTGTAATATTTTTTTCTTATTTTTCCTTAAGAAATATTTTAATAAGGGTCATCCAAGAATCACCAGACAGCAGCTGCAATCGTTGCATTGCCTTCTCCAAGCTTTAAAGTTACGGTTTCAATGCTTAAGAAATGTAACCTTACATAATGTTTTTTTGGTTCTACTTAACTAAAGATTTTTTTGTGAAAATTTGTATTTGTGGCACCAACTATGGTTTGTGCCTATTGTTAGTTTGATAAGAATACATATAATTTAGATTTTTTGTTATAAAAATAATTATCTTTAAAAGGGGTAGGTGTATGAGGCTACGAAGTCTACTTCTATTACAATTTTTATGGGATGCACCAAAACATTTTGCGACAAATTACGTTGAAAAATAAATAACTCTTGACGTAACGTATGGAAATGTACACATTTTACTTCGATAATTCGGTTGCAGTTTTATGTAATAAATTTAAATTAATGGCAACATACAACCTAAGTTTTTTAGGTGAGCGCAATAGAATATGGGTTGAGCTTTTGCGGTAAATCTGTTAAATACAACGTGTTTGTACAAAATATTTTAATTTGTATAACGAGCAGAATCAATTAAACCACTTTTTAATATGTTTAATTGATTCTGCTCGTTATACAAATCATCACGTGCTCAAACCTGCCAAAATACGGAAGCAAGCAAGGGTTATTTCTTTATGAGCGTAAATAGTAATCATAATAATATCAACACGGCGCAGCGGCCCAGTGAATACGTACCGAATCCTTACTCGACAAGAAAATATCAAAAGTGCCAGTAAACTAAAACACCACATACAACTTAATTTTTTTGTATTATTTTTTTCCTTCAGAATTCGGTCAATTTAAATAAAAATGTTTTGGGGTGTAAAAACGTTGTATATTTTTAGCACGTACCTTATTAGTAGTTATTATTTCGGTGAAAAAGTTTACGAATTCAATGTCGTTTTCTTATTATGATGTTATAACTGCATCCAAAACATTTTGGTTGCGAAATTTTGGGTTTGAGTTTTTATTCTTTTGGTATTATATTTTTTGTAAGTAGCAAGCAGTCTGTAGGCATGAAAATTCCGAAATTCACATGTTAATGGTTTACGGAATGAAATAGGTTTAAAGCATTTAGCAATTAATTGTAATTAAATGTTTTGTGATTTCTGTGTTAGTAGTTGTATGATACTTGTTTGTTTAATAATTGTTGCAGTTGTGTATTTTTTTTTATTATTATTTAAATTGGTATGCCTTCCGCTGCCACGACTTGTGCTGAGCGGGTTGCCTTTTCGACTCGAGTAGTCTAGTTTTATGCAAGTATTTTTCAATGTCCTTTTTTTTGGTTTCTTTCCTTACTCGTATTTATAGTCAGGGTTCAATCATAAAACAGCCAACTTGTCTCCCTTTCCGTTTTCCGTAGTCACTTTTCCGCCTGGTTTACTCCCAAATTGTTGTGAGCCGATTGAGGCTGATTCTGTAAACCTTTTTCGTATAAACGATATCTGGGCATCCCTTTCTCACAAATGCTCGTCTGGTATGAGAGATAGAGACAGCTCGATTTAAAAAATATCTTTTTATAGGGTACTGTATCTAAAATAACTCGGATTTTTTGCTCATTCACCAATATTTCGCGAAAATTATAGAGCGTAGCATATTGCTGATGCAAAATACCTTTTCTCCTGAAACCGGATGTAAAGATAACGATTTTTGATGATTGTTTGTGGTTGAGTTAAAGTTATTGAGTGCAGTGAAACCTTAGACTATCTGAGATTACAAATCACGTATCATTTGTTTAGGAGTCCATTCCATTTTCAACGTCAGTTTGAGATGATTCTTTTTATTAATTTCAGTTACATAAGTGGTGAAAAAGCTTGTATTAAACATCTAGGTTCGAATATTTTATAGCGACAACGTTAAGTTCCATATTGTTGCGTAGATTTTCCTATATTAAACAATTATACATCGACCCAACAAGATGTATTACTAGTTAAGAGCGATGTTTCGTATCGATAGCTAATAAATAGATAAGCTTCGTCTCTATTTCTGATTAGTGCTGAGGATATTTTTTCAATAAGTCCGAATGTTCCTATACAACACTACTAACTTAAATAATTCAAAATTATTTTTACATTAGGCACATAAATTAAGATCAAAACAAAAAATATATTCGAACTGATAATAATCTTCTTTTATTGAAAATCAGAACATAATAAAATATCACTAATACCATTTTAAATAATCTGCGGATCTAACACTTATTATTACTTACTGTCACTAGTAACTTTTAAACTATTTAGTCTTAGTTTTAATAATGGATTAGTAAACTTTTACGTAATACTTCAGGATTAAATTTGAGTCGAAATTTCGGTCAAAGCTACCCCTTAAGTAGCTGTTTGTTTTATGTTGTAATAAAACCACTATGATCAAAATAAGGTGTTTAACCATGGTAAGCTTAAGAAAAGTTAAGTTAGTTCCTCCCTCGTACTCGTACCTAAAGATAGTTGTACAACTCTAGCAGGAAGCAGATTCACCCACTTTTACGCCAATTTAATATTACGCCGAAAAGATCCGGAATGTAGGAATTTATTCGAACGAAATACCTCTAGTGCTTCGCCGTTAAATCAAATGTAGCTGGCTATGTATGAATAAAATAATAAAGTTTTACTCCGAATTGTTGATTAAAACCACGTAGTGTAGTAGGTACATTATTGTGGATTATAAGCTAGATTAATGACTTGTTTAAATGTAAATGGGGTAAAAAATGCGCTAAAAATAAACCTTTAACTCCTACACATACACACACGCGCAGGGCAGTTCTATGATCTTACTTAAACTTAACCCGGTGACATTGATGCTGGGTTATATTAACCCAAGGAATTTTCGTCGTTCATATTTTCAATTTAATAGACGCATTCATAGAAAAACTTAATAGACATATTATTTTAGGCTCAGTAAAGAACTCTTCAGGTGTAATGAGGAAGGGCGGGTAGCGCATTCTGCATTTGCCTGAACCGATACTCAACGCGGTGACGGTTCGTGTTGTTAGTTGCCTGCGCCGCCGTCGCTAAGCGGAAATTTAAAGCAAAATATTATACAAAATGGTTCACTTTTGGATAGTACCCTAGAGGATCAAAATAGTCGCAAATGACTTCCCCCGTCGCCTCTAATCTAAAGTCTGATTTAGAATGTTTTTAACCGGCCGGCCGAATTTCTGTTTTTTTATGAATAACTACGTAAGAGACCAGCAATTTCAGCTGATCGGACCGATGGCTCGGTAGCTCAATTGGAAGATCGTTTGGCCCGGTTAGCCAGAAAGTCGCTGATTCGAGTTCCGCCAGTGCGTGATGTTTGGTATCTTTTTTCATTATATGAATCTAAAGTCTGATTCTAAGTCTACTTACCAATAACCCTACATAGAAATTCGCTTTCAAAACAGTGACGTTATTTAGGACGCAATGACAATTCGAGTGTTTTTAAGGTCCATTCAATTGATACCTATAAATCTGAATCATGTTTAAATATTTTTAAGAATATCAACGTTTTTTTAATAAATTAACTAATGTGAGGTATTATCTAGTTTTTGGAATTTGGCCAACTAGCCTATTGCATTTACGCTTTCAGACATTACATGTAATTGATGGTCTCATTCAGCTCCTTAAAACACCTCGCAAAGTCTCCTTGTATGCTCCTAAGGACCTGTTCTACTAGGTAAGTAATTTTAAAGCTATTAGCAAGGTATAATTTATTAACACCTTCATGCACAAAAATCATTGTACTGACAACATCAGAAAGGTAAACACCGCGGTATGTCATGCCTGCATATAACACGTGTGTTATATAAGGGTTGGTATTCACTAAAATGTGTAACTTGATGTGCTGACGACTGTACACGGCGGATTTAATGCCAAAAGCATATTACTCGACTTATTGCCTGATGTGATCAACAACTTTGACACGTTGTGTTAAGACGTTATCTCTATGAAAACATCTTTCTTACCTACCAACTATCAGCACTACTATTCACTGGTTATATAAATATTATAAAGCTATAGAGTTTGTTTGTTTTTTTCTTAATCTGAGGAACTACTGAACTGATTTGAAAAATACATAGTACATTTTATTAAATTGTTGCGTTTTTTTTAAGTTTTATCTTTTTACGTTCTCCTGTACCCTTTCAAATTTACAATCTTTCTGCATGACTAATGGTACGACTGAGAGATAATGCTTTAAGCATTATGTCCACCTTTTGTACACTGTTATTTGTGCAATTAAGTTTTTGAAAAATAAATAAAAATATATGTGGGATAGTATTACTGAAGTGAAGTATATAGGCTTTATACTTACTATAAAACATCACTCTACGACGGCCGGCACGGGAAGACCAAACTAAAAACACGCGGATGCAGTTTTGGTGGACCGCTTGTCTGCAATAAAACGATTACGCTTCGTAACGTAATTACCGATACGGGAATAATTTGCTTTAGTGCAATCAGATCTGTTTACCGGCCTCTACACAAACTAGGCTGCACTATTAATTTGATGCTATCATAATATGCTTATCGTTACTATAAATATTCCAACTCGGCTTTTAATATTTTATGTCTGATATTTACGCTACGATACGCTAGATACGCTTTATGGAATGTGGGGAAAGTACTAAATGTGATTTTAAATAAGTAGGTACGTGTGAAATAAATAGTACCGTTATTTTTTATTTAAATACACGAGTGCTGTACGTAGCTATTTACTTTAAAATTGGAGTATATTGTGTTGGAGTATAGTGCTGTTTTCTGAAACAATTTATTGTTTATGTATTACAAACTTTATTATTTTGAATGTATCCGCCAGCTTTTAAGACAAATGCAGGATGCATCGCCACGAATAAGACAGCAGTCTTTTAGTCGAATTGACTCCAAAACCTACCCTCTAACGCAACAACGCAGCAACGCTCGGGTTAGAATATAATCTAACTCCGCACGATACCTACGAGTGTGTAGTTCAGAGTATCGCTTCTAGCCGCGAAACTCCAATCAAACCATAAATTAGAACGGTGTGAGTTGAGGGCTCCTACTCAGTAAGACCGACCGTCGTTAATTGAATCTGGCCATCTCTGTCGCTTTACACGGTACGGTATAATCTGTCAAACGGCAAAGAACAAAACGTTTGACAAATATTACCGTTCGTTTTAAACTGTCAAATGAATAGGTACGATTGCTTTACACAATTACACCTCTGCTCCTTAATCTTCATCTTAGCATGTTGATATTAAACTTCAACTTTGCTGTGCCCAGTATTTGGCGACATTGATTGCCTTAGGACACATAAAATCTTCCAAAAAATAGGTATCAGGAGGCGCAGGGCAAGTCAGTAGATAAGCCATGTCTTGCGGAGTATTGTGGCAGACACAAGATAGGTCGGTTCCATTCATCTTGAAAAACCCCACCTGAGCATGTAGGCTTTACATAATATCTTGATTTTCGATATCATCTCGAGTCCAGATGTTAAGTTATCCCTGTTTGATTCCCATATTCAAGTTTTTAGTAAGTGTTTCAAGTATTTATTGACTTACAGAGTAATCTCTATGCCCTTTGAGCCAATTTTGAGTATTGTTGCCTGATGAATCCATATCTTGTTTGCAACCGTCTTTAAATCTTAACATGGGGCGGCTTACGGGTCTATTGGCATAAGCAATTTTTCCGAGCATGAACTCACGCGGCAGTTTTTCGGAGCCCATCCGATACGAATAATTATTCCTTGTTTATGTGTACAAATGATTGGAGTAATTCACAAAAGTCTCTGATGCTGAGTGATGTATCACAAGTTCACAACATTGCGATTGTCCTCGGAAAGGCAAACGTAAGCAATAAATTAAACTTATGTTATAAAACTAAAGTTACTTACATATTAACATGTACACTACTTACTTTAATAACCGTTGAAATAGATTGCTCTCGTAAGGTAAGAGATTGCAAGCCTCTTATACAACTTATCTAACTGTTACTTTAAATAAACAGACGAAACAAAAGTCGAATCAAATATTCAGACTATCGATCACTAAAAAGATTTTGGCTTTGGCCCGTTAAGTTATTTTTGGTGATTACACGCGAGTTTGTACTTTAAAAGACATACAGTAGGGCCGTTTCCCACAGCAGTCCAGGTCTACGGGATCAATGCATAACTGAATCCCGCAGTAATCTCCCATCCTGTGTGTTCTCTCATGAGCTGTATATTTATGTCATTTAGAGTGCTGCATTGGTATTTGCAGTGTTTGTGCATTCTGACATTTAAGAAGTGATTCTGGTCCATTTTAATGATAAAACTGGATCAGGAAAATGCATGCATAGGTTTTTTTCGGGTCAATGCAAACGGGATGTCGCCGTGAAAAACGGCCCTAACTTCAATTCATACTATTAGTAAGAGTTTGTTACAATTATTATTGACAAACAAAATATTTTGGCTATCCGTATTAAACTTCTGGATGATATAAATTAGTAGCAACTCGGTTACATGGATTATTTGATCTCTGTAACGTTTCTCATTTCATACTATTTGTAAAACTAGTAGACTTATTATAGTGGTGTTTCTGCGCCATGGCTTGCCTGTGTCTATGGCTATTTCTGGGCATGTCTCGGCTAGATCCATTAATTATTTCACATCTCCATCTGTCTAACTCACCCGTTTGCGCTAAAGGCACAAAATAGCATTGTGCCAAAATAAACACTCTTTCGGCTGTCTGATATTGCAGATTATAAAAGAAAACTCTAGGACTATTTGAAATATTTAAAAGATGTACAAGATATAAACGAAGATGACATAAGGTACCAGTGAATTTATATGAGCTGTTTTTTAACAAGTTTACGTTAGGTGGCCTTTTTAGTAACCAGGTTATTGAATTGAAACATCAACATGCAATCGTCACAAAAAGTAACTCTTGAAAGCAAATGTGAACATCTAATATACAGGGTGACTTTGTTATCAGTACCGAAATTTTGTTTAGACTCTATTGATGAATATGATCAACTTTTACTATGGGAACAATAGTGAAATCTAGAAAAAAAATCGGCTGTTCCATACAAAAGTTCAATTGGCGCGCGGTCAAAATGTATGGAACAGCTGTTTTTTTTCTGGAGTCTTTACACAAAATTGCGGTACTGATAACAAAGTCACCCTGTATAAAATTCTCGTGTCACAGTTTTTGTTGCCATACTCCGCCGAAACGGCTTGACCGATTTTGATGAAATTTTTTATGCTTATCCGGTATCTATGAGAATCGGCCTATATCTATTTTAATCCCCCTTAATGTTAGGGGTAGTCCGCCCCAAAATTTTTATTTTTATTTTTTAGGCAAAATTTTTGATTTCTATTTTTTTATGATACAACATACAAAAATACATACAATCCTCAATTTTCACCCTTCTACGATCAACCCTTATTTTTTAATAGCCATTTTAATAATTTAAGGGCGAAACAAAATTTGCTGGGAATGCTTAACTTTTAAAATTACGAGAATCGGCAGGACGGGGCTGGGGGCGAAACAAAGTTCGCTGGGTCCGCTAGTAATATATAAAACATTATTAATGAAAAGCCATATACACAGGTAACATGATTTTTATGGATACGTACACATGGTACAGTAACTTTACACAGCTGATTAAAATTAAACAAATAAATTCCGTTAATAGGTACACGAATTCAAACATGTGCTACAGTTATAAAACGATGTAGCTACGGCATATTATGCACCACGGATATTGAGAAAAAAATATGATTCCGCCAAAACTATTGAAGCCCCAACATACCTACTACAATTTATCTACGAGAAAGGTACGCCGATTGGATAGCGAAAAATGCTAGCCGCTCCCAAAGTGGGTCAGTGCTTGCATGTGTTCGCATATCTACTTCATGACTTTATCATGAATATTTAGATTAATGCGTGAGGTCGAGCTCTACCGCATTTCCTTGGGACAACTTATTTCTCTATCTGCAGTAGCCTGTAGACGTAGGAAATTGCACAAATACCTTAGTCAAAAGATCCTATCTTAAACTAGGTTGCACTGGCCTGGAAAGAGTGGCGACCTATGTACCATATATTTTCATGTTGTGAACTTGGTATGTTGATAAATATTCTTATTTAATAACAAAGTTACTAATTATACAATAGTTAATGCAGTAAGTAAAATTACGTGGGTCAATTCCACAACAATCAATTTAATGTCAAAAACAATCTCTATGATAGGTCTAGTGCTGTCCATGAGTCGTAGTGTTGTCTACCATAGTAACCACATAATAATCGATTATTCGTCTAACAGTTGTCATAATCTTTCCTGTTTATATGTAATTGGATCATCAATATCATTATCAGCCGAAGGACGTCCAATGCTGAACATAGCCTTCTCTCACGGTTTTCCACATCATCCGATCACAAGCGGCCTGTATCCTGTATCCAGCTTGGTCCTGCGATCTTTACAAGGTCGTCAGTCCACCTTGTCGGTGGACGTCCTACCCCACGTCTTAGGTCGAAAAGTCTCCAATCAAGAACTTTTTTGCCTAACGGACATCAGTTCTTTGCGCTATATGTGCCCAGCCCATTGTCGCATTAGCTTACTGATTCTCAGGACTATGTCTGTTACCTCAGTTCTACTACGTATCTCCTCATTTCTAATTCGATGTTGTAGGTAAATACTGAGCATAGGCCTCTCTATAAGTGCATGCATCAAGTGTTTAGTTATTATTTTCAAAGTTTAAATATGTGATACAGAAGGTTACTTATCCATATCAATCTACAGCAAAAGCCGCAATACATTAAAATAAGTTAATTTCACTCATCTTCCATGCTTTTCATAAATTGTACTCATGTCCAATTATTCCAGTCTAAAACATACAAAAAATAACCTCAAAACATTATTCCAAGACATTCAAACTTATTTACCAAGATCATCGTCTCATGATGGATGGGGGCTTTGTCTTACAAATTGAGATCCCGGTTTTCCTCGCAACATAAATAGACGGAAATTACACCACTTCCTCGGATTCCCACAAATATTATTATTTGCCGCGAATATAGATTAAAGACAGAATATCTTTCCTTATACTTTCCCGCCGAGTTTTCTTTCGTAATTAGTAAGCTATTGGATTTCAATATGCATTATTTATGATTGGCCGGGAATAGAGTTAGTAGGGGAGAAGAATAGTTATTATGATACCGTTGATTGCTTGTTATGTCTACTAACATTTATAACTGTAAAAATTTGCTTTTAACATGGGTTTTCTTAAACTAATCTTTTTGGAAAGTTGAAAAGAAAGTAAAAACCGACAGAACTTAAATGCACTAAAAAGTCTCAAATAAACTCTTTTAGAAGAAAACACCTTTTGTAGGATAGAAATCCATTTTAGGTGGACAGTTTATTTTTGGAGTTGGTGCCATCACTTTGACCATCTCAAGCATCACCTATCAGAGCTTCTAAGCGTTAAGGAGTTCCACCATCAGTTTTTGTGATGACCATGACCACACAATGTTGACTATCAGATGCAACAGCACGTCAACATTAAGATTCTAGCTTTAAAATTTGAGGGTTTCCCTCAATTGCACTAAGAGCCCATCTACAGAACCCGACTCGTCAACAATGGGACCTACGAGAAGTTATACGGTCTACAAATGACTCTGATATGAGATATCACAGTCACAAAAAGAGAGAAAAAAATACAGTGGAATGGATAACCTCCTGCTTTTTAGGCCTGTAGGGCGTTTTGAACAATTGACAAATCAGACGAATAGTATAACTATTTGTTTAATATTTTAAGTAATGAAACATAGAAAAAAGTTTTGCATTACGTCAAAGATAGAATGGATAGGTTATAAGCGCTATAAAACGTAGTGTTTCAATTATTTGTTAGGCGAATTTAGGAAAAATACCTGCTATATTACCGCAATTACGGGTTCCCTCTATCTGGCAGAATCTTTTTGCTCCGAAAGTCATTTGACATAACACACTTGGCATAATTTTCTTTAGTCGAATATTATTCAGGCAGAATTTTCTGTAAGCATAATTATTATTTGGTCGAATATTTATATGCCCGAATTTACAATGGCATACTTTTAAAATAGCAGAAATTTATAAGGCATAATTACCTTTGGCAAAATTTTACTTTGCATACTTTCGCTAAGCATAATGTTTATTAGTAAGATATTTATTTGGCATAATTTGACTAGGCATACTATGAAAAAAGCAGAATTTAGTATTTTACCCTAAAATTGAATTAAAAAGTCAATTAGTTGTGGTACAAAAATTAGTGACAGAAACGAATCGGTGCAAAACCGACTCCACGCAGTCTTGTTTGCCCCATCCCTAGAGTGTAATTCAAAATCGCGTGGGACTGCCGGAGCCCCGCAGCGCCGGAGCCGTGACAGAAACCATGCATGTTGCATGCTTGCATGCTTGCATGCTTGCTTGCATGCTGCATGCATGCTTGCATGCTGCATGCTTGCTTGCATGCTGCATGCTTGCTGCATGCTTTGCTTGCTTGCTTGCATGCTGAATGCTTGCTTGCATGCTGCAATGTTTGATTTGCCATGCATGTTGTATGTTAGTGTTGCTGAGATAGAATTACTAGGGATACACAGAGAAATTAAGGTTTATAGGAGAATATTAAATATGAAAAATATGCCAAAAGACGATTCGGACTGTGACCTTTCTGCGATAGGATGATTCTGCCTATTAATGACTATGTATACGAATTTTATGCCACAAGACGATTCTATCTGTGAACTTTCTGCGTTAGGATGATTCTGCTTTAAGACTATTATGGATATTAAATTTCTGCCTAAAGATGATTCTAGCTTACACGATTATGCGTTATGAACGTCTGATAAATGAGTGAATGCTAATTGATATTCTGCGAAAGGAAGTTTATGCTATTTGATGATATGCCAAATAAAATTATGACAATAAAAATTCTGCGAAACAAGGTAGACCCGACAGGCAGATATTTCGGATATGCCCTCAACTGACTGCACGTGCAGTGCTACACTTTCCTCTATTTTCACATTTGCGCCAGTAAAAAACGAAAAGCTTGTCGCATGAAACTGTAGTGCAACTATGTGAGGGCACTCCTCCAGTGAGGTAATGCCATACTTCATTTAAATAATATAAAAATTACATAAAGTTGATTTGAAGTTCTTATAAATATAACCGACTTTTTAGTGTTGTATTAGAGATATGTACATGTAAACGCAGGCACGTTTAGATCACAAACATGTACAGTGGCCTACCTATCAGGTTTACCACTTTTGTTGAAAACTAGCCCTTATTGCAACGAAATAAGATACCGCAGTATTTACCTTGACATGATGTTATCCGTACATATTAAACGTATCTGTAGATAGTTCTAAAGTGAAAACCATTTGATTAAAAGCGCAGCGTAAGACGTCCATCTACAAGATAGACAGACGACCTTGTAAAAATTGCAGGATCACACTGGATACAGACTGCTTGCAACCGGTCGTGGTGGAAAGTTTCGAGTGAGAACTTTGTTCAGCAGTGGACGTCCTTTAGCAGATAATGTTAATGAAACGTATCATCTTTATACTTGCCAAGCTCTGTTACTCTATTACTGAGATTTTTAAATCATTATACATAAGTGAAAATATTGAAGATATCCTCTCTTTTACTATCAAACCACTATCGCAATGAAGAACCAACAGTCACATAAAAACTGCACGTGGAAATTCCTGCAAAATTTCCGGTTTTTAAATTGCGAACACCCGGTTATTCCCTTTTAAAACAAACGTTTCTGACGCCTGTCCGACACGATAAACCATCTCCGCCAGTTTTCCAGATGTGTCGTTTGTGCGACATGCGAAACTGCGGGACTATTCTCGTTACTAAAAAATAAACTATTACATATAAGTAAACACCTAAATACGTCAAAAACAAAATGCACTAAAGTCTTAAATAAGCTTTTGACTTTTTGAAAGATAGGACTTCATTAGAAGTCGGTTTTTACTTTTTTTGTAGAAGTTTGAGTGAGTTTCCAAATTTTATGTGATTTATAAAGAAGGCCCCCTCTTCTTAACAAATCACTCAAAATTTGGGGGTTTACCACCTTGCACCTTTTGACTCTGTTCTCTAATAAGCTACAAAGTATCATAAATAAGCTCATGCGTCATAATTACAAACTCATAAGGGTTAAGGAGTTCCACCATCATCACACCTCGATGACGTAATACATGTATTTTCAACATTCTAGTACAAAAACACTACGTCTCCCTTTAAAATTTGAGGGTTTTCCTCGATTACGCCAAGACTCTATCACCGAGTTCAAAATTGGCCACAATGAGACTCACTAAAAGGTAAACCATATCTACCTAAGTAATTAAAAAAAAACTGACCACATATTATGGTTATTTATGTTATGGACTTCTAAACTTGGTTTGATGAGAATGCGTTAAGAAAAAAATATTTTTTATACAAAATAATCACTTCGCCTTTTTCTTAAACTTTGTACGTAAAATAAGTACGGCAGCATAAAAAGCACGAAAACTGGAGACTGGACATCGGTTGAAGAAGAAAAACCATGAACGTAAAATGCAACGCTCAGTTAAAAAAAAACATACTGTCGAATTGAAATTCTCCTCTTTTCGAAGTCGGTAGAAACATAACGAACAACATCGTAACTGTACATAAACTTACTTTTTATGCTACAAGTAAGATATATGTGTAATCTTTGTTAATCTATAGTTTGTTAATATTTGGTAACTTGGCATGAGATCGTAGTGATATTGAACTATTTCTTTGACTAGGTACTTACAAAAATTGAAAGACTACAAAATGGTTTCCAACAAAAAATATTCAAATGTAGCTTCGTGAAATAACAGAATTATCCCTTAAAATAGGCTGTGCTCTTTTTGCCTTCACTGTATGCAGCAAAATATTTCCGCGTCGTAATGGCGGAAGTTTTTTCTCTGCTGGAATACGACACGGCGAATATGCGATTTACATTTCGTTTAGGGTAACGTATGAAATGGATCCTTCAGGGTAGAAATCCCTGGTGTATCAAAAACATTTCAATACCTCACTATCGGTATTGTTCACAAAAATATTTTCCAAAGAGTAGTCTAAATTGTCTCAGATTTTACAGTTAAACCTTTTCCGTAATAGGTATAATTAATGCTTTACGTTTAAAAGTTACATTCCTAAACTTAGATTTAGGTGTTTTCCTATTGAGAGCATACCACTACTGTTGATAAGAGGTGGAATTGTGTAAAGCAATCGTATTCATTTGACAGTTCAAAACGTACGATATGATCAGTCAAACCCTTTGTTCTTTGCCATTTGACAGACCATACCGTACGTTTTGAACTGTCAAATGAATACGATTGCTTTACACAATCGCACCCCTGAGGTGTGATTGTGTAAAGCAATTGTATTTATTTGACAGATCACAACGTACGGTACGGTCTGTCAAACAGCGTTAGGCAAACGTATGTTTTGAACAATGATATGTTCTAAATACAATATCATTGGTTTTGAACTGTTAAATACATACTTACGAAAGCTTTACACAGTCGCACCTCAGAAGTGGAATTGCAATTAATAACATTAAGGTTGTATACCTAGTAACAAAACCAAAATAAAATAATAAAATAACACTGCAAGTAGGGTGAGACGGGAAATCGATTTTGGCTTTACTACGGTAGACAGCACTAGCACACATGGAGAACACTAGATATGTCTGATAGATAGTGATACATTAGATCGATGTTGATGATTACTGTACTGTCCCGCGTATATTTTATTTACTGCATTGAATATTATGTAGGGAATTATTGTTATCGAATAAGATAATCTTCAACACATCGAGTTATCTGTAATAGTAGATTGATTGAAATCTTAGATTCTCACGTCTTTACTTTGATTTTTAATTAGATAGACTAAAATGACATTTGGTGGCTGGCCATTTATTCCAAATTTACTTAAGATGTTGTTACTAAATAATCGGACAATGCAATTTTTGAAGTGAAAACTTCTTTAGCGGCGTTGAGCACTTTTGTGGGATGGGGGAAAAATGTGAAATTCGCGTCAGGACACGTGGGCTGATCGAAAAACCGTAAGACGGTTGGCGAAATTATGGATGTAAGTTGATTTTTCTGAGAGATAAACTTTTTAATGTAATTTAATATAATATAAATTGTAATTGATATTCAAGTTTTCACTTCTGCCGGCACTCCCGGAGTGCAATTTTTTTTATCAACAATTTTTTTATCGATCATAAAATTATGAATTAGCTTTTGTCTGAATTCGTGTTGCACTGAAGTAAAATAGCATTAATTATTACATTTTTTTTACAAAAAAAATATAAAGCTACAATCTGTTATCATCATTATTTCTGATATTTTTTATGGAAATTAGCAAAAATTCAAAATAGGTATAGATAATGAATATAACATTTGCGAGGGAAAGTAGCTATTTTATACACCTTTTTTCACACACCTAAAACTGTTTTTTGTATTATGTTTATTTAAAGCTTATGTCATGTTTACTTTTATTATTTATCCTAATAAGTTAAATCACATTATTAAAAAATAATATCACAAGTTATATTAAACGTGTAGGTACAATTGAATCATTACATCACATATGGCACCACGCTTGCAACATTAAAAAAATAAGTTCCACTAAAGCTCTCATACTTATTATCTAATAAAAAATCGGAGTATACAGAACTTGCGAAACTGCAACAACTCTTTCTTTCCAGATTTTCACAATTATTTTTTCTATTGTTACCTCTCATGTCATAACATTTTGGAATACATACTCGTATCTGAATGTCGTTATCGCCATGAATACTTTCGATCTCACGTTTCCGAAGGTACACTTTTTATTACGTTGGCTATAATAGTAGAGAAGACGTAGACGAGCGACCTTCACCGATCTGATAACTCGATGGGGCGTATATTTTATCAAATATAACTTTAAAACAAATACGCCTGTGATAACTTGCCCATTGAGAAGTGTTTATTGCAATTTTGTTTTAATTAATTTTCTTTCATCACCTTTTCGCTCGTAATAAACGAATGAATTTAATCGCAAATGAAAGTTATTGACACAGAAAAATAATGCCTTGACAGGCAAGCCTACTTATTTCTGTGCATGGCTACCTGGCAAGTAGGTGTGAACAGGTAAGTCAATATAGGTAACTACATCGATCTGTTACCTACTCAGGCATACTCTGTAAGTTGAAGACTATCAATTGAGTTGAAAAACATAAACAAGAGTCGAATAAGAGTGAAAGTGTTTATGACAAGTATTATTAAAAATGCTATAACCACTTTATGATAGGCAAGTTATCATAGGCATACCTACTTGTTTATAAATTATATTTGACAATAAATAAGTCTTATCGAGTTATAAGATCAGTAAAATTCACTGTGAAGGTCTATCACCACCATATAGACCATATAGGCTCAAATCTGTTTTCAGAAGAGGATATTCCCAGAACTGGTAAAAAAATGTGCGAAAAGTCACATGGCATTCCGAAAGCATGGTATCTAGTATCGTTTCTAGCGAAATCTCTAGATTTTTAAACACTAATACTAAACTAACCGAAAAAAAATTTTTTTTTTCATATCTTTTTTAAATCAGTATCGTTTGTACAACTACTTCTGGATCAGGCGCCGCTAACCCTTTAATAATTCTAATAATTTCTGACAAAAGTAACTGAAGCTTATAAAAAGAAAAGGTATATTTGGAGTTATAGTGCCGGAATGGCGCTGGGATCACGGTCACTACCACGGGGTTATTGAACTGTACCTTGTTATCGGGGTCCCTTATCATGATACGAATTGGACATCAGCCTCAGGCTTCGATTGCTTATTGTTCGGAACTATTCGGAAAACGCGAAGTTAGCCGAACAAATTTCTGACAACTCGAAACTTTGAGTCGCGAGCCGTGGTTCGGGTAAAAGGTATCAAAACATTGAATTTGGGTTTGACGAATTCTCGTGAAGTGTCCTTCCACTGTAAAAGTAAAGTTAATTAAGGTCTTCTTCCGGGCTTTAAATCAAATCGCAACTGCATTTATAAATCTGCAGAAAATGTCTCTCAAATGCGAAATATTGTCCGCGAAGGCTCTACCATACTTTAGAGGTTAATTAAGAAACTAAGTTTTTACAGTCACCTATGCCACCTATGCCTGTTGTAACAAAAATAAAAGCTGTTTAGCATTTAGTTTATTTAGAAGATAAGAAATTCAAATAACATAATAAATATATAACATTTTTATTTTTAAAAATAAATGCATTTTTTGATATTTTTATTCAATATAAAAATGGTTTTCAAACTATGCTTTATGATACCGTAAATGCCAATCACTAAGTGTGACGTCACGTTTCTCAATCAAGCATATCGTGTTGACAAACGTACCTATTATGTTCAGTGCCAATTGCGCAATATTGATTCAGTGACGTGACGTTATTCAGACCACGTGATAACGATAGGTGTTTCGCGCGGCAAAGGTTTATTTGAATTTTGTTTATTGTGTTTTATCATTGTAACAATATCAAATATTTTTTGTAGAATTTACTAGTATTGAAGTTTAAACGTGATATGAAAACTGGAAAAATAGCTTATTATGATTGAAATGCTCTCCCTTAAGTTAAAAAAAGGTGGTTTAATTATTTCATTTAAAAACACATGGATTCAAAAATTGAAATGGAAATAAAAATGCGAAAAAAATGTCTTTAGAAACATCTTAGTTTTGCGGTCGACCCATAATTAGTCAACCATTTGCAAACGTCCCACAAACGTTCTTGCACTACTTAAATGCACACTGCCTGAAATAATTGAAGGGAACTTCAAAGAAGAGAATGGATAAGCTTTTGAAGTACCCATGGGGATTTTGAAGAGGTAGGGCTCTTTAAAGATGTCCTTAAATGAGTTTACATTTTTTATGTTGACTTTTTCTGCATTTTCCAATTAGGTGACAGGTGAACATAAAACAACAACTTTTTTTTACCCGAAATACTTAAAAGAATACACAGTTTTGCTGACTGTACTATCATGGTATCGATGGATGATTGAAAGCATTTAACGTTTAAATTACACGAAATACACCGACCAATCATGCCAAATTTTCTCGAAACGTAGAGTAAGAAGTGGTTCTGTAAGGGTATAGTGTTATCCTTTCAAACAAATTTCTGTCAATATGGACTCGTGATGAGGAATAGACACATGGTTTTCCCAGATGATTTTAGAAATAATTGCTTGAAGCTTGGCTTGAAGTTATGTTTAAGGTTTATAATGTGTCTTTTACAAGAGGAACGCATTCGTGCTGCTGAAATAGTTGGTTGATCAATAATAAAATGTGTGCTCATTAATGATGGCATGCACTATATTAAAAAAAAAAAACTACTAATCTCAGGTATCATTGAGCATTTTTTTAAATCTCGTGTCCTTCCCTAAGTTTCCAAAATTAGAACATTCCTAATTATCCATAAAAACAGGAAACAACTCCAATTTACCAGTCAAAGAGCGTGAATACACATATGACGCTCATCTTACTAATATTATAAAGCTAAAAAGTTTGTTTGATGTTTTAAACGCGCTTTCTCAGGAACTACTGGACCGATTTAAAAATGTATTTTGTGCCGAATAGCTTATTTTTCAAGGAAGGCTATAAAACATGCGACGGCAGGGGAGGGAGCAACACAAAACAAAACACGCTAGCGACGTCGCGGGGCGCCGCTAGTACGCTATATTCCTTGAAAAGATGGATTACTAAAGTATTTTTATTACTATTCAACAAGCTGCAGTAAAGCAGTGTAGTGAAATATAAGGAACAGCTAAGACAAACTGCGAAACGCAGCATTGCTATATTTTAATCTCTGTATCTCGTCTCTCAGACGCCTATTATTTTACGAATACGTAACTAAGCCACGGTATATCACCCAGATACAAACCCGAGGGTGAACCGTTATCAAATCAACGAAGGATAAACTCAGAATAATAATATTCGGCCTCTATTTGTAACATAAATTTGCATAAATTATTCATAACGCATTTTTATTTCGTTCGCCGGAGAGAATTTCTTGTTCTGTCTAGTGCGGAAGTGACTTTGCCGCCTTTTCCCTTTGATAAGAAAAATTAAGATCTAGAAATAAAAGAGTGGTTGATTTATGTTTTATATCAAATATTATTATTTAAAGATATGATTAGGTACATACTCATAAAAATAGTAAATCTCGTGTTTTTTTTTTTATGGAAAGCTACGAGTATCACGTGTGATGCAAGCGTTATTAACTTTTTCAAAAATACTTTGTAACTAGCATTGACACTTATCAGTATTTTTTTTATGCTTACTGTATGAACCTATCTTACTTATGTACCTACTTGCGTACATAATGGCTGTGCTATTTATTTAACGTGGTTTAAATAAATGCCCAATGCGTTTTGTTTGCAACGAAGTTTTTTTAATATAATTTATTGAAACCACTGCACTGCACCGATTGAATTTCACCGAACTGCTCTGGATAGAAAAATAGTTTGAAAGTTCGTTTCCACGAGTAACGCCTTCAGTACACCAAAGCATTCGCTTACGACAGTTAACGTTCCCTCAAGAATATGACTGTCACATCCATCTAGTAGAGCGAGCAAGGCATAGCATAGCATATGGTATACAAACGTAGTGATGTACAAGACTCGAGGCTTCAAGTACTATTTTTGAAGACTTGAGGCGGAATGGCAAGGCTCAGTGAGCTCTGTAGGCTTGGTGCCCCGAGCTTAGCCAAGCTCTCTCAAGCCATGCCTCGAGGCTTTAAAAAAGCTCGAGGCTTAAAAGAGCTCGAGCCTTCAAAAGATCTCAAACCTTCAAAAGCGCCCAAATGTTAAAAAAACTTTAACCTTCAAAAGAGCTCAAACATTGGACAGAGCTCTAACATTCAAAAGAACTCAAGAAGAGAAATGAGTCTTAAAATGAACGCAAGGCATCAATGAAAGCTCAAGTTTATGTTTATGACTTTAATATCTCCGTAACTAAGTAATCTATAATATATAAAGCTACATTATCTATAGATATAAAATACAAAATCCTGACTGACAGAGATTTTGTACGGAGAACAAGATTCGTTCGATCAATTTAGTTGAAACTTCATAGGAGTACTTCTATCGTCAAATAAATTAATGACTGTAAATAAAGCTGATCCCTGTGTTTTTGTATACCTGTGTTTTCATTTTATTACTTAAAGAAAGAAAACGCTTTATAACACTTTCAAAAAGGCTGGAGCTTTTCAAAAAGGCTCTAGCTTTCGAAAAGGCTCGAGCTTTCAAAAAGGCTCGAGCTCTCAATAAGGCTTGAGCACTGCGAAAGACTCCAAGCTTCATACAAACGAGGCGAGCCCTGTAAACGACTCTGAGCTCTCGGCAGAAGGGCTCGGAAGCCTCGAGCCTTGTACATCACTATACAAACACCCTAGTACTCTATCGCAATGGCAACCGGCTTAAGGTTCCGACAAGAATGCAACTGTTACATCTAGCTTAGAGCGGGCGAGACATAATTGTAGCAAACGGTGTACTGACACCGTTAGAACGCCAACGCATTCGTATGCGGCAAAATTGGCATATGCCGCACTCTTACATAGCAAGATGTGATAGTTGCCTCTTCTTTTGGTATTGTTCAACTGTATCTTTACCGCATGAGAACGCGTGTAGTTCCTACTTACGGCGGCCGCATCGCTGCCGCATGCGAATGCGTGTAGTACTCGTTCCTACTAACGGCGTGAGAACACAATAGACTATGTTATATCTCATTAACTCTTACATAGTTAGATATGATAGTCGCATCTTAGTCGGTATCGTTCAGCCGCATAGCTGCCGCATGCGAGTGCGTTTGTGTATTAACGGTATTATTCCGGTATCTGCCGGACGCCTGCCACTCCGGATGACCCTCGTAGCCGTCGACGCTCGATTGGCCGAGAAATTCCTACCGCAGTGTTCAACACTATAATAGTTGTCCTCGGTGGACAACTGCCTGTTATCAGATACAATCACAATGCTTTTGCTTTAAAAAAATGCAATCGTTTGTCACTATATTATGTATCTCAAAGGTGCAATTACAATGGAAGTGACTTCACTATCGCTGCTTCCTAACATTCGATAGCGCACACAATGCTCCCATCAAAAACTACACATGCACCCATGATTGTGGTACAATATTTCAAAATACATGATAATTAATTATGGTTTTCATATACTCTTTTTCTATAAACAGTCAAAATTGCTATTTGACACGTAATCATATTTATAGGTCTAAAACATACTACGAGTACATACATTTTATTTAACACTGATAAATTAAACGCGTAATTTTACTAGTAAATCATTGTGTTTTCGATGCCATACAAATGCTAATTATAGCCGTGTTATTGGAGACCATTTCATTTATTATCACAACCTCCAACCACATGTTACAAATCAAAATAGATCAGACTCCTGAAAAATAACAGTTATTTTTATTTCGTTCCGAGGAATGTCCGCCTCGTCTTAGAAGCACAAAAGGTTTTTATTAATTTAAATTAAAATTATTGGTAGATTTTCAATTGGCACCAAAACACGATAAAATAGAATCACTGGTCTTAAAAAGGATGTAGGTAACTATATTTAAGTAAAAGTTGATACCCGTAATTTTGTGAGCAATTCGTCCTCAAATCTATACTTAATATTATAAACGATTTCACTGACATGCTGCCTTCTTAATCTTCCTTGATTAACAAGAGTATGTTACTTTCAATACAAACAAGAAGTTTTTACTCGTGAAGTTGTGAATAATGTACGATCGCGCTCTCTTTCGCGCCTGATTATGTTGCACACACGTCACGTTTTTGCTTCGTGTGGTCAAGCGATTCTCGTTGAAACTAAAGTTGTATAAAGAGCTCGACCGTATGTACATTTAAGTCTGACAAGATAATCCTTGGCTGCTTCATCACTGAGATCATCATTCACTATTATAGAATTGTGGCTACTTCAATATTAAGGGTTACTTGAGTAGTAATACTGTTCTTATTGAACTATAGTTAGTTTTCGACTCACACCACTCCCCAATGCACTCAGTTACATTATTATAATTTATGATACCCTAATTAATCTCAGATATACCAACAGTTTCACAGAATATGTTTACAAATAAATATTTAACATTTTACCTAGAGCTTTAAAATAAATTGTTTGACAGTTGATGATTCTTAGTTAAGTATTGGCTTAAATGACTATTAAAAGTAAATTGTAAACTATTATCAGTATTTTGTAGCTGTTGGTTGTCATAAATTAATAAAAATTGGTATGAAATCTGACAGCAACGGGATGGTCATAAAATAACCTATAGTTATGTGAATCTAAACCACGCAATGAGCCGTTTTCTCCCATCACTTTACAGTTCTCACTAGATGGCGTTAGGATAGCTTTCGGATCATTCTTTTTTCACGTTGGCGGAAAACCATTGACAAAGAAAAAATGTGCAAGGGGTCTTAGATACTTAAATCTAAGACCTCTTGCACACTGCGACTTGTAGCACTGATCAGTCGCAATGCAGAATTTAGACATTGATAAATTATGTACTGTTTATTGGCACCTGCATAGATACTAACGCATCTGCATCTATGCTAATGTGCGACTGCATCGATAGCTTATTAAATCTTTTCATTGCGTGTAACCGATCAATCGATGCTAAAAGTCACAATGTGTAAGGAGTATATCGTGTGCAGGTAGAACAATCGATGGAATTAAATGAATTTGCGGTCGAAATATTCTTGCGATAACGTTTTCCAACCCGGTAAACCTTAGATACGACAAATTTAATCAGTTTTGTTTTGTATATGGATCCTAAACTACCTAAGTTAATACGTCTTGATTTGAAAAAAATCTGTTTCTGTAAATATAAATACCTAAACATTCACTTTTTTGACAATTTAAAACTCGTTAGAATTCCGTAAATATTTAACCAATCTTGTTGTATTAACACTCAAACAGGAAGCTGTAAAAATACTTGAATGCTGTTTGTTTATAGCTAAAAACCATATCTAGTGTTACCAACTAAAATGTAATATTTTTAAAAGCAAACATTCATTATAATATCTCACAACAGTATTAGTCACATCGATATCAACAGTATTGGTAAAAGCTCTACATTTTTTGCAATCGCCGTACTTAAAGTAATTAGATGGACCCTAATGGCCACTTTGACTGTTCTTATTAGTCAAATGTATCACAAATACATTACTAAGTAATATTGTATTACTTCCACGAAGTCAAACGATGCTAACAACTACAAAAAAATACAGAGTTGTATGTTGTATTGAATTCAAATATCGAGCTTATTCTTCCAAAGGCTTATTTGTACCTAGCCATTACAGATCTCAGCAGTAGATCTCTGTCTCAGCAGCAAAGAGCTACCCCAAACTTCTCCAGCGGTCGCGGTTACCGATCTGGGCTGACTAGTCTTCGCAGAAGTGGTCTAGATCATCTCGCGATCGTTTCTGGGTCTGCCTCTCAGACGACGTCAGTGGGTAGCCATTGGGCGACGATCTTGGTCCATTTTTAGTGCACTCACATTGTTCACGTGGCCTGCCTAGTCCCATTTAAGCCTAGCGGTCTTCACACCTACGTCGGCTATACCAGTTATAGATCGGATTATAGTGTTCCGGATCCGATCCGTCCTCTTAATCCCAGAACGCTCCATACCTCAAGCTTGAATTTTCGGCTTTTGGTCGGCGACCAAGTTTGTGCACCGTAAGTTAGGACAGGTAAAATGCTAACGTCGATAAGCTTGTTAATCACTCAATGTTATTATTATTTTAATAGCGGTACCCCACGACTGCATCCTTGCTTTAAATAAGCTATCCAACAAAAAGTATTTTTTTTCAAAACGGTCTTGTAGTTCCTGAGATTAGCGCGTACAGACAGATAAACAAACTCCTCATCTTTATAATATTAATAAAGATAGCAGTCCCCCGCGACTTCGTCCGCGCGTTTTGAGTTTGCTCCCTCCCCTCCCGTCGCAGCGTCATTTTTTATATCCTAAAGCCTTTCTCGATAAAAAAGCTATCCAACACAAAAATATTTTTTTCAAATCGCTCCAGCAGTTCCTGAGATAAGCGCGTTCAAACAAATAAAGTCAGCTTTATAATATATTAGCGCGTGCGGAGTTATGTTAAAACTGTGATAGCTCCTAAGATATTTATTTAAATCAAATGATATAAAGGGCAACTTGGTTCTAAATGAAATGCTCGTGATGATGAATGTATTTATTTTGATAAGAATAAATACCTGTCTGTATAATACACCTCTAAAAATAATGCAGTATTTTTTTTACAAATTTATTAACATAAAAAAGGTTGTAGTAAGTCAACCATAAAAGATAGACATATGTTTTCGCGGACTTTATTATAGAACTCTTAATGTTAAACAATCTTGTCATACATGATTTTTGTGTAACTTAAGCGGTTTCCGCAGCGTATGCAGCGGAAGCTCTCAAAAGGAATATCTTACTCCCGTTTTCGCAACATTTTTCATTTCTGCTGTGGTCTTATGAGTCGTATCTTTATGTTATATAGCCTAAAGCCCTCCTCGATAAATGGACTATCCAACGTAAAAAAAAATTTCAAATCGGACCAGTAGTTTTTGAGATTAGCGCGTTCAAACAAACAAACAAACAAACAAACTCTTCAGCTTTATAATATTAGTATAGATTAGCGCAAGCGCACGTTGTACTTAAGCTGCGAACATTATTTTGGTGCGGAGTTATGTTAAAACTGTGATAGCTCCTAAGATATTCATTGAAATCAAATGATATAAAGGGCAACTTGGTTCTAAATGAAATGCTCGTGAAGATGAAGGTATTTATTTTGATAAGAATAAATACCTGTGTGTATAATACACCTCTAAAAATAATGCATTATTTTTTTACAAATTTATGAACATAAAAAAGGTTGTAGTAAGTCAACCATTAAAGATAGACATATGCTGTCGCGGACTTTATTATAGAACTTTTAATGCTGAACAATCCTGTCATACATGATTTTTGTGTAATTTAAGCGGTTTCCGCAGCGTATGCAGCAGAAGCTCTCAAAAGGAATATCTTTCTCCCGTTTTCGCAACATTTTTCATTTCTGCTGTGGTCTTATAAGTCGTATCTTTATGTTATATAGCCTAAAGCCTTCCGCGATAAATGGACTATCCAACGTAAAAAAAAAAATTCAAATCGGGCCAGTAGTTTTTGAGATTAGCGCGTTCAAACAAACAAACAAACAAACAAACAAACAAACTCTTCAGCTTTATAATATTAGTATAGATATGGACCGACGTGCGCTTGCGCTAATTATATTATAAAGCTGAAGAGTTTGTTGGTTCTAACACGCTTATCTCAGGAACTGCTGAACCGATTTGAAAAAATATTTCTGTGTTAGATAGCTTATTTATTGAGAAAGGCTTTAGGATATAAAACATCACGCTGCAATGGGAGGGGAGGGAGCAAACTCAAAACGCGCGGACGAAGTCGCGGGGGACCGCTAGTTCTGCTTATAATCCAATTATCAAGGACGGTAGCATGCACAACTGCTAATTATTGAACCCGGGGTATTTCTTGTATCATTTTTCATTTAGGAAGTGTGGTAGTAGCAGAAGGCAGCAACTTTATATTTTTTAGTATATCGGAGCAATGTGAGTAGGTACCTAAAGTATAAAAATCCAGGAAGCCTATTGCGGTGCAGCTTTGCCAGGTAAGCAGCTCTGTTTTTCAGAAAAATAGCAATTTGTATTGCAATTTCGCATTATTTGACGACCTCCGCGTTGCACTGGCTAATCACGCTGGGTATCAAGGCGTCGCCGCTCCGAGGTCCCGGGTTAGATACTCGGTCGGGTCAACATGGATATCAAAATTTTCTATATTGTCTCGGGTGTGGGTGTTTTGGTACCACCATTGTGTCTAATTTCCATAATACAAGTGCATTAGCTACTTACTTTGGGATCCGAGCAATAAATGTGTTTGGTGTCCAATATATTAAATTTATAATATATAAAATTATTACAATTAAACAAATATAATAATATTTTTACTTTTGTAGTAATATTGTTATATTGATAATATTCGTTTACATTGAGTGGGAATTGAACTACCTGTAGATTGAACGGATTAAATTGGATCGCAATACGCCCCCGGTATTCTGAATGAGCAGATTCTTAATATTAGGTCACTCCTATTGGTGAATTTTATTCAATTTATAAAGGTAAATTTTAGGTTACGGTATATCACATAACTTTATTCAATTATATGGTTTACAACCATGACCCATGGTAGATACCCATATCTACCAGTAGTATCATTAAGTTAATGGACAATGTTCTGACGGAGACTGCTAAGCATTGGTACTCACAATTTTTATTTCTTTTTACTGTGTGATTGCGGTACTTTCAGCATATTATAAAGGGTTAATATTTTACAACCAGAGCTTTCATTAAGGTGCAAAATTAAGCCAATTGATGCAATTGATGTTCTTATTTTGACATTGAGTAGCTTTAAGTCCTGCCGACCTAAGTTATAGGCCAGAAAAATATTTTACAAAATTGTGATAGGGTGGGTACATTGCACTCTAACAAAAATTGGTTATGGAAATAGGCCACTTTATCGAAACAATCAATAGAAAACTTATAAACATTTTAAAATACATTTTCAAAAATGGGTTAGATAAGAAAGAAAAACATCCACACGTGTGTAAGAGTAAATACGCCAAAAAAATATTTTTCAGCAGGGGTGGTTGTACAAACGATACTGATGCCAAACAAAATATATATGGGTGCGAGTTTCCCCATTCGTTTCGATTTTTGAGAATATAGTGAAGAGGTTTTCTTTTATAAAACTTGCATATAATTTGACGGCGCGTTTGGTGTATTGGTTAGCGCTCCTGATTATTACGCCAGCCGTCGCAGGTTTCAATCCCACAAGGGGCAAATGTTTGTGTGATGAGCACGAACATTTGTATCTAAGTCATGGATGTTTAATATGTATTTAAGTATTTATGGGAGACTCCCCCGTCATAATCGTTAATTGGTATAAGTGAAAAAGAAAGTAAATTACTAACTTCGAAACTACGACAATTGGTGTGTTGTCTGGCGCATATTTATTATTTAATTGAAAAAATATATATATTAGCATCCCTGAGTTGGATGTCACTGACTAAAACAACATTCTGTATAGAGGTAGTTAATGTTATATACCCAGCTATTCAGACTTTGGCAAAGCCTGTGGATGGAGGTGATGTTTACCTTGAAGTAAATATGTGTAGATTGAATACTTTTTACTCAATGATTCTACAGGTATTCGGGCTAATCCAATGGATCCTTAACCTTACCATTAAAAAGTTAGAACTCAAAATATCGAGGCTCACAACGAAAATCAATACACTTCTCTGTTCTTGAAGAAGTAGGCAAGTAATTAAAATACTCGATCGAACTAATCTCGAGTAAATTAAGTTTTTACCAGTTCAAACTTTAGACTTCTTGTTCTGGGGTTTAGCCTGGTACAGTCGACAACAAAAGCTTTGTGTGTCTGATCAATAAAAACTCACTGAATGTATTTTTTATTTATATTAGTTATAATACTACAAACTGTGCTCCTGTCATGTTAAATGCACTCAACTTCCACATAGCGACATCATCAAATAACTAGGGATGCGGATCGCAGACTCATCTTGAGGAAGCACATCACATCAAAACGAAACGAAATAAATCTTTAATACAAAAGTCCCTGCTGGCTTCTAGGCAGAAGCTCAACACTGGATATAGGCAATAAACTCCTGATATATAAAAAAATAATAATCTGGACATACGGTATCCAACTATGGGGCACGTCTAGTGCTCTCAATGTATTAATACTGCAAAGGGCCCAAAACTACATACTTAATCAGATAACCAAAGCTCAATGGTTTGTCAGAATGGCAGAGGTCCACGATTTTCTAAACATACCAATGGTCAAAGAAGATATAATCATCCAAAATTCAAAAGCACCCCAACAGACTCGCCGGGAAACTCATCATCGCCGAAACCATGCATCGACTAAAAAAGCGGTGTGATATAT
This sequence comes from Pyrausta purpuralis, assembly GCA_963924145.1. Lineage (NCBI taxonomy): Eukaryota > Metazoa > Arthropoda > Insecta > Lepidoptera > Crambidae > Pyrausta > Pyrausta purpuralis. The sequence goes on from OZ001649.1 coordinate 22,893,425, forward strand.
TTGTCTGATAGCCAATTAGGGGCTACTTGAATGAAAAGACTGGCTCGAAAGGGAGAAGCGCCTTACTTGATACCATAGACATCTCATCTGTTTAGAGTCGAAAAGACTGATTGCAGGATAGAAAGAAATAAAAGAATATATAAGTTTCATTAAGAGTCGTAAAAAACGTAACAAGGGCCGTTTTATCTAAATGAAAAAAGATAGGAGTGTTTATATGATACTATCTAAATTAAAACTCGGGTGGCAAACTAAGAAATCGTAAAAAACGCTGTATTACACGCACATGATAAATTATAAAAAAAACTTGTTTCTGAGACACAGTGTCGCAAACAATGACAAAAGTTTGTATTATAATGCGTTTTTACGCTAGGAGGCTTAATTGCTTTTTTATTTATATTACAAAAGCAAAGAAGCGAGGAACCTCTAGTGATGTTTATGGAAGATCAACTTTCCTCACACTATGAGTTTGTTATCGAGTTGTGTGTAAATGAAAGTACCTCTCTAATGAGCTATCTTCTACTATCTATAGTTAGCGTCTGCAACTAAGTTCTTATCAGATACTTTGCGGGCTCATTAGAGTTACTTGCCCCACTTTATGAACTCCAAGCGGGTTTTAATTTTGATTCTGCCTTTGTATAATCAGTTGCAACTAGAACCAATTTATGTAATTAAATAGAAACTTAAAAATTTTGTATGTCCCACCTAATCTATTTTTAAAAACTTACCCAATTGAGGAACCCACTTTTTGAAATCGCTTGAAATTAAATGTATGACATTTAGACCCGGTTGCGTCATTAATAGTTATCTCTGTTGATTTTTTACGATTGTGCGAGCTTTGAAGGAAAATAACCCATATCCAATATAAGATTCGCTATTTTAAAGACCACTGATTAAGGTATTTTAGTCGAGTTTACTTTATAATAAGATCACGCGATCGAGCCTAAGTTGCGTAATGCGTGGATAAGAAAATCGTATAAATAACTGTAATGTATATCCACGCTAGGTATATTTTATAACAGTGTGGTTATATAGGGGCTATTAAAATTTTAAATATATATTTTCGAAAAAAAGTAAATTGTTTTCGAAAACTTTTATACCATTTCTATATTTTACGCGGCCAACTGTACTTGAACATTGTGACAGAACTAATACCGTACTATCAGCAAATTTCTGTGATAGGATCTGTTCTGTGTCTACCTGTCTTCAGCAAATTGGGGTACGTGAGCAACACATACCTGCCTATGAAACAATGTGAAACGTGTTTTATTGCATAATGATAAATCATCGGTGTCTGCAAACAGAAGATTTCGCGGTTCTAACTTATTTGCGTTAAATATCGTCGTTGCGACCTTGAGACCTCCCATGTAAAATTTAAGTTTTCGAGAAAACCGATATTACATTCTACAGCAAAACTTATGAGGAAATGGACAACTTTATATAAACTGTTACTGCTACTTGTGCTATATAATACTGATATAAACTTCCTCGGTAGCGTGCTTTAACGCGACGGCTGCGCCAGAGCTCCTGGGTTCGAATCCGGCTCGGGCCGAAAATATGTACCGGGGTTTTTGTGTTCACAAATTCTTAGTGTAGCCCGGAGTTTGGAAGTTGGCGTTGTTTAACCCCCGTAATTCACGTAAGAACGTTGCACGTAAAGCGGTTGGTCCTGCGCCTAAGATCTCTCCGGTCGTATCAGATTGCTATCCCATCAGGCTATGAGAGTGAGAGGAATAGAGAATGCACCTGTGTTTGTGCACATTCTTGTGCTCTATAATGTTCCGCGCAGTTAGTTAGTCGTTGTGGCTGGCCACCTTCCTTAGGTACAAACGCCAACACATCAGGTTACCAACTTTTGTTGCAAACTAGCCCTTATTACAACTGCGTAAGATATCGCAGTGTTTGCCTTTACGTGCTGTTGTCCGTAGTATTAAATTAAATTATAATTTTGTTTCAATCATAAAACTGGTTTTGGAGATAGTAAAACCTACTAGCTGTACTTAAACTTCAAGTACATTTTCAAAACTCATCTTTATCAGCGCAATCTGGGGCATTAAGTAAAAATAATAGCCAATTTTCATCTGTCAATGTTTTACACATAATATATTTTACCATAGTATAGCCCAAAACTTACCAACTTTTGATAAGCAAACCATACTAACTAACACATAAAAGATGTTAATTTTGTGCACAACTTGCTTTTAATGAATCAAATCTGCATAAGCGTTTTTGCACAAAAACAAGTTTTCATAAAAAGTGACACATAAGAGGTCTTAAGGTTGCAACGACGATATGACACAATCATTTTACGAATGACTGTACGTAAGTGAAGTTAGCCTGTAACGTCCCACTGCGGAGCAAAGGCCTTACCTCAACTATGAGGTAGCTTAAGCCATACTCCACCTCGCGGGCTCAGTGCGGATTGGTGGAGGGGTGTTAGCAAGCCAAGCGACTAACCCTGTTGTCAGTCAGATGTTATCATGCCGCCTATAAGTCCTCTGACTAGGCTTGACGACTAACATCAACCGATATTAGCCGGGACCAACGGCTTAACGTGCCTTCCGAAGCACGGAGATGCTCGTGATATACGTCACTTATACGGTCAGAATGATCACCCATTCAAACACGACCGCGCTGTAGATTGCTTCACTTCGGTATCACTACCAAAGCGCTGCTACCATTGCGCTACGAGCACTTTACGAATCACACACAATTATTTACGAATGACTGTACGCTATTAAAAAACCCTTTACTTTAAAGTTAGGTACGAAAGTTCAAAAGAGAGCTCTATGCTGACCACATGGTTCAATTTTTTTTTTTTATTCAAAGCCCTAAAGTATTTGTTCTATTAATGGCATACTCTACTCATTTTGGGTAAATGATTATCACAGCTTTGTGTTTCTCTCATAGCATAAGGATGACATAGAAGTATCTTGTGATATGGTACAGTTTGTACAAGGTCAGTTTAAAAGTCTTATTAAATATTTTTAAGAGATAAAAATCTTTGCTCCAAATACAGCTTTTCTTTCTACCACCAAAAATATTGCAATTGCCAAAAATAGCTGTCTCATAGCATTCAATGACAGGCCAAATAAAATAATCAATATTATCCGTACCTACACTTACACTTCTAACTTAGTTTATAAGAAAAATTGTTACTGACTGTTACTAACAATCTATGGACGCTATATCTGAAATAAATGAGTTTTATTTTATTTTATAGCGAGTTTATTCAATCATATCGAGTAAGCTATATAAAATCGGAATAGAAATCGAATACTAATCGATGTAGGAAGGCAGTCGGTTGGCGGCCGGCCAAACTCAGGTTACGTGGCGTTTTGCAGTGGTCGCCAACTTTTATAATTTAAGAGCTTCTTTTAGTGCAAAAAACATAATATAACAAATTCTATTCTTTTTTATTTTATTTTTTTATAAAAAAAGACATTACATAAATATTTATAAAAGTCGCATACTGAAACCAATGAGGTTTGTATTGACGCGACCTGAGTCGACATTTTAATCAAATAATGAAAGAAGAAGCTAAGAGATCAATAACACACAGTAGTATTATACAACCAAAAGGAGGAATCGAAAAAACGCATATCTGCCAACGAATTTAATTATAAGTTTCCTAGTAGGTACAGTTTTAACTTCCATTTTATATTTTTCATATTAAACCTATCGCGCAGTTCGGTAGGTAGCGTGTTTATCATTCTTGGCATAATAAAACTCACCGTTCGCTCCCCGTACATGTTGTTTGCACGACTAGTCTGTAGCTTACGGCTACTTACCGCGCGCGTACACACTGGATGATTTACGGGCTGTTTTAATGTGTCGTCAAAAAAGTGTTTTTTTTTAAGTAACCGAGGTCACATTAAAGTTAAACCAAAGCAACGAGTCTTTACAATATTTCACTTTTATAAATCCACTACGGAGAATTTGGTTAAAGGGACTAATGTTATTTATAACTTATGACTGCGGGTCTAAACGCGACGTATATAATGTAGTAGTATTGTTGAGTCTCCTCGTGACCACGACGGTTGCAACACCGTCGAAACGTCGAGGGTGTAAGTAGTAACAATACTACTACATTATATACGTCGCGTTTAGACCCGCAGTTATAAGTTATAATGTTATTTAGTAAATAATTATAGTAGTATTTTCAATAAATATAAAGATTGTAATTGAATTTTATGGTTAAAAATAGGTTCTAACTATAACCTTTTAATTAAGTTGTTGAATTGAAGATATGATATTTAATGTTCTTGGGTGCGATTGTCCAAAGCAATCGTATTCATTTGACAGTTCAAAACGTACGGTATGGTCTGTCAAATGGCAAAGAACAAAGGGTTTGACAGATCATATCGTAAGTTTTGAACTGTCAAATGAATACGATTGCTTTACACAATTCCATAACTTATTACAGCACAAATCATCTATGGCAAAGCTGTTTGACGATCGTAAGATCTGGTACGAGTATCTCTTTGTAATTTATTTTTAACCGACTTCAAAAAAGGAGGAGGTTATCAATTCGATTGTATTTTTTTTGTATGTATGTTACCTCATATCTCAGTCGTTTGTCAACTGATTCGAAAAAAAATTTCACCTACTTAAAGGGTGTACTTTCTAGTTGGTCCCATTTTTTCCATTTTGGGATCTGATGATGGGATCTTGGTGTAATCGAGGGAAACCCTCAAATTTTAAAGGCATGTATAGTGTTTCTTTACTAGAATCTTAATGTTGACGTGTTGTTACGTCTGATAGTCAACATTTTGTGGGGCTGAGCTGATGGTGGAACTCCTTAACGCTTAGGAGTTCAGTAATTATAATGACGGAACTTATGATAGGTAATTTGTAGCTTCTTAAAAAATAGAATCATAAGGTGCAACTTCCCCCCCCCCCCCCCCCTCTTATGTAATCACTAAAAATGAAGCAATAAAATAAACTTTTGAAAAAAAGTAAAAACCGACTTCAAAACCAAAATGCACTAAAAAGTCTTAAATAAACTCTTCACCATTGAAAGGAAAGGAATCCGTGTTAGGCAAACAATTACTTTTTGGAGTCGGTGCCATCACTTTGACCATCAAGCATCAACTATCACAGCACCGACTCCAAAAAGTAATTGTTTGCCTAAAACGGATTCCTTTCCTTTCAATGGTGAAGAGTTTATTTAAGACTTTTTTGTGCATTTTGGTTTTGAAGTCGGTTTTTACTTTTTTTTTAAAGTTTATTGCCATTTCTAATTTTAAATTCATTCAATTAACCCTTGCGATCCCTGGCGTACTGCGGCCCGTATAATCATTGTGTCAATCGCTTCACGTGTTCAGCAGTTGGGACCCACTTCACGCGTCTTGATTGTCTTTACTTCGGCTTAGCACATTGGATTGTACGTGAGTTTGGGGGCTTACTGTTTGTAGCCAATTTGTTCATAAAATGCTACTGTTTCGTTTTACAGTTTTGTGAAGTTTTCAAAACGGGTGCTCTGCTTTTCTCTCCACCTCATAAAACGACACGCAATTTTATTTTTCCGTTAGTTGCTGCATGTACGTTTACTACGACAACTAAGTTTAAATAGATTCAAAATGTCTCCTTTTTCATTGTTCTAATAAAAATAAGACTATAACTTAAAAACTTGCCGATTTCTTAGATTTAATTGTTGTGACAATTTTGAGTTCATATAAGTGACGTAAGTATATCAACAATTAACCCCGGAAATATCGGCTAATGTTAGCCGTTAAGGCTATTCAGTGACCTTATGGTCTTTGGCTTTGGCTTGATTATAATTATTTGACAGTAAGTTTAGTCAATTGCCTTGCAAACACCCCTCCACCAATCCGCACTGAGCTCTACCTTGCGGTAGTTAAGGTAAGGCCTATTCCCAGTAATGGCACATCATAACAGGCTTAATCTATTCCTGGATTGCAAACATCACCACTGATCCCGACAACCGTTTACAAAATAAACTTACCCCGAGCATTACTTTCGCATGCAAAATGGCTCCGCGTCATGTGTTCCAGCCTTGGACGAATAAACCACTGGACGCGCAACGACATGCAATTTCGTTTGTGCCCCCTTAGCCACGAAGCGGGCTTTTTGGCCTCACTTACAGGTGACGTCTTGTCAGTACGGTGATAGAGCTCAGTGAGAAACATTGTCGGAAAAAATGGGTAAATGTGGCTTATTTTTGTATAAAAATTATAGCGGCAAGACAAAAATATTCATTTTCATCCGTAAGTAACGTTTTATCCCAAAAAAGCTGATATTTTTCATGAAAATAGTGAAATGTGTTTTCCAAGAGAAAAGTAACATTGCCATTTAAAAAAGTGGTGGTCAGTTACTACAAAATCAACAAGATAACGTATACTTTATACGGTAGGATTGTCGTATGTTTATCATTCGTTCTCTTGTCAGTTTAATTTTAATTGTGCTTGACAATTGTCGATAAATCGTATCGATAAACATTTATTAAATTTTTTATATAAATTATTTTAAAATAAAATGATAAATCTGTAAAAAGTTTCACTCGAGAATAGATTAAGGAAATCTTAAAAATACAACAGTTTGCTTTAAAATTTTAAACCTCATATTTTATGACAATACGTCTTTAACATATAATTTCAGATTTCTTGTGGATCCATTAAGTAATATAAAGTGGGTCGAAGGGAGACAAAATGGATCCCCACAAAACATCACCGAATATGTGGTATCCATTTAACACCAGTGTGATTTAATGCCAACGCAAAAATCTACTGCTTAATTATCCCATAGGAGGATTTAAATGGTGCTGGGCTGTATGTACTTATGGGCGGTTTCACAATATCTTAGGAAGTTCTAGTTAGTGTTACTTGCCAGACCGTTCATATAAACGTTCTGTGTTTCAGTTGTTCATTCGATGGTTTGTGCATTAAACATGCCCATAATGTATTTCATTATTTTAGTGATAAAAATTATATGTCTTTTTACAAAAGATTCGTTCATTCATTCGTTCCGTACATATCGATAAAAAAATATCGACACTTTCATGCACTAAATGTCAAAAATTGACACGACAAACTCCCCCCGCCCCGCAGAAATTGGCTAATGATGTTTTCATACATTCGCTCTTGCGTTTCATATCCTGTGGTTAATTCATCCAAGGTTCCAGCCTAATATCTCCATGAGACAAACGTTTTTACAAACGTCGCGCGTGTAGACGAGCCCTAATTACCTTGACGAATTACCACCGCCATCGCTGACGACTGCAGTGACAGACACGAAATTCTTTCAAGTTTGTAAGTCATTGAGTTCAACGACCGGGATGCAAATGGGTTTGTCTCGATCCTTGAATTTGAGAGAACGCCTCCATTTGATAAAATAGGTGTCAAGTCGAGTACCCTACTTTGTGAAAGTTTTTTCATTCTTGTTCAACACTCTTCATTGACTGTTATACACACTGCGACTTTTAGTATCAATGCAATCGCGCGTTTTCGAAACGCACGACAGCATCGCGACTCACGCAATGATCAGATTTTGGCGTTGCTACGGTACATAGTGTCCATGCAGACGCGCGACTCTGTGACTCTTCAGATTACTTGGTGGGTCTTTAGCATCGCTATATTTTAATGGCTAGCTTCTCTCGCGATTGTATCGACGACGCTAAAATTAGCTTAAATGTGTAAGGGTATTAACATTTTGAGATATCAACGTTACATCGCAACTGCATCGTGACTGCATTACTGCTAAAAGTCGCAGTTTGCAAAAGGGTCTGCCTCAAGTCAGAAAACAAATAAATGATGAGCATTTACACAGAACCTAAGGAGGAAAAGGTTTATTTTAACTTCTTACGTAAAGCAATATAAGTACAATGAGCCATAATAAAAAAAACAACAATGCTGCCAAGATTGCTGAGTGATTCATCATCATAATTGATCAGTGATTGCGCAGACAATATTTTTTGGAATATAAATAATAATAAATATCCTTTGGACATTCCCACACATCGCCATTTAATCCCAAAGTAAGCTACTCAAAGCTTGTGTTATGGGTGCCAGACAACAGATATAAATGCTTTTTGTTTGTAAATACATACATGATATACACAGAAAACACCCAGACCAATACAAACAGACATGTTCATGCACACAAATGTTTGTATTGTGCGGGGATCGAACCCACAACCCTTAGTAGGCGTAGTAGGCGATTTCTCGATCACTACACTAGACGGGTCGTCAAATGTTATACGTGTATACGTTTAAAATTAGAAAATGTAATTTTAAACTCATTAATTACGTTACGTTTATTTTGTTTCAAAATTACGATCAGGGAAGAAAACACAGACGTAACTTGACAATTTCTGGACGCCACAACAAGTTTATCTCAAAAATGTCATTTGAGCAAGCTGTACAAAATTGTTCTGACCAAACTACAGGTACACAATTAACATCAGAACACATTTCGAAAAGTTTTCGTCGTTCATAATAAAATCTTCGTCTACAATGAAACAGGGTACGTACAGTCAAAAACAAAGTTTAGAGTCGTCTACGTGCGGGGGTTTTAAAATGGTCACGTTTTACGGCGCAGGTTCCGTCGCTCTTTATGTTTTCGAGGTTTTTAGATCGTAATAAAATCGGCACTCTAATCCCCTTGTCCGGGTTAGTGAGCGGGGAGTTCTTGCGATCGAATGTTTTAGAGAAGCACCTAGAGCCCGAGTCAAGCATTGACGCGGGTCGTGACTTTGAGGGAACAAGATCTGAAATTGTTACGTCAAATGAGCAGCCGTTTATGAAACATGGTCATTATCTTCAGTGTGACACTTAGGGACGGTTTCTGATGAGGTTTATTGAGATTTATCTTCAATAGTTTTACCTTCTCATTCTAGTTTTGTGGGGTATTTGGAATATGCATGTTATATTACTAAAACCGGCCTGCAACCGTTCGGAGATTGCTTAAAACATGTCCTGTAAAACATGGTTAAATTCCTGTAAATACCGAAACATTTGAAATGATGAGACCTAAAACTATTTTAAAAATATTAATTTTGCTCAAAATCCAAAAATATATCTTTTGATGGTACTGATTAACATTTCTTTTTCTTTTTCTGCTAAAATAGATAATTTAAATGAATATTTGACTACAGTTTCAGTTTCGTGTCTATATGCGTTTCAAGGAAAAATATAAGTGATAATTAACATGGTAATTTATTTTCTTGAAGTTCATAGATAATTCTGTAATTTGCTTACTTACCTAATATCTATCATAGCCGTGTTTTTTTTTGCGTTTCTAACTATCTAATTTGAAGGGAGTCGACATAGCACTCTAACAAATATTTCCGTCTTAAAACTTCATTCTTAAAGACATATTTAACGATACACACGATGGGTTAGGTTAGAGAAAAAAAAACATCCCCACGTTACTTGTATCAGTTTTTTTTTTCATTGTGTTTTACCACTTTGGCAGGGAAATTAGAACACACCCATATATTATAGTTGTCTAGTACTTAAGGTTTCGGTCCGATCCCTTAAACTATAAGGGTTTCTTGTTAGACTGCGGAACACTAAAACTGTTTTTTTGGGTGCATGTTTTGCATCAATAGCTATATTTTTCTTGCCAAGTGAAAAAGTGGACGTCGATTGTCATACACATATTTTAAAGTATAACCTTTATTTTAATCCTGGCAGTATGGTATTGCCAAGAGCGTTGGATTGCAATCACATGATTTGAAAGGATACTGTCAATTAACGTGCAATTTAACTCATTAAGCCATAGCATAGCTTTTTAATTGCGAATTCGCAAACGAGACAAGTACTGTCTGGTACAAAGGGTGTTTCAATCAATCGCAACTTCGGAGCTCTTGCGCCTAACTTGATCTCTTTATAACCTTGTTTCGAAGGTTCGAATGACTTTTCTTTTTTGCAAAAGAAAACTGAGGCTTTGATCCTGTTTTCATGATTTAACACTGGTTTGGTTTTGATTTAGGTTTTAAAAGGTTAAGTTAACAACCAAGATAGCTGACAAGAGGAGAGAAGATTCTAGTATTTGTTGCACGCCTTTTTTTATTAAATAAAATGTGTTAGGTAGTTTTACTTATTAAGTAGAAATCGGAGGAAAGACAAGGTCTGACCATAGGTGAGAAAAAAGAAAGAAAGAAAAGTAATGTATTTGGTACACTAAAGTACAAAAATAAATATAAAAGTGAAAACATTATTCTATGTTAGTGAAACCAAATTGGTTGCCACTCAGCTTTCTTGCCATGGCAAGCATGACGCTGGTTTTCAGTGAAAACTATTAAAGTTGAGATGTCACCAAACTATATTGAAATTAAAAAAACGAATAACTTAAACAATCACAAAAAATAAATGGTATACATGTAAATTGAGTATAATTAAATAACCAATCAGTCTCTAAGACAATAGTAACACGTGTGCGTGTGTGTGTTTATGTGGGCCGTTTAAATTTTGACGTTTTGGTTCTCGATTAGAACAACTCTGAGACGGTGTTTAAACTAAACTAAAGAATAATTAAATAAACTAAATTGGTCAAAAGTAAACTTCAGCAAGTACGTTTGGTAAGTTATCCTTATTCTTTGCATTTCTTTATTTATTATTAGTTACAGCAAAAGAAACGCCTTTTATATCACAGCACACCCTTTCAGTGATGCATAGAAAGCGCAAGGGCACGGCTCACACGCTTGCAGAGTAAAATGCTGCCACAGCAACCGCTACTGGAGAAACTCGACGACTTTTAAACGTACATTTTATTTATCACCTTTGAATTTGACTTTCATCATTAAATAGTACAAAACCAAGTCGCTTCCTGCTGTCTGTATGTACTTATGATTTAATCTTCAAAACTACGCAACGGATTATGATGCGGTTTTTGTAAATAGATGGAGTGATTGCAAAAGGTTTATATAATATAATACATGCATATGATAGTAGTAAATCACTAATTATTTTAGAGGTTTCTAAGTGAAGTCGTAAATACAAACACATTATTATGCGATTTTTATCCGATTGCAAAATTTGGCTGAACCCTAAGAGGTGGATCGAATATTGCACCCGTGCAAAGCCGGGGCGGGCCACTAGTTAGTTATACAACGGTATACAGCCTTATAAATTTTATAAAGTATGTTGGTCAATTATATTTCCGGACGTTTTACCCGTTAAATGTTGCTGTATGTATGTCACCGTAATATTGAAAGAACCGCGTAATTACAACTAACGTTTTTAAATCCGTTAGATTGTAATCTGTCGATTTGTTGTGAACTGAACCGAACTTCATGCATCATAATCATCGTCCCCCCCATCTACATCTAACTTCTAAACTAATCGAGTGTAAATTTTGAAAAAAATATATAATGTAGATCTTAACAAATACTTTCAACGAAAATTGGTTCAACGAAATTAGGGAAATTCAGTTAAAGTTGGCACGGAACCCTCAGTGCGCGAGTCCGACTCGCACTTGGCTGTTTTTTTATTTAAAAATCATGTAGAATGATTTTGAAACTATGTGAGATTCAATGGTAGGCTTCAAACGTGCCGTATTTTAAATATATTTTCCGTTAAACTACCGGACGTATTAAAATATCAGAATTAACATTTAATACATAACAATACCTGTCATAAATGTAAATATTCATTGTATAATATACACATTCAAAGCTTTTTTATATTTCAGTCGCATTTTATACTTATAGTAAGTACCTATTTGGAAAGTTAGCTACGTTATAAAATTGCCATTCTAAAAACATATGGTGGTAAATTTACGCGTTAACTCGTTACTCAAAAACAGTTTAAAAAAAAAAGTTTTCGCAAAGCTACCTTTATTAACAAATGAAATGGTCATCATAACTTTGAATTAATGCGACAAAATTGCGGTAATTCTCGTTTTAGTCGAATTGTTAATTGTGTCAATCAATTGTAATGAGTCGCGAAGTGTGGCTTGCGAATTCTTTCCGGAAAACTTGAGAAGGGCATCCTTATAAAATTATATAGCGTAAATGGATGCTTCGTCAACTTTATAAATTAAATTAAACACTTATTTAGTTCTCAGAATGTTTTCCGACCAATAAATTAACCGAGTTTGAAGGACTTTCTGTAATATTGATTTGACAAAGGTTCTTTTTACCATCAAACCTTCATGCTCACATATCCCACTGCCTTTAATCTTTTAATTGGTATAGGCATACACTCGGATAGCGTAAGACACGGGGTTCGATTCCTCGTCTGTCACAGCCATAGTTGCTTTTCACAAGTATAATAATTTATATTAGTGGTCATTAATAATAATATGTTAAGTATAAAAATACATAATTGATTCAATATCTGATCATCACTAAAGTTTCAATCTATACTAATATTATAAAGCTGAAGAGTTGGTTTGTTTGTTTGTTTGTTTGTTTGTTTGTTTGTTTGAACGCGCTAATCTCAAAAACTACTGGCCCGATTTGAAAAATTCTTTTTACGTTGGATAGTCCATTTATCGAGGAAGGCTTTAGGCTATATAACATAAAGATACGCCTCATAAGACCACAGCAGAAATGAAAAATGTTGCGAAAACGGGAGAAAGATATTCCTTTTGAGAGCTTCCGCTGCATACGCTGCGGAAACCGCTTAAGTTACACAAAAATCATGTATGACAGGATTGTTCAGCATTAAGAGTTCTATAATAAAGTCCGCGACAGCATATGTCTATCTTTTATGGTTGACTTACTACAACCTTTTTTATGTTAATAATTTTGTAAAAAAAATATGCATTATTTTTAGAGGTGTATTATACACACAGGTATTTATTCTTATCAAAATAAATACATTCATCATCACGAGCATTTCATTTAGAACCAAGTTGCCCTTTATATCATTTGATTTCAATAAATATCTTAGGAGCTATCACAGTTTTAACATAACTCCACACCAAAATAATGTTCGCAGCTTAAGTACAACGTGCGCTTGCGCTAATATATTATAAAGCTGAAGAGTTTGTTTGTTTGAACGCGCTTATCTCAGGAACTGCTGGACCGATTTGAAAAAATATTTCTGTGTTGGATAGCTTATTTATCGAGAAAGGCTTTAGGATATAAAACATGACGCTGCGACGGGAGGGGAGGGAGCAAACTCAAAACGCGCGGACGAAGTCGCGGGGGACCGCTAGTCCAAAATAATGCGGACTACTCACGAAGTGATACGTACTCGCCTCATCAAATGTCCACCAAAACCGTAGAATGTCATTTAGAATGATGCAGTCTAGCGCGAAAGGTGACCATAGTTCTGTGCGTCCTGTAAAAACTGATACATCTCGAAAATGACAACTTTACAAAAGAGTCCTTTTTGTGTTTAAAAATCATAAAACTTGATAGGATAATTATTTTACAAAATTAGTCCCTTTATTTGCTTTAGTGCCGTATTGTTTACAATCTTTCAAGTTCCTGTTCAAATGGCATTAAATTTCGACAAGATATTTAAAAACAACTGTTTGTAGTATCAAAGCACACCTAATAAATTATCGTGTATAATGATTCTAAATGAGTTGTATCACTTTACACTTTGTGTGAAGCTTTGGTGAAAGGTGATATTGGTGCATTGTCAGGTACTTTTATACGAAACTAAATCAACTTATGTTCAATGGTATCCAACAAATGAGTAATATTTTTAGTCGGCAGAAGCACTGTTAACACTAAACTGGAAAAAACTGTGGTTTTTTTATTTATATCATTTGACACGAAAATTACGTTCGCGTAAAAATGTGTTTTTTGATATGAGTTGACTTATATCTGAACTCGTATTTGTGTAATATGATATAAGAAACAGTTCAAAGACAAGAAATAAAAATAAAGTAATAAAAAGAAAACTTAGTATGCATTTACATCAATTAATTTAAATTTAAGTTAAACTTTAATATTATAGTAACCATGAAATGAAATAATAATAAATGAATATTGTAGGAAAGAGATCAATCAACGACATAAATCATCAGTAAAATTATTAGGATTTACATTCCTATTTTCCTCGGTTGAATAATCGCAGTCGTTATTATCATTGCTACAGGTTCTTCTGCAGAAACTATCAGAATTTAAAATTCTTTTAGGTGATTTTCTTCTTGATCGCAAACCGATCATCATCATCACCATCATTATCAGCCAAAGGACGTCCACTGCTGAACATAGGCCTCCCCCAAGGCTTTCTATAGCGACCGATCACTAGCGGTCTGCATCAAGTTTGATCCTGTGATCTCTACAAGGTCGTCTATCCATCTTGTTGATGGACGTCCTACGCTGTGTCTTTGGTCGAAGGGTCTCCAATCTAGAACTTTCCTGCTCTAACGGCCATCAGTTCTTCGCGCTATGTGCCCTGCCCATTGCCACTCGAGCTAACTGATTCTCAAGGCTAAGTCCGTTACATTAGTTCTTCTACGTATCTCCTCATTCCTGAATCGATCCCGTAGAGAGACACCTAGAATAGCCCTTTCCATCGCTCGGTGTATGATTTTGAGCTTCTATATAAGTCCCATAGTTAGAGACTATGTTTCCGATCCGTATGTCATCACTGGTAACACTAACTGGTTGAAGACATTTGTCTTCAGACACTGGGGTAGGTGAGATGAAAAGACACTCTTGCGCAATTTCTCAAACGCTGCCCATCCGAGTTGGATTCGTCGATTGACCTCTTTCTCAAAGTTGGACGTACCCAATTGGACACATATCCCAGGTAGCCGTTCTCGTCGTCAACTTTGAGAGTCGAGTTCCCAACGGATACTGGAGTGGGTACAACAAGGGATCTCGACATAGTTTTCGTCTTTTCCATGTTCATTTTATGATCCACTTGTGGGGACGAATCGGCAAATGTGATGTATTCGCCACTTACATTGATGACGATTCCTTTCCATTCCATAAGTTTGAAGGCGTCTTCTAATGCCGCAATACAGATACATTTAAAGAATCATAAGAACTGTCACTGATATATTCATCAGAACCAGGTTTATAATAATTACTACTAGAAGAACCGAAATCACCATCTAGTTTAAGAAGGACCCTGCTATAATATTTCCTTGCCATTAGACACACTGGTGTACCAATTCATTATTTTGACACAAAAGAAGAAATGTTTTCATCCAGGCCACGGATACATCATCTTTTTTATTCTTATTATTTATGTTTAATATGTCTAACATGCATTTTGCAGGGCAAAAACGACGCTGCAACAATGATAGTTTCATTGTTGACCATCATAAAACATAAATAAGAAAATAAAACAATATCAATTAAAAAAATAACACTAATAAATAGAAGATTTTAAACTTTCGCGGTTCATTACAATTAGTATTATGTAGACTTGACGGGTCGCAACGCGATTTATAAATATGAGTACCTACGTTTCGGCTGGATTGCAGTAGCCGTGGTCACGAGCTGACCACGGCCGGTGCAGTCCAGCCGAAACGTCAAGGAGTGAGTACCAAATACTCATATTTATAAATCTAGTTTCGGCCCGTCAAGTCTACCTTATACTAATATTAATAAATAGATTCGTGTATTTTGATGTAACTAGAGTAAATATTTAGTATAAATTGATATTAGTCCCTGCTATTACGAATGCACGAAAAATATAAGAATTTTGTGTAAAATGATACATCTAATACGTACATTGTTCCCCATCTTGGGCTGCAGCGACAGCGTGCGCGGGCACCTCATCTAGCAGTATGTGCGGCACTGACCCCGGGCGGACGCCGGCGCCCCCGCTGTAACGTCCTCGGCGCCCCGCACAATACCCGCGTTCGGAAGATGTATCACTTTTCACAAATTTTGGATTTAAACCGTTCTAATTTTCTCGTGATTACTGATATAACTTTACTTGTATCAAATCACACAGTAAATATTAGTTTCCCATGATTGTGAGCAAAGAGACAACTTTAGTTGTATGGATGCAGTGTAAGAATTTACTTTGTGTCAATTGATATAACTAAACAAATATCAGATGAAACCGTATTAAAAAGTAATAAATATAATGTGAATAATGATATGACTTGAGATACATCTTTAAACACAAGTATTTATTTCATAACTTGAATATTGTGAACGATACATATCAACAAGTATTTATTTACACAGAAATATTCATCAAACCTCGCCATATTGTCTAAGATGTACCATACGATCTCGGAAACTAATAGACGTATCAAAACGTTAATAAAACATAAATATAGAGTATTTTTTACTGATGAAGGTGCAATAATAATATCAAATTCGATATAAGTTGACTTATATCACTTTTCACAGGACACACAGAGTTATTCAGCCACAAATAGTGACTTTTACACTTTTCGAACGACAGTCGTATTGACGGGTAGAGAATTAAAAATAACGTATAAAAATGCGTTATCTCAAAATGCTCAAATTATAAGTTAACACGGCCTTCTAATAGCAGTACGATATCCTTCCTCTTTATAAAATTAAATGTTTCTCGTTAAATGTATACACTACACACGCCTTCATCCAAAACATACGCAAACACTTGCAGTATTCACGGCAACCAAAACACGTCCGGCACAAGCCACAAATAGGAACACATTCCTTATTAGTGCCGGGACAAGTTGCAACGACTTGTTATGCGTCCAAGTTTAATTGTTTTTGTAAACCAAACCCTTCGAATCGATGCGGAAACTCTTTAATTAGTTAAGAGACTACTGTGCAGGTTATCAGTACACTTACAATTTTTGGAGTTCCTTTATCTAATTAAATCCACCCTCGATTTTATCATCATTTATCATATTAGTTATACGTATGGCTATTCGTTTAAAAAATACGATTGATAGTATTTTTGAGGCTGTCTAGTTGTAGAAAATGCTATCCCATCAAAAACAATACTTGTCAAAAAAAACAAGTCCCGCAACTCAGTTGTTCTGCGGTAAAAAGTTGTGAGATTCATATAATACCAAGTCGGTTATTAATTTATTCAGTCTACTTAAGCGACTTTCTATCTTAATACGTCCAGTCTCTAAGACCACGATCGTGGTCCATAACAATTGAAAATCATGTTTCAAACTTTCATGGTCACTCACATTAGAATAGTTAGATACGGGATTGCTACCATTGTACTGTTGCAAGCACCATGATCACGGAGTTACTCCGTGATCATGGTGCTTGCAACAGTGCCGAAATATCGGAAACTCATAAATAATAAGGTACATGGTAGCAATCCCGTATCTAACTATTCTAAATTGGAAATCAATTGTGTCTGGAATCTCCGTACTCGAAGCATTAAGTTGTTACGTAATAATTAACAGCATCTTATAGTGACGCATATCAATATTAAAATTCTTTAATGTTTTATACGCCTGAAAACACGTGTAAATTCAATCGCCTGAAAACACATGTACATTCAATTATTTAGTGCGATGGCCAAGTCTCAATATCTATACTAATATTATAAAGCTGAAGAGTTTGTTTGTTTGTTTGTTGGTTTGTTTGTTTGTTTGTTTGTTTGTTTGTTTGTTTGTTTGTTTGAACGCGCTAATCTCAGAAACTACTGGACCGATTTGAAAAATTATTTTTATGTTGGATAGTCCATTTATCGAGGAAGGCTTTAAGCTATATAACATAAAGATACGACTCACAAGACCACAGCAGCAATGAAAAATGTTGCGAAAACGGGAGAAAGATATTCCTTTTGAGAGCTTCCGCTGCGTACGCTGCGGAAACCGCTTAAGTTACACAAAAATTATGTATGACAAAATTGTTCAGCATGAGGAGTTCTACAATAAAGTCTGCGACAGCATAAGTCTATCTTTTATGGTTGACTTACTACAACCTTTTTTATGTTAATAAATTTGTAAAAAAATAATGCATTATTTTTAGAGGTGTATTATACACACAGGTATTTATTCTTATCAAAATAAATACATTCATCATCACGAGCATTTCATTAAAAACAAAGTTGCCCTGTAAATCATTTGATTCCAATAAATATCTTAGGAGCTATCACAGTTTTAACATAACTCCGCACCAAAATAATGTTTGCAGCTTAAGTACAAGCAACGTGCGCTTGCGCTAATTATATTATGAAGCTGAAGAGTTTGTTGGTTTGAACGCGCTTATCTCAGGAACTGCTGAACCGATTTGAAAAAATATTTCTGTGTTAGATAGCTTATTTATTGAGAAAGGTTTTAGGATATAAAACATCACGCTGCGACGGGAAGGGAGGGAGCAAACTCAAAACGCGCGGACGAAGTCGCGGGGGACCGCTAGTATTTATATAAAACATTAAAGAATTTTAATATTGATATGCGTCACTATAAGATGCTGTTAATTATTACGTAACAACTTAATGCTTCGAGTACGGAGATTCCAGACACAATTGATTTTCAATTGTTATGGACCACGATCGTGGTCTTAGAGACTGGACGTATTAAGACAGAAAGTCGCTTAAGTAGAGACTGAATAAATTAATAACCGACTTGGTATTATATGAATCTCACAACTTTTTACCGCAGAACAACTGAGTTGCGAGACTTTTTTTTTTGACAAGTATTGTTTTTGATGGGATCTCATTTCTTTTTGTATTTTGTAGACAGCTCTACTTTTTATTTTTATATATGTATACCTACCAGCAACGAATTTTCTTAAAGCCCTCTCGCTGGCTTATGAACTTTTCTTATTTTTGTAGGTGGCCTTTCGTTTTCAATCGAAATTATCAATGAAAATCGCAAACTTATAGGTAAGAATTCTGGGCACATTCGAACAACATTGGGTCGCTCGCGCGTATGACGCGGCTGCTGCTCGCTCGGCTTACTTTGTTCGTCATACAAACACTCACCTTTTGGCGACATTCACCTTTCCGCGCGTCCCGCCACTGTCCCCGCCCCGCGCCCTCGCGCTAGCACAGCGCAGCGCGTAGTAACGGCCCGCGCTCACTTGCTAGCATCGCAGCGCGTGGTATAATAATTAATTTACAACCTTACGCACTCGTAATAAGTACGAATACGCACGTATGTACGTTTTTAGCATTAAATAATTTCATTTACACGTGTTTTCATGACGGGAATACCCATTTTTTGCTCGATTTGGCAGGGGCACTACCATGTGCCTATATTTATATGGGACTAGCTTAAATCCGCGGCTTCGCACGCAATAATAATAACTGCCGTAAAACATTGTTACGAATAAAGCCAATATTGAAAAATTTTAGTGAAGACTTGGCTGTATGGGCTTAATTTTCTTTGCGGTCTTTTCTAGATTTTTTAATTTTTCCTTGATTTGAACACTAAACACTACTTACATTCCAAATTTGAAGCTTCTAGGTCTGCTAGAAGTGCCTTAGAATTTTGATGATCGGTGAGTCAGTGAGTGACAAAATTAAGAAATTTGATGAAATTGAATGAAATTTGAAATATACCGTGTCTTTACATTGCTTGCATGGTTTTTATCCACAACGAAGTTACAGGGGGTCGAAAATGGTCTGAATTGCTTCGAGAAAAGAATGGTACGGCCGTGACGCTTTTTTGCTCGACTTTGTGGGGGCACTGCCGTGCCCCCAGATTAGTCCGGACAAAAAGATAACATTGAGAAGACCGATGTAGTTACACAAAAAGAGGTAAACCGTATAAATAGTATGTTTGCCAATAGCAACCTATAACTAAATCTGACCTAGCACTTTATAACCGATACGAGAAAATCTTTTTTTTAGGTAGCACGATGAATTTCCTTGCAACCTACAAAATAATTTTGCATCCTCTACTTCAGAAAAATCACCAGTAATATTTGTAATACAAAGACGATAACGTTTAAAATTTGACTTTTTTAATTTATTGATAAATTTATTTTTGATTAATAAAATAAATTATTTAACAATATATCTTTAAAAACTGTATAAAATAAAAAAATGTCTTTGTATAAATGATGTTACTGATGATAAAAAAAGAACGATAAAGGACCTACATTGACTATGAGAGTTTGTGGCTACCTCGTATTAAGATAGTAAATGGCTGTAGCCCTCATATTCGCCGGTAGAGCCGAGCTTGCATTAGAGCTGCCCAACTATCGATGGTTCTACTAATATAGTTTGTAAAAAAAGTGTTTTGCAAACAACTCAGGTCTTGTAACTTTCTTTTATGGGAGAAAATGGCTACCACCATAACCAACCAAACCCATTGTTTTATTAATAGTGGGTAATGGTCGTTTATTGTCTCTTAAATTAAGTTATTTGGAACTTATTTTGGACAATCGTGATAAACTTTCTGACTCCGCGACTACGTCCGCGCGTTTTGAGTTTGCTCCCTTACGCCAACACACCAACAGTCTAGGTTTCACATGTACCGACTCCAAATGTATTTGTTTCTCCTAAATAGAAGGCAAATGCGTAATTTTGAGCTTTTTAGTCAGTTTTATTAGCAAGCAGCCTTCCTCGATAGCTATCCAACTTTTTTTTTTAAATCGATCCAGTAGTTTCTGTAATTAGCGCGTTCAAACAAACAAACAAAACCTTCTGCAGCTTTATAATATTATTAGTTTTGTCATATTAGTAAAGATGATCATAACTTTTAGGCTACCGCACTGCATTTTAGATACCTTTGATTAAATAAGAATTTCTATCTTATCTAACAATCAATTCCAATATTTGTAGTCTCTTGCCATTTAAGAAAGTATACCTAATCGTAAGAAAATAAGTATCTCGACCTCCGTGGTGTAGTGGCTAAGCGCGCTGGTTTTAAGGCGTCTCCGCTCCGAGGTCCCAGATTCGATTCCCGGTCAATATAGAAAATTGTATATATTTCCCGCACCTGTGTGTTGGTGTACCAATATTGAGTCCGAGCTAGCTACTTACTTTGGGATCAGAGTAATATACAGGGTGTAACAAAAAGGCGAAACAAAATTTAAAGGATGTGTAGAGTAGTAAATGTGTAGTTCCTCTGCAAGACCACAAACTCGAGCGAGTATAAATTACTGAGTAATTGATGCTAAAGTTTTAACAAAAACTTATCGGTGAAAACCTTAAATTCAGGGTTTTCAACACTTTCGATAAAAAAAAAAAACAATTTATTTACTTAGTATGGGAAAAAAGTTGTTTATTTTTAACTAAAACTTTTACTTAATGCTCACATTACATACATACAGTATGTATTGAATATTATTTCGCCTTATTGTTTCGCCATCACCAATTGTTTGGTCTAAAGTAAGGACTTTTCATCGAAACTTTTAAAAAAAAAAAAACGATTCGCAGATGTTTCAATACAATATTCAATAAATTCTAGAATCTTGTTACATCACAATTTCATTTGGTCGAATGCTTATTATCTACAAACTAACTTCATCGTTACTTCTTTTCATAAATTATGTATTTTATCGAAGTAACGTTAGTTCTCTTTTGTTACCCATAATTTTATTTCCACGTAAGTTTCAATATGCAGAATTCTTGAAACATCGAATTTTACTTCACTAAAGTCCGTATTTCCAAACGAATTTGTTACTAATATTATATTGCATACTTTCTTAATAGACAATTTAAAGCATAACTGATATAAATATGTAATAAATATTGATTTAATAAATAAACTGCGTTAATCCCGACTCGCCGTGGTCTCCTCGCCGTGGTACTAGTCTGCCCGATACTAGAGTGTAATTCAAAAGCCGGAGGCGCGTGGGTGAGTGCACCTTGTTACGCAAGGGCGACGAGGCTGCTATTCCCGCAGCGCCGGAGACGAGGAAATCCTAATGTATGCTGCTTGTTTGCATGCGTCCTTGCTTGCTGCATGCATGCCTGTATGCTTGCATGCATGCATTAATGCATGCCTGCTTGCTTACTTGCATGCATTAATGCATGCATGTATGCCTTCTTACTTGCATGCGCATGCAAAAATATATGGGAACCGTTACATATTGAAACAAGTTTTTATGAAAGGTTATATCGATAACTTAATAATTCTATGAAACATTTGTTTGATATATCGTTATTCTGCTTACCAAAACAGTTGCGAAACATTTTTTGGTGAACTGTTATTCGATGTTACGAAACGACGATTATTAACTATTCGATTAATCAAGAAAAAAAGATAATAACATTCATTGAATAGTTTTCTGTTAAATGAAATTCGATATCAAAAAATTCTGTGTTATGATAGATACCCCAAAACCACAAACTCATGCGAGTATAAATTACTAAGAAATAAAATGCTAAAGTTTTAACAAAAAATATCTTTATAGTGTACGGCGGACGAGGGTTGCGGGCGAGGCGGGTTCGCTCACGAATGACCGACGATTTAGGGTTGTCAATACTTTCGGTAAAAAAAAGCAATTTATTTATTTAGTATGGGAAAAAAAGTTGTTTATTTTAACTAAATCTTTTACTACTTAATGTTCGCATTACATACATACATACCCTTAAATATTATTTCGCATTTTTTGTTACAACCGGTATATTTTTTTTATCACAGAATTCTCAGAGACAATTAAATATGCGCTGGAGAACAAACCAATTGTTTGATCTTAAGTAAGCTTTTTTAACTTTTCATCGATACTTTTGAAATGACAGTTTAAATCGTTAGCGAGCACTGGCGTGCACTTTTGCGCTCAGGTGCACACTTCGTACTGCCAAAGGGCTTCTTTTTGTCAGTTTTAAGGTGATTAACGCGGCGGAATGGATTCGGGATACCGATAAAGAGAGCTATCGGTTTTTTTATATTGATCAGAAGATATTAAATGGAAACCCGCAGGGTAATGGCGATAATTGTCGCCAGGTAACAGCCTAAACAATTTTAAACTTTCGCGTTGCATTATAAATACATTAACATACGGGAATTTACGCGATTGCGATAAAAACATAAATCTATACTAATATTATAAAGCTGAAGAGTTTGTTTGTTTGTTTGTTTGTTTGTTTGAACGCGCTAATCTCAAAAACTACTGGCCCGATTTCAAAAATTATTTTTACGTTGGATAGTCCATTTATCGAGGAAGGCTTTAGGCTATATAACATAAAGATACGACTCATAAGACCACAGCAGAAATGAAAAATGTTGCGAAAACGGGAGAAAGATATTCCTTTTGAGAGCTTCCGCTGCATACGCTGCGGAAACCGCTTAAGTTACACAAAAATCATGTATGACAGAATTGTTCAACATTAAGAGTTCTATAATAAAGTCCGCGACAGCATATGTCTATCTTTTATGGTTGACTTACTACAACCTTTTTTATGTTAATAAATTTGTAAAAAAATAATGCATTATTTTTAGAGGTGTATTATACACACAGGTATTTATTCTTATCAAAATAAATACATTCATCATCACGAGCATCTCATTTGGAACCAAGTTGCCCTTTATATCATTTGATTTCAATAAATATCTTAGGAGCTATCACAGTTTTAACATAACTCCGCACCTAAATAATGTTCGCAGCTTAAGTACAACGTGCACTTGCGCTAATATATTATAAAGCTGAAGAGTTTGTTTGTTTGAACGCGCTTATCTCAGGAACTGCTAGACCGATTTGAAGAAATATTTCTGTGTTGGATAGCTTATTTACCGAGAAAGGCTTTAGGATATAAAACATGACGCTGCGACGGGAGGGGAGGGAGCAAACTCAAAACGCGCGGACGAAGTCGCGGGGGACAGCTAGTACCTTATATTTTGGCCTCACGTTTTTATCGTGTGATATTTATAGTAACAGCCTATACTTACAATCTATGCCAAAATTATTATGAACAATCCTTATAAAGAAAAGTTGTCTGGCGTACTCGTATACACTGTGTTTCTCCTGGTAAATGCATTATATATTTGTACTTTCCTTGGTTTGGTAATGAAGCGTTATTATTACAATAGACTTCTATCTCAATCTGGTAGTAAAAAAATATCACAAACATTGTTCAAATACGCTTTTAATACGTGTTTATGTTTTTAAGGGGTATCTGTCGGCGTTTCCCGAACTACTTCAGTAGAAACCATGTTATTTTCTCGATCTCTTTTCTTCAGTATAAATTCATAAGAAGGTGCACAAGGCATACAACACATAAACCCTTTTAAATCCGTTAAAATATTTTTGTTAACATTAGTGATTTTAACATAAGAGTTGATCGACTATATGAGGTCCATGTGATCTCATTATGCTTAATAGATTTTACTTATTTCACAAGCATTCATGAGCAGCAAAATTTTTGTCAGATTTAGATTTAAAAGTTAAGAATCCTTTAGCCAAATAAATAGGTCAAGAAGAAAAACTCAAGATTCTTTCAGTATTTCGGCAGTCGGTTCAATTAGGAGTTTGAGTTTATTTGGGCCCATTACGCTTTGACTCGGTCGTCTGCTCGTTACGTGGCTCCTGCATTCCCAATGGGGGTTTGGCTAGACTTAGCTCTTTTTTGGTTAACCTAAAAACATACTTACAAAATCTTTACAAGCAAAAATCTTAACTTTGATAAGACCTGTACTTGGTACTATACGTCACGCTGCGACGGAAGGAGAGCAAACCTAAAACGCGCGGAAAAAGTCGCGGGGGACCCCTAGTTATTGATACAGTGGAAGTCTCGACATGGTTTTACCTGTCGAACAACAGTGGACCCTATTTTATGATGGCGTGTGATATTCATTGATTAATATCCGATTCTTAATGAAATCAGATTAACTGCACATGGAAGTATAACAAAAGATAACTCAATTATGTGATACTTCACGTCACTCTTTCGCGTGAATTTCGTTGATTTTTAATACGTTTTCAAACGAAAAAACCGGCTAAGTGCGAGTCGGACTCGCCCACTGAGGGTTCCGGGCCAACTTTAACTGAGTTAGGGATTCACTTACTGCCACTTAGCTAAAATACCACAATATTTTGTTGACAGCAAATAAAACTTTGTCTTTCATAGCGTTTTTATGAAGTACAAAGTTATGTTCGCGGTTGTCACAAATGTATTATATCTCCAAAACTTCTTGTTTGAATCCGTCCAAACCAATTTTCGTTGAAAGTATTTGTTAAGATCTACATTACATATTTTTTCAAAATTTACATTTTAGTTAGATGGAAGGAGACACACCCATTTTATCACTTTGGAAGCGTCTAGCTATGAAACTTTAGCCTTTAAAAGAAAATGGTTTTAGAAACCTCTATGTCATTTTAAAAGACATATCTATAGACACGTATAGGTTATTTTTTTGGTTTTAGTTTTATGTAATTTTAAATGCCCCCCTTAAATGTCATTTTTTTTATTTTTTGTATGAGATCGTAAAGCGGTTGACAAGATACATATTCCTACCAAATTTCAACAGTGTGATGCCTATAGTTACAGAATAAAATGGCTGTGACATACGGACGGACGGACAGACAGACAGACAGACATGACGAAACTATAAGGGGTTCCGTTTTTGCTATTCGGCTACGGAACCTTAAAAAACGATAATCACTCGCCATATTCAAGCGAGATATTTAAAAATAGGGCCCTAGGTGGCGTTTATCAACGCTGAGACAAAATGTGTGGTAACATTTACATATTTTAGAATTAAGCTTAATAAAATTGTAAATATGTTGTACGATTTATTAAAGTTACAAAAGCAAATGGGACTTAAATGGATATGTACTCGTATGTTAAAGATGTTTATATAAACGTGTAAAAAACATTATTATGGCATTTATTGCAATAATCAGAATCACCTGTTATTAAAGTCGGATAAACAGAAGTTGTTTCTTTGAATGATACTACTTACTTG
Organism: Pyrausta purpuralis; assembly: GCA_963924145.1. Lineage (NCBI taxonomy): Eukaryota > Metazoa > Arthropoda > Insecta > Lepidoptera > Crambidae > Pyrausta > Pyrausta purpuralis. Next base: position 22,919,078 of record OZ001649.1, read on the forward strand.
TCTTTTTATTATTTCGATTCCTAAAATTATTACCTGTATCATTTATCCCGAAGAATATTCTGGGATCTCTGATTTATAGCAATAATAAGTTTTTTTTTTGCAGCATTTCGTTAATAAAACAGAGTAATAAAATTATTCTGATGAGCAAACAGGCAGCACGTCAGCCCCTACCAAGGTTGTAATCGAATCATACACGTAATTTGATTCCGTTTTATTTAATTGTTTATGTTTTCTTGATAGAGTCAAGAGTATACCGTAACCATAATAAATGTATTAAAATTGGGAAGCTAAAAATAATCGTTGTCACAAAATAAGAATAGTAAATGTAGATTCAATATATCAGGGTATAGACAGATGACCAATTCGACAATTGCGTTTATCCGTCATTCTATCTCTTCAAATTGTTTGAATAATATGTTATCTTTTTACACACATAAATATAAAATATATTTTGTACAGTGGCCAGCACATCAGGCTTCCCACTTTTGTTGCAAACTAGCCGTATTACAACTGAATAAGATACCGCAGTGTCTACCTTGACGTGCTGTTGTCCGTACATCACACATGCACTGTGAGAGACAATATTACACGTCATGTTATCTGATAACCGTATCTTAAAATTAAGTAAATGAAATGTAAATCCGTCATCGGTTATTCGTGCGCTTCCATATTAGCGCTGCTGCCGCCATATGAAGTTATCATGAAAACTTGTAAAATGTCACAAAGTCGCCTAAATGTGAAAGCGCTCTTAGTCTTGCTGTATTTTAAGTTATTACTATTAAGAGCTGTGGATTTTGTAATACAAATAAAAAATACACCTTTCAGCTAAAAGAGGTACGTTTTTGTTTCACTGAAGAGATTTATAAGCATTTCATAAGTTTTCAAGTTACACTTAGGGCCGATTTTTCAATCATCAGATAAAACATAACAGACTAATAAATAATAAAGCGACTGATTTTAAAATGTCAATTACCCAACGATTGCTGACAAATAGGTGACGTTTTCAAATGAGCTATACTGCATTTTGTTCAGGAATATTTCATATCTGACTAATGAAAAATCAGGCCTTAGTAAAATATCGCACTCAATTTACTCGCCACAAATAATTTTTGGTTTCCTCCTACCAAAACGGTTGCATAGTAAGGGGTATAGCCGATCTGACAATAAATAAGGATTAATACAGAGCATTAGCGAAATGTGACACGCCGGTCGGTTCGTTAGTTTGTCATTTTGTCATTTGCCCGTCGATTCCATTTCAGGACCGGGATTTGGGTGTGTTCAACATTGGACCGCGTCGAGATAACACTGTTTGCGTTCGCGAATGAGCTACCATTATGTGGAAAATGATTTTGACTGTAGGTAAATTGAGGAACACTTTCTACTCAAATGATGGCCATCAATGATTGTAAAACATTGGAATACCTAATTCTTTTAGGAGGCAGGTGGAACACACACAATACACACACAAATCCGTCATTGCCTGCAAGTCTGTTTTAAAAAAAGGGGTTCAGTTAATTTTGCATTAATGCAGTCGTGCGTTAGTATCCAGCTTCCAGCTTCTGCATCGCGACTGTATTGATGCTAACGAACGTAAGCATCGCGACTGCATCGATGATAAAAGTAGCGCAGTATGTAAAGGGTCTTACATGTCTGTATTTTATTTTATTATCATTAAGAGCTGTGAATTTTGTTACAAAAATAAAATGACGGGCTGATTTGCGTTAATTGCAGCAAATTGCAAGCGTGTCCAATCTATCAAAAGTTTATTATAGTAAGCAGACAATATTTCTCCTAATTCATTCATATGAAAATGATTTTGAAACTTTTTCAACAAATGAAGCACGTTTCTAATCTTAGACCGAACGTAACATGTCTCAGATTGTCCACGTCATGTCTCTCTGGGTCGTTGATCCGGAAAGGACAGATAGCGGGCCTTATTTATTACTGCGGCTTAGCGACTCGCGGCTAGAACATATCTAGGTAACTACTTAAAGGATATACGGTCAGGAATTGCAGAAACATAGTTTGGATCTGTGCTTATAAATAATAATAAAAAAATGGACACCAATCACATACAATCCTCTAATTCCAAACTAAGTAGCCAAGGCACTTGTGTTATATGAATCAGGGACAACGGTGGTACCACAACACCCAGACCCGAGACAATTTTGATTTCTATATTGACCCGACCGGGAATCGAACCCGGGACCTCGGAGCGACGACGCCTTGAAACCCAGCGTGCTTAGCCACTACACCACGGAGGCTTATATTTAAAACATGGCCGTCTCTCTGCGATTCAGCGTAGAGACTTGAAGTTCTATGAAATTGTAATTTAGCAAGGGCATGTATTCTTTTCTCCCCGCTGAAGTGGTAAAATAAAATTTAGAAAAACGTTTTTTGAAACTCTCATACAAGTAACGTAAAGATGTTTTTTTCTCTTGCCTACCTATCGTGTGGGGTATTGTGGAATAGGTATTTATAAATGATTGAGTTTGTTAGCATCATATTTTGTCGACAAAGTGGCTTGTGCCGTAACATTCAGTTTTAAAGAGCAATTTTTTGTTAGGTTCGAATGTCTCCCGACTAAACGGTACTATGTGAAAATAATGAAGGAAAACTATAACTGCACACTGCTATAATAAGTTAACAAATTACAGAGTTGTAGTCCATAAAATTAAAGCAAATAATTTTCATGTAAATTTTCGCTTTAAATATGTTAACTTCCGAAACTATAAGTTAAGTAACTTATCTTTTGTTTAAAATTAGTTTTAATTATCTACTGTAGCTGTGAAAAAATCAGCGTCATCAGAAGATATAACGAGCATTGACTCTCAATTTCTTGAGAGTCAATGCTCGTTATATTCTTTATTTTGTTATTTTAAGGGAATCATAACCATATAAGGTAATCTTTTCTATATTTGACAGAACATTATTTAGGGCAAAGTGCTGTCATACACAGTTGATACGGAACCCTTCGTGCGCTAGTTCGACTCGCACTAAACCGGTTTTTTATCCAGTGTAATCCTGCGATCTTTACAAGGTCGTCAGTTGTGGATGAGCGTCCTACGCCGCGTCTTTGGTCAAAGGGTCTCCAATATATAACTTTTCTGCCTTAACAGCCATGAGTTCTTCACCCTCTATGTGCCTTGCCTATTGCCGTTGGAGCTTACTGATTTTCAGGGCTATATCCGTTACCATAGTTCGTTTACGTATCTCCTCATTACTGATACGAACTCGTAGAGAAATACCGTATTGGTCTGCATTTTGACCAAGTGAGAAGCTCCAGATTCAATTAAATGTATATTTATAATTTAGTTACAGGTTAAAAACAATTGTAGAAACAAGGTTTTCTTTTTGTAATGCGATGGAATGAAAGATATTTAGTTAATTAAATGTGTGTTCACTCAGTCCTCACAAGCGAACAGCCATATCTCCATACTGAAATAAGTTGGTCGGTTCAATCAGTGTTCTTTTTTTTGTTAAACCTCTCTTTAATTGGAGCTTGTAATTTCAGATCGTTAAGTTTCGTATTAAAACATTTAGTATTAATTTATTATGCTCACTCCATCCACACGCTATTGTATATCTATGAACCAACTTTAGATTCGCATTCCATCGTTTACATTGTATGAATTGGCTTGAAATAGGACTATTCAGCATAAAAACAAACCACTTTTACTGTGCGTTCATGAGTAAAACGGATGCCTGGTGCTCACTCCCTTCGCCATCGCTAAATAATTAAATCTTTTTGGCATACTTGACTTAAAAGAATGAGTAAACATATGATTTTTTTGTACAAAAATACTATTAAATATTCGGCAGTACCCAGTTTGCTATTTCTTTTTACTTTTAGAGCTTAGCAACGTTTCATATTTTGTATGAAGGATATGGGATAGGGTGGCTACACGTCCTGATAAAATAGCAGGGCTGACCGCTTGTGAGGACTGAGTGAGCATACATTTAACTAAATATCTTTTATTCAATTGCATTACAAAAAAAAACTTGATTCTAAGATTGTTTTAAACCTGTAACTAAATGATAAATATACATTTAATTGAATTTGGAGCTGCTCACTTGGTGGAAACGCAGACACCGTATTGCCCTCTCCATCGCTCGTTGTATTATTTTGAGCTTGTTTATTAGGCCCATAGTAAGAGCATGTTTCGGATCCCTATGTCACCTGTGGACGTAGATGTTATTTTTTCTACTAAAGCATATGACAATGTCAATATTAGCAACACCATTTTATAATTGCGACCTAAATGAGTTCAATTTGTTTTAATTAGATTTTACAAAATTGTAGTAGTTAGGTATTTTGCATGAAGAGACGTAGATACGATATTATATCTATTAGTACACCGAGTGTTGTTTTGATCAGCGACGAGCGACTCAGGGGTGGTTGTACAAACGATACTGATACCAAAAAGTTAATTATTAAACGGAAAAAGCCCACAAAATTGTCTTTTTTTTCATTTCGATACTAGAACACAAGTTAAAACTATCAACACCAGGTCAGCTCTTCGTAGCTTACTAGCTACGGCGTAGTTTTTTGTATATACGGGGTAGCTACGCGCGAGGGTGCGAGTTTTCCCATTCGTTTTATTTTACGTAGTGCAGAGGTTTTCTTTTATAAACCGTAATTTAAAGAAGATATTATTTTAGACAAGCTTAACTTATAGTATCATCCCTGAATTGGATGTCACTGACCAAAACAACAACCGGTACTTACAAGTAAAGTCCATAATTAGGTGAAAATAAATATTCTTACATACAACTCTAACTTAATTGGGGAAAAATATTATTTTATTTGTTTTCTCTGTGCTGTTGCTACGGTTTTGATGTGTGCGTTGCGTTGCGTAGTTTGTGTGGTTAGTGAGGTATTGTATTACGGAAAAAGTAGGTTAAATTATACAATGATAAAAAGTCTCTAGGGGCTCATAAATGGGAAACAAACATGGCCAATGTAAACATACCTAAACACAAAATTATGTACTTAGCTACGAACTACGAATGAGTTATGAATTCCAAAAAGCGACCAGAGGGTCAATCCTCGCGCAGTTCGTTTACGAAAAAAGTTCACGAATCGAGTTTACTTATTCGGACGGGGCCACACGGAAAAAAAAACGATTGACGCGAGAATCTAGGCCCTACGTATAAAACACATAAGTAGTATAGAAGTAGTAGTATTTTAGTATCACAGTTTTCGATCCAGCTGATATTGGAATACGCAAAGTATAATAATTAGACTCTAATTATAACTCACGAAACAGGAGCTCTATCTTTGAATCACTCGCGTCCATATGTCGAATGATTTTCGTTCGAAAATAAATCAAAAGTCAAAGAAATTTACGTAAAATGTAGGCAAAAGTAGTTTTTTTTATAAATTACTGGCGAATGAATTTCAAATGATAACCATTCGAAAATCGAGCATTAATCAAAGAAAATCACACGCCATACTCACGCGAGTGATTCAAAAACAGAACCCGGATTCCTATTTTTGAATCAGTCAAAATGGCGTGCGATATTCATTGATTAAAGTGCGAATTTCAGAAAACAATTAAATTTCACAAAGGAGTGGTAAATAATATATATTACCCAATTTCATGAGTATGCGTGTATATATTTTGCTCTTTTTTCGTTGATTTCAAGTTCGCTTTCGAACGAATGAATATGCAAGGTTTAGTTCATTTCACCGCAGATGCTGAGACTGGACGTCAATATAAATTTTATACAGTAAATTCCATATAGAAAAATTTTAAACGGATAACCCTAAATCGAAATTTATTTTATTACAAGCAGATTAAGTTCCAGAAAAAATATTGAGCTGAGCTGGAGGAAGGTAAATGTTCACACATAGAAGTTTGTGTTGCTTACAAAATCGAGTTTTCTTTTTTAAAATGATTCTAAGTAAATGACCTAACAAGTCAAAACTTACAATGCATTCTGAAATATTTCTCAAGTAAGAATGAACGACTTTGCATGCCAACCGCACAATCGTATTTTCTTGTGTTTAGTCACATAAATCAGATGTACTAGCAGTAACACGACTTTTCACTTTGTTATTTTATATAACATTGCCCGCTAGGAGACAGCAACACTAACTGCTCTTGAAATAGCATGCTAATGTTGGAAGTTGTAAAATTTCTTAACATTCATCTTACAAAATGTGTTCTTATCGCTTAATGAAGGAGCTGTTTATGATCATCAGTCAAAAGATACAAACAGAAAAAAACGATTAGGGGCTATGATTCTCTTTAGTAATTCATTCAAACATGCATAGACTCAAAAGGAAATACAAGAACTTTACTCAGTAGCCAAATCAATGTCAGGGTATGCTGAAGATTGCAGATACAGATCTCGGCGAAATGAAAATGATAATTTGCAATAAGGAGAATTTTAGTCAAACAGCTTAGTCAGTAACAAGCAATGGTCAATCAACATACAGCTAGTTAGCGGTGCGGAGCTGAACCATTTAATTCACCAAATCACAAAAAAGTCATAGAAGTCATTTATTTATGCACAAACGTGTATTGAGGACACTTTTACACGTTCCAATATAAACCCTACCACAGCTTCGAGACAATTTTGGGCTAGTGCTGAGAAGAAGCTGCGCAATAATCTCAGTCACAATTGTCAATGCCTCTTTTCAAAAGGTTTACAATGTTTGTAGTGATCATTTAAGTCCATACATTATTATCTTTTAAATAATCATCTACTTTATTTTATTTATTGATAGTTTTAAAATTATTGACCGGTAAGTTTACAATGTGTTCCGTTAGTTTATTCAAAATTTGTTTATTGTATTTCTTTCCCTATGAAAGAATTACAAACCTTTTGAAGACACACATGGAAAAGCGACCAGTATCCGCAAATCAACAAACTGCCAGCGCAATCTAGCGGTGTGTAGTGGTACCATAAAAGTTTATGTCTTATTTAGAAAGTTATAAACTAAGTTACATTTGAAAACCGATATAACAAGGTTTCCTCGAGGGATCCTCTAACCAGGACATGACAGGCTAATGATGTTGGTCCTCAATTAAGACTCTCCGAAAGGGTTCCGACGGAGCAATTAAGGCCTCCAGCCGACCAAGTGACACGATTCCCGCTCGCACACAATTTTGGCTACTAACGACACCTTTACGGATTACTTGTATTGACAGTAGGGTAACCGAGTAACCTTGATATTACGAAACATTTTCAGTGTGCACAAAAATGTAGACAACGTTCCACAAACCGACTGCTCAACTTTACTTTGTTTGACTTGACCACGCCGATCCAGCTAGTGAAAATACATATTCGATAGAAAATACATGTGCTATTATAAAACGCACTATTGCTTACAATGCATAAGTTTAAATAGGTAATTCATACATTGATTACTGAGAGGAAAGCTATAATAATAACCAAAATATCGGGTGGTCAACCGAGTTTATGCAACGTGGAATGTTGAATGTGCAAAACCCCAAATGTTTTTTATTAAAATGCCCTAATTCTGAAAGGAAACAAATATTTAAGGTTTTGGTCATGTATTAGTTATGGGAACCCATCACTTAATCGCAATTTTCTTCATCGATTTTCATTTCCCATAAAACGATTCGCAGATGTTTCAAAATAATATTCAACACATTCTAGAATTTTGTTACATCACAATTTCATTTACTCGAAAGCTTAAATTATCTACAAACTTACTTCATCGTTACTTCTTTCCATAAATTACGTATTTTATCGAAGTAACGTTAGCTTTCTATTTTGTTACCCATAATTTTATTTCCACGTAAGTTTGCAGAATTCTTGAAACATCGAATTTTACTTTCCTAAAGTCCGTATTTCCAAACGAATTTGTTACTAATCTTATATTGCATACTTTATTAATAGACAATTAAAGCATAACTGATATAAATATGTAATATATATTGATATAATAAATAAAGTGCGTTAATCCCGACTCGCCGTGGTCTCCTCGCCGTGGTACTAGTCTGCCCGATACTAGAGTGTAATTAAAAAGCCGGAGGCGCGAAGGGAGAGCTCGCCGACCAGCCTCAGCCGCTCCGGCTCGCGCGGGTGACTGCGCCGCGTTACGCAAGGGCGACGAGGCTGCTATTCCCGTAGCGCCGGAGACGAGGAAATCTTAATGCATGCTGCATGTTTGCATGCCTGCTTGCTTGCTGCATTCATGTCTGTTTGCTTGCATGCATGCATTTATGCATGCCTGCTTGCTTACTTGCATGCATGCAACCTCATATGAGTATTTACGTCCACTAAAATTCGCCAGGGAACTGATACGTTTGGAAAATACCCAATACACAGTTACTGTTGCTATTTTCGACGCAATCCTGAATTTCTAGCTGTTTTTATGTTTCATAATCATCCCGCCATTCGTGTGTAGTGTGTGCTAATTAATATGGAATTAGAGCTTCACTTTTCTAGTGCTTCGTACTCATTCAAATTTATTTCTTTCACCAAAATTCATACCAGGGCGCGTATTCCGATGCAGTTTTGATAGGTAGGTGGCTCAGCTCTATTGTCAAGTTAGCTGTTTGAACTGCGATTACACATGATATTTATAGTAAAATTATAATTAAAAACATGAGTATGAAAATCCATATCGTAGTATTATTATTCTATTAATAATATTTGTTTACACTGAGTCGGAATTGAGCTGCCTGGAATTTTAAAGGCTAAAGTTGGATCGCAACACCAGTTCCCATTAGCGCTACGGAGTTACATCTTTTTCGACGAGCCTATGACAAATGCTAGGTACCTATGAGATACGTAGCGAGATAAAGCTATACTTGTAGTTAACTTGTAATAAAGACCGGCAGCCCAGATAATGCTATAAGAATTTTATTTTTGACAGAAAAAATAAGGAATTCAAATCCTTAGTTGAGCACTCTTTACATATTATTTCTGAAAAAATATATTTTTATAGGAACTGGTTGTAACGGCATTGCTAACAAAAACGAACTTTTTATTTTCGGGTTCCTTAAATAAGGAACATGATAGCAATCCCAAAACAATACTTGTAAAATCGAATGTTATTGACCATTTAAGTTAAAATCAATATATTTTTTAACTTATTATAATTATTTCATAACACAGGCTAAGCTTATGAAGTGATGTTTTTTTAAGTTTAATAAATAAAGATAGTGACACTAAGTTTGCGAAAATAAAATTCATAAACGTAAATATGGGTTAGAATTTAATCTGAGCTTTAGAGCTATGGCGCCGAATCACGGCTATGCGTCTGTGATGTCTCAGCATTAATCAAACATCACTCTAACGAGAAGCCAGTTTTGCTGTGCCATATTTCCTATCGGCTTTCCGACTGACCAGCTTACACCCTCATCAAATGCTCGAATCTATAGCAACGTGTCATTATCAAGTGGCCATTGTAACCAGACCCCTGCTTCTCCACCTATCATTCAGTGAACCTACAGCGAAGCCACACGTGGCGTTTCTGATGCGTTGCATTTGCACGACGTCAGAGCGGTGACAGGTTCTACATTTAAACTTAAACGGCATGCCGCACGATGCGTTAAAACAACAAACAAAGTCAGAACACGCGCGCAATCGAAAAAGTGACAGGGAGACGAAGCAGGGAGAGGTGCTGGGTACGATGACAGATTGGTCAATTTTGCTATTGAAATTGTAACAAAATCGTTATGGAATTAAAAAAAAATATAGTTCTATTATGGGTCGAAAATGGCATTTATTTATTTCGACTACGATTTTGTTGTCATTAAAATAGTGAGATTAGGCCCTAACGTGAAAGCATGATGTGTTGCGTTATCGCAAAACTCGCGTGTGTGCCACCCACTGCAATAAAATAAATGCTTTGGACAGACGCAACGCAACGGAGTGGCCGTGTAGCTTCGCTCTTTGGGGGATAGGATGTCTGATAACATTGGTCAGTTACAAAGCTTATTCGCGATGAAATGGTTTTCGTGAGAGCGCTATTAGTGGCAATCGACACGTGAGAAAACAATTGTTCCGCTGTCGAGTTGATAAAATGGCGCGTTAACAGAATATAGGGCAAGATGAGTCAACTTTGAAAACCGATCGAGGTGATGCGACCGCTTAAGATGAAGTTTAGATCATTTAATTTAATATTAATGGCATATGTAGCAGATTGGTAAGCAAAATATTGAAGAAAGTACACCCAGCCCAGCCCAGCCACCAAATAACCAAGATTTTTATTTTTTGAGATGCCAAAACAAACCAAAGGTTGGATTTGAGCTTGTGATCTCGATGTGTGAGCCTGTGTAATTAGGAGTTGTTTCTATCAATACTAAGTCTAACGAGTGGCAGACATCTAAGCAACCTTTGCTTACTTCAAGACCCCAGAACTGTTGAGTTCTCTGTGTGTGTTAATAGTGAATTTACTAAATAAACTGATAATTCCTGAAAAAGTTAAACGAATGGCAATAACTCTTATTATACTTCAATTAAACGGAAACGCAATAATCGACCAATAAGCACAACAATAATGTCGCATTGAACCCAGTTTAGACAGCTAATTAAATCCCATTCGCTCAGAATCGAATCATTCAGCTTAATGAGTTTTTAATTTGGTTTTAATCTGACGAACAAAGGCTACATTTGCATAGTTAAAAATCAAATAATTAATCTTCAATTCAATCAATGAAATGGTAAAGTCATAACATTAATTAAAGTCAATACAAACAGCAAAAGTAAGATACTCAGACACTCCTTAAAAGTAAAGCAAGCCTGTGGATAGGATATCCACAGGCTTGCTTTACTTTTACTATTACGGAACTTACCTTAAGTATATGGTGCTATATGGTCATACTCCGCCACGTAGGCTAGACAAGCGAAAAACCTTGCTGTCAGATTTTATTAAGCCGCTGGGCTCCTGACTGGGCCCAATGACTTACACATTTTAAATATGCGATAAGTCACTGATATGCTAGGAATGGTCACCCATCAATACTTTCAAGGAATCAAAACAAAAAAAAACTGTGGATATATGGGGAATATCAACTGACACAATAAAATCCATTATACCTCTCGTAGCATGTCACTTAGCACATATATTCAACGAATGTATTGATCAAGGTCAATTTATTACTTTAATAAAACATTGTAAGATATCCCTATATTACTTAACATCAGGAGAAAAAAGTGACCCGAGCAACTTCAGGTTAATTTCCATTCTACGTGCATTTAGCAAAATTTAAATAAAAACCGGTCAAGTGCGAGTCGGACTCGCGCACTGGGTTCCGTGCCACCTTTAACTGAATTTGGGAATCCACTTACTTCCACTTAACAAAATCCACAACATTTTGTTAACAGCAAATATAACTTTGTTTTTCGTAGTGTTTGTATGAAGAACAAAGTTATGTTTGCGGTTGTTGAAAATGTGCTATATCTCAAAAACTTCTCGTTCGATTCCGTCTGAACCGTTGAAAGTATTTGTTGAGATTTAAATTATATTTTTTTTTCAAAATTTACATTCGCTTAGTTTAGAAGTTAGATGGGGACGCGGACGACGACCATTTTACCACTTTGGAAGCGTCTAGCTATGAAACGTTAGACTTTAAAAGAAACCTGAAAGAAGAAAAAACTTTAAAAGACCTATTTATTAATAGGTTTAGGTTTGACTATCTAACACGTAAGGTTTGACAAAAAAAATTTTTTTTTGTTTAAGTTTCATGTATGGGAGCCGCCCCTTGAAAGACATATTTTTTTATTATTTGAAAGAGAATCGTAAAGCGGTTAACAGGATACATACTCCTACCAAATTTCAACAGTGTGATGCTTATAGTTACAGAATAAAATGGCTGTGACATACGGACGGACAGACAGACAGACAGACTTGACGAAACTATGATGGTTTCGTTTTTGCCATTCGGCTACGGAACCCTTAAAAAAAAAGGTGTATTTAATCAATTGCTCTATCATTTTAAACCTAACAATTTACTGCACGAGAATTGATTAATATTAATTATAGACATTCATAAGTGGCATTTTGTGGCCTAAATTGTATAAATTATTTTGAAAAAAAGACCTCGCCGTAGGTTGCTAAACTTATTATACCGAAGTGCTACCACCACTGACCTACGAGCACCTCAAACACTCTTAATTATAAAAGCCTATTAAATATTTGGCCATCCTAAGCAATAATTACCATCATTTTATTTTTATCATTATTTTGTGAGGGTATTCATGACGTGAACACTGAAAATTTTTCATTAGTGACCTTATTTGACCACGTGAAAAGAGACAGCCTCCGACAACATTGTCGTACACTTGACGCTCCGGAATTCGGATCACGCGCGATACAAAAGCCTCAGTGCGGGTAAATCGGCTCTCAAATGTTAAGTGATTCTTGTCCGTTGGCCTCTACTACATAGAACAAAAATCTATTGTTCTTACTCTTCGATACTGGTATAGAAACGACACCTCGTTTTAAGTAAAAAAAAAGGTAATTTATGTTAGGTAATTTTACACCTATAAAGTCACATAACACGAAATAAAAATGATTTTATCAGCTTGAATATTTTCATTACATATTTATAAATGAAACCACCCAATTATGTCATTTTAGAAATGCTTCTGTTAAGGTTTGTTTCGTTCGTTTTTTTTATCATTATTTTTTTTTTGTATCTATGTTACCTCATATCTCAGTCGTTTGTCGACCGAATCGAATTTTTTTTTCACCTATTTAGAGGGTATACCTTCTATTTGGTCCCATTTTTTCCATTTTGGGATCTGATGATGGGATCTTGGTGTATTCGAGGGAAACCCTAAAATTTTAAAGGCACGTATAGTGTTTCTTTACTAGAATCTTAATGTTGACGTGTTGTTACGTCTGATAGTCAACATTTTGTGGGGCTGAGCTGATGGTGGAACTCCTTAACGCCTAGGAGTTCAGTAATTATAATGACGAAACTTATGATAGGCAATTTGTAGCTTCGTAGAAAATAGAATCATAAGGTGCAACTCCCCCCCCCCCCCTCTTAGGTAATTGCTAAAAATAAAGAAATAAAAAAAACTTTAAAAAAAAAGTAAAAACCGACTTCAAAACCAAAATGCACTAAAAAGTCTTAAATAAACTCTTCACCATTGAAAGGAAAGGAATCCGTTTTAGGCAAACAATTTCTTTTTGGAGTCGGTGCCATCACTTTGTCCATCAAGCATCAACTATCACAGCACCGACTCCAAAAAGAAATTGTTTGCCTAAAACGGATTCCTTTCCTTTCAATGGTGAAGAGTTTATTTAAGACTTTTTAGTGCATTTTGGTTTTGAAGTCGGTTTTTACTTTTTTTTTAAAGTTTATGTTGAATACCGTTTAAATATTTTTACTAAATACAAGATGATCTTAAACTTGAAGCAAGAGATAGGGCTGATAGTAAGAAACGAGATGTTAAATCACAGAATACGATCTCCGTTCCAAATGTTTCCGTCCGTCCAAACGGAATACTGTCCTTGTTTTGGTACGTTAGTTCTCTTAATCCTGCTCCAAACGTATGTTATATATTCTTTTAATCAACAATGTTTGCTGGGAACCTTTAACTTGTTCAAATAAAAACCTAAATAAAATTTTAATGTTAATTTAACAGTAAATTTATTCACAACCTAAACTAAAAAGTCACTAAATTAAAAAGTCGATTTTCCAGGAAGAGCGTTTGAAATACCAAAATTTTAAAACGTTGACAAAATTGAAAGAAATGCTTATTTTTCATTTAATAGCAAAATTTAGGGTAGGTTGAAGTAACATACAACCAATTTGTATGTTACTTCAACTTATATCAAAGAAAATAAAATACAACTAAGTAAATGATTATAATTGCATAAGTTGATAAAAAATGCTATGCAATAGCTTTACCGCGGCAGACTCCGAGTGCCACACGTCTATTTTATATATTTTTTATTTCGCTGAATCAGCCCCTAAATAAAATTATCCCTGATAATATGCTATTTCACGGTATTGGAAATATCTATTTTTAAAAATAAACAATTCCTTTAATTACTAATCCAATAAATTAAGATTATATCTGTATTTTTTTTTTCAGAATTAAGTAAGAGCAACAAAGGAGGCGATGGAGATTTTTGCATGATGTTTTTGTATACCACAATATAGTACCTGAGGATATCGATTCTGGGGTACCATATTGTGGTGAAAACCTAACAGGCGTTAGACCAATTTACTAGCATTCGTGAAAAGCAATGGTTTCCGTAAGTCAAGGTACAGCCAGCGCCATCTAGTAGCGAGCAGAAGAACTTCATGCAACTACACATTCTACACGATTATAATATTGTGGTAACTGCACATCTTACACCAGCTATACTCAAGCTGCGGCCCGCGGGTGATTCTAAACTAAACGGTGTGGATACGTTGAAAAAATAAATTAAAAATCTTTATTTCAGAAATTAATCCATAATAAAGATTTACATTAATAGTATACATATAGCCAGCACTTGGAACTCTGACGGACATGGCTCAGCATCGAGACTGCTCTCATCAGAAGGATATCATGAAAGCCTATAAGCAATTTATCTGTGAAAATATCTGGGTGTGAAATTAAAAAAAAAACTGAATGGACCAATTTTCAATATTGCATTCTTGAGTTTAAAAATGAGGGTATGAGGTATGATTTGTGGTATTTGTACCAACAAAACATCGGCCATATTGTATCAGGAGGAGCCTAGAATTGACAACATTTCAAAATTTTCATATGCACATTTTTATTTTTTTCCTGAAAGAACTTCAAAAATGAAAGCACCCATATTTTTTAAAAGTTTATTATTGTATAATATAATAATTGTTTAAAAGCTTTCCATTCTAAAAGAGCGTAAGTATAGAAAGTTGGATGTTACGAGGTCACGTCTTTGCTATATTCGATAGTAAAATATTTATATATTACGTTTATAGTGCGGTGGCCTATATCAATTGAAGAATTAAGACGTCGATATCAATGGTACATCCATTGAGTATTTAATTTTACTTTATCATGTAACATTACCTAATTTAAGTTATTTTAAAAGTAACCAAATTAAACAACGCATCAACTTTTCTGTTTTAATATTATTATGATGTCTGAAAATAATTTCAAAATTTTCTCATAACTAAAAATATCAATAATATTTTGAATGAGGAATCATGATGATTACTTCGTATCTGAACTTAAAAAAATTTTGAATGTTTTTTTTTAATAATCTTCAATTTACCACATCGTTTTAATGTATCTTTAATATCCAAACAATACCGGAAACAACAACAACAGTTACGTCAAATTGACAGCTGACAGCAAGCTCAATGTTCAAAAGGAATTTTTTCTACATGAAATGTCATTGCAAAGGCGTAACTGTGAAATGCCAACTTCTATGTTCTTTTCAGTCTTTTTTATTTGACTTTAAAAATAAAGCAGAAAAAAAAACTGAAAAAACGTTCAACGTGTTTAGAAATGCAAAATCTTGAAATGGTTTTCGAATTTTCATACCTTTACAAAAACGAAATGTTGTCAATTGCTATGGTTTAAAAATTGTGGTTTAATTAAATAAAAACAATTTTAACTGAATTAGGGTATCTACTTACTTCCACTTAGCTAGAATACCACAATATTTGTTGACAGCAAATATAACTTTGCTTTTCATAGTGTTTGTATGAAGAACAAAGTTGTGTTTGCGGTTGTTGAAAATGTGCTATACCTCAAAAACTTCTCGTTCGATCCTGTCCAAACCAATTTTCAATAATAGTATTTGTTAAGATCTACATTATATATTCAAAATTTACACTCGCTTAGTTTGAGCTTGAGTAGTTTTAGGAACCTAATTTATTTTCAAATACCTATCCATAGACACCCCACACGCAAAGGGTTGACTAAAATGGTCGGTTATACTTTCAGGTATGGCTTCTTAAATATATTTTTTTAATAAGAAAACGGTCAACAGGATACATCTTCCTTCCAAATGTCAACAGTGTGATGCTAATAATTACAGAATAAAGTGGCTGTGACATACGGACGGACAGACAGACAGACAGACGTGACTGAACTTTATGGGTTCCGTTTTTGCCATTCGACTACGGAACTCTGAAAATGGCTAAAATGTAATAATGTGCTATATTTTCTGAGGCGCCTTAAAAAGCCCTTTTAATTTTATCATACACGATAGGTTAACGAAGATTTTTATTTTTATTTTTTCATACAAAATATTTGTGAACCAGCAGCGGTCCGGTAACCGGTTTTGTCTCATAACTGTATGTGTCATTTGAAGGTTTGGAGCAACAGTGTTAGGAAGGCAAAGGGAAGCGCTTCCTACATCCTCAATATGCAAGTAAGGCATAAACGATACCCTTAGACCCTTTGCATACTGTGACTATTGGCAGTCGAGGCAGTCGCGATGCACAAGCTGGACATTGACAAATTATGTACTGTAAATTGGCGACTGCATTGACACTACCGCGCGACTGCATCAATGCTAAAATTCGCAGTGTGAAAGAACTCTAAGCTTTTAATAATTCGATTCTTCAAGTGATTTCAGATCAGACCGGGGCAACAGCTTAAAAGAAACTGGGAATACCTGAACGCAATCCGAAATAGACAATTCTTTTTATCCTCTTCATCATCCTTAGAACCAGAGTCAGTCAGTCAACGAATCTTGAAGGACTACCTACAGCTTGTCTTCCGTTAGCACCTGACAGTGGAACTGCTGACCCTTCCGCCGTGGCCGCCGGCACATGCCACCGGGCGGTGTGGATACACCATGAGCTCATACATTATGAGGCATATGGTAGCAATCCTGTAATAAACTATGACGTATGTTACTTACTTTATTTGAAAAGCAATATAAAATAATACGTGATATTGATATTGTCAATGTGTAATTAATGTTACTTATAATTAAATAGTTTCTGTAAGGCATGGTTGTTATTATTTGACATATAAACAAATTTAGTAAATTAATTCCTTGATACATCGATCTACACACATTTAACTAAAATAAGAAAAAGCACAAATCTAAATAGTCTAAGCTCTGTACAGAAGTGTTGGAAAGCTAAAGTAATGGCAAACTTCAAAGCCTTAAAATTTCTTCATGTGCTTGAGAAGTTTTTGAACATCCATCGCGACTACTTGTTTATGTCGAAAAGGAAACGTATTTTCACGACCATTTTGCTCGTTTTAGATCTAGCTGTTTCTATATTAATTTGCATTGACAACGTCGACTTGGTGACTAAGTTCTTTAGTTCCGAGCCCGTTTATTTCAACAGCACAAACTTCTTTCATATTTACTTTATGATCCAAAGCAATTTGTTTATTACATTCTACGCTCCGTGGTATGGAATTGAGTTCCGGAAAATTCTCAAAAACTTATCTCACACACACGAACTTGTGAAATATCATCCCATTTACAGGAGATTCCTTTCAGGCCTCAAACTAAGATGTGTGTTTACTGTTATAAGTGGAATTATAGTAAGAATGGCCATAAATGTGACTCTTGTGACGTACACTCAGCTTCATCCTAATTATAAACGGCAGATAGGGGTGTGGTCTCATATTTTGTTCTTTTTGTTGAGGACTTTGTCCGAAGCCCGGTTCGCCACGGGTATATTGATGTATTACTGCCTACTAGCCATGATTAGTAGAATGTTGCAAATCGTTAGCGTCATGATTCAAGATATCAAATCTATTACCAAAGACAACATAGAAAGTTTTGCTTCCGTCTACCTTGGTATAATTGATTCAGTCAGGCAGTTGGAAAAGTGTTTTGGTCATCAAGTATGTATATATATTCTTTATTGCACTTAAAAGTTGTGTAGGAAATACATGAAGTCACAATGTGAACAAATGTGGGCTTATCCCTAAAAGAGATCTCTTCCAGCCAACCCATAGGTGTTGGAATTGTAATATTTGCGGTTATCGGCAGTGCTAAATTAAATTACAGAAAATAAAAGTTATAATGTTTTTATATTTTTTAAATAATAATAATTAACTAAATACAATAAATATTATGTATGTGTATAACGGCTGTTGTTTTGGTCGGTAACATCTAACTCAGGAATGATAATATGAGTTATGCGCAGTCTAGAAATAACTAAATATCATATGCAAGTTTAAAAAATGAAAACCTCTTTACAATATTCTAAAAAAAGAATCGGGAAATTCGCACACACGCGCGTATCTACGATATGCTACGGCGTAGCTAGGAAGCTACGAAGAGGCGACCTGGCGTTGGTAATTTTGACTCGCTCGCTAGTATCGCAATAATAAAATGATTTTGTGTGTTTTTCCCATTAAAAAATAAATGTTTTTATACATACGTTTGGCATGAGTATCGTTTGTATAACAACCCCTGAGGCCGGCGTCGCTGACCAAAATAAAAACCTGTAGTTGCAGTTTTCTGTCGATTTCCTAGAAGGTTTATCACCTTTTTTTTAGATCCTGCTATCGCTCGCTTTGGTCGGAACACATTTTGTCTTTACGGTTTATAGAGCTCTGCAGAGAATATTAGCAACGGTAAGTATTGAATCAACTTCATTTCTAACAAACTACAACATTGTTTCATATTATTTTGTATTCAGCTTTTCAAACTATAATGTTAAGCCAAGTGAAAGAGCCTTTTCCACAGGATAATGGGCCCTATTTTAAATCACTCGCTTGAATATGACGTGTGATTTTCGGTAGGAAACGAATTAAAAATCAACGGCAATGGCAAATATTTTGGGTATAGATGTCAGTCACAAAATTCTGTTATCTTTTTTAAATCACTTCCATGTGGAATTAAACTCATTATCATTAGAAAATCAGTCATTAATCAATTAATATCGGACATTTATCAATTTATATCACACGACAATTTGATTTAAATCATTCAAAAATAGGGGCACAGGGCCGCTATTTTGTGAGTACTAACGCCTATATTTCGCGTGATTTATAATCATATTTGATTCGTTTTCGAACAAAAATCACACGTCATATTCAAGCAAGTGATTCAAACATAGGTTTTCTAGTCTTACCAAAAATATACAGCCGGCATAACAATATTTACTATGGGTAACAACTGAACCTAATCACAAACTATCTAAACTGTTTTTAGGGCAACTTACTGATAACCATTGAACCAAGTACATGGTTCAATCTCGTCCTACATACTGGTGTATTCACGGTGGTAGCCATTCAGGGCCAACGTGTGCACAATGAAGCAGTGAAAATTAAAAGAAACGTGGCAATGCTGATACACAAAACTTTGACAGGTTGGTTTGTACAATGAACGATTTCATAGTGGTTGTTCGTGTATTTTTGAATACGACTATGCTAATAAAACATGCAATTTGAATCAAATAAAAACAGAAATACTACGTGTACTAGTCTATTCCTCTCCGGCTATTTCAGCCTTCGACCCTTTTTTTTAAGGTGGAAAAATTGCATTGAATTGCATACCCTCCAAATGGCCAGATGGAGGGTTTTACGGGGCTCTCCTCCAGAAGGGAGAGGCCTACCCACTAAAATAACCACTGTGCTATCTCGCTGTCTGTGGACTGCGTTGCTGTGGTGTAGCTAGAGGCCTTACCAAATCATCCCTCGTACACAATTTTGTTCGGTGAACAAACTCGTCTCGGGCCTTTGGTTCACCACCTATAGGATAGTTTAAAAATAGGCTTTGACCCCCTTCATAATTATTGCGCTTATAGCACATTACGAAAAAGGGGCAGCAACGCTTTGGCATGGGATCGGCACCAGATAGCGAACGCCTGGCCTCGGATCATGTTTGCTACAATATATGACAGTTGTTCTTGACTTTCCGTAGGCGCATTGCAATGCATGCGCCGCTGGTCGAGAGGTGGGTCCTGAGTTAATCTCGATCCGAGGTGGTCATCATCATCATCATCATTATCAGCCAAAGAACGTCTACTGCTGAACATAGGCCTCCCCCATGGCTTTCCACAGCGACCGATCACAAGCGGTCTGAAACCAGTTTGATCCTGCGATCTTTACAAGGTCGTCTGTCTGTTTAAGACCCACTTGTTGGGACACTCGGTCAAGGTCTTCGAGCATAGTGCCAAGATCGTCCAGCGTCTTTGCCACAACGACTATATCATCGGCAAATCGGAGGTGGGTGATGTATTCGCCATTAACATTGATGCCGATTCCTTCCCATTCCAGAAGTTTGAAGGCGTCTTCCAATGCCGCTGTGAACAGTTTCTGAGATATAACATCTCCGTGTCTCACACCTCTCCGCAGTGGATTCGCCCTCGTGTTTTGCTCCTATACTCGGACCGACATAGTAGCGTTATCGTAAAGGCACTTTAATAGCTCTATATACCTATAGTCTATGTGGCACCGCTGCAGAGACTGAAGCACCGCTCAAGTTTCGACCGAATCAAAGGCCTTCTTATAGTCCAAAGACGCTAAGCATGGAGGCATATTATACTCCTCTGACTTCTGTATAATTTGCCTAAGCGTATGGATGTGGTCTATGGTACTATAGCCTTTTCGGAAACCGGCTTGTTCAGGAGGCTGGAAGTCTTCAAAATGATAAATAATAATAAATAAATAAATATATATCCTTTGGACATTCCCACACATCGCCATCTAGCCCCAAAGTAAGCTACTCAAAGCTTGTGTTATGGGTGCCAGACAACGGATATAATACTTAAATACTTTTTTTTTTTGTAAATACATACATGATATACATAGAAAACACCCAGACCAATACAAACAGACATGTTCATGCACACAAATGTTTGTATAGTGCGGGGATCGAACCCGCACCCGCTGCGTAGTAGGCGATTTCTCGACCACTACACCAGACGGGTCGTCATGATGACCCTTGAAGGTCCGAGGTGGTAACGTTATGAAAAGTATGGAGTTTAATATAATGAATACTGAATGTCTCGAGTTGATACGGTGTTGTTCCCGTTACGGCGGCATAAATCAATAGTTAATTGATAAATGCCGCCGGCAAAGCTGACGAGCGGTGTGGTTACACCATCAGAGCTTAACCTTCTTTCAAACCACTTACTTCTTTTTCTTTTTAGATAATGATGCATCAAGCTGTCGAAGCTTAAAGGATTTCCACCGCCTGGTCTCCGTCCAGCCTCTAAACATACGGTTACTGCCGACTCTTCCTGTCGGAATGTACCTGCTACCGGCCGTGCTGTCTCTGACCGTCCACTACATCATTGTTTCTTTGCAACTAAATCATGATATTTAATCATTAATTTGTGTTAAAAGTTTGCATTATTAAAATTAATTATTGTTTATTACATTGTTTTTGTTACCAAAACTGTAATTGTAATGACACTTTTTAACCCGACTGCCATAATCAATGAAAGTGCTTACGTGAAGTGTTAATTCACTTAAATTTATTAATCAATAGCCTTTTTACTAATGAAATTTCTTGTAGTCGATAATATTAGCTGTTTATGATTCATAACCATCGGTATTATATTAAAAAGAAAAACAAACAATAGCAATGGAAAGTTTTAAAGTGTTAAAAATGTTATGTGCGATTGAAAAGATGTTAAATATTCACAGAGACTATCGATATTTGAATAAGAGAAAAACAATTTTAATCACTTTTGCTATTTTAGTCGACATGGGAATTACGATTCTAATTTTTTTATTCAACGTCGAGTTTTTGAAACGCGCATATGCGCCATATCCTGCGTTGTTTTATGGGTCGTTAATTTATCACTTACTATACGCGGTTCTAAACATTTTCATGACGTCATTTTTTGGTTCGAAACACGGTGCAACGTTCCGGAAACTGTTAGCAAGTTTGTCAAGTTCCCATGAAGTTTTGAAATGTCACACAACATACAAAAACTCGATGGTTCAGATCAGAGTTAAGTGTACCATCGCAGTGGCTGTCTACATGCTTATGCGTGTAATAGTATATTTATTATATAATAAAATAAATAAAATCTTAAACATCTATAACATGACCTATTATGAATGCAAAAAAGCTGTTACAAGTTGGTTATAAACACTCTCATATGATGAAACGGAAGAAGTATTATTGTTTAATGGTAAATAGTTAAACGGCACGATTTGGCACACATACGAGGGTCAAACTGAAAGTTCTTAGAACTGGCCAGTTATAAACAATATAATAAAAAAAATATTCTAAAATTTGAAAATAGAACTCTTTGCCAATATTACTGAGTATATATTTCATTCATTTGTCATTTGTTTTACGATTTGGCGGCAAATTGAAAATTGTCTGTGTCACGTCAACATGAATTTAACACGAGAAAATTTTCATGCAATGATTTTTTATGACTTTCGATGTCATTTAAGTCAACAAGAAAGTTATGATAGACTACGATTGGCCTTTCACGATGAAGCCCCATCTCGTGCGACTGTTTACAACTGGTTTAATGAGTTTAAACGTGGTCGCACTAATCTCACTGACGATGTACGTGAGGGACGGCCTTCTACGGCGACGACTGAAAATAACATCTGTGTTGTGCGGCGTATGATAGAGACTGACAAAAGAGTGACCTATCAGCGGATTCGGACAAGCTTAGGCATCGGTATGAGTCAAGTGCACAAAATCCTCCACGAACATTTAGCGGTCAGGGAGCTTTGCGCCCGGTGGATACCTCATAATTTGACTAAGGCTCAAAAACTCCATCGTGTGGATTGGTGCCGTAAAATGATTGAAAGATTTAACGGAGGTGACTCAAATGCTGTGTTCGACATACTAACAGGTGACGAAAGCTGGATTTACTGTTATGATCCTGAAACCAAAAGACAATCTGCTCAGTGGGTGTTTCCTTTCGAGGAGTTGCCAACTATAGTGAAGAGAGATCGAAGTGCGGAAAAAAAATGGTGGCCTCGTTCTTTGGAAGGATAGGTCATTTCGCAACAATTGTGTTAGAGGATCAAAAAACAGTTTCTGCAGAATGGTACACTACCAATTGTTTGCCACTTGTCTTGGAAAAAGTTCGAGAGAAACGACCTCGCAGTAGGATCCTCCTTCACCACGACAACGCCTCGTCGCACACCGCCAAGCGAACGATCGACTATTTGGCGACATCAAACGTTGAATTACTGGGTCACCCGCCGTATAGCCCCGACCTCGCGCCTTGTGATTTTTATTTATTTCCAAAAATTAAAGAAAAACTTAAAGGAAAGCGGTTTATGAATGCTGAAGAAGCGGTGGCTGCGTATCGCGATGCCATTGAAGAGACCCCTAAGGACGAGTGGGCAAAGTGCTTTTCCCAGTGGTTCCATCGCATGCAGCGGTGTATTGACGTCAATGGACAATATTTTGAAAAGATATAATAAAACTAATAACTGGCTAATGTAATCAGTTTTTGATTTTCTAAGAACTTTCAGTTTGACCCTCGTAGATACTCACACACGCACATACACACACGCACGCGCACACAGACACACACTCAAACACACGCTCGCACGCACGCACGCGCACTCACACGCACACACACACTCTCTCTCTCTCTCTCACACACACACACACACACACACACACACACACACACACACACACACACACACACACACACACACACACACACATACACACACACACATTAAAACAAATTAGTAATTAAGTACTCACCTTAGACTGTTAAAGAGCGGGCTCCCCTAACACAAGCGTTTAGCTTAAAAGGGGTTCCCATAATCCTGTAATATCGATGCTGTAAGACTTAATAAAGAAATTTTGAAATTTTGAATTTTTGAAATTTTTGAATAGTTGATATAGTGTTGGTTTTTCTCTGTCAATTCGACACGAAGTACCGAGATATCGGCATGTTTACCTTTTCAATGTTTTACATCTTTAAAACATGGATTGAAGCTCGCTACATGATTGGACTAATAATGTTTTGCAGTGTCCTAAATATAATCAGAGTAATGTTGGTTGCTATAAACACAACAGTAACGAAGAACAATGCATTGGATGTTAATACTCGTATAGATAGTGTCACTACTATCTTTCGACATTTGCTAGAGTCTCGTCGACAATTAAAGACATGCTTTTGTCTACAAGTATGAACTTCAACTATCTTTGTTTTTTCATAATGATTTATTAAGATTTGTCTTTATTATACATTTTGCCGTTTCAGATGCTATCGTCACTGTTTACAAGTGTGGTACATTTCGTTTTTTTAGCCCAAAGAACGATGAGTTTAGTTTTATTTACAAAGAAAGTAAGTTATGCTTTTAAAGCCATGTATAAATACATATCAGAGAAGATTAGACATCGACTACATACTAACTTAATAAACAAGACTTTTTTATTTAATTAATACTTAATTTATATATTTCCAGGGTGATCATTATTTTATCTCTCGCATTAACACCACGTTTTATCTCATTCAATACAGCTGTGTATTTATTGGAGTCGCTTTGAGTGGGCAAGGAGTACATAATGAAGTATACAAGCTAAAAAGGAACTTGGCAAGAATTCAATACCAGTATTCCGTAGGTAACGTATTTTTATGCTTGCGAGTATTATATGAGTTGGTCATTTGACTATCAGTGAGATTGCACGATTTTTAGATTATCTCAGTGCATGAAGACATTTTTGACAAAGACAGACAAATGTTTATATCTCACTCCGAGAAGTGCTCCTAGCGCAGAAGTGGTAGCACTTCTAGTCAGTAGTGTAGTGTCGTGATACCGATGCGCCGCAACTAATGGTGCGATCGTGTTTGAATGGGTGACCATTATTGATGTATATCACGTGTATCTCCGTATTTCGGAAGGCGCGTTAAGCAGTTGATCCCGGCTAATATCGATTAATATTGGTCGTTAAGCTTGGTCAGACGGCTCAATATCTTATAATCTGACAGCAGAGTTGCAATGGGCGCTTGCCTTGCAAACACCTCTCCACGCCTTTGCCCAGCAGGATGTTTACAGACTATTACTAGAGTGACTAGATACACTTTGACGCCCATCCACTCATATAGAGTTATTGAGACCACACACACACACACACACACACACACACGCACACACACAAACACACACACACACACACACACACATACACACACACACACACACACACACACACACACACACACACACACACACACACACACACACACACACACACACACACACACTTCCACGCTTCATCATCATCATGATTATCAGCCAAAGAACGTCCACTGCTAAACATAGGCATCCCCCACGGTTTTCCACAGTAACCGATCACAAGCAGTCTGCATCCAGTTTGACCTTGCGATTTTTACAAGGTCTTCTGTCTATCTAGTCGGTGGACGTCCTACACTGCGTCTTTGGTCAGATGGTCTCCTTTTCTGCCCGAACGGCATTAGTTCTTCGCGCTGTGTGCCCTGTCCATTGCCAATTGAATCCACTGATTCACAGGGTTATGTCCGTTACCTGCCAAGCTTAGGTATGCAGATATTTAAAGACAACCTTTCTTTTTTAGATGCTAAATCATCAACTTATCAGACTGTGCGGAACTTCCACCGGTTTGTGACGGTGGGGCCGCTGTCGGTATCTCTGCTGCCGCCACTGCCGGTCGGCATGTACCTGCTGCCCGCCGTGCTCTCCATCACTGTGAACTACGTCATCGTCTCTTTCCAGATGACTCAAGATGTTTAGATAAGTCTGCACGACAGGTTAACTAAGGCTGAAGCCACACGAGCGTCTCTATTGCGTTGCGTCAGTCCACCACAATGATTTTAACGCAGTGGGTTCTGCTATATCATGACGCAACACGCGTAAGTCCCGTCTGTCATCGCAACGCAGCAGCCCTCCTCAAATGAAGTCCTTGTTCATCACGTAAATGTTGAAGCAGATCTACCCACCCGCATAGGGATCAGTCCATATGGTCATCAATCAGGCTTCAACTATACAGAACCACGTTACGTGAAGAGATCAGCAACGCTGCGGTGGGATTGGCTGCAGATAGCTAACGCCTCGCCTCGGATCGCGTTTGCTACAACTTATGACAGTTCTTCTTCTTAATGACAGCCCGTTTGACAGGGTGGACGGATAGTTGACTACCGAACACCGACTAGCCGTCAGCACGTGATAACGCATGCGTCGCTAGAGGATAGTAGGCCCGATTTGATCTCGTTCGCGTTGTAGTATGGAGTTTCATACAAAAAATACTGAACACCTCAAATGGATACGGTGCTGTTCCGTTACGTGTGGATAAATGTGATTAAACCTTAACCTTTACCAAATCTTAACCGCTTTAAAGGCCGATTTTAACAACGTCATTTAAGACTTATCCGACTGAAAAAGTATGTAACGACCTATATTAAAATTACTTTTACGTA
Organism: Pyrausta purpuralis; assembly: GCA_963924145.1. Lineage (NCBI taxonomy): Eukaryota > Metazoa > Arthropoda > Insecta > Lepidoptera > Crambidae > Pyrausta > Pyrausta purpuralis. The sequence goes on from OZ001649.1 coordinate 22,945,330, forward strand.
AGTGATTACTGACAAATATGTAAGGTTCTCAAATTAGGCGATTTTTTATTATCATCATCATTTTCAGCCAAAGGACGTCCTCTGCTGAACATAGGCCTCCCCCACGGCTTTCGACAGCGACCGATTACTAGCGGTCTGCATCCAGTTTGATCCTGCAATCTTTATAAGGTCGTCTGTCCATCTTGTTGATGGACGTCCTACGCTGCGTCTTTGGTCGAAGGGTCTCCAATCTAGAACTTTCCTGCCCTAACGGCCATCAGTTCTTCGCGCTATGTGCCCTGCCCATTGTCACATGAGCTTACTGATTCTCAAGGCTATGTCCGTTACCTTAGTTCTTCTACGTATCTCCTCATTTCTGATTCGATCACGTAGAGAAACACCCAACATAGCCCTCTCCATCGCTCGTTGTGTGACTTTGAGCTTCTGTATAAGGTCCACAGTTAGAGACCATGTTTCGGATCCGTATGTCATCACTGGTAACACACACTGGTTGAAGACTTTCGTCTTTAGACACTAGGTAAATGAGATAAGAAGACACTCTTGCGTAATTTCCCGAACGCTGCCCAGCCGAGTTGGATTCGTCGATTGACCTCTTTCTCGAAGTTGGACCTACCCAATTAGATCACTTGTCCCAGGTTGACGCACTCGTCGACAACTTCGAGAGTTGAGTTCCCAATGGATACTGGAGTGGGTACAACAAGGGAACTCGACATAATTTTCGTCTTCTCCATGTTCATTTTAAAACCCACTTGTTGGGAGACTCGGTCAAGGTCTTCGAGCATAGTGCCAAGATCGACCAGCGTCTTTGCCACAACGACTATATCATCGGCAAATCGGAGGTGTGTGATGTATTCGCCATTGACATTGATGCCGATTCCTTCCCATTCCAGAAGTTTGAAGGCGTCTTCCAATGCCGCTGTGAACAGTCTCGGAGATATTACATCTCCCTGTCTCACACCTCTCCGCAGTGGAATCGCCCTCGTATTCTGCTCCTGTACTCGGACCGACATGGTGGCGTTATTGTAAAGGCACTTTAACACCTGTATATAACTATAGTCTATGTGGCACCGCTGCAGAGACTGAAGCACTGCCCAAGTTTCAATCGAATCATAAGCCTTCTCATAGTCCACAAACGCTTAGCATAGAGGCATATTATACTCCTCGGACTTCTGTATAATTTGCCTAAGCGTATGGATATGGTCTATGGTACTAAAGCCTTTTCGGAAACCGGCTTGTTCGGGAGGCTAGAAGTCATCAAACCTACGTGCGGGACGATTCGTGATGACCTTTGAAAACAGCTTGTAGACATGGCTCAGGAGTGAGATGGGTCTGTAGTTCTTCAATACGGTTTTGTCTCCTTTTTTGAAGAACAACACCACCACACTCCTGTTCCACGCCTCGGGCGTGATGCCCTCCAGCAGAACGGAATTAAAAAGTCTCTGAAGGACTTTAAGTATCGCTGTGTCACCCGCCTTCAGAAGCTCTGCTGTGATTCCGTCCTCGCCAGGTGCCTTGTTGTTTTTGAGCTGTTTAAGGGCCATCCTAATCTCGTAAAGGCTGATGTCCGGGATGTCTTCGGTGTAGTGTCGTGTCAGGATAGCTCGTGGGTCTCTGAACGAGCTATCAACGGGTTTGACAACTGAGGTGTATAACTGCCCATAGAACCTTTCGATCTCCCTCAAAACCTCTGCTTTCGTCGACGCTACACTGCCATCCTCCGTCTTAAGCTTCATCAACAGGCTTTGCCCAATAGACATGTTCCCTGCAAACACTTTGGAGCCTTGGTTCCACTCTATCGTTTCTTTAACACTATTAGTGTTAAAGCAACGAATGTCGTGTCGCAGGGATTTCCATATTTGTCTATTGAGCTGCCTGTAGTTTTCAGCATTAACGAAGGTCTGCAGTGCCATAGATCGACGTTTTGCCATAAGGTCGAGAGTGTGGATCGACAGTTTTTGAGGTCTATCTTTACGGCCAGGCCTAAAATACTTAGATCCCACCGTTTGAAGAGTTTCCACAAACCCGTTGTTAAATTCGTCCACTGTAACGCAATTGTCTAGGCAATCAAAGCGGTTTGACAACTTGAGTTGAAAGCTCTCGGGATTTTGGATATGAGCACGAGTCGGTCGGAGCGTGGACTTCATCAGGCGGGATCTTTCCAATTTGACATTTATATTCAATGTGCCTCAAACCATTCGGTGATCGCTACCAGTTTTCTTCTGTTGATCACGGAGACATCATTGAATAACCGTCTCTTGGAAGTCATGATGAAGTCAATCTCGTTTCTCGTGAAGCCATCGGGACTCAACCAGGTCCACTTACTATGAGGCGGCTTCTGGAAGAAACAGTTCATCGCAAAGAGTCCCTCCTTCTCCAGAAAGTCGGCCAGCCTCTGTCCCCTGGCGTTCCTTTGCCCGTATCCAAAAGGTCCCAACTTCAACTCGTTCTCGCCTCGCTTGCCCAGTTTTTCGTTTAAGTCCCCCATTACAACAGTAAAATAGGTTTTGGAAGTATGTATGGCTCTACTTACGTCCTCATACATTTCCTCCACCTCTTCATCCGGGTGTTTCGAGGTCGGTGCATATACTTGTATGACCTTCAACGAATACCTCTTAGATATTCTGAGTATACAGTCCAACATATAGCTGCGCCTTATATTGGATGGTTATACCGCCATCGGTCGGTCGGCAGAACCTCGTCTGTATAAACAGGACGCACCACGTGAAAGTGAGGTTGGCTTGGAGCTTTAGGTCTTGGTCAAGCTCCCTTACGTCCCGATTTGTATTATATTTGATTAATCTCTCAAGCGTATGTGAACGAGACACAATAGATATTCTATTCATCAAGATGAAATAAGAAACCAAAAATTTGCGCACGGGCGGGACTTGAACCAGCAACCTTTTGGCTGACCGGGCCAAACGCTCTTACCAATTGAGCTACCGTGCCCTTAGTCTGACCTCTCGAAATTTGTGGTCTCTTATGGATACGTCATTGTGTGACGCTTAGCGACATATGATATAAGGATTGTGTTGTTAAAATAAAAGATGTTCTTTCGTTGAAGGTCGTGTAATAATAGCCAGTGAAAGCACACGCGGTCACGTATGTCATCGACCTAGTTACATTTCCGATGTATCTACGATGCACATAGTAACATTTACATAACTTATAAAAATATTGATAGATTACCTATATTAATACTACATATCGCCCTTTGAAAAAAAAAAATACTATTAGTTTTTTTTTACATAAGTTTCAATCATTTTTATTACAAAGTATGTATGATTAAAAACAGAAACAAATATTTATGTATAAAATACAAGAAAATAACAATATATAATATAAATCATTACTTCACAAATAACTTAGTATTATTTTTATGTGTAATATATTCTTTTCCATTTCTTAATATCTTAACATTAGAAGAAAGATCTTCCAATACTGGGTAAGGTCCTTGATAAATACAATCTAATTTATCCCCTGTCTGATTTTTCAAAAGTAAAAGATCACCTTTCCGATAAACAATAGGATTCATCTTAGTGTCGTACAAAACTTTTCTTCTAATCTATATTTTAATTCTAAGGGATAACTGTCGTAGTTATAAAGTGTATCAATTACGTTACCTTGTAAATTACTAGGCAAAGTGCAGTTTTTACCAAAAACTAATTCAAATGGGCTGTATTACGTCTCAGAATGGACCGGCGTATTGAAAGAGAAGCACCAGTAGGGTAACCAACTACTCCAATTTGACCTATTTTCATGATTTTGAATTCTAAGAAAATCATCCAATGATTTGTGAGTGTTTTCTAAAGCACCTAACGTTTCGTGATGATATGCTGTTGAATGTAACTTTTTAATATTTAATAAATTGCATACTTCGGTTAAGACTGAAGAAAGAAATTCTGTACCCTGATCCGTTAAGATTTCACTGGGAATGCCATATCGCAAAATAAAATTATTAACAAAACTTTTAGATACCGTTACAGCATCATTAGATGGCAAAGCGTAAGCCTCTACAAACTTACTTAAATTGCACTGTAATGTTAATACGTACTTATTATTTAAATCGTCTACATCTATCGGTCCCATTATATCTAAGCTAATTTTATCAAATGCCGAAGTGGGCGTATTAGTTATCACCATCGGCTCCTTTATTCGCCTGTTGGTGTGTTTGTAGACTTAGCATTGTTTACACTTCTTTACAAAATCTATGACGTCATTACTTATTCCTGGCCAGCAGTAATATTTTTTAATGTTATTAAACATTCTGTTAATGCCTGCGTGTCCACTTGTGGGCAATAAGTGAAAATCATTAAGTAATACTTTTTTCTCATCCGGATCCGTAATTTTTCTAACATTGCGTTTCTAACAAAGCGTGGGAAATTTATTTTCGAGCTCTGCTTAGCTTTGAGTAATCTCTTTATTTTATTTAAAATATTATTCGATTTAATTATTATTATTTCTGCGATACCTAACCTATTACACAAGGTTTTTATGTCCCTCGCTAACACCTCTGGGGTCGATAACGATCGGGAACATAGATAGATCGCTGCCTTTGTCGGTACGTACGCACAATGACCGGCATCGGAAACTATATTTCCATCATGATTAAAAATATTCAAGTCACTTGTTAATAATAACTCTACTATATCCTTAGGATTTTTGAGTACCTCTACAACTGCAGGTTGATCAGGCCTGGGGTCGATAGAGTTCTCAGATGAGTTAAGAGAATGGCTGTCAATTTTCCTACTCTGCGCGCGAGTTAAAACCGATATCACTTTATCTTGAATAGATTTTAAATCGGTACACGTCATCGGTAATCGACTCAATGCGTCTGCAGCTGCATTGTCTTGTCTTGTCTCGACCCCCGGGTCGAGACAATGCAGCTGCAGACGTCCCGACGTATTCCACTTCAAAATCATATTCTTCTTGATATAACCTAAATTTGGTCAGACGGCTAGACGGATCTTTTAAACTAAATAAATATAAATGAGAGGTTTATGGTCAGTGATAATTTTGAACTTCCTGCCGTATAGATAAGGTCGAAAATGCCTCACACCCCAAACAATAGCTAAAAGTTCTAGCTCAATAATAGAATATCTAGTTTCAGCTGGTTTTAGGTTACGACTAGCATATGCTATAACTTGGCCGTTTTTAGGGTTCCGTAGCCGAATGGCAAAAAACGGAACCCTTATAGTTTCGTCAAGTCTGTCTGTCTGTCTGTCTGTCTGTCTGTCTGTCTGTCTGTCTGTCTGTCTGTCTGTCCGTCCGTATGTCACACCCAATTTATTCTGAAACTATAAGCATCACACTATTGAAATTTGGTAGGGAGATGTATCCTGTTAACCGCTTTACGATTCTCATACAAAAAATAAAAAAACATGATATTTAAGAGGGGGCTCCCATACATGAAACTAAAACCGGAAAAAAATTTTTTAGTCAAACCTATGCGTGTGGGGTGTCTATAGATAGGTCTTAAAAAATGACATAAAGGTTCCTAAAACTGTTTTCTTTTAAAGTCTAACGTTTCTTAGCTAGACGCTTCCAAAGTGGAAAAATGGGCGTCCCCCCCCCATCTAACTTCTAAACTAAGCGAGTGTAAATTTTGAAAAAAATATGTAATGTAGATCATAACAAATACTTTTGACGAAAATTGGTTCGAACGGGATCGAACGAGAAGTTTTTGAGATATAGCACTTTTTCAACAACCGCAAACATAACTTTGTTGTTCATACAAACACTATGAAAAACAAACTTATATTTGCTGTCAACAAAATATTGTGGTATTTTACTAATTGGAAGTAAGTGGATTGCCTAATTCAATTAACGTTGGCACGGAACCCTCAGTGCGCGAGTCCGACTCGCACTTGGCCGGTTTTTATTGGATAATACCGCGCCTATGCCTCTTTTACTAGCATCTGTCTGTAGCCTAAAAGTGTTTCCTTCCGAAAAATCTGGATACTGTAAAATTGGAGGGTTCATCAAAGCTGATTTTAGTTTTTGAAAAGCGGACTCATGTTCAGTGGTCCATGAAAATTGTGTATTTTTCTTACATAACCTATTTAAAGGATAAACAATATAAGCAAAATTTGGTATAAAACGTCTGTAATAATTAGCAAATGCGACGAACCGTTTGACGTCATCGCAGTTAATTGGAGACGGATAATTTTGCAACGTCTTGATTTTGCTATCATCAGGGAAAATACCGTCTGGTGTTATTTTATGTCCTAAATAAACTATTTCTTTGCGCCAAAAATCGCATTTTAGAGGATTTTGCTTTAGATTTACTTTTCTTAATCGTTCTAACACATCAATAAGGTTTTTATTGTGTGTTTCGATCGAATTACCGAGCACAATACAATCGTCTAAATAAATAAAGGCTTGGTTATAGTTAATTCCTGACATAGCTATAGTCATTAAACGCGAGAAAACCCTAGGTGAAGTCTTAAGTCCCATAGGGCACCGCTTCATTTGATACATTTTATTATTGGCTGTAAACGCTGTAACCTTACGCGACTGTCCGTCAAGTGAAAGTTGATACATTTTATCAACACTAAATGCAGTATATTTTCTCGATTTTTCGTCTAAGTTAAGCTGATAATAACTCTGTGTAAGGTCTAACTTTGAAAATTATATGCTACCAGAAAGAGAATCTAAAATATCCGTGATATTAGGTAACGGGAATTTATCATCTTGAATGCGGTTATTTAACTGTCGGTAATCTATAACTAGTCTCCATTTTTTCTCGTTGGACATGTCTGATTTTTCGGGACAAGTAAAACTGGACTTGACCACTCGGACGAAGCCTCTTCAATGATATCATTCGCAATCATTTCTTCTATCTGTTTTTGAACTTCCTTTCGTTGCGCATGCGGTAGCCTATAAGGCTTGACGTACACCGGCGCAACATTATCTTTTAAAGTTATACTGTGTGACATCAAATTAGTAACACTCAACTTATCGCCAGGCAAATGAAACACATCTGCATATTTGGCGCAAATACTAGCTATACTTTGTCTTTCCTCTTCGTTCAAATTAGACACATTAAGTAAATTAAATAAAGTTTTCACACGATCGGCCGAAACATTTTCTGCCGTAAAATTGCATACATCGAAACTTGATAAGGAATGAATATCTAATTCCGAAAAATCAAGCTTTACTTTTTAATTCGTAGTATTTAATATCCTTGTTGGAATAGTGCCCTGACTTGGTTTCGCGATTAATCCAGCAATGAAAATACCACTTTGTATTTCGCTAGATAATACAACACAATCCCCATTTATTGAAGTCGGTATATATTTAATTACCTCGCATCGCGGTGGTATTAAGTGTATGTACAAACCTTTACAATTAATGCTTACACAAACTATTTGCGAGTTATTCATTAATTTCAAACTATTATCTTTATAATCTATTATAGCTGAATATCGCTTCAAAAAATTATCACCTAAAATTCCGCTAGCAGTGCAAATTAAATTTTCAAAAACGTAAAACTTTTCCCTAAATACTACCCCATTATAAGATAAATCTAAATAAATGTAACCTATTGATTCTAATTTTCCGCTAACACCTTTAATCATAATTCTATCAAAGTGTATTTTATCTTCAAAATATGGGTCACATTTTAACCACTCATATTTCAAAACACAAAGCGTGGCACCACTGTCGACTAACAAATCTATATTTCTATCATTAACAGTAAAATTAACCGTGCTACTATTGTTATAATTAAGAACATAAAAATTATTATCGTCGACTTTAGGTACGAAAAAACTGATTTAATAAGTCATCTTTATTATTAGCACAGGCTAACATACGACCCGTGACCCTCAGGAATCGGTAGATACACAGGTATCTACCGATTCCTGAGGGTCACGGGTCGTATGTTGGACGTGGTGAGATTTAGAACCCCGATTTCCGCGATATTGGCCGCGACCACCACGACCCCTGTTCACGTAACTATGATGGCTTTCCGATCGCGCCGTAGTAGGTATCGTGTTACCTTGGTTATTTTTACGCCACGTCGGGTAATATGTCTTAGAATAATTTGCGCGATTGTTATTGCGAGCATATCTACCAGAATAGTTACCCCGAGAAAAATTCGAGCGTTGAGGGTTAGATCGCGTAACTGACATGACATGGTTGTCATTCGACATCGATTGTTCGTCAATAGCAGTTCGGATCGCTTCAGAAAGTGAATCAAATTGGCGAGATGCAATGATAGTGCTAAGACGAGTGTTTGATAACCCGTCGGCAAAACGCTTTATAGCTACCTTCTCGTTGAGAGGACGCAAAATATTGTATTTATTACTGTCACCGTCCGATTGACTAATTGTTAAATTAACAAAAATGTCTTCCAACTCCGAGCCGAAAGCCTCAATCGAACGATTGCCTTGTTTGCTTGTTTGCAATTTTGATTGCATAGCAACTGAGGACTTCTTAGGTAAAATATACTTATGTAGGTCAGATAATAAACTATCTATGCTATCATACGGAGTTTTTAGACGCAATTTCGCACTTGGTGAGAGTCTAGTTTAAAGGACGAATTTAATAAGTTGTGGGTGCGTATCAGTCGTAATCATACTGCTATATAACTCAATACCATCGATTAAATTCCTCGATACATGTTCCTGGCCCGTCATCACGGGTAGCAGGGATATGGCTGTTTTTATGTCAAACTTTTCGGTAGCCATTTTAGAAAATTCGTCTATACTAGACGTATTTTCTTCATTAATTGGATTTTGACACGATAAAGTTGTGATTTTGTAAAATAAGTTATGACACCTCTGGAACTGGGCCGGGCTATACCCTGGACTCCATCTTTGCTTCAGTACGCTTCTTTCTTCTTAAACAGTGTAATCTTCAGTAATCGTTTTCTTTACTTAGGTAGGTATGTAGTTACTCTTCCATGGAATCAACGTGTCTTCTTAAAAAGTCTTCGATGATCTTTAATTCTTCATTATTTGTTTTGATTTGCCTCTTGATGATTTGATTTTATTTGATGTAACTGATGATAGTATCCAGATTCTTCTGGCAAAGGGTCGCCATATGATATAAGGATTGTGTTGTTAAAATAAAAGATGTTCTTTCGTTGAAGGTCGTGTAATAATAGCCAGTGAAAGCGACATTACAAAATATTATAAACTAACTTAAACTACGTCACACGCGCGGTCACGTATGTCATCGACCTAGTTACATTTCCGATGTATCTACGATGCACATAGTAACATTTACATAATTTATAAAAATATTGGTAGATTACCATCTTAATACTACAGCCATCTAGCCGTCTGTTTATGAAACAGTGGCCCGGTCAGCCAAGAGGTTGCTGGTTCAAGTCCCGCCCGTGCGCAAATTTTTGGTTTCTTATTTCATCTTTATGAATATAAAATATGACACTGTGAGTGTTAAAAACATTCTAAACCATTAGATAGCGAAGCGTCATCCATTTCCAAGTTGAATTTATTCTGTAAAGAATAACTGCTTGGGCCCACTGTTTCATAAAGAGACGGCTAGATGGCGCTAAGCGTCACACAATGACGTATCCATAAGAGACCACAAATTTCGCAAGGTCGGACTAATGGCACGGTAGCTCAATTGGTAAGAGCGTTTGGCTCGGTCAGCCAAAAGGTTGCTGGTTCAAGTCCCGCCCGTGCGCAACTTTTTGGTTTCTTATTTCATCTTTATGAATATAAAATATGACACTATGAGTGTTAAAACATCCTAAACCATTAGATATTTTATTGTTATGCGGTCTCATGCGACCGCTCGGGTGTTAAAGTATTAATATTCCATATCTAAAGAACCACAGGTAAAATCGGACCTAATATTTGTAAAACAACAGAATAATGGAAAGCCAGAGCAAAAATTCGAAGTCGAGCGCGACGTCGTAGTTGCGACGCCAGGCATCGGGTACGCTCACTGATGTGGCTTCGAGTGCATGTTACAACCACGTCATGAAAAATAATTTATAGTGCACTAACTATCTAACTTATGAAGAATAAAGAATCACTTACTTATCTGAAGAAGTGAAGATTGGCGCCACGACTGAAAAGGATTGCCCTTTTACACATAAATAAATAATAAATTCTGGCTTCGATTTCAAATTCAATGGGTAGGTAAACACTTTGGCCCGGTAAGCCAAAAATTTGAGTCCCGCCCGTGTGCAAATTTTTGTTTTCTTATTTCATTTTTAAGAATATAAAATAGGCACTGTGAGTGTAAAAAACATTTTAAAAAACCGATTCTGTCGTATTAGTTCTCGCCGTACTACACGGTGAAAAACTAAAAACAAGTATTTATTCAAATTAATAATTTGAATAAATACTTGTTTACTAATACTTTTTTCACAACTTAATGTAGAAATAATCGCTGACTGGCCTTCCCTACCTTATATTTATACGTTAGGGCTTAAGAGAATCGAAATCTGACAATAATTATTGTAGCCTCTAGTATTCCTAGTCTTGCCATAAATATTGTCACAAATATTTTTTTCTTTAATTTAAATAATATTTATTACTTTTACAGTGTGTTAGTTTTATACATTAGTATAAAACAATTTACAAAATAAAAAGCTTATTCGAAGTAGTCTCTATTGGCTGCAATGCAGTCCTTTAAACGATGAGGACAGTTATCATTAGAAGCACGCACTCTTTCCATGGGAAAACTCTTCACTGCCAATCGTATGGATTGTTTTAGGGACTCCAAATTATCATGGCGTTTAGAGCAAGCCGTACTTTCTAAAACTGACCATAAATCGTTATCCAGCGGATTAAGATCGAAACAAGACGACGGACAGTCTTCAGCTCTGATGAAGTCCGAAACGTTCGCTTCTAACCAAGACTGAGTGGACCGAGCTCTATGACCCGGCGCCGAGTCTTGTTCGAAAGACCATGCTTGGTTATTGAATATGGTGTTGTTAAGGGTTTTAACTATTTTCTCAAGAATGGTATCTTGATACAACTGTGCCGATGTTTTGATACCTTTTTCACAAAACTATGGCTCAGTCACTCCTTCATAGCTAACACCCCACCAAACCATCACTGAAGTCGGGTAATGCCCACATTTCACTCTGCCGACTAATTGGGAAGCTTCCTTAGAGGTTTGAGCATAAATACTATTTTAAAGATTTTCTCATCCTTAAACAAAATTTTTCCGTGACCTCACTTTGCATCCGCTTTAGTAGTTTTTTTGATTTTACCATCCATTTTTTTTTTAATTATCAGTTAAAAAATGACCAGTGCGTCTCTTATAGGCTGCAAGTCCTAGGTCATCTTTTAAAATACGCGACATGGTTCTGGGCGCTATCTTCATCTCCCGAGATAAAAACTTTTGCTTTTGGACAGGATTTCAGCGAATTCTTTCCCTTACTGCTTTGACCACCTTTTTTGTACGAACACTACGTGGACGGCCAGATTTTTGTCTATCACAAACAGAGGAGGTCTCATTTTACCTATTAATAGCCTGGTACACAAACATTTGACTAATACCAAGCGTATGAAGAGTTTTAAAAAATGTATTTGGCTCCATACCAACTTTGTGTAATGCAATCACAGCGATTCGGTTCTCTTTATCACCCTACTTCATTTTAATATCGCAAAATATTACAAAATATATTGGCGCCAAAATTAGAAAACACAATGAGCAATCGTATAAAAATGACAGTGGTTCTTCTGGAAATAAAGTTCTGTCCTTGAGAAGAAACTTTTATTGTATGTTATTGAAGTAATTTGATAGAAGAGAAAATTCACTAAATCTGTTGATCCGTTTCCATAGCAACTCAAGTATTTTATGCGCAGCCGCGGCGACGCCAGCGCCAGCAGCATAATCGGGAACAACAAATAACTGCGTTGTGACCATTCTCCCCCCCTTGAAAGAACTTCTTTCAAAGAGCTCTCGGGATTATCTAATCAGAGGTGGCAGCACCACGATATCGTCGATGTTGATGAGATGTCCTTTCGTCCACCATTTCCCTCGCTGTTGTAATTTCGACGGTACTTCTTGGGTCCATCTCTTCTAAAATTGTAACCGCAGCCTTTCCAAGACCTGGTACCGGTTGATGCTGGGTTAGGCAACGCCGTTAATGGGCGCCCAATAAGAAGTGCTCAGGGGTGAGAGGTGCTAAATTGGACGAATCAGGTAACAAGCATGAGATGGTTCGCGAAATTAAAATAATTTAAATTTGGACGAATAATGTGGACCACTCTTCGAACGTTAGGTTGGTGTGGCCAATAATACGATTTAAATGGAATTTTGCCGCTTCGACGTTCGACTCCTAAATCCCGCCGAAGTTGGGGCGAATAATATATAGGGAGGACTAAATGTAAAGCTAATTCACTTAAAGAGACGCAAACGCGATAGATTGATCACACTTTATAATTAATCTGGCTATTTCGTAACTTGCTCCTACAAAGCTTTAGCCATTAACACACTAAATAACACGAGGTTTGCCACTACGAGCAATAAATCTTCGCAAGAATAAGTATTAAAATTAGATCAGATAAAAGATTAGATAAAATTAGAATTAGTAAAATCACATTATCGAATGATGGTGCTAGACCCGTGGTTATAGAGGAGCAATGAAATGCATTTAGGATACGATTTCTTAATCAATGTATGTCATTATCATTGAAGAAAGGATTAAAATAAAATGATAGATTTAACTTAAGATATTAATTGTTGAAGATTAATGCCTATGTCTTTGAGATTTAATTGAGATTGTTTCACAAGAACAAGTAATGATGGCGGTAAGTATGCTTTCTATGTATTTATTTTATTTTTTACAGTCTTTTAATGAAATGATGCTATAAAGACTTTATTACTTTGTAACTTTGATATTATTCGAACAGTCAATTGTTTCATGACGTTAAATTAAAAATAGGTATATATTTGTTTTAGGTAAATACGACATGAAGGGATTGGAAGGAGGCCAAAACTCTTCCGTCTAAGCTAAGAAAGGAGTACCGTGCCACCAGAGGAAAGTATGACAAAGCTGCTGTGGCGTGACACCACAAGAATGTTACCTTGCTGAAATGACATCGGTAAGCGTATGACGCCAATATGATGTATAAGTTAATTAACGATTTTTCGGAATTCTGTTAAAAAATGTTGAAGCGTTTTAGGTTCAGTCTTGAGCCATGCCAACACAACAATCGAATCTAACGAAGAACATATTATTAAGAAATGCAATGCGGTTTTGTCCGACTCTACTTATTAAGAATACACTTTTTCACTTGACAATGTTTTTATCAAAGTAATGTAAATATGATATTTGCATTAGACTATATATATTATATAAGAAAAGTAACACAATAAACCTTTAGACACATATGTAAAGCAATGAACCCTAAGATCGTTCAAATGGGCAAATAAAATAATATTATACAACGAAGTATCAACTAAAGTTACAACAACACCGCCATTACACTAGGTTATTTTCAAAATTTTTCAACTTTGCCACACATTTTTTTTATGAAAGACCGTTCTAAATAGATGGCAGGTCCATTTCTTCAATATCAGAGTGTAAAACAAATGCTCATCTAGCTTTTACTACAAAGTTTGTACTGTAGCTACATAAAAACAATTACAAATTACATCCTATTGAAAAAATAGTTGATGTAACAACGTTAAAATACCATCTGGTAATTCTAGTTTCTTTATTTGTAGCTAAGATGGATTATTATAAGTAGAGAAACGGACTTCATAATGTCTTTCAAATCTAGATTATTGAGTTTATGAGCAATAAAGTAGGTCTAATTAGCTGCTTAAATTAAGAGGAACCTAAAATCCACAATAAATTAACATCAGGCATAATCAGATCAAGATTACATAGTTGCTTTCACCGGCTTCATTTAGCACTCTTTGAAATAATAAAACAGTAGAACATCATAGAGCATAATTTTAACAATTTATACGCACCATGAAAGGACATTTAAATATGTGATTTAGAAACAAACATGGGCACTGCATGTTTTTTTTAAATCTGTTACTATATTGACTTTGTTGAATATTACTCCAGTCTTTTAAAGAGCGGTTCATGGTTCTGTCTGCATATACAGTCCGTTTTTTTTTTCTAGTCAAATATTTTAAATATGTTTTTTATAGCAATGAATCATTGAACTATTAGATTCAATACGATCTCAGGGTATCACGATGAAAATTACCTGTGTAGGTTGTGAGTTTTGTGTATACACAGATATATCTTACACTTAAAATGAATCATTTCTTTAAAAAAAGAACGTCAATATTGTTTACAGTATTAGACAAGTAAAGAAGAACAGACATTAAAATAGCCTCAAGTCCTATACATATTTTGAGTTAGTATCATATAGTATTTTAATAGTCAGTTAATACACCTCAGGAATGCCTAGTAAATAATATTTATTTGACTATTGAGATGTGTATAGTGTACAACGACTATACTCCGAATACGAATGTTGATCCATAGACATCAATTTCTATTTTCAAAATCATAAAAGCAATCTACAGCACAATGGAAACTTTAACCACAATTATATGGCCGTTTCGTTCGTTTTTCCAACCATATCATCTCTGTCCCTAACTATGCAGTGCACAGTGGGTCGACATTGTTTCAATTTTGAGACAATCACGGATAATGAGATCTGTGGCGTGGTTGCAAAAAGAATAACAGAAGGAGGCCCATTTGTTATTTGCATATTATCTCATTCAGAATATCATAATACTGGGAATTTAATAGTGCATTGTTATGATGGTTTCGGACACAATTTTAGACGTTGATTACTTTTGATATTGAAGGATTAACTAGATATTCCCGAAATATCCGTTGTATGCTGATAAATGCAACCTGACAATACTTAAGTACTTTCAAACTCTACAGCATAAGGTGTAAAAATACTGATCTTATAAAAACACTGCACACGCCTACATGCCACGCGTGTATTAATTATTTTTAAGAATACACTAAGAAATAAATAGACTAAGAATAGAATATAAAACACAAAATACCAGAAATCCATTTATTTCATCATAATATTATTCATTGCTACATTTTACACTTATTAGTTGTTATTATAGATAATAATCACATACAGATGAATAAAACTATTGTAATGTATAATAGTATTACTTATCTCAATCACGGTAGTCCACTTTTTTGTATTCTTAATATTTTCACAATTTATCACGTACAACTTGTAATTAGTAGCAGAACTAATAGCTATTAGAGTTTAGCCAGAGCTGACGCACTTTCCAATGACCAGTGAATAACTGACTTATCGTCTTGGGTCTTACGTTTATATAGGGAGTGGAGGGGCAAACACAGCGGAAGAGGAAGTGCATTTTATTTAAATAAAATAGAACTATGATTTGTAATAATTATATTTTTCATGTCATAACTGTTTCAAGAATAGAAAGTTATTTTAGATATAACTTTTAATGATTTATTCGACTCGGAAAAAATATTGTAAATTAAGTTGCTCAAACATTAAAATGTATGTGGAGGAGCAAACATACCGGAATAGGAAGTCCATTTTCTATAGTTAATTTGATTTATTATATTGGAATATGAATTTCAATAAAGGCGTTTCATAAATCATTATTATTTTAAAATAGCGAACTAATAAAAACATAAAATTCATAAGTTACATTCCACTTATATTATTATTATTGGTTGTTGGGCTGTTACGGACACCCAATCATGTTTAGAAATAAGTTTACTTATATTTATTTGTAAGGATTTTTGATGATAATAAATATAATTTTCTGTTAGGGCCATAGCGAGTAAGCATTGTAATTAGCTTAGGGCTCGTTTTATTTCAATAATAAGAAACCTGTAAGTTAGGAATTCCCATTTGCAAATTAGGTAGGCAGGTAGGGTAACAATTAACTAGCTAGGAAATATTAAGAAATATGTAGGTAGTTTGGTACAGGGGCGAGGGAGACCCTAGCAGGCTGTCTCGCTCAGGTGGAGCGAGGCCGGTAAAGCCTTCGAATTTCCTGTCCCCCATATCGCGCTTTCTGAGGGTAGGTAGGAAACCCATAGAGTGGATTGTTGCGAATGGGAATTTTATCACGAATAATGTAGGTAGGTTACAAAAACGTTAGAAGGAATACGCAGATGATGTTATGTGTCCGTCCTTGTTTGTAACTAATCAGTATTAGTCGATAAGTCAGACATGTATTTTTGGTTAAATAAAGGGCCGTGAGCGGGCCAGATCGTACGCGCTCTCACGGTCACCGATCTCAAAAAGAAGAGTTTTATTTGGAATCTACAGTCTACACATCGAAGGAAAGATCGTCGGAAAATTGACTCAGCCTGCCTGTAGTCAATATCGTCTGGTCCGTTGCGATCCGGATATAAGAAGAAATCAGCAACGCGGCATCGACTTGTGCTTTGGTTAGCACATACGCCGAGGGATCTACGCCGAAGCACAGTGTAACCAGGAGCCGCGAATCGGCCTATACTCCTGTGGAGAGACGATCACATTTACACGGGTGTTCCGTGGCTCGGGCATTCACCACCTAACGGTGCCAAACGGTGTCTGTCTCGGGTTTAACGCCGATTCCCAGGCGGTGCAGTTTTCGGGCGAGCTGCCACATATCGCGCCAGCGATTGTGAACAAGTCCGACCGGCGCCGGTACGGTGTGCGTAAGCGTGGGGGCCGGACTGTAGGCACTGCGGAGGGTTCTGGACATTCCAGCCAGAACTGAGCACCCCACGGATGCGTACACTCTCTGCCGGGCGGTACCTCCCTTCCGATCCTGCACGACCATCCATCCCCAGACAGGCTCCCCTTGGTAGTGTACCTGTTTGGGATTGATAGGAGTAGGGGCAGCAAGTAAGAAGATGCCGACTACGCGCAGCCAAGCTGGGAAAATGGAAGCCGAAGATTCAAGACTACGCAACTTTGAAGAGCCACCCGCATCACCGTCTGTGCAAGCCACCGCGAGTACGTTACGACAGACTGAACTACCCGCAGAAGGCGGACGAATGGAAACGGCAGCAGAGAGACGTCACGACGCTAACGCCGACGCGCCTAGGATAAGGCCGCCGCCGTCGTCAACTAGGTCAAGCGTCGCCGCTCGTTTAAAGCAAGCCGAGTTAAGAGCAGCCGAGCAGTTGGCGGCTATTGAAAAGAATCTAATTCAGAAGAGATTAGAATTTGAGATCGCTACGATAATGGATACAACAGATGAAGATGACCGTGAGAGCCTACCCGCCGGTGAGACCCTAGCGAGGGTGGATGACTGGTTGGATCAAGCCCAGTCCCGGCGTCAAGATGTAAACACGCAACTACCCACAACCGAGATGTCTTGTAGCGTTCCTACCCTCCGTGAAGAGAGGAATGAAAGAAATAGACATTTGTTTACGCGACGCAAGGAAAAAGATGCGCGTTATATAGAAGTGGATAGAAACCGACATTTGAATTCGCCGAGCATAGAATTAAATGAAGATGTAAACAACATTCAACAAGATGTGCAGTGACAGGTCGAGTCAAACAATGATTGAACAGCGAGACCCCAAGAGTATACGGACGGGGTGGAACGACTTGCTTACACATTGGAGAGGATTATGTCGAAGCGACCGGCCCCACGTCAAGCTATTGAGTTACCGATTTTTAATGGAAACACGAACGACTGGTTACCATTTAAAGCTGCAATGGAAGATTCAACGCGACCATGCAACTACAGTAAATCCGAGAACCTGGCTAGATTGAGGAATTGTCTAAAAGGAGAAGCCAAGGAGGCAGTAGCGGCGTTGTTATACCGTGCCACCGATCCGGACAAGATCATGCGAACGCTAGAACAATGCTATGGAAGGCCAGAAGTGATCATTGATCGGGCACTGGACGACCTTAAGAACCTGCCGCGAGTTGGAACGACAGCCAGTGAACTGAATTCGTTCGCGATTAAGGTACAGAACATCGCGTATACACTGGACTCCATAGATAATAAAAGCTACCTCAGAAATCCGATGATGACCCGAGAGGTGGTCGATAAGCTGATAAGCTGTTTTCAAGTGTGGGCACACTTGAAAACAAGATGGTGCGACTACGCAGCGCGGTACGCAAGCTACTCGGAGCCAGAGATCGTGACATTATCGCAGTTTTTGATGGAGGAAGCGAATAAGGCGATTCGATTCGCATACGTGTCGCAACCTAGCAACAGTGCAGCGAAGAAAGAAGTGCAAGCTAAGCAGAAGGCTAACTCAAAGAAGCGAAACACTGGTGTGTACGCCACAGCCGAGGAAAAGGCTACGACGGCACAAGATAAGACGTGTTTATGTTGCGGCGGGGACCACGAAGTGTCGAAGTGCACAAAGTTTAAAACCATGACAGTAAAGCAAAGATGGGATTGGTTGAAAGAAGAAAAGATATGCTTTCTATGCTTGAACAATAAGCACAGGCGAATCAAATGTAAAGCACCGATGCGTAATGAGAATGGCTGTAACCGACGTCATCACAGGCTGTTACACACAGAGCGTGAAAACAGCGAAAGTCAACACAACCAAGAAGTGGTAGCCTCAGTTAGCCATACTGTGGGGGGATCCAAGGTGTTGTTGAAGGTATGTCCGATCGTCATTGAGGGGCCACGGGGTAGAGTAAACACACACGCTCTACTTGACGAAGGGTCTACGGTTACGTTGATCGATCAGGACGTGGCGGAATACGTCGGTGCAGAAGGCCCGCTTCGAGACTTACACATATGCAGTGTGAATACACAGAGCGTACCACACACGAGCAGAGAGGTGGAGCTTCAAATGATCGCCAGTAACAACGAGAAACATTTGGTGAAAGCGAGAACAATGAAGAATCTCCGCTTGAATACTCAAACGGTGGGTCGGAGCTGTTTAGAGTATGGACACATGCGTAACCTGAACGAGAGTGACGTGTGTTATGTGAACGCCAAGCCGCGTGTCCTCATAGGCGCGGACAATTGGCATCTGATAGTAAGCAGGAAGCTGTTGACAGGCAAACGCCACGAGCCAGCAGCATCGCTCACCAGACTGGGGTGGGCGATACATGGTCGAGCGCCGTCCCGAGTCATAAGGGAGAGAGATACGGTGTTGTTCGTCGACGACCATGGGAGAGCTCGGTCTACGCAACCTGACGAAGAATTACACAACATGGTGAAGTCATACTTCGACATCGATTCGCTGGGCATTCAGAAAAAGGAACGCGAGAACCCTGATAATGTGCGCGCCTTAGAAGCCTTTGAGTCAACAGTGAGATGTGTCAAACAGCGATATGAAGTTGGATTGCCGTGGCGCAAGGTTAACACAGTTATGCCGCCGAGCTACGAGGCTGCGAGGCGGAGGCTCACGTCAATAGAAAGGAAGATGGACGCATCTGAAGACTTCAAAGCAAAGTACACAGCCCAGATCGAGAGTATGTTTAGAAAAGGCTACGCAGAGGAATGCCGAGAAGCCGACACACAGAGCCCGCGTCTCTGGTATTTACCACACTTTGCCGTGGTAAATGTTAACAAGCCACAGAAGATTAGACTAGTTTTTGACGCCGCGGCCAAAAGCAACGGAGTGTGCTTAAACGACGCGCTACTAGAAGGCCCCGATCTGCTGAGGGACTTGGCTGGAATCCTGTTTAGATTTCGAGAGCGAGCTATCACCGTAACAGCGGACATCAGGGAGATGTTTCTGCAAATTAAGATTGCTCAAGAGGACCAACCGGCGCAAATGATTTTATGGAGAGGCGAGGACAGAGCAGCGCAGCCTAAAAAGTATAAGATGACATCAATGATTTTTGGCGCAAAGAGCTCACCGTTTCTGGCACACAGTGTTAGAGACCACAACGCGAAGCAACATGCAGCAGAGTACCCGAAGGCATACGAAACTATCACGAAGAACCACTACATGGACGATTGGGTAGATTGTTTCGATACACAAGAAGAAGCAAGCGACGCCGTCAGAGACGTCACGCACGTACACGCGCAGGCGGGATTGACGCTCGCAGCGTTCAACTCCAATGGAGCGCAAGTCATGCGTAAGCTGCCACTAGAATGCCGTGCTTCGGACGCGTCGAAACAGCTCTGCGTGTGGAATGCCAGTACAGATGAATTGGGTTTTAACACTGACTTAGAGTGCCGCGTAAAGTGAAAACGCTAGAGCAAGCGCCGACCAAGCGAGAGGCGTTGAGCGCGGTTATGTCAATATTTGATCCGCTGGGACTGCTCAGTTACTACACGATAAGAGCGAAGATTCTTATGCAAGAAGTGTGGCGCCTACAAACCGGCTGGGACGAGATTCTACCTGAAGAAATAGCGAAGGAATTCAGCGTTTGGCTGCGGAACGTAGAGACACTTAGCAGTCTGCGTCTACCCCGCCTCTACACTTTGACGGGGGGAGTGACTGGAAAGCAGCTGCACGTGTTCTGCGACGCTAGCGAGTCTGCTTACGCGACAGCAGTCTATTGGCTTGTAGAGTACGAGGATGGATCACGTCGTGTGGTATTAGCGGCAGCAAAGGCAAGAGTAGCCCCGATGAAGACGCAGACGATACCACGTCGAGAGTTACAAGCGTGTCTTATCGGAACGAGACTTGCGTCGACAGTAATGGAGGAGCACAGATGGCAGCCCGATAGAGTTACGTATTGGACAGACTCTACGACCGTTCTGCACTGGATTGGGAACGATAGAGTGCGTTACACGCCATACGTAGCGCACCGCTTGAGAGAGATATGTGAGTTTTCAAGACCCGATCAGTGGCGGTGGGTGCCGACGCAAGACAACGTAGCGGACGACGCGACTAGAGTCGTCACAGAGATGAAATCAAATGAAGACAGATGGTTTACTGGGCCATCGTTTTTATACGAACCGGAGAATACATGGCCGTCTCAAGCAGGCTGCACAGAGAGCAGCGAGGAGACTGTATATAGCGTCGCGACAGAGGACAAATGGAGCGTGCCAGACGCCGGGCGCTTCTCGAACTACGAGCGCTTAGTGAGGGTGATGGCGTATGTGCTTCTATTTATAGATAAATGTCGCAAGCGCGCAACTGTTTTTACCAAGGAACACATAGATAGAGCGGAAAGATGGCTGATGAGGCGAGCGCAGGCAGACTCATTTCGAGAAGACATAGAGCGCCTAGAAAGAGGTCAGAACTTGAAGGCGGGGAGTCGCATCCGAAGACTTGATCCATTCATCGACGAGGAGGGCGTGTTGCGGGCGAGAGGAAGGAGGAGGGCAGCGGGTGTGTCTGCCCCCGATACTACGCCCGTAATATTGGACGGCAGCCACCCGTACGCGCGGTTGTTGTGCAATCGGGAACACCGTCGCACCCATCACTCGCACAACGAACGCGTCGTCAACGATGTACGACAGAGATACTGGATACTGCGATTGCGACCTACTGTTCGTGCCGTGGCCTATAAGTGCGCCTTTTGTCGTATGAGAAAGGCGAGACCTGTGACACCTGTGCTGGGGGACTTGCCACGCGCTCGAGTAGAGGCTTTCACCAGACCATTCTCTAACTGTGGTCTAGATTTCTTTGGTCCTATGATCATAACTGTGGGCCGTCGTCACGAAAAACGTTGGGGAGCGTTATTCACATGCCTCACTACGAGAGCCGTGCATATAAAGTTGGTAGCGAGCCTGTCGACTGACTCGGCTATCATGGCGTTGCAGCGTATGGGAGCGCGACGAGGGTGGCCACAGAAAATGTACTCAGACAACGCGACGAACTTCAAAGGCGCAAACAAGGAGCTACGAGCAGCGAATGAAGAATGGGAGCCAGCTCTACGAGACTATGCGCTCACCCAGCGCATCGACTGGCGCTACATAGCACCAGGGGCACCGCATCAGGGGGGAGCGTGGGAGCGTCTCATTCGCTCTGTCAAGAACGCTCTACGAGTCACTCTACATGAAAAGGCACCGAGAGAAGAGGTACTGCAAACTCTACTGGCGGAGGTCGAGCACACCATGAACGCGCGACCGCTAACACACGTGCCGGTCAGCGCTGACGACCCGGAGGCGCTCACCCCGAACCACTTCCTACTAGGGGGACCGCGCGGCCTACCCATCATCGGGCCGTGCGAACCAGCGTCGAGGAAGACGTGGAGGGCGGCGCAAGCGTTAGCCGACGAGTATTGGCGCCGCTGGCTTAAAGAATACCTACCGGACCTGGTGCCGAGAAGAGGAGCCCGAGATGTCGCCGAGGTTGCTATCAAGCCCGGTGATCTAGTCGTCGTGGTGGACCACACACTGCCTAGAAACGTGTGGCCACGAGGCGTCGTCACAGAAGTACATCCTGGACCTGACGGAGCAGTGAGGAACGTCGAGATTCGGACCAAGGGCGGCGTGTTTCGACGACCGGCGTCGAGATTGGCTGTCCTGCCGGTGGAATAAGAAGAGGTTCGCACTTCGCAGCGCTTCACCGGGGGGAGACTGTTACGGACACCCAATCATGTTTAGTAATAAGTTTAGTTATATTTATTTGTAAGGATTTTTGATGATAATAAATATAATTTTCTGTTAGGGCCATAGCGAGTAAGCATTGTAATTAGCTTAGGGCTCGTTTTATTTCAATAATAAGAAACCTGTTAGTTAGGAATTCCCATTTGCAAATTAGGTAGGCAGGTAGGGTAACAATTAACTAGCTAGGAAATATTAAGAAATATGTAGGTAGTTTGGTACAGGGGCGAGGGAGACCCTAGTAGGTTGTCTCGCTCAGGTGGAGCGAGGCCGGTAAAGCCTTCGAATTTCCTGTCCCCCATATCGCGCTTTCTGAGGGTAGGTAGTGTAACAACCCCACCCTGTCAAATTAAAGTTTGAAAATATTATCTGATTAATTATAACGTTGGTTATTATTTAGCTTCAAATATTTTAACTACTATTGAAATGTCTCAAATATCGCGTAGGTTTGTCTCAAATTCCAAGAAATAAATGTGTTGCGCAGGCGTTCTTTTTTTCAAGTACCTAGGTTGTTTTCGGATGACCAGTGGTAGCCAACATTTGGCTAATAAACAAAGACAATTATGTTGCTAGAATTTCAATAGTATTGCATATAATTATTATATTTACTAATTAATAGCGCTGATAGGTAATTAAAATCATAAAATAACGATATTTTATAAGTCAATATTGAGGAATGTATTTTATCATAATTATGGGAAAATCATTGACTTGATAATAATAAAGGTTTACTGTTTAATTTCAATTAGAGCACTCAAAAATATGAGTGACTAGAACATATTTTATCCTTTCAAACTTTAAATCTTTTCAATACAAATAAGTAATCGTTCACCTAAAGTTGAGAACCTCTGCTAATGAAGTGAGTTGCTTAGAACAGTTTAAAGTCATATGTAAGGGCGCGGGGGGTCTAAAAGAAACAAAACTGATTGGCAAGATAGTTTAGGGACAGTCGATTTCGGAAAGGTTTAGGGAGCGCTCAATAGATGCGCACGCGAGTGTGATAAGGGAGAGCTGGCTGGACCTCAGATAAAGAGTTGGCGCAGCATCATCGACGAATAGCTTTTAAATGATTAAATCCGCGTTTCCGGGTATTTTATGGCTTACGATAGCCTTGTTAGGTTTTCAGCTTAGGTATGCTGGTAAAAGAGTAAGGCGTAGTTTTTGGTAAGTGATTTTTATCTAGTTAAGATATCTGTTGAAGAGATTATTGATTTATTATACAAGTAAGTGAATATTTTTATGTAATTAATTGTAATTTAATAGTATGTGCTTTCAATGGGTTCGATTCTCGTTGTTGATATTTTGAGTCTAGAAATTAAGAAAGTCAGCCGTATGGTGTTTTATTAAGGACTCTAGGTTTCAGTTCAAGCTACAAATATTGTTGTTGACAATAAATTTCTAGAATGAATGCAAGTGGTTTGGGTTCGAGTCCCAAACATTATCAATCAAATAAAATTATCAATCAAATTGTAAAATAAATAAATTTCTACATACCGTCAGTCTGAAATTTGTGAACGAATTAAATTGGAAATCGCTAGTTACACAAAGAAATGTCTTGGGTTCGACTCCCTAGAGACAAACATTGATGTTATTAGATAGGAGTTTGTTTATTTACACTATTTTTCCCCCAAGGGTTACTGTATGTAGGTATGTTTGTATTGATTGAACTTTTATTAATTGTTTGAGTTTTTTGAGATATCAACGGATTTCTTAACAGTTTATTTTATGTTATCTCTTTTTTTTTAAATAATTTAATGTGTATTTTTCAATGTCTAGACTTTTGTGTTTGGGCCAAGTTTAGATAAATATTTGCGGTTTATTTATTGATTTTAAATATTAGTCTCCATGTTTAATTGATTAACTTAGGAGTTAAACCATCGTTTATTTAAATATGTTACTTCTTTGAAACTAGATGCATAACATTATGATTTAGTATTGATATTAAAATGACAAAATATTGATAACAAATTCAAATTCTTGTGTCATCCAAACTGACTTCTGACTGATATTATTTCATT
This sequence comes from Pyrausta purpuralis, assembly GCA_963924145.1. Classification (NCBI taxonomy): domain Eukaryota; kingdom Metazoa; phylum Arthropoda; class Insecta; order Lepidoptera; family Crambidae; genus Pyrausta; species Pyrausta purpuralis. The sequence goes on from OZ001649.1 coordinate 22,969,749, forward strand.
TATGACAATATTATTTTCGGGAAAATTAAGCTGATTTATAGGACTAGCACTAATTAAGAATGTTCAAAGTTTAAGTTTAGGGGATAGATTTAGGGGATTTGCTTATTAGTGGGACGTTATGGACTAACTTTATTTCACTTTTACTATTTAAAATATTCTCATTTATAATTTAATTCAACTTACAAAATATCTAGTATTTTAATCTTCAATCTGACTATGATTATATTTTACTTTTACTTTCATCACTATCACATGATTGTCAAACAAATAATTTCAATGTGATCATTATTTATTTTGATCTTTTATCATATATAATATGTGTTGAGTTTGTTGCGCTGCTTCTTCTCAACACTTATTTTAATTGTCCCGAAGCAGTGGTAGGGTTGGGACTATATGAAAATCAGATGTCATATCCTAAGAGATCAAGAAAATAAATAAAAGAGCGAATGGATCCAATACACTTTATCATTATCTAATTATTGCTGTTTAAATATACAAATATTGAAAGTTCAGCAGGATGCCAATTTAAGAGTCAAGTCAAGGCTCGCATTACTGAAAAGAAATAGTAATTTCATATTTTAATCAGAGGTACTGTACACATAACCCTTTAGATTTGAGCCAAACATTTAATGTAAATTTTGATTGCTATATGTAACAGTATTACACAGTTTAGAATTCAATAATATATCATAATTTTGATTTTCATGAATAGTTTGCCAAAACAAGGATCAACATAGTGTTGATACTTCAAATGCAAATAATATGGACTAATGTGGGCATATCAATGGTTCCAAAGAGCTCATGCAGATTTCAAACCGCTCTTTAAAGGAGTCATTGGTATTTTTGGATTAGCTCTGTATTATTAAACGACAATAGACAAAGGTGCTTCCAGGGAATTCTCTTGTAGCAGAAAATCCTTTGGAAGTATAACATTTAATAAATACGCTCTGCTGCTTTCGAATGCGCCCGTATTGCTGCTGCTGTAACATTTGATGGTCCAAGATCACTGTGCTTTTCTTATGATTCCTGTGTGTGTTATTGTTAGGGGACGACCACCCTTTCTCCAGCAAGCTATAGGGTGGACGTAGTGAAACCTTGGCCTCGGGGGGCAATGCCACACACAATCATGGCGAACTTGGAATCCATAACAATTGTCACAGATGTAGATAGTCGATGGTGCAGCATTACATAATACGTTGTAGTATTTGAATTGTGGTTTCAGGTTGCATTTTCTTAGAGATCCTTTGGTTGACTTTACATGAAGTCACTTAGGGAAAAGGGTTAGGAAGATATTTATATTAAATGTCTTTAGGCTCAGGTCTTCCTTTTAGCGCATATTTCACGTAAAAATACGTAATTCAAGTAGGATCCATTCCAGGGAAAGGCGAAATAAAATTGGGGGCCATCATGTTGGGGGGCGGTGGAGGAGCCCCCCAAGCCTAAAAAAAACCCACAAGGTCTTAACTAATGATATTTTATAGGAATAAAAAAATAAATAAGTTATGAATGCAAGGAGAGTGGTTAGATTTGCTTCAATTTGTACGAACTATTATTAGTTATAATGACCAGCGGTTTTGCGGGTTTCCATTTTCCCCTTCCTTTAAATGCGCACACACCCCATAATATTTCTCGTTAAACGTATTATTATTTTTAAACATCCACGTACCTCTAAAAGAATTTGGTTACTATATAAATACACAACCTAAGGTCCTACCATTAAACTAGACGATCACACTGCCAAATTACATCTTAGTTAATTTAATATTAATCTTCAATCATTGGGTCTATTTTGATAGTAGAGAGTGTTTCTACAGAGTCGAAAAGGGGGGTTTCGTTACAGTAGGAAACCCATAGAGTGGATTGTTGCGAATGGGAATTTTATCACGATTAATGTAGGTAGGTTACAAAAACGTTAGAAGGAATACGCAGATGATGTTATGTGTCCGTCCTTGTTTGTAACTAATCTGTATTAGTCGATAAGTCAGACATGTATTTTTGGTTAAATAAAGGGCCGTGAGCGGGCCAGATCGTACGCGCTCTCACGGTCACCGATCTCAAAAAGAAGAGTTTTATTTGGAATCTACAGTCTACACATCGAAGGAAAGATCGTCGGAAAATTGACTCAGCCTGCCTGTAGTCAATATGGGCTCTAATGTTGCCATCTCGACCAGGTATGATCTATTGTGGCGCCCTTATATTTAAATTTCACTGCTTAGTCCCGTTGAGTCTATAAACTTCCAGATTCTTTGGAGCGTGATATCTGCTATCTCATCCGGGTGCATGATATGCCGCCCGAGATGGATACTTCTTTTGCTCATAAGCGGTCCGCATGAGCAGAGAATATGCATGGCCGTTTCTTCTTCTGTATTACAGAATCTACATAGAGCGTCTTCGGTCATGTTCATATTGGCCAAATGTTTGTTCAGTTTGCAATGGCCGGTTAGTATTCTGGTTACTGCACAAGCTTTGTATCTTTCGAACTTTAACAGTTCTTTAGCTACTTTGTTGTTGTAACCTCGAATTAGTGCTTTTGAGTGTTCTTGTCCTTGTGTAGACTTCCACGACTCAATGGCCTCTTGTTTACAGAGGGTGGTTAGAAGCGTGGTGGCGCGTTGTTTAGTGTTGCCACAGAAAGGTTCTACACCGATTTGAGGGTTGTTGGCTCCTTCTCTAGCCAGTTCATCTGCTATTTCGTTTCCTTCAATCTTTGAACGCCCTGGTACCCATGTAAGTGTGACTTTGTTGGTGTTTCCCAGTTCATTCAATGTCTCAGTACATATTTGCACCAGTTTTGACATTTGTTCGAAGGATTTTAGAGCCAGCAATGCAGCTTGGCTATCTGAGTTGATATAGATGTGTTGGTTCCGGAGTCTCTTCTCAAGGTTTATCTCTGCACATTTGTTTATGGCAAAGACCTCGGCTTGGAAGATGGAGGTTTCAGTCCCCATGTTTACACTTACTTTGAGCTTGGGCCTCTCTCCGTAGACCCCACAGCCTACATCATTTCCTTTTTTGGATCCGTCCGTGTACCAGACGTGGCTATCTTTCTTAAATGACATTTGGCCCTCTAGCCATTTGTCTCTAGAAGGTATGTTTACGGAGTATAGCTTAGTAAAGTTACATTCCGTGTGCATGTCGTCACTAGGCATGCTTAGTAGTCGGTTGTCAAGTACTGATTCCTTGAGTCTTATCAGATTTTGAGAAGCCCATCTGACTTTCGTGCGGGAGCAGATTCTATAGGTGCTCTGCTTGGCCTCTTTTTGTACGTGTAAATGCAGAGGTGTTAGATCCAGCAGAGCGTTCAAAGCTGCCCCTGGTGTCGTAGACAGTGCTCCAGTTGCTGTAATGCAGGCAAGCCTTTGCAGGCTGCTCAGTTTCTGTATTGTTGTCGCTTGGTTGACCTTGCTGTACCAGACGGCAGGTGCATATGTTATTACTGGTCTCACGACCGCTGTGTACAACCATAGGGCAATTTTGGGTTTTAGTCCCCATCTTGACCCCGCCATTCGACAGCAGCTCCACAGAGCCATTTTGGCTTTTTGAATGATATTATCTAGGTGCGAGTTCCAAGCAAGTTTTTGGTCAAACGTTACCCCTAGATACTTGGTTTCACTAGAGTAAGGAAGAATTTTACCGTTTAACTTTGGATTCACCAGTTTTTCCAGTTTTCTCTTCCTTGTGAATAGGATTATCACTGTTTTATCTGCATTACTACATTCCACTTAGAAAATTATTATAAATCGTGGCTAAAGACTAAAACGTTTAATTTGCTATTAATAATACTTATAAATTAATAAACAATTTGAAATTTATTTATGCATTGTTTATTTTATTTATTTATGATGTTTGGTAATTACTATAAACTGTCCGGAAGTTGTGTTTTTATGAAATGCATTAGGTACTATAATTTCGCCATGACAATAGATTAATTCTTGTTTTGTTTATATCGAGACCATAAGTGAAGATGAAAATAGTATTGTTCCGACACATATTCATAGAAATGTAATGCCAAAATCTATCACGTGCTTTTGAAAAAGATTGACTTATAGAGATATTTCATAATTATATCAAATGACAAATAGCTAACTGAATACAAAATAAACATGTTTACGTTAGGTCTGCCTCGTTCGCTAATATCGCAATAATAAATTGATGTTATGGGTCTTTTCCTTTAAAAAAATATCGTTTGTATAAACATGCATCGTTGAGTCACCCGTCACCTCCGACCAAAACAACACCCTGGATAAGTGACCGTAATAAAAACGTGTTTCCTATTAAGGGCCGATTTTTCAATGGTCAGATAAAACTTATCAGACTGATAAATTATAAAGCGACATATTTAAAAAAAAATACACTTACGTATGATTGCTGACAATTAGGTGACGTTTTCAAATTAGCTATGTTGTATTTTGTTCGACGAATATTTCTTATCTGACTATTGAAAAAATAGCCCTAAATCAAAAACAATATTCTTTATTTCATTATCATTTATTAATTGTGTCGATGGTATAACTACCTTTTTTGTGCCCGGTATTTGGCGAATAATAAGAATAAAAAATAAACAGATGGAACCACTTTAAAATGCTTTCTACTTACATTAAAAGAACCTCATGCGTAAACACGCATGTAATGTAATGTACAAATATTTTTTTATCAAATTTTCTAACGTTATTATTTTCATAGTGTTACTATCTAGAACTATTATAAAGCCAAACAATACAGCTTATACGGATTCTCAAATATACAAGAAATCCAAGAGGATTTCTTGTATATTTGAGAATCTTCTTGTATATTTCTATTTAAGTAAGAACTTAAGGCGATACATCACTATGATGAGCGTCCCGGCTTCGTATGATAACAGAATTATGATGATAATGATTTCAATCTCGCCCGGATATGTGTCCGGGCATTATCGCGGGGCGCCTTAATGACCTGAGGGTGTGACTGCGGAATCCTAACCGGCACTGTGGATATAAATAAGGCTTATTTTTCGGTCCAATGCGGGCAATCTCTTCAGTCATAGTAATTTTAGATACTGCTACATGTAAGGTTAATGTGTATTTTTTGATAACCATCATAAATATTGTACTTATCTAGGTACTTAGGTTTTTTTTCAAACCAGAGTTTTATTACACACTAATCAATACCAGTGCAGTTTTTATTATGTCACTCAACTAAGTGGCGGAATAAAATACTTTTTACATTTTTGTATAAACTAATTTAATTTGCAAAAACTTGCACCTTTTGATTACGTTCCTTAATAAGCTACAAAGTTCCTTACATAATATACTATACTATAACACACTGAACTCCTAAGCGTTACGGAGTTCCATTATCAGCTCAGCCTCACAAAATGGTGACAAACATACGTAAAGACATGTTAATATTAAGGTACTAGTACAAAGAAATATATGTGCCTTTTTAAGTTGAAGTCTTCTCTCGATAGCACCAAGATCCCATTATTAAATCCCGATTTGGTAACAATGGGACCAACTAGAAGGTAAACCCAATAAGTAAGTGGAAAAAAAATCAAATCGGTCTAAAAATGACTAAGATATACTTTTCAAAGGTTTTTTCAAGTCGGTTAAAAGTCAATGTGATGTCGTGCCAGGCTTGGTAGTTTTGTCGCGAAGTGACGTATGCTAACTCGAGTAACTCGTGATTTGCGAGACTCGACACCGTGTTTTGACAGTCGATACGCCGACAACGCAAATTTGCAGGACTCGACAAACTAATTTTGACAGATGTTGACGATAACGTTATCGAGGGTAATGAAAATCTGAAAAAGCTCATCTTAGCAGAAAAATCGAAAATTATGCTAGAATTATGTTAGAAAAAATCAAAAGATTTTTCAATGTATTTTTTACCTTTACTCAAGTGTTTAATTCCTAGATACGGTGTTACTATTGTTTTCGAATGTAAAGAGCCTCTTGCGGATACTTCTAGAGATATGCTTTTTAATAGATTATGATGCTTTTCAATAATTTTCATACATTTCCTTTACTTAGGATTTGTATTTGAATACGGCTTATTTCGACGATAACTCCATTCGTCGGGACTTGCAATTTTTACAAATGTCAATCTCGCAAGCACAGTTTTCTAATGTCATTATCATTATCGTCGAAAAAAGATAAGTAACTAGAAATTATTTTATTTAATACTCGTGGCCCAGTTGTCGCATTTGTGCGGTAATAAGGTTAAAATACTGCAGTATTTTTATTATTATTTTCAAAAGCCTGATAACAATTCCAATGATGTATATAACAAATTGTGTTGAGGGTTGAATAATAAGAAAATAGGAAATCCCGTAGGAATTCCCTAATTTAACTCCATAATTGATATTTTTACAACGTATTTACTACTTAATTTACGTACCTTCTTACCTACATTACCTCGAATTTTAAGGCACTTACGAAGTAATTAGTAATGTAGCTGATAAAACAATCTATAATATTGCACCTTTACTTGAAATTATATTTTTAAAGTATATTTGAGACAATAATGCACGATGAGAGGCAACAATTTTTAAAAGATAGTTGATAACCACTAGAACACTCGATCACTATTTGCAACCCTTATTTGGCTCTCATTAATACAGCTAAAAGGTAGACTACTTTATAAATAACAGCTTCTAAAGCTCTTGAGTTCTTGTATATTTTTTTATGAAACCAAAGTTATTTACGGTTCCGTCGCATTTGGATAGTTTTTATCTAAGCGAATACTTCTATGTCACCATCATCATTCTATAAGCTAGAATAGGCCTCCACCACAGTTTTCTACAGTAATCGTTTGCGGGTTGCATCCAGTGTGGTCCTGCGATCGCAGCGGACTTAGACCAGTGAAACTATAGACCCTTTACACTCTGTGATTTTTAGCAGCGTTGCAGTCGCGATGCAGCATCGATGCAGTTGCGATGACGAAGCTGGAAATTGTCAAATTATGTACTGAATTTTGGCGTTTGCATCCAAACCAACGCCAACTGCATCGATGCTATATTAAATCTATTCATTGCGTGAGTCCCGATGTTGAAGCGCATTTTCAACACGCGCAAGTGCAACAATGTTAAAAAAGTCGCAGCAACGGGCAGAGTACATATCGCAAAGGACAGTCATTAGGACAGAAAAGTTCTAGGTTGCATCGATGAATTAGTGATAAATAGTTATCAAACTAACATTAAATACAAAATCATTTTATAATGATAGCTGTCGTATTTCCTATTCGGCACGACGACGAATTTAACTAACTCTAAATAATGAAAATTGTGCCCCCGTCTGGAGTTATTAGTAACAAACGCGACTTTCTGTTACTATATACATAACGTATGAGAAACGATAAAAAAAATATTCTGGAATGATTCGCATTTAATTATAATAATAATAATATTAAAGGATATTGCACAAATAAGGACACAAGAAACAAAATAGATATAATGACCTTTCATTTGACACCTGTTTTATAAAATAGATTTTATATTATAGATGATAATCTATCATAGGAAAAATCATTAACAAGATATTACCTTCTTAACATGCACAATTAAATTATTTTATTTTTGAAAAAATAGTTTTCGACACTTTTTACTTTATTTTATAAAAAATGTATATGGCTTGGTATGTTTTTGTAAGTTCGTATAATTTCCTAGTAAATACGGTATTTAGTAAACAAAATCGCACTTTAATATCTTTAACAGTTATTAAGGTATATATTTTTTAATGTGGGAATTAATTTATCGGGCGCACCAATATCAATGATTTGTATGTACCAAATGTTTTGTTTTGTTATTTTTAAATAATATGTTTATTAAAAAGAGCAATAGGCGACCAAAATTTGCTAAATTTCATTTGCAGTAGCGAAATTTTTATCCCAAAGGAACATAGATGGCGCCACTTTCTTTGAAAATAACAAAAAAATCTAGAATCTAAAGCACCGACCGATTTTGATGAAAAAGGTATCAAATGAAAGATAAATGCATAAAATAGTCATACAAAGAAATGATTTTAACCCCAAGACCTTATAAATTGTCCATTAATTTTTACTAAATTCCGAAAATAGTATGTTTAGCTGCTTTTACTTTTTTTTATTAAAAATAATGAACGTGGGGTATTTTCAAGGTAATTAATATTATTGCCAATTAAAAGAAGTAATATACGAAGAAAACCGCATGTCAATACCCTTAACAATTATTGAGATATAACATTTATCATTGTTAATCTATGCGCCCGAGAAAGTAATGCCTTCATTAATAATTTTATATCTCAGTAATTATTGAAAATATTAAAATGCAGGTTTCTTTGTATAATACTGTACTTAATGGGCTATAATATAACTTACCCTTTAAATACCCAACGATTATTATTTTTCATAAAATAAATTAAAAACTAGCTGAACCTATTTTTTTCTGTACTAAAAAAAATATATGGGCATTTTAAAATGTCGCGAGGTTAAAATCATTTCTTTCTTTGATATCTTTCTGTATTTATCTTTCATTTGACACACTTTTCTTCAAAATTGGTGCTGTGGTTTAGCTTGTAGTAATTTTCAAAGAAAGCGGCGCCATCTATGTTCCTTTGGGATGAAAATTTTGCTACTTAAGATGGAATTAAATTAAATCAAGCATGATTTTGTCGCTAATCGCTCTTTTCAGTATACATATTCCTTAAAAATGATACATCAAAACATTTGGTACATAATCATAGAAAAAATGAATAAGGTTAGAATGGTTTTGATCGTTCGTTTGTATGGGAACCTCTGTCGCCGGTGGGAGGTACCGCGCTGTTGCTGCAGTGATAAAAGTACCAATCAATGAATTAACGCACCAATATCACAAACCAATCACAATTTCCGCTAGGAGCTCTGTGATTGGTGTAATTAGTACTTGAAACCAACTACCAATCACAAAGCTTCTAGCGGTGAAACCTCCAATCATCATTCAGATATGTTCGTTCTTTTATGTCAAAATACTAGTGATGTGGTAAAGGTCGATTATTATTAATTCAATTACCGATGTAATGTTGCTTCTCTTTGTAAATAAACATGTAGGATTTAAGTTTGAAATAATTTGGATAATTTAACAGCTCATTTGATCGCAACAAAGGGTACTACTATTGCCTTTCGGTAAAAACAATAGAAGAAAAAAATGAGTTGCTAAACGTTGCTTGAAATAGAGTAACTTATACATTTAAACATTAGTTTCTAAAAATAGTTCTATTAGTAGAATTGAATCATTATTTGTATAAAGAATAAGTAATATTACTTATATACGACAAATAAATTCCAATGTAAAGAAAAATGTTTAAGGGATAAAAGCATAAAGGCCATGGTCTACATTATTCAGGTATTATATCTTACCATGCTATTTATTCATTTGTATTCTTAGCTAATACCATAAAGCCGAAGAGTTTGTATGTGTTTAATCGCGCTAATCTCAGGAACTACTGGACAAATTAAAAAAAAGTTTTTGTGTTGGATGTCTAATTTATCGAGAAAGACTTTGGGCTTGAACTTTACGCAGGGACGGAAGGGGAGAGAACAAACTCAAATCATAAATAGTTAAGATTACAATTAAAAAAATACAATATACCTATAGACGTATGGTTGACCGGTATAGAATGCTTTTGGCATTAAGTTCGCCACATGTTCAATTGTATGTTTCGTGCATGTGCAAGTTTTCAATAAATAAATATGACCCAAGTTAGTATGGTGGTTAAGTTAAAGAAATGTACAGCTGCATGATATAACAGTTAACCTTGCAGTGCTTTTGTTCGCATTTAAATCACATCACCAAAGGGGCTTTGCAGAGGTTTGTTAAATTACAAAATTATACACAAACTCACAATAAGTGTATAGCTGACTACAAATAACTCTTACAAAAATATTTGTATGCAGGGTTATTGATAATATGACCGGATCCTTTTAAGGGTTGATGGGGGAGCTCATTTGGGACAATCTTGATCCCAGAATATACTTTCCAACCATTTTTAAGGAAATTTTCTTTTTAAGTTTTTGTAGGAAAACGAGATTTCAAAATTATCATAAAATTAATACCGAATGCTTTTAGATGCTGTAAGAAAATATCAACCGATACTAGCTTACTAGCTTAACGTGCTTCATGAAGCACGGAGATGCTCGTTGTTTAGGTCACTTAAATATGGTCGGTATGATCACTCATTAAAACACGATCGCGCCGTAAGTTGTTTAACTTCGGTATCAGTAAACCAATGTAGAACTTGTGAAAGAGTATTGAATACATATCGATTTTAAACTGAATTGTCGTACCCTATTTTACAAATAAATAGACCAAACGATAAATTAAAATCGAAGATAATAATAGTGAAAGTAAAAAAGTTGAGGATTAAGCAGTGCGTTCTTGCTGAGTTATATTTTTATTGCAGGAATACGTTATTTTGGTAGCACAAATTAGAATATAATACTTTTTTTTTCAAATAGCTCTAGTAGTTTCTAAGATAAGCGCGTTCCAACATATGAACTCTTCAACTTTATTGTATTTATTTTATCATTATTATGTTTCAAATAATTAATAAACAAAACTTATTTTTATCTTTTAATACATCAGTAGGGTAATTACCATTTATCGATAATTTTACTGTGCTGTGAGCTACATCCCTAGTGATGCGTATATAAGCGAACAAAGTAAGTTAGACGCGATACATTGCGTGTTAAGATAGCAGATTTGTTAAAAATATGCGTGGACAGTCATCAATGAATATTTTTTTTGAACTTAGTGCAAGAAAACCGCTATCATTTGAAATGTCTTAATTAAAAAGTGATTTTTTGCAAATAATGTCGAAATAACTACGTATAATTACTCACCGGTGAAAAAATACACTTTCTCTCATATTTTATAACCTGGCTTCACGCTCTTTAAGTAATTATAGCAAAAGACGGCATTTTTGACAAAAAATAATGCAACGCTCGACTCTTGTCTCGCGACTGAAGTAGCTACGGCTCAATGCAGGCATATGCCTACAATTAAGCTCGCTGCCGCAATGACCGGGGCCATTCTAACCTTATTCATTTTTTCTATGTACATAATAGTCATTGATATTGGTGCGTCCGAAAAAATCCTGCCACCAAATACCGTATTTACTAGGCAATTATACAAACCAAGAAAAAACATACCCAGCCGTATATTTTTTTTTGATATAATGAAGTAAAAAGTGTCGCAAACTATTTTTTCTAAACTTAAAAAAAATGTGCATGTTTGGAAGGTACTATCTTAACAATGTTTTTTTTTATATAATAGATTACATAATTATCTTTTATTTAATACCATTTTCATTAAAATCGGTAACGTGGTTTGACTTGTAGAATTTTTCATTTGTTTTTAGAAAAGTGGCGCCATCTCTGTTTCTAAGGGGTGAATCTGTCGCTGCTGCGGGTGAAATCGCTTATTTTGGTCCTTTCTATCACTGTGCAAAGCGGCGTGCTTTAATCACAAAGTGCAGCTTTTCGACGAAATTTCGCCATAAGACGTATGACTATTAGCATCGCGTCTCTATTGATGCTAAAAGAAGCGCGAGTGCGTAAAGGGTCTCAAATACACTAGGACCGTTAGTAGGTATAATAAAACACACATTGTAATATGACCATTAATGTCACAAAAAACGCAATATATTAAAACCGAAAATCGCACTTAATTGCACATATTTGTTTCAATATCAGGTTACTTCAGGAGAACCTCACTTTTGGCGAAATTTTTCTTCACTCGACTTTTAGACTCTGTGACAATAAAATACATGCTTAAACATCGGTTGTTAGTCTATTGCTGATTGTATAGACCCACCAGGATAAGGAATTTAAACCAGTCCTCCAAACGTAAAGGTCCGACAAGAATCCGTACCGTACGGCATCGCTAAGTGATAATGGAGTGCATTCATTCAAAACTAATCCAGTAAAATAAATATTATTAAGATGCTAGTAGTTACAAATTTTAAACGGAACTTTGGACGGATAACGCTGACCAGATCTTATTAATAGGACTTGTGCAATTGGCCGTTAGTGTGATTAAACTCAAAGAAAGTTTTTATACGGAAATATATGAATATTTTCAAATGAAAATACTGGTACATACACATTACAATTCATAATACCCTTATTTTTAAATTGATCTTATTGCAAAGGAATCACTGACAAAATAATTGCTGTACACAGCTGCAAAATATATTAGTATATATAGCAATAAAACAAATAAAGAAGTTTAATGTAGACAAAAAAAGTGTCGTTAATAAACTTAAAAAGGAAATAAAATAAGTAGCAACAAGACAATTTTTAAACAAAAAGTTCTATACATTTGTAAAAAAATCCATTCTTGGACGCTTCTACTAAACACATATTATAACCTACCATTTATGTGCGAGACATTTAGTTACGAGACCGAACTAACTAATAGGGTTATAGAGCTATATTAATAACCTTAAACTGTAAACGCTTAACCTCTAAGGTTTCAGCCATCACTTGCGCCCGCACATTAAAAGTGTATAACCAAGTTTTAGTGTGGCCAATGATACGCAATGAATATCGGAGGCGAATGATATACGACCGGATTTGTGCATATTGAGGCTCTGGGGCCCTATTCTGGATGAAGATATCCGTATTTTGGCCCTAGCCATACCTTTTTTCTATGCTCGAGATGGGAGTCAATCTTACACGCAAACGATAGTTTGCCGGCGTCGATATAAACAATAGCAGTCGCCTACAACAGTCGACACCAATCAATTAAGTCTGTCGACGCTTGCCGTCGACCATTGTGAGCTGCCAGCTGCTAATTCGCTATCGGCAATGACATTAACACAGTTGAAATGCTTTGTAACATGCGACGTTGTTAAGTGCCACTTGTGTTTATGGTTACTGACGGCCATATAAGCCGTAAGTAAATAAAACACTAACACCCTTATTCATAATAACTCAAACAGTCTAATAAACCTATTTTAGCTATTACACTGTTTTTTCACTTTCTGTCAAATAATGATAGCGCCAAGAAAACGAGACAAAACAGTGTAATAGTAAAAACTGGTTTATTAGACTGTTTGCGTTCTTATGAATAAGAGTGTATATTTATAAAACAGCTCGTTTCATAACTGTTCTGTAACTTTGGCCGACCTGTCATGTCTCTATTGAGATCTTTCCTACAAGAAAGATGATTTCTAGCCTTGCGAGATTGTGGCCTAGTAAACGGATTGACGAATGCGGAGCCTCGGAGACAACGGTGGAACTATCGAAGTGTATCAAGCGAGGCGCATGTGGTCATGATGCATCGTTATAAAAAAGTTCCATAAAGATACCGATTAGTTTTAAGATTATAGCACTAGCCAATAGAGAGTAGGCCCTCATGGCGGGCTTCCATAAATTTGTGTTGGACCTAGCCTCTGGGAAATAAATCCCACTCGAATCACGAAACACGAAGCGGTAACAATGTTGCTAGTACAAAAAATGTGCTTCTTCGGAATCGCTGTAAGCTCAAAACTTTGCTGCACTTACGTTTACTTTCAAATACCTACATGCGGCCAAAAGTAATTCGAGAAATTCATAAAACAAGAAATATCACAAGACGTCATAAATTAATATTGAAATTCGTTTCAATATGTTTACTTTGTTGTGCAATCTATATGTCACGTACCATCATATATCATTTCTTTACTTACCATGAGAGTTACAAATTTTGAGTATTGAATTGTCCAGTGTCGGAAGTCTCGACATAGTTCCGTGTAAAACCACCAGGTGGCGCTCGAAAAATGCTTAGACAAAATTGGTGTTTTCGTGTATTTATTTCTTGAAAAGAATTTTTGAATGACGCTTAAAAAACTACAAATATTTTTTAAGATTTATTAAAGACATAGCTACGTAAGTAAAAATGATATTTGATGAATTAGAAAATCATAAAATTGAAATTGTCGACGCGAAATGTCAAAAATGATGCATCAGACTACGCCCGCAGGTATGACATGAAAAGAAAATAATACTTAAACATGACTCAACAAAAACAGTAGAGATTTTCTGAAAGCAATTTCTTTTGAAAACAATAATATTTTTATTAAGTACTTGGAACTGTATCTTTTTCGTCTTTATAAACAAGCAATAATGTTGAGGAAACACTTATCATCACTACCCAGACGGTCATCCATCTTTTTATTTGTCAACTAATAATGGTTAGATATATTTTCACAGAAGAAAACACATTATTTCGGCAGAAAATATTTTCAGTGACAATGTAAATTATGCTTTACACAGCACATTAGGCTGTTGTAAACCTGCCCAATACAAAATCAACATTTCGAGTTTGTGACTTTGTTTTGTTTTTTTTTCGTTCTGAGTTACATCTTCAACTTTACAATACTTAATGTGTCGCAGGATATTCCTGATGATCAAGATATACCTAAGTGAATTGACGGTGATATTCTGTACGGACAACTGTGCAGTTGTCAAGGTAAACACTGTGGTATCTTATTTAGTTGTAATAAGGGCTAGTTTGCAACGAAAGTGTGTAACCTGATGTGCTGGCCACTGTACAATACATCAATTTACTGGTATTTTTTTCCAAACCAACATACTCGTATAAAAGCATTTAAGATACACTCTGGAACCTCTGTGCTAGGAACCATTTTTCTGGTAGATAGACGATAGTGTTATTCCCGACCCCATCTGCCCCACATATTTACTAGGTTTTGTTATAGTATACTTATTCTCTAAACCATATAGATATTTATTTATTAAAGCACCCCACACTGTCACAATGGAAAATCTGATACCTAATAATACATTTTAATGCTATCAGGGGCGTATTGCGATCCAACTTTAGCCGTTTAATTTCCAGGCAGCTCAATTCCGACTCAGTGTAAACAAATATTGATAATATTAATAGTATAACAACATAAACATAAAAATTTGGGCACTCTTTTCGATAGTGAGTCTTTCCGGGTGTGCGTGGACCTTCGCCTTGGTACATGTATGTAACTTGTGTCGATACTTTGGCTTCTTCCCATCTCAGAAATTCAGCCCTTGGACCTTTGTCGTTTTCAACCAACTCAGCGGAGTTGGTTGAAAACGACAAGCGTCGCAAGTACCTACGTCTCACTTGAAAGTAATTTTATGTTTCCGCCGTTTGGCGTTGAATCATTTGGGCCGTGGGGACCTAATGCTAAATAGCTGTTTTGAGAAATTGCGCCAAAATTAAATTCTGTAACAGCCAATAATAAAGTTGGCTGGTTCCTAGCTCAAAGGATTAGCATAGCTATCCAATGCGGCAACGCAGCCAGCATCATAGCCTCTTTGCCGCAAAGAAATTGTTTCGTTATTGAATGGGTAGATTTTAAGTTTTTTTTTATGTCGTTTGTTATTAATAAAGTTAAATATAACATAACAATTCGTACAATGGTATAAATATTAATATTAATGTTAATATCTATGCTACCATTGTATTATTATCATAATAATATTATAAAGCTAAAGAGTTAGTTTGTTTGAACGTGCTAATCTCAGGAACTACCGGACCAATTTGAAAAAATATGTTTAAGGCAACGCGTGGACGAAGTCGCGGGGGACAGCTAGTAATATTGAAAACTAGCGCTAACTATCTTTATTTTTTTTATTATTTAATTTTGTTCTTTCTATATTTTGAATAGAAAGTTTAAAATTAAAATCTTCTTTGTATAAATGAAAGTTTAAAAACTTATACATTCATTTATACAAAGAAGATAAAATAGTTAGTGCATCGAATAGGATGCATACATTTTTGTTGTATAGTTTTGGTGGTGGACCTCAGACCACCTCGTACCTACTTGACTTGAGGCCTCTGCCCAGCAGCGGGACGATTACTGTACAGGCGGGTCTGTACAGTATATAAAAGGTTAAGATGGAAACTAACTCCCTAGTGGCGTAGATATCCCTTTGCCTAAAATACTAAGTCCCTAGAGCCCTAGCCCAGACTAACAATAGATACTTAGATAAAATAAGGATGTTGAGTTAGGATAGCTGCTCCCAGGTTGCCCAGGGTAGCAGCGTTAGGACGGTAGGTAGGTGGCGTGGACCCGCTGCCAGTCTGGCAGGCTCACCAGACTGATCATAGTGACGGCTAAAGGTGTCTTGGCTGCAGCGGAGGGAAATGAGAACCAACACGGACGGTTGATATCTAGTTTATTGCTTGTTACGTTACTTATATTTATAATGATTTTATTGTAAATACAGAAGTAAAGATATGAGGTTGTGTGCCGCCGGTGTAAGTGCCGACGGTGCTTGCTGGGTCTATCGGTCAGCCGCTGCGATGTAGGTCGCTGACGTCGTGGTTGTCGCAGTGTACAATGCTAGCTCGTACAATTACAGACCGATTTAAGTCCTTTTGAAAGGCTACTTCTTATACTTCTTTGCCAACAACTATCTAGGTTTAGCAGTAATACTTATATCCGTAATTTAAGCTATTTGACGGATAACATCGACTTTCAACAAGTAGTTAGCAATCATTATTAGGTCAGCTCAAATAGTAGATTGTTATACAAGGGGAGAAAGTGACCCATTTCACTCGAAAAGTTCTTGGCGCTCGAACGTAGTGAGAGTGCTAATAATTCTGGAGTGAAATGGGTGCTTTCACCCGAATTATACATACTATTTTTCATTTCGACTGTGAGGAAAAATAAATAAATTTATTTAGATATTATGTTGCTTGGCGAGAGATGAAATCTCAAGTTTTACATCACATATCAGTTTGGTTACTGTCGTTATACATAAAACACAAGATAAGAAGGACAGTAAAAGCACGTAAGACAACAGAGTACTACATAAAACGCGGACGATATCAAATATTTCAATCATCATTCATCATTAATCATTGTTAAAAATATCCATTGATTTTTTCTTACAGACAATAATAATAGGAGAAGAACGCAACCTTGCGAAAACAAGGTTACTTGTCACCAAAACTACCACGGATTATGTCAAATTCCAGGTTCAATTTTGCCTCATGAGAAAGCGCTATGAATGACAGCTAAAGGTGGGAGTGAATAAGAAGATTAATGAACAACAAAAATGGCGGCAAGTCGCCTCCGCCTGCTTAATAATCTATGCAATAATCGACCATACTAAAAATATATATCGTCAAAGACAAACAAAGTGTGACAATTTAAAATGAAAAAAAAGTGACACTATGTATGGCGGGAAACCGAAATATGTATGTAGATTTTAAATTGAAAAAAAAAAAATAGACCAATTGTACATTTTTCAAATGAGTGACCATAGTAAACACGCTTTTAATGTTTAGCTAATCTTAAAAATATGAATAGCTTGTTTATTTTAATAATATAATGTGACTCAATTACCTTTAGCTCCATGTTTGATCGTAGCAATCAAAACTAAGTTATTTTTCACCCTAGGGATGGAAAAGCTATTTTCCACCCGTCTATCTTCACATGAAAGTTCAATTTTCCGAACAGAAGAAATGAAAATATTATTATGTTTGATGATCTTGATTTGCATTTCAGCATTACAACAAGCCCAGAAATGAGTCAAAGGATTCTTTTATCGTTTTTCATTTTCGGCGCCCATTTCTAAAATGTTAATCTATAAAGTTAAGGGTCTTAAGTAGAGATCCCTTAATTTTCCTCTTTTACTTTTAAAAGGTTCAAGTATATACCAAGTAACTCGTGTATCGGAACTTATAAGCAAGGAACTGGGAACCATTTCAAAGGTTTCGGCAAAGTTTTATTTAATTTAATGGTACCAAATCACCAATGCCACAGTTGTGTTGGTGTCTATTTTAGAGTTTCGTAGCTGAATGGCAAAAAACGGAACCCTTATAGTTTCGTGAAGTCTGTCTATCTGTCCATCCGTATGACACAGTCACTTTATTCTGAAACTTAAAGCTTCACACTGTTGAAATTTCGAAGAAAAATGTATCCTATTAACCGCTTTACGATTCTTATACAAAAAATAATGATATTTAAGGGGGGGGGGGGCTCCCATACATGAAACCAAAACCGAAAAATAATTATTAGTCAAACCTATGCGTGTGGCATATCTAAAGATAGGTCTTTTGAAATAACAAGAGGTTTCTAAAACTATTTTCTTTTGAAGTGTTACGTTTGATAGATAGACGCTTCCAAAGTGGTAAAATGGGCGTCCCCCTCCATCTAACTTCTAAACTAATCGAGAATGTAAATTTTGAAAAAAAAATTATGTAGATCCTAATAAACACTTTCAACGAAAATTGGTTTGGACGGGATCGAATTTGTAGTTTTTGAGATATAGCACATTTTCAACAACCGCAAATATAACTTCGTTCTTCATACAAACAATATGAAAAACAAAGTTGTATTTGCTGGCGACAAAATATCGTGGTATTTTAGCTAATTGGAAGTAAGTTGATTCCTTAATTCAGTTGAAATTGGCACGGATCGCTCAGAGCGCGAGTCAAACTCGCACTTAGCCGTTTTTTAATATTGGATCAATTTTAAAGCAATTTTCCTGTTCTGTAAAGGGAGATCTTTATAACAGTATCCAAACTTTTTCTATTAAGATACCACCTAATGATTATGAACAACTTATTTAAGAAATAGTCAAATTGGAAAAACACAGCTATTTTATAGGTACCTTACTTTAACGAATGTTCCTGAGAGTCACTTCGTAGGTATATTTTATTCTGATCTTCTTCTTGTCGCATGACCTAATTTAAGTAAAATACATAAAATCGGTATTCACTTTATTTATCGAAATAACTCCAAAAATGGTACTATAAAAACGCGATCATATTTCGAGACAGTTGACAAAACCAATCGGATTTCCCTATTGCTAACAAAGATTTAACAGTAAATCTAGTGTTGTAAATCGAAAAATAAAAACCATTCATTCCAAAAGTTGATGACGTGCGAATGATATACGATTTAAATCCGAGGAGCTCAATGGGGTATTAAAAAGCCGCAACAATAAACATAAATACTCGTTCATCAATAATCTGAATATCGGATTTCATTCAATGCAAATTTAAAGTACTGTTTATTGGTAATAATATTTAAAAAAGGCGCGACCAGATGGAAAGAGCGGCGTAGGACGCCCACCCACAAGATGAACAAACGACCTTCTAAAGATCGCAGGACCAAACTGGATGCAGACCGCTTGTGATCGGTCGCTGTAAAAGACCGTGGAGGAGGCCTATGTTCAGCAATGGACGTCCTTTGGCTGATAATGATGATGACCAGGGATGTTTGACATGTTGATTTATTATTTACTAGGACATAAAATATAGAAAGGTACATTTTGTGTTAAAATGTATTTGTTTATACAAACTTAAATAATATTAACTACTACGTGGAGGATGAGTACGAAACTTATCGCCAAGTACTATTTTCAATTTTCAACCTGTCATGCCTATGTATATGTTACAGTCTAACTAAAGCCATAACCAATCAATAAGCTAACCGACCGGTAAAATTAGTCAATAAGCTTATTGACTAAGGTTAAGGTAAAATCCCTTATTGACTGCGTTTATCTCACAGAATCAGTCAACAAGGATACTGACTGATTCAAAGACCAGACATTCGGTCAATATAGGTTTTGAACAACGTGCCCAGCCAAACCTGATATGGACTGATTAGTCGTAACTGAGTGTGAGTATAATTTGAGGAGTTTTCGATCCGATTTTAGAGGAGTCAATGATTTCACGTTAAAATCTGAGTGTGCGATTAAGGTCAATTGGCCCAAGAATTTCTGGAGTCATGGAGATTTTAAAACTGACGTATTGAATCAGTTAAAAGTTGGGGCTGGGGGTGAAACAAAGTTTGCTGGGTCCGCTAGTTATACTATAAAGGATATCTCCAGCACTAATGTAACTTTTATTAATAAGAATTAGGTTGAGAAGCTCTTTTTTCAAGCAACCACTTAATAATTAAACTGAGATATCAAACACATATTATAACCTAGGTGTGTGCATCGATACTATTTTAAATTTGCTCATAAATAAGTACTTACTCTTGGAAAATCTCTAAAGTATCTTCTAGAATCTGGCTGCAACTGATAATAATAACATAATAATACCAAAGAATCAGATGTCATTATTTATTTGTAGCGTGACAATGATGTAGTGGACCGTCAGTGACAGCACCGCAGGCAGCAAGTACATCCCGACTGGTAAAGATCGGAATTCAATTCTAAGAGGCTCCACGGCGACCAATCGCTGCAAATCCTTTAAAGATCGCTGGTGCTCCTCGTCTGTTTTTGTAATAATAAAATGTAATAGAGTATGGAATTAACATCTTGTTTACAATAAATGTTCATTCAAATGGCAGATAAAACAGAAATGACTGACTAAAACAACCAATTTTTATGGTGTATCCAAACTGCCCGGCACCGCTGCGGTATCAACGGCGTAGCTCGCTGCTTTACCCGCCTCGTCTGAGGCGGCGGCACCCGCCGCATGCGACCCATTTTCAACATTCGAATGAAAAACGCTACGCGCGTCTCCTTAGACCCTTTTCACACTGCGACTAATAGAAGCGATGCAGTCGTAAAATGTCAACCTTTACACACTACGCTAATTTTAGCTTCGATGCATTCGCGCTTCTGCATCGATGCTGACGCACGACTTAACCGATGCTAAATTAAATCTGTTCATTCCGTGAGTCGCGATGCAGAAGCGCTTTCTCGAAACGCGCGACTGCATCGATGCTAAAAGTCGCAGTGTGTAACGGGTCTTAAACGTAAAGTTACCTTATTATACCGAAAACCTTTTTTTAAGCGTTTATTGGTTAAAATCACTTGGTTTTCAATGCAAAAGGACAATTTTATAGTCTTTTAGTACTTTTACTCACAAGTTAACTCACCTTGGGTAGAAACAAGAAGCGTAGAAAGTCCTTTGCGGCATTGAGAGACCTCATTTTGGACATTTTGGCCGGCTTTTGACAAGATGAAGAAGGCAGCGCTGGTGTGTAGAACGAAATATATTTTATGAACATGCTCCCACAAAAATAACTGAAAAAATTAGAACCCGTATTTTAACATTTCAGATAATTGATATAAAACACATTGACCGCGCAATTTATAATTTATGTATGTTACAAGATAAAAATTAAATTTAACGAATTCCTACAAGATTTTTTTACATATTTTGTAGGAATTTTATTAAATTCTTTAAGAGTGGAAAAACTCATCTCACCTTTTGCGTACTTAATACATCTTGTAATATTCGAATCGTGAAAATGATGAACTCCAAGGTCGCAGTAAAAAGTAAAAGAGTGCCCTGTAAAAAAAAAACTGTGTTATTTCATCGAAACTCAATAAATAAATAAAAAATGGAGTAAAACACAACAAAAATTTGATTTAAAAATACATGGAAATTCGAACGTTAGTAAGTATGTCCTTAATATAAATATATATATAGCAGCTACCTTATAGAACACACAAACTTACTTGATGACCAAAACAATTTTTTAACTCGCGACTGCATCCCTTCAGCGTCCGGTACACCTTAGCCACGATACTCGAATCCCTATTCAGTGACGCAACATTATCAGATTTTAGAAGAGTGTTAGTCGTCTTCAAAACGTACCTTATTTGAGACACTAAAGTGTAATACGTCAGTATTTCCACAATTTGCATAATTTCATATAATGTTTCAGCGGCGAGAAAGAAAAACAGCGATACTGTGGTCGTGTTCACTTCAAAACTGTTATTTATCAATACCGAGATTAGAATTTTCAGAGATGTATACATTCTCATAACTACGACTACAGTTATACCCAAAATGCATCTTCCTTTCAGTATATTCAACAATGATACATACGCTTTATCAAACTTCACTATTTCATGACAAAACGATAGCCCAGATAGGAAATTTTTGAAACGTATTCCATTTTTTGGCCCGAAGTATACTACTACTGAGAGGCTTTGTATGGCGCCAAGATTGTGGAAAATAAACGCTGTGTAAAACACAGCAGGTCGATTAAGGAAAACGTCATTAATATTTCCTGAAAAACTATTGTAACATATAGAAATAGTTAAAACTACCTCAAAAATGATCATGATGATCACTAAACAGCGTTCCCTTCGAGTCATGAAGACAAAATCACGATGAATATTCAGATTCTTTTCAATAGCAGACAAGAATTTTAGTGCTTTAAAGTTTTCCATTCTGTTTCAATTTAGAAATATACTTTTAGTCCTTTCTATTAAATGAAAACTATAATACTGAGTTGTTATTTGAACGATTGCCTTCATTACATTAGATGTGGCGTAAGTACTCAAATATGTATATATTAAGTAACAATTTAAAAGTAAAGTACGTTAGTTGATTGTTTGATGTCATGCATGAGAAATGAATATTGTAATTAATAATAAACTTTTGAGCTTCACAGTTTTGCCAAAGACTCGAACGAAGTATGGTCGAACCTCAATAACATGCGAAGGAGCGCGCCTCTATAACAAAATACCCTCGGACATAAAAAATATTGATGGGTACATGTTCAAGAGACGACTGGCTAATCATATCAAAAGTCATAGAGAGTGATCAACGTACCTAGTTGGTATGTTAATATTAGAAAGGATGATTGTGTTAAGGACTGTTGTTTGTGCGCGTTCTATAACTTACTTAATGATGACAATGACATTGAATGTAGTGCGACAACGACTGTAATTATATATGTCATTTAAGTTCTCATGTAAGTGGCTTAATGTTAGTCTTAATGAGAATAAATGTCTTTAAACCTAAACCTAAACTTTTGCCAGTTGTATGGTGGACCTTCCACTCATTTACCTTTACTGGGAGTTTGCTACTGTTCACATCGCTTCGTAAACTCCTTAAAGTAGGTACACCCAAGTAGTGAGCGATTGAATTTCTAATCAGTCCATATCAGTTTTCACTGGGCGCGTTGATCAAAACCTAAATTATCAAATCAGTCACTTCAAGGGTTCTAACCAACAACTTTAGTCAATAAGCTTATTGACTAATTTTACCGGTCAATAAGCTGATTGACTGATTATGGATTTTGATTGTGACATATATAAGGCTACCTCGTTTTAAGTGATATTTTTTTAAAGGCAGATTCAGAAATAAATTTATTTAGATATTATGTTGTTTGGCGAGAGATAAAATCTCAAATTTTTACATCACATATCAGTTTGCTTACTGTCGTTATACATAAAACACAAGATTAGAAGGACAGTCAAGGCACGGAAGACAAAAGAGTACAACATAAAACACGGGTGATATCAAATATTCCAAATCATTTTTAAAAATATCCATCGATTTTTTCTCACAGACAATAATAGTAGGAGAAGAACGCAACCTTGCGAAAACAAGGTTACTTGTCACCAAAACTAACACCGATTATGTCAAATTCCAGGTTCAATTTTGCCATATGAGATAGCACTATGAATGACAGCTAAAGGTGGGATGAGTGAGTAAGAAGATTATTGAACAACAAAAATGGCGGCAAGTCGCTTTCTCCTACTTGTTTCTGAAGTTTACGCGAATATTACTCATCGAAATAAAACAACTTTTTTACGGATTAACTTTTCGCGAGTTTATTAATTTTATCCCGACGTTTCGAACACTTTACAGCGTTCGTGGTCACGGGTAGACAGTCTACCCGTGACCACGAACGCTGTAAAGTCGATTCTTCATAGTCATGGTCGATTATTGCATAGATTATTAAGCAGGAGAAAGCGAAATAAAACAACTTTTTTACGGATTAACTTTTCGCGAGTTTATTAATTTTATCCCGACGTTTCGAACACTTTACAGCGTTCGTGGTCACGGGTAGACTGTCTACCCGTGACCACGAACGCTGTAAAGTGTTCGAAACGTCGGGATAAAATTAATAAACTCGCGAAAAGTTAATCCGTAAAAAAGTTGTTTTATTTCGCTTTCTCCTGCTTAATAATCTATGCAATAATCGACCAAACTAAAAAAAATATATCGTCAAAGACAAACAAAATGTGACAATTCAAAATGAAATTAAAAAGTGACACTGATGGCGGGAAACTGAAATATGTTTGTAGATTTCAAATTGTAAAAAATTAGACCAATTGTACATTTTCCAAATCAGTGACCATCATAAACACGCTTTTAATGTTTAGCTAATCTTAAAAATATGAAAAGCTTGTTTATTTTAATAATAGAATGTGACTCAATTACCTTTAGCTCTATGTCTGATTGTAGCAATTAAAACGTAATTACTTTCCACCCTAGGGATGGAAAATAGCTTTTTATATTTATTTTGACGACCCGTCTGGTGTAGTGGTCGAGAAATCGCCTAACTACGCAGCGGGTTGCGGGTTCGATCCCTGCACAATACAAACATATGTGTGCATGAACATGTCTGTTTGTATCGGTTTGGGTGTTTTCTATGTATATCATGTATGTATTTACAAACAAAAAGTATTTAAGTATTATATCTGTTGTCTGGCACTCATAACACAAGCTTTGAGTAGCTTACTTTGGAAATGTCCAAAGGATATAATTCAGCATATAGTTTCCCGCCGCGCCTTGACCTGGTACGGCACCTACTGCCAAACACCGCAGACGCTTACTATGGCGGTTTCTGCACAACGAAGCCCTCCACCTTTATCACTTGAGGGTCCAAGATTTGCTGTTGGTGGGGATTACGCCTTTATCACTTGAGGGTCCAAGTTTCGGCTGCTGGTGCGGACTATGCGACGAAGATCGAGCAGCTCGAGCTCGAGTCCTCCCGTTGACTAGGTACTGCTGATAAAAAAAATGTATTTGTAAACCAATGCAGAAATCCTAGTTTTAATTTATTTTATTGTGGAATAAGACTTGTATCCACATATTTGTACAAAAACTGAGCAAGTGCGATAATTAAAAGTAAAAAAATAATAAAAATGTACGTAATTTTCAAAGATGTGTTCGCGTTTTATGTGGTTTATTTACGGTGCTTAATAAACGAAATTTAAAACAAAACTGTGTTAAATTTACTCACGCAATTTTCAGTGCATATTCATCTACTGAATCAAAACGAATCAATAGGTACTCATTAGGTAGGTAGGTAGGTAACTACAACATCTGTTAAAGTTAGATTTGGTAAGACTGGAAATTTTAATAGGTACCTATTCTTTTTAAAGTTCACTTTCACATAAGATTTGTCTTATTATTATTAAATAAACAGAGGTAACATAACACAATTGGGTAGTTTCAGTTTATCATTACCTACAACATCTGTTAAAGTAAGTAATAAATTTTAATAGTTATTCTTTTTAAAGATTACTTTCACATAAGCTTTGTATCCTTATTATTATTAAATAAACAGAAGGAACACAACACAATTAGGTAGTTTTAGTTTATCCTACCTGCCCAGCTGTTCATGTTTTAAGCCTGCGATAAACACATAGGTACCTAAGTTGAGTTTTTGTTTCAGATAATCATACCTACCCAGCTGTTTTAGGCCTCAGATAAATGGGCACATACCTTCCTAAGCTTTTGTCTTTGTTTTCATACCCAGCTGTTTTGTTCGTTTAGCGTTTATCTAACTGATCTGTCTGTTTGATTTATTAGGTACTGATACACGTTGTTAATGTTTTTTTCATATTAGTGTTTCGTAATAATAGGTAATCGAATGCAGTAGCTACCTTTAATATTGTTATTATGTAGGACCAAATAAATAGGCGTGCAGCGGCGCCCCCCTACCGCCCGAGTACCGCGCATCAGCACGCCGCATGAATGAGATAGGCATCTTCTGTCACGCTCACGCGTCTGTCTCGTTCTCGCTTAGCTAGTCCATCTTCCGTCACGCTCAAGCCCATACGTCTGTCTAGTTTTCGCTCAATCTAGTACTTATGTAAGAGACAAAAGGTGAAGTCGCGGAACAGGGTGTTCTTAAATTATTATTTTTTGTTAGGAAAAACAAAAAACAAAAAAAATTGGGTCCTCTTTCTATGTTATTGTTTGATGCTCTGTTAAAATATTATCACTTAAAACGAGGTAACCTTATATATACATTTAAGTATATTTAAAATTGTATGAGGGCGTAAGTTTGGAATTATGCTAGTCATTTTTTTGGGTTCCGTAGTCGAATGGCAAAAAACGGAACCCTTATAGTTTCGCCAAGTTTGTCTGTCTGTCTGTCCGTCCATATGTTACAGCCACTTTATTCTGAAACTATTAGTATTATACAGTTGAAACTTAGTAGGTAGATGTATCCTATTAACCGCTTTTACGGTTCTCATACAAAAAATAAAAAAATATATATATTAAACGGGGGGCCTTGTCAGGGAAACTAAGCTCACCTGCTTTTGCTGTAAGGAAGATAAATTATTTTAGTTATTTCCAAAGCTTGATGTCCTACGACATTTTACTGTGGGGCGCGGATGCTGATATAGAATCAATTTTAGTGTTACAAAAAAGAGCCGTGCGAGCTATTTATAATCTTAAACCTGAAGATTCCTTACGAGAGGTGTTCAAAGAACTTAGAATATCAACTCTAGCGCCTCAGTATATTTAGAAAATTTAATATATGTACGGAAAAAAACATTTATTCACGAAACAGAGTGACATACACGAAAATTGTGATTGAATTACACAAAGTTACTATGGAGCCAAATTCAATTTTTAAAATAATATAATTATATTATTTTAAAATAATATACAATATTGTAAAAGATGACTAAGGACTTGCAGCCTATAAGAGACGCACTGGTCATTTTTAACTGATAATTTAAAAAAGAATAGGGTGGTAAAATTGAAAAATACTACTGAAGCGGTACGCAAAGGGAGGTCACAGAAAAAAAATGTGTGTGTGTGTGTGTGTGTGTGTGTGTGTGTGTGTGTGTGTGTGTGTGTGTGTGTGTGCAACATGGGCATTACCCGACTTCAGTGATGGTTTGGTGGGGTGTTAGCTATGAAGGAGTGACTGAGCCATATTTTTGTGAAAAAGATATCAAAACATCGGCACAAGTGTATCAAGATATCATTATTGAGAAGGTAGTTAAGCCCCTTAACAACACCATGATCAATAACCAAGCATGGTCTTTCCAACAAGACTCGGCACTGGGTCATAAAGCTCGGTCCACGCAGTCTTTGTTACAAGCGAACGTTTCGGACTTCATCAGAGCTGAAGACTGAACGTCGTCTATTCCGTATCTTAATCCGCTGGATTATTATTTTTTAATTTTATTTATTTATAATCAGGCTACAAATAATTACAAAAGCAATTAGGCCCATAGAATAAATACCTTACAGACTAACATACATATAACATAACAGAAATAATATTAAAATAAAACACTATTTTGCGGGCGTAGTATTGCGCAACTTGGTGTCCGGTAACCGTCCTCGAAACCGACGATACAGAACACCCTTCGGCCAAAACTCTGCTTTCATGAAGGTCGACAGCTGTTCGGTCGGAACCCTCACGACAAACGAATTGAAATTCGTGTTGTGACGAGATTCCAACCGTTCGACCCTCAGTAAGTATTTGGTCTTCACTCTGATGTACTCTACAATCTCCTCGACCTTTGTGGAGTAATGGAGCCGGGACACGTAGAGCAGCGTCACTGGTACTGCGGGCCGAAGCAGGTGGTTGGGTCCAGTCGGTGCGGTGCCGCATTGATTACGCGTGGAGGGCTTCCTTTTCTTCCTCTCAACCTTAGTGAAGCCCTCGTTATCACATTTATCGGCCTGTGATGCCAGCGTCATTGGAACAGCCGTGAAACTGCTCTTCCCAGCGGCAGCTGCAGCATATGCACGTGACGGGGTTGACGTCAACACGCGTGATGTTTCCCGCGGTGCTGCGGGCGGGGCGGCGGGGCGCGCAGTAGCGCCGACGATGTCAGTGACCGCGACGGTTGACGCATCATTTCGCGCCGAACTGAAACTGCTGAGCGATGCATTCGGCGCCTCGCGACGTGTAATGACATTGCAGGCTTCAGGTGACCTACTTACTGGGGCAGTGTTGCTTAATAGCGACACTTTGGCACGCAAGTCACTTATGGTGTTCTCTGAGGCCTCCAGCTTTGCGTGCACTTCGACCAGACTCGCTTTTAGGAACATGATGTCCTTTAACAACCTAGTGACATCTACATGGTCGAATGTTACAGGGGGCAGCTTGTGCAGCTCCTTTGCCACGAATTATGATTTATGATCAGTTTTAGAGAGTACGGCTTGCTCTAAACACCATGATAATTTGGAGTCCCTAAAACAATCCGTATGGATTGGCAGTGAAGAATTTTCCCATGGAAAGAATGCGTGCTTTTATTGATAACTGGCCTCAACGTTTAAAGGACTGTTTTGCAGGCAATGGAGACCACTTCGAATGAGCTTTGTATATTTAAAATTGTTTTATATTTATGTATAAAATTAACACACTGTAAAATTATAAATATTATTTGCATTATTTTTTTTTCGTTGTGACAATATTTTTGGCAAGAGTAGGTATTCCGACATAGAGACTGTATGTAAAAACTTTATTAACGTTTATTCCTCGCCATTCCTTATTAGTACTTTACACATTAAGTTAAATTAGTTAATAATAAATTTAACACAAATTGAGCATTGAAAACTAAAAAATAATAAATAATAAAACCTAATTTTATACAATTAATTGAAAATCATCATACAAACATAAAATACACCTAAAAGTTAAAACAGATTCTAAATATAAAAATAAATTGACCAAATACGCATTTCAATAATTATCAATTAATTAATTAACATTTTTCAAATATAATAATAGAATAATAATTAATGAATTAAAATAAAAGAATAATGAATCAGTATAACAAAAATATTCAAAGAAATAAAGTAATGACAATAATATTTAAAAAATAAAGTAATGAGCAAAAGTAATTATATGGCTGGCTGTCACCTGAACTAGGAGGGATCCTGTATCTCAGGATGACAGCCCTCCACCCCTTATCCGTACTATACTTAATAATAATTAATTGATTGATGAAAAAAGGATAATCTCGACACAACATCTTGTTTCCAACTTATTTGTGAAGTAAGTAATATAGTTATATTGGGCACCTATCGCATACATTTCACTGATCCTTTAGTGAGTAGCTAATGCACTTGTGTTATGGAAATAAGACACAACGGTGCTACTGTAGAGGTTTCAAGCTACGCGTAAAACCTCTACGTCTCGTTCGTTCAACTCTTCGTATTTCAAATGTAGAAAAGTTTCTTTATAAGTAAATTTTGATAGACGTTTGTCATATCGGTCATATCGATTGTCAGTCAAACCTTCGCACATACTATTATAATTCAAGAATCTTGTGTAATAATAATAAGTATTGATTAAGAAGATATCAGAATAGAGAATCGACTTCAAATTTAAGTGGTTTTATTATTCATTTATTTAAATAGAAAATTATCATAGATTACAGCGACGCTACGCATTCCTACAGTACCATAACACTCAGACCCAAACATAAAATTTTACAATTACACAAATATCAAATATACGAACAAACATACACTTGCCAGATTCAACACTCTTATGTGGACGCCTAAAGAGATCATTATATTCATAAAGATGAAATGAGAAACCAAAAATTTGCGCTCGGGCGGGACTTGAACCAGCAACCTTTTGGCTGACCGGGCCAAACACTCTTACCAATTGAGCTACCGTGCTGTCAGTCCGACCCTGCGAAATTTGTGGTCTTCTATGAAAACGTCAATTGCGTGATGCTTAGCGCCATCTAGCCGTCTGTTTATAAAACAGATGGCTACGCGCACGGTAGCTCAATTGGTAAGAGCGTTTGGCCCGGTCAGCCAAAAGGTTGCTGGTTCAAGTCCCGCCCGTGCGCAAATTTTTGGTTTCTCATTTCATCTTTATGAATGTTAAATATGACACTGAGTGTTAAAAACATTTTCAAGCATCAGATCATTATACTTAAATATAACCCAATTACAAAATGTCAAAAAAATACAGGGCAAATTGAAAACCTACTTTTATTGAAGTCGTTTCAAAACTCGCAGAAAATCATATTAGCTTTGATTTCGTACAAGGTCTCATGTTACTAGGACGCATAGTTTCAGATTTATTTGCGTAAAAACCTAAAAAAAAAATGCACTCCGGGAGTGCCGGCAGAAGTGAAAACTTGAATATCAACGTTGTGCATTTTTGATTTTTTGGAATAGTTAGGGAATAATTTTGAATAAATTTCTCTTATTATCAATATAAAAGTACTATAATTTTTGTGATAGAATACAATAATAATAATAATAATAATATAATATTTTTATAAAATACAATATTTATTTATTGCGCTATCGTACACAAACATTACAATTTATATTATATTAAATAACATTAAAAAGTTAATCTCTCAGAAAAATCAACTTACATCCATAATTTCGCCAACCGTCTTACGGTTTTTCGATCAGCCCACGTGTCCTGACGCGAGTTTCACATTTTTCCCCCATCCCACAAAAGTGCTCAACGCCGCTAAAGAAGTTTTCACTTCAAAAAATACTCTTAAACCCTACCCCTCCTCCAAGCTCAAGATGTACGCTGGGACTTTTGGTATGTTAAACTCCTTACGAAGGCAAATAATGATATGAAGTCAAAATATGCGTTCCAAGCGATTCCCTCTAGTATCCTTCTTTGACTGAACTACCTAGGTATGTGCATCGATGCTAGTTGTTATTTGCTTGTCATTAAATACTTACTCTTTGGAAAGTCTTAAAAAATGTATCTTCTTGAATCTGGCTGCAACTGGTAACAATAAAATAATAATACAAAGGAATCAGATGTCATTATTTATTTGTAGCGTGACAATGATGTAGTGGACCGTCAGCGACAGCACCGCAGGCAGCAAGTACATCCCAACTGGTAAAGATCGAAATTCAATTGTTAGAGGCTCCACGGCGACCAAACGCTGCAAATCCTTTAAAGACCGCTGGTGCTCCTCGTCTGTTTTTGCAAAATGAAATGTAATGGAATAAAATGTAACGAGGCATATAATTACAATAAATTTGATTCAAGGCCGCATTTTTCAAATGCCAGGTAAAACATAAATGACTAACAAAATATGTAACAACCAATTTTTATGGTGGATCTACACCTCCCGAGGTGTGTAGCGTTCCAGTTTTTTTTTTTTAAATGTGTTAATTGATACAAGGTATTATTGTCTTAATTTCATTTCTTCTAATTTTATTTGCTTTAATAATCTCTTAATATTATGCACATATGAAATAGTATTTATTTACAATATAGCTCATTTAATCTTTTAATTACATGAACTGTTTTAATTTTTCGCGAAGGCGAGCGAACGAAGCATCAGCGGCGCTCGCTGCTTCAGCCGCCGCGTCTGAGGCGGCGGCACTCGCCGCTTGCGAGTCAATTTCAATCGTTTGCGTGAATAACCGCTTCTCCGTAAACGCACTCACACAACGCCATGTGATTAAGTGCGGACCGCGCCGCTCAATGCGACGCACGACGCCCCGCGTCTCCTTAAACGAGGCCCTTTTTCGAATAATATTAATTTTCTGTCTATTTCTGAATATCAATCTTTTAAAACAAACGATATTGGCTGAAGAAATGAGACGGAACCTGTGAACTACTGTCGTGAAAAGTAATTTAAGAAAACTAATGAGAATCTGTATTAGAAATCTGTATTGTAAAGAAAACGGTAGCCATGTAGAACATGAATTATAAAATTACTATGTTCTTTTTTGTTTTATTTACGTATTTTACCTATAACTAAAATGAACCCACTGCCACCTTAACTGTTGTTTGGTCAATATTTTGCCGATTTAATAGCAAGTGTTATACCTTTTTAAAAAATTAAAAAGACGTAAATGTTTTTACAATTACTTGCACAATAAATTCCATACATTTTTTTTCAATAGAGGCCTTTTAAATTAGGAATGCTAAGTAAAAAAACTTTAATTCCAGCGGTTGTCGAGCAGTTTTACTAAGCTGTTAGTAGAGGGTTCAGTTTTTGTTGATTGTTTTTATTAAATGACATGTCTTCTAACTGTACACATAAAAAGCCGGACCCTAGTATCGTAAAAATCGCAGAAATCGCAAAAAATCGATAGAATAGCTCAAAGATAAAGGATTTTTAAAAAAAATCTTTAAATTTCAATATCTCCATAACGGTTAAGTTTCGGATACCATATTATAGGATCAATTCCATCAGAAATGACCTGAATAATAACGTCCTTTAATATTCTGTACGATTTTCCCTATAACTCTGTATATTATCCAATATTATAATCTGTTAGAGTCATAACAAGAACTAACTTAAAATAAACCCTACCTCCTTGGACACTTTACACATTGCGACTTTTAGCAGCGATACAGTCGCAATGCTTACACGCGTTAGCATCGATGCAGTCGCAAAATGTCAACCTGTACGTACTGCGCTACTTTTAGCAGCGATGCAGTAACAATGCTAACGCGCGTTACCATCGATGCAGTTGCGATAGAGAAGCAGAAAATTGTTATATTACGTACTGAAATTTTGACGACTGCAACGAATCAAAATGAACAATCTCTTTAAAAGATTTAATGACAACTTGGCATGAATGGCTTGGCAACTATGAGAGATGAATTTTCAAGTATTAAGGAATCTTTATCGTTTATAAATGATCAGTATGAAGGCGTAAGGAACGAAAATGAAGCCAGTAAGTTAAAGCTAAAGAGTTTAGAGAAAGAAAATGAAGATCTAAAAGGAACTATTGATGTCTTAGTTCAGAGAGTAAATCAAATCGAACAACATTCCCGCCAAAGTAATTTTGAGCTCCAATGCGTTCCTGAGTCGAAAAATGAAAATCTAATAACGATGATAACAAAGTTGGGAAAAGTGGTAGGTAGCTCTCTAGTAGAAAGGGACATCTTAATACCTCAACACCCGAGCGGTCGCATGCGACCGCATAACAATAGAATACCTATTGTGTCTCGTTCACATACGCTTGAGGGATTAAACGGCACTCGCACCGCCAAAATAAATCGTGATTCCAAGCGTCCAAGATCCATAATAGTTCAGCTGGCTTCGCCTCGATTACGTGATGAGCTGTTAGCCATGACTTCTGAATTCAACAAGGCGAACCCGAAAAACAAACTGAATGCTACGCATCTTGGATTGGAAGGACTGATTTGCCCTTTGTTTGTTACTGAACATCTGTCTCCAGCGAACAAGGCCATTCACGTGGCGGCTAGGATCAGAGCAAAGGAGATAGGTTACAAATATGTGTGGGTGCGTAATGGCAGGGTGTTTATGAGGAAGACAGACGATAGTGACTATATTTTAGTTAAAAACGTGGAAATCTTGAAAAAACTGACTTGATTATATTTTTTTCTTATATGTGCTTTTTGTCTTTTATGTGGTACTTATTTATATAAAATACGATACTTTAAAATTATACTACCAAAACTGTAGTGGTCTCAAGACCAAAACACATAGTTTTTATAACCAAATATTATGTAACAATTACGAAATAATAATACTCACAGAGACTTGGCTAAATAGTTCTGTTTTGACTAGTGAACTTTTTGATCCTCGATATGTGGTATATAGAAGAGACAGAAGTAGTGTAAGTAGTTCTAAGAAGGATGGAGGAGGGGTTTTAATAGCAGTATCTAGAAAATTTAAATCAAAGCGAATGAACACCTGGGAGTCGGATCTAGAGGATCTGTGGGTTTTGGTCGATGCACCAGCCTCACATAAAAATGATCAAATTGCTTTCTGTGCTATTTATTTACCATCTCCAGTAAAAAGAGTTATTTATGAAAAATTTTATGAAGTTTGTACTAATGTTCTTGAGCAACAATGTCTTCACTGCATCGTAGGTGATTTCAATCTATTTTCTATGAATTAGAGCTTGTTGGATGGAGATTCTGCAGAGTGTGAACTTTCTACTGTTAATCAGTCATTTATCGATTTTCTAAATGAAAATGATTTGAATCAGCATAGTCGCATCAAAAACAAAATTTTGAATAGGACACTTGATCTAGTTATTTCTAATTTACCTAGCTGCAAGGTTAATGAGGCACTCTCTCCCCTGAGTAATGTTGACAGGCATCACCCTCCGCTTGAAATATGTATTGGACTGCTGAATAATATAAGATTACCATACAATATTGAAAACGTACAATTGAATTTCTATAGGGCTGATTATGAGAATATTTGTAAGGATTTAGCGAGTTGTGATTGGGACACGCTATATTATGGGTTGACAGACGTCGATGATATGCTGCAAATTTTCTACCAGAAAATTCGAGTTGTTATCATAAAATACGTCCCCAATAATCGTCGAAGAAAAACAACTACCCACCTTGGTTTGATCGGAATCTAATTAGGACTATAAGAGAGAAGTATAAAATTAAGCATCGTTATAAAAAATATAAAAATCCCAGAGATAAGCTTGAAATACAATTGTTAAGTAAAAGATGTGCACGTTTAGCTACAAATTGCTACAATAAATATGTAAGTATCATAGAGAGTGACATAGCAAAAAACCCAAAACTATTTTGGTCATTTGTTAAGACAAAACGTGGTGGTTTAAGTAATTATCCCCTTTCAATGACTGATGGAATGACAACAACTTCCGATAGAGTGAAAATTTGCGAACTCTTTTCTTCACACTTTGCATCGGTGTATCATGACAGTACGGATAGCACTAGACAAGAGCATATTTATAAACATACGACGTTTCTGAAATCTATCGATAATAATAGCCTCTCTTTAGCACGACTGATAGTTGATTATGATACCTTATTAAGCGAATTAAAAGCCATAAATTGTAATAAAGGACCAGGTCCTGACGGAGTTCCTCCAATGTTTGTAGTCAAATGCGCTGTACAACTAGTTAGTCCACTCTTAATTATATTTAATCGATCTCTTTCTACTGGACAATTTCCTAACGAATGGAAAATTGCTAAAGTTGTCCCGGTTTATAAAACCAATAGCGAAGAGTATGTCAAAAATTACAGACCTATATCTATATTATCAGTATTTGCAAAACTGTTCGAATCAATTGTTGGTCCTTTTATTCAGAGACATTTAGATCTATACTTAACCCCCAGCCAACATGGTTTCGTTAAATCTAGGTCCACAAGCACTAACTTGGTAAATATCACAAAAACAATTATGGAATCACTTGATGCGCAAAAACAGGTCGACGTTATTTATACGGATTTTAGTAAAGCGTTTGATCGGGTCCCACATGATATACTGATAAAAAAGTTGGCAGCTTATGGCATCACCGGTAGTCTCTTAAGTTGGCTAAAATCATACTTAAATGATCGTGCTTTTTTTGTCGTTGTGAATGGATATAAGTCACGCTTAAAAAATATAAATTCCGGTGTACCCCAAGGGTCGAATCTTGGACCGATTCTGTTTGGTATTTTCGTTAATGAAATACCAGAATTGATGAACAATTCTCACGCGTACTTGTATGCGGATGATTTAAAGCTCAGCATGACAATTGTGGAGGAAAATGACTGTGTTAGGCTTCAGCAAGATTTGAATAAACTGGTTGATTGGTGCAAGGTAAATCGGATGGACTTAAACAGTAGTAAATGTTTCTATGTAAAATATGTCAGAAAAAATAACACCATCGACTATAGATATCACATTGACGGTACTCATTTAAAACAGTTGGATCAAATTAGTGATCTCGGCGTTATTTTCGATAAAAAACTAACATTTATACCCCACATTGAAAATATTACTAAGCGCGCGTCTAGAATGTTGGGATTCCTCATTAGAAATATTAAAGTCTTTCGTAGCCCTAGCACTAAAATTCTTTTATTTAACAGTTTGGTTAGGAGTATATTAGAATACTGTGCTGTAGTTTGGAGGCCTCATTATGCTACACACTCACTGAAAATCGAACGGATTCAAAAGAGATTTATAGGACATTTGACTGTGAGTGTTAAAAATATTCTAAAGCATTAGATAGCGAAGCGACATCAATTTCCAAGTTGAATTTATTCTGTAAAGAATAACTGCTTGGGCCATCTGTTTCATAAACAGACGGCTAGATGGCGCTAAGCGTCACGCAATTGACGTTTTCATAAGTGACCATAAATTTCGCAGGGTCGGACTGACAGCACGGTAGCTCAATTGGTAATAGCGTTTGGCCCGGTCTGCCAAAAGGTTGTTGGTTCAAGTCCCGCCCGTGCGCAAGTTTTTGGTTTCTTATTTCATCTTTATGAATATAAAATATGACTCTGTAAGTATTAAAAACATTCTAAAGCATTAAAATCACTTGGTTTTTAATACAAAGAACTATTTTATAGTCTTTTAGTACTTTTACTCACAAGCTAACTCACCTTGGGTAGAAACAAGAAGCTTAGAAAGTCCTTTGCGGCATTGGGAGTCCTCATTTTGGACATTTTGGCCGGCTTTTGACAAGATGAAGAAGGCAGCGCTGGCGTATAGGACAAAATATATTTTAGTAACATGCGCCCATAAGATGAACTGAAAAATAACAACACATAAGTATTTTAACATTTTACATTATGGTAAAAAAGAATGGATTTTGATATTGTTTAGTTAAACTAAACGTGGAATATAAAACACATTGCCCACGCAATTTATAATTTATGCGTATTACAAAAAAAGTATGATTTTATTTATGAATTCTAACACGACTTTTCACAAATTTGGAACATCATAATAGTTCATTATGATACAAGTGTGCTAAGTTGACCATTGTGTACAAGGCGATATTGTGTGCGCACGAGCGAAAGCGAGTGCGCCATAAGAAAGCCGCGTATATTATGGTCACAGGCACACGTTTTTCATACGAAGTTTTTCAACACCCTTGCAAGGAAAAAACAAGACAAGTTTTTAATCATTAAAACAGTAAAAATACATTTCACTCGATATTGGTGGCAAAGACTTTCGCAAGCGTTTTTCCCCTCGTTAAGTATGTCCGGCGGAGTTAATAATAGGTTTTCTTCACTTGAAGTAGACATTTTCATTAATATTAAACTTCATCATTAAATTTCGTCACAGCCGACAATTATTATTTACGAAAAATGGCGCGTTGTTTTTTTTTTTCTTGCCGAGATACCGATGCACGCGCAAGGCTTTGGCGCGAACTAGATCGGCCAAAAGCCAAGACTAAAAATATAATAATTCGTGTTTAAAACACAAATCACAGAAAATGTTAAATGAACTTGAGCTATTTTTAGTAATAAATCTGGATTTACCATTTATTGAAATAAATACTATATAGACACTGTTATTTTTCGCATAAATACTGTTTGTTGCTAAAATAAAAGTATTGTATAACCCGACTAAATAATATCGCTTCTTCTTCTTACTTAGGACTTGGTACTAGGGTACAAATGTAAATTGGTCGGGTGAAAAAACTAAAAGCACTAGTGCAATAATATACTGAAAAAGCACGCGTGTTTAATATCTATGATTATGAGCCAAAAATCGGTGGAATAAAAACGTCGTTTTGAGCAAGTTTATTGAAAACATACATACATATTGAGTGCTAAAACTTATCTCACCCTTTGCGTATTTAATACATCTTGAAATAGTCGAATCGTGAAAATGATGAACTCTAAGGTCGCAATAAAAAGTATGAGAGTGCCCTGAAAAAGAAACTGTGTTTAATTTATCGAAACTAAAATAATTTTAAAAATATATATTGAAGTGAAACACAACACAAAATTGATTTAAAAATACATGTGACTATGTCTTTACAATGAAAAATATTGAACAGCTACCTAATAGTAAACACAAACTTACTTGATGACCAAAACAATTTTTCAACTCGCGACTGCATTCCTTCAGCTTCCGGTACACCTTAGCCACGACACTCCACTCCCCACTCAGTGATGCAACATTATCAGATTTTAGAAGAGTGTTAGCCGTCTTCAATACGTACCTTATTTGAGACACTAAAGTGTAGTACGTCAGTATTTCCACTGTTTGCTTAACTTCATATAATGATTCAGCGGCGAGAAATAAAAATACTGATACTGTGGTCGTGTTAACTTCAAAATTGTTATTAATCAATACCGCGATTAGAATTTTTAGAGAAGTAATCATTCTCATAACCACGACTACAGTTATACCCAAAATGCATCTTCCTTTCAGTGTATTCAATTGTGCTACATACGCTTTATCAAACTTCATTATTTCATGGCAAAACGATAGCCCAGATAGGAGATTTTTGAAATGTATTCCATTTTTGGGCCCAAAGTACAGTACTACTAAGAGACTTTGTATGGCGCCAAGATTGTGAAAGATAACCGCTTTGTAAAACACAGCAGGTCGATTTAAGAAGGGGTCATTAATATTACCTGAAAAACTGTTGTAGCATATAGAAATAGTTGAAACTAACTCAAAAATGATCATGATGATCACTAAACAGCGTTTCCTTCGGGTCATGAAGACAAAATCACGATGAATATTCAGATTCTTTTCAATAGCAGACAAGAATTTTAATGCCCTAAAGTTTTCCATTCTGTTTCAATGTAGAAATGTACTTTTAATCCGACCTTTTAAATGACTGAATGACACTACAACACTGAGTTGTTATTTGAACGATTGCCTTCATTACATTTGATGTGGCGTAAGTACTCAAATATTTATATATTACTCGTAAGTAACAATTTGAAAGTACGTAAGGGGATTGTTTAATGTCATGCATGAGAAATGAATATTGTAAGTAATAATATACTTTTGCCAGTTGTACGTTGGACCTTCCACTCAATTTTGAATTTGCTGTTGTCAATATTTAAAAAAAACAATACCTTTTAGGGTTTCGTAGCCGAATAAAAAATAGAGGAACCCTTCTAGTTCCCACACCCTTATTCGTCAAATCTGTTTGTCGGCCCGTACGTTAAAGCCATTCCATTTAAAACCACTCAAAGATACAGAGAATAAGAATCAGATACCAATGAATTAGATATCATGGTTTAATTGCAAAGTGACTATGATGTAGTTAACAGTAAGTGATAACACAGCTGGTAGCAAATACATTCCGACTGGTAGAGATCGCAGTTCTATGCTAAGGGGCTCCACGTTGACAAGCCGCTGCAAATCATTCAAAGGGCGCTGGTTTTCCTTATCTGTTGAACCGTTAAACTTATTGAGCATATTTAGAAAAAAAAACAGAGGAGAAACAAAGAGGGTTAAAGCAAATCTACCCATCCACTATGGGAACAACACCGTATCAACTAAGTAGTTTTTTTTTTATATGAAACTCTATACTTTAATGTATGTGATTGGTGTCCAATATTTATTTATATTTACTTCAATGCACGACTATCAACTTCGGAACGTCGCTACCTCGGATCGAGATCCACTCCTGACCAGCGGCGCATGCGTTGTACTTAACCTGCTTACGACGAGTCGCCCGATATTTGTCTTCTGTCCACCCACCCTATCAAACGGGCTGTCATTAACAAGAATTATTTAATGTGGTAGCAAACGCGATCCAAAGCGAGGTGTTTGCTATCCAGTGCCGATCACATGCCGAGAAGTTGCTGATCCATTTGCGTAACGTACTTCTGTGTGGTTGACGCCTCGTTGGTGCTGTTCCCATGACGGGTGGATAAATGTGCTTTAACCGTAAGTGCGAAGCGCTGCCAATACTTAGTCAGCCATCAGTCGCGCATTTTTGCAACGCGTTACTGCATCGATACTAAAAATCGCAGTTTGTAAGGGGTCTAAATTATTGATGTTTATTTGTATTAAGGTATTTATGGGAGAAGCCCTTGTCATAATCGTTTTATGGTATTCATAAAACCATTAAGAACATTCTTTGATATTTTGATGATAAAAAAATTGTACCTAAAATAACTCACCTTGCGTAGAAATAAGAATTTTAGCGAGAGTTCTGCGGCACTGGGTGACCTCATTTTGGACATCTTGGCCAGCTCTTGACAATAAGATGAAGATAAAACTGGAGTGTTGGATGAAAAAGATTTTGCGAATCTCGTTCCAGATGTTGAACTAAAAATATAATAGTTAAAAAAATAAGAACACGCTTTTTTATTTTATTTAGTATCCCATTCAGCAAACCATTTCATTTGATACCCTTATGTTTGCTATGGGGGTGCATTTCAAATAGCCTGTCCGCCATCTTGGGGATATAACTATTACCTTCTGAATGTATCAAAATGAATGTAGGTGAGGTGCATTACTCTGCAATCACAAAACATAACCTCAAAAATGTCTAATCTGCCAAAATGTGTAATTCCTCGTAAACACCTAATTTTTGCTAGAGTTTTGGTCAATATCCTTTCATCATAATCGATGTTTGGGAAGTGAGTCAAATTAAGATTCCAAGATTTTCTTACCGACAAAGTTACAGGTGAAGTTAATATAAGCGCGTTAAAAAGTACTTTAATAGTTCGATTGCAAACTAGTCACAAGTAGGATCTAAGACACGTTGACCAAAAAGCTTTAGTGATTTCAGAAATTATTATTGTTGTGAATTACACGTATATATGGTAATTCTAATGTTCAACCTCCTCGCCGCGCGTGCTGGCCACTAAGAGCGCCGCGCAATGAAAAAAATGAAACTGACTGAAGAAAAACTTCAATTGTTTTCTTGTTTGCGGATCGATCGATAATACCTACAGCAACGTGAAAGTAAAACGTAGTGATTACTTGCTCGGTGTGTTTGAAGCAACATTTAATATTTATATACGAAGACTTTAAACATTTATATCAACGACAGATGCATTCTGGTAAGTTATCACATGCTTTTTATATGTGTTTCGAGCACCCAATCGAAATAATTTCCAGGCTTGTATTTCTACAGTCCACACTAATTTCGTTATTTTCTAAAGTGCGTTGTGTGCACAATTATGTAATAGGTAAAGTTCATAGTATCACAAGAAAACTAAACATATTGGCGTGCAACATGTCTTTCATCAATAAAAATCATAAAAACACATTAAACTGGAAGCGTATTGCGATCTTTTAATATTCGTCCAAGATCGAGACAATTTCATTCCCACTCAATTAGTTGTGTTTCCAAATTGGTATTGCGATGCAACTAAATAAATATTTAATACTTTACTATTTCACTCAGATTCGATTTTATCAATGTCAGTTAAGGAATATTTGTCGAACGTAATGCAAAGCGGCTAATTTTAAAACGTCACCTATTTGTCAGGAATCATTTATGAAAATTACGTTATTGTAAGAGATCGTGAGTCAATTAGTATGTCAAATAATTATCATAATGTTTTTAGTGATGTTTGTAATCAAAGTGAATGAACGACATTTGTATTAACAACTATTTTGACGATAAATTGAAAAGTTGTTACTTAACCTTGGTACTTTGTGTTGGATTCTTATCAGATCAGTAAATAAATATATAATAATTCCCTAAAGTTCTAGTACATCTTTCTGTTACACCCTGTATGTAATTAATTACCTATCTCGTCATAACTTTCTAAGGCCTGTTTCACAATGTCCTAATAAGTTATGATTTGCGTTATCTGTCCAATACTTCAAACGATATACAAAATTCAAATACAAAAATGACATGATGTTCCAAATTTGAATTATTCGTGCTTATTAGTCGGTGGTGAAACAGGCCCATAATATGAAAACAAATCTTACCGTTTAAGTATCTAGTATATCTTGTAAAAATCGGATCGCAAAAATAATGAACTGCAATGCTGCTGTAAAAAGTAAGAAATTCCCCTGCAGAAATAGGAATCGATTAAAAAACAAACCAAATCTCAAATAACTTGAAGCATTAAATTTTTACACTAATGTATGTTAATGATCTTGCTATCACAATATAAAGTTTTTTGAAGCACTTACTTGATGACCAAAACAATTCTTCAACTCGCGGCTGCATTCTTTCAACTTTCGGTATATCTTAGTTAAGATATATAAGTCCTCATTAAGAGATTTCAAATTAACAAATCCAAGAAGAGTGTTAACAGTCTTTATAATATACATTATTTGACATACCAAGGTGTAATATACCAATAGTCCCACTGTCTGTTTAATTTCATACGACGTTTCAACAATAAAATATAAAATAAGCGATACAATCCCCCTGTTAAGTCGCAAATTGTGTCGAGTGAGTACAATTATTACAGTTTTCAAAGACGTTATCATACATATAAACAGAACTATGGATAAACCGAAAATGCATCTCCCTTTCAGGGCATTTACACGTCCTACATAAGTTTTATCAGACTTAACTATTTCATGGCAAAACGATAGCCCTGATACAAGTTTATGAAAGTAGATCCCATTTTTTGGACCCAAGTATACAATCACTGAAAGACTTTGTATGACTCCAAGATTATGAAAGATAAACGCTGTCTGATACGAACCAGGACGATTAAAATACTCATCGAATAGATTCCCTGAAAAGCTGTTGTAGCACACAAAAATAGTTGAAACAAACTCAAACAATATCACGATGGTTACAAAAAAACGTTTTCTTTTAGTCATGTAAATAAAATCGCGATGAATGTTTAATATCTTTTCAAGAGCAGACAGAAATCTTAACGCACCAAAGGTTTCCATTTTCTTGGCTGAAACAAAAAAGTTTATAGTCCTTTCTACTGATTAAGAGAATTAAAAAAACTGAATTGATATTTCAAAAATTCGATTAACCTATTTACGTTGTCAACATTTAACACAAGACTCATGTTAATTGCTACGCTAATTTGAACCTTGTTGCTAATAAGTTCGAAGTCATGTCATGCAATGTTTTTTTTTAATGGGCTGAAAATCTTTTGGTCATAATAATAATAAAAGTACTCTTAGCTGATTTCGACTACGTTGGCCAGTCACAACGACTAGCCGACTGCGCGGGACATATTATAGTGCACAAGTGTGTGC
Source organism: Pyrausta purpuralis (assembly GCA_963924145.1). Taxonomy (NCBI): domain Eukaryota; kingdom Metazoa; phylum Arthropoda; class Insecta; order Lepidoptera; family Crambidae; genus Pyrausta; species Pyrausta purpuralis. Next base: position 23,012,502 of record OZ001649.1, read on the forward strand.
GCAAACACAGGTGCACTCTCTATTCCTTTCACTCTCATAGCCCAACGGGACAGCAATCTGACATGACCGAAGAGAGATCAGCAAACGACCAATGGCTTACGTGCTTTTCCGAGGCACGGGAGTGAAACACCGCCAACTTCCAAAAGCTTTTGGTCATATTGAGGCAGTGAGTACTAATCCATCCTAAGTATATATTTTATAAATTATCAGGAATTTAACCACTATCAGACCTGGTGGTAGGTGATGATGTGATTAAGGATGGATCATGTCTGACCAGTAATAGCCTATTCACTCTTCTCTAAAAGCCCAAATAGCCCATAGTATTTCGGGAATACTTCAGTCGGTAGCGCACACCATTCCTAAGCCAATTTTGGTAATATTTAGATAAATTGAAAAGTTACTGCTTACCCCAAAATTATTTCTGTACCTTCACAGAGACCAATATAACAATTATGGTCTAAGTTCATCGGGTTACATCAATAAATTAACATCCTACTTAATTTGCTTGAGTGTATGTCAGAACGTTGTCACTTTCATTTGCTGAAGTAGATAGGTGATACTCAAACTACTTAACTGTTTTATGTCTATGTTAATGAGTTTTTCACATGATTAGATTAAAGTGCTTATGTAATCCCAACTATTTAACTTGCAATACTGAAATCGTCGTTCAGATAAGCCATATTTCGTCATATTTAGCTTCTTCAGGAAAACAATGACATACTTAGGTGTGGTAAGAGAATAATACAACTATTCGTTTAAATTCACACTATTCATTTATAATAATGATGACTCCAGACAAAATGTGTGTGGTCTAGCGTTGGGTTTGTGACCGGTAATTTACTCAATTTCGAGTAAATTACCAAAAACATGTAATTTACTCGGTAAAATTACCGATGACTGGAAAAATATTCAAATGATTTTAATTAACAAAACTTAATGTATAAACATACTTAAATCCTTTACCAAATTACCATGAATAACATTTCACTCATTTTTACTGTCTTATCATGATGATAGTTCTTTACATGCCAATACGAACACGAACTTTTGAGCTGGATTCACATCACACAAAAATATATTTATTAGGTTTATTTTTGTTTTGTACTTTGTAATTTATGAGTGATATTGTGTTTGTAATATTAACATATTAATGTTTATTTTAAAAAAAGAGGTTATCAATTCGACCTATAGGGTATGTGATATTGTTAGAATTTTATTTTGTTCGAGTGGGGTAATCTATTAAGGCTTCCAAAGTTCCAAACACGTGTTCAAAATTTCGTAAGTGTATGTGTGTTTTGATGTTTTTTTCACCACGGATTTCTTGAAAACGAGAAGTCATTGCGAGATGATTATTTTTGTTCAATCAGATATATTGCTACTTAGGGTACCTACAGTCTAAGTTCCATCAAAACCAGTAGTTTTCGTTTTATAGGTTATAAATTTAAGAACTGAAAATCACGAAAAAGGGTACAATTTTTGAAAAAAATGCCTCCTTATCGTACTGACCTAAAAGCTAAGCTTATCATTCACCTTACCATCGTCTGCGTCGCCGGTTCCTTTTCACTTTCTTACTCAAGATATTCAAGTATTTAAACAAACTAACGAGTTGCAGAGCGCAAGCCACAACTAATTCAACCTTCGGAAACTTTATGTACAACAAATGCTATGATTAATCTCGCGCATGTGTGAATCACGAAGCGTCTCACACGTAAGTTTGATGACTTCCAGCCTCCCGAACAAGCCGAATTCTGAAAAGGCTACAGTACCATAGACCACATCTATTAAGGCAAATTATACAGAAGACCGAAAAGTACGAGTATAATATGCCTCTATGTTTAGCGTTTGTGGACCATGAGAAGGCTTTTGATTCGATCAAAACTTGGGCGGTGCTTAGGCCTCTTCAGTGGTGTCACATAGACTATAGGTGTTAAAGTGTCTGTATAACAACGCCAACATGGTCGGTCCGAGTACAGGAACAAAATACGAGGGCGATTTCATTGCGGATAGGTGTAAGACAGGGAGACGTTATATCTTCGAAACTGTTTACAGCGGCATTGGAAGACGCCTTTAAACTCCTGGAATGAGAAGGATTCGGCATCTGTGTTAATAGCGAATACATAACACGCCTCCGGTTTGCCGATGATATAGTCGTTGTGACAAAGACGCTGAATGATCTTGGCACTATGCTCGACCAAGTATCCCAACAGGTGTGTCTTTGAAAAAAACATGGAAAATACGAAAATTACGTCAAGTTCCCGTGTTATACCTACCCCAGTATCCGTTGGAAACTCAACTCTTGAAGTTGTCGACGAGTACGTCTATTTTAGATGAAAGATCCAATTAGATAGGTCAAACTTTGAGAAAGAGGTCAATTGACGAATCCAACTCGGCTAGGCAGCGTTCGGGAAACTGCATAAGAGCGTCCTCTCGTGTCAATTACCTGAGTGTCTGAAGACGAAAGTTTTCAACCAGTGTATGTCACCAGTGAAGACATACGGATCCGTTACGTGGTCTCTAACTATGGGCCTCATAAAGAAGCTTAAAATCTCACAACGAGCATTGGAGTGGGCTAGCTCGGTGATCGAATCAGAAGCGAGGAGATACGTAGAAGAACTAAGGTAACGGACATATCCCTACAAATCAGTAAGCTCTAGTGGCAATGGGCACTTTGGCAGGGCACATAGCAGGAAACTGATGGCCGCTAGGGCAGAAAAGTTCTAGATTGGAAACCCTTCGACCAAAAGCGCAGCGTGGAATGTCCACCGACAAGACGGACAGACGACCTTGTAAAGATCGCAGGATCAAACTGGATGCAGACCGCTCACAACCGGTCGCTGTGGAAAGCCGTGGGGGTGGCATATGTTCAGCAGTGGACGTCTTTTGGCTGATAATGATGATGATGATGTGTGAACATCAATGTGAACAGCAAGCTCGCGTCAGTTCTCGTGCACGAATATTTCCTCGAACGTTTCGTCAATAACCAGACGAGAAGCGATCGCGAATGTTAAATGCCATTTAATAATTTACGCAACGCGCACGAATATGTGTTTTCTGTTTTATATGGTGATTGGTGACCCAAGTAACGTAAAAAATAATCAATTTTTGAAGTGTTTTCTACCATCAACACCGCCAACAACCGTTTGGATTAAAGCTTTAATCATGCACAAATTATAAAATAAATAAATATAGTAACTGAGTATTTTACGGTCTATTTGGTAAATTACGAGTATTTTACCATTTTTACCATAAATTACCGTATTTTTCATTACTTACCATTTTGTTTTTTTACCTGCCCAACTCTAGTGTGGTCTGATGCATATTTATTTATTAGAAACAATCACAAAATGATGATAATGAAACTTCACTTGCACTTTTCACCGTACATAATATAAGATCAAGCAAAGGAACAAAAACAAAAGTAATTAAATTGTAAAAAATATTAAAAACACAAATAGAGATTATAAAAAATAATAATAAAGAGTAAAAAAACATAGCTTCCAGCGATAAGACCGCCAATATTGTACAAATGATTTGTCTGTAATGTTATTGTTTCTTGGGTCCTTACTTGTGCAATAAAGAATATTTATTATTATTATAGACAAAAAACATAAATTTAAGTTTAAAAAGGTATAGTTAATGTCTGGTGCCAAGACACCAAAGGAAATAAAACCGCCTTTAAAAACTGACTCTGTTTAGGAGTATCAAATTCATTTGGAGACGGTGCATGATCTCATGCTTACGAACATCAATAGTCTACGCACATCATGCACCGACTCCAAATGAATTTGTTTCTCCGAAACAGAGTTATTTACACAAACAGCGTTATTTTGAGCTTTGTGTGTCAGTTTTTTCGTTATTACACATATCTCAAAAACTACGGGACCGATTCTAATAGAACTTACACTATACCCTAGGTTAAAATACACCTGACTAAACTAAAAAGAATCATCTCGCATTGCTCCTCGTTTTCGCGAAATCCGTGGACAAACATACTCGTATATAAATTTACGAAATTTACCACACGTGTTTGGAAGGCTTATTAGATCAACATACTCAAATATAATTTTATTATTTCTAACGATATCAGATACATGCACATTGAATTGATTACCACCTTTTTTAAGTCGGTAATAATGAAATTAGCGAGATAGCGTTAAAAATAAATATAAAACCGGCTATATCGTTTATCGCGTCGACAAAATAATTTTATTTCCTAAACAACAGGCTTTTTGTAGATTGTTTGAACTGGTATCGCAGTTCTCATTGCTTTAAGACGAATGAGTACCTGTAGAAAATTTTGTAAAAATAATTTTTGAAATGATATAAAAGGCGTGTAAAAATCATCAATTGCCACGATAAGCGATAAATAAGCGCGCATTTTTGGCCCGCAAAAATAATCATTCATATATCCTGAAAAACTATTGCATAATACAATAAAATTTATGAGAAACTCCAAAATTATCGCAATGACTACATACAATGTCGTCTTTCACTCATGTTAATAAAATCCCGATAAATGTTCCTTTTTTTTCTTGGCAAAAATAAATTTTAAAGTTCAAAAAAAAAAATCTAACATTCCTTTTAACTTAACGAAATATGAAAATGAGTTTTTATTTCACCGATTGAATACACACATAACACTCAACATAAAGTAAGTAATAAGAACCTCCAATATTTAAATTGTAAACGAAGTCATAAAAATAATTGCAATATCTGCAGGTACTATGACTATATTTTGTATGTAAGTTCTGCTATTTTACATAATTATAGCTATACCTACAATACTATTCAATATTTTTTATCAAAACCTGTAGGAAAAACAACAAGAAAGTATTTCACACAAATGGGATTTCAAGGTGAGATATTTGTTTCTGAAGTTTACGCGAATATCACTCATCGAAATGAAACAAAATTTACGGATTTACTTTTCGCGAATTTATTAAATTTATTCCGACGTTTTGAACACTTTACAGTGTTCGTGGTCACGGGTAGACTAAGATGGTATTTGTCATTTACAGAGTTTTGAAAAATTACACTACCGTCACTCAAATTAATTAACGTTCCTATCCACCAGAAAGACCTAACTCTGTCTTGTGATCTTGCACTGAGTGGTCTAGCTTGGGTCCTGTCTAGCACTGGATCCCATAAGTAAAGTAAAGTTAGCCTGTAACATCCCACTGCTGGGCAAAGGCCTTACCTCAACTATGAGGTAGTTTGAGCCATACTCCACCACGCGGGCTCAGTGCGGGTTGGTGGAGGGGTGTTTGCAAGGCAAGCGACTAATCCTGCTGTCAGATGTAATCAAGCTGCCCTTATGGGCAGCTTGATTACATCTGACTCGTTAAGCCTAGAGAGAGGAGGCCTTATGGCCTCTGACTAGGCTTAACGACTAATATCAACCGATATTAGCCGGGACCAACGCCGTAACGGGCCTTCCGAAGCACGGAGATACTCGTGATATACGTCACTTATATGGTTGGAATGGTCACCCATCCAAACACGACCGCGCCGTAGGTTGCTTCACTTCGGCATCACTACCAAAGCGCTGCTACCACTGCGCTACGAGTACCTCCCACTGGAGCACTGGATCCCATCCTGGTGGAATTTTCCCACTATCTTCTCTGTTGAAATTTGTATGTTTTATTATTTCTATAGCTTTGCGTAGCATACGGGGAACGAACCGCCGTTCTTTTTTTGGTTACAGTTAGCTCTTTCTGCGTGGATAGGAACGTTTATTAATGACGGTAGTGCAATTTTTCAAAACTCTGTAAATTACAAATAACATCTTAGTCTGTCCGTGACCACAAATGTAGTAAAGTAATCAAAACGTCGGGATAAATTTAGTAAATTTGCGAAAAGTAAAGCTGTAAAATAGTGTTTTATTTCAATGAGTAAGATATTTTATGAGTTGCTATATGTGCCGAAAACCGATAATATTTTGACAGACCGCTATGACAGTATTCAATGTGTGAGTGCGATATTATTAAGTTCAGCACAAGAAAAACTGTTTAACCTCCTAAGGCGCAATTGCGGTGGCGGTCGCGTTTCCGCGGTGGACTGCGTGCGCGTACGCAATTCGCGCGGTGTCAGGATACACGTTACGTAAACAGTTATAAAATCTTATTGAAACAAGCTATTATCATTCTGTAAAAAGCTTATTGTTACTGAATAAATAACCTATGCTTGTAATAAAAAAAAATGTATTCAAAAATGAAAAAATAGAACCAAAAAAATTCGTGGTAGGGTGACGACATATACGAAAAAAATTGCGAGAAAAAAAAATCGAATTTTAATCAATAACTGACAGCAACCGGATGTGTTTGCGGTCTATGGTGTAGAAACATCTGTTTTTTACTCATAAAGGCCAACATGCCCAAGGAATAAGCATTTATACACCCATTTTTTTTTTGCAAAAAAGTAATTAAAAAGCGCCCACAGGTGGGCGCTTGGTATAATCGCGAAATTCATGCTCAGCGCCCACCATCGGGCGCTCTGGCTATCCAAGGGTTTAACAAACGATCTTGAATCTTTACACATCTTCAGGTTTAAGAGGGTAGACCGATATGTCTGCCCAATAACAGCTTACCCGCAACAAATTCAGTTACGCCGTGACGTCATGCCTTCATGGCACTTGCAAAAGTGCCAAAATATCGGAAATTAAAAAAAAAACCGGCCAAGTGCGAGTCAGACTCACGAACTGAGGGTTCCGTGCCAACATTAATTGAATTAGGGAATCCACTTACTTCTACTTAATAAAATACCACAATATTTTGTTGACTACAAATAGAACTTTGTTTTTCATAGTGTTTGTATAAAGTACAAAGTTATGTTTGCGGTTGTTGGAAATGTACTATATCTAAAAAACTACTAGTTCGATCCCGTCCGAATCAATTTTCGTTAAAAGTGTTGGTTAAGATCTACATTATATTTTTTTCATAATTTACACTTGCTTGGTTTAGAAGTTAGATGGGGGGGACGCCCATTTTACCACTTTGGAAGCGTCTAGCTATAAAACGTTAGACTTTAAAAGCAAAATGGTTTTAGAAACCTCAATGTCATTTTGAAAGACCTATCCACACACGCATAGGTATGACAAAACGTTTTTTTTTTTTGGTTTTAGTTTCATGTATGGGAGCCCCCCCTTAAATGTCATAATTTTTATTTTTAGTATGAGAATCGGTAAGTGGTTAACAGGATACATCTTCCTACCAAATTTTAACAGTGTAATGCTAATAGTTACAGAATAAAATGGCTGTGACATACGGACGGACATACAGACAGGCAGACAGACTTGACGAAACTATAAGGGTTCCGTTTTTTGCCCTTCGGCTACGGAACCTTAAAAAGATACATGGTAGCAATCCCGTTACCATCTTTTTTAATGTTAGTGACCATGTAAGTTGAAATAAACATATACCAACACATATAGCGTCGCCGTAGAGTGAAAACCTCGTGAGTGCATTTATGCTCATTTTTTATTATTACATTATTTGAAAGAAAACCTCGCGACGCACTTTCTAGTTTAACTCACACGCTCATCTGATACAAATAGCGCCGTCTATGACGTTCAATAAGAACCTCGAATTCGCTCGCGTGAACAAGTCTGGTGTGATTACTTCGAGACAACAGGTTGGAGCATGTTAAAATCGTGAAAACAGGCGTTCAAAGTGCATATACATTATGAACGAAATTTGGTTTTACTCACAATAACAATTAAAACAAAAATCTATGTAGTTCCATTTTTTTTCACCAGACGGTTTTCTTCACCTTCTAATAAGTTTACTCAAAAACACATACGAGGTTTTCACTCTACGTCGACGTAATTAGGTTATAATTAAAATTATTTCTGTTTTGTTATGGATCGATCGAAATGTTTTACCCATGCATTTTATTTATTGTATGAATATACTTTTACTATTAAAAAAATAAATAAGAAACCAAAATTTCCGATCCCTCGACCTCTGGCAAACCGGGTCAACGCTCTTACCATCCCAGCCACCGTGCAATTCATTCTCTCGGGCGACATCCACTGTTGCAATATGGTTTGGGTAGAGGGCGTTGACGTCATGCATTGAAGTGTTCTTTAGGTGTCATCAGTCCTCTCAAGCACTGATTTACAAAAAGTTTGACCCTCCATTGGCTGCCGTATCAGGTGCTCATGTTTTCGGTGCGCGGCCTAATGACCCACCATCGTCGGGCCGGGGTCTTATATCCCGGCGTTATTTTTTTTTGGCTAGGCTTGAAGTGTTTAAAGACCAAACATATCACTCGAGAGGACTAACTGCACGGTAGCTCGGTGGTGAAAGCATTGGCCTGGTTCGCCAAATCGTGGGTTCAATCACACTCGTGCGGAGTTTTAAGTTTCTTATTTCATGTTGTGAATATATTTTTTGTGTATTTCTGCGTCATTATGGGTTTGGTAGGTTTGCACAATTACAACCACAAATAAACAGATAATAAGAACACCCACGTTATTAATTCGACCCATTTGTGATAAGCATAAAAAAATGAACGATTACATAAGTATGTTTACCGCACAATACTCTGAAGGTATCATAGCGACCAACTTTCCAGTAAATATTAGGGATTGCGGACATTTCCCGCAAATATTCATACAAAACAAACCCAAACGGAATACAAAGCATATTTGGTGAAACACCTCCTTTGTTGTATCAGTGATTTTGACCAGAACCATAGACTATGTTTGAGGTACCGCAGGAGTAATATGCTTAATGTTTGATCAGAGAAATGCAAAACCAGAAGTCAGAGTTTTTTTTTAAATTCTAAGAAAAGCGCTGTCATCTTTTTGCGTTTAAATGGCGCACGTTGTCCTCAATATTATATTTGTGCAATCTGAATTTGTGATAAATACGAGTATATATACCCACTTAAGAAAGCTTAGGATCTGATCCACATGCACAATTGACTTGTAAACGTGATTTTGTATCAAGCTTGTATTTGTATAAAACTTGTTTAGCAGCAAAGAAGCAAAAAAATAACAAAATTAAAAGCAGGGGAAAAATATCAAAATGGATTTGGCCATTTGGTTCATGACAAACACATACAAGTAAATTAAGAATAGCAGATATCTATTTTTTATTTATTTACCAACCAACAAAATATTAATTACTTTATCTGGCACCTTAAATTAATAGTTTAAATAATTCTGATTAGTTTAATAATATACTAGTATCCATGCATGAATAAAAGAATGAATAAAAAACACAAGAAAAACACGCTATTGTCGTAAATTTTAAAAAAATAGCTGCTATCATTTATTCAAACTGGTACTTATAACTGTTAAACTTAAATTTATTTACTGGCAATACCGATATATTCTTGAAGGGGAGTTTTGTATTCGGGGAGAGCGCGGGGTTCGGCAGTTCAGTTGGTTTGTGGCATCAAGTTGAAGAGGTTGTACCTGAAGTTGTACCCTTTTCGAAAAATAAAAGTCTTGAAGAAGTCTCAGTGTTATAATTTCACTACAAGTCCGAAGTGCGCAAGGATCTTCAGCCCACAAAGAACAAGGTACGTGGAATAGTGTATGCTTGAATTATGACTAAGTTAGTGAGAATATGAAGTGATACAGTTAACTGAATGATACAGTTAAGTGAAATTTATTTTTAAATAATACGATTTTTGTAGCACGTGGTCGGGGCTACCCTCCGGTCGTGCTACTTAAATTCAAAGCTTTTGAATCCACGTGTGCCGTAGTGTGCTCTGTTTGAGGTTGGGGCTACTCTCCGATGAAACTGGCACAATATGAGGGCACGTGTAGTTGAAAGCAATGTTTAAAAATTGGTAAAATTATTTCTAAAACCTAAGAAATACAGTCGCATATTTTAAAACAAATAGTTAAATGAGGTTTTAACCTGGTCATAAGATAAACCGTGGCTAAGATTAGGAGGTGTAAGCTTAATTTAAGTGTGGAATTCGAATGCTTATACGTGAAGTTATGTTTTGTGCATGATCGGGGCAACTCTCCGACTGCGTTAAGCATACTGCGAAGCGCATTTGCATACGAATTATTCGAATCCTTGTGTAAGACGTTGTATTTTACTCATGGCTGGAGCTACTTTCTGACAGCACAAACATGATACAGGGCGTGCTTGTATTTGAATAAGTTGAATCTATTGGTATTAAAGTGTTGGTTGGTGATTAAGTAAAGCGTGACTAAGGCAAGGCAGCTTAACTTAATTCAAGTGTGACATTCAAATGCTTATGCGTGTCGTTGTGGTCTGTGCATAGCCACATGGGCATGATACGAAACGCATTTGTATTCGAATAATTTGAATCCTCATGTGCACCGTTGTGTTTTGTGCATGGCCGGAGCTACTTTCCGACAGCACATGCATGATACGGAGTGCACTTGTATTTAAATAAGCGTAGGACGTATAAATTTAATTTAAGTGTGAATTTTCGATGCTTGTGCGTAACGTTGTGTTCTGTGCATAGTCTGGACAATTCTCAGACTGCATTGGCGTGATACGAAGCGCTTTGCATTCGAATTATTTTAATCCTCATGTGCGACGTTGTGTTTTGAGCATCGCCGGGGCTATTCTCCGACGGCACAGGCACGATACGGAGTGCATTTGTATTTTAATAATGTATTATGTCTGGGAATATTTAAGTGTGCTATGATCCTGCTGAGAATAACTTGCCTTAGACTGATTGAGTGTCAGTTTGTACTTTAGGATATATTGATTTCGTAGCTTAGTGTTCTACCTGGTTGTTTTCTTTGTTGGTAAATGGTTAATTGTGCTATGACCGTCAGAATAATAATCAAGACTAGGGTGATTAAGTATCAGTTTGTACTTTAATATTAATAGATTGTGTAGCTAAGTATGCTACCTGGTGGTTTTCTTTATTAGGGATTAAATACGTGTGCTATGGGTGCTTTTCCTATTGCTATTGAAATCGCTGCTTTTGATGAATGATTAGATAAATTGACAGCCTTTAATGAAAACACAATTGGTTCTAAAATATACGTAAAATGCATAGTACTTAGTAGGTTATAAGCTTAAGGCAAAGTAGTATACAAAATCTGTACGATTCCATGATATATTTTTTTAAATAGTAGTTCTACGGCTTATAATAACTCTTTGACGACATTGTTGCTGTGTAATCAAATGTATGAACATTTTTATTTCTTTATAATTTTAGATATTTATAGCATTTTATCTCAATATCGTATCTTTTATAAATTATCACCATCTAGTGATGGCGTTGGCGATGCTATAGGAACAATATTTAGCAATGCCAGCAGGCACATACATTTTCTCTGCCATGTTTAATGTTGTGTTATACAATAATGTTTCAATCATTTGTTTTTTGTTTTATGACAAGACCCAAATAAAACTAAATTAATATTGATTTACAGTTTCAATTATTACTTAATCGATTGTAAATCTTACCCAATTGTAATATTGAAATTAATTGTATGCTGTTTTGTATGGCTAAGTAGGTCATTGTACTTTTTATTTATTTAAGACCACATCTTTCATTGACTAAGATTTAGTCACCAAGCAGATATATTTGTATTTAGATTTAACTATAGTACTAGACGACCTGGTATTTACAAAATGTTGTAATATAATGTAGAATTTTTGCTATTACTGCGCGAATGTCGTAATGGCCCAAGGAACTCATGTTATATTATTATATTTAAGGAAATTATTAATTGTCTAAAACAAAGTTTTATATATACTTTCTTAGCACATTGCAACTAAATTTTCATTATTATAAGTGTAAAATGAAAACGAAAATTTCATGTCTTATTTATTTAATTATTATTTTCTTGGCATTAACAATTATTCATGCACATGTATTAATTAATTGAGTTCAGTTTGAAAACTTTAAATTACACGTGGTTGCTATTTTTAATATTCAAGATCATAAGGTAATGTTTGGTTATTTATGTACTTGTTTCAACCCAACTGAACTGCCTAGCTATTCGAGCGCCAGGAGGCTGCTCGATGTAGGACGGCCGAATGTCGTAAATTTTACATAAATAGCTGCTATCATTTATTCGAACTGGTACTTATAACTGTTAAACTTAAATTTATTTACTGGCAACACCGATATATTCTTGGAGGGGAGTTTTGTATTCGGGGAGAGCGCGGGGTTCGGCAGTTCAGTTGGTTTGTGGCATCAAGTTGAAGAGGTTGTACGTGAAGTTGTACCCTGTTCGAAAAATAAAAGTCTTGAAGAAGTCTCAGTGTTATAATTTCACTACACTATTATGAATGCACGTAAATTGTAAATCGTTCAAGTTGTCTCTATTGCTGAGCTGAAGTGTAAACTGTAGTGCTTTTTTCTTAATTAATAGCACTAGAGTTTACACTTCAGCGCAGCAAAATAGTAACTTTGATGGACGGTATGTCTATTTCATAACCTTGAAACCCGATCGTGTTCAAAGTCCATTACATGACCTTTATTTCTCACAACTGGAACGCGACTTTAATATGAAATTTTGACATGGAACTCCAGTTCCTGTCTCCTGGCTTCGTTGTTAAACCTTAAAACCTGATTGTGTTCAAAGATAATAACAGGACTTTTCTAAGAAATCTAAACACAGCTATGATCTGATGTTCTATCATGAAGTTCCAGTTCATATCTTCCAGGTCCATCATCAGATCAGTTCGACAGTACCAAATTATCGTATTGTCATAAGAACTACAAACAGCTGCAAGTTTTCATCACGCTGCGATCTTTGGAATATGACTAAATTAGTTACTAAACATTCCATTACGTAGTTCAATACATACACAATGACCATAAAAGGGCGTTAATAAAATATAATAAAAGCGTGTTAAAATAGGTACAAAGTATTGGTGACATAAAAAGAAGATACGGTTCAACGTTAACACCTGCACTATTTTTATACCAATGACAGGATTTATCTGACGGGATTAGGTCAAATCGTTTTAAGTGATAATATTTTAACTCTGTCTTTGTGTACGTCATAGAATCAGGGTACTATCCTTTTTTTTTCTCTAAGAAAGAAACTGTCATTTTTTAAAACAACACCCTGTATTTTTTTAAATTTATCTACGTCATCGGCTTCGCCTCTCTAATTTCAATGCCCAATCCCCCGTTTTCTCTATTTTTAACCATTTTTTATAACAAAACAATACCTACAAAAAATATATAATAATTACTTTAATCTCTAATTTTCTCAAAAACTAGCGTATAAGAACAAACATTATTTTCTACAAAAAATGATTCATTTGTTGTGCTGAATCGGCTCTTTGAACATTATCACTTAAAAAGAGGTAACTTTATATATCGTCCGTTTTTTTTAAATGATTGCTGTTTTCATTTATAAAAATTACGTAATAGGTGACTTTTTCAAATTAGATATTTTGTATTATATTCCTTATCTGACATTGGTTAAATCAAGCCCTAAGTATGTCAGTCATTAGCGCCCTCTACTGGACTTGCAGGAGTCAAATAGGTTATTGCCACCTTGAATTTTGTTTCTCTAATTTACAGTAACACAATACATGAAATGAAAATGGTAATAATTGTTGCCTTAATTTAAGGCTATGACAATTATGAATAGACCTTCTGCATTTTGTAGCTAAGTCTTATTCTTTGCGCGCATCCAGTTTATTGATTCAATTTGACGTGTCTTTGTGAAACGACAGATTTTATTTCGTTATTTAGAGACATTGGCGAGGATAATGTCCCGGCATGTAAACAAAACGCGTGATATACATTTGGTATTCATAAAGGCTTTATTTGTTTATTTCTGACGAATATATAACGAGTTGCCTTTGACATTTAGGAGTCCGCAGAATGTGTGCCGTCATCATATTTGTATTAGTTATTTTGTTCGTTTTGGACGCAGAGTTTTTCATTATTTGAAGTGCTAGAAGCCGCCCGCAACTTCGTCTGCAATTTTTGGTTTTACTCTTGGTAACGTACTTTACAATTGGTAAAATTGTTAATTTATTAAAGGGATCGCCCTTTAATAAATTTACAATTTTACCAATACTTAAATAAACAAAATAGTGATGTCCTGCTTAATGCACGAAAATATTTCGATATCGATATCCGGACTGCTTTGCAAGAAATAGGATATTTGCCTATTTTTCAAATTATGTTTCAACTTAATTATTAATAAATTATAAGCTACAAAAAATATTTGCTTACTCAATAACAGCTTAACAACGATAAAAATCAAAAATAAATTCAAATAAACTTTTGCCACGCGAAACACCCATCGTCGTCACGTAGTCTACATGACGTCACGTTTCAAACAATACGCAATTAGCAGCACTGAACTTGATACGTTTGACAGCACTTTAACATGCCGCCCGGCGGTGTATATACACCATAAAATAATATTGGACACCGATTACAAACATTGCTCTGATCCCAGCTAATATACTTGTGTTATGGAAATCAAACACAACGGTGGTACTACATCACCCAGACCCGAGACAATATAGAAAATTTTGATTCTTATACCGCCGGAACCACCCGACCGGAAATCGAACCCGGAACCTCGGAGCAATGACGCCTTGAAATCAGCGTGTTTAGCCACTACACCACGGAAGTCATAAGGTAATGTGCGAATACGGTGCGAAACTGTCGCTGCTGCAGTTGAAATGGCTTATTTTGGTTCCTACTGTCACTGTGCAGAGTGTCTTGCTTTAATCAGCCTCAAAGTGCAGCTTTTATGACCTTTTAAGAAGGTTATGCGTTTAATCATTAGTCAGTCGGTCAGTAGATCAGGACAAAACATTTAACAAGTATAAAAAACGGTGACTTAAAATATATATTGATACCAAAATTATTCCTTGCTGTGATTCTAGTACCTACTAAGTTTTAGTGAAAACTTTTGTGATGATTTTTGTACTTAGATTCAATCAGTAGCCTCTTGTAATCTTAACTCCTCATAATAACAGTTAACGTTATTTATATTTATATAAAATCGCGTATTGTTACTTTATCGAATAACGTTATCGCTATTCAAAAATGGCAACACTGGCTGCCCCTTCTTATTTTCTGACTTGCGAAGTGCACTCGAAAGGCGAGGCAGTCTAGTGCTGACCGCCGAAGCGAACGGTTAAGGGAAGGAAACTATGTTACAATGTAGTTATAATTATTGATGTGGCTAGAGATAGTGATTTGTACCAAAGATTTAAAGTGTGTTGATCGAATAAAGAACTTTATAAACTCAACCGAGTTTGATTCACGATTCACACTTCAGAAGCGAGAAGAAATCTACAGCCCACAAAAGGTATGTACTATTATTTTCAAATGATAAGAGCAAGTAACATTATTTAAGAAAATTTTCTTGAAGATAACGCCATAAATACCACGATAGGATAGCATTGGTTGGGATAATATTCTGCTGCGGTTGAACTGTAGCAATATTATCCTGATTTAATCGAGTTAAGTTTCCAACTGATCGTTTGGTCAAGGCTACTCCTTGATAATGATCTGTGGTGACTAATACGAGTATGCTCATAAGCAAAGTAGGTAGGTAACAAATTGTCGGGCTAGCCCTAGGTTGTTTTTGATATGAACTGGGCCTATGCTAACTCGACGCAGTCATGCTAAGCTATCATCAAATCATTTGGGCAAGGCTACCCTTTGCTAATGGTATGTGAAAGCTAAATGCGCGATTTATTAAATTGGGTCAACTACGTAGGCATGTTTAACAAAATATTATATATTTTTTTCTCATAATTATCGGAGTAGTGTTAGGTTGCATTGGTTGGGATAATATTTTGCTGCGGTTAAGCTGTTGCACTATTATCCTGACTAAATTGTGTTAAGTTTCTAACTGACCATTTGGTCAAGGCTACTCCTTGATAATGTTCAGTGGATACGATACACGAGTACGTGCAACTAAATAGCTAAATATAATAAATGACCTCAGTAGTTCCTCCATCCTAATAGGAAATACGAAAAGAAATAGGTATTAAATATTATCATGTCACTGCCTATTGTAGGTAGCTATGTTTAGTTGATTGAGAATAACCGTTCAACCTGCAACTGTTCTAGGGCTAATATTTTTGTGTTCATAAATAATTATACAGTAAAAAATCTTTATTTCAGACTTTGCATTCATAATTTGTTAACAGACTTATAAACTATGTTAGTGAGTTCAACAATTGTGTGTTTTAATCAATTGTGTTAAATTTCAACCAATTCTATCCAATTTAATTATTAATATTCGAATAATTTCTTATTTCAATTCAATTTCGTTATATGACATGAATTGAATGCTCTTTAGGGTATTTACACCCATCGATTATGTAAGTGAGTTAAACAATACTGAGTTTTTTATTTATTTATTTAACTGAGTTCAATTTAAGCCAACTCAAGTAAATTAAATAAGAATAATTTTTCTTTCACTTCATTTGATATGACTTGATATAAAGGCATTTTAAGGTAAATGCCTTATTGCCAATTCAACCCAATTTAAATTCATATACATTTTAATTTTAAATGAATATACATTCGTACTCATTCAATATATAACTTGAAATAAAGGCCATAGTGCCAGATTTTACAAAGAAGTTTTAGCGGCCAGGTGTGTCACGTGGGCCAAGTGCGTCCTTAAGAAGCGGCCAGGTGTGTCGCATGGGCCAAGTGTGTCCTTATGTAGCGACCAGGTGTGTCGCGTGGACCAAGTGTGTCCTTAACTAGCGGCCAGGTGTGTCGCATGGATCAAGTGTGTCCTCAAATAGCGGCCAGGTGTGTCGCGTGGGCCAAGTGTGTCCTTAAGTAGCGGCCACGTGTGTCGCATGGATCAAGTGTGTCCTCAAATAGCGGCCAAGTGTGTCGCGTGGGCCAAGTGTGTCCTCACCAGGTGTATCGCGTGGACCAAGTGTGTCCATAGTTCTGTACATTTTTTTATTCAAAAGCAGTAGTAGTGGCCAAGTCAGTCAATCAATTAATCAATTAAATTCATGTATTGTGGAATACATGTACATCAGTTATGTATACTAGCTATGTATTTTTCTAGCTTAGATCGGGCCATTTGTGCCATGAAGAAGCTATGTATGTTTTACAAAAGGTCAAGTCTAACTGTGAATTCTTTTACTATAAATTTTCATTAGCAACGGTCACGTGAGCCATATAGGCGCACTTACGCAAGTAACGTAAGTAAGTTCAGGATTATTTGCAACATTATTCCTTTACTAAAATTATGCTCTAATAAATGAAGATACGGCTCCATAGTAATTAGGTTTACAGATATTTATTCTCATAAATACATACAGTTCATTTACAAAGATAATTATTTAAACCATAACTTAGTAAATAATTACCATATCCAAAGTATGATTTTGTTGATAACAACACTAATGCTGGTATTCTTTTTCTTCCGAGGTGATGAGACTGAAGAGCACGAGACCAAACCAGGCTGGTTGGACCTAAAAAGACGAAAGAGCTCGCGATCGAGGTTGAGGACATCGACATCTTCTAAAGGAAGTCACAAATCAAAAAGTACCATTTCGGCGTCACCAACGCTCGAAGCCGTCGAGTCACCTGAAATTACCGTTTCACACAATCCGAAGTAACTGTTTGGCTCCGATCACAAAGAGGAAAAAATAACAACTACTATGTTTTAACTGTAGTATATTCATTCACTGGATAAGTCCTTGTACTCACAATTCTGATATTTTTCGCGGAGGTTTATCTTGATTCCCGACGTTTTAACCATTGCAGCGTTCGTGGTCGCGAGTAGGCTAGGATAATACAGCACATCAAATTACCCACTTTTGTTGCAAACTTAACCTAAGATACTGCAGTTTTTACCTTGACGTGCTGTTTTCCGTACAACTTATAATATTGGTAAATATATAAACATCAGAAGCCCTTTTCACCGTCTTGTATGAGATCACTGTCAATGCTTTAATTAAAAATAAATTAGTGTAATATTCATTTTTTAATCGCTCCCACAGACCTAATCTTATACTAAGTTGACTTTGCGAAAAATACCGCGCATTTACCACGATCATGAGAAAAATATACCTATTAGCACACGATGTCAGTAAATTCTTACTTGAATTAACGTCGTGACTTATTTCAAAACAAAGATTTAATTAATTCATTGACGCGGTAATTTTAATGTCGGGTTACTTAAACGCCATTAAAGTCGCGTAACGCGTTACAATGCAGTTCGTTTATACAACATTCATAGTAAATACCCTTACTACCTTTATATAAATTGTTCTGTCGTTTTAACCATACTAGACATGTAAAGAGTAGCAGATTCCGTTGCAATTTTGACAGCGCAGTTAACCGCCAAACTTGTAAGACATAAAATGTATATAAAAAGTTTATCAATTATCATTTATTTGATGAAAGAAATACACAGTAGATAAATAATTAATTACAAACTTAACATCACTCGCTACATGTGCACACCCGGTAGGGTACAGCAAAGTAAAGCAATTTTATAGGTGAGTTTTACCTGTTAATAAATTGTGGAGTAATTATATTAATTTTGGAACAGATGGTCCCATACTTATACATATTAATATTTATTTATGACTACTTTAAACATTTAGGAACCAAATAACTTACTACACAATATTTCTGTAATACTGCACAAACAATAAATAAATAAATAATTGAAATTATACATCAAGAATGAGCTTAGGTAGCTATACTTTACTTTTACTTATTAAATAACCTTCCTATAAGTATTCCTGACTAGTAGACAGTCAGTTAAGTTAATGTATCCTCAATGTCTATATAAATTTGTTTTAAATGACATTGTTTATCTATAAATCATTACTCCGACAATTTGTAAAAACATTTGTTTTGTGATATTATTTTTATACTTATTGTCTCTTAGCACTTTTATTATATACGTCTGTCAAGTTTTCGCTCAATTTAGTACTTATGTAAGAGACGAAAGGCATTGTCGCGGGTCAGGGTGCCCTTAAAGAATAATATATTTTTTTTGTTAGAAAAAATAAAATCGTATGCGGGCCAGTTTTCAAAAAAAAAGGGTTCTCTTTCTATGTTATTGTTTGATGCTCTGTTAAAATATTATCACTTATAACGAGGTGACCTTACATAATGTACTAAGCATTGACTTGAAAAGAAATATATTTTCATTTATGAATATTATATTGACGCCAAACACGACGTTTGCTCTGCAAATGCTTGGGTTTGGAATAACTAAAGACGCATCGCAATACATTTAAATGGGGACTAGGGACGTCTACACGCCAAAACGTCAGCGTAAATAGGAGACCGTGATCTCATAGGTCAATTAATAGATAATTATGCACAAAGGCTTTATTTCAGAACTAGTTTTTATTCTAGTTCCCCACTTTGATATTTTTCTGTATTCTTGGCAATATCATGCAGTTTATTCTTTTTTACATGTAACAGCATAATATCGCTGAGTTAACTTTGCTGAGTAAATTGTATTCGTGGTAGGGTTTAATTATTAATGTCATTTGACTATTAAATCTAATCTCAATTCTATTTATATTAATTGTCTACTGATTAATAAAGTGAAGTAGGTACTTGTTCCTGCTACTAAATTAAGACCACACCTTCATGTACTGTTCGTTAATAATTAACAAATATGATTAATATGGGCCCTGAAATATTGTTTTTTTTCTCATCCGAACACACATAATATCAGGGAAAGTTAAACTACAAAGTAATATTTTATATGAACAATAAATTGGAAGATCATAAGAGATTCTATAAATAAAAATAATGATCCCTTAAATGTCTGTATCTCCGTAAACAGTATTTATAAGGGATTGAGAACAGACATTAAGGTAACCATTCAATTCCAATAAAAAAACCAAAACCACATTATAGCTTAATTCTTCTCGTATGACTTTAAGTGCTAAGATTCATAACTTTCATTGATATGCGCCACGCAAATTACGAAATTTAACTTTTTTTAAAAGTTATCTAAATAGCTTCAATAATTCTTGATTATGTTCTCCACGATTAATAAGTGACATTTATTTTGGATGCTTTAGTGACTTTCTAATATCTATCTCAATACATAGTTTTATACATTACTCAATATGAAAAATTCAAATCATGAGACTTTGTTTCAGAAAGGAACTTTTGTTTTAACCTGATTATTTCATTTACCTTATACATATCATTATACAAATTGTGAACTATTATCATATTGCTGGATATGTGATTGGTGTCCAAATAATTTGTCTTTTACTGACTTGACTGATTAATTACTTTTTAAATGAACTGTTTATGTAGATAAGGTCTCTTTTAAGTTAGGATCGTTTATATGTCACACACTTAAAACTACAATAGGTTACCTATACATTTTCATTCATTCATCAATTTAAAAGTCAATTGAGTTAGATTCTTGCCATATTGTTATCTTAAAATCAAATGTTTTTTTTTTTTTAATCTTGTTAAGTATATGAGAAGATAATAGACTGTAATAAAATAAAATAAATATGGCTTCGATAAATGACTTTTTGTCATTCATAGACAGGAGTAAAAAAAAAGATTAGTCAAATTAATAGTTACGATTGTTATCATAAGTATAATAACATAACCATTCTTAACTTATTAGCCTGTAGAACGAAGTAACTATGAAACTATAGGTAATCAAACTTAAATGCCGAATGTGATGATTTTCTAATGTGTACGCTAAAGTAAACTTAGAATTACTAAGTTAGCCCAACAGCTTAATTTTTATTGCTTGTAATATGATAAATGTAGTATGCTGTAGTAGTATTGATATAAATGCGCCATTGTAAATATTTTTAAAAATGCACCAGGAGGTGCATTAGGTCGGATGGCCGAATGTGATGATTTTTGTACTTAGATTCAATCAGTAGCCTCTTGTAATCTTAACTCCTCATAATAACAGTTAACGTTATTTATATTTATATAAAATCGAGTATTGTTACTTTATCGAATAACGTTATCGCTATTTAAAAATGGCAACACTGGCTGCCCCTTCTTATTTTCTGACTTGCGAAGTGCACTCGAAAGGCGAGGCAGTCTAGTGCTGACCGCCGAAGCGAAAGGTTAAGGGAAGGAAACTATTTTAAAATGTAGTTATAATTATGGATGTGGCTAGAGAGTGTGTTGATCGAATAAAGAACTTTATAAACTCAACCGAGATTGATTCACGACACTTTGTAACATAAGCTTACTTACTCAATGCTGCTCTGAGCATTTATTTTATTCCCCATCTATTATTATTTTGCCGTCACCATTGAAATACTTCCACTGCAAATTGAAACACTACCTGTACAAAAACTACATGATGTTATAAATCAATATGTCCTCAGTTCTGTCCGGTAAGCTATTTCATTAGTGTAGTAATTAACAACATAATATTTGATATTGGCCACCATCAGTCAACGTCATCGTTCAACAATATCAGGACCCAGAAGAATGATGCTGTCTTACTATTTGTCTCATAAATACTAGCTCGAAAAAATCATGGCTCACTTCAACACATTACAATCGTTAACACGGTGCATGAACGTTCAAATTAGTCTGGCTGTTCAGGAAGTCTGGTCTTGGAATACAAAAAACGTGATTATTTTCAAATCAGGAGTAACCTAAGCCTATGGCAATAAAGCTGAAAATAGCGGAAAATGCTCGTTTGGGTGTTATGAATTCGTTCAAACATATACCCTTGGCAGGAACTAAGGACGGTTTGGTGCTAAATTGAATCTACTGTTTTTCAATAGGGTCGGATTGAATATAAATATATATTCATTATGGACGTCTGCAGGCTACACAGACGACAAGTCTTCAATTTCTTTTGGCACTATTTGCTCTATATTTTATATATTTATGGCCGATTTTTCAATTGACAGATAAAACTTATCAGACTGACAAATTATAAAGCGACAGATTTTAAAACATGACAGTTACTTATGATTAGTGACAATTAGGTGACGTTTTCAAATTAGCCATTCTTCATTTTGTTCGACGAATATTTATTATCTGACTATTGAAAAATCAGCCCTTAGTCTAATATGGATTCAAGTTTTGTTTTTGGTCTCTCCCTAGTTTAACACAGATCGATACTTTATGTTTAACCCCCAATAAATAGGTGTTGCAGAAGAGTGCTCTTTTTTTTTTAAATGTACATTTCATCCTGCATAGTAATAAAATCACATTATTACTTACAGCACAGCTCACACTAAAATAGTGCAGCTTTTATAAAACTGCCAGTACCACAGATAAAATAATAGTAGTATCACAGCCTTTCTCCCTTACTTAACTACAATGATAAAAATATGAAATGAATTAGCTAAGTCTACGTGAGGTAAATCAGCTTGTGTGATATTTTTTTCTTATTTTTCCATTAGAAATATTTTAATAAGGGTCATCCAAGAATCACTAGAAAACAGACGATGCATGGCCTTCTTCGAGCTTTAAAGTTTACGGTTTCAATGCTTAAAAAAAATTATACTTGCATATTATTATTTTTTATTCTATTTAACTAAAGTTTTTTGTGAAAATTTGTATTAGTGGCTTCTTTTGTGGCTATTGTTAGTTTGATAAGAATACATCAAATTTAGAATTTATGTTATTACAATAATTATCTTCAAAGTGGTAGGTCTACGAGACTACGAAATCTACTTCTATTACAATTTTTATGGGATGCACGCAAAATATTTTGCGACAACTTACGTTGAAAAATAAATAACTCTTGACGTAACGTACGGAAATGCGCACATTTTACTTATATTATTCAGTTGTAGTTTTATGCAATAAATTTAAATGTATGTCAACATACAACCTAAGTTTTATAGTCAAGCGCAATTGGATATGGGTTGAGCTTTTGCGGAAAATCTGTTAAGTACAACGTTTGACTTACGGTAAATTTGTACAAAATAGTTTAATTTATATAACGAGCAGAATCAATTAAACCACTTTTTAATATGGATCACCTTTTTTTTTAAAAAACTCTTTTAAAATGTTGTCATTTCCTGCTAAAATACGGAAGCAAGCAAGGGTTAGTTGTTCATGAGCGTACATAGTAATCGTAATAATATCAACTCGGCGCAGCGGCCCAGTGAATACGTACCGAATCCTAACTCGACAAGAAATTATCAAAAGTGCCCAGTAAACTAAAACACCACATACAACTTAATTTTTTTGTATTTTTTTTTTCCTTCAGAATTTGGTCAATTTAATTAAAAATGTTTTGGGGTGTCTGAGGTTTTGCGCATTGAACATTACACGTTGTATATTTTTAGCACGTACCTTATTAGTAGTTATTATTTCGGTTAAAAAGTTTACGAATTCAATGTCGTTTTCTTATTATGATGTTATTACTGCATCAAAAACATTTTGGTTGCAAAATTGCTTGCAAATAGTGGGTTTGAGTTTTTTTTCTTTTGGTATTATATGTTTTGTAAGTAGCAAGCAGTCTGTAGACCTGAAAATTCCGAAATTCACATGTTAATTGTATACGGAATGAAATAGGTTTAAAGCATTTAGCAATTAATTGTAATTAAATGATTTGTGATTTCTGTGTTAGTAATTGTATGATACTTGTTTGTTTAATAATTTTTGCAGTTGTGTATGTTTTTTTTTTTAATATTTAAAGTGGTATACGCGTTCTGCTGCCACGACTTATGCTGAGCGGGTTGCCTTTTCGACTCGAGTAGTCTAGTTTTATGCAAGTATTTTTCAATGTATTTTTTTCGGTTTCTTTCTTTACTTGTATTTATTGTCAGGATTCAATCATAAAACAGCCAACTTGTCTCCCTCGAACGGTCCCTTTTCCATTTTTCCTAGTCACTTTTCCGCCTGGTTTAGTCCCAAATTATAGTGAGCCGATTGAGGCTGATTCTGTAAACCTTTTTCGTATAAACGATATCTGGGCATCCCTTTCTCACAAATGCTCGTCTGGTATGAGAGATAGAGACAGCTCGATTTAAAAAATATCTTTTTATAGGGTACTGTATCTAAACTTACTCGGATTTTTTGCTCATTCACCAATATTTCGCGAAAATTATAGAGCGTAGCATATTGCTGATGCCAAATACCTTTTCTCTTGATACCGGAGGTAAAGATAACGATTTTTCATGATTGTTTGTGGTTGAGTTAAAGTTATTAAGTGCAGTGAAACCTTAGACTATCTGAGATTACAAATCACGTATCATTTGTTTAGGAGTCCATTCCATTTTCAACGTCAGTTTGAGATGATTCTTTTTATTTATTTCAAGTTACATAAGTGGTGAAAAAGCCTGTATTAAACATCTAGGTTCGAATATTTTGTAGCGACAACGTTGAGTTCCATATTGTTGCGTAGATTTTCCTATATTAAACAATTATACATCGACCCAACAAGATGTATTACTAGTTAAGAGCGATGTTTCGTATCGATAGCTAATAAATAGATAAGCTTCGTCTCTATTTCTAATTAGTGCTGAGGATATTTTTTCAATAAGTCTGAATGTTCCTATACAACTCTACTAACTTAAATAATTCAAAATTATTCTTACATTAGGCACATAAATTAAGATCAAAACAAAAATTATATTCGAACTGATAATAATCTTCTTTTATTGAAAATCAGTACATAATAAAATATCACTAATACCATTTTAAATAATCTGCGGATCTAACACTTATTGTCACTAGTAACTTTGATACTATTTAGGCTTAGTTTAATAATGTATTAGAACTTTTACGTAATACTTCAGGAATAAATTTGAGTCCAAATATCGGTCAAAGCTACCCCTTAAGTAGCTGTTTGTTTTATGTTGTAATAAAACCAACAGGATCAAAATTAGGTGTTTAACCATGGTAAGCTAAAGAAAAGTTAAGTTGGTTCTTCCCTCGTACTCGTACCTAAAGATAGTTGTACAACTCTAGCAGGAAGCAGATTCACCCACTTTTACGCCAATTTAATATTACGCTGAAAAGATCTGGAATGAAGGAATTTATTCGAACGAAATACCTCTAGTGCTTCGCCGTTAAAATTAAATTTAGCTGGCTATGTATGAATAAAATAATAAAGTTTTACTCCGAATTGTTGATTAAAACTACGTAGTGTAGAAGGTACATAATTGTGGATTGTAAGCTAGATTAATGACTTGTTTAAATGTAAATGGGGTAAAACATGCGCTAAAGTAAACCTTTAACTCCTACACATAAACACACGCGCAGGGCACTTCTATGATCTTACTTAAACTTAACCCGGTGTCATTGATGCTGGGTTCTAGTAACCCAAGGAATTTTCAATCGTTCATATTTTCAATTTAATAGACGGATTCATAGAAAAACTTAATAGGCATATTATTTTAGGCTCAGTAAAGAACTCTTCAGGTGTATTGAGGAAGGGCGGGTGGCGCATTCTGAATTTTCCTGAACCGATACTCAACGCGGTGACGGTTCGTGTTGTTAGTTGCCTGCGCCGCCGTCGCTAAGCGGAAATTTAAAGCAAAATATTATACAAAATGGTTCACTTTTGGATAGTACCCTAGAGGATCAAAATAGTCGCAAATGACCTCCCCCATCGCCTCTAATCTAAAGTCTGATTTAGAATGTTTTTAACCGGCCAGCCAAATATTCGTTTTTTTATGAATAACTACGTAAGAGACCAGCAATTTCAGCCGGTCGGACCGATGGCACGGTAGCCCAATTGGAAAAGCGTTTGGCCTGGTTAGCCAGAAAGTTGCTGATTCGAGTTCCGCCAATGCGTGATATTTGGTATCTTTTTTCATTATATGAATTTAAAGTCTGATTCTAAGTCTACTTACCAATAACCCTAATTTTGTACCCGTTTATCGCTTCTGTCCTGCACCTATGATTGGAGTCGTGCCCTAACTTAATATTACTGAGCAGCAAACGTTTACCACCAATATTGTACGGAATCTAATATGCAGCGATTACGAACCCTGAATGAGTAGAGAAGCTGCTTCAAACAGACTGCGACAAATTTAGACCATTACTTGAAGTTTGATCAATTTATTAACACTTTTCATGGCAGTATCATAGACACAATATGACTATTAATGTTTAGCCGTGTATTGTTACGAAAGTGTTAATATACAGAGTGACTGTGCAATGTGTTGCTAAATTTTTAGAGGTGAATGGATATACCGCAATTACCTCATATACCTCATTTTACTATGGGGTCATCGTTATTAATTTAGTCATCATCGTTATAATTAATTTGCTAATTTGTCTGGGACATCTGAATTACCTATAGACTAGTTTTAGTTTAGAACAAATTACAATTATGGTAGTTTTTAGTAATTAATTATGGTATGGAAATATATAATAAACATTTCTGAATTTAAGTAATGATAATTATTATTTTAAATATTTAAGTGGGCCAAAAAACACATTTGTTTACGTGACCGTTTTACGCCTAATAGGATATGACGTCAAGCCTTGCGCAATGACGGGCTTTTTGCTGTCAATTCGGGTGTTTTTCATGACCATTCAATTGATTCCTATAAATCTGAATCATGTTTTAATATTTTTAAGAATATCAACGTTTTTTTAAATAAATTAACTAATGTGACGTATTATCTAGTTTTTGAAATTTGGCCAACTAGCCTATTGCATTTACGCTTTCAACCATTACATGTAATTGATGGTCTCATTCACTTCCTTAAAACACCTTGCAAAGTCTCCTTGTATGCTCTTAAGTACCTGTTCTACTAGGTAAGTAATTTTAAAGGTATTAGCAAGGTCTAAATAATTTATTAACACCTTTATGCACAAAAATCATTGTTGTGTCATGCCTGCATATAACACGTGTGTTATATAAGGGTTGGTATTCACCAAAATGTGTAACTTGATGTGCTGGCGACTGTACATGGCGGATTTAATGCCAAAAGCATATTACTCGACTTATTGCCTGATGTGATCAACAACTTTGACACGTTGTGTTAAGACGTTATCTCTATGAAAACATCATTCTTACCTACCAAGTATCAGCACTACTATTCACTGGTTATATAAATATTATAAAGCAATAGAGTTTGTTTGTTTTTTTCTTAATTTGAGGAACTACTGGATAGATTTGAAAAATACATAGTACATTTTATTATATTGTTGCGTTTTTTTTTAAGTTTTATCTTTCTACGTTCTCCTGCACCCTTTCAAATTTACAATCTTTCTGCATGACTTATGGGTACGACTGGGAGATAATGCTTTAAGCATTATGTCCAGCTTTTGTACACTGTTATTTGTGCAATTAAGTTTTTGAAAAATAAATAAAAATATATGTGGGAAAGCATTACTGAAGTGAAGTATATAGGCTTTATACTTACTATAAAACATCACTCTACGACGGCCGGGACGGGAAGACCAAACTAAAAACACGCGGATGCAGTTTCGGTGGACCGCTTGTCTGCAATAAAATGATAACGCTTCGTAACTTAATTACCGATACGGGAATAATTTGCTTTAGTGCAATCATATCTGTTTACCGGCCTCTATACAAAATAGGCTGCACTATTAATTTGATGCTATCATAATATGCTTATCGTTACTATAAATATTCCCAGTCGACTTTCAATATTTTATGTTTGATATTTACGCAAACACGTTTTATGGAATGTGGTGAAAGTAATCAATGTATTTTTTATAAAGTATGTACCTGTGTGTTAAATAAAACTGTTGTTTTTTATTTAAATACACATGCTGTATGTAGCTATTTGATTTGAAATTGGAGTATATTCTGTGTCATTTACTAAAACAATTTATTGTTTATTTATAAGAAACTTTATTATTTTGAGTGTATCCGCCATCTTTTAAGACAAATGCAGGACGCATCGACACGAATAAAACAGCAGTATTTTAGTCAACTTGACTCCAAAATTAATGAAAAGCCAAATACACAGGTAACACGATTTTAATGGATACGTACGCATGGTACGGTAACTTTACACAGCTGATTAAAATTAAACAAATAAATTACGTTAGGTACCTACACGAAGTGACACGTGCTACTGTTATAAGACCATGCTGCAGCTACGGCATATGCACCACGGATATTAAAAAAAAATATGTTTCCGCAAAAACTATCAAAGGACCAACATACCTACTATAATTTTATCTACGAGAAAGGTACGCCGATTGGATATGCTAGCCGCTCCCAAAGTGGGTCAGTGCTTGCATGTGTTCGCATATCTACTTCATGACTTTATCATGAATATTTAGATTATTGCGTAAGGTCGAGTTCTACCGCATTTCCTTGGGACAACTTATTTCTCTATCTGCAGAAGCCTGTAGACGTAGGAAATTGCACAAATACCTAATTTTGACGACCCATCTGGTGTAGTGATCGAGAAATCGGCTACTACGCAGCGGGTTGCGGGTTCGAAACCCGCCCAATACAAACATTTGTGTGCATGAACATGTCTGTATTGGTCTGGGTGTTTTCTATGTATATCATGTATGTATTTACAAACAAAAAGTATTTAAGTATTATATCCATTGTCTGGCACCCAAACACAAGCTTTGAGTAGCTTACTTTAGGACTAGATGGCGATGTGTGGGAATGTCCATAAGATATAAAGTCCAAAAGATATGTTGAACCTAAGTCAAAAGATATTATCTTAAACTAGATTTCACTGGCCTGAAAAGAGTAGCAGCCTATGTACCATTTATTGGCATGTTGTAAAAGAGATAACTCGGTGTGTCGATAAATATTCTTAATTCATAACAAAGTTACTAATTATGCAATAACCAATGCAGTAAATAAAATCACGCGGGTCAATTCAATCTCTATGACAGGTCTAGTGCTGTCCATGAGTCCTAGTGTTGTCTACCATAGTAATGCCACAATCGATTGTCCGTCTAACAGGTGTCATAATCTTTCTTTATTATATATAAGTGGATCATCATTATCATTATCAGCCGAAGGACGTCTACTACTGAACCTAGCCCTCTCTCACGATTTTTTACAGCATCGGATCACAAGCGGCCTGTATCCTGTATCCAGCTTGGTCCTGCGATCTTTACAAGGTCGTCAGCACACCTTGTCGGCGGACGACCTACGCCACGTCTTAGGTCGAAAAGTCTCCAATCAACAACTTTTCTGCCCAACGGACATCAGTTTTTGCGCTATGTGTGCCCTACCCATTGTCGTTTGAGCTTACTGATTCTCAGGGCTATGTCTGCTATCATAGTTCTACTACGTATATCCTCATTTCTTATTCGATCTCGTAGATAAATACTGAGCACTGCCCTCTCTATATGTGCATGCATCGAGTTATTTCTGTAATCCGTTATGTCCATTGTTAGCAAAAGAAATCAATTTTAATAATTTTAGTGTTTAGTTACTCTTCTCAAAGTCTCAATATGTGATACAGAAGGTAACTTATCCATATCAACCTATAGCAAAAGCAGCAATTCATTAAAATAAGTTTCGTTAACAATTTTTTTAATTATTCCAGTCTAAAACATACAAAAAAAGCTTCAAAACATTATTCTAAGACGTTCAAACTTATTTTCCAAGATCATCGCCTTGTGATGGTACGGGGCTTTGTCTTACAAATTGAGATCCTGGTTTTCCTCGCAACATAAATAGACGGCTATTATACCACTTCCTCAGATCCCCACAAATATTATTATTTGGCGCGAATATAAAGGCAGAATATCTTTCCTTATACCTTTCCGCCGAGTTTTCTTTTGTAATTAGTAATCTATTGGATTTCAATATGCATTAGTTATGATTGGCCGGGAATGGAGTTAGTAGGGGAGAGGAATAGTTATTATGATACCGTTGATTGCTTATTATGTCTATTAACATTATAAGTGTAAAGATTTGCTTTTAACATGTTATGGTTTATTTAAACTATGCTTTGTGGAAAGTTGAAAAAAAAAGTAAGGTTTGACTTCAAAACCAAAACACACAAAAAAGTCTCATATATAATCTTATAAAGGAAAACACCTTTTAATGAAAAGGAATCCATTTTAGGCAAACAATTTATTTTTGGAGTCGGTGCCATCAAGTTGACCATCTCAAGCAAAAACTACCAGAGCTCCCAAGCGTTAAGGAGTTTCACAATCAGCTCAGGTCCACACAATGTTGACTATCAAACGCAACAACACGTCAACATTAAGATTGTAGTAAGAAAACACTATACGTTCTTTTAAAAACTGGCCAAGTGCGAGTCGGACTCGCGCACTGAGGGTTCCGTGCCAACTTTAACTGAATTAGGGAATCCATTTACTTCTACTTAGTAAAATACCACAATATTTTGTTGACTACAAACATAACATTGTTTTTCATAGTGTTTGTATGAAGTACAAAGTAATGTTTGCGGTTGTTCAAAATGTGCTATATCTCAAAAACTACTGGCTCGATCCCGTCCAAACTAATTTTCTTTGGAAGTTTTTATTCAGATCTACATCATGTATTTTTTTCAAAATTTACACTTGCTTGGTTCAGAAATTAGATGGAGGGGGACGCCCATTTTACCACTTTGGAAGCGTCTAGCTATGAAACGATTGACTTTAAAAGACAATGGTTTTAAAAACCTCTATGTTATTTTAAAAGACCTATCCATAGACACCCCACACGCATAGGTTTGTAATTTTTTTTTTTTTGTTTTAGTTTCATGTATGAGAGCCCCCCCTTAACTGTCATTATTTTTTATTTTTTGTATGAGAATCGGTAAGCGGTTAACAAGATACATCTTCCTACCAAATTTCAATTGTGTAATGCTTATAGTTACAGAATAAAATGGGTGTGACATACGGACGGACAGACAGACAGACAGACAGACAGACTTGACGAAACTATAAGGGTTCCGTTTTTTGCCATTCGGCTACGGAACCCTAAAAATTGAGGAATTCCCTCGATTGCACCAAGATGCCATCATCAGATCACGACTTGGCAACAATCAATGGGACCAACTAGAAGGTAACCTCTAGGTAGACAAAAAAAAATCGGTCTACAAATGACTGTAAAAAACCGGCCAAGTGCGAGTTGGACTCGCGCACTGAGAGTTCCGTGCCAACTTTAACTGAATTTGGGAATCCACTAACTTCCACTTAGTAAAATCCACAATATTTTGTTGACAGCAAATATAACTTTGTTTTTCATAGTGATTGTATGAAGTACAAGGTTATATTTGCGGTTGTCGAAAATGTGGTATATCTCAAAAACTTCTGGTTCGATTCCGTCCAAACCAATTTTCGTTGAAAGTATTTGTTAAGATCTACATTACATATTTTTTACCATTGACACCCCACACGCATAGGTTTGACAAAAAATTTTGACATAGCTAGACATAGCTATGAAACGTTAGACTTTAAAAGAAAATGGTTTTAGAAACCTCGGTGTCATTTTAAAAGACCTATCTATAGACACCCCACACGTATAGGTGTGTTTTTTTTTTTTTTTGGTTTTAGTTTCATGTATGGGAGCCCCCTTAAATGTCATATTTTTTGTTTTTTGTATAAGAATCGTAAAGCGGTTAACAGGATACATACTCCTACTAAATTTCAACAGTGTGGTGCTTATAGTTACAGAATAAAATGGCTGTGACATACGGACGGACAGACAGACAGACAGACAGACAGACAGACAGTCGGTTAAATATATTATAGAAGTAATTTGTTTCAAGTAGGCTTGTACGGCGTTTTGATAAATTAACATTCGTTGACAAATCATTTGTATAATATTTTAAGTAACGAACCATAGACAAGTTTTTGTTTAACGCTAAAGATAAACTCGTAGGAATAGGTTATTAGCGCTATGAAATGCAGTATTTCATTTAAATGTAAGTCAAATTCAGGGAGGTAATGTTCAAGATTAATAAGATAAAAGATAAAAGGTAAAAAAATACCTACTATATTACCGCAATTAATTAAAATATATTATAATTGTGGAAAAACTTATTATGTATGAAATCGTATGCCGCCGTTCTACGCTTCAACGCAGAGATACACGCAATTGCGTGATAAAGACGGCTTCCGATCCAAAAAGTCAGCCCCTAAAGCCTCCGAGAGTTAGTGATCAACAGTAAATGTTTTAAACTTGGTTTAAGAGTAAAAATCTTGCAATTGCACCTTCCGTAAGTTGACCTCAGCCAAGTTTCAGCCTAAATCAAATTAAAGCTTGCGTCCCGACATAAAAATGTTTTCGTCCATCCCGAAAAGGCTAGGAAATAACATATATAATCCGAATTTGCAAAGTTCCGGCATGTTACACGGACAGGCAGATATTTCGGATATGCCCTCAACTGACTGCACGTGCAGTGCTACACACCCCAATTTTCACATTTGGGCCGGTAAAAAACGAAAAAACTGGCCAAGTGCGAGTCGGACTCGCGCACTGAGGGTTCCGTGCCAACTTTAACTGAATTAGGGAATCCATTTACTTCTACTTAGTAAAATACCACAATATTTTGTTGACTACAAACATAACTTTGTTTTTCATAGTGTTTGTATGGAGTACAAAGTTATGTTTGCGGTTGTTGAAAATGTGCTATATCTCAAGAACTACTAGTTCGATCCCGTCCGAACCAATTTTCGTTGAACGCCCATGGGACGCCCATTTTACCACTTTGGAAGCGTCTAGCTATGAAACGTTTGACTTTAAAAGAAAATGGTTTTAGAAACCTCTATGTTATTTTAAAAGACCTATCCATAAACACCCCACACGCATAGGTTTGACAAAAAAAATTTTTTTTGGTTTTAGTTTCATGTATGAGAGCCCCCCCTTAACTGTCATTATTTTTTATTTTTTGTATGAGAATCGGTAAGCGGTTAACAAGATACATCTTCTAACCAAATTTCAATTGTGTAATGCTTATAGTTACAGAATAAAATGGGTGTGACATACGGACGGACAGACAGACAGACAGACAGACAGACAGACAGACAGACTTGACGAAACTATAAGGGTTCCGTTTTTTGCCATTCGGCTACGGAACCCTAAAAATTGTCGCATAAAACTGTAATGCAACTATATAAGGGCACTCCTCCAGTGAAGTAATGCCATACATCATTTATATAATACATGAATTGCATAAAGTTGATTTGGGGTGCGATTGTGTAAAGCAATCGTATTCATTTGACAATTCAAAACGAACGGTATGATCTGTCAAACGGCAAAGAACAAAGGGTTTGACAGATCAAACCGTACGGTATGAACTGTCAAATGAATACGATTGCTTTACTTAATTCCACCTCTGAAGTTCTTATGAATATGACTCAGTTATTAGTGTTGTATTAGAGATATATACATGTAAACGTAGGCACGTTTAGAACACAAACATGTACAGTGGCCTGCATATCAGGTTACCCACTTTTGTTGCAAACTAGCCCTTATTACAACGAAATAAGATACCGCAGTATTTACCTTGACATGATGTAGTCCGTAGCTACATATTAAACGTATCTGGAGAAAGTTATAAAGTAAAGACCTTTAGATTAAAAGCGCAGCGTAGGACGTCCACCTACAAAATGGACAGACGACCTTGTTAAATTTGCAGGATCACACTGGATACAGACTGCTTGCAACCGGTCGTGGTGGAAAGTTTTGAGGGAGAACTTTGTTCAGCAGTGGACGTCCTTTAGCAGATAATGTTGATGAAACGTATCATCTTTATACTTGCTAATCTCTGTTACTCTATTACTGAGATTTTTAAATCATTATTCATAAGTAAAAATATTGAAGATATCCTCTCTTTTACTATCAAACCACTATCGCAATGAAGAACCAACATAAAAACTGCACGTGGAAATCCCTGCGAAATTTCCGGTTATTAAATTGCAAACACCCGGTTATTCCCTTTTAAAACAAACTTTTCTGACGCCTGTCCGACATGATAAACCATCTCCGCCAGTTTTCCAGATGTGTCGTTTGTGCGACATGCGAAACTGTGGGACTATTCTCGTTATCTACTAAAAAATAAACTTTTGCATAAAAGTAAAAACTTAAATACGTCAAAAACAAAATGCACCAAAAGTCTGAAATAAACTTGTGACTCTTTAAAAGAAAGGACTTCATTAGAAGTCGGTTTTTACTTTTTTTGTAGAAGTTTGAGTGAGTTTGCAAATTTTATGTGATTTATAAAGAAGCTTCTTAACAAATCACTCAAAATTTTGGGGTAAGGTATGCACCTTTTGACTCTGTTCTCTAATAAGCTACAAAGTATCATAAATAAGCTCATGCGTCATAATTACAAACTCATAAGGGTTAAGGAGTTCCACCATCATCACACCTCGATGACGTAATACATGTATTGTCAACATTCTAGTACAAAAACACTACGTCTCCCTTTAAAATTTGAGGGTTTTCCTCGATTACGCCAAGACTCCATCACCGAATTCCAATTTGGCCACAATGAGACTAACTAAAAGATAAACCATCTACCTAAGTAAGTAATTAAAAAAAACTAATCTGACCACATAATATTATGGTTATTTAGGTGAGATAATAATGTTATGGACTCCTAAACTTGGTTTGATGAGAATGCGTTAAGAAAAAAATATTTTTTTATACAAAATAATCACTTCGCCCTTTTCTTAAGCTTTGTACGTAAAATAAGTACGGCATCATAAAAAGCACGAAAACTGGAGACTGGACATCGGTTGAAAAAGAAAAACCATGAACGTAAAATGCAACGCTCAGTTAAAAAAAACATAATGTCTAATTGAAATTCTTCTCTTTTCAAAGTCAGTAGAAACACAACGAACAACATCGTAACTACATAAACTTACTTTTCATGCTACAAGTAAGATATATGTGTAATCTTTGTTAATCTATAGTTTGTTAATATTTGGTAACTTGGCATGAGATCGAAGTGATATTGAACTATGTCTTTGACTAGGTACTTACACAAATTGTAAGGCTACAAAATGGTTTCCAACAAAAAATATTCAAAAGTAGCTTCGTGAAATAACAGAATTATCCCTTAAAATAGGCTGTGCTCTTTTTGTCTTCACTGTATGCAGCAAAATATTTCCGCGTCGTAATGGCGGAAGTTTTTTCTCTGCTGGAATACGACACGGCGAATATGCGATTTACATTTCGTTTAGGGTAACGTATGAAATGGATCCTTCAGGTTAGAAATCCCTGGTGTATCAAAAACATTTCAATACCTCACTATCGGTATTGTCCACAAAAATATTTTCCAAAGAGTAGTCTAAATTGTCTCAGATTTTACAGTTAAACCTTTTCCGTAATAGGTATAATTAATGCTTTACGTTTAAAAGTTACATTCCTAAACTTAGATTTAGGTGTTTTCCTATTGAGAGCATACCACTACTGTTAATCTGAGGTGTGATTGTGTAAAGCAATTGTATTTATTTGACAGATCACAACGTACGGTACGATCTGTCAAACAGCGTTAGGCAAACGTACGTTTTGAACAATGATATGTTCTAAATACAATATCATTGTTCAATTAAATTCAAAATAGGTATAGGTAATGAATAAAACATTTGCTAGGGAAAGTAGCTATTTTTTACACCTTAAGTTGAATCACATTATTAGAAAATAATATCACAAGTTATATTAATCGTGTAGGTACAATTGAATCATTACATCACTTATGGCACCACGCTTGCAACATTATAAAAAATAAGTTCCATTAAAGCTCTCATTCTGGTCTATCTAATAAAAAATCTAAGTATACAGAACTTGCGAAACTGAAACAATTCTTTCTTTTCAGATTTTCACAATTCTTTTTTCTATTGTTACCTCGCATGTCATAACATTTTGGAATACATACTCGTATCTAAATGTCGTTATCGCCATGTATACTTCCGATCTCACGTTTCCGAAGGAACACTTTTTATTACGTTGGCTATAATAGTAGAGGAGACGTGGACGAGCGACCTTCACCGATCCGATAACTCGATGAGGCGTATATTTTATCAAATATAAATTTAAAACAAATACGCCTGTGATAACTTGCCCATTGAGAAGTGTTCATTGCAATTTTGTTTTAATTAATTTTAATCAATTTTCTTTCATCACCTTTTCACTCGTAATAACCGAATGAGTTTTATCTCAAATGAAAGTTATTAACACAGAATAATAATGCCTAGACAGGCAAGCCTACTTATTTCTGTGCATGGCTTCCTGACAAGTAGATGTGAACAGGTAAGTCAATATAGGTAACTACATCGATCTGTTACCTACCCAGGCATACTCTGTAAGTTAAAGACTATCAATTTAGTTGAAAAACATTCGGTTATGATAAGAGTGAAGGTGTTATTTTTTAATTAGTAAAAAATGCTATGACCACTTTACGATAGGCAAGTTATCATAGGCATACCTACTTGTTTATAAATTATATTTGACAATAAATAAGTCTTATCGAGTTATAAGATCAGTGAACTTCACTGTGAAGGGTTATTTTCACCGGCTCTTAGACCGTAACTATAGGCACAAATTTTCAGAAGAGAATATTCGCAGAACTGGGAAAAAAATGTGGGAAAAGTCACATGGCATTCGGAAAACTGAAATTATAATTTCTAGCAAAATCTCTAGATTTTTAAACGCTAATACTAAACTAACCGAAGACAATAACAAGGTTAATTTGGGGGATTTTTTCATATTTTTTTTAAATCAGTATCGTTTGTACAACAGCTCCTGAGTCAGATGTCGCTAACCAAAACAATACCCTATGATATTTCTAGCAATTTCTTACAAAAGTAACTGAAGCTTATAAAAAGAAAAGGTATATTTGGAGTTATAGTGCCGGAATGGCGCTAGGATCACGGTCACTACCCCAGGGTTAATGAACTGTAGCTTGTTATCGGGACCCCTTATCAAGATACGAATTGGAAATCAGCCTCAGGCTTCGATTGCTTATTGTTCAGAACTATTCGGAAAACGCGAAGTGAGCCAAACAAATTCCTAACAACTCGAAACTTTGAATGGCGAGCCGCGGTTTGGGTAAAAGGTATCAAAGCATTGAATTTGGGTTTGACGAATTCTCGTGACGCGTCTTCCTTCCACTGTAAAAATAGTAAGTTCTCTAAAGATGATTAAAGTCTTCTTCCGGGCCATACATCTAATCGCAACTACATCTGCATATATGTCTGCAGAAAATGTGAAATATCGTCCGCGAAGGCTCTACCAAAGCTTTGTAATAATATATTACTTTAGAGGTTAACCACAAAACAATACTTCGGTCTTCCACATCTCGTCTGAACTTTACTAAATTCACGATATAACTGACAATCCTTTCACCAAAAATAAAAACTATTATACTTATTTAAATTCGATTTGCAAGTTTTACGATGAGAAATTTAAATAATCGTATATATATAGGTAAAAACGTGTTTTTAGTGTTGTCTACCGATTAAGGGATAACATATGTCAATAGCAGCTTAATACTTATGTCACCTGATATTGTTCTCTAGTGCTGACCTCACCGTCTAAAACTTCCTTGATAGCGCTTACAAATTAATGGTCGGATTCTCAAGTCAATTCTCTTGACAGAGCACAGCGCTTACTATAGCCATACTACATACGAATAGCAATAGTTGTTTATCGTTACTTAATCACGTTTGTTTGTTGATTGAGTCTAAATTAGGTATGAAAATGAAAATGAAGTTTATTTCCAAAAGTAGTGAAAAAACAGGTATAAATTACACATCCACCTGCAAATCACAGAAATAAAAGTTATCTTTATACAATAACATGTTTAAGAAGGTACATTAAGCAAAGTAAACTATAGAGAGTGACTTTTTTATCAGTACCGAAATTTTGTGTAATGTCTCCACTGATAAATATGAACAACTTTTACTATGGCGGCAATAGAAAATAAATCGAGAAAAAAAAAGCTTTTCCATACAAAAGTTCAATTGGCGCGCGGTTAAAATGTATGGAACAGCTGTTTTTTTATCGATTTCACTATTGCCAGTGGAGTCTTTACACAAAATTTCATACTGATAAAAAAGTCACCCTGTATAATTTATTTTTACAAATGAAGCGTAAAAAAATAGGCGCACTTAAAACAAAATTATGCAGTATCTGCTGGACGTCACACTAGGATACCCTGTGTCGTGAAGACCAGTCTTCCCTTTTGAATGTGTAGTATTTCAGACATGCTTATTTGGGTCAGTTATTGATTGAGCGTGTGTGCACGTGTATTTGTGTGCGTATTGCTGCAAGGATTAATAAAAACTAGGTTCAGATCGTTATTAAGACACTTATAATTTAAGTTGAAAATATACATATGACCCGGAAATCATGCATAATTAAGTAAAGTAAAGTAAAGTAAAAGTAAAATGCGTTTATTGCTTCCCATACAAGAAATAACTTATCTCTATTACAATTTCTTAAAATTGTAGCTTAAGTCGCTTAGCAACATTTTTGTACGGCTACATAATTGCATTATCATTATATTAACATCTTTACTGTTCATTTCGAACGTCTTCCAACAAAATGTATATTTTGTGCACAACTGTAAAAATCATATCGATAAAATAATTACCAAACCTGGATACAACTGCGCACATCACTAGTTATCTTTTGTTTAATGACAAAATGACAGTTTAATGGAGTCTGTCCGTGATATAGAAAACTGGGGCAAGGTTTTGTAATTAACAACCTTCGTCATGAGGCTAATTAGGTGATGATACTTAGTTTGCTTACTCATGGGGTTCTAAAGCTGAATTTAACTAGTGTTTTTGTCCTGTTTCCTTTTTCACTTTAAATTAATATGTAAAGAATTATTATCAATCAAGTAATACATATATTAGATAGTATCATTTTTATGTTTTACTAGAACTGCATTCACTGTATTTTTATTTTTTATTCTCATGTCTATATTTTGATAACATTAACGCAGATACCACCATTTTAACACGTTATGAGTCATTATTACATTTAAGTTGGTATAGTAATTTTTAAATAATGAATCATGAAATTGAATACTAAGAAAATTATTTTTTCATAAATGAATCTGTATAGGTAGACATTGCTACGCATAAAACGTGTTCAGTATTGCAAAATCAATACACATAGGCTTCGAAATTCCGGGAAAAGTTAATTGAACTGAACTGGGGCCTGACTCCCGAGTGCAACATTGGTTTTAAGTTTGAGTCCAATTCCGATCTTGTGACCTCACTCCCGAACCCAAGACTTCATCCATTGCCTTAGATTCGGATCTACATAGAGCAATTGATTGGTAACGGCCGTTATACCTGAAGTTAGCCAAATGACGGCTCGCAATTTATGGTAGTAGTGAAGTGCCTATCTTGATTTGTGCAATTCAATTGATATCCAATTATATAAAACAAGGTTAAACTCCTTTAACTTGCGTTCATTAAATTATTTTGCAATCAGTTAGTGTAATATTCACGTATTTGCGTCTGCAGACATACATATTGTAACAATATACAATTATTTTAACAAAATCTTCGAACACTCGGCTGTAGTACCTTCTGTCCAGAAATATTTAAAAAATATGTTTGAACTAAATCGTTATAGTCTGTGCTTTGTAATTCAAAATTCATTCAAAGTTTATATTTTGTTTTGGTGGATTTTTTAAGTAAATACTTATCTAATTCGTGTATTTTTGCACGTCTTTTGTAGTTCTATCGCATTCTGTAAGTATAAACTTATTAGACGGCCATTTTGTGATCTAAATGAATAGAATCTCATAATTAACCTGTGATTGTTGTGATGTGATTAGAAATGACAATAATTTGTTAATATGAATGCTACAATGTTTTCCTCTTTCTTTCAGAGTACTTTTCGTCACCTTCGGTTCGCCGATGACTTGTTGCTTCTACCGGGACGAGCTCAGAGCTACAATCAATGGTATAATTACTAATTGAGTTGAGCGGAAAAATTAACTGCTCTTGAAATGAACCTATCAAAACGAATGAAGACTAGTTAAGGGTAATAGCAAGCGTTTAATATACACCGAACAGTATACATTGTTTTGTAAACAATTGGCTATGATGTAAGCATAATGAAATACAACTAAAGCAAAGAGCATAAAGTGGAAAAGAAAATGGAGTTTCAGGGAGATATTTGATAGTAAGATGCCCACAAAAATAAAAACTAGAGTTCTAATTACATGTGT
The DNA here is from genome assembly GCA_963924145.1 of Pyrausta purpuralis. Classification (NCBI taxonomy): domain Eukaryota; kingdom Metazoa; phylum Arthropoda; class Insecta; order Lepidoptera; family Crambidae; genus Pyrausta; species Pyrausta purpuralis. The sequence continues at coordinate 23,052,488 of OZ001649.1, forward strand.
CCTGACAGGTCAAACTCTTGTGCTTGCAAGACGTGGAGATTTAACAATTGTAGTTATGTACCGAAGAAGAATAAAAGGTAGCACGCTGAACATTAGACAATTAAAAAAAATAAGACAGTAAAAACACGAATGATAACCAGATCAAAAAACACTAGCCCAGGTGCTAACTTTTAAACTGGAAATGGACTGAACATGTAGCGTGTCATCACAATGGATGATGACTCTACGCAAGATGCGATGACGAGTTGAAAAAGATCTCTAGACCAAGTGGCTTGGCGTAGCCCAATCTAGTGAAGACTGGATATCTTTGCTTGCAGGAGGCCTTCACCTGCACCTTCTCTTGAAGAAAAACAAAGTGTAAAATAAGGAATAGAATTTAGATAAATATACTAACACTTTGTTTTAACAATTAGAAATTGGTAATATTAATGCAAAAAGTAAGGTATTTTTTATGTTTTGCATCTTCATTTAGAATACATAGTCTGTGATAGATAAACTATTATGGTACAGGACTAATATTCTCTACTTTATTAGCACAGCATTGCATCTCCAAGAGTGAAGAATTGTGACTTAATTAAAAAATAAATTATTAAATTTTGAATAAATGATTATTTAATAAAATATCAAAGTTTTATCAATTAACCCAAGCATTATACACTATCACTATCTCAAGGCTCGACCCTTCATCGTGAAGGTCATGACATGATCAACATAGTTCATCATCATCATATAAAGTACACAAACGACGTTCCGCATTCCCTTAAAAGCCAATCATTCTCTCATTATATACAATCTAACCCAATCGAGCCATTATTCACCTTAAAATCACCAGAAAACTCCAAAAAAATTGCTAAAAAGTTACATTTTGGCAATTGTTTCAAACTATTCAAGTTCTCCAATATTACCGCAATTTAAGCTGTCAAAATTCTGTGTAGAGTGCCAATTTCCAATAGTAACGGATTGAAGCAATAATGCTGGCTGTCAAAATGTCGTCGGGAGTGCCGTTTTGCCCAAGATTAGAAAAAAATGTCAACCCCAAAATTTCGTCAAATCTTGTGTTCGAGAGTACAAAATGGCCGTTTTTCTTGCCCGATCCGTCGCTATTGGAATCGGGAGTAAGGCCCCAGAACAGTGGCTGCGGCCAAGTCTTTATTTCTTGGACTCGGTATGGTCCAATCGGTTCGGTACATGCAATTCATTGCAGACGCAGCCCTACATTTTCTGTAAGGGCGCTTTGTATATCAATCAAATAGTATATGAATATTGAACAGCAAACAAAGCGTATACGAATCTTAATCGGATGCATCGTTGCAAATATTAATTTGGATGAGTAATTTCGTTCTTAGACTTTGTTCGTATTTCTGAGTTAACGATGGTTTTGTTGTTACTCGTTCCACATTAACTTTCACAGGAAAAATAATAGCTCATACCAAGATACTAGTGCAAGCAAATGTGCCTTATAAATCAAATCACACAAATGTTATTTTAAAATAATACGAAAGGATATCCCTTTGACAAGTTATTAAACTTGATATAACTGCATTTATTTCTATCAAAGCATTAAAACAGAATATTATCTATATTATGGCACTATAAGCCCAGGTGTCCCCGATTCATTTTAGATAAGAAAAGCATTTGAAATATCCAATGTAACTGTTTTGAGGTGAGGATGGGTTGAAATGGAAAAACGTATCCTCTTTGTGTTTTGCATTAGGTGCAATAACTGAAGCTTAGCATTTATACTCAAGATCTCACTATCTACTTTTTAATTTCCGAATTTGTATGTACTCAGTTTTTAGGGTTCCGTATCTCAAAAGGAAAAAACGGAACCCTTATAGGATCACTTTGTTGTCCGTCTGTCCGTCCGTCTGTCAAGACCCTTTTTCTCAGGAACGCGTGGAGGTATGAAGCTGAAATTTATATCAATTACTCAGGTCTACTGTCCCTTGAAGCTGTGAAAAAATCAAACTTCTAAGCCAACGCAATCAAAAGATACAGCCGTTTATGCCGCTAATTTTCGACACTTGCAAGGGAATCAAAACCTACAGGGTGCTTCCCGTAAACTCAGAATCTTGAAATTTGGTACAAAGCAACGTCTTATAGCATAGATAAAGGAAAAATTGCGAAAACCATAAATTTTTAGTTACATCACATAATATATATTTTTTAATAATTTAAAACTTACTACCCATTTCCTCATAAACGCGTAGAGGTATTAAATTGAAATTCATACCAAATACTCAGGTCTATAATACCTTAAAGCTGTAACAAAATCAAACTTCTATGTCAACGCAATCAAAAGAAACAGCAATTTAAGCTGCATATTTTGAAACTCGCAAGTACTCGCAAGGGAATCAAAACCTAAAGGGTACTTCCAGTCGACCTAGAATCTTGAAATTTGGCATGAAGCAACGTTTTATAGCACACATAAAGGAAAAATTCCGAAAACCTTAAATTTTTAGTTACATTACAAAATATATATTTTTTAATAAATATAAACTTATTACTTTTTTCCTCATGAACGCGTAGAGCTATCAAGTTGAAATTCATATCAAATACTAAGATCTAATTGCCTTTAACCCGTGAAAAAAAAAACTAAGTCAACGCAAAAACGCAAAACGCAAAAGTACAAGCATTGATACCGATTGTCGTACTGAACGAACTTTGTAAAGCTTGCAGGTTTGTACGGAACCCTCGGTGCGCGAGTCCGACTCGCACTTGGCCGGTTTTTTTTTTGAGCTATTTCAGTCTATTTGACTTACAATTGACGAAAAATAACCTTAACACCTAGAAAAAGCGGTGAGTGACACCGTTAGTACACCAACGCATTTGCATAGCGATATGCGAAATTCGCATATGCTATGTTTTCTCTCTCTTACACAGCTAAATGTAATAGTTGCATCCTTGTCAGTATCGTTCAGCCGCATCGCTGTCGCATGCAAATGCGTTGAACGGCGTTAACATCTAACTCGAGTTTAAAATGAGAAAGCTGACCTAACTAATTCAACGGATGAAGGTTTTTCTTTCGGCTTATCTTTGAAAGGTGTAATCAAGATCAACCCCAATTTTGATCCAAAATCTTTACTCTTTCAGAGCGGTATCCCAGACACAATAGAATTTTAAGAAAAGTGAAAGTGTTAATATTAGTTTTAAATAGGAATCAGGGGGCAAATCCTCGTGTAGTTCGTATACGAAAAAAGTTAATTGACCGAATTTTCTTTGCCAAAGAAAACATAGTTAAATTTTTCAGGGACACGATTTCCATGCATCTCGATTTCGTTTTCCGGTAGTTTTTTTAACTTGTAGATATTTAAATTGATTCTACGATATAATGGGTAAACTCGCAATCGAAAAAAGTTCGTTTATCGCGAGAATCGCCGCCTCAAAGAAAAAGCCTTTTCCGTAAACGCGGCCAAAACTACGGGCTTTCCTAACCTGTCCGTAGTAGACATCCTGCTCAAATAGTCCTGAATGACGTCATCCTGGTAATAATATAAATTGACGCGTATTAAGTTTCAGTCACGTTACAGGAAGCTCTACTTCAATTCTTTGAGAGAGCGGCTCGTAAATCTTGCCAAAACGCCATTACGGGGCTTCTGAGCTCGTAACCCAGTAACAGGAGATAGCCACTAAACCTTTTAGTGGTATCTGTTATGGGATTTTTGTCTTTAAATGCTCTCTGCCTGAAATAATTGAAGGGAACTTCAAAGAAGAGAATAGATTAGCTTTTGAAGTACCCATGGGGATTTCGAATCGGTAAGGCTTTTTAAAGATGTCCTTAAATGAGTTAACATTTTTTATGTTAACTTTTTTCTGCATTTTCCAATTAGGTGACAGGTGAACATAAAATATCAACTTTTTTTTGCCCGAAATACTCAAAGAATACACAGTTTTGCTTACTATCATGGTATCGATGGATGATTGAAAGCACTTAACGTTTAAATCATACGAAATACACCGACCAGTCATGCCTAATTTTCTCGAAACGTAGAGACCTATAAGAAGTGGTTGTGTAAGGGTATAGTATCATCCTTTCTAACAAATGTCTGTCAATATGGACTCGTGATGAGGAATAGACACATGGGTTTACCAGATGATTTTAGAAATAATTGCTTGAAGCTTGGCTTGAAGTTATGATTAAGGTTTATAATGTGTCTTTTACAAGAGTAACGCATTCGTGCTGCTGAAATAGTTGGTTGATCTATAATAAAATGTGTGCTCCTTAATGATGGTATGCACTATATAAAATAAAGAAATAGGTACTGATCTCAGGTATCAACGAGCATTTTTTTAAATCTCGTGTCCTTCCCTAAGTTTCCAAAATTAGAACATTCCTAATTATCCAAAAAAACAGGAAACAACTCCAATTTACCAGTCAAAGAGCGTGAATACACGTATCACGCTCATTTTACTTGATGTTTTAAACGCGCTTTAAAATAAAAACGCGATTTAAAATTGTATTTTGTGCCGAATAGCTTATTTATCAAGGAAGGCTATAAAACATGCGACGGCAGGGGAGGGAGCATCTCCAAACACCAACACAATATAAACTATAAACATACTTATACATACATATATATACATATAAACCAATGTGAAATGAAAGAAATTTACCGAGACACCAGAGAAAAAAAAAATTATTTTGAAGAGAGAAGATGTTCTTTTAGGCGATTTTTAAAAACAGTTATTGAAGTTGACTGCCTAATAGCAAGGGGTAATGAGTTCCACAGTCGTACTGATTGAACTGTAAAAGAATTAGAATAATAGCTCGTTGTGTGACAGGGGGATTCAAGGTGGAGTTTCCTCGATGTCCGCATGTCAAGACCTCGCGACGGCTGCAGAAAATGAAAGCGCTCCTTGAGATAAGGTGGGAATTTCGGATTGAAAAGTATGGAGTATAATAAACAGAGAATATGAAAGTTACGCCGGAGTCGAATTGGGAGCCACTTGAGCCGAGAGCGGTATTCGGAGACATGATCATACTTCCGTAAACCATAGATTATCCTAATACAGAAATTTTGGAGACGTTCGAGCTTGTCGAGAAGAATTTCATTTAAATCAAGATAGCAGCTATCTGCATAATCTAAAATTGGAAACAATAGAGCCTGGACAAGCGCAATTTTAGTGGGTATAGGTATGAAGTTCCGAAGTATGTTTAGCGACGCCGCTGCGGCAAAAAATTTCCGACCAATGTTTGCAGTTTGTTGGGACCATGAGAGCGAACAGTCAATATGTATACCCAGGTTTTTTACGGATTTGCTAAAAGGAATTTGGACACCGTCAAATGTAATCGGAGGCATGGCCGGCCAGTCAATCCTAGCAATTTGCCAAGAACCGCCCACAATTATAACCTGCGTTTTAGTAGGGTTGACCTTGAGACCGAAGGCTTTACTCCAGTCAAGGATACGATTGAAATCAGTGTTAACCACCTCTATAACCGTAGGTAAGTCTTCAAGGTACCCTTGTGAATATATTTGGAGATCGTCTGCATAAAGATGAAAAAACGACGTAAGATTAAGCGTGATAGAGTTGATAAAAATTGAAAAAAGGAGAGGAGACAGAACACCGCCTTGAGGAACACCAGCAGTCAGGTCGCACCATGCAGAGAACGAATCCTCTGAACGGATGCGCTGCCGACGTCCATGTAAGTAACTATGAAACCAGTCAAGCACCGTTGGAGATATGTTAAGAGAACGAAGCAGCCCCAGTAATATATCGAAATCTACGGTATTAAAGGCATTGCTAAAATCTAATAGAGCTAGCACAGTGAGTTTCTTATCGTCCATGCCAAGTCGAATATCCTCAGTTATTTTTACCAAAGCGGTAGTTGTACTGTGACCAGGGCGAAAACTGGACTGGAACGGATTTAGGAGATGGTTATCGCAAAGGAAGACGCTGAGTTGGTGATGAACTATGCGCTCCATCACTTTGGAAAGGAACGAGAGTATCGAAATTGGACGGTAGTCAGTAAAGGAAGATGGACTTCCTTTTTTGGAAGAGGAGTTGAGAGAGGAGAGACCTGAGCGTCTTTCCACATTGTGGGAAAACAACTCGAGGACAAAGATTCATTGAGGATGTGGGTGATTTTTGTACCTTTCTTACTTATGTACTTACTTGCGTATATAACGGCGGTGCTATTTATTTTACGTGGTATAAATAAATGCCCAATGCATTTTGTTTGCGTCGCAGTCTTTTTAATTCAATTTATTTGAACCACTGCCACTACACCGATTGAATTTCGCCAAACTACTCTGGATAAATAGTTTGAAAGTTCGTTTCCACGAATTTTGCCGTCAGTACACCAAAGCATTCGGTTGCGACAGCGTGCGGCTAAACGTTCCCTCAAGAATATGACTGTCACATCCATCTAGTAGAGCGAGCAAGGCATGGCATAGCATATGGTATATAAACGCCCTAGTACTCTTACGCATTCGCAACCGGCTAAAGGTTCCGCCAAGAATGCAACTGTTACATCTAGCTTAGAGCGAGCAAGACATAATATAGCACACGGACGGTGTACTAACTGACACCGTACGCCAACGCATTTGTATGCGGCAAAATTGGCATATGCTATGTCGCGCTCTAATATAGCAAAATCTTTAGCTAGCTGCCTCCTTTTTGGTTCCGTTCAGCTGAATCTCAACTGCATGAGAATGCGTGTAGGAACTACACGCATTTCACGTTTAGCTAGAGCAAGCGAGACATAATATAGTTGCATACGGTGTACTGACACCGTTAGTAAGCCAACGCTTACGTATGCGGCAAAATTGACATAGCTAGATGTAATAGATGCATCCTCGTCAGTATCGTTCAGCTATATCTATACCGCATGCGAATGTGGTACTATATCTCGCTCGCTCTTACGCAGCTAAATAATTGCATATTTGTCAGTATCATTCAGCCGCATCGCTGCCGCATGCGAATGCGTGTAGTTTATACTGACGGCGTTTGTACACAATATGCTACGTTATATCTCGCTTCCCTCTATATAGCTAAATGTAATAGTTGCATCCTTGTCGATATCCTTCAGCCGCATAGCTGCCGCATGCGAGTGCGTTAGTGTACTAACGCTATTATTCCGGTGTCTGTCGGACGCCTGCCACTCCAGCTGACCCTTGTAGCCGTCTACGCTCGATGGGCCGAGATAATTGCTTCACCACTATTATAGTTGTCCTCGGTAGACAACTGCCTGTTATCAGATACAATCACAATCCTTTTGCTTTTAAAATTGCAATCGTTCGTCACTATCAGGGAAGTAACTTTACTATCGCTGCTTCTTAACATTAGACAACGCTTAAAATTCTTCCGTCAAACACTGTTGACGCGGTCACTACTTGCACCTATGATTGTGGTACAATATTTCAAAATACATGATAATTAATTATGGTTTTCATAGACTCTTTCGCTATAAACTGACAAAATTGCTATTTGACACGAAAACGGTCCAAAACGTTCTACGAGTACATATATTTTATTAAACACTGATTAATTAAACGCATCACTTTACTAGTAAAACATTGTGTTTCCGACGCCATACAAATGCTTATTACAGCCGTGTTATTGGAGACCATTTCATTTATTATCACAACCACCACCTACACGGTACAAAATAGATCAGACTCCGTTATTTTTATTCCGTTCCAGGGAACGACCGCCTCGTTGTAGATCCACAAAATGTTTTTATTGATTTAAATTAAAAGATTTGTTGAATTTCAATTGGCACTAACAAACGATTAAAAAAGAATCACTGGTCTCAAAAGGAATAAAACCAAGTATAAGTAAAAGTTGATACCCGTTGATTTTGTGAGCAATTCATTCGTCCTCAAATCTACGAGTATAGTAAATATTATAAACGGGGGAAAAACTTTCTTTTCGAGAACTTCCGTTGCGTACGCTGCGTGTTTGATACAATAAAATCATGTATGACGGGTTATTTCGGCTTTAAAAGTTCTACACCAGCATATGTCTATTCTATATAGTTTATTTACAAAAAAACTTTTCTTTGTTTATAAATTTAATAAAAAATAAAGTTATATTTTTAATGGATTTTTGATGCAAACGGATATTTCTCCTTATCATAACTTAAAAAAAAATCGATTGTCGCGAGAATCGTCCCCCAGGGTATGATTTCACTGACATGCTTCTTTCCTAATCTTTCTTGATTAACAAGAGCATGTTTATTTCGATACAAACAAGTAGTGTTTACTTGTGATGTCGTGAATAATGTACGATCGCGCTCTCTCGCGCCTGATTCCGTTGCACACACGTCACGTCTTTGCGTCGTGTGGTCAAGCGATTCTCGATTAAACCTGGTTAGGTATAAAGAGCTTGACCGTATGTACATTTAAGACAGACAAGATTGCTGACTCTTGCAAGACTGCTTCATCACTGAGATCATCATTCACTATTAAAGAATTGTGCATACTTGAATATTAAGTGTTACTTGAGTAGTAAGACTGTACTTATTGAACTATAGTTAGCTTTCGACTCACACCACTCACCTGAATGCACTCAGTTACATGACTGTAATACGATACCCTAATTAATCTCAGCTATCCCAACAAATACGCAGAACATGTTTAAAAATAAATATTTAACATTTTACCTAGAGCTTGTTTGACAATAAATTGTTTGACAGTTGATGATTCTTAGTTAAATATTGGCTTAAATGACTATTAAAAGGAAATTGTAAACTGTTATTAGTATTTTGTAGCTGTTGGTTGTCATAAATAAATAAAAATTAGTATGAAATCTGACAGCAGCGGGATGATCACATATTAACACATAGTTATGTGAATCCTAACCATGCAATAAGCTGTTTTCTCCCATCACTTTTCAGCTCTCCCTAAAGTGCATTAGGATAGCTTTCGGATCATTTTTGTTTTCACGTTGGCGGAAAACCATTAACAAAAAAAAAACACTCTGTTAAGCTACGCTATAATACTTAAATCTAAGACCCCTTGCACACTGCGACTTTTAGGTAGAAACTGGAAATTGACAAATTATGTACTGTTTAGGGCACCTGCATCGATACTAACGCGCGTTAACATCGACGCAGTCGCGCTGCTGCATCGACGCTAACGCGCGATTACATCGATGTTAACGCGCGATTGCATCGATACTAAATTAAATCTGTTCATTGCTTGTAATTGATCAATCGATGCTAAAAGACGCAGTGTTTAAAGGGTCTTAGATTTTAAAATAATAGCGTTGTTTATAGAGTGTTTTGTTTTTTTTCTTTGTCAATGGTTTTCCGCCAACGTGAAAACTGCTCTCTAAACAGCAAAAGAACTTTAAGAGTTCCACCATCAGCTCTGATAGCACAAAATGGTGACAAAAAAAAACTAAATTAACGCTAGCGCCATCTATCGATGATAAAACCATCTAATGACAATAAAACTGCTCAGTGGTCCTAAGAAAATCTTCAGAATTTACTTCCCTCTTCCTACATTGAGGTCATTTCGCATTTATGCCATCGCGACATTTATAACAAGTGTGCCATTTTCTCAATCCTTCTCAATCCAAACTAACTGTTTAATGCGCTCTCGCGAAATAACGAAGGCGTTTAATCAAACTTATCTTGATTTATATGAGACTAAAACGCTGATGTATTGTGAACGGTAAAGTCACAAAAACATTATATTTATTTTATTATCGTAACTTCACCGCCTTGGATGGTTTTTAGGGATCCGTAGCCGAATGGAAAAAAAACGGAACCCTTATAGTTTCGGCAAGTCTGCCTGTCTATTAGTACTACGAGTATTAGCATCTCGCAAGTGAAACTTGACAGGTAGGTGTATCCTATTAACTAATTTACGATTCCCATACAAAAAAATACGTGTGAGAGGGGCTGACATGCATGAAAATAAAAAATAAAAAAATTAATCATACCTATGGGTGTGGGGTATCTATAGATAGATCTATCAAAATGACATGGAGGTTTTAACGCATCCAAAGTGGTAAAATTGTCGTCCCCCCTCGTAACTTTGAACAAGGGTTGTGATTTAAAAAAATACATGATGTAGGTAGATCTTAACAAATACGTTCGCTTAAAATGGATTCCTCTATGCAGAGTCAAAAGTTAGTTTAAGACTCTTTAGTGCATTTTGGTTTTGAAGTCGATTTTACTATTTTTAAGTCAATTTAGTTATAGTTGGCACAAAACCCTCAGTGCGCGAGTCCAACTCGCACTTGAATGGATTTTTATTGAAATTTTATCACTGTAACCAAAAAAATAGACTTAACGTTATAGGCATTATCTTTCAGTCATACCTTTCGGCTAAGCAGAAATGAATGTTTGACTTAAAAGTTGGGTCACTGGTTCTATACTGGCAATTGTTTGGATCGATCGCCCTATAACTTATTCCGAAAAAAAAAATATTACAAAAACTCAAAATGAATGCTTATGCTTACCATTTACCAAATGATGGTATCTTCGCAATTGCCCTTACTGAGGTACAGACTTGGGGTGTTAACTCTTGAGAAGAGCTTCGCTTGATTAAGCATACTTCTACATTATTTTCGTATCCTCGTAAAATATCATTCTCTGGAAAGCGCCAGAATACGGCTGTATAAGTAGGTATCATTAACAAATTGTTCTACAAGCTCACTCGTCTTAACATACGGGAGAAGGTTTTGTTATAAAGCTATAAACATTATGTCTCTACGAAATAGTAGGACGTCAACCGCTTAATTTGATTTGTAGATTAGATACTGCGGGTATGGAGTATATTAAGTTGCTAAGTACTTAGTCTTATTAAGAGACATGTTATGTAGATTGAAGCTGAGAGATAAAACAAAGCCATATACGTTCTTGAATCAAATGTGTTTGATAGCCAGTTACAATGCTTAATGTGACATTATCACAAATTAATATGATTTTAGATTTATTCTTCTTATGTCCAGGGTGTTATTATGGTGCGACGAGCAACACAGGAGTGGTTGTACAAACAATACTGGTACAAAAAAATATCAAAAAAGTTAAAAATCTACAAAAACAATTTAATATTTCAATACTAACGAGCAAGTCAAAACTTTCAACACTAGGTCGCCTCTACATAGTTTACGTGCGAGCTACGCGTGAAGGTGCGAGTTTCCCCATTCGTATTGGATTTTATTCTAATATAATAATTAATGATTAAACGAACTTACCTGTACGTGAAGTTCTATCATAATTATACGAAGTATTCGTCCGAAGATATTAGTATTATACACATGTAGTATCGCTTGCACTTATCACCACATAGCAAAATTTTAGAGCTAGAAAAAAATAAATTACAACAAATGCAACCAATTTCCGTGTCCGGTAAAAATAATTAAATAAATTATGAACACTTCCGTTACGTCACATCCCCCACGCCATAGTTTTCGAAGTCTTCATTTAGTTTAGAGATAATAATGATGATATTTCCTAGAGGGGTTTTTGTCAACACAAAAAATATGCATCGGGTGGGTGGGACTTTCTACTAATATCTTCGGACGAATACTTCGTATAATTATGATAGAACTTCACGTACAGGTAAGTTCGTTTAATCATTAATTATACTTCAGTATTCATCCTCGATATTAGTATTATACACATGTAGATGTTTAGAGCATGAAAGAAGGAAATATCATCTATGAGTAAGTGTTTGATCTATTCTTATAAAGAATCATATGAAACAAATTAGGTACTTATGATAATATGTATATAGTAAAAGTGCCCCTAGTGACAAAATCAGAAAAATATGTACTGTCAACAATCACTATTTTTAAAATAGTTTTACTACTACGGGTTTTTACCCGTGCGAGGGTATTTTGGAGTTGTCCAACCAACTTACTGTATTAGGTTGACATGAACAACTAGACTATCGGCTGTGGACGTCGATGCATGCCTAGGGCTGTGTAGAAAAATATGGATAATATGTCAACTCCATTAGTCCGCAAGGTCACATTGATATACGTTTAAAGAAGTTTTCTAATCAGAAGGTATAAGTTACTAGATTTTCTTAAAGATTCATTTTGGAATTGTAAACGCATGAGATGCGCCTGAAAGAAATGATTTGAGTCCAATATTAGGTTATCAGAAAAGAACATATTTATAGATTACTGAAATATTTAATATTCATAAATTGTCGTAGTCAATACGAGTTGTAACAAAAAAAACAATTTGTTCTAGTTGCATCACGAGTGAAAAATTTATCCAGATAGTCTACTGATCAAAAAGTCCAAGTAATATTATGTTTACATAAATGAGCCCGCAGCCTATAACCTCCTTTACTACTAATATCCTGAATACACTTTATTTTTCGAAATCTTTAAAACCAAATTTAAAGCAACAAAAATGCCTTTGTTTTTAAATAAAAAAAATATGCAATACTTTTTTATTTTATGGTTCTGGTTTTGGGGTAATCCATTTAGTATTCGTTCGACAGAAATCAATAGATATTGTAAGTTATGCAATAAAAATACCATCTTTTGATAAAATATTATTCTAAAACGCTACTACGTGTTGTTGTACAATTAAAGTATTGTATTGTATTGGACACCAATCACATACTCGTACATTGCTCTGATCCCAAAGTAAGTAGCTAATGCACTTGTGCTATGGAAATCAGACAACGGTGGTACCACAACACCCAGATCCGAAGCAATATAGAAAATTTTGATTTCTACATTGACCCGACCGGGAATCGAACCCGAATCAAACCATTTAAAAAAATATGTATTAAGTCTGTTATTACAATCTCTCACACGTATTACGAAAAGAGGGTATTAATGCTGCAAATGACCAATTCGGCACAATTTACTGAAGAAAGCACATTATTTTGTACAAATCACAAATTTCAGTCTTTGAATCTAGACAAAAAAGGATCATGGTGTAAAAGTAATTACTGGCCTCAAAAGATCAACGGTTGATATCTGCCAGTATCGACAGTAAAAAACAAAACGATAATATTTGTGTCACAATAATGTGATTATTGCTTCTGCTGTTATCATTAATATTTTGTTCTTACACGTTTGAGAAAATATGAAACTGGAAAGTTAAAAAAATAAATATAGGTGTATTAAAGACAATAGCATCCGCTTCCAATCACGACTCATATTTGGCACATATTTTATTAATATTAGAAAATGCGGTTAGCCAATTAGCATTCATAGGTGTACCAAATTAACAAATCACACACTGTAATGTAACCCAGTGTAAAATAATTGCTTATCATATTCGGGTGACAGCGCGTCACTAATTCCTATAAAACAGTATTATCAACCAACGGATTTTCTATTTAGCGGAATTGCAAATATTTATAGAAATGTAAATGTGGGTATTATTGTTTACCCTCATAAGTTTTATGCGGCTATCGCTACGTTACCTAATGAAGGTATTTCGAAATTATGCAGTAAATATTCGAGTTTCACAAAATTCGATATGATAAAAAATAGTATTTCTAGTTGTAATCACTGAGCGCTTGCTGACCCGTTCTCACAGGCCGCGTTCTACCCCGTAGTTGAGGCGTCAGAATAATCTCGCAACCAAAGTAATATCGCTAAGTTTCTGGATAGAATATATAAATAATATTTAACCAGCAATAATATCGGATGAAATTATGTCGGTATAATATTCATATAGCGATCATAAGCGTCATAGCCTTTTAAATTTACATGTATGCTTTGATTCATAGTCGAAACCAGCTGAGAACAAAAACAAACCATGCAGATTTTGCATGTTTTTAGGAAACAAATAAGGAAAAGGTGAGCAATGATAATAATTAACTTGATTCTCCACCGTTTTTCTGTAGTAAACTAGTGTGTCAATGTTTAGAATTGAAAAGTAAGGTTTAAATATTTAGCCTTGTATACTAAATATGTGTAGCTTTTTATTCCTGTATTTAGAATAAAGTAAAGATATCCTTATACTTAAGCAGTAAGCATTGTGTCTACTGTCTAGTTATTTTTGAGGTCTTTTTTGTACTCCAAAAAATACTTGTAGTCTAATTAGTAAAAGTATACAAAACCACGGTTGTAATTTAAGTCTACCTTGGTTGATATATCAAAATGTAATGATTAATTGGCGTGCACCAAACAACTTAACAGTAATATTTGACATCTAAAACTCTTGTAAAATTAGTTATCTCTTCTATTTAACCAAAATCTCCATATAAAAGGAGAAAAAGCAACAGAATTGTTGTGGAAAATAGTTCAAAAATATCTTAAGGAAAATTGTAAAAAACCTACAATATTCATTTCCTTTATAAAACAAGCAATATGATAATAAAGTACAAAATCTGCGACAAGGGTATTCAAGGTGATGATGGTTATAAAACAATGTTTTGAAATTAATTTGCACTGTACAGATATCATCTGTTTTAAAGGTTAAATTGTGTTTTTCATTTTTCTTATAATGCATATTAAATTTAAAAAAGAAATAACTGGACTTGTATGACATCACGCTCTGTACATCATACATGCAGCAGCAATGAAAAAAAAAACTTGTTTAATTTATAAAACTATGTTCGCTCGATATTCGAATTTTTAATAAGGTGCGACTCGCATCTTGTCAAAAATGTTTCATTAACCTTTCACTAAGATAGTGTCTGATCATATTATGCTACTATTTTTCAAATGACTCATGTCGACTCACGTAGCGTAGGTACCTCGTGTTCTGCAGTCTGCGTGTGTGTTGCGGTCCGATGCGATCCCACGCTCGAGGACGTCACTTGCGACGGCGATGGAGGTAGCTGATGTTAAAACCATTAGAAGCTGCTAACTACCTGTGCGGTGCACTCATTGTATTCCAACTTTTATTAATTGGTAATAATACCTGTTTGTTTATGACGAGAAAGTTATAAACAAAATAAAATAAGAAATTTGCATAAAAAAACATTCTTAATTTAAGCAGGGCTATTTAATAACCTGAAAACCTTTGGCAACTAATCCAGCTACGCTCTCATTAATCGAAATAAAACTGTTTCAAGATTGTTAAAACCATTATAAATTATATAAAAGACACTTGTAAAAGACAACGTTGTGAGACAAGGAATCTACCCGTGTTCTATACAAAGTTTATGTAGTGATGAAACACTTTACCCATAGTTTCAAAAAAGTACCTAGTAGGCGTTTTTTGTCGTTTCTTAGGCGGTAAAAGTGAAATAAAATAAAATGATGATGAATGGTGAATCTGCGCGTCGCACAGAAGGCGAGAGCAGTGGCGTGAAATAAATATTTCAGCTTTCGTAGCCATTTTGGCCGTGTTCAGATGACCACACACAAAAAAAAGCTATGTGTGGCGATTTTCATACTTAGGCAAGTAGTAGGATCGGTCCAGAGAAAATATCTAATAGGTTTGGAATGGAAACCGTCCATTTATTGCAGGATTTGTAACGACTCACCGGTTGTATCCCGATCTCTGGTGGTGTCGTCGACGTGGGTGGCTCGGCGGTGTTGATGGTGGCAGGACTACATCATCTCTGGATGTAAGGGGCAGATGCGACGCCGCCCATGCGGGTTGCACATGTGTAGCTTTTTCTCCGTTGCCCGTCAACTGCAGCGGCCGTGTTCAGTCAAGCTAAGTCTTTAGACGAAGCTAAATGGTTTTAGCGTGGAAGAGTCCGAAATACAAATCCGAGTGCTAGAAACCTTGTAGTACGCACAAAACAGTCCAAAATACTGTACGATGCGTGTTGACTGAACAGTAGAGGCCGAAATGGTTTAAGCGTGGAAAAGTCCGAAATACAGTTCCGAGGTGCTATAAACCTTGTATTTACGCACAGATATGCGTATTTGTTCAACGATCCGGAAGGATCTTGAGTTCAAAGAATCTAATCTTGATAGTTCACTAAAATCACTGAAATCACAAAAAATATTAATAAATATTTTTCGCACGGAACGAAAATAGACGTGCTGTAGTGGCGAAGCACAATAAGCGAATGAAGACTTCGAAAACTATGGCGTGGGGGATGTGACGTAACGGAAGTGTTCATAATTTATTTAATTATTTTTACCGGACACGGAAATTGGTTGTATTTGTTGTAATTTATTTTTTTCTAGCTCTAAAATTGTGCTATGTGGTGATAAGTGCAAGCGATACTACATGTGTATAATACTAATATCGAGGACGAATACTGAAGTATAATGAGGTTTTATTTGTAATACATGCATACAATTGAAAGAAAATATTTTTTCGAATAAGCATAACTCATATTAACTACCCTGAGTTGGATGTCAGTGACTAAAACAACAGCCTGTGATCTGGGTTGCCCAAAATTGTTTTGAGACTTTGGATAATCATTATCAGGTTAAGATAGCTACGTAGGTATACTCTGTAGTAGAACTACTGTTGTAAAAATGTCTCCTGTTAAAAAACTAGTACAATGTGTTTTGGGTTTAGGGCGTTAATGATTAACACAATACTGCAAATTCACGGCACAAACAATGTGACCGAAGCTTTCAGCGGGAGACCCTCAGACAAATAGCATTACGCTTCTTTGGGACTCGAAAATTCGGCTTCGCTCGAAAAAGGCTTCAGAACGTCATTAATCCAAAGTAAGGGGTAAGGAGTAGTGTTGCCAGCTGCTGGGTGTCATTAAATAAATAAATGAATCATTTATTTAAGACGATACAGTACCATTAAATAAATACCTCATACAACTTGTAATGTTAAATGCGCAAAACCTCAGACACCCCTAATGATATTAAATTGACCTAAAACTGAAAGAAAAAAGTAAATGATTAATAATTAAAGGTTTTATGCTTTGTTTTAGTTTTACTGGGACTTCTGATCATTTCTTGCTCTGCGGACGACACTCTGTCGAGAGAGGAGTCGTTTGATATTCACCGGGCCGCTGCGCCGCGCTGATATTATTATTATTACTATCTACGCTTTACTGAACTAATTATTGTTTGTTTAAGTATTTTGGCGGGTTTGGTGCATGTGCTGCCTTGTCTCATTAATAGATAGACAGGGCAATATTTTAATGAAGATTTTGTGAAAATAGTTAACAATATTAAACAGTGGTTCGATAGATATTGCTCGTTACTCCAAACAATCTATTTTCAGGTTTTGCGCATTTAACTTTACATCAAATCCTCAATTGGCAAAAATGGGACCAACTAGAAGGTATAACCTTTATGTAGGCGAAAAAGGCGGTCGCCAAACGACTGAGATATGAGGTAACATAGATACAAAAAAACACAGTCGAATTGATAACCTCCTGCTTTTTTGAAGTCGGTTAAAAATGATGTCGTACAAGCTTATTTATGAATGCATGGCTCAATCCATAAAGGTTGACTTTTTGCAAGACGTTACGTCTGATAGTCACCATTTTGTGCTAGCAGAGCTGATAGTGGAACACCTTAAGTTCTTTAGTTTTTTTGAGTGCAGTGATTATGATGCCAGAACGTTTGGTTAGTTACTTTGAAGCTTATATAAGAACAAAGTCAAAATTTAAATTATTATTTATTCGGTGCGATCTTGTAGCCATCTCAAGTATAATCCAACAAGGAATTATTTGCTTTAAGTTTAGTTCTTATTTAAAAGAGTCAAGAGTTTATTTGCAACTTTTTAGTGCAATTGGTCTTTGAAGCCGTTTTTTTTTTGCATTAAACTAAGACAAAAAAAAAGATTAACTTTTAGTTACTTCAATCGATATAACTGGATTCCGCGATCAAATTTCGAAATTATGAACTATCGATACCTTCACTTCTCTACGTACCATTAGGAACACCAATTTGTCCTGTAATTGAATCCCATCGGGCATTATATCTGCCTGATTAAGGACTGGCTACTAAAGTTAGAGCGCTGGAATGGCTGTTCAAACCTCTTGAATACATTATTATAACAGCAAGCAATTATTGAATTTCAGAGACATAAAAGATAATGCATCTAATCTCAACATACCTTGAGGTACATGTTAAAAAAAACGGCTAAGTGCGAGTCGGACTCGCGCACTGAGGGTTCCGTGCCAACTTTACCTGAATTAGGTATCAACTTACTACTACTAAGTTAAAATACCACAATATTTTGTTGACAGCAAATATAGCTTTGTTTTTTATAGTGTTTGTATGAAAAACAAAGTTATGTTTGCGGTTGTTCAAAATGTGCTATATCTCAAAAACTTATAGTTCGATCCCCTAACAAACCAATTTCGTTGGGGGGGGGGGGGGGGACACGCCCATTTTACCATTTTGGAACCGTATATCTCGCAAACTTTAGACTTTTAGAGAAAATGGTTATAGAAACCTCCATTGCATTTTAAAAGATATACCATAGATACCCCACGCCACACGCATAGGTTTGACCAAAAATTTTAAATATCATTATTTTTCATTTCTATATTGTATAAGAATCTTAAAGCAAATAACAAGATACATCTTCTTACCAAATTTCAACAGTGTGATGCTTATAATTACAGAATAAAGTTAAAACCTTTACACACAGTGCTACTTTTAGCATCGATGCAGTCGCGATGCTAACGTGCGTTAGCATCGATGCAGTCGCACTTCTGCATCGATGCTAACGCGCGACAGCATCGCTGCTAAAAGTCGCAATGTGTAAGGGGTATATCGTGTGCAGGTAGAACAATCGATGGAATTGAATGAATTTGCGGTCGAAATATTCTTGCGATATCGTTTTCCAACCCGGTAAACATAAAAATACGACAAATTTAATCAGTTTCGTTTTGTATATGCATCCTGCGGGCGAAGTCTGAAGCATAATTTTTGACATTTCACGTCGACAATTCAATTTTATGATTTTCTGATTCATTTAAATATCATTTTAACTTACGTAGCAATATCTTTATTAAATCTTAAAAAATATTTATAGTTTTTTAAGCTTCATTCAAAAATTCTTCTCAATCAATAAATACACGAAAACAGCAATTTTGTCTCAGCATTTTTCGAGCGACACCTGGTGGTTTTACACGGAACTATGTCGAGACTTCCGACACTGAACTATGTTTGTACGTTTTGATTTGAAAAAATCTGTTTCTGTAAATATAAACACCTAAACATTCACTTTTTTGACAAAATAAAACTCTTTAGAATTCCGTAAATATTTCACCATTCTTGTTAACACACAAACAGAAAGCCGTAAAAATACTTGAATGCTGTTTGTTTATAGCTTAAAAACCATATCTAGTGTTACCAACTAAAATGTAATATTTTTAAAAGCAAACATTCATTATAATATCTCACAACAGTATTTAGACACATCGATGTCAACAGTATTGGTAAAAGCTCTACATTTTTTGCAATCGCCGTACTTAAAGTAATTAGGTAGACCTTAATGGCAACTTTTACTGTTCTTATTATCAGAATGTGTAACAAATACAACACTAAGTAATATTGGATTACTTCCATGAAGTCAAACGATGCTAACAACTACAAAAAAAATACAAAGTTGTATGTTGTATTGGATCAAATATCGAGCTTAATCTTTCAAAGGCTTATTTTTACCTAGCCATTACAGTCCTACTGCTGGGCAAAGACCTGCCTCAAACTTCTCCAGTGGTCGCGGTTACCAATCTGGGCTGACTAGTCTTCGCAGAAGTGGTCTAGATCATCTCGCCATCGTTTTCTGGGTCTGCCTCTCGGACGACGTCAGTAGGCAGCCATTGGGCGACGATCTTGGTCCATTTTTAGGGCTCACTTTGTTCACGTGGCCTGCCCAGCCCCATTTAAGGCTAGCGGTCTTCACACCTACGTCGGCCATACCAGTTATAGATCGGATTATGGTGTTCCGAATCCGATCCGACCTCTTAATCCCCAGAACGCTCCATACCTCAAGCTTGAATTTCTGTTTTTGACCAAGTTAGTGCACCGTAGGTTGGGACAGGTAAAATACTAACGTCGATAAGCTTGTTAATCAATCGATGTTATTATTAATTATTAGCGGTAACCCGCGACTGCGTACGCGCTATAAATAAGCTATCCAACACATAATTATTATTTTTTCAAATCGGTCTTCTAGTTCCTGAGATTAGCGCGTTCAAACAAACAAACAAACTCTTCAGCTTTATAATATTAATAAATATATTATTTTTGAAGTGTTTTTATTAAAACCAACATTTGAATTTAACATGTCACGTTTTCTAAACGGTCCATATTTTGTTTATAATCCAATTATCAAGGACGGTAGCATGCACAACTGCTAATTATTGAACCCGGGGTATTTCTTGTATCATTTTTCATTGAGAAAGTGTGGTAGTAGCAGAAGGCAGCAACTTTATATTTTTTAGTATGTCGGAGCAATGTGGGTATAGTGGGTATAGTACCTAAATCATAAAAATCCAGGAAGCCTATTGCGTTGCAGCTTTGCCAGGTAAGCAGCTATGCTTTTCGGACAAATTAGCAGTTCGTATTACAATTTTGCATTATTTGAAGACCTCCGTGTTGCAGTGGCTAATCACGCTGGGTTTCAAGGCGTCGCCACTCCGAGGTCCCGGGCTAGATTCTCGGTCAGGTCAACATGGATATCAAAATTTTCTATATTGTCTCGGGTGTGGGTGTTTTGGTACCACCATTGTGTCTAATTTCTATAACACAAGTGCTACTTACTTTGAGATCAGAGCAATGAATGTGATTGGTGTCCAATATATTAAATTTATAATATATAAAATTATTACAATTAAACAAATATAATAATATTTTTACTTTTGTATTAATATTGTTATATTGATAATATTCGTTTACATTGAGTGGAAATTGAACTACCTGGAGATTGAACGGTTTTAGTTGAATCGCAATAAGCCCCGAGTAATCTAAATAAGCAGATTCTTAATATTAGGACTGTTAATAAGATCCCTCCTATTGGTGAATCTTATTCAATTTATGAAGGTAAATTTTAGGTTACGGTATAGCACATAACTTTATTCAATTATACGGTTTACATGTATTAAACTGCGAAAAGAAACTTTTGTGTTCAGCAATAATGAGAATCTATAAAACGTGATATAATTCACAAATCTGTATTCTGTTGTATCTTCTATATATTTATTAAAAAATATACAGAAATTCGTAGAAAAATAACATCATGTACATAGCTTAATTCAAACGCATCATTTCCGTTAGAACTTCTCAAAGCGCTACAATAAGGTTTTCAGTAGCAAAGAGATTTCTTTTAGTATCATTAAGTTTATGGACAATGTTCTGTCGGAGACTGCTAAGCATTGGTACTCACACTTTTTTATTTTCACTGTGTGACTGCGTTACTTCTAACTTTCACTATAATAATATAAAGGGTTAATATTCTACAACCAGAGCTTTTATTAAGATGTATAATTAAGCCAATGCAATTGATGTTCTTATTTTGATATTGAGTAGCTTCTACGCATATTAGGCACTGCCGACCTAAGTTATAAGCCAGAAAATTAGGCACAATCCTCCAATCAGAATATGACCTTTGAAGCCGGCCTAGTGCGATGACTCGCACTAGACCTGACTCTCTCACTGACCTGATACTCGCACTGACTTAGTTAGGTGCATCTACTATCTACTATGTATGTAAGCACTTTTTTTGGCCTAATATGTCCTGTAAAATATAGTAAGGATTTCCTTATGTGGTTTTGATTCCCTTGAAATTATAATGTTTCCGAAATCAGGAGACTGAACTGGTACATCTTCGATGGCAATGACTTACATTTGTGATTTATTTTAAGCTAAAAGAATAGAAAAATATATATTTGACTACACTTTTAGCTCCTTAATATCTTATCACGTTTTGAAGGAAAAAAAGCGTAAATTAACATGAACATTACTTTTTTTTTTATTATTATTATTTCATAGTATAATCGTTTACAAAGTGTTTACTAGTTCTTCGTGTCACTAAACATTGTGATTGTTGTGACACTGCACATTCGAGGTTTGACGCTCGAGAGAAATAATATAACAGTATTATTAGTCTAAACTTAACATGGTGAATACATTATTAATATAATCCAATAGGTATATAACTTGCTACCGGGTGCCAATAGCATATACATATAGGGTAATAATGACATAGATTGGTAAATGGACTTTATGTTTGCTTACTACTAAAGGGTCCCGGTCGCATTACAATTATTATCTACGATGTAATAAGAAGGGCAGTAGGTAACTACATATTATACGTCTGACCAATTCATAACGTTCGGTCGCGCGCGAGCCGAGTCCGAGTCGTGCTCAAAGCTACCATCTACCTATCTATAACCTTATCGGGTGTATAGTTTTATCGCACTCGCAGGCGCATCGGTTAAAGTGAGTGCGCATACAGGGTGACTGCCATTTTGAATAAGTGATTTAAAGGATAAGTTAGACAAGTTATTCATATTTGACGTTACTAAGAAAGAATTTATTGAGAATAGTTTTAATATTTTTCTTGTTAATTTTATCTGTTATTTAAGTTGGTAGTAAATTAATTAATCTTGGAATGATATATTGGGTTGTTCTTTTCCCGTATGCGTTTTTAGCTAAGATTGTGGTTATTTTTTTTAATTGACTTGCGAGAGCAAAGTCCAAAAATTTCAGATTTCAAATTACAGAGTTGTAGACCAAAAATCTCAGATTTTTGGTCTACAACTCTGTAATTTGTTTGCTTATCATATCCGTAATAGTATTTCTTTTAAATTCATTATATATACTACTGCTGTGATTTTTTTTAAATTGGGAGAGGGTAGGACATTGGACTCTAACTAAAATTGTTGTCTAACGAATTTTATGGAAATAGGCCACTTTATCGAAACAATCAATAGAAAACATTTCAAAACACATTTTCAAAGATGGGTTAGGAGAGAAAAAAAACATCCCCACGTTTCTTGTGTAAGAGTAAATACGCCAAAAAAATATATTTTTCAGCAGATTGGTTGTACAAACGATTCTAATGCCAAACAAAATATATATGGGTGCGAGTTTCCCTAATCGTTTCGATTTTTAAGAATGTTGAGAAGTGCTTTTCTTTTATAAAACTTGCATATATTTCGACGACGCATTTGGTACCTATATTGGTTAGAGCTCCTGACTAATAAGCCGGTCGTCGCGGGTTCGAATCCCGCAAGGGGCAAATGTTTTTGTGATGAGCATGAACATTTCTTCCTGAGTCATGGATGTTTAATATGTATTTAAGTATGTATGGGAGACTCCCCCGTCATAATTGTTGTCTGGTATAAGTAACACAAGGAAGTTCAGTTCCTAACCTCAAAACCACGACAATTGGTGTATTGCCTGACTCATATTTATTATTTAATTGAAAGATTTCTTTAAACAAGCATATTATCATCCCTGAGTTGGATGTCACTGACCAAAACAACACCCTGTATAGAGGTAGCTTATAGTATATACCCAGCTATTCAGACGTTGGCAAAGCCTGTGGATGGAGGTGATGTTTATCTTTAAGTTAATTGTTTGAATACTTTTAACTTTGATATCAATGATTCTATATGGGCTATTCCAATGGATCCTTAACCTTAACATTAAAAAGTAAAAACACGAAATATCGAGGCTCACAACGAAAATCAATACACTTCTCTGTTCTTGAAGAAGTTGGCAAGTAATTAAAATACTCGACCGAACTAATCTCGAGTAAATTAAGTTTTTACCAGTTAACACTTTAGACTTCTTGTTTTGGGGGTTAGCCTGATACAGTCGACAACGAAAGCTTTGTGTGTCTGATCAATAAAAAAACACTAGATGGCGTGTGCAGTATTTTTTATTTATTTATATTAGTTGTTATATTATAAACTGTGCTCCTGTCACGTTGAATGGCACCTAACTCCCACATAGCGATAACATCAAATATCTAGGGATGCACTTGGATCGCAGGCTTAACTGGAGGAAGCACATCACATCAAAACGAAGCGAGATTAATTTTAAACACAAAGGTCCCTACTGGCTTTTAGGCAGAAGTTTAACACCGGTTCCCTCTATCTGGCAGAATCTTTTTGCTCCGAAAGTCACTTGGCATAACACACTTGGCATAATTTTTTTTAGTCGAATATTATTCAGGCAGAATTTACTGTTAGCATAATTATTGTTTAGTCGAATATTTATATGCCCGAATTTACAATGACATACTTTTAAGATAGCAGAAATTTAAAAGGCATAATTACCCTTGCTAAAATTTTTCTTTGCATAATTTCGCTAAGTATAATGTTTATTAAGTGAGATGTTTATTTGGCATAATTTGACCAGACATACTATGAAGAAAGCAGAATTTCCTTTAGAGTAATTTCACTACGCGTATTGCTATTTCTTTTAAATAGTATTTTACCCTAAGATTGAATAAAAAAGTCATTAAGTTGTGGTAAAAAATTAGTGACAGCAACGAATCGGTGCAAAACCGACTCCACGCAGTCTTGTTTGCCCCACCCCCCAGTCTTGTTTGAGTGTAATTCAAAATCGCGTAGGCGCGGAGGGGCGAGGCAGCCCGCGAGCTGAGGAGCAAGTGGTTTAAAAGCTCGCCGCTGCGGCTGAGGCTTCGCCGGCCAGCAAGCCGAAGCTGCGGTGGTGAGCGAAAACCATTTGCGACGATAAGCTCGCGTGGGACTTCCGGAGCCCCGCAGCGCCGGAGCCGTGACAGAAACCATGCATGTTGCACGCTGCATGCAAGCTGTTGCTTGCTTGCATGCTGCATGCTTGCTTGCTTGCTTACTGCATGCTTGCTTGCTTCCTGCATGCTTTGCTTGCTTGCTTGCACGCTGAATGCTTGCTTGCATGCTGTATGTTTGATTTGCCATGCATGTTGTATGTTAGTATTGCTGAGATAGAACTACTTGGGACACACAGAGAAATTAATAGAGAAGAAGTTTATAGGAGAATATTAAGTATGAAAAATATGCCAAAAGACG
Source organism: Pyrausta purpuralis (assembly GCA_963924145.1). NCBI lineage: Eukaryota > Metazoa > Arthropoda > Insecta > Lepidoptera > Crambidae > Pyrausta > Pyrausta purpuralis. Next base: position 23,077,285 of record OZ001649.1, read on the forward strand.
ATTCGGACTGTGAACTTTCTGCGATAGGATGATTCTGCTTTAAGACTATTATGGATATTAAATTTCTGCCTAAAGATGATTCTAGCTTACACGATTATGCGTTTTGAACGTCTGATAAATGAGTGAATGCTAATTGATGTTCTGCGAAAGGAAGTTTATGCTATTTGATGATATGCCAAGTAAAATTATGACAATAAAAAATATGCGAAACAAGGCATAGGCAATAAACATAAATGAAAAAATGTTAAAACCAATCTGGACATACGGTATCCAACTATGGGGCATGTCTAGTGCTCCCAATGTATTAATACTGCAAAGGGCCCAATACTACATACTTAATCAGATAACCAAAGCTCCATGGTTTGTCAGAATGGCAGAGGTCCACGACTTTCTAAACATACCAATAGTCAAGGAAGATATAATCATCCATTGCGATAGCTACAAACTTAGACTTCAAAGTCACCCCAACAGACTCGCCGGGAAACTCATCATCGTCGAAACTATGCGTCGACTAAAAAAGCGGCGTGATATATTTGTTTGATAGCCAATTAGGGGCTACTTGAATAAAAAGGCTGGCTCCAAAGGGAGAAGCGCCTTACTCGATACCAGAGACAAATCATCTGTTTATAGTCGAAAAGACTGATTGCAGGAAAGAAAAAAATAAAAAAAGAAAATATTAGTTATCCACTGCCATATAAAAGGTCCAAGAGCACCATCTTTTGATAAGTGACAAGTGAGAGAAAAGTTTCATTAAGAGTCGTAAAATACTTTGAAAGGCCGTTTTATCTAAATGAAAAAATATAGGAGTGTTTATATGATACTATCTAAATTAATTCGGGTGGCAAACTAAGTAATCGCAGGTCTTCAAAAACGCTGTGATACACGGAACATGATAAATTAAAATGAATTTTTTATTTTCTTGTTACTAAGACAGTGTCGCAATCAATGCCAAAAGTATGTATTATAACGCGTTTTTACGATGAGAGGCTTAATTGTGTTTCATTTATATTGCACAAGCAAAGAAGCGAGGAACCTCTATTGATTTTTATGGAAGATCAACTTTCCTCACACTATAAGTTTGTTATCAAGTTGTGTATAAATGAAAGTACCTTCCTAATGAGCTATCTTCTACTATCTATAGTCACCGTCTGCAACTTAGTTCTTATCAGATACTTAGCGGGTTCATTAGTGTTACTTGCCCCACTTTATGAACTCCAAGCGGCTGTTTTGATTTTGATTTTGACTATGTATGATCAGTTGCAGCTAGAATAAATTTATTTAAGTAAATACAAGCTTAAAAACCTTGTCCTACTAAACCTAATCCTCCTTTTTGCATTCGCGTGAATTTAAATGTAAAATATTATATTTTGACCTGGTTGCGTGATAGATAGTTAACTCAACTTATACATGTCGTTTCCAGTTGTTGAATAACGATTGTGCGAGCTTTGATTTGAAAATTACCCATATCAATTATCAGATTGGCTATTTTGATGACCATTGATTAAGGTATTTTTAACCATTAGTTGAGTTAACTTTAAAACAAGATCACGCGACCGGGCCTAAGGTTACAAGTTAAAATATCTACTTTCGAGAAGAAGTATATTATTATCGAATATATTTACATTATTTCTATATTTTACGCGGCCAACTGTACTTGAACATTGTGACAAATACCGTGCTATCGGCAAGTTTCTGTGATAGGATCTGTTCTATGTCTCCCTCTCTCCAGCAAATTGGGGTACTTGTGCAACACATACCTGCCTGTGAAGCAATGTGAAACGTGTTATATTACAAAATGAAAAATCGCTAGATGTCATCGGTGTAAACAGAAGATTTCGCGATTCTAACTTATTTGCGTTAAATATCGTCGTTGCGACCGTCGATGTATTAAATTCAGCTTATCGATAAAACATTCTTCTGAAAACTGTATGAGGAAATGAACTACTTTAAAAAATACTGGTATCAACTGCCTCGGTAGTGCAGCGGTTAGAGGGTCGCACATTAAAGCGACGTCGGTGCCAGAGGATCTGGGTTCGATCACCGGCTCGGGCCGAAAATAAGTACCTGGGTTTTTGTGTTCAGAAATTCTCAGTGTTTAAAAGTTGGCGGTGTTTCACCCCCGTGCCTTGGAAAGCACGTAAAACCGTTGGTCCTGCGCCTAATCTCTCCCGTCTTGTCAGATGGCTATCTCATTGGGGTATGAGAGTAAGAAGAATAGAGAGTGCACCTGTGTTTGTGCACACTCTTGTGCTCTATAATGTCCCGCGCATTGGTTAGTCGTTGTGGCTGGCCACCTTAGTCGAAATCGGCTATGGGGATATTATCACCACTATCATTACAGGTATTAACCCTGTTAACGTTGTCAAATTAAAAAGTCGTGAATAAGTAAAAAAATATAAAAACTTTTCACTACATAAAAAGATTTTGGTTGCGATTAAATGAAAGACATAAGATATTTGAACTACAAGATCTATGAGAATTTAAATTAAAAAGTATTACTATAAAATGACATATTAATATATAACAATTTAAAATTGTGTAAATAATTTAATTATCAAACCCATAAAATCATTAAATCACGTAAACTACATCCTAATAAATTATATTAGTGTCACTCCACATTCACGCCTTTTATGTGCCTAAAAACAGACGCCAGCCCTAACTAGCCCTTATTACAACTGCATAAGATACCGCAGTATTTACCTTGACGTGTTGTTGTCCGTATTATTAAATTAAATTATAATTTTGTTTCAATAATAAAACTGGTTGTGGAGATAGTACAACCTACTAGCTGTACCCTTCAAGTACATTATCAAAACTCATCTTTATCAGCGCAATCAAGAAGAATAGAAATAGAGAAAATGGCATTAAGTAAAAATAATAGCCAATTATATTTCACCGTAATACAAACCAAAACTTACCAACTTTTGATGAGCAAACCATACCAACTAACACATAAAAAAATATAATTTTGTGCACAACTTGCGTTTAATAAATCTAATCTGCATAAGCGTTTACCACAAAAAAAAACATAAAAAGTGACACATAAGACATCTTAAGGTTGCAACGAAGATATGACACAATCATTTTAAGAATGACTTTAAGTAAGGAAAGTTAGCCTGTAACGTCCCACTGCTGGGCAAAGGTCTTACCTCAACTATGAGGTAGTTCCTCAACGGTGAGTAGCCATACTCCACCACGCGGGCTCATTGCGGATTGGTGATTGCATATTAGCCGGGACTAACGGCTTAGCGTGCCTTCCGAAGCACGGAGTTGCTGATATACGTCACTTATATGGTCGGAATGATCACCCATCCAAACACGACCGCGCTGTAAATTGCTTCACTTCGTTATCACTACCACAGCGCTGCTACCATTGCGCTACGAGCACTTTACGAATCACACACAATTATTTTACGAATGACTGTATTCTATTAAAAACCCTTTTACTTTAAAGTTAGGTACGAAAGTTTAAAAGAGAGCTTAATGCTGACCAAATCGTTCAAATCCTAAAATTATTTATTCAAATCTCTAAATTATTTGTTTCTATTAATGGCATACTTTACTCATTTTGGTAAAATCATATCACAACTTTGTGTTTCTTTATTAAAAAAACACAAAGTTGTGATATGATTTACATACATAACGATGACATAAAAGTATTTTATAAAACGGTACAATCTGTAAAAGGTTAGTATGAATAAGTCTTATTTTATATTTTCAAGCGATGAAAATCCTTACTCCAAACACAGCTTTTATTTCTACCACCAAAAATATTGCAATTGCCAGAAATAGCTGTCTCATAGCGAGCTTATTCGATTATATCGAGTAAGCTGTATCAAATCGGAATAGAAATCGAATACTAATCGATATATAGGAAGGCAGTCGGTTGGCGGCTTGCCAAACTCAGGTTACGTAGCGTTTTGCAGTGGTCACCATCTTTTATATTCTCTAAATGCTTATTAAAAATCTTCTTTTGGTGCAAAGGCATAATATTACAAATTTTATATAAACAACCTAGGTCACATTAAAGTTAAACCAAAGCATCAAGACCAATATTTAACTTTTATAAATTCATATAATTGGTTAAAGGGAGTAATGTTAGTAAATATTATAGTTGTATGCTCAAAAAATATAAGTATTGCAATGAGTTGTCGAATGGAAGCAATATCATAATATTTAATGTCCTTATTAAAGCACATAAATCATCTATGGCAAAGCTATTTGACGATCGTAAGATGTGGTACGAGGATTTCTATGTACTTTATTTTGCCATTTTTAATTTTAAATTCGTTCTGTTAACCCTTGTGATCCCTGGCGTACTGGGGCCCATACAACCGTTGTGTCAATCGCTTCACATGTTCAGCAGTTGGGACCCACTTCACGCGTCTTAAATGTCTTTACTATGGCTTAGCACATTGGATTGTACGTGAGTTTGGGGGCTTACTGTTTTAAGCCAACTTGTTCAGAAAATGCTACTGCTTTTTTTACAGTTTTGTGAAGTTTTCAAAACGGCATTTATTTTTCTGTTAGTTGCTGCATGTAGGTTTACTACGACAACTTAGTTTAAATAGATTCAAAATGTCTCCTTTTTTACTGTTTTCAAATGAATAAGGCTATAACTTTAAAATATGCCGATTCCTTATATTTAATTGTGACAATTTCGAGTTAATTTTGAGTCGAGTATATCAACCTATTCGTGCATCGGAAGGCACGTTAAGCCCGGTTGATGTCAGACATCAAGCCTATTCAGGGACGTTATGGTCTTTGGCTTTGTCTTGATTAAAATTATTTGACAGCAAGTTTAGTCAATTGCCTTGCAAACACCCCTCCACCAATCCGCACTGAGCTCTACCTTGCGATGGAGTATGGCTCACACTGCCTCATAGTTTAGGTAAGGCCTTTTCCCAGTAATGGGAAAATCATAACAGGCTAAATATATTCTTGGATTGCAAACATCACCACTGATCCCTACAACCGTTTACAAAAATGGGAGAACCTTACGCGTAACCTACGCGTCATGTGTTCGAGCCTAATATCTCCATGAGACAAGCGTCTTTATAAACGTCGCGCGTGTAGACGAGCCCTAATAACGGTGACGAATTGCCACCGCCATCGCCGACGACTGCGGTGACGGAGACGAAATTCCTTCAGGTTTGTGAGTAATTGGGTTCAACGACCAAGATGCAAATGGGTTTGTCTCGTTTCCTCGAATTTAAGAGAACGGCTCCATTTGACAAAACGGGCGTCACGTTGAGTACCCTACTTCGTGAAAGTATTTCCATTCTTGTTCAACACTCTTCATTGACTGTTAGAGACACTGCGACTTTTAGCATCAATTCCGTCGCGCAGAAGCATCGTGACTCACGTAATGATCACATTTTGGCATCGATACAGACGATGCAGACGCGCGACTCTGTCATTCTTCAGACTACTTGGTGGGTTTTTAGCATCGCTACATTTTAATGGCCAGCTTCTGTCGCGATTGTATCGACGCTAAAAATAGCGCAAGTGTGTAAGGGCTTAAACATTTTGCGACATCGACGCTACATTACAACTGCATCGTGACTGCATCACTGCTAAAAGTCGCAGTTTGCAAAGGGTCTGACTCAAGTAAAATAAAAGTTGATTTGCATTTTTGTATCAAAATTACGACCAGGGAAGAAAACACAGACTTAACAATTTATGGACGTCACAACAAGTTTTTCTCAAAATGACACTCGAATAAGCTGTACAATATTGTTCTGACCAAACTACAGGTACATAATTAACATCAGAATACAGTTCGTCGTTCATATAAAATCTTCGTCTACAATGAAACACAGTACGTAAAGTCGAGAACTCATTGCAATCTCAGAAGCCCTAAAATATATTGAAACCAGCAACCTTCAAAGTAGATTTGTTATTCTGTCTGACAACAAAAGTGCTCTGCAACACTTGGCTCGGTGTGCCTCTGGTCATAGCAGAGGACTCCCGATAGCCTATACAGCGTTGCAAACTAATTTTAGACTAACTGATTCATTAGGGTACGTACAGTCGAGAACAAAGTTTAGAGTCGTCTACGTGCGGGGGTTTTAAAATGGTCACGTTTTACGGCGCTGGTTCAGTCGCTCTTTATGTTTTCGAGGTTTTTAGATCGTAATAAAGTCGGCACTCTAATCCCCTTGTCCGGGTACGTGAGCGGGGAGTTCTTGCGACCGAATGTTTTAGAAAGGCACCTAGAGCCCGAGTCAAGCATTGATGCGGGTCGTGACTTTGCGGGAACGAGATCTGAAATTGTTACGTCAAATGAGCAGCCGTTCATGAAACATGGTCATTAGCTTCAGTGTGACAATTAGGGACGGTTTCTGATGAGGTTTTTATCTTCAATAATCTAGTTATACATTACTATTCTCGTTTTATGGGATAATGTAATATGGATGTTATTTTACTAAAATCGGCCTGCAACCATTCGGACTCGCGCATGAAAAATTTAATACGTAGTATGTATGTAAGCACTTTAATTGTTAATAACATGTCCAGTAAAGCTTGACTAAATTTCCTTGAATTACGATGAGACCAAACCGGTTATATCTTTTAATGGTGGGGATTGATTTTTTTTTTCTGCTAAAATAGATAAATAAAATGAGTATTTGATAACAGTTCATTTTCTGCGTATATGCGTTTTTAAAAATAAGTGATAATTAACATGGTATAAAATTTTCTTAAAGTTTATATAAACTATTAAATATAGTATGGGGAACATGTGGATCTTAATGTATCACAATGTCAGGTTTGTTCTTTAACTAGAAAAATAATTACAATACATTTTAATTACCTCTTAAAATACACTACAATCACAAAAGTGACAAGCATTAGATCTTGGGGTCAACTTCGACAGTAAACTGTTATTTGATGAGCATATTGACTTAATAATTTAAAAGGCCTCCAAGGCACTAGGCTTTGTCCTTCGGCTTTCTGCAGAGTTTACTAACGTGAAAACTTATAAAATTATTTATTGTGCATTTGTACGGAGTCACCTTAAGTACGCATCACAAGTCTGGAACCCTAACTATAACATTTTTATTTCGAGATTTGAAAGCATTCAAAAGCGGTTTCTCAGATTCATTCATTAAAGAACAGGCTAACACGACATCGACTACTTGTCGCGATGTAGGAGACATCATATGCTACCTTTATACAAGCGCAGAGAGATAACAGATTTGTCTTATATTCACAAGATTGACAGGACAGACTGTCCTGAGTTGTTAAGCAAGCAGTGCATTTGCACACCAAGAAAAAGAATCCCAACCTTATGCACGTCCCTATAGTTAAGACAAATTACAGGCAGAATTCGTATTTACTTAGAGCGGCTAATTTATTTAACGAATGTCAGTACGTTTATGGATTCGATTTGTTTTGTAAGTCAGGTTAAGAAACGATTGTCTTACAACTTTTTTGAATGTTAAACTTGCCTTTGCTTTTGGGAATTAGTTTCATTAATTTAAGCGACAAATTAGCTTTGGATTTGCTAGCGTTTCTTACTTTAAAATTTTTGTTCTATCAGTATCAGGAGACATGTAAATGGCCTTCTTTTTATTTATAGTTTTCAAGCAATCTTGTTCTAGGTGTAAGTATTCAGGTTACACAAAAATATTTACTGATGGTTCGAAAAGTGGCGATGGACTAGGGGCCGCATATTATGACTTCACAAATAGTGTATTTGGATCTTACAAGGTGTACACCAATGTTTATATAATGACAATGTAACTCATTGCAATCTCAGAAACCCTAAAATATATTGAAACCAGCAACCTTCAAAGTAGATTTGTTATTCTGTCTGACAACAAAAGTGCTCTGCAACACTTGGCTCGGTGTGCCTCTGGTCATAGCAGAGGACTCCCGATAGCCTATACAGCGTTGCAAACTAATTTTAGACTAACTGATTTATTAGGCCTATCCCTGAAATTGCAATGGGTTCCATCCCATTTAGGTCTAAGCGGAAACGAGAAGGCTGACCAACTTGCTAGATTGGCGCCTCAAGAGAGTGTCAGTTATACCATTTTGCCTTATTATACCGAAGTGCTAACTAAATTTAAAATCACATGTCACGATAAAGGAGATTGGCAGACTCCCATATAATTTCAGTATCGCATAAAGACTTTGCGTATCGTAAAGTAAATATATGGATTTTGATGCTTTCTTAAAATGTATTAGAAAATGTAATTGTCGCATTTATGTAAAAGTTGGGAATAAAAAGTTGACTTCTCAATATAACTTCAAAACCTCAATCTAATCAAGCAATAAAAAAACCTTATTGGAAAAGAAGAAGAAAAAGTAAAGGTTTGGCTTTTATTTGTCATGCTTTCTTCGCGCGCGCTTCACACGGAATATTCTACCGGCCTCACCTCCCTGCGAGTATATTATTCTGTGCCTCTGACTGTCTACCATCGAAGAACTGCATCTGCTAATTAATGAGACTACGTTGTTGGAATCGATCTTTGAAGTTTGTAAATAGCTTTTATCATTCATAATAGGGAATATGCATGTATTTTTTATTTTATTAATTCACTTTTTACATCGTCATAAAATAGTAAAAAATATAAATACTGTTGAAAATGCTTATTTTATTTTTTAAATAATATTTAAAACATCGCTTATATTTCAATTAGATATATTCAAACAGATCAATGTTTGAACGCCGCCATTTTCCGCGGGCCTTGAGTGACGTCACAAGCCACTACCAGTGTTTGTTCTTTTATAGATTTTTTCAGTTTTAAAATCGATTCACGCCATTGATAAAAAGCTAAAAAACCATTTTATAGATGTTGTCTTATCCCTTTCAGCCCAGCCCAACACAATTGTGACATTAGTTTAATGTTAAATTTTGGCGGTATTTCAAGGCGTAAGTGATCGGGCCCACAGCCGCACGATTGTGACGGATATGCTCTATCTATTGGTGTGAATGAGACAGCTAGCAAGCGTCGCGATATTAAAATAAAAACGGGTTCATTTCGCCGTTGTCGTCATTTGGGGTAGCGCTGCGTGTGAGTAATTCAAACTAAGTTAAAATTATGTCATTGCTGTGTTATTATTGTGTTTTATTGTTAATTGTGAACTGTTTTACGTAACAATGAATAAATTTGTTTGTGTTTTTAGGTAATTCTCAAGAAAAAGTGTCACAGAACTTTACAGTCACAATTGTATCACTCCGGGCTCAACTACTTAGTACGTGCAATGGCTAGATCATCATTTAACCTCACTGATGATGCAATTGGGGCGTTATTTAAACAGTCTGACTTGGAAGATGATGATGAGGCATGAACACAAGATACGTCTCAAATAGAACGGCATTAAAATATTTTTTACTAGTGCCGAGTACAAACCTGCGGTACTGCCGACACCTGACAAAAGATATGATGGCTACAATCATTGGCCAGTATTTGATACGTTGAAAGCTCCTTAAAATGCAGGTTACCTGATTGCACCAGTAGAACCCGAGCGAGGTGTTCAAAATGCGATGTATAGTTGATTAAAAAAAAAAAAATTAACAAAAAAAAAGTTGTGAAACTGATTGTTTTTGGTTTTATAATTATATATTTTAGTTGGTAATAAAAAGTTTAGTACTTTTCATGTTATTTTAATCAAATTCACCTCAATATATGATAAATATTTGGAGAAAATGCAATAACTTAATTTAATAACCATTATTAATATGGCCCACGTCGATACAATTGTGACGGCAAATGGGTAGGGCCCACGTTGATACAATTGTACGCCCCCTGAAAAACCATGAAAACACCATAGTATCACTGAAAATTTTCAGTTTTCATTTTCTCGGAGCCCCAAAGATAAGGAATATCGAGTTTGTTTAACACTACCTTGTTTAGTTTCGCCGTGGGTCTGAAAGGGTTAAACCAATGTGCAAAAACACTACTATAAGTACACCTGATAACGAGTTTTTTCCTGTTCCAAAAGATGCGAATATACGAAAACAATGGTGTAAGGAACATATAATGTATCTTCTTTGTCGTGTGTGTGTAGTAGAAATGAAAAACACTACAGGAACACGAATAAAAACAGTTTTTCTTTCAGACACCATACAAACAGCAACGCATAAAAATCCGATAACATGGTATGTGACGTCACGATTCGGTTCGACCAATAGTGATGCGTTTCGCAAATTCGAATTTCACTCGCATATTTTGTTTTTTTTTTTATTAATATTTTATGCAATTAAAACCAACTGAATGAAAAAATAATGATTCAGATACAATTTCGTGACAATATAGATTCAGGGGAAAAAGAATCAATTTAATTTAATTCAAATGCATATTCCCTATTGCAGGTAGTATTTAGAAATATAAAGTGCAATGACAACTTACGAGGCTACCCGAATTTTCGACGCGCACACGAGCGCCACTCAATTTAAAATAATTATTACTCCTTAAATACAACAACAATCAAAAATCTGGTAGACGTGATGGTAGTTCAGGTTCTATAGTTTATTTAGTACGTTTAAATTGTTTCTTAAGTATTTTACTGTAGTTAGAGTTAGAAAAACTGCTAAATATGGCCACTTTTGGCAATTTTTCTAACTGTAACTGCAGATAACTCTGTTTTATTGAACTTAAACATTGTATCCAAACTACATAACCAGAGCTACAATCAGATTTTCTACTGGTCTTTGATTTTTCTACTAAAGTGGCGCTAGTGTGCGCGTCCGGGTAGCCCCAAGCTTATAGCACGAAGTCAATAATGGACGACCACATTATCTCTAATAAATAATAAAGACGACACGACGCGTGACGTTTCACATTACAAACAAAACGGAAGACATTTTTGAATCATTTTTTAAAACTAGTGCTGCCATTGCCATTTAAAAAAAACGATTACAAAAATCGAATTCGATTTATAGCTCAAGCATCAGTTTTTTTTCTATTAATGTGATGTTTATAATTAATATATAGACATTTGGTATCAAAACATGTAAATGGATTGCATTTTTCAATATATGAGAACCATTGATATACCACTACTTAACAATAGATTTAAAATCGATGAATGTGTGTGAAATGTGAATTGATGACTTAAATCGATTTCTTTGATGAATATTGCAACACCGGCAACACGCATTAAACTATGGTTAAAATGCGTTTTGTTTTTGCATTAGAATTGCGTTTTGTGTTGATTGTATTGAAATTAAGTTTTAGGATTTATTTTTAAACCTACAACAGCTGTAAATTCATTTTAGCTTGGGAAATAACGACAGTCTTTCGATCTTTAAAATGCAAATAGTTTGCTTCAAGTACTGCTCAAAATTGACCGGGTACCCAGTTCGCCAATCGCCTTTAAGGAATATTTCAACGAAAGAAGTAAAGAGAAAGGTATTTGGTACAGAACCCTACAATGTGAGCCTCCGCGTATACAATGGTTTTATAACTCTACATTAAATCGACACCACATTGTCGTGCATAGATTGCGGTCTGGTCATTATCCTGGTAATTATTTTGCTATTTTGATGAAGAAGGTTGATTCTCCAAACTGCAATCTATGTGGAAAAATAGAGGATGTCCAACACATTATTGTACAATGTGAAAAATTCTGGGAGGGAAGGGAGTTCATTATGCGAAAATACTGTATCAATGCGCACAACTTAGGAGCATTCATCAATATTTTATCACAACCAAAAAATGAGGCGGCAACGCTCCTTGTAAACATGATTTCCCGCCATTAACTCCATTCTCTCGTGGTTATTGTTATTGTGTGAGATTCGATGAGGCTGACATGCCAGACTCTGGTAAAACCCTCCAAATAAAAATAGATATAAAAAAAGTCTTCCAAAAATTGTAAAGTAAATAACTTTTTTAACAATTGTATTTTACCACTTTGGCAGGGAAATTAAAATACATACCCATACTCGTATAATATTATAGTTTTCTAGTGCTTAAGGTCTCGGTCCGGTCTCTCAAACTAGGGTTCCTTGTTAGACTGCGGAACCCTAAAAATGGTTTTTGGGTGCATCTTTTGCATTTATAACTATATTATACTGGTCAAGTAAATAAGTGGACATCGCTTGTCATACACTTTTTTTTAGGTATTAAAGTACAACGTTTTAAAATCTGACAGTTTGATATTGCCAAGAGCTTTGGATGCAATCACATGATCTGAAAGAATATTGTCAATTAACATGCAATTCAACTCATTAAGGCATAACACAGCTTTTTTCATCGCGAATTCGCAAAGGAGACAAGTACTGTCTGGTACAAAGAGTGTTCCAATCAATCGCAACTTCGGAGCTCTTGCGCCCAACTTGATCTCTTTGTAACCTTGTTTCGAATGTTCAAATGACTTTGCTTTTTTGTAAAAGAAAACTTAGGCTATGATCCTGCTTTAATGATTTGATACTGGTTGGGTTTTGATTTAGTTTTCAAAAGGTTCAGAGAACAACCAAAAGAACTGTCAAGAGAATTGAAGATTCCATTATTTGTTGCACGCTTCGTTTAAAAAATACGTACTAATACGTTTTAAATATAAGTAGAAAACGGAGTAAAGACAAGGTCTGACCATAAGTTTCTCATAAATAAAGAAAGAAAAGTAATGTATTTGGTACGCTAAAGTACAAAAATAAACTTAAAAGTGAAAACATTATTCAATGTAGTAAAACCAAATTGGTTGCCACTCAGCTTTATCGCCATGGCAAACCATGACACTGTTTTTCAGTAGAAACTATTGAAGTTGAGATGTCACCAGTCACCACCAAACTATATTGAAATTAAAACAACAAAAAACTTAAACAATCACAAAAATTACATGGTTTATTTAAAAATTGAGAATAATTAAATAACCAATCAGTCTCTAAGACAATAGTAACACGTGTGCGTGCGTGTGTGTGTGTGTGTGTGTGGGCCGTTTAAACTTTAACGTTTTGGTTCTCGATTAGAATTAGACGGTGTTTAAACAAAAATAAAAAATAAATAAATAAACTAAATTGGTCAAATGTACGTAAAAACCTGATTACATAGGCGTGTATTTGAAACAAGCAAAAGCGAACTTTAGCAAGTACGATAGGTAAGTTATCCTAATTCTTTGCATTGTTTATTTATTATTAGTTACAGCAAAGGAAACGCCTTTATATAAGGCTACCTCATTTTAAGTGATAATATTTTAAAAGGCAGATTCAGAAAAATAAATGAAACATATTTTGTACGAAAAAAAATTTTTTTATACGCTAGTTTTCGAGAAAATTGCCTCTAAACATGTAGAAAAAAGAGTAAAATAAAACACGCCGTGCCGCGTGTTGCTGAGCGGAGCTCTCGGGTTTTGTAGGTATTGTCATACGCGCCGCCCATCGCCGTGTCGCCGCAATGTTGCCTGGCTGCCTACACGTGTCGCGCTCGCGGCCACTCCCCGGCCCCCGCCCCACCGGCCGCGCGACGCGAGTCAGTCTGCCAAAAAAATTCGCGTTTGTATGTTGTGTGCGCGCGCGTCGCGGACCCGCGGTGCGTTTTCCGGAGCCTGGGCTGGGTGACATAGTTTCCCGCCGCGCCTTGACCTGGTAAAGCACCTACAGCCAAACACCGCAGACGCTAGCTATGGCGGTTTCTGCACAACGAAGTCCTCCACCTTTATCATTTGAGGGTCCAAGATTTGCTGTTGGCGGGGATTACGCCTTTATCACTCGACGACCCGTCTGGTGTAGTGGTCGAGAAATCGCCTACTACGCAGCGGGTTGCGGGTTCGATCCCCGCACAATACAAACATTTGTGTGCATGAACATGTCTGTTTGTATTGGTCTGGGTGTTTTCTATGTATATTATGTATGTATTTACAAACAAAAAGTATTTAAGTATTATATCCGTTGTCTGGCACCCATAACACAAGCTTTGAGTAGCTTACTTTGGGACTAGATGGCGGTGTGTGGGAATGTCCAAAGGATATTTACATTGAATTGATTAACTCCTTTATCACTTGACGGTCCAAGTTTTGCTGCTGATGCGGACTATGCGACGAAGATCGAGCAGCTCGAGCTCGAGTCCTCCCGTTGACTACTGCGCAATTGCACGTTGCAGGGATAACGTGCATGCACAACACAATGCTGCAGTTATTCGCCACCAATTCCAGCAAAGGTTCAGTGCATACGTGTGTGAATGAACAGTGAATGCCGTGATGGCTAGTGAAAAAAAAGCAGTGCTCGTGATAGCTAGATTGTCTAGTGCTCGCTTCAGGGCCCTTATTTTTGAATCACTCGCGTCAAGATGGCGTGTGATATTCATTGTTTAATGTCCGATTTTCCTATGAAAATTAGTATAATCTCACGTGGAAGTGATTTGCAAAAATTATTAATGAATTTTGTGAGTATCAACGCCAATATTTTGCGTGATTTTTATTGATTTTTAATTTGTTTTCAAACAAAACTCGCACGCCATATTCAAGCGAGTGATTCAAAAATAGAGGCCCAGTTTGCATAATAATAAGGTTAGGAGGTATCGCCTCAATTGGCAATTGTAAAATAAGATGTTCCGTAAAAATAGTAACCTGTTTTACTTCAAATCTTTGACGTCATTGTTTTCAAATGTTAACTTCTCGCTGCTAATAAAGAAACCGTATTTGTAAACCAATGCAGAAATCCTAGTTTTAATTTATTTTATTGTGAAATAAGAATTGTATCCACATATCTGTACAAAAACTGAGCAAGTGTGATAATTAAAAGTAAAAAATAATAAAAATGTACGTAATTTTCAAAGATGTGTTCGCGTTTTATGTGTTATGTTAATTTACGGTACCTAATAAACGAAATTTTAAACAAAACTGTGTTAAATTTACTCACGCAATTTTAAGTGCATATCCATCTACTGAATCAAAAGGAATCAATAGGTACTCATTAGGTAGGTAGGTAGGTAACTACAACATCTGTCTAAGTTAAATTTAGTAAGATTAAAAATGTTATTATTAAATAAACAGAGGTAACACAACACAATTAGGAAGTTTACTTTCACATAAGCTTTGTCTCCTTATTATTATTAAATAAACAGAAGGAACACAACACAATTAGGTAGTTTTAGTTTATCATACCTGCCCAGCTATTCATGTTTTAAGCCTGCGATAAACACATAGGTACCTAAGTTGAGTTTCTGTCTTAGTTCATCATACATACCCAGCTGTTAGGGTTTTAGGCCTACGATTAATGAACACATACCTACCTAAGTTGAGTTTCTGTTTCAGAGAATCATACCTACCCAGCTGTTTTAGGCCTCAGATAAATGGGCACATACCTTCTTAAGTTTTTGTCTTTGTTTTCATACCCAGCTGTTTTGTTTGTTTAGCGTTTATCTAACTGATCTATCTGTTTGATTTATTAGGTACTGATACACGTTGATAATGTTTTTTCATATTAGTGTTTCGTAATAATAGTTAATCGAATGCAGTAGGTAGTTACCTTTATTATTATTATGTAGGACCAAATAAATAGGCGCGCATCGGCGCCCCCTACCGCCCGAGTACCGCGCATCAGCACGCCGCATGAATGAGATAGGCATCTTCTGTCACGCTCACGCCCACGCGTCTGACTCGTTCTCGCTTAGCTAGTCCATCTTCCGTCACACTCAGGCCCATACGTCTATCTAGTTTTCGCTCAATGTACTATTTATGTAAGAGACGAAAGGCGATGTCGCGGAACAGGTTGCTCTTAAAAAATAATGTTTTTTTTTGTTAGGAAAAATAAAAACGTAAACGGGCCAGTTTTCAAAAAAAATAATTATTGGGTCCTCTTTCTATGTTATTGTTTGATGCTCTGTTAAAATGTTATCACTAAAAACGAGGTAACCTTATATTGCAGCACACCCTCTCAGTGATGCGTAGAAAACGAACGGGCACGGCTCACGAGCTTGCAGAGAAAAATGCTGCCACAGCACAGCAACCGCTACCGGAGAAACTCGACGACTTTAAACGTACGTTTTATTTATTACCTTTGAATTTGTGTTTCTGCTTTATTTGCTACTACATAGTATAAAACAAAGTCGCTTCCCGCTGTCTGTATGTATGTATGATTTAATATTCAAAAGAAGGTTTATATGTAAAATACCTGCATATTACTGTAGTAAAACACTAATTATTTTAAAGGTTTCTTAGTGAATTCGTAAAGAAACACATAATTATGTGATTTTTATGTGATTAAAAAGTTTGGCTGAATCATAAAAGATGGATCAAACATTGCACCCGTGCGGAGCCGGGGCGGGTCACTAGTTAGTTGTACGACAGTATACAGCCTTATGAAATTTATAAAGTATGTTGGTCAATTATATATTTATAATTTTAATGGTTTTCCTGACGTTTTACCCGTTGAATGTTGATTTATGTATGTTATCGTAATATTGTATGTACGGCGTAATTTTAATTTAACGTTTTGAAATCCGTTAGATTGCAATCTGTCGATTTGTTGTGAACTGAACCGTACTTCATACATTATAACGTTAACTGAAATGACCAATCACTGGGCAAAATGGTGGAGTAAGGTAGGTAAAGGATAAACCCCCCGTTTATTTTTCGTTTTAAGTGGGCATGTAACTATAATGTGTATATTATGCCTACACAATATAACCATAGTTACCTATTTAGCGTTCATGCCGACGCGGTCGAGCGGCCGCGAGCGGTTGCCGACCGCCAGTAATAAACAAGCTAGCAAGCGATACATTTGTGTTTTATTACGGACCTCGCTCTGCTTGCTTAAGCGTCTAGGCCCACCGAAGGTTCCAGATGGCTCAAAGTACCAAAAAAAGCATAAATGATAAACCTTGTCGAGCTTGTTTACAATAAATCGTCAAATTACAATTTAACAGATTAATTACAATATTACGGTGACAAGTACAATTCAAATATTGCATGATGGAGAGTGAAATACAAATATTTCAATATCTCATCTGTTTTTTACAAATCATGTAGAATGATTTTGAGACTAAGTGAAATTCAATGGTAGGCTTCATACGTGCCGTATTTTGAAATATATTTTCCGTTAAACTCATAGGACGTATTCAAATATCAGAATTTACATTTTAATACTTGACAATACCTGCCATAAATGTAAGTATTCAGTGTATAATATACACATTCAATACTATATGGCGGTTTTAATGTTTCAGTCGCATTTTATACTTATAGCAAGTACCTTTTTGTAAAATTTGCTATGTTATTAAATGACCACTATAAGGCCACTGTGCCGACAAACTGTTTTACAGTTTGGCAGATAATTAATTAAGAGTATATTATGTTACTTATGAAAGAAATAAATAAATAAAAATATTATGGGTGTGAATTTACGCGTTAACTCGGTACTCAAAAACAGTAAAAAAAAAAGTTTTCGCAAACCTAACTTTATTAACAAATGAAATCATCATAACTTTGAATTGATGCGAGAAAATTGCGGTAATTCTCGTTTTAGTCGAATTGTTAATTGTGTCAATCAATTATAATGAGTCGCCAAGTGTTGCTTGCGAATCCTTTCCGGAAAACTTGAGAAGGGCTTCCTTATGAAATTAAATAGCGCAAATGGTTGCTTCGTCAACTTAAGAAATTAAATGAAACACTTATTTAATTCAGAATGTTTTCCGACTCTTAAGTTATTAAGTTAACCGAGTTTGAAGGACTTTTTGTAATATTGATTTGACACAGGTACTTGTTACCAGCAAACCTTTACGCTAACATATCGCACTGTTATTAGAACACCGTGCTAACTATAAATCAAGCATTTTTGAGAAATGACTGATAAAGTGCTAACTGATTTTATCACGACGAAAGTTAACACTTTGTTAAAATTGTGAAAAATAAGGAATTCCTTAATTGTTGAATTGTTTCTAAGATCACAGTATTTTCTATTATTTATATGTTATTTTTAGTTGTGACCTTATTTGTGAAATATTTTTGAATATATAATATAAATATTTAAGTGACCAAATATGATAAAATTAATGTACAAAACGTACTAAAATATAATAATAACGAATGAAAAAAGGTTATTAGTACAAGAAGGGAGTCTTTATTTCATGCAATACAAATAGAAACAGATTGTCTTTATGCAAAAACACAAAGTCAAGCTAATGTTTATTATTAGTTCTGATTACAATTTTTCAGGGTTAACATGGTTTACCTCGTTTTTTTTTCGGATATTGTGAGAGCAATGACTCAAAATTGATGACGTCACGCAGCCTACGCGTAAAAATAAGCGCTTGCAAAATTCAATAGCATTACTAATGTGACGGTGGCCGAGTGTTGGATTCCTCGTCTGTCACAGTTAAAGTTGTTCTTTACAAGTGTAATTTATATTAGTGTTAATTAGCAATAATATGTTAAGTATAAAGAATACACAATGGATTCAATATTTGATCGTCACTAAAGTTTCAATTCAAAATAATGCGGACTACTCGCGAAGTGATACGTTCTCGCCTCATCAAATGTCCACCAAAACTGAAAAATGATGCAATCTAGCGCGGAGGGTGACCATAGTCATGCAGCAACAAATAGTGAATCTTGCATTTTTCGACCGCCAGTCTTATTGACGGGTACAGAATTAAAAATAACGTATAAAAATGCATTACCTAAAAATGCTTTAATTTTAAGTTAACACGGCCTACTTATAGCAGTGCGATATCCTACCTCTTTATACGAGGGTCAAACTGAAAGTTCTTAGAAAATCAAAAACTGATTACATTAGCCAGTTATTAGTTTTATTATATCTTTTCAAAATATTGTCCATTGACGTCAATACACCGCTGCATGCGATGGAACCACTGGGAAAAGCACTTTGCCCACTCGTCCTTAGGGGTCTCTTCACCGGCATCGCGATACGCAGCCACCGCTTCTTCAGCATTCATAAACCGCTTTCCTTTAAGTTTTTCTTTAATTTTTGGAAATAAATAAAAATCACAAGGCGCGAGGTCGGGGCTATACGGCGGGTGACCCAGTAATTCAACGTTTGATGTCGCCAAATAGTCGATCGTTCGCTTGGCGGTGTGCGACGAGGCGTTGTCGTGGTGAAGGAGGATCCTACTGCGAGGTCGTTTCTCTCGAACTTTTTCCAAGACAAGTGGCAAACAATTGGTAGTGTACCATTCTGCAGAAACTGTTTTTTGATCCTCTAACACAATTGTTGCGAAATGACCTATCCTTCCAAAGAACGAGGCCACCATTTTTTTTCCCGCACTTCGATCTCTCTTCACTTTAGTTGGCAACTCCTCGAAAGGAAACACCCACTGAGCAGATTGTCTTTTGGTTTCAGGATCATAACAGTAAATCCAGCTTTCGTCACCTGTTAGTATGTCGAACACAGCATTTGAGTCACCTCCGTTAAATCTTTCAATCATTTTACGGCACCAATCCACACGATGGAGTTTTTGAGCCTTAGTCAAATTATGAGGTATCCACCGGGCGCAAAGCTTCCTGACCGCTAAATGTTCGTGGAGGATTTTGTGCACTTGACTCATACCGATGCCTAAGCTTGTCCGAATCTGCTGATAGGTCACTCTTTTGTCAGTCTCTATCATACGCCGCACAACACAGATGTTATTTTCAGTCGTCGCCGTAGAAGGCCGTCCCTCACGTACATCATCAGTGAGATTAGTGCGACCACGTTTAAACTCATTAAACCAGTTGTAAACAGTCGCACGAGATGGGGCTTCATCGTGAAAGGCCAATCGTAGTCTATCATAACTTTCTTGTTGACTTAAATGACATCGAAAGTCATAAAAAATCATTGCACGAAAATTTTCTCGTGTTAAATTCATGTTGACGTGACACAGACAATTTTCAATTTGCCGCCAAATCGTGAAACAAATGACAAATGAATGAAATATATACTCAGTAATATTGGCAAAGAGTTCTATTTTCAAATTTTAGAATATTTTTTTTATTATATTGTTTATAAGTGGCCAGTTCTAAGAACTTTCAGTTAGACCCTCGTAACATTAAATGTTTCTCGTTAGTTGTATACACTACAAACGCCTTCATCCGAAACATACGCAAACACTTTCAGTATTCACGGCAACCAGAACACGTCCGGCACAAGCCACAAATAGGAACACATTCCTTATTGGAGCCGGGACAAGTTGTAGTGTCAAACAAGTTGTAACGATTTGTTATGCGTCCAAGTTTAATTGTTTTTGTTAACCGAACCCTTCGAATCGATGCGGAAACTCTTTAATTAGTTAAGGGACCACTGTGCAGGTAAGCAGTACACTAACAATGTATTTTTGGAGTTCCTTTATCTAATTAAATCCACCTTTGTTTGTATCATGATTTACCATATTAGTTACATCTGTGGCTATTCATTAAAAAAATGCGATTAATAGTATTTTTGAGGCTGTCTAGTTGTAAAAAAAATTTTTTTTGCTACTAGTCCGGACAAAAAGATAACATTGAGACCGATTTAGTTACACAAAAAGAGGTAAACTATATAAATAATTTGTTTGCCAATAGCAACCTATAACTAAACCTGGGTGCTATTGTGTAAAGCAATCGTATTCATTTGCCAGTTCAAAACGTACGGTATGCTCTGTCAAATGGCAAAGAACCATAAAATTATTATTCCTATCGGAATAGAAGGACAAGTAAAAGCTGTCAGTAACTTACGTAACATTTGTAGCTTTAAATGAGATAACCTTTCGATCAGGTGATTTATAACAATGTTCCTAAGTTAAATATAGTAGTTTACTGCATGATAAACAGTGGACACAAAATATTGAACATGCAGCTCTAGTGTAAAACTAAATGTTATTTCCATATACAAAATATTGTTCGATATACATTCCCTGTGTTATTCTGTCTTTATTTTTTACATAATACTTTATTAAATTAACGTTTGTAGAATAGAATAATCAAACTGCGTACTTTACATTTGAAGCGCATTGGTAAATATAAGTCGTATATTAAGAGGCTTCGATTTGGACTAATCTACCTGTTAAATGATTATTTGTTGGGGTTATGCCGCTGTAATGCATAACAATCAATCACTGATCAAGTCACCATGTTTCAGACGCATTATTTCTCCAAAATATACACAATTTCACTTTTAAATATAAAAAATCAAATGCACGTAATTTTCAGCAAGCTTCTGCAGGGCGGTCAACTGTTTGACATCTGACAAAAATGGATCTGCTACCCATCTCTTTTTATCACACAGTTTGCTGCTAGTGACATCTCGCTTTTGTCGTTCTATTCCAAAGGGATAATAATTTTATGCAAAGAACAAAGGGTTTGACAGATCATACCGTACGTTTTGAACTGTCAAATGAATACGATTGCTTTACACAATTCCACCTCTGACCTAGTACTTTATAACCGATACGAGAATATCTTTTTTAGCACGATGAATTTCCTTGCATTCTACAAAAAAAATTGCATCCTCTACTACAGAATACTCACCAGTAATATTTATAATACAAAGACGTGACTCGTTTAAAATGTCACTTTGTTAATTTATTGATAAATTTGTTTTTGGGTAATAAAATGTAAAATAAATTATTAAACAATGTCTTTGAAAACCATATAATAATGTTTTCCTGAACAACAAATACACAACCACCCTAGTGTCTGTATTGAATAAAAAAAATGCCTTTTTGATAACTATATTCTGGGGTTCTTTACGAAAACAGCGTTATAAATTATTTATTCCAGGAAAAAGGTTAACAATTTGATGATAGAGTAAGCGCTCAATAGAGTCTTCAACTGGCAGACTTGCTCCGCCGTGCTGTCGACTCTGTATGAGTGTACTTCTATAAAGAGCGTTCCAATAGCTTGAATGCCGTCTTATAGGTCACAAGAAGGTCCTAGGTAGGAGAATACAAATCAAATCTTAGTCCGAGTCTTTAACTATTGGGAAAAACCAAGAGTAGCCGCGAGTCAATCGACGGCCAGCGCCATCTTGCGATGAACGGTGGTACTATATACGGTACCAGGTCATACATGGGAAAAACCAATGGTAGCCGCGAGTTAACTCACAGGTAGCGCCATCTAGCGGGGAATAGTGGTACTTAATAACTGTGCATCTTACACCTTTGTATAAATGATGTTACTGATGATAAAAAAGAACGATATAGGGCCTATTTTAGGCTGTGACAGTTTATGACTACCGACTATTAAGAAAGTAAATGGCTGTAGCCCTCACATTCACCGGTAGAGCCGAGCTTGCACTAAAGTTTCCCGACTATCGATGGTTCCACTAATATAGTTTGTAAAAAAAAAATATATGTATAGCAAATTTTATATTTTTCCCCGGGCCTGTGTATTGGGGTACCACCATTGTGTCTTATTTCTATAACACAAGTGCATTAGCTACTTACTTTGGGATCAGAGCAATATACAGGGTGTAACAAAATGGCGAAATAAAATTTAAAGGACGTGTAGAGTAGTAAATGTGTAGTTCTTATGCAAAACCGCAAACTCGTGAGAGTATAAATTACTGAGTAAATTGATGCTAAAGTTTTAACAAAAACTTATCAGTGACAACCTTAATATCAGCTGTTAGGTGTGTGCGGCGGGCAAGGGTTGCAATCGAGAAGGGTTTTTGATAACAAATGACCGCAGATTCAGGGTTGTCAACACTTACGGTAAAAAAAATATATTTACTTAGTATGGGAAAAAAGTTGTTTATTTTAAACTAAAACTTTTACTACTTAATGTCCACATTACATACATACATACCCTCAAATATTATTTCGCCTTTTTGTTACACCCTGTATATTTTTTTAATCACAGAATTCTCAGAAACAATTAAATATGCGCTGGACAACACACCAATTGTTTGATCTTAAGTAAGGACTTTTCGTCGATACTTTTAAAATGACAGTTAAAATCGTTAGCGAGCACTAGCGTGCACTTTTGCGCCCGGGTGCACACTTCACACTGCCAAAGGGCTTCTCTTTGTCAATTTTAAGGTGATTAATGCGCCGGAATGGATTCGGGATACCGATAAAGAGAGCTATCGGTTTTTTTTTATTGATCAGAAGATTTTAAATGGAAACCCGCTGGGTAATGGAGATAATTGTCGCCTAGTAACAGCCTCAACAATTTTAAACTTTCGCGTTGCATTATAAATACACTAACATACGGGAATAAACGCGATCGCGATAAAAACATAAATACCTTATGTTTTGACCTGACGTTCTTATCGCGATTGCCCGATATTGATAGTAACAGCCTATACTTACAATCTATGCCAAAATTATGATGAAAAATCCTTATATAGAAAAGTTGTCTGGCGTACTCGTATATGCTGTGTTTCCCCTGGTTAATCTTTTATAAATTTGTATTTTCCTTGTTTTGGTGATAAGGTGTTATTATTACAATAGACTTCTATCTCAATCTGATGATAAAAAAAATATCACAAACATTGTTCAAATACGCTTTTGTTACGTGTTAATTTTTTAAGGGGTACCTATCGGCGTTACCCGAATCACTTTAGTAGAAACCATTTTATTTTCTCGATCTCGATCTGATAGAATCAATGAAAACAGTATATACAAGTAATAAGTAAGTATTGTAGAAGATAGTTAAAGTTTTTTTTTCTTTTAGTAAGCGTTTGCTCTTGACTCCAGACCAAGCCAAGTGTGAAAAGACGGAGTCGAAGATGAAACGATTTCGCCTCGACTTGACTAGAAATATATTCGTCCCTCCTCCACTTTAACAAAATAATTGGATTGGTCTCATTCATTTCTGGCAGAACCGACTAAAACTGTGATTTTAATTACGTAATTGCTATTAAGTACGCAAAAGTTTTTTCACAGAACTCGCTACTCTATTAATTAATAATCTAGCATGAATAAAACCCTTTACACACTGCGATTTTTAGCAGCGATGCTATCGCGCGTTAGCATCGATTCAGTCCTAAAATGTCAACCTTTACACACTGCGCTACTTTTATCATCGATGCAGAGTATCTGCATCGAACTTACGCGCGTCAGCAGCGATGCAGTCGCGCTTCCCCATCGATGCTTACGCGCGTTAGCATCGTGATTGCATCGCTGCTAAAAGTCGCAGTGTGGTCTTAGATTTACCTTACATCAAAGGGTATGATTTACTAGAATGATAAATATTATTAAAAGAAACATCTTATAATACGCATGCTACATCAATCGGCCGTTTGAACTACAAAATATTTCTTTAAAAAAACTCTTGATTATTGATTTGGTTCAACTGCTGTTCTTTTCTTCAGTATAAATTCATAAGAAGGAGCACAAGGCATACAGCACATAAACCCTTTTACATCTGTTAAATTATTTTTGTTAACATTAGTGATTTTAACATAGAGTTGATCGACAATATGAGGTCCATGTGATCTCATTATGCTTAATAGATTTTACTTATTTCACTAGCATTCATGGGCAGCAAAATTTTTGAAAGATTTAGTTTTAAAAGTTACGAATTATTTAGCCGAATAAATAGGTCAAGAAGAAAAACTCAAGATTCTTTCAGTATTTCGGCAGTCGGTTCAATTAGGAGCTTGAGTTTATTTAGGCCCATTACGCTTTGACTCGGTCGTCTGCTCGTTACGTGGCTACTGCATTCCCAAATGGGGTCTGGCTAGACTTAGCTCTTTTTGGTTTAACCTAAAAACACACTTACAAAATCATTTCAAGCAAAAATCTTAACTTTGATAAAACCTGTATTTACTATACTATACATCACGCTGCGCCGGGAGGAGAGCAAACTCAAAACGCGCGGACGAAGTCGCGGGGGACCCCTAGTTATTGATACAGTGGAAGTCTCGACATAGTTTTACCTGTCAAACAACAGTGGACCCTATTTTATGATGGTGTGTGATATTCATTGATTAATATCCATTTTTTTTTATGAAATCATGATTAACTGCACATGGGAGTACTTATAAAAAAATAACTCAATTGCAAGATACTCCACGTCACGGTTTCGCGTGAATTTCGTTGATTTTTAATACGTTTTCAAACGAAAAAAATGAAAATCACTCGCCATATTCAAGCGATATATTTAAAAATGGGCCCTAGGTGGCGTTTATCAACGCTGCGACAAATTTCGTGTTAACATTTACATATTTTAGAATGAAGCTTAATAAAATTTAAATATGTCGTACGATTTATTTAAGTTACAATAGCAAATGGGACTAATGTGAATTTGTACTCGTATGTCAAAAATGTTTTTATAAACGTGTAAAAATCATCATTATGGCATTTATTGCAATAAAAAGAACCACATTTTATTAAATTCGGATAAATAGAAGTTGTTTCTTTGAATAAAACAACTTATTTGTCTTTATATTAATTGGATTCCTAAAATTTATATCTGTATCATTTATCCTGAAGGATATTCTGGGTTCTCTGATTTATAGCAATAATAAGTATATTTTTTTTTGCAGCATTTCTTTAATGACACAGAGTAATAAGATTATTCCGATGAGCAAACAGGCAGCACGTCAGCCCCTACCAAGGTTGTAATCGAATAATACTCGTAATTAGACTCCGTTTTAAACTGGTTTTGTTCTCTTGATAGAGTCAAGAGTATACCATAATAATGGATTAAAATGGGAAGCTAAAATAACAATTACATTAAAATAAAAATAATAAAGGTAGGTTCAGTATATCAGGGTATAGACAGATGACCAATTATAAATGGACCACTGCGTTCATCCGTAATTCTATCTCTTCCAATTGAATGAAAAAAAATATGTTATCTACATACATACATAAATTCATATTCTCAGACATAAATATAAAATATGTTTTGTACCACTGTACAAAACATATTTTGGCCACTGCCAACACATCAGGCTACCGACTTTTGTTGCAAACTAGCCCTTATTACAACTGATTAAGATACCGCAGTGTTTACCTTGACGTGCTGTTGCCCGTACATCACACACACACACAGTAAGAGACATTAATACACGTCATGTTATCTGATAACCGTATCTTAAAATTACCGCACTTATGACCGATGACGGATTTACAAATGAAATGTAAATCCGTCATCGGTCATAAGTGCGCCTTCATATGAGCGCTGCTTGGTGCTGCTGCCGCGCGACTGCAGCGAGCCGCTGCTGCCATATGAAGTTATCATGAAACTTGTAATGTGTGTCACAAAGTCGCCTCAATGTGAAAGCGCTCTTAGTCTTACTGTATTTTAAGTTTTGATCATTAAAAGCTGTGGATTATATAATACAAATAAAAAAAAAACTTTCAGCTAGAAGAGGTACGTTTTCGTTTCACTGAAGAGATAAGCATTTCATAAGTTTTCAAGTTACACTAAGTAAAATATTCGCACTCATTTCATACGCCATAAATAATGTTTAGTTTCCTCCTGCCAAAACGGTTGCATAGTAAGGGGTTTAGCCGATCTGAAAATAAATAAGGATTAATACAGAGCATGAGCGAAATGTGACACGCCGGTCGGTTCATTTGTTTGTCATTTTATCATTTGCCCGTCGAATCCATTTCAGGACCCGGATTTTGGTGTGTTCAACATCGGACCGCGTTGAGATAACACTGTTTGCGTCCGCGAATGAGCCATCATTATGTGGAAAATGATTTTGACTGTAGGTAAATTGTGGATCACTTTCTACTCAAATGACGGCCATCAATGATTGTAAAACATTGGAATACCTAATTCTTTTAGGAGGCAGGTGGCACACACACAACACACACACACACACACACACACACACACACACACACACACACACACACAAATCCGTCATTGCCTGCAAGTCTGTTTTTAAAAAAGGGGTTCAGTTAATTTTGCATTAATGCAGTCGTGCGTTAGTATCCAGCTTCCAGCTTCTGCATCGCGACTGTATTGATGCTAACGAACGTAAGCATCGCGACTGCATCGATGATAAAAGTAGCGCAGTATGTAAAGGGTCTTACATGTCTGTATTTTATTTTATTATCATTAAGAGCTGTGAATTTTGTTACACAAATAAAATGATGGGCTGATTTGCGTTAATTGCAGCAAATTGCAAGCGTGTCTAATCTAACAAAAGTTTATTATAGTAATCAGACAATATTTCTCCAAATTCATTCGTATGAAAATGATTTTGAAACTTTTTCAAGCAATGAAGCACGTTTCTAATCTTAGACCGAACGTAACATGTCTCAGATTGTCCACGCCATGTCTCTCTGGGTCGTTGATCCGGAAAGGACAGATAGCGGGCCTTATTTATTACTGCGGCTTAGCGACTCGCGGCTAGAACATATCTAGGTAACTACTTAAAGGATATACGGTTAGGAATTGCAGAAACATAGTTTGGATCTGCTTATAAATAATAATAAAAAGGGACACCAATCCCAAAAATTGCTCTGATTCCACAACACCCAGACCCGAGACAATTTTGATTTCTATATTGACCCGACCGGAAATCGAACCCGGGACCTCGGAGCGACGACGCCTTGAAACCCAGCGTGCTTAGCCACTACACCACGGAGGCTTATATTTTCACATTTCCGTCTGTCTGCGATTCAGCGTAGAGACTTGAAGTACTATGAAACTGTAATATAGCATGGGCATGTACGAGTATTCTTTTCTCCCCGCCGAAGTGGTAAAATAAAATTTAGAAAAACGTTTTTTTTAGAACTCTCATACAAGTAACGTAAAGATGTTTTTTTCTCTTGCCTACCTATCGTGTCGGGTATTAAGGAATAGGTCTTTTGAAATGATTATGAATTTGCTAGCATCAATTGTCGACTAAGTGGCTCGTTTCCGTAACATTCAGTTTCAAAGAGCAATTTTTTTGTTAGATTCCAATGTCTCCACCCCCTCCCAACTAAACGGTACCAGGTGAAAATTAAGAAGGAAAACTATCACTGCTATAATAAGTTAACAAATTACAGAGTTGTAGTCCATACATTTAAAGCAAATAATTTTCATGTAAATTTTCGCTTTAAAAATGTCAACTTCCAAAACGCGGTAAGTAACTTCTTTTTTTGTCAAGTATTAGTTTTAATTGTCTCCTGTAGCTGTAAAAAAAGTCAGCGTTATCAAAATATATAACAAACATTCACTCAAAAAATTCAGAGGTTTCGTTATTTTCGAGGAATCATAACCATTTATGGTAATCTTTTCCATGTTTGACAGAACATTATTTAGGGCAAAGTGTTGTCATACATAGTTGATACGGAACCCTTTGTGTGCGAGTTCGACTCGCACTTAACCGGTTTTTTATCTAGTGTAATCCTGCGATATTTACAAGGACGTCAGTCCATCTTATCAGTAAACGTCCAACGCTGTGTCTTTGGTCTAATGGTCTCCAATCTAGTATTTCTTTGCCCCAACTGCCATCAGTTCTTCGCCCTATGTGCCCTCCCTATTGCTATTGGAGCTTACTGATTCTGTCTTGTCGTTACCTTACTTCGTTTACGTATCTCCTCATTTCTGATTCAATCTTGTAGAGAAATAGCGAGCATAGCCCTCTCCAACGGTCGGTGTATTATTTTGAGCTTGTTTAGACCCATAGTTAGGGACCATGTTTTGGATCCGTATGTCACCTGTTCACGTAGTTTTTTTTTTAATGAAGCACTAGAAAACAATGACAATATTAGCAACAAAATTTTATAATTGTGACCTTAACGAGGTCAATTTCTTTTAATTTTGATTTTTCTAAATTGCAGACGATATTATATTCTATTTTTTAACCGGGTGTTGTTTTGGTCAGCGACGAGTGACTCTGGGGTGGTTGTACATACGATACTGATGCCAAAAAATAATTATTAAACGGAAAAAGCCCACAAAAACGTTTTTCTATTGCGATACTAGCACTCAAGTAAAAACTACCAAAACCAGGTCGGCTCTTCGTGGCTTACTAGCTACGGCGTAGTATTTTGTAGATACGCGGTAACTACGCGCAAGGGTGCAAGTTTTTCCATTCGTTTTTAGGGTTCCGTAGCCGAATGGCAAAAAACGGAACCCTTACAGTTTCGTCAAGTCTGTCTGCCTGTCTGTCCGTCCGAATGTCACAGCCACTTTTTTCTGTAACTATAAGCATGACACTGTTGAAATTTGGTAGGAAGATGTTTCTTTTTAACCTATTTACTTTACTAAGTAGAAGTAAGTGATTCCCTAATACAGTTGGCTAAATCAGTTAAAGTTGGCACGGAACCCTCAGAGCACGAGTCCGACTCGCAGTTGGCCGGTTTTTTTTGAAGTGAAAACTTCTTTAGCGGCGTTGAGCACTTTTGTGGGATGGGGGAAAAATGTGAAACTCGCGTCAGGACACGTGACCTGA
Source organism: Pyrausta purpuralis (assembly GCA_963924145.1). Taxonomy (NCBI): domain Eukaryota; kingdom Metazoa; phylum Arthropoda; class Insecta; order Lepidoptera; family Crambidae; genus Pyrausta; species Pyrausta purpuralis. Next base: position 23,106,500 of record OZ001649.1, read on the forward strand.
TCGAAAAACCGTAAGACGGTTGGCGAAATTATGGATGTAAGTTGATTTTTCTGAGAGATAAACTTTTTAATGTTATTTAATATAATATAAATTGTAATGTTTGTGTACGATAGCGCAATAAATAAATATTGTATTCTATAAAAATATTATATTATCATTATTATTGTATTCTATCACAAAAATATAATATATAAGATAATAACTATTCTAAAAAATCAAAAATGCACAACGTTGATATTCAAGTTTTCACTTCTGCCGGCACTCCCGGAGTGCTTTTTTTTATTTAATGTAGGGCAGAGGTTTTCTTACATAAACCTTGCCTATAATTTAAACAAAATATTGTTTTAGAAAAGCATAAACGCATAGTATCATCCCTGAGTTGAATGTCACTGACCAAAACAAAAACCGGTATACTTACAAGTAAAGTCCATAATTAGATGAAAATAATATATTTACATGTACCTCTATCTTAATTTGGAAAAAATATTATTTTATTTGTTTTCTCCGTGCTGTTGCTACGGTGTTGATGTGTGTGTGGCGTTGTGTGGTTTGTGTTGTTAGTGAGGTATTGTATTACGGAAAAAGTAGGTTAAATTATACAAAGATAATAAGCCTCTAGGGGCTCATAAATGGAGAACAAACATGGCCACTGTTAACATAGGTACCCAAACAGAAAATTTTGTACTCAGCTACGAACTACGAATGAGTTATGATGAATTCCAAAAGGCGACCCGAGGGCCAGTCTTCATGCAGTTTGTTTACGAAAAATGTTCATGAATCGAGTTTTCTTATTCGAACGGAGCCACACGAAAAAAAAAACGATTGACCCGAGAATCTAGGCCCAATCGTATAAAACACGTACACAAAAGTATGCCTACCCTTTAATCAGTGCCTTGCTAGTAGTATTTTAGTATCGCAGTTTTCGATCCAGCTGATATTGAAATACGTAAAGTATAAATAGTTAGATTCAAACACACGGAACAGGAGCTCTATCTTTGAATCACTCGCGTCCATATGTCGAATGATTTTTGTTCGAAAATCAATTACAAGACAAGGAAATTTACGCTTAATGTAGGAAAAAGTTTTTCTTTTACAAATAACCTGCGTATATATTTCAAACGATTACTCATACCATTCGAAAATCGAGCATTAATCATAGAAAATCACACGCCATATTCACGCGAGTGATTCAAAAAATGGGAATTCAAAAAGTCCTATAGTTGAATCAGTCAAAATTGCGTGTGATTTTCATTCAAAGTGCGAATTTCGGATTAAAATAGTTAAATTTCACAAAGTAGTGGTTAAAAAAAAAATCAATTTAATAAGTATGCGCATGTGTATATTGCTCGGTTTCCGGTGATTTTAAGTTCGCTTTCGAATAAAAATCTTTTGATTCAGAAATAGAGCTCCTAAACTGCTCGAAAAAACATTTTTGTTAAGGTTACAGTCAAGATAGTTATGTAGGAAGTTACCGCTCAATAACCTATGCCAAACACACGTAGAAGTTTAGTAATTCTATTAAGTACCTACGAATGAATATGCAGGGTTAGTCCATTTTACTGCAGATGCAGAGACTGGACGTCAATATAAATTTTATGTAGTAAATTTCATAAAGAGAAATTTTAAACGGATAACCCTTAAACTATATTTATTTTATTACAAGAAGATTTAGTTCTAGAAAAAATCTTATGCTAAGCTGAAGGTACAAGATCATGTTATATGAAAATTTTAAAATAAATAAATAATTTAAAATATTTTTTAATTTTTTGGCGTTGAAACATCATGCAAAGTCAGAACGCGCTCAACCAAGAAAGTGACAGGGAGACGATATTCAGGGAGAGGTGCTGGGTACGCTGACAGATTGTAATGATGATGTCAAAAAAAATTCACTACGAAGAAGTATCACTATTAAGTGATACTTGTGTCATTAGTGTCATTTATAACTAAGGAATCATGAATTGATGGATTAACTCCACTTGCATTTGCCATTAGAAATTACAAGTATGGAAAACCTAGAGCTCTATTTTATAATCACCCTCGTCTATAATTACGAGTCATTTTCGTGCAAAATCAATTGAAAAACAACGAAAACTACGTGAAATATTGACACAAGTGCTTAAAAAATCGAGTTTTCTTTGTTTAAAATGATTCTTGTGTTGTTTTAATTCCGGTTTTTATTCAAATATTACAACGAAACAACACGCCATATTGAGGCAAGTGATTCAATAATACGGACCTTGGTTGACCTAACAAGTCATAACTTACAATTCATTCTTTAAATATTAGTCAAGTAACAATAAACGACTTCTCATGCCATCAGCACAATCGTAATTTCTTGTGTTTAGTCACATAAATCGGATATTCCAGCAGTAACAAGACTTTTCACTTTGTTATTTCATATATAACGTTGCCCGCTAGGAGGCAGCAACACCAACTGCTTCTGAAATAGGATTCGAATGTTAGAAGTTGTAAAATTTCTTACAATATTTGTTCTAATCGCTTAATGAAGGAGCTGTTTAACATCATCAGTCGATAGATACTAACAAAAAATACGATATGGGGCTTTGATTCTCTTAAGTGATTCATGCAAACATGTATAGACTCAAAAGGAAATACAAGAGGCTACTTACTCAGTAGCCAAATCAATGAATGCTGAAGTTTGCAGATACGAAGCTAAGCAAGCAATGGTCAATCAAGGTCAGCTGGCTAAACCATTTACGGCCCTAAATCACACATGGATAAACGACCAGTATCCGCGAGTCATCAAACTGCCAGCGCCATCTAGCGGTGGGTAGTGGTACCATAAAAGTTTGTGTCTTATTTAGGTAGTTATAAACTAAATTACATTTGAAAACCGATATAATAAGGTTGCCTCAAGGGATTCTCTAACCATGACATGACAGGCTAATGATGTTGGTCCTCAATTAAGACACTCCGAAAGGGTTCCGACGGAGCAATTAAGGCCTCCAGCCGACCAAGTGACACAATTCCCTCTCACACACAATTTTGGCTACTAACAACACCTTTACAGATTACTTGTATTGACAAGGACAGGGTCGCCGAGTAACCTTGATATTACGGAACATTTTCAGAGTGCACAAAAATGTAGACAACTTTCCTCAAACCGACTACTCAACTTTACTTTGTAGTAGTGTGACTCTACCAACGCTGATCCAGCCAGTAACAATACATATTCGATAGAAAATACATATTATTATCTATACTAATATTATAAAGCTGAAGAGTTTGTTTGTTTGTTTGTTTGTTTGTTTGTTTGAACGCGCTAATCTCAGAAACTACTGGCCCGATTTGAAAAATTATTTTTTTGTTGGATAGTCCATTTATCGAGGAAGGCTTTAAGCTATATAACATAAAGATACGACTCGCAAGACCACAGCAGCAATGAAAAATGTTCCGAAAACGGCAGAAAGATATTCCTTTTGAGAGCTTCCGCTGCGTACGCTGCGGAAACCGCTAAAGTTACACTAAAATCATGTATGACAGAATTGTTCAGCATTAATAGTTCTATAATAAAGTCTGCGACAGCATAAGTCTATCTTTTATGGTTGACTTACTACAACCTTTTTTATGTTAATAAATTTGTAAAAAAATAATGCATCATTTTTAGAGGTGTATTCTACACACAGGTATTTATTCTTATCAAAATAAATACATTCATCATCACGAGCATTTCATTTAGAACAAAGTTGCCCTTTATATTATTTGATTCCAATAAATATCTTAGGAGCTATCACAGTTTTAACATAACTCCGCACCAAAATAATGTTCGCAGCTTAAGTACAACGTGATCGTACGATTTGAAAAAATATTTCTGTGTCAGATAGCTTATTTATTGAGAAAGGCTTTAGGATATAAAACATCACGCTCCAACGGGAGGGGAGGGAGCAAACTCAAAACGCGCGGACGAAGTCGCGGGGGACCGCTAGTGCTTTTATAAAAACCCCTATTGCTCACAGTGCATGAGTGTTGTTTTATGTTTAAGACGACCTCCGTGTTGCAGTGGCTAAGCACGCTGGTTTCAAGGCGTCCCCGCTCCCCCGGGTTCTATTCCCGGTCGGGTCAATATAGAAATCAAAATGTTCTATATTGTCTCGGGTCTGGGTGTTGTGGTACCACCTTTGTGTTTGATTTCCATAACACAAGTGCATTAGCTACTTACTTTGGGATCAGAGCAATGTATGTGATTGGTGTCCAATATTAAATATCTAATTCATGCATTGATTACTGAGAGGAGAGCTATAATAATAACCTTTACAAAGTTGTAGACCCAAAATATCGGGTGTACAACCGAGTTTATGCAACGTCAAATGTTAGATGAGCAAAACCCCAAATGATTTTATATTCAATTGACCTAATTCTGTTTAGAAAAATTGCTCCAAAATTAAATTCTGTAACAGCCAATAATAAAACTGGCTGGTTCCTAGCTCAAAGGATTAGCATAGCTATCCAACATGGCCACGCAGCCAGCATCATAGCCACCTTGCCGCAAGGAAATGGTTTCATTTTTGAATAGGTAGATTTTAGGTTGTTTTTTTTTTGATGTTGCATGTCTTAGTTTTAATTTTTCTTGTTTGTTATGAATAAAGTTCGACTACAAAAAAAAACTAATTCTGAAAGGAAAAAATATATTGAAAGTGTTATGTGTTGTATTATTTTTACTTTCACTTCTCATCATTTCTTGCTCTGCGGACGACGCTCTGTCGAGAGTGGTTGCGGTAGATATCCACCGAGCCGATGTACGCGCTGACATAATTATACGAAGAGGAACACGCCGGTATATGTGTCCAAGATTTATCCAAGGGTTTTGACCTAGTAAATTTTGATTAGTTGTGGGTGAAGCTGAGGCGCACTGGTATGCCGGTGAAATGTACAAATTTATTAGGTTTTGGTATAAGCACCAAAAGAATCAGGTGTGGTGGACGGGTGCCTTGTCGGATGAGTAATCCCTTCAATGCGGGTTAGACAGGGTGGGCTAAGCTCACCTAACCTCTTTAACCTCTACATCAATTAGCTGATCGAGGGGCTCAGCAGCATCCATATCCTGATCTATCACATAGATCTGATCTGAGCTACACTGATAACTTGTTGCTGCTGAGCCCCTCGCTCGGTGGGTTAAGAAAATTAGTGGCTGTCTGCGAGTCGTATGCGGAGGCTCATGGCCTGGTGTATAACGCCAAAAAGAGTGAAGTCCTTGTGTTTAAGGCGGGAAAACGTTTACCAAGTCATGTGCCACCAATTACTTTAAATGGGTACACCCTAAATAATGTATCAAAATTTAGATATCTTGGCCATATTGTCACTTCGGACCTAGGTAACGATGAGGACATCGAGAGGGAGCGTAGGGCGCTGGCGGTGAGAAGCACTATGCTTGCCCGCAGGATCGCTCGATGTACGGGGGAGGTCAAAATTACCCTGTTTAAGGCGTCTTTTTACTAAGTGGCCTAGGGGTGAGTTATTCGCGTTGAGCCTACAGCGCACTACGCGTGCAGTATAACAACGCCTTCAGAATGCTGCTGAGACTTCCGCGGTTCCGCAGTGCGTCGGGAATGTTCGCGGATGCATGGAATGACGGATTCCATGCGATTATGCGTAAAAAGGCCTCGTCCCTACTGCGTTGCGTGAGAGCTAGCAGCAACAGGATTCTGAGGACAATTATTGCACGTCCTGCCTGTCCTATCCAAAACCATTGGATAAAATTGGCCTGTTAGTAAGGCCAAATAAAAAATATATATTATCTGTACTTACACTAACACTACTAACTTAGTTTATAAAAAAAAACTGACTGTTACTAAGAATCTATGGATGCTTTATCTGAAATAAATAAGTTTCTTAAAAAATATTATGATTATTACTATCTACGTTCATAAATAACTTTCCATAGTTGGTTTACGTATTTTGGCGCTTTTACGCGAGTGATTGTTTGTCGTATTAATAAATAGGCAGAGACCCATTTAAATTAAGATAATTTGAAAAATGTGACCTATTTTAAAAAGCGGTTCAATTGATTCTGCTCGTTATTGCAATCAACTGATTTTCAGATTTTACGCAATTAGCGTTACACGTTGTATAATAAACAGAGTTCGGGAGTGTACAACCGACTTTATAAATCATTTCTTATATTTTATATGTATATTGTTCATAGTCCCTGAATGTGTATAGTACCAATCTCTTCTTAGACCGAAGCACCCAAATAGTGTCATGAACTAATATTGACATTGCCTACAGAATAATATAGGGGTGGCGACTTCATATGAGTATTTTACGTCTACTAAAATTCGGCAGGGAACTACGTACCGACACACAACGAACTACTACGATACGTTTGGAAAATGCTCAATACACAGTTGCTGTTGCTATTTTCGTCGTTATCCTGAATTACTAGCTGATATTATGTTACATAATCATACCGGCAATCGTGAGTGGTGTGCGCTAATTAATATGGAAGTAGTTTCACTTTTATAGTGCTTCGTACGTGTTAAAATAATTACTATACTATACAATTATTTTAATTGTTTAGTTTATGAATTTGTGTAATATCTTTTACTACAAATACCATGATAAGACTTTTTGGTAAATAGGTACTAATTATCAACTCAAATTGCTTATTCAAACTTATATCTTTCACATAATGATTTTTAGAACTTGACAACCAGAAAACAAGACCGTTTTTTGCAGACAACCCTATATCACTGTGTTCGCAATAAGATTAGGTATCTTTATTTTGATATAAGATTTATTTATTAACCAGACCGGTGCAAATTATTATTGTTGACTTACCTGTTTACACCTGCCTATCCTATAGTTGTGATGGGAAAAATATAGCCAACCTAACGTTTGCATATTCTATGGGCTTCATACTTTCGATAGGTATGAAAGTTGTCTATTAACCAAACCAGTGCAATGTTTTAAAAAAACATGTTTTCAATATTTAATTCATTATATCCTGGACTGAATTTTTTCAGCCAACCCACTCGGGATATGTTTTTAAACATGTTGAATTTAAAATAAAATACGTTTATCCATTAACCAGTTCGGTGAAGGTCACTGTATACTCAGACCCTCTACCACGGTAATGTTATCTAAACAGTATTCCAACTCCATACAAACGGACGAAACGCGAGCTATACCTACGCGCCACGATTTCGGCACACGTTCGGCACGCAGTCAGTCGCGACTGTGCCACAGTGACGAACGGACGGTGCGTTGTTTTTTTAACAATAGTCGCGCGATTTCTTTCTCGAAAAATAAGTTTAAGTACATTTTATTAAGACGAATAGGATATATTGTGCTGATTTGATTTTTAATAAAGCTTTATATGAGAATGCGGATTTTTTATACTTTAAAATTTAATAATTGAGCATTCCATACGTCTAAGTCGTTGCGCAATTATTTTTCGGTAGCAAATTTATGAGATCGATTTGTCATTTAAACATAAAAATGTTTTTAATTAAATCTAACAAGCAAACACAACACCCATTTGTATTGAATACTTCCTATTTAATCCACAAAATATATTATTTGTTTATATAAAAAAGTATAATTACGATCACCAAACTAAATGTAAACACTAAAGTAGGCAATTGTAAAATGCTGGAGGCGGGCAGGCAGCCCTATCGCACGTTTAGGTACCGCGCGGCTGTAGGTAGTTATTTTAAAGAGTCGGCCGAGTTACAATACTGTAGATAACATTACCGTGCCTCTACTATAAATTCATACCAGTGCGCGTAATGCGATTTTTGCAGTTTTGACAGGTAGGCGGCTCAGCTTTATTGTCAAGTTAGCAGTTTGAATTGCGATTTCGCATGATATTTATAATAAAATTATAATTAAAAAACATGAATATTAAAATTCGTATCGTAGTATTATTATTATATTGATAATATTTGTTTACACTGAGTTGGAATTAAGCTGCCTGGAATTGAAACGCCTAAAGTTGGATCGCAATACCAGTTCCAATTAGCGCTACTGAGTTACAGGTTTTTCGACGAGCCTATATCAAAAGCTAGGTGCCTATGAAATGCGTAGCGAGATAACGATATACTTGTAGTTAACTTGTAACTAAGACCGGCTGCCAAGAAAAAATATATAGCCACTCTAACCAGAACCCTGCTTCTCCACCTATCATTCAGTGAGCCTACAGCGAAGCCACACGTGGCGTTTCTGATGCGTTGCGATTGCACGACGTCAGAGCGGTCACAGGTTCTACATTTAAACTTAGACGGCATGCCGCACAATGCGTTAAAACAACAAACAAAGTCAGAACACGCGCGCAACCGAGAAAGTGACAGGGAGACGAGGCAGGGAGAGGTGCTGGGTACGATGACAGTTTGGTCAATTTTGCTATTGAAATTGTAACAAAATCGTTATGGAAATAAAATAAAAACTGATAGTTCTATTATGGGTAGAAAATGGCATTTTTTTATTTCGACTACGATTTTGTTATCATTAAAATGGTGAGATTAGGCCCTAACATGAAAGCTTATCGCAAAACTCGCGTGTGTGCCACCCACTGCAATAAAATAAATGCTTTGGACAGACGCAACGCAACGGAGTGGCCGTGTAGCTTCGCTCTTTGGGGGATAGGATGTCTGATAACATTGGTCAGCTACAAAGCTTATTCGCGATAAAATGCTTTTCGTGAGAGCGCTATTAGTGGCATTCTACACGTGTGCAAACAAATGTTCGGCTGTCGAGTTGATAAAATGCCGCGTTAACAGAATGTGGGGGAAGATGAGTCAAGTTTCAAAACCAATCCAGGTGATGCGTCCGCTTAAGATGAATGGTAGGTCATTTAATTTAAAATTAATGGCATATGTAGCAGATTGGTTAGCAAAATATTGAGGCAAGTACACCCAGCCCAGCCCAGCCACCAAAAACCAAGGTTTTTATTTTTTGAGGTGGCAAAACAAACCAAAGGTTGAATTTGAGCTTGTGATCTGATGTGTGATGTCTATGAGCCTGTGAGTAGTGTATAATTGGGGGTTCTGGATCAAAAAAGATCCAGAACGCCCCAATTATACACAGTGAAAACTCATTTACGAATGCTAAAAACTCATTTTAGAAATGAATAATAAACTACTCGAATCAGTATCAAAACCTTTTTTCACTATTTCAATTATCAAAACATACCTAATGAACTCATGCTAGGTAATCGGATTCTGTACGCTCGCAAGTTGCATCGAATCTGATCTCGCTGCGCATGCGCGCTACCTTATAAGTACTCAGCTGTTGCTGTGTGAACGAGTGAATAGAATTGCTAATAAATACGATTAAGCCTATCACCTCGCATAAGCGATGCTTCCAAATGCTTGAGCTATGTTATGAATGAAGATAATGACTAAGTATATTGACTGCATAAATATGTTATATAGTTGGATTTGTTTCGATGATATAGGTAGTGATGATAAGTTGTAAATGTTAATCTTTGAAAAGATTAAATTATTTCTTTAATGACACCTTTAAAAACTAAATGATAACTAGTATGAAATTGCTTGATTGATACCTACATTTTCGTTGGAAAAAAACTGTTTGATAGTAGTAAAATAATTATTCATTACCTATTTATAGCACTTCAATTCATTGTCGACATCGGGTTATCAATTATATAATATCTCTTTGTATGCCACACGCTTTAAAACGATGCTATCGTAATGAAACTATGGTTATTCATGCGTGATTTATTTATTTCTGAAAAAACTTTCACCTCAGAAAAAAAAAAACAAATAATGCTATGGTAAACCTAGGGAAAATAAGACCAAATTGCTAATGTTTTGTATTTATTGACTTAAGACATTAATAAACTCAAATAATTACTAAGACAATATCAATTATAAATAGTTGGGATAACAACATTTAAGAACTAGATTCTATTATTAGCTCATCTTGAACTTTATTTATAACGTCCTTTACAGCACTGTATATGTCATCAAATAACACACTCTTGACCACATGTTGAACGCATACTTCGGCATCGCAATTGCACATTGAATCTCCAGATTTCGGAAAATTATCAGAATCATAGATTTCGATTTTGATGATTTTTGAGCCTCGTTTCATCGGCTTCTTTATGTATGAATAAATTGGTTGTTCCATTCGTGCTCTTTTTCTAGATGCAGTCTCAAGACCTAAAGTTTTTTGTCCTGGTTTTTGAACCGTTGTCGATTCCATAGGCACAAAATTGAACAAATCTTCTGCGTCCTGTAAAAAAAAAAAAAAAAAAAAGATTTATTATAATATTTGATAACACATACTGCTAAGCGCTAATTGAATGATGATCTTAATTCAATTTTAAATAAATTAAATATCTAAACGAAACTTACCGACATAGTTGTATAACTGTAAACTCAATTAAATACGATGAATTTTTCCTACGCTGTATGCTCAGAAACACTGAATGCTTTTTACCTCAATATTTTCTTTATATACAAAAAAAGCATTATTCATAGAGTTCAAAATGTAAAGTTAAAACACATTTCATTCTGTATTTAGTTCTGTCCAAATATGTAACGATGTCTAGTTACTTGATCCGCCTTTGTTCGATGTGCAAAGCACCCTACTCACTTATGCAACTATCGCTGCCATCAAAGTGCATCATTTTATTTCTATTAATAAAGGAAGTCGTTACGCTAAAACGTAACGATTGTCGCATAAGTGGAAAGGGTTCTTTATAGTGGTAAATATGCACTAGAAATAAACTTGTCCTAATGTTTAAATATTATTATTCATAAAAAAAACATACATTCATACCTATCTTACGACCTGTGTCATGATATTAAAAAAAAAAATGTTCGGTAAGTGTTATCTGCCAGATACTTCATACAAATGATGTTCTGTATTTGAATTATTCGATAGTTAGTGATTATTTTGTCGAGATTGAAACATGCTCTTACAAAAATATTATGGATGTAAAACCAGGATATCTCACTAGTTTATATATTACTTGGATTAGTGTTCATGCAGAAGTAATTTTTGCTTCACAAGCACCAATCCAAATAATGTTGGTATGATCACATGGATACTTTCCTTATTTGGTGAGACATCCACGTGAATATTGGGTACTTAAACCGGGTAAGAAAACACAGGAGCACAATCCCACTCTTCATCGACTGGAAATACGCAGCCTGCAGTTTGCCTGAAGTTAAAGGAATACCAGCGGTTTTAAAAATGTGAGTGTTTTTTATAATTATTTTTATTTTTATTTAATTACTAAATACTCGAATAGTGACTTATTAGTATTCGAATAGTTTTTTTTATTTAAAAAAGTTTCACTGTATTTAGTATTTGAATGGTTGTTTTATTTGAATAAATTTCTTACATGACAAGTTAAACTATACCTACTATTTGAATGTGCACTTATGAATATAAAGAATAGTAGGACTTATTCGGTTCTAATTTAAAGTTAATTGAAAGCTTTAGGTGTAATAACACCTTCTTAATTTTACTAGTAAATAACTTTACTAAAATCATTTTATATAACTACATGTAATTATTAATTCCGTCCCAACATTAGCGATACATTTATTGATATTTGTTGATGACAGTTCATATCATTTGTTTCAGGTCGAATGCCGAAGAACTATTTCCCTCAGAGGATGAGTCTTCACCGCAACCTGAAGTGATAGAAAAAAAGAAAAGCAAACGGTGCAAATCATCATCATCTACCTCGAGTGCTGCAAAGAAGACGAAGATTAACCCCGTGCAAATGTCATCGCGTGTCACTGCTGCGCAATTATTCGGCAGTGATAGCGAAGAAGAAGAGGTGTCAGCACCAATCCCTGTGCCACATGGTAAATTACTATCATATATCTCTCGAAGACTCGCGAATGGATTTGCACGTCAGACCTATCCTTCAAAACCTGGCTCACACTTTATAGAGCTGAAAGTTTATAAGTGCAACGATATTGAGAAGGTGTCTCCAGTAAATAGGTGGAGGCAAGCCATCATCACTGTTAAAAATCAAACTGATGATAGCACTGAGGCTTGGAGACATCTATCCAACTTTATAATCGCTACTCGCAAAGAGTATAGAACTTGCCCACCCACATTTGTAAGCAATTATTATTAAAATGTATCTTTCATATATTATTAACTGAATTTCATATCATTTTACCATTACATTTAATCTCCGTGTATACTCATAGGTATAATAGGTACTTATCATTCCATTTAATTCCAATTACTCATAGGTACTTTATAATTTATCTTTAAGACTAAATGTATAATTGTATAATAATTAACCTATGTAAACTGATTTTATCAATAAATAATCATGAAATCAATGTTAATTGTATTTTTTTTATTTTTTTTACAGTTCACTCGACTAAGTCTGAGGCAACCAGTATATATTGTCAAAAATGTCATATTGAAGTACCTAAACATAAATACAGATATCATTTGAGAACAAATATTCACAAATCCAATTCTTTATTGAAAACTGAATTCAGCAATATTGAAATAATTGCAACAGCTTTTAGAAACAGAATTGTTACATATCGCTTAAACCCAACACAAGAAGTCGAGTACCTCACTCCTGAGGCGTTCTTGTGTGGAAAACAAAGTGATGTTTTAAAAGTTATAAAATTATTGATGTTGAGACATGATTGCATTAAAATGAGTTTTGAATTATTTGTTAACTTTATATTACCAGAATCGAATGAACAAAAGCTTAAATCTTTTAACACAAAGTACGAAGTTGTTTACAGAAGTACAGATTTAAATGAATTATATTTGAATATAGTTGAGAAATTAAAAGACAAATTGATCGAGTTTCAAGAATGCAAATCTGGTTGGTCTTATTTTAAAATAAATCATTTAGAAATTAATATTTGCAAATATTGTCCCATGAGAGGGGGGAGTTATATTCCTTTACCAGCTAAAATCAAGAATACAAAAAGTTGTCTTAATATTCAAAATAACGATAATCATTGTTTCTTATGGAGCATTATTGCAGCATTATTTCCAGCCAAATGTAATGGGTGTCGAGTAAATTCATACCCTCACTATTCAGATGTTTTAAATACAGAGAAAATGTCATTCCCACCTACAGTAAATGATATTAAATTATTTGAAAAAAATAATCCTAATATAAGTATTAATATTTATGGTTTGAATAAAAGTACAGTTACAGGTCCGCTGTATATGACCAAAGAAAAGAAAATTAATCACATTAATTTATTATACTTTGAACAGCAAGGTAAAGGACACTATTGCTTAATAAAAGACCTAGTACGATTAGTTCGATGGCAAATAAGTCGTCACAAGGGTCAGACCTATTTTTGTGATTCTTGTTTACAATTTTTCACAAAAGAAGAAAAGTATTATTCACATTACTGTTCTCACGTTTTAACCGTTTTGCCAGAAAAAAAATACTTTTATTCAGTTTAAAAATTACGAACGTAAACAAAAAATTAATTTTATAATTTATGCTGATTTTGAGAGTATGCTAATAAATTGTGAAACTGAGAGTACCAAAAATACTAAAAATGTTAAATTACACGTTCCAACATGTTTCGCATATTATGTGTGCTGTTCATATGATTCTCAGTTGAATAAATATGTAACGTATAAAGGAAATGATTGTGTTGAAATATTTGTCAAATGGCTGTTTAATGACATTCAAAATATCTATGATATACTAACTCAAAATAATGATATGAAGCCTATGACTCTCGAACAAATAGATAATTACGAAAATGCTATAAAATGTCATATTTGTAATCATTATTTATTTGGCGATAAAGTTCGTGATCATGATCACATAACATCGGAATATAGAGGTGCGGCACACTCTCTTTGCAATTTAAAGTATAGAGTGTGTCCATTTATACCTGTTGTCTTTCATAATCTGTCAGGTTACGATTCTCATTTATTTATAAAAGAACTTGCTGAATACAATGGAGCTATAAAAATTATTCCGAAATCTAAAGAGAAATATACATGTATAACTAAAATTATAGATTCCTCAAACAAGTCCCAGAATATTCAAATTAAGTTTATAGATTCTTTTCAATTTTTATGTTCTAGCTTGGATGATTTGAGTAAAAATTTGGCACCTGGCGAATTTCATAATTTAACCAAAGAATTCAATGATAGTGAAAATATAGAACTATTAAGACAAAAAGGAATTTATCCTTATGATTACATCGATTCATGGTCAAAGTATGAAGAGAATCAACTACCTCCTAAAGATTGTTTTTTTAATACTTTAAAATCCGAGCACATCACTGACTCTGAATATGCTCATGCTCAAGCTGTGTGGTCCGAATTTAATATTCAAACTTTAGGAGAATACACTGATTTATATTTAAAATGCGATGTCTTATTACTATGTGACATATTTGAGCATTTTAGAAATATGAGTCTAAGACATTATAATCTTGACCCAGCTTATTACGTATCTGCACCTAATTTAAGTTGGGATGCAATGCTCTTATGCACTGGTGTTCAGTTAGAATTAATTAATGATTTAGACATGTACCAAATGCTAGAAAAAGGTATACGAGGAGGATTAGCTCAATGTTCGCTTCGAAATGCAAAAGCGAATAATAAATTCACTCCATATTTTGATGATTCAAAACCAACGTCATATTTAGTTTATCTTGATTGCAACAATCTTTACGGTTATGCAATGAGACAGAAAATGCCAGTATCAGATTTTGTATTTCTATCCCAAGATGAAATTGAACATTTTAATATATTGTCAATACCAAACGATGGTGAATATGGATATATTTTAGAAGTAGATATTATTTACCCAGAACATTTACATGATCTCCACAGTGATTTGCCATTTGCACCAGAAAAATTCATTCCACCGGGAGGCAAATCCAAAAAGTTAATTGCATCCTTGTACCATAAATACCGATACGTAATTCACTTTGCTCACTTAAAAGAATGTATAAAAAATGGCTTAGTTTTACAGAAAATACACCGTATTCTCGGCTTTAGACAAGATGATTTTTTGAGAAATTATATTGATTTAAATACTCGCTTAAGACAAAGTGCTAAAACATCATTTGAAAAAGATTTTTTTAAGTTGTTAAATAATGCTGTATTTGGGAAAACGATCGAGAACAAACGTAAGCAAGTTAATGTTAAATTAATTACAAAATGGAATGATTCAGATAACAAAACAAACAAGTACATCGGTGCAGAAAAAACACTGTTGAAACCCAATGTCAAAACAATTTGTGTTTTTTCAGAAAATTTTGTCGCTGTTCATTTGAGCCCCGAAAAAATCGTGTTAGATAGACCAATATATATTGGTTTTACTGTACTTGAATTTGCTAAGCAGCATTTATATCAATTTCACTATGATTTTATTAAAAGAAAATATAATACCCATGCTAAACTCTGTTACACAGACACTGACAGTCTTCTTTATCATATTTATACAGATGACTTTTATAAAGATCTCAAAAATGATATTTTAAAATTTGATACCAGTAATTTTGATGACAATAATCCATATGATATACCTAAAATAAATGCTAAAGTTCCAGGGTTATTCAAAGATGAACTAGGTGGATCCATTATTACCGAATTTGTAGGATTAAGAGCTAAGCTTTACTGTTTAAAAAGTGTTAAAACTACTATAAAGAAAGCGAAAGGTGTTTCAAAACCTGTAACCAATCGATTGAAAATTTCTGATTATAGAAATGCATTGTACTCGAAAGACGTGATAAGACATAAAATGAATATGATTAAATCTGTAAAACATGTTCTATACTCACAGCAAGTAAATAAAGTTGTTTTGAATAGTAATGATGACAAAAGACAAATATTGTCAAACAATATAGAGACATTGCCTTGGGGGCACAAAAATTCAATTTTTTGAAATTTAAATATGTTAATTATAATGTTATTTATCTTATATAAGAAATTGTAAATAGAAATATTTTGTCAACCCTGTATAATGTAATAAATATAATGATTGTTTCGATGTAATAGTTATGTAGTAAAGAAATTTTGCATTAATAAAATATTATTAGAAAGTTTAAACTGTTTTATTTATCTAACTAAATCAGTGTTATGGAACTGTAAATTATAGTCACGTGACAACATATGTATGACGTATCCCGACGTTATCCCATTATTAAGTATTTAAAGACTTACATTAATCAGTTGTGTATCAGTTTATAATGAAGTTCGTCAAGCAAGCTCATACTTTGGAAATTAATAATATAACAGGAGAATGTCAAAAGCGAATTGTTAAACATAGTATACTTTTTCCTAATACAATCCGATGTATAATATGTGGTCCATCTAACTGTGGAAAAACAAATGTAATGTTAAATTTATTATTACATGAAAATGGGTTGAAATTTAAACACATCTATTTGTATTCAAAAACACCATATCAACCAAAATATCTTTTTCTGAGTCAAGTCATGAAAAGGGTTCCTGGTGCTCAGTTTAACATATTTAATGATAACATCCAAGTTATTCAACCTGATAAGGCTTTAAAAAATTCTGTTATGATTTTCGATGATGTCGCATGTGAAAATCAAATAAACATTCGTAATTATTTTTCAATGGGAAGACATAACCAGATTAATTGTTTTTATTTATCTCAAACATATTCAAAGATACCCAAGCAACTAATAAGAGATAATGCCAATCTCTTGATTATCTTTAAGCAAGATAACACTAATTTAAAACATATATACAATGAACATGTTAATACAGATATGAGCTGGACAGAGTTTAATAAGATATGTTCAAACATATGGACAGATCGATTTAGTTTTGTTTTAATAAATAAAGATTGTGACTTAAGTAAAGGCAGGTATAGAAAAGGTTTTGACACATTTATCTGTTTCTAGAGCTATTCCTATATAAATAAACTTTTAAGAAGGTAATTTCAATTGAATAGAAATATCAGTTAGCAACAGGCGCGTGCAAATACATCTGATGGAAGCTGAAATTAAAGAGCAACTGGTTAAATCAGTAATAAATATCAAAAATAAAATTAAACAGATTCAAGATGAGGAAGATATTAGTAATTTCAAATTTAAAAAGGTATTTAAGCCTATCACAGAAAATTTGGAGACGATCATTAAAACTTATGATAATAATGATAAAGGTAAACCCGCACTCAATGTTTCTATAGATATGGGTACGACAAAGAGCACAACTGAAGAAGATTCAGATTATGACCAATTTAAAAAGAACATATTTGCAGACTCCAGTGAAAAATCAGAATATTTTGAATATACAGATGGTAAAGGTCCATGTGAAAATGATGATGATGATACTTTGAGATCACTGAATAAAGAAGAACTTGTTAGTATTTACGATACCAATATTAATGTACCATTCGGAATACGAACTGAAAATAAAAAAACTATGATGGGAAATCGTAAGGTCTCAATTTTAGCTAAAAAAAATGAATCAAAGTCTGAAAATGTCTATGTAGTAAGCATAGGTGACAGAAACTATGAATTAACTGAAGGTTTAAAAGAACTTCTCATTCGTAGTAAGCCTAATCTAAAAGCAGTTAATGAAGGGGATATATTAACATATAAAGATATACTTTGTTATACAAATGCTCATAAACGAAAATTCAGCCCATACGGTCAAATAAAAGGTGACAAAGGATTGAAATATCTGAAAATTATCAAACCTTTATTTGCTAATGAAACGGAACCCAAGACTGGTGGCTATATACCAGTGTGCAAAAAATATAAAAGTGATACAGATTATGTATATTGGGACGATCCTAATGAATTAATAGAAAGGCTTAAGCTATTAATTGCTTCACAAAGTGCGGGAAACACAAATCATGATAATGAAATTGTATCAATAATTGAAGAACTAAAAGAATCTGGCGTTATAAAGTAATAAAAAGCTTGTAACAATTATAACAACTTCTATTAGTCGATAAGACAGCATAGACGATGAATGTATGCAAGAATACTATTTGTAAGCCAATTCAAAACAACCACAAATCTGCAGAATACATGAACATTTCGAGTGAATCTAACCCCACCATTTGTACATATAAATAAAACATCGATAAATTTAAAAATAATATATTAGAAAAAATTGCAAATATTAATAAAGTTATTGCAACTTTAGCGAGCAGAATAGAAAAGATTGAAAAAAAAGCCGATATCAGAGAACTCGCAGGACAATTAAATAAACATTATGAGCAAAGCAGACGTTGTAAATGAAATCTGTAAAAATGCAAGAATCAATTATCCGCGAAGAAACGTTATCTTGAAAGATATTGATGATCTTTGGGAAGCAGATTTAATAGACATGCAAGCCATGTCACGAGTTAATGCTGGTTATAAATACATATTAGTGATTATTGATTGTTTTTCAAAGTTTGCGTGGGCTATTGCATTAAGGCAAAAAAACAAAGAACATGTATCAAACGCATTTAAAATGTTATTGCAAAATGGAAGGATTCCCAAAAATCTACATACTGACCGTGGAAAAGAATTTTATAATGATAAATTCAATAGTATTACGAATGAATACAATATAAATCATTATTCTACATATTCAAATAAAAAGGCTTCCATCGTTGAAAGATTTATAAGAACTCTAAAGGGTAAATTGTACAAAGAATTTAACTTAAATGGGAACTATAAATGGAGTAATGGCTTACTGAGCAAAAAGTTACATGAGTATAATAATAACGTGCATAGAACTATTGGGCAGACACCAGCCTCGATATCTAATCACAATAAAGAAATTGTTATGCAAAAATACTTTAAATTGGCTGCTGATAAGAAAGTAATTAAATCCAAAAAATATCGTGTGGGTGACTATGTCAGAGTAAGTAAATACAAAGCTTGTTTTGATAAAAGTTATACACCTAACTGGTCAACAGAAATTTTTAAGATTTATAAAGTACAAGAATCTAATCCTACCACTTATTTAATTAAGGACTCTAAATCTCGCCCGATACTTGGTGCATTTTATTCCCAAGAGCTTCAGAAAACTAAATATCATGATGTTTATTTAGTTGAAAAGGTTCTGAGAAGAAAAGGAAATCTGGTGTATGTAAAATGGTTAGGACTACCAAGTAGTGAAAACAGTTGGATTAATAAAACAAATGTATTATAATTGGTGCTTTAAGTTTGCAACACTTGTTTGTGTTCTTATTTAAAGGTATAACTTGATAATTGTGGTTCATTTCATTCTATTTGCTAAAACAATCAAGTCTATTTTAAGACAAAAATTATTTATTTAAAATTATCTAAAATGAAAAGAAAACGGGCTACGTCAGTTTTAAGTAATTCTGAAAACTGCGAAGGGTATAATGAACAAAAAAGAAAGATTTCAGGCGGAAGCGTAAAGAAAACATTTAAAGCTATTGTATCAGGTACCAAAAAACATATAAATAAAATAAAACCTAAATGCAAAAAGGCTTTGGTGAAATTAGCATGTGCAACAGCCCAAGAATTAATATCTGATTTACCAGTTAAAATTCCAAGAATTATACCTGTTCCAAAAAGTGGCGGATTTTTACCTCTGATACCGATATTTGCTGGATTATCTGCTGCTGGTAGTTTAGTGGGAGGTGTTGCTGGCGTTGCGAAAGCTTTAAATGCAATCAAAGCAGCCAAAAAACAATTATCAGAACTTGAAAGACATAATAAGCAAATAGAAGCCGTGTGCATTGGAAAAGGACTACAATTAAAGCCGCACAAAAATGGGCTCAGAATATACGTCACTAAAACAAAAAACTGAATTCTAGGCTACCCAATAGAGCTTTAACTAACATCGACATTATGAAGTATTCGGTTAATATTCCCTTTTTTCGTGGGGTATTTATGAGAGATGAATTACCGCAAAAACCTTTATCAATTGAATGTGGTGTCATAAACCTTGATTCAATTAAAAGTTCTGGTACGCATTGGGTAGCCTATGGAAAATTAAATAACTACATTGAATATTTTGATAGCTATGGTAATCTGAAACCTCCTAAAGAATTACTTAAATATTTAGGGGAAAATATAAATTACAATTATGATAATTTACAAAAGAATCATTCGTATAATTGCGGACATTTATGTTTGAAATTTTTAAAATCATTCTGGGAGAGAAATATGAAATAAATTAGTCAAATTATAATGTGTTTGCATTTCTTGTATCAGCAAATTACTCATAAATAATGGTAACAATACTGAAATATGCACATTTGATCATTGTCTGTGACAGAAACTGCTTTGCTCATTTGATATTAATTAATTCAGTTATTATTCGATTGTGTTTGAATATATCGTCATGATTATATTTAATAAAAATCGTGTTGTTAACGATAAAGCCAATATTTCACTTTCTTTATTGAAAGGGATCAGACGTGTCAGTGTGGTTAAGAAGAAAAAAATCACTAAAGAAAACAAAAAGTTTCTACAATATCTTGGATTTAAATTAAAAATGCTACAAATCACAGATCTACCACAACACGACAACTCAATTGAAAGCTATGAAATCCATAGTTACAATCCTTATAGTACTAGTTTTAAGGATAATGATGAAATTAGAATACCTATTCACCAACAAGACATATATGTGTTACCTTCTGCAAGTTCTATTTATATAGAAGGCCATGCTAATGTTACATCTAAAGATTCAACAGGAAAAATCGTAAAAAAAGATGTCAATTTCATTAACAACCCAATGTTGTATTTATTTCAAGATGTACGATATGAATTGAATGGTGTTGAAATAGATCGTATTAAAAATGTTGGAATCACTACAACAATTAAATCATACATTTCTATGAATGAAGGTGAAAATAAAGCTGCCGCAGTATGGGGGTGGAATTTACAAGGCACAAAACTGAAAAATGGTCAGTTTAGCGCCATTATTCCATTAAATAAAGTATTAGGATTTGCGGAAGACTATAACAAAATAATTATAAACTGTAGACATGAACTGATACTGCAAAGAAGTAGCACTGTTACAAACTGTGTACATTTACAAAATGATGATAATATAGAAATAAGCATTCAAAAAATTCAGTGGCGTGTTCCTCATGTTAAAGTTTCCGATCGCAATAAATTGATGCTACTCAAACATTTAGAAAAAAATCGCGCTGTACAGCTGGCATTTAGAAATTGGGATTTGTATGAATACCCTTTATTACCTAAAACTACTAAACATTCATGGTCAGTCAAAACCGCTTCACAATTAGAGAAACCAAGATTTGTAATTTTAGCCCTACAAACTGATAGAAAATCGAATAAAACTAAAAGTTCGTCAGTTTTTGATCATTGTAAAGTATCTAACGTAAAACTTTTTTTGAATTCACAATATTTTCCTTATGATTCACTTAATCTGAAATTCGATGAGGATAAATACAATATATTATATGAAATGTATGCTAACTTTCGTCAGTCGTATTACAACGCTGGTATTGATCCGTTGCTAAATTTGGTTCAATTTAAAGAGCAGGCTCCACTTATTGTAATCGACTGCTCGAGACAAAACGATACGCTTAAAACCGGTCCTGTTGATGTTCGGATAGAAATTGAATGTTCTGAAATAATACCAGAAAATACAACTGCTTTCTGTCTTATTATTAATGATCGCATTTTTGAATACCAACCTCTAAGTAATATCGTGAGAAAATTATCATGAATAATATTAACTACGCAATCGTGGATGTACAAGGATTCAAGAGCGAGCAAAATGAGTTCATTCCTAAGGAAATAGCTATCATATGCAATGACAAGATTTTCATTCTTCTGATAAAACCACCATTCCCATTTTATAACTTAACAAAAAAAGAACGCATACAAGTATCGTGGATAGAAAGAAATAGAGGAATTTATTGGAATCAAGGATTTGTGCCCTTCTTTAGTTATAAGAACGTAGTAGGTGATTTTTTGAAAAATAAATGTATTTATACTAAAGGCTACGAAAAAGTACTGTGGATAAAAGAAATGTTTGATACCTATAATGTACATAATTTAGAAGATAAAGATTGTCCTAGTTTAGAACGTTTGCATTGTAAATATTCAACTTCGTTCAATATTTTAAGCTGTATATATCATAATAAATATTGTGCTTTAAAAAATGTATTCTATTTAAATAAGTGGTGTAAAGAAAATGATGTTTTGGATTATTAAAATAATTAATTAACTAAAGAACTTGTTTTATTTTCTAACCAACCTAATCTTTATAAAAGTACAAGTATTTTGAGATTTGATCAGTAATAAACATTTTCAAATGTTGGATCTGGAAATGAGAACTCATTATACAAGATTGCACATTAAGTAGATAGGTTATATTCAAATATAGGCTTCATATTCAATGTAAAGGAACCTTCTATTTGAATCATTCGAATAGTTTATTATTCTCTTATAAAATTTGTTTTAAGCATTCGTAAATGACTTCTCAGTGTGTATAATTGGGGCGTTCTGGATCTTTTTTGATCCAGAACCCCCAATTATACACTACTCCTGTGTAATTAGGTATTGTTTCTATCAATACTTGGCCTAACGAGTGACAGACATCTATGCAACCTTTGCTAACTTCAAGGCCCCAATACTGTTGAGTTCTCTGTATAGTGAATTTACTAAATAAACTGATAATTCCTGAAAGAGTTAAACGAACGGCAATCCCTCTTATTATACTAACGCAATAAACGACCAATTAGCACAACAATAATGTCGCATTGAACTCAGTTTGGACAGCTGATTAAATCCTATTCGCTCAGAATCGAATCATTCAGCTAAATGAGTTTTTAATTTGGTTTTAATCTGACGAACAAAGGCTACATTTGCATAGTTAAAAATCAAATAATTAATCTTCAATTCAATCAATGAAATAAAATATCCACAGGCTTGCTTTACGTTTACTATTACGGAACTTACCTTAAGTATATGGTGCTATATGGTCATACTCCGCCACGTAGGCTAGGCAAGCGAAAAACCTTGCTGTTAGATTTTATTAAGCCGCTGGGCTCCTGACTGGGCCCAATGACTTACACATTTTAAATATGCGATAAGTCACTGATATGTTTGGGATGGTCACCCATCAATACTTTCAAGGAATCAAAACAAAAAAAAACTGAGGATATATGGGGAATATCAACTGACACAATAAAATCCATTATAGGTACCACTCGTAGCATGTCACTTAGCACATATATTCATCGAATCTATTGATCAAGGTCAATTTCTTACTTTAATAAAACATAGTAAAATATACCTATATTACTTTACATCAGGAAAAAAAGTGACCAGAGCAACTTCAGGTTAATTTCCATTCTACGTGCATTTAGCAAAATTTAAATAAAAACCGGCCAAGTGCGAGTCGGACTCGCACACTGAGGGTTCCGTGCCATCTTTAACTAAATTGGGAAATCCACTTACTTCCACTTAACAAAATCCACAACATCTGGGGGCACGGCAGTGCCCCCACCAAGTCGAGCAAATAAGTGTCACGGCCGTACCATCCTTTTCTCGAAGCAATTCAGACCATTTTCGACCCCCTGTAACTTCGTTGTGGATAAAACTAGAAGACTGAAATTTTCAGTTACCATGCAGGCATTGTAAAAACACGGTATATTTCAAATTTCATTCAATTTGAACCAGTATTTTAAGAATTATAACGGGTCAAATTTCTTAATTTTGTCATACACTGACTCACCGATCATCAAAATTCTAAGGCACTTCTAGCACACCTAGAAGCTTCAAATTTGGAATATGAGTAGTGTTTGGTGTATGAATCAAGGAAAAACTAAAAAATCTAGAAAAGACCCCAAAAAGTTCAGTTAAATTTTTGAATATTGGCTTTATTCGTAACGATGTTTTACGGCAGTTATTATTAATGCGTGCGAAGCCGCGGGTTTAAGCTAGTCCCATATAAATGTAGGCGCATGGTAGTGCCCCTGCCAAATCGAGCAAAAAATGGGTATTCCAGTCATGAAAGTACGTGTAAATTAAATTATTTAATGCAAAAAACGTACCTACGTGCGTATTCGTACTTATTACGAGTGCGTAAGGTTGTAAATTAATTATTATACCACGCGCTGCAATGCTAGCGAGTGAGCGCGGGCCGTTACTACGCGCTGCGCGGTTCTAGCGCGAGGGCGCGGGGCGGGGACAGAGGCAGGGCGCGCGGAAAGGTGAATGTCGCCGAGCGAGCTGTCGCGGTGCTAGCGCGAGGCGAAAAGTTCATAAGTCAGAGAGAGGGCTTTAAGAAAATTCGTTGCTGGTAGATATTCATATATACAATAAGTAGAAGGTACCGAAAAGGAAAAAAGTAGAACTGTCTACAAAATACAAAAAGAAATGAGATCCCATCAAAAACAATACTTGTCAAAAAAAACAAGTCACGCAACTAAGTTGTTCTGCGGTAAAAAGTTGTGAGATCCATGTAATACCAAGTCGGTTATTAATTTATTCAGTCTCTACTTAAGCGACTTTCTGTCTTAATACGTCCAGTCTCTAAGACCACGATTGTGGTCCATATCAATTGAAAATCAATTGTGTCTGGAATCTCCGTACTCGAAGCATTAAGTTGTTACGTAATAATTAACAGCATCTTATAGTGACGCATATCAATATTAAAATTCTTTAATGTTTTATATAAATATATTGAGACTTGGCCATCGCCTGAAAACACGTGTAAATTCAATCGCCTGAAAACACATGTAAATTCAATTATTTAGTGCAATGGCCAAATCTCAATATATTTATATAAAATAACTTCACCTTCATTCATTCCGTCCGAACCGTTTTAGGAACCTCGGTGTCATTTTAAAAGACCTATTCATAGACACCCTACACGTATAGGTTTGACTAAAAATTTTTTTTTTGTTTTAGTTTCATGTATGGGAGCCCCCCCCCCTTAAAAGACATATTTTTTTTATTATTTGTAAGAGAATCGTAAAGCGGGTAACAGGATACATAGTCCTACCAAATTTGAACAGTATGATGCTTATAGTTACAGAATAAAATGGCTGTGACATACGGACGGACAGACAGACAGACAGAAAGACAGACAGACAGACTTGACGAAACTATAAGGGTTCCGTTTTTGCCATTCGGCTACGGAACCCTAAAAAAAGGTGTATTTAATCAATTGCTCTATCATTTTAAACCTAACAATTTACTGCACGAGAATTGACTGATATTTATTATAGACATTCATAAGTGGCATTTTGTGGCCTAAATTGTATAAATTATTTTGAAAAAAAAACCCCCGCCGTAGGTTGCTAAACTTATTATACTGAAGTGCTACCACCACTGACCTACGAGCACCTCAAACACTCTAAATTATAAAAGCCTATTAAATATTTGGCCATCCTAAGCAATAATTACCATCATTTTATTTTTATCATTATTTTCTGAGGATATTCATGTCGTGAACACTGAAAATTTTATTGAACCTTATTTGACCACGTGAAAAGAGACAGCGTCCGACAACATTGTCGTACACTTGACGCTCCGGAATTCGGATCACGCGCGATACAAAGCCTCAGTGCGGGTAAATCGGCTCTCGAATGTTAAGTGATTCTTGTCCGTTGGCCTCTACTACATAGAACAAATTATATTATTAAGGATATATTATTATTAACGATATTATTTTAAGGATCTTGTTGTCTGTCTGTCTATCCGTCCGTATGTCACAGCAACTTTATTCTAAAACTATCAGTATTACACAGTTTAAACTTAGTATGTAACTGTATCCTGCTAACCGCATACATGAAACTAAATCCAAAAAAATATTTTTGTCAAACCTATGCGTGTAAGGTGTCTATGGATAGGTATTAGCAAATGACATGGAAGTACCAAAAATCATTTTTCTAAAAGTCTTACGTTAATGGGATAATATGAAATGTCATTTGAAAGGAATGACAACTAAAACGCAATTATCGTTGATCTTCATCATATCTTTACGGGGCGTGTATGGCCCACAAAATTCCTTACTATGCAAGTAAGGCATAAACGATACCCTAAGACCCTTTGCATACTGTGACTATTGGCAGTCGAAGCAGTTGCGATGCAGAAGCAAGACATTGACAAATTATGTACTGTATATTGACGACTGCATCAACACTACCGCGCGACTGCATCAATGCTAAAAGTCGCATTGTGAAAGGGCTCTAAGCTATTTATCGATTTTTCAAGTGATTTTCGATCCGACCGGGGCAACTGTCAGAGAATCATCCCCAGAACCAGAGTCAGTAAATCAACGAATCTTGAAGGATTCCAACAGCTGATCTTCTGTTAGCACCTGACAGTGGAACTGCTGACCCTTCCGCCGTGGCCGCCGGCACATGCCACCGGGCGGTGTGGATACACCATGAGCTCATACATAATGAGGTACATGGTAGTAATCCTGTAATAAACTATGACGTATGTTAGTTAATTTATTTGAAAAGCAATATACAATAATACGTGACATTGATATAGTCAATGTGTAATTAATTTTACTTATAATTAAATTGTTTCTGTAAGGCATGGTTGCTATTATTTAACATACTCGTATAAACAAACTTAGTATATTAATTCCTTGATACTCGTACATCGATCTACGCTCATTTGACTAAAATAGAGCACATATCTAAATAGTCTAGGCTCTGTTCACAAGTGTTGGAAAGCTAAAGTAATGGCTAACTTCAAAGCCCTTAAATTTCTTCATGCGCTTGAGAAGTTTTTGAACATCCATCGCGACTACTTGTTTATGTCGAAAAGGAAACGTATTTACACGACCATTTTGCTCGTTTTAGATCTAGCTGCTTCCATTTTAATTTGCATTGATAACGTCGACTTGGTGACTAAATTCTTTAGTTCCGAGCCCGTTTATTTCAGCAGCACAAACTTCTTTCATATTTACTTCATGATCCAAAGCAATTCGTTTATTATATTCTACGGTCCGTGGTATGGAATTGAGTTCCGGAAAATGCTCGTAAACTTATCTCATACACACGAACTTGTGAAATATCATCCCATGTACAGGAAATTCCTTTCAGGCCTCAAACTAAGATGTGTGTTTACTGTTATCAGTGGAATTACAGTAAGAATGGCCATAAATGTGACTCTTGTGACGTACACTCAGCTTCATCCTAATTATAAACGGCAGATAGGGGTGTGGTCTCATATTTTGTTCTTTTTGTTGAGGACTTTGTCCGAAGCCCGGTTCGCCACGGGTATATTGATGTATTACTGCCTACTAGCCATGATGAGTAGAATGTTGCAAATCGTAAGCATCATGATTAAAGATATCAAATCTATTACCAAAGACAACTTTGGCTAAAGTTTTGCTTCCGTCTACCTTGGTATGATTGATTCAGTCAGGCAGTTGGAAAAGTGTTTTGGTCATCAAGTATGTATGTGTATAAAGGCTGTTGTTTTGGTCAGTGACATCTAACTCAGGAATGATAATATGAGTTACGCCATTCTAGAAATAACTATATATGATATGTAAGTTTTAAAAATGAAAACCTCTTTACAATATTCTAAAAAAAGAATCGGCAAATTCGCACACACGCCCGTATCTACGTTATGTTACGACGTAGCTAGGAAGCTCGAAGAGGCGACCTGACGTTGGTACTTTTGACTCGCTCGCTAGTATCGCAATAATTAAATGATTTTATGAGTTTTTCCCATTTAAAAATATATGTTTTTTTATATATATTTATGGCATGAGTAGGTATCGTTTGTATAACAACCCCTGAGGCCGGCGTCGCTGACCAAATTAAAAACCTGTAGGTAGTTGCAGTTTTCTGTTGTTCTTTAAGGAGGCTTATCGTCTTATTTTTTTTAGATCCTGCTATCGCTCGCTTTGAAAACGAATTAAAAATCAATGGCAATGGCAAATATTTTGGGTATAGATGTTAGTCACAAAATTCTGTTATCTTTTTTAAATCACTTTCATGTGGAATTCAACTCATTATCATTGGAAAAATCAGTCATTAATCAATTGATATCGGACATGTATCCATTAATATCACAGGACATTTGGATTCAAATCATTCAAAAAGAGGGGCACAGTGCCGCTATTTTGTGAGTACTAACGCCTATATTTCGCGTGATTTATATTCATATTTAATTCGTTTTCGAACAAAAATCACACGTGATATTCAAGCAAGTGATTCAAACATAGGTTTTCTAGTCTCACCGAAAATATACATCCGGCATAACAATATTTAATATGGGTAACAACTGAATCTAATCACAAACTATCAAAACTGTTTTTAGGGCAACTTACTGATAACCATTGAACCAAGTACATGGTTCAATCTCGTCCTACATACTGGTGTATTCACGGTGGTAGCCATTCAGGGCCAACGTGTGCCCAATGAAGCAGTGAAAATTAAAAGAAACGTGGCAATGCTGATACACAAAACTTCGACAGGTTGGTTTGTACGATAAACGATTTCATAGTGGTTATTCGTATATTTTTGAATATGACTATGCTAATAAAATATGCAATTTGAATCAAATAGAAATAAATATACTACGTGTACTAATCTATTCCTCTCCGGCTATTTCAGCCTTCGACCCTTTTTTTAAGGTGGAAAAATTGCATTGAATTGCATACCCTCCAAATGGCCAGATGGGGGGTTATACGGGGCTCTCCTCCGGAAGGGAGATGCCTTCCCACAAAAATAACCACTGTGCCATCTCGCTGTCTGTGGAGTGCGTTGCTGTAGGGGACCTGGTGTAGCTAGAGGCCTTACCAAATCATCCCTCGCACACAATTTTGTTCGGTGAACAAACTCGTCTCGGGCCTTTGGTTCACCACCTATAGGATAGTTTAAAAAAAGGCTTTGACCCCTTCATCATTATTGCGCTTATAGCCCATTACGAAAAAGGGGCAGCAACGCTTTGGCATGGGATCGGCACCAGATAGCGAACGCTTGGCCTCGGATCATGTTTGCTACAATATATGACAGTTGTTCTTGACTTTCGGTAGGCGAATTGCAATGCATGCGCCGTTGGTCCTGAGTTAATCTCGATCCGAGGTGGTCACCATCATCATCATCATTATCAGCCAAAGAACGTACACTGCTGAACATAGGCCTCCCCCATGGCTTTCCACAGCGACCGATCACAAGCGGTCTGAAACCAGTTTGATCCTGTGATCTATACAAGGTCGTCTGTCTGTTTAAGACCCACTTGTTGGGACACTCGGTCAAGGTCTTCAAGCATAGTGCCAAGATCGTCCAGCGTCTTCGCCACAACGACTATATCATTGGCAAATGGGGGGTGTGTGATGTATTCGCTACTAACATTGATGCCGATTCCTTCCCATTCCAGAAGTTTGAAGGCGTCTTCCTATACTTCTGTGAACAGTTTCTGAGATATAACATCTCCCTGTCTCACACCTCTCCGCAGTGGATTAGCCCTCGTGTTTTGCTCCTATACTCGGACCGACATAGTGGCGTTATCGTAAAGGCACTTTAATAGCTCTATATACCTATAGTCTATGTGGCACCGCTGCAGAGACTGAAGCAC
The DNA here is from genome assembly GCA_963924145.1 of Pyrausta purpuralis. NCBI lineage: Eukaryota > Metazoa > Arthropoda > Insecta > Lepidoptera > Crambidae > Pyrausta > Pyrausta purpuralis. The sequence goes on from OZ001649.1 coordinate 23,135,956, forward strand.
CGCCCAAGTTTCGACCGAATCAAAGGCCTTCTCATAGTCCAAAGACGCTAAGCATAGAGGCATATTATACTCCTCTGACTTCTGTATAATTTGCCTAAGCGTATGGATGTGGTCTATGGTACTATAGCCTTTTCGGAAACCGGCTTGTTCAGGAGGCTGGAAGTTTTCAAAATGATGACCCTTGAAGGTCCGAGGTGGTAACGTTATGAAAAGTATGGAGTTTAATACAATTAATACTGAATGTCTCGAGTTGATACGGTGTTGTTCCCGTTACGGCGGCATAAATCAATAGTTAATTGATAAATGCCGCCGGCAAAGCCGACGAGCGGTGTGGTTACACCATCAGAGCTTAACCTTCTTTCAAACCACTTACTTCGTTTTCATTTTTCAGATAATGATGCATCAAGCTATCGAAGCTTAAAGGACTTCCACCGCCTGGTCTCCGTCCAGCCTCTAAACATATGGTTACTGCCGACTCTTCCTGTCGGAATGTACCTGCTACCGGCCGTGCTGTCTCTGACCGTCCACTACATCATTGTTTCTTTGCAACTAAATCATGATATTTAATCATTAATTTGTGTTAAAAGTTTGCATTATTCAAATTAATTATTGTTTATAACATTGTTTTTGTTACCAAAATTGTAATTGTAATGACACATACAGTGCTTACGTGAAGTGTTAATTCACTTAAATTAATTAATCAATAGCCTTTTTATTAATGAAATTTCTTGTAGTCGATAATATTAGCTGTTTATGATTCATAACCATCGGTATTATATTAAAAATAAAAACAAACAGAAGCAATGGAAAGTTTCAAAGTGTTAAAAATGTTATGTGCAATTGAAAAGATGTTAAATATTCACAGAGACTATCGATATTTGAATAAGAGAAAACAATTTTAATCACTTTTGCTATTTTAGTCGACATGGGAATTACGATTCTATTTTTTTTATTCAACGTCGAGTTTTCGAAACGTGCATATGCGCCATATCTCGTGTTGATTTATGGGTCGTTAATTTATCACTTCCTATACGCGGTTCTAAACATTTTCATGACGTCTTTTTTTGGTCCGAAACACGGTGCACCTTTCCGGAAACTGTTAGCAAGTTTGTTAAGTTCCCATGAAGTTTTGAAATGGCACACAACATACAGCAACTCGCTGGTTCAGATCAGAGTTAAGTGTACCATCGCAGTGGCTGTCTACATGCTTATGCGTGTAATAGTTGATATAGTGTTGGTTTTTCTCTGTCAATTCAAAAAAATAACGAAGAACAATGCATTGGATGTTAATACTCGTATAGATAGTGTCACTACTATCTTTCGACATTTGCTAGAGTCTCGTCGACAATTAAAGACATGCTTTTGTCTACAAGTATGAACTTCAACTATCTTTGTTTTTTTATAATGATTTATTATGATTTGTCTTTATTATACATTTTGCCGTTTCAGATGCTACTGTCACTGTTTACAAGTGTGGTACATTTCGTTTTTTTTAGACCAAAGAACGATGAGTTTAGTTTTATTTACAAAGAAAGTAAGTTATGCTTTTAAAGCCATGTATAAATACATATCAGAGAAGATTAGACATCGACTACATACTAACTTAATATACAAGACTTTTTTTATTTTATTAATACTGTAATTTATATATTTCTAGGGTGATCATTATTTTATCTCTCGCATTAACACCACGTTTTATCTCATTCAATACAGCTGTGTATTTATTGGAGTCGCTTTGAGTGGGCAAGGAGTACATAATGAAGTATTTAAGCTAAAAAAGAACTTGGCAAGAATTCAATACCAGTATTCCGTAGGTAACGTATTTTTGTGCTTGCGAGTATTATATGAGATGGTCATTTGACTATCAGTGAGATTGCACGATTTTTAGATTATCTCAGTACATGAAGACATTTTTGACAAAGACAGTCAAATGTTTATATCTCACTCTGAGAAGTGCTCCTAGCGCAGAAGTGACAGCACTTCTAGTCAGTAGTGTAGTGTCGTGATACCGACGCGCCGCAACTTATGGTACGATCGTGTTTGAATGGGTGAACATTTGATGTATATCACGTGTATCTCCGTATTTCGGAAGGCGCATTAAGCAGTTGATCCCGGCTAATATCGATTAATATTGGTCGTTAAGCTTGGTCAGACGGCTCAATATCTCATAATCTGACAGCAGAGTTGCAATGGGCGCTTGCCTTGCAAACACCTCTCCACGCCTTTGCCCAGCAGGATTTTTACAGACTATTACTAGAGTGACTAGACACACTTTGACGCCCATCCACTCATATAGAGTTATTGAGACCATACACTCACACACAGTTCCACGCTTCATCATCATCATCATCATGATTATCAGCCGAAGGACGTCCACTGCTGAACATAGGCATCCCCCACGGTTTTCCACAGCAACCGATCACAAGCAGTCTGCATCCAGTTTGACCTTGCGGTTTTTTCAAGGTCTTCTGTCTATCTTGTCGGTGGACGTCCTACGCTGCGTTTTTGGTCAGATGGTCTCCTTTTCTGCCCGAACGGCATGAGTTCTTCGCGCTGTGTGCCCTGTCCATTGCCAATTTAATCCACTGATTCTCAGGGTTATGTCCGTTACCTGCCAAGCTTAGGTATACAGATATTTAAAGACAACCTTCCTTTTTAAGATGCTAAATCATCAACATATCAGAATGTGCGGAACTTTCACCGGTTTGTGACGGTGCGGCCGCTGCCGGTCTCTCTGCTGCAGCCGCTACCGGTCGGCATGTACCTGCTGCCCGCCGTGCTCTCCTTCACTGTGAACTACGTCATCGTCTCTTTTCAGATGACTCAAGATGTTTAGATAAGTATGCACGACAGGTTAACTAAGGCTGAAGCCACACGTGCGTCTCTATTGCGTTGCGTCAGTCCACCACAATGATTTTAACGCAGTGGGTTCTGCTATATCATGACGCAACACGCGTAAGTCCCGTCCATCATTGCAACGCAGCAGCCCTCCCCAAATGGAGTCCTTGTTCATCATGTAAATGTTGACTAAAATCACCCGCATAGGGATCAGTCCATATTGTCATCAATCAGGCTTCAACTATACAGAACCACGTTACGTGAAGAGATCAGCAACGCTGCGGCATGGGATTGGCTGCAGATAGCTAACGCCTCGCCTCGGATCGCGTTTGCTACGACTTATGACAGTTCTTCTTGTTAATGACAGCCCGTTTGACAACGTGGACGACGGTTGACTACCGAACACCGACTAGCCGTCAGCACGTGATAGCGCATGCGTCGCTAAAGGATAGTAGGCCCGATTTGATCTCGTTCGCGTTGTAGTATGGAGTTTCATACAAAGAATACTGAACACCTCGAATGGATACGGTGCTGTTCCGTTACGTGTGTTAACCTTTACCAAATCTTAACCGCTTTAAAGGCCGATTTTTACAACGCCATTTAAGAGCTATCCGACTGAAAAAGTATGTAACGACCTATTTTAAAATGACTTTTACATAAGTGATAACTGACAAATAGGTGAAGTTCTCAAATTAGGCGATTTGTATCATATTTGATTAATATTCCATATCTAAATATCAGAATAATGGAAGCCGGAGCAAAAATGCGACGTCGAGCGCGACGTCGTAGTTGTGACGCCAGGCATCGGGTACGCTCACTGATGTGGCTTCGAGTGCATGTTTCAACCACGTCTTGAAAAATAATTTATAGTGCACTAACTATCTAACTTATGAAGAATAAAGAATCACTAACTTATCTGAAGAATTGAAGATTGGCGCCACAACCAAAAAGAATCGCCCTTTTACACATAAATACATAATAAATTCTGGCTTCGATTTCAAATTCAATGGGTAGGTACAGCGTTTGGCCCGGTTAGCCAAGAAGTTGAGTCCCGGCCCGGTGCAAATTTTTGGTTTCTTTTTTCATTTTTAAGAATATAAAAAAGACACTGTCAGTTTCAAAAACATTCTAAAAAACCTATTCTATATCTATTCTGGCCTATTAATTCTCGCCGTACTACACGGTTTAAAACTAAAAACAAGTATTTATTCAAATTATTACACAACCAAATGTGGAAATAAACGCTGACTGGCCTCCCCTACCTTATATTTATACTTTAAGGCTTAAGAGAATCGAAATCTGACAATAATACGGTGACCATAAAAATGAGCTAAGAACATACTAATAAGTGTTTCCACCTGACTTGTATCGGCAGCAATGACGATTTCAAAGTGACAAATGAAGATCTATTTTTGGCCATTCTCCAGATAAGTTGGTGGCATTAGGTATACAATTGGATTTGTGTCGTCAGCTTAAGGAAATGAGAGAAAATTCATCAAAACAAATCTGTCTACACTGAAAGATAAATAAAATTTAATGTTTTAATAATTGTAACCTGAAAATATGTATGTTCCATTTTACGCTTAAATAGTATAAAACTGAACCATTACAGTTTCATCAAGTCTGTATGTCTGTCATTCCATGCATCAAATCCACTATTTTATTAAGCTAATAGCATTACATAGATGATACTTGGTACGAAGGTGTATCCTGCCAACCGCTTTACGATTTCCATACAATAAATAAAAAATAATGACATTTGAGAGGGGCTCCGCCGATGAAGCCTCTAATGAATTAGGCTTTTCATGTCAATGAGTTTGATGGTTGTTTTTGTTTTTTACTTTGATAAGTAACGGGTTCTGTATACAGTGTGTCCGCAGTTATAAAACATTAAGAGCAACAAAAGTCACCGCAGTACGGTAAGGTTTAGGAATACTCCTAAACCTTACCGTACTGCGGTGACTTTTGTTTTTATTCGAATAATAAACTAACCTAAGTTTATTTTAGTTATTTTTATAGCTTGATGTCCTCAAGCATTTTACTGTGGAGATCGGCTGTTGATATAGAATCAATTTTTGTATTACAAAAAAGAGCCGTGCGAGCTATTAATTATCTAAAACCTCAAGATTCCTCACGAAAGGTGTTTAAATAAATTAGAATATCAACTTTAGCCTCCAGTATATTAATGATGTTTAATGTATGTTCGCAAAATAAAAATCATTCATTCACGAAAAAAGTGATATAATAGTAATAGTAATAAACTTAGGTTAGTTTATTTTAGTTCATATATCAGTCATACGTTTAATCTTTATATCTTCTAGCAAAAGCAGCTGAGCTTAGTTTTCCTGACAAGGCCTCTATATATTTTTTACTAACATTTTGTCTATTGCCTAGCATAAAATTATGTAGAACTGTAATTTCAATTACAATTTATTAAAGTATTGACTACTTGATCCTAATTTGCATCTGGCATACAATGGTTAATAACATTACAGTTAGTAAGGAACCATAACCTACTTCTATTTTGTTTAAATAAAACAAAACCGTCTCTACATTAATTTTTGTTACTTTTTGGTGTACTATGTCATATTTCAGAATTACTAAACCTTTTTTCGTTTGGCTACTGCAACTGCAAATCCACATTTTCCTGTTGCTGATAGTCAGGTGAGTTAAAAGTATAGTTGGAAGAACTCGACCTTAATAGATTAATTGCTAGGTGTGTTCTGATATTTGTTCCTGGCCAGAGTTATATTTCCAAGTCATTAAATGAAATGACTCCTGCAACCTTGAAATGTTAGCCTGCAATTGCTTAACCGCTTGTTGACATTGTGACCTACGTTTATGCAATTTATTTTGATAAATTTCCAAGAAGGTTAATATATCCAGTTTTTCTTTCCTTAACTTTACTTTACGTTTAAAAAACATGTCTTTCTTGATAACTATTTTTGTTGTATTGATAAACTTATTTATTTTTATATACTTTTTAACCTTATTTCTGCCGGATAACCTTGTTTGTTTAGTGTTATTATAGATTGTATAAAGCTACATTTAATTCTGAGCTGGTGCACTCAGCCTGGACACTGGGGGTCCCGATCAGCTCCTCATATAGATTCAATGTTTGGGTGTAATCTTGATCTTTCTTTTCTTCTTCCAAGTGCAGAATTGTCTTGTAGCATCTCGTAGCTCATTTTATAATTCGTTGTTGCGCATGAGTGTCTACTCGAAGACACTGCTTCACTGGTCAAAGGTGCTGAGAGTCTTGAGAAACTCGTCTTGATGTTCAGTTACCTCTAGAGGCTGGGCATGCAGGTCAGCCAGTTCTCTTTTGAGTTAAGTGTTTTGTTGGATATTTTTCTTAATTACTTCTTCAAACTCGTCTCTCTCCTGAATTAATTCTTCGCGAGAATTCTTTGACACCTTTAATTCATCAAGTGCCTTTCTGATTTTCAGCTCAGTTTCTCAGGCAGTCATTTTACGGGTGGTGGTTCCAGTCCAAGAAATCATCTATTTTTTTTTTATGGTGAGTCTTACTTGAAATTTATCAAAAATTGTGTGTACAACAGATGTTTAGGTAAGTACTGAGTCAATCACAATTTAATAAATTTAACGTAAATTAATAATAGTCCCCCTAGCCGATTCCGACTACGGTGGCCAGTCACAACGACTAACCGACTGCGCGGGACATATTATAATGCACAAGTGTGTGCGCAAACACAGGTGCACTCTCTATTCCTTTCACTCTTATAGCCCGATGGGACAGCAATCTGTCACGACCGGAGAGAGATAAGGCGCAGGACCTTTACTTGGCTTTACGTGCTTTCCGAGGCGCGGGGGAGAAACACGGCCACAACTTCTAAAATCCGGTCTGTTATAATAATTTCTATATAGAAAAACTCAGGTACATATATTTGGCCTGACCCGGGGTTCGAACCCGGGACCTCTGGCGCAGCCGTCGTCTTTAAAGTGCGACTCTCCTAGCGCTGCGCCACCGAGTCAGACTCACCTAAAATTAATGATATATCTGAATGTATGTACAGCTTTACACTTTAAATATAATAATGATAATCAATGTTCAGTAAAAAAACATTTGTTTCTTATTATTATATTTGTTTGTCAAGAATAATAAATATACGACCTTAATAATATACGTAAACAAGTAACTAACCACCTAGATACAAGCCAGACTACTATTATGGTTTCTACTGCAATGTATGTACTGTTCCAAAGATAGGATCCTATTGCGATGAAATTTATCAACCATCTTCTCTGTTGTTTTTTTATTTTATTTTATTTCAATGGCTTCAAAAAGTAAATAAGTAAGCCATAATATTAAAATGTAAAATTGAAATGAATGTATATTAAAATGAAAAAAATATATATTTAATATTAAGCAACGTAGGTATCATAAAAAAAACGTTCCTATTGGTAATAAAGTCGTAAACGCCATCTAGTGAGACAAATAAAATATTACACACCAAAAACATAAATGTATAAAAGGAGAGCCAAGTTCGATACGAAAATTATGCTCGGATGTGGGCTTCGCTGCAAAAAGATTGGAGATCTAAATAAGTACCAAGTTGTATGCAAAATCAAAATAAATGTATTAATAGGAACAAAATAATATTGTAAATAAGTTGTTGTAATTTTAATACGAACATAATAATTAAATGTAATTAAATTCAAATTAAATAATTATTGTTACTTACATTAATTTATAAGATATTTTTGTGCAATTACTAACCAATATGAGCTGTAGCTGCTTGAAATAAACAAATTTTGATTTTATTTTTTAATTTAATTTTAAACTCTTATTCACGCTATCTGATCGGCAACGTTCAATAACGTGTCATGTAATGTTGACTTAAAGTGCCTGGTCTAGACTCACGGGCGGAAATATTGTATGAATATCGATTACGGGATAGTCGGTAATTTGGCTCAATTCGCCTGCTCCATCATCCAGCGATGAGGAGATCTATAGTTCTAAAATCGAACGCCACCACGTGCCGGCCGGACAGAGAAAAAATATTGCGTAATCATTGGAGCAAAAATGTTAGGTAAAGATTAACAATACTCAAACAAATATAACAATGCAGGGCTAGTTGATAATGTGGTACAATGGCACCGTGCACGGTTACTGATTAGCCCATTACCGGTGCAGGCCGCTCCAGCACCCAGGCACCAGCATCCAGTGAACAGGATATTATCAAAAATCGAACACCACGCACTGGTAACATATACCAGTATGACTTGTAAAATGCAAAGATGGGTAACTAATTTCATAAGAATTAAATTGATGCGTTCTTTCATATACATTATTAAAATGATTTCATATATTGTGGCGCGCCAGTGTACACATACTACTACTACTACTGCATTTTTGAAGTCGGTTAAAAAAGATGTCATGTTGGACTTTTACAAAGGGCGCTTAAACAAAGAGTTTGTTGCTGTGATACAAAAATAAATAAATTATGGAATAAGATTTAAAAACCATTAAAATATATCTGTTATTAAAAGATAAGGAGACGTTACCTCCCACGCGTGCCGCTCCGTGAGCCAATCTAAGATAGTCCACGTGAACCTTTACCCAATAATGCGCAAGCGCAATCCTTTGTCGACCTCGCCCACCCCCTCGTAAAACTAGGTCAGTAGTGTTAGGCAGCCGAGTGAATGACCCGCACAGCAGGATGTTTCGTACTAAATTGTGCTTTTTTTTATTCCTTAGGCTTTGAAATCGAATTAATATCCAAGTTTTATTTTACGAATGACAAGTAGTTATTGGATACTTTAAATGCCATTTGGCTTTAAGACGGTTAAAAAAGCACGGTGTTTATCTATATCTATATACACACATGAAAAAAAGTCATGTTAGTTACATTATGTATAACTCCCGTCCCGTTAGACGGGGCCGGGGCTTGGGTGGGACGGGACGTGTCCGGGGCGAAACAATGTTCGCTGGATATGCTAGTTTTAAATAAATAACACGTTTAGTCCGAGAAACTGTCCTCCGTTGTAGTTAACACACAAACACAATTACTTTTAATATACGAGTATTACATAGGAAATTAGGTAAGTAGAGTTGCCACAGAAAAGAAACATTTCATTACATTATGGCCTGAAAATCGATGTACAAAAACTGATAGATTGTGTGTGTTTTCTATTTTTTGTCACTACAATTTCGATGACCTCCACTTTGATGGCTTAATTTATGTGGGACATTAGTAATAATGTATATGTTCCTAATGTGTCCGTGAATTTTACTATAATACAGCAAAGTCTATTCAGATCACTCGCTTAGTCCGTTACTTCCGCCAGACAAATCAAATCAAATCAAATCAAATCAAATCAATCATTTATTTGCCAGAATACACGAAAGTATGCAAGTTACAAACTGCAGATCTTAAAAATAGGCAGTAATTGTATTCAGCCTGCATGCAGGCGTGCAAATATTAATAATCATTTTAACAAATTAACAAATAAGTCCGTTTATATTGATTTATCAAATAATGTCAAAATTGTAATAAAGATGTCATAAAAATTTAATTAACAATGTCATGAATGTTAAGTCATTGAATGTAACATTATATATATATTTATAAAAGATATTAAACTATAAAACATTATTTATTAAAATTATTAAAATAATCTTGTACACTATAAAAATTCTCTTGTAATAACCAGTCAGTCAACTTTTGCTTAAATACATTTCCTTCAAGTTTTTTTAGTTCCTCGGGTAAGTTGTTATATATAACTATACACATATTACAAATATTTTTCTTATATATTACTTTATTACAACGGGGTTGATAAAGTAAATTTTTAAACTTTTTATTTATTTATTTTTATTTAAAGACTTTATTGCACAAATCATAGTGTACAAAGGTGGACTTAATGCTAAAAGCATTCTCTGCCAGTCAAACCTTTAGGTCATGCAGAGAGATGGCAATGGGTGCAGCGAAAAGAAATTTTGAGAAAAAACAACAAAATAGTAACAATTGACTAATATTTATAGTAACAAATAAACGTGCTTTAATTACTGTAAATTATTTTATATTCAATAAATATACTTAAACTTACACAAAATAAATACAATATATAAAAAAAATATATACATAAATAATACACATAATAAATAAATATTATTTTGCAATTATCTATTCTTTAAGAAATTGTCGGACTTTCCTCTTGAATGATACCTTCGACTCGGCCCTCCTGACATCCAAAGGAAGAGAGTTCCACAGTCGTGTTGCCGTCACTGAAAATGACTTGGAGACGTACGTGGAGCGGTGTGCCAGCGTGCCTAGCCGGAGATTGACGGAGGAACGGAGAGACCGATCGTGAGTTTGGCATAAAAACGGGAACATATCTTTAAGATAAGAAGGCGACGAGGGGTTATTAAGAATAGCATGTAAAATGCAAAGGATTCGAGAGTCTCTACGTTGACGAATAGGGAGCCAGTTAAGCTGTGCTCTAAAACTGGAGACATGGTCATATTTACGGAGGCCGAAGATGAACCTGATGCAATTGTTGAGGAGACGTTCAAGCTTGTCGATAAGGGCTTCAGTAAGATTAGTGCAGCAAGAGTCTGCGTAGTCTATGATAGGGATGACAAGAGTTTGCATAAGCAGAAGCTTCGTCTTAAATGGGAGAAAGAATTTTAAGCGGTAGAGACTTCTCAGACAGACAATCACCTTACGGCTGACCTCAGCTATGTGAACAGACCAGCTAAGCGTAGTGTCCATAGTTAGGCCCAAGTTCTTGACACTAGTAGAGTAAGGTATAGTGGTACCTTCAAACACTATTGGGTCCAGATCCATTACATTAAACCTAGAAACAAGTCCCGGACTACCCACAATAATGGCCTGACACTTCGTAGGGTTGACAGAGATTCCGAAGTTTTGTGACCACGATGAAATATAATTTAAATTTTCGTTCATAAGATGAATTGCAGCAGGTAGTTCTGCAATTTCACTTTGCACATACAATTGCAAGTCATCAGCATACAGATGATACGAGCAGCGAAGATTAAGGGTGATAAGATTTATAAAAATAGAGAAGAGCAAAGGAGAGATTATGCCACCCTGTGGTACACCAGATGACAGATTGTACCAGTCAGAATGGGCGTTAGGAGTTTTAATTGACTGCTGGCGACCACGCAGATAGGAAGAGAACCATTCCAGGGCTGAAGAAGATACTTTTAAGTACGAAAGTACGGCCAGAAGGAGGTCATAGTCCACAGCATTAAAGGCATTAGAAAAGTCTATTAGAACAAGAAGTGTGACTTTAAAGGAATCCATCCCGTCTCGTATGTCTTCTGTTACCTTCAGCAGAGCAGTGGTAGTACTATGGCCTGCACGAAATCCAGACTGAAAAGGATTCAGTAAGTTGTTCTGAGAGAGATGGGAGGATAACTGTTTAAGTACACACGACTCAATTACTTTTGAGAGAAAAGGCAAAATGGAAATGGGCCGGTATTGGCTTGGAGAAGTGGGATTACGAACCTTAGGGAGTGGACGGACGAGAGCTTTACGCCAAACATCTGGATAAGTGCCAGAGTCCAATGACCAATTAATAATGTGAGTGAGAATAGGTAAAATTATTTTGAGCAATGGCACTATCATCAGACGGCTGATGCCATCCACTCCGGTTGCTTTAGATGTAATCGTAGAAATGGCCTTGCTGATGTCAGCATCGGAGACAGGGGTAAATGAGAAGGGAGTAATGTCAGGAGCAGGGAGTGAAGCTATGTATGCTAAAGTATTGGCTTTGGTGAGAGCATCAAGGGCAGGAAGGTTCGTGAAATGCTGGTTGATGTCGTTGAGATCAAAAGGAATATGGATGTCATCAGACTTTGATCTGCCGACCCCAAGTGAATTCAGAAAATTCCAGATGTTAGAGGAAGAGGACTTATGGATCTCAGTATGTATATGATGACGTTTCGCTGCACGTATCATCTGATTGCAACGGTTACGCGCCTTTTTGTACTGGGCCCAATTTTCGTCTGATCTATTTCCTTTGAAAGTACGGAAGGCCTTATTGCGTCTAGACATTGCAAGTTTGATATCCTTTGTCAACCAAGGAGCTGGCGGTCGCCTTATGCGGACTGTGTGCATGGGCGCATGCTTATCAAATAAGCTAATAATATTGCTACACAGCAGCTCCACTTTAACATCGACCGTGCCAGCAGACATGACAGGGTTCCAGTCTATTGTAGCAGCATCTTTCAACAAGCTTTCATTATTGATACGCGAGTAACTTCGCACCTGAGCTGTCCGGGGCCTATTTCCAGGAGGTCGAATACGGTAAGCTAAGTACAACAAATCATGTCTAGAGAAACCTGGAGCCAACAACTGACCATGGCCAAGCACGAACTGTTCAGACGAGGTCAGCACGTGATCGAGCCAGGTATCACGGGTGCCAATATTGTGATGAGTGGGAAAAAATGGAAGATACTGGAGGCCAGTGGACCTTAGTAAATGAAGAAATTTGTCGGAACGAGGAGGATCTCCGGCAGGCTCGCTATTGAAATCACCCATAATAATGTGATGGGAGTAGTCTGTACAGCATGATTCAAGGGCAACCTCAAGCTGGTTGAAGTAATCAATCCCTGGAGGACAATACACCACCCCAAGTAAAGCTTTGGTACTACTTAAACTGATCTCAATGAATAAATATTCTGCTGATGCAGAATAGATAGCTGGAGATGATGCGACAATTGTGAATGGGATATCTGATCTCAGGTAAATTGCTACTCCACCGCTACCCTTACCAACTCGGTCGTTTCTAATTAGCACGAAGCCAGGTAGACTGTATGCAACTGAAGGCATGAATGGTTTGAGCCAAGACTCGGAAACTAAAACGGCATGGATTACATCCGACGAGAAGCTATCCAAGAGTTCACTATGATGCTTCGGGATGCTCTGAGCGTTAATGTGGCATATGTTAAGAGATTTTTGATGCCCTTCGAAACAGTTTTTGAGCTGAATGCCGAGTGTTTCAATGTCAGACGACACTGAGTCGAACGAGTGTGAGTGATCACTACAAGAGTAGTATGAAACTGATGAACTTGTCGCGTTAAGAGGCATAATTGCAAATATATAATAAATATAATAATGTAAAATAAATTTAAACTATGTATATAAAAAAAATAATAAACTATTTATATAAGATAATGCAGGGCTAGGTAAGTAATCCCTAGATTTTTTACTCTTTGCATCACCCACCAGCTATGCAATAACAAAGTTTTAAACTATTATCATAAAAACAACATTAAAATCACTTAGTGTTGTAAAAATAAACTCAAAGTAAGGACAACATAACGATATTGAATTATGCTCGAGCACAGTTCGGAACAAAACAGAGCTGGAATTGTGTAAAGCAATCGCACCCACCTGGCAGTTCACAACGTACGGTTTGATCTGTCAAACCCTTTGTTCTTTGCCGTTTGACAGATCATACCGTACGTTCTGAACTGCCAAATGAACACGATTGCTTTACACAATCACACCCCTGGTTGCATATGTTTTGTCCAAAGCGCAAAAAAGAAGAAAAAAAAAAAAAAACATTGACATATGACAAATGACAGTGACATTTCAACGAAAGAAATAAAAATGTTTTCTGAGCCTAAGTAGTAATAAGTACCTTCAACAAAATTATAAAATATTTACAAACAACTAAGGATATCGGTAATGGATCACATAGCTGACTTATTTTTTCGCTGCGGATGCTTGTTTACGAGTTGCCACCTTAGACGACGAGCTCGAAGTAGTAGGCTGAGCAGGAGGTCGCGTTGTTACCTGTTGCGCCGGCGCCAATGATGCTTGTGAGCTGACGGTACCTGCAGGCTTCGGGAACCTGGAGATCAGCTCTTGCAGCTCCTCGAGTGTGTTCACTTTTCGCCTAGTACCATCGGAGACCTTGACCATGATGACACCGTCAGAGGTCCAGCATTCACGCATGCCGAAGTGCGAGCGGGCCTTTACGAATGCTGTCTGCCTGTTCCGGGTCAAGAATTCAGAGACCGATATCGCCGAACCTTTGAGCAGAGTCTTCCGCTTCCAGATTGACGACTTGGAAGCATGCATCGTGAAACGAATAAGCACAGGTCTGCAACGCTTGCCTGGCTTATCACCCAGTCGGTGACACAGCGCTATCTGTGAGGCATCAAAGTCATCAAGCCCCAGCTTGGTCCTGATGATATCAACCACTGCATCCCTGACGTTCTCCACATTTTCTGAAATCCCGCTGAAAAGGAGAGCCTTGCGACGGTTGCGCATCTCCAAAGCATCAGCAGTGTTCACGCAGTCCGTTATTTGTTGCCGCATACTCTTCAGGAGACCCCACACCAGATCGCGGAATGCATAGAAGTCATTTGCAAGCTTTGATAGCGAATCAGGAGCTGAGGAGGCCGCCTTCAGTTGTGCTTCAAAATCTGCCATACGCCTTGATAAATGTGCTTCCATTTCCGCCTGAGATGACTGTAAGTCAGCAAATTGTGCCATTGCGGTGATGAGTGTTGTGATTTAATGTGAGAAAGCACAGCTGGTAGATGAGTGCAGATTTGTGCAATTACATTAAAAATAATTCCACTTTAAACTATTTTAAAATAATAAAATAAACGAGAGACAAAATATAGCTGCTACTTCTTTGACATCTACCCCCAAAAAAAAAAAAAACTTTTCCCTCTTTTGACGGGATATTACCTCACTGCGTTTTTTGAAGTAAACCGGGTGGGCTTTGACAAAAACACAGACGTCTCTTATATACATGCAAGCCAGAGGTAGAACCTTACATTTTCTAAATAGTGGTTTACAACTATCCAGATACCACGCGGCATTTATAACTCGTAAGCATCTTTTTTGCATTCTAAAGGCTCTGTCGGCATCTATCGAGTTACCCCATAACAACAAGCCATACCCCAACACCGATGACACATAGGCATGATACGAAGCGATAGCCGCATCAAAAGATATAGTCTGGCGTATTTTTCGGAGCGCAAATACATATCGACTTAGTTTTTGGCATACCAAATTAACATGCTCCTTCCAGTTCAAATGATTGTCCACTATTATAAAACATAAGTTATTTATAGGGAAATGCATTTTTCGGGCATAAAAGAAAAAATCAAAGTGTTAAAAGTCTTACATACCGTAGAAAAGTGCGTGAACATTCATCGCGACTTCTCTATATTACCGAGAAGGCGGCTAGCTCTCATAATCTTCATTATCACAATAGAAATACTTCTATGTGCATGCATATATTTCTACTACATTCAAGAATTTGAATCTAACATTGGCATAAAAAATACTACCATTCGCAACCAAACCGCTTTTAATTTCTTTTTTGATATAATAAACGTGTCTATGAATATTTCTTACATAACGTATTTTGGGCCCCGTTTCAGTCGCGAGTATTCAGATCTTTTGAAAAATCTTTCCGGTTGCCATGACTTTGTTGCATGTTGTCCTCCATACCAAAAAGTGCTTTCCAGTCTCAAATTTAAAGCTCTAATTGCTATAAGCAGTTTCGTTTGTTTACGAACATTCATGATTCTATCAACAATCTTGACTAATGTATTGAAGAACCCAGGCGTACCTTTATTCTTTGTCATACCCTATTTTATGATTAAATTCTATTTTGAAATAAAATTTTTGCTTGAAACCTATATCTACTGCTGTTTGCTTTCACTCATCAAGGGTGTGATTCGAAGTTACAATGCTTTGAGGATGCAGCTTTGGAGGGCTCGCTCAATGAAAATTTATACAATTTTACTACCGTCTATGGTCTGCTAGTCAATTGTATTCAAAGTTTAAAGATATGTTTTAGTACTCAAGTAAATAAGAACACATTGATTTTGTAAATCACACTTCTTACCCTTAGTGCCTTTTGATATGTATTATTGTTAATTTTCAGATACTGGTCTCCCTCTGTGTGTGCATAGCACATTTCATGTATTCAGTTTGTCTTGCTCTGGACGTGTTGCTAACTAATGTACATACGAATATTTTTATGTTATATTCATTTGTGGACTTCTAAAGTCCAAAAGTCGTTGTACCATATCATCAAATTATAGTATTTTTTCGTTTCTTTTAGGGTGTAAGTGCGATCTTCCTAGAGCCAGGCAACATAGGCCGAACGGTTATATTCACTACTGTGGTAATAATCTTAGCAAGAAATGGTCAAGGGGTCCATAACGAAGTTACAAAATTGCGCCAGACACTGGCTAAAATTCGATATCAGTCTTCAGCGGGTAAGTTTCTTAAATTTTGTTAGTACTTTATATGGAAGTTACAACATATGCGAAGTTTGATCAGAATCATGCATGCATTCATTTGTTAGTGTATCTGTTTCTGCACATAGCTTTATAGTTGTTTTAGCTATCAGGTGCATGGTTTTAAACTCTTATTAATTTTTATTTAACTTTAAATTAGAACAAACGAAAATGATAAATTTGACCTTCCATGTGTTTACGATTACAATTCTCAAATTTTTCGAGGTTCTTTCAAATCAAATCAAAAATATTTATTCAATTTAGGACACAATGTGCCACTAATGAACGTCAAATGTACAGTGAAAAATAAAATAAAAATAATTGTGCCCTGAAGAGGCCGAATCATGTCTCCTTATCTTTTGGGCCCTACCAGCGCTTCGAGACAGAACACAGACAATTAGGCAAGTGCTGAGAAGAAACGCCGGAACAAACTCAGTCACCACTAGCTGCCGTAAAATCAAAATCATCAAAGGTAAGTACATCAGTCGGTGCAGGCTGGACAGACCACACATTGCAGCAGAACCCCACAAGAGAAGACCGTAAGACATAATACTGTGGAAGTAACTAAAATACACAAGGCTCGCCGTTTCAACGTCAGTCAGATACCTTATTTTTCTAACTGCAAAGGCAGCCGAGCTTAGCCTCCTAGCTAGGGCTTCAATATGACGTCCCCACTGTAATTTTGAGTCAAGTGTAATGCCCAAAAATACAGTGGAGTCTATTAAAACTAGATTATTACCATTTAGTACAATATTTGGTGTAAGTTGCTTTACATTAGGCAAAGTGAATTTTACACATTTAGTTTGATTAGCATTTAGCAACAAGTTATTGGTGGTGAACCAATTCAATACGTTGGAGAGAGTATTGTTTACTTCGTCAAAATTTTCATCATTTCTTTTCTTTTTAAAAATCAAAGAAGTATTATCAGCAAACAGAACTATCTCACAAAGATTTGTGGAATAAAATGGCAGGTCATTTACATATATCAGGAAAAGTAAAGGTCCCAATATTGAGCCCTGGGAGACCCCCATTTGAAGAGGGGCTCCGGAAGACTTTACTCATGTTACTTATGCTAGGTGACACAGTGGTCAGTGTAATTCATTTCATTTATTTGTCAGTAAACATACTCACTTATAGTCACACAAAGCGTCAATATGCCAGTCACACAGTAAAAATGGTCAAACAAATATTACCTGAAATATAGAAAATCAAATAAAATACTTCAGGATTTCAATCATCAGACGAAACAACACGTCAACATTAAGATTCTCGTAAAATAACAACGTTCCTTTTAATTTTGAGGGTTTCCCTTAATGAGGCTAAGATCTCATCTTCAGATTCAGACTTGGCAACAATGGGACCAACTAGAAGGTATAACCTCTAGGTAGTCATTTTTTTTTAAATCGTCAATTAATAACTGTGATATGAGGAAACACAGCCACAAAAAATAAGAGAAAAAACATAGTAAAATTGATAACCTCCTCCATTTTTGAAGTCGCTTAAAATACAGCTAAGAGTCAGACAGCATCATTAAAACTAATCAATTTCTTATATTTTCTTATATGTAAATTATAACTAATCATGTTTTAGATAAAGAATCATCAAGTCATCGGACCCTGAAGGATTTCCAGCGGCTGGTGACAGCCGAAGCGCTGAATGTGACGCTGTTGCCAATGTTGCCGGTTGGGATGCCCATTCTGCCACTAGTGACGTCACTGGCGGTCTACCACATCATTGCTATTCTTCAACTGCTGTATGATTCTTAAACGTAACCGTCAAACTTTTTTTTTCTCTATTTTTAAGGACACGACAAGATGCGGTCTAATAATATGCCAAATTTAAAGACGTTTGCCTATTCAATCCCATAATTGTTTTACGAGTTATATGGTACTGATAGATTTGTAGTCATATGATCTTGCACATTTGCATTAAAATATATGAAGAAAAAGGAAGTAGAAAGGAATTAAATTTAATTGTATTGGAAATATACACCTATACTGTGTCGCACATTATAATATTTGATAATTTTCAATATCTCACGACTAAACTATTACTGCCATACTATTATATACTATACTATTACTAGGTATTTACTGTTATTTATTATTATTAATCTTTACTTTAGTTTTTTGTTTGTTTGTTTGAACACGATAATCTCAGGAAGTACTCGGTCGATTTAAAAAATATATGTGTTGTATAGCTTATTTATAGAGAAAGTCTTTAGGTGTAACAACATCACGATACAACTTATGAGAGCAGAGCAACAATGAATAATGTTACAAAAAAGGAGGGAATATATTATTTTTGAGGGTTTCCGTTGCGTACGCAGCGTAAACCGTTTAAGATACACAAAAGTCATGTATGACGGGATTGTTACGCTTTGAAGAAAGTTCTACAATAAAGTCTGCGACAGCATATGTCTATATTATATGGTTTACTCACTACAAAAAAAAAGTGCGTTTATTTTTTTTTAAAATAATGTACTATTTTTAAAGTTGTTTAGATGATGGGTATCTATTCTTATCAAAATAAACGTATTCATCATAACGAGCATTTCATTTCGAACTAAATTGCTCTTTGCATCATTTCTTTCAATAAGTATCTGAGAAGCTATCTCAGTTCTATAATAACTCGGCATCGAAATAATGCTCGCAGTCTTAAAAACAACCCGCACTTTCGCTAACTCTAAAGTACGGTTTTCTTTGTTAGTCCGATAATATAAACAATCTTTACATAACTTTTATAAAAATATCAGTGACTAAAATTAATCATCTATTTTATTTAAAAAAATACCTCAGTATATAACGATCAATAACCCATGTAAGTTTCGAGTTTTGTGTTTATCTTATTTTCAAGTGAATCATTTCGTTACGAAGGAATGTCTAGATAGTTTACAATATTCGACTAGCAAAGAGAAACGGACTTTGTATAGTTGCTGGCCTCTTATTTACATTGAAAATATGTGTTTTGCGTTGATATATTTTACGAAAAGTCTAAAATTTACGCGGGCGACGTCGCGGAGGACCGCTAGTTAATATTATAAAGCTGAAGAGTTTGTGTGTTTGAACGCGCTAATCTCAGGAACTACACGACCGATTTGTCAAAATATGTTGGTGTTGGATAGCTTATTTTTAGGCTCTAAAACATTAGGCTGCGATAGGTGGGTATGGGGAGTAAACACAAAACGCGTGGACACAGTCTCTAGGGACTGCTGGTTATTTGATAAACAAAACAGAATTTAACTAAGAATTTACAAAAACGCAAAATTTGTATAAGGAGTAAAAGATAGAATTACTAAAACAGACAGAGCGAATCTGAACATCATTTCAATATGAATGTAGGTATGGGTTTTAAACCATCTTTTGCTGTCTGTCTGACCTTCAGCTAAAACATTTTTAGGATACCTTATATTTAGAATTCCCTCTTCAGAGCTAATCCGAGATGTAAATAAATCAAGCTCTCGGCTGCTTCAAAACAAATTTCCTCAAGGGAAAAACAACGGCTAATTCCAAACCAAAATATTTACGTTCCTAAATCAGCTACATCCCCATGATATTAGTAAAATATCTACATTAGAAAAACATTCCAAATATGACATTAACCATATAAAACCAAATGCGAAAATCATGGGTGCGATTGTGTAAATCAATCGTATTCATTTGACAGTTCAAAACGTATGGTATGATCTGTCAAACGAAGAAAGCGTTTAAAAGTTCATATCGTACGTTTTGAACTGTCAAATGAATACGATAGCTTCACACAATTCTTTCTCTGGTCTGAAAAGGTTTAAATTCCGCTTAAAAACATTTTACTTCAAAGGAAACTTTATACCCAGGTGCATTATAAATGTTTCATTAACCCTTTCTTGTAATTTTATTTTTCCGAAATCACGGTGCATGTTAGAACATCGTGCATTTAGTGTCGTACGCGTGCTGACGGCATAGCAAACGGCTAACGACACGACCAACGGCCGCTGTCACGGCGTGGGCTGCACGTGACTCGTGGTCTGATGTGTCACGAGAAACAAACCGAAATTTTAGTATGGATGCGACAAATATGCTTGTTTCACTTTTGCATACGGTTTCAAAAGTTAAGATAAGATGAATGTCTTAGAATCATACCATTTGCGAGAAGGTAAATCCTTGTGCTGCGTGAATTTAGCTGTTTCGTACAACAGGTTCTATTTTCCGAATAGGAACGCTATATAATATATGTCATTCATACTAAAGATACTTGTTTTAAATGTTTCCTAAATCAACTTTGTGCTAAACAAGACAAAATGTATACCCGTAGTTATTAAAAACAATATCAAACCCACCTATGATGTTTCTATGCATCATTAGATAAATATAAAAGTTTCAGTTCATTAATCAGCAATGAAAGGAGGTTTTTAATAAGTAGTCAGTAGTTAGTTGCAAAAAATTAAGGCATATCCACATAATTGATAGAACTCATTTTAGCGGGACACTGATGTTAGCAAATCTGTCGCTGCCTACAAAGCTAAACGACGATATCGAAATAAGTAAAATTAGATTATCTTGTTTTATTTCGACGAAGATTTTTTTATATTGTCTGAAGTCACAAATTCAATGATATGCACGTACGCGCTTTTGGAATCGATATGAGTAAAAACCCTTTTTTTCGTAATGATAAGCATTGCAGACAGTTTTTGAAGGCGGTATATTTTAAAAAAAAAAACTACTTCATGATTTTTAGTCATTTACCCATATCTCAAAAAACTACAGGACCGAATTTGATAAAACTTAATTTGCACCCTAAGTTGAAATATACCTAATCGAACTTAAAATGAATCATCTCGCTATGACTTCTTGTTTTCTAGGAAAGAATCCACACTTACGAAATTTTGCATCAACATATCAAATATTATCAAATTCCAACAATATCACACTGAATTGAATGCCTTCTTTTTTAAAGTCAGTAAAAATATAAATGATTGTTGTTATATCGGCGTATTGCACGTCACTATGCTAAATAACAAATATGAGGAAGATGCATTGATTTATCCTTTGTCATCCCCGAACTCTTATGATCCTCAGAAACAGAGAGATCTAAAAAGTCAAAGAAATTTAACGTCCACAAACCGATATGGCATAGGAAAGCAAAAATCTGCGTGAACACAACCGAAGTGAGCCGGAGTTATTTGCATCCAAATGTACTGTATTCAACCACTAACAGATAATATACATATATAATAACATTCTCGATACAGGTGGGTAGGGCTGATGGTAGGGCTGTCTATAGTATTTATTTGCAACAAAGTTCGAACTTACCAAAAGATTCTATAACATTATTATCTTCCCATACTATTTAGTTATTTTGTCTGACAAGCTTTAGGTTTTTAAGTGTAAAGTACAGTGCGACAAGGATCTTATGACCGATAGATGACATTGACAGGGGGCGCTATCATTCAATCAGGGTAGCTAATGCAAAAAAAAAACTCCCTTGATTTAGGGAGTTCATAAGGCTGTTTAGAAAATTTAAAGTTTTGTACCCAACCATGGCAAAGTTAAAGAGAAGAGTCTTATTCAAACCAGTAATAACCATGATGGTACAGTATATCAAGTATGTTCCACCGATTTAAAACACTAAACAATTATATATGTGTATAAAAAAAATTGCACTCCGGGAGTGCCGGCAGAAGTGAAAACTTGAATATCAACGTTGTGCATTTTTAATTTTTTGGAATAGTTAGGGAATCATTTTTAATGAATTGCTCTTATTATCAATATAAAAGTACTATCATTTTTGTGGTAGAATACAATAATAATAATAATAATAATGATAATAATTATAATAATAATAATATTTGTTTATAGAATACAGTATTTATTTATTGCGCTATCGTACACAAACATTACAATTTATATTATATTAAATTACATTAAAAAGTTTATCTCTCAGAAAAATCAACTTACATCCATAATTTCGCCAACCGTCTTACGGTTTTTCGATCAGCCCACGTGTCCTGACGCGAGTTTCACATTTTTCCCCCATCCCACAAAAGTGCTCAATGCTCTTAAAGAAGTTTTCACTTCAAAAAATCGTTGAAATTTATAACTTCATTAAGGAGTTTAGCTTTACGGTATTTAAAAAGAATCATTTGAACCTGTAACTTCTGGCTCGGTTAGCCAGAAGCACATCCGCCAGTATACATTAGTGCCAAAGATACATAGAAAATAGGCATTATTTACAAACGTGAATGGTTTTCCGAATGTTTTTATAAAATATCATCTAAACGTATTTTCTTCCACACTGTTTCTCTCAGGAGAAACAGGAGGTTTTTAATACCTACCACAGGCACCACTTACCCAAGTAGCTTCAGTTAGAATATTAGCTTAGAATTTGTATGAACTGCTTTTAGAAAAGTTGTTTCTGTGGTCAAAAATATGTTTTAAATATTTTTATAATATTATTTCATTTGACCGAGCAGTGAAGTTGCAAATAAATAGTTATACAGGTAAAGGTTTATATGTACAGACGTCATTATTTCCGATATCAAACCAACTCTATGGACGTCTACGTCAGTCTGATAGGTACCTATATATTTTTTTTAATTACTTGAATCACATCCATGCATTTATAATTTTTTTTAAATCGATCGTAATACGAAATAGCGATAAGGAGTTAGTATGTCCTACTCACACATCAACATTTAGGTTTACTTATTGGATGATCAAACGAACTTACCTTAAGTGAAGTTCGATCCAAATTGTCCTGACTTCGACGAAGAGATTTAATTGACCATGTAGTATGCCCTACTACGCGTCCATTCACTCGCACACAGGTTTAGCGCAAGAAAGAGAAGGTAAATGACCTCATTCCCTCCCACGCCTCACAGCACTGCCAGCCGCCTGTCGCTCATTCATTTCAGAGCAAGGAGACCGATTTATGAGATGTACAACATTGATTATACTTATTGTAAGGGTGACGATTATTTTTGCATAAAAACGTACACGGGAATTGGGAAGGGTGGGACCTTAAATCTCTTCGTCGAAGTCAGGACAATTTGGATCGAACTTCACTTAAGGTAAGTTCGTTTGATCATCCAATTGTCCTGCCTTCGACTCTGAGATTTAATTGACCATGTAGATGTTTGGAGTGAAATCAATGTTGTTACAATATATTAAGTTGACATCTCTGATGTTAGTAGTGATTGATCATTAAAACGATCATATTAAATAACAATTCATTGTTCATGTCACTATCTTTGACATATACATGTATCACTATTACTAAAAAACATTAGTTGTATGATAACTATGATAAGTTATAACTTTCTACTAATAAAAATATCTTTATTAGGAAGAAAGAAGATATTTGTAAGTATTTTTTAATAATGATTAACTAAAAATTGATAATTTATTTAT
The DNA here is from genome assembly GCA_963924145.1 of Pyrausta purpuralis. Lineage (NCBI taxonomy): Eukaryota > Metazoa > Arthropoda > Insecta > Lepidoptera > Crambidae > Pyrausta > Pyrausta purpuralis. Next base: position 23,159,449 of record OZ001649.1, read on the forward strand.
TTTAGTAATTTCAAACTGAAATAAGGCATTTTTGTTTAATTGTGGCATGTTATAAAAATTGCAAACAATACAGAATACGTATTGTTGGGCTGATACGGTTTGCGAATAATATAGTTTTACACACTGAATTTGGCACGTAAAACAAATGATAATTTTATAACGAGGAAAGCCACATACAGAAAACACTTTTTAGTTAGCGCCTTATCTTTGGTAAGTTAAAGGGCGTGAAGGTAAAGTCGTCTGACAAATCGTTATCTTATTCTTGCAGTATTTAGCATATTTTATAATTATAGTTTTGAAATACGTATGTACATGATATTCTATTGCTTTATATTTAGGTATTAATGCGACTGTTTGAAAAATATTCGAACGTATACCAAACACATAAATAATATTTTATACATTAAAATTTCGAATACCTGAGAAAATTTATATGCTTAATTTGGTTATAAAATGTGTTTAATGATTTGTATAAAAGCAATTGATTAAAAGATTCATTCTTAGGAATGTAATTCTTTTAAGATCATGATTATATTCACGGGTGTCTATCAATGATATATGATTATTTGCTGTGTTAGAAAAAGAACACAATAATTCAATGGCTTTGAAATGTTATCGTTATCAGAAAGTTTAAGGCATAGGTAGGTAGGTAATGTTTTTTTTATGTATTATTTATAATTCATTAAGTATATTAGTTTTTTTTTTAAAAAAAGATTTAAAATCGGCTTCTGGGAGCTTTATAAGGGCAAACGATCGCAAACGATTTCTCCGATATAAGTTTCGGTACCACCCGGCCCCGACCAAATACGTTTGCCTAATATTCGACTAATCGACCAGGAATGTTCGCCGAGTATTCGATAGTCGGCACATGTTCAGATTTATATATATGATATATATGATAAATTTAATCATAATTTTATTGCCTGGGTAAATGTCTGGATTACTTTTAAGGATAACAATTATTTATTGTATTCCTTATCAATCCTATGTTTCGAGTTGGTTGCTATGAGTTTTTTATTTAATTAACTATATTTATATTTTTAAGGTTGACAAATATTTGTAACATATTTGGCTACAGATGAGACTTGTTTCAATATAATGAGCTGTGTCAAAAAAAGTCTGATGATGATTCAGAATAAGGGTATCTATTTTGACACGAAATCCAAAAATAAATGGATATCGTATTAAAAGTACCTATGTCATATCGAGATCCCAAGGGTAAACTGGTTTTATACATATTTAAACATCAAACATCCTTAAATATGGTTTATAAAAAACATAGATAATTTGGTTTGAAATAATTAATTGATTCAAATTTTAATAAATGGTCGAATCACATGACGTCCTCTGGCGTAAGAATAAGGAAAAGTCCTATATAAAAAAAAAAACATTTTCAAAATAAAATACTTTTTCTCAACTATACCACCCGACCTATTTTATTATTAATTTTTAATTTTCAATTGTTCCACCGTATGTAAGTAACTGGTGAATATCAAGACAAAATGTCCTTTGAAAATTTATTAAACACAGTTTATCGAATACTATAAACATCAAACCTATTTTATTGCTTATTAGAGCAACGTTTTCAAGGAATTGTTCCTTAATAACTTAGTGGCTTTCTGGGGAAGATTGTTGGGGAGTGGGTGGATGTAATTGATTACAAAAAACTGATGATTAGAGAATATATTTACTTGATGTAGTTTATTCTTAAATCACAGAATAAATAGTAGGAAAATAAACATAGTTCATATTTCCAGTAACTCGAATTAGATTATTATAGTGCAATTTGATTCTAATGCTGCATTGGATTTAGGATATGTCAGTTTTTTTTTAAATATATATATATATATATATATATAAATAATAATTTCCTAGCCCTTTGTTAAAAAAATATTGATAGTGATATTTTTGTAATAATGAATATGGCTTGTATTTATTTCACGTCAAACGTAGGTGTGTGTGTAATTGGCAAATAAAAATAACCGAATTATATGAAATATTGTAATAATACTTGAGAAAATAAAATTGTGTCAATTGATATGCTTTGCTTATGCATTTCCATAAAAAGCAAAAAAGGCATTATCTTCATAAAATGAGGTTGTTTCAATTTAATAGCTACCTTCTCTTATGGTATATCTAACAATGTGTCGATAAGTTTTGGTTTGTGCTATCTGCTTCATACTTCAATACAATAGAACGTTTTATTTGAATTATTCTTAGGTGGTGCTCGTGGTAGGTAGTAAATGGTAACAAAAAAACAAGGTCATAGAAACAAAGGTCAATTCCAGGTGACCAAAGGTTCTCACAATTTTAACTGGGCGGTGGCTGGCTTTTCCAAAGATAAAGGACACAGATCTTTATTAAGTTTTCTCGACTCGAGATTAAGTACCGAACTTTGTGACGGTTAAATGAACGCATTTAAAAATAAGCATATCACTTTCACAGCATATTTTTCGAAAAACGAAATAACCTCTAAAACAATGGAATACAGAGCACCCTAATAAATCTAATATGACGGTAGTACTATATTGATTTCGTGATTTTATAAGATGTCTCATTGGCATATTTAAAAAAAATACGCTTTCCAGGTAGTTGTTATTGCTTCAGTAAATACAATCTAAGCTTTACCGAATTATTTACTGAGAAGTTGATTTAATCTTAGTTGGATATAAAATAAATACGGCAATTTTTCTACCATTCAGAATCATACATTTGCCAGGTATTGAGCAATGCTCATTCTCATTTTTATTATAGCTGTTAAAATTAAATCATTTAATGGAGTTTTTAAACGGACTGGTTTTGATATGGACCCAACCACATTTTGGTACGTCCTGGGCAAGCTTACAGCTTGCTTGCTTGCTAGTTATAATCAAAGAGCCAACCACAAGCTAAATAGCTATAGGTATGAGCAGAAAGCAGAAATGTATGTAGAAAAATCTAGCTTTCTTAAAAAGTTCATTGTTTTCTTTTTACAAAATCTATTTAATTCAATATTTTAAGTAGTATTATTAAGCAATTTATGTTTACCATAGCATTGTCAAGTTAGACAATTTTATAGCCATTGGCAAGAAATAAGTACAAAAGAGTTGTGATCAATGGATAAGGACCCAAACCACATAACTATGTGAGCTATGGTGGGATGCTATGCTACCGTTTTTAGAGCTTTGTGGAAAACATATTAGGAACGTGTACTGCAGGTTGCAGAGTACGTGTATTTATGATTAAGGTCTAGGTTGTTAAAGTGTTTTTGAGTCTCTCATGTTTACTATTCTGAGTAAAAAATTACAAAATAAATATTAATTTATTCGATTTGAAATAAATCTTCTGCCACTATTATTTTTCGGTACTTACGAATAAGATACTTGGTAAACCATTTTATTGCTATTTTTGTTTGTACGTGTGATAGCTCACATTATGCTCCATTTTAATCTTTGCCTAAATATTGGCTGAGACAAGTGTTCGGTCGTGGTTTTGCCACGAGTGGAATACGGTAGCCCGTAATAAGTACATGTACTTACGGCCTTAAGGTGATATAACAAAGCATTCATAAGAACACATACCTTTTTTGGTCGGATTCTGATTCCGAGTGCGAGACGTTGAAAACACGCTGGAATTGTGACGGTAGATCACCGTTGCGAAGCAATTCGCGGCGCGTTGGCACAGGTATGGCCGGATGAGTGCGGGCGAGGACCGCTGATTCATACTTAGAGGCCATAGTGGTGGCGCATCGTCAGCGCTGCTTAATATTAATCATGAATGTCTTTGGCTGTAATTTATTATTATAGCATCAAAGAACAATTTGCTGTAACTTCAGCTAACTTGTTTCCCTTTTTTCGCAATGAAAATGAGGGTAGGGTATTGGAAGCAACGCATACCAAAAGTCTCAGATAAGATCTAGAATAATCTAGATAATTAGGACTGGCTGACCTCACGTGTCAGCTCTGCCAGTATTTGCTACAGATCAATATCGCGTATTGATTCGGAGCGGAAAATGCGGACTGGCTAGCATCGCGTGCTAGCTCGGCCGCGAAGCGTAAAGCATGCATGGTGCAGCCACGCTGGGTAGTGCGTTTTACTTCACATTCACTTGTTAAATTAACAAAAACATTTTTGAACTAACATGTCACTATAAGATAAATTTCGTTTAGCACGAAATAAAAACTAACGGTTATGTACTGTGGTTACTGCGTGCGTTGGAACGGCGCGCGCGCACGGACACGAATGAGCGACAGGCGGCTGGCAGTGCTGTGAGGCGTGGGAGGGAATGAGGTCATTTACCTTCTCTTTCTTGCGCTAAACCTGTGTGCGAGTGAATGGACGCGTAGTAGGGCATACTACATGGTCAATTAAATCTCAGAGTCGAAGGCAGGACAATCTTTAGATATGTTAAATTTTGATATTTTTACTACTACTACTGAATTCAGATTTGTTATGTAAAAAAAACAAGTACGATCAGCTGATAACCCTGTTAGGGGCAGACAGGCCCAACGCCGCTCCCGCGGGAAAGATTTCCCTAATGCTGTTCGCAGAACTAACATAACATTTGAATATCTCATCATATCTCGATTTTTTATTTGTCGATTTCCTTCGCCCGCTGTGTAAGTTTAATCTTTTTATGCGAATATCTCGCGACTTGTTTCTTATTCATTCTAAACGGCTCGGGAGTTGGGAGGTTTCTATTTTAAAATAATAATAATGGTAATAGTCCCCCTAGCCCATTTCGACTACGGTGGCCAGTCACAACGACTAACTAACCGCGCGGGACATATTACAATGCACAAGTGTGTGCGCAAACACAGGTGCACTCTCTAATCCTGTCACTCTCATAGCCCGTTGGGACAGCAATCAGACCCGACCGGAGAGAGATCAGGCGCAGGATCAACGGCTTTACGATCTTTTCTGAGGCACGGAGGTGAAACACCGCCAACTTCCAAACTCCGGGCAACCCTGAGAATTTCTGAACAGAACGCAGGTTCGTATTCTTGGCCCGACCCGAACCCGGGACCTCTGGCGCAGCCGTCGCTTTAAAGTGCGAACCTCTAACCGCTGCGCCATCGAAGCAATTTCAAAATAGATGTACAATGAAAGACAAATGATATGAAACATATGTTCTACTACTCAAACAAAAGGAACAAACATGAATAATTTGGAACGTATGTACACCGTCGAAACAATTTATTACACATTAACTGCTTACCTATTCATAAAATCAACGCTATAAAAATAATTCAAAAATTGAACCACCTTCAAAAAGGTGACTAAAAAGGTTTAGGAGAAACAAATTCGGTGCATGATCTCAAGCTTAAGTACATCAATAGTCTACGCAGCTAATGCACCGACTCCAAATGAATTTGACTCTCCTAAACATAGAGTAAATGCGTTATTTTGAGCTTTTTAGTCAGTTTTTCGACAGCTGTCTATATATTTTTTCATGATTTTTAGTTATTACCCATATCTCAAAAACTATATGACCGATTTTGATGACATTAACACTGCACCCTAATTTGAAACTATATCTATATCTAAACTGAACGAAAAAAAAGAATCATCTGGCTATGGGTCCTCGTTCTCAAGAAATCCTGAGACAAGCATACAGATATTCTAACATACAAACTTACATAGGTACACTTACGAAATTTAGCGCACGTGTTTGGAAGCCCTATTAGATCAAGATCAACCTACTAAAATTATAACGATATCAGATACATACACATTGAACTGATTACCTCCTTATTTTGAATTCGGTAAAAACATTAACATAATCAAAATAACAGAAACCTTCGCGATAACGTCGATAACACATAAACACAAGGGACTTTTTCATTAATGCTATATTTTTATTTTACAGCAATATTCGGTGTTATCGCACAATATCTAGCATCGTTATTATACCTCAAATATGGGCCTTATATTATAACGTCAATAATACATATACATATACAAGAGGTTTACAAGCAGTATCGGGTATGTGTAGAGTGGTTTAGAATGAGAAATGGAAATTTATTTCGGAAAGACAGTGTTAATCAAATGATGACCGTTATTCTGCTGGCAATCTTATAATTTGGAACGATGTTCAGGGATGACACGCTGGAAACAGAGTTGATAAAGCTGCCATTCCTGCATCAATTGGTAATTAATTGGATAAGGTTATCATATCGAAATTTTCTATCTTGTATTTTAATATTGAACACAAAAAAAATATGACAACATTGTAATTTTTGTTTCATTGAACAATAAAATACCCGACACTTTTTGTGGGCACCCTGTATAAGAAACTTCTTACTTTTGCACAATATTTATAGCAAACCAATTTTTGGTGTGTTTACAGAAGCAAGAGACAACGATACTCTTATAAGCGATGCAAGCACACCGCGGAGGCAATCTGTCTTCCTTCCATTCAGAGTCGGATAACTGAGACTTAATTAATTTACTAAAACATTTGCAGATAATGGCCAAATGATTTTAGCGCAATAGAAGAACGATAAGAAAGCCCTATTACCTTAATGATGCTCCATTGCAAAAGTTTAGATTTACTTGTGAATCGTAACGCGTAATTTACCTATTACTATAAACTAAGGGTTCCCACACATGAACACGATATGATGTCGCGTCGTACAACGATGCGGCGTCGTTTCACGATACGTCGTCACGTCGTGGAAATCTACGACACGACGTCGTAACGAGTCGATGCACTCCTGCGGCGTTGTTATTCAAAATTCAATGATGACGATGGTATTGAAGTGGAAGCCCTAAACTGTACTACTCGTAATAAATTACCTGTAAACTAAACTGACAAAAGGCATTTCTATCAATATACACATATACATCAAAGAAACTGACAGCAACAGATGGATGATTTGACGTTCAATTAATTTATTGGTTCAATTTTTATAGAGCTAGTTCGCGCGTTATATGAAGACTCAAATATAGTACAGTGCGACATTGGTCTTTTGGCTGACGGCGAAAATCAGAACTAACGTTGCCATCATCAAAAATGCGGTTGTCACATGTAATATAGCCAAATCTTCCTTTTTTACAGGAGGTTTTTCCATTTTTCCTAATGTCTCTCTGGTTTTCCATTATCGTTACACTTTTTGCTTAAAATAAAACTCCACGCAATTATAACTTTAAGGTAAAGCTTAACTCCTTAAATAAAGAAATAATGTTTAGGGCAGATTATGCTTACGTCAGATAAGGAATATTCTTAGAATATAATACAAAACGCCTAATTTGAAAACGTCACCTTCTAGTCGAAAATCATTTATGTTCGAGTTAATGTCGTTTAAGAATCAGCCGTTTTATATTTATTCAGTCGGATAAGTCTTATCTGACATGCTTACACTGTTTTAATTATATATCCTTCTCCTTGACTTTGCCATGGTTTTTGAACAGCCTGTGTACCCTCAATACCAATAACTTTAAGACCTATGTAACACTTAATGGCAATAAACATTTTAGACTTTAACTTTGTATCAAGGATGATTTTTTGCACTGGCTACGCTAGCATAGCGCCTCACTGTCAATGTCATTTATTGGCCAGAAAAGATCCTTGTCGCTTTGTAACTTTGCGTAATGTCGCGGCGACTGAAGGTGTTCTATACAATGTAATGTTATAAGTAGTAGTGCTGTAAGCAGTGAATCTTCTGCCAACAGTTACATTGTGTTTTTAATCAGACAAAAGCCTGATAGTAATCTTCGCCTGTCCGATATACAAGATTGAACATTGCATTGTTTGTGCCTGACAATTGTCGATAAATCATATCGATAAAAATTTATTAAATTTTTAATATAAATTCTTTTAAAATAAAATGATAAATCTATAAAATGTTTCACTCGAAAGTAGATTAAGGTAATATTAAAAATACAACAATTTGGTTTAAAATTTTAAACTTCATATTTGACATATATACATCTTTATTATATTATTTCATATTTTCTGTAGATCCATTTAGGAAAATAAAGTAGGTAGAAGCAGTCCAAAGAGAGGCAAAATGGATCCCCACAAAACATCACCGAATATGTGGCATCCAATTTACGCCAAGCGTGATTGAATGCCAACGCAAAAAATCTACTGCTTAATTATCCCATAGGAGGATTTTAATGGTGCAAGGCTATATTGTGTACTAACGGGCTGTTTCAAAATGTCTTAGGAAGTTCACACTAACTAAGTGATACTTGCCAGATCGTTCATATAAAACGAATTTCTATGTTTTAATTGTTAATTTGATGGTTTGTGCATTACTTGCCCACAATGTAATTTGTTTTGGTGATATAATTTTACAAAAGATTCGTTCATTCATTCGTTCCATACATATCGATAAAAAAATATCGACACTTCCATGCACTAAATGTCAAAAATTGACACGACAAGCTCCCCCCGCCCCGCAGAAATTGGCTAATGATGAACACTTATTTCGTATTAAAAATATATTTTAGAGCACTTTAACCTATGTGTTATTTGATTTCGTTATGCCTGTTACCTACTACAATGTTGAATAATTCAATACTGAATGTTTAAGTACGGACAACAACACGTCAAGGTACACACTGCGGTATCATATGAAATTGGTACCCTGATATGCTGGCGACTGTAAATACTTTTACGAATATTTCATTTTTTATTGGATTCTTATGAATTCTGCCTCAGGCTGCGTTGGTGTTTAATAGTCACATGTAGCACAAAATATGGATAGTACCCTGTAGACAGTCAGCCTTTACTTACAACCTCTTATATTCATGTATCCCGGGTAATCCAGTGCTGTTCCGGATATTGTCCTGCGATGACGCAATAAACCGCGGTCAACTATGAGCACGACCGCAATCTCCTTGGGATATAAGAAGCAGCGGATATTAAAAAATGAAATTATATTAGCGAAAAAGACTGTTAGCATCTCATACATAGCTCGGATCCCGAAACTTCATATTATTATCGCTTAATTTTATATAGGCAAGTTTAAAGTTGGCTTTTTCGCAATAGTCTGTTTAGGTATCAACTTAACTAAACATGTAGTATTCGTGTTATTCATACAAAAGTTTATTATGACCCTTACATTTAATAAAAATGCTTTGCTTTAGGAAGGAAACCTCTTTACAACATTGTAAAAATATTCCTCCCACACAAAATCCGAGGAATAACTTACCTATAGTCCGATTTTCTTTGCTAGCCCTTGGATAGCCAGAGCGCCCGATGGTGGGCGCTGAGCATGAGTTTCGCGATTTTACCAAGCGCCCACCTGTGGGCGCTTTTTAATTACTTTTTTGCAAAAAAAAATTGGGTATTTAAATGCTTATTCCTTGGGTTTGTTGACCTTTATGAGTAAAAAAACAGATGTTTCTACACCATAGACCGCAAACAGATCCGGTTGCTGTCAGTTATTGATTAAAATTCGTTTTTTTTTCTCGCAATTTTTTTCGTATATGTCGTCACCCTACCACGAATTTTTTTGGTTCTATTTTTTCATTTTTGAATACATTTTTTTTATTACAAGCATAGGTTATTTATTCAGTAACAATAAGCTTTTTACAGAATGGTAATAGCTTGTTTCAATAAGATTTTATTACTGTTTACGTAACGTGTAACCTGACACCGCGCGAATTGCGAACGCGCACGCAGTCCACCGCGGAAACGCGACCGCCACCGCAATTGCGCCTTAGGAGGCTAGTCAAAAAATGAAAACAATCTTTTTAAAACTTTTAAAATAATTTCAGTAAATAAAATGCATTTTCTATTTTATTTCATAATATCTCAGAGCTCTACGTTGAATTTCATTTGTAGTTCGTGAGTTTTATGCATATCTAATATACGAGTAAAAGTGAATTATTTCGGTTAAAAAGAATGTCAAGATTGTTTTCAAAATTTGACAAGCAAAAAGAAACGAATTTTATATTACTATTGCATGTGATCATCGAGTACAACTCCGTCTCATACTTCATCCTGTTGGGACACTTAAGGCCTGTGATTTGTCTAACAGAGGGTTTAATGGATTAGTATATGCAAAACGAGATCAGCCAGTTACCGTATGACAACATTGTCACGAAAATATTTAAAATAGAAAGTTACTCAAATAAAATTAATGATGTGACAATAATTAGATACAAATACTACGTATGTTGAAGTTTCTATTACACTAATAAATAACGTGTCCGACCCGGTATCATATATTAACCATAAAACGGGGCCAAGACAAATCCAATATAGTAATGTCGTGAAAATCCGTCAACCCATCCTAGACTTTTAAATGGTGTGACTTACAGGACTTTCTTTTCTTTATTTATATAAGATGCATTTACACTATGTGTTACTATCATAATATAAGGTCATCTCGTTTAAAGTGATAGTATTTATAGGGCCGATTCAGCACAATAGATGAGAGAGTTCTTTTGTAGGAATAGTTTGGGTTTTTATACGCTAGTTTTTGAGAAAATTTGAAATTCAGGTAATTATTTGATTACAAATATTATTTCTGATTTATAAAGGTTAAGATTAAAGAAATTGAAGCATTGGGCAATGAATTTTGAGAGGAGAAGCCGATGTCGTAGATAACTTTTAAAATCGGGTGTTGTTTAAAAAAACTTTGTTAGAGAAAATATAAAAATTGATTTTACAAAAAATATGATAGTGTCCTGTTCACTTTAAGCGATATGCGCTGCCATAGATCCATAGATCCACACACGTAGAATACTTTTCATTTTTTCTTGTTTACTGAAGAGGCTGAATTGTCAGGGTACTCCATGGTAGAGCAAGCTAAACTCATTCTAATGGATCGTGGATCGACAAGTTCGCCATCTGTTAGGCCTAGTTTAGGTCTTGATTGATATAGCCTACTGCTTGTGTAATAACGAAATGGGAATCAATTGATTTTGTGCACAATCAGTCTAGTCGGGTTCTATCATAAGATCTTGTTTATGCGATGCTCAATTGAATACGTATCGTTAAAGCCGTAGACCCTTTGCACACTGCGACTTTAAGCAGCGATGCAGTCGCGATGCAGCATCGAGATTATGAGACAAAACCGATTTATCTTTTGATGGCGCTGACTAATAATTAAAATTGATGAATTGAGAAAGGAAAATGAGATTTATTTTTTTACATCTAAAAGAAACAAATTAATCAATAGTTTCAGTTTCAGTCTGATCGCGTTTGGAACTTAAAAAAAAAATTGAGCGCAAAAGTTTACATGTACAGAAAATTATTTTGCTTTAAGTTTATGGACTACAATTTTATACGTATTTTTTTTTACTTATTATAGCCGTGATAGTTTTCCTACTGCATTCATTATATATGCCAGTACTGTATTTTTTTTTCACGTATCTTCTTTCATTTTTACCTGCAACTGTTAAGTTGGGAGAGGGACCCCTCCCTCTGGACTTTAACATTAATAAGCCCTTTAAATTTTTTCTGTTAAAAAACGCCACTTTATCGAAAAGTGATGTTAGCAAACTCAAAATCATTTTACATAATCCCTACGTTACTTGTGTGAGTAGTACCTTAAAATATATACGAGGGTCAAACTGAAAGTTCTTAGAACTGGCCACTTATAAACAATATAATAAAAAAAATATTCTAAAATTTGAAAATAGATCTCTTTGCCAATATTACTTAGTATATATTTCATTCATTTGTCATTTGTTTTACGATTTGGCGGCAAATTGAAAATTGTCTGTGTCACGTCAACATGAATTTAACACGAGAAAATTTTCGTGCAATGATTTTTTATGACTTTCGATGTCATTTAAGTCAACAAGAAAGTTATGATAGACTACGATTGGCCTTTCACGATGAAGCCCCATCTCGTGCGACTGTTTACAACTGGTTTAATGAGTTTAAACGTGGTCGCACTAATCTCACTGATGATGTACGTGAGGGACGGCCTTCTACGGCGACGACTGAAAATAACATCTGTGTTGTGCGGCGTATGATAGAGACTGACAAAAGAGTGACCTATCAGCAGATTCGGACAAGCTTAGGCATCGGTATGAGTCAAGTGCACAAAATCCTCCACGAACATTTAGCGGTCAGGAAGCTTTGCGCCCGGTGGATACCTCATAATTTGACTAAGGCTCAAAAACTCCATCGTGTGGATTGGTGCCGTAAAATGATTGAAAGATTTAACGGAGGTGACTCAAATGCTGTGTTCGACATACTAACAGGTGACGAAAGCTGGATTTACTGTTATGATCCTAAAACCAAAAGACAATCTGCTCAGTGGGTGTTTCCTTTCGAGGAGTTGCCAACTAAAGTGAAGAGAGATCGAAGTGCGGGAAATAAAATGGTGGCCTCGTTCTTTGGAAGGATAGGTCATTTCGCAACAATTGTGTTAGAGGATCAAAAAACAGTTTCTGCAGAATGGTACACTACCAATTGTTTGCCACTTGTCTTGGAAAAAGTTCGAGAGAAACGACCTCGCAGTAGGATCCTCCTTCACCACGACAACGCCTCGTCGCACACCGCCAAGCGAACGATCGACTATTTGGCGACATTAAACGTTGAATTACTGGGTCACCCGCCGTATAGCCCCGACCTCACGCCTTGTGATTTTTATTTATTTCCAAAAATTAAAGAAAAACTTAAAGGAAAGCGGTTTATGAATGCTGAAGAAGCGGTGGCTGCGTATCGCGATGCCATTGAAGAGACCCCTAAGGACGAGTGGGCAAAGTGCTTTTCCCAGTGGTTCCATCGCATGCAGCGGTGTATTGACGTCAATGGACAATATTTTGAAAAGATATAATAAAACTAATAACTGGCTAATGTAATCAGTTTTTGTTTTGCTAAGAACTTTCAGTTTGACCCTCGTATATATTATTACTCGTACACTGACGGAGAGATTAGAATACACACCCGTGCCAAACAACAGTTTTCTAGCACCTCAGGTCTCTGCGCTGAACTTCAGACAGACGGACAGACGGACATTAAGAATCCATGTTGTACTACGGAACCTTAAAAAGTGAAAAAGCTCAAAACACTAATAAAACAAAAATAACATATTATTTAGGGCTGATTTTTCAATGGTCAGATAAATCTTATCAGACTGGTAAATTATAAAGCGGCAGATTTTAATAAATGAGAGTTACGTATGAATTACAAATGAGCCATATTGAATTTTGTTCGACAAATATTTATTTATTTATTTATTTAAACTTTATTGCACTGTTAATGGTACAATTGGCGGACTTAATGCCTTATGGCATTCTCTACCAGTCAACCGCTTGGGAGATGCAGAGAGTTAAATCAGTGGCGGAATATTTAAAAGTACTGAGATGGACAAAAATTTAAAATGCATTAATATAAACATACATACAAAAATTACATAGATAAACAAAATTATTTGTAAATATAAAAGCATTGGATTAATAAACTTACAAAGAATACATATATTTAATAAAAAATAAACTACAGATAGGGAAGTGAAGATCTATTACACATCTATTAAATCTATTAAAATCTCGACATCTACCTCGAAATTTATCTTCAAAAAGGCATTAGGAACACTATATAGAGACGAACTCACTGACCCGTCTCATTGACATTAATTTATCTATGTGTACCATATTATGTATATTTAAATGATGTGTATGTTTATATAATAAATATATTATTTCATTATTTTTATATAATCGTATATAAGTAATAGGCAGTATGTATGTTTATCATCGTATTATAGTTATCTCTATCGCTATTCTCTTCTCTTTTATTGCCTCTATAACTTTACTTGCACCGCCTGTATATATATTTTTCTCTGTCCTGACCTATGGTTGACTGGTAGAGAATGCTTTTGGCATTAAGTCCGCCATATGTACCTACAATATTTTTTGTGTGCATGAAGTTTTTAAATAAATAAATAAATAAAATATTACCGACAGCAGTAAACGAAATTGTGGTTAATTCTGAAGTGAGCCAAGGTTAAGATAGTGGGAATATTTCTTATCTGACTATTGAAAAATCGGCCCTAAAACATATAAACTAAAATATTTTTATTTTAATTTGTTCTGTGGTGTATTAGGTGTTAATTGCTAGCTGTATTTTCTATGTTCTTGTTAATAATGTATATGTATGGACTGATGTCTGAAATAAAAAAATGAATTTGATTTTGAAAAAAAAACATATACAGATACACCACATGGATTCGAACCCGGGACTTTAATTCACACTCCGCATTTGTATTGGTCTATGAGAGGATGAAAACGTCTTGACACAAAAACAATATAGGTACAGTGTGTCCCTGGATAAAGATCGAATACAAGTAGATAGGGGTTTTACCTACCTAATGAGGGAATTTCAGTGAACACGATTTTTGACTTTGTTCTTTGTTTGGAATAGTAAGGAGATAACATATCAAAAGTCCCAACCCGTATACCTTGATCCGGGAGGAGGGGGATGGTTTGAAGGTTAATTTTTAGGTTCGTCGCTTAATTTTCGGAAACTATGCGTTCTATAGCGACGTCAGACATACAAAATCAAAGTTTATACAATTTGCTACAAAATTAACTTATTTAAGTTTTAAACCGATTTCAAAAAAGAGGTTATCAATTCGACATGTATTTATGTACGTCTTTGGAGTTGGATAATATTTAAGTTAGATGATTTATTAAGGCTTTTAAACACGTGTGCTAAAAACGAAGGACCACGGTCTATCGAAAGATGCCCCACGTCCTATAGATATGAAACGTGTCTTAAATAGCATCTTAAAATCTGTAAAATTCAAAGGGTAAACAACCGTTTTCTAACCGTAATGTATGATTTTTATAAAATGCCTCACAAATACAGTGTTTCCGCTCGATAGTCAGCGTTTTTAGGTGCATTTTAAAGTGACTTCCCAATATTGGAACTAGGATCAGATGGGGAATCCTTCGTAACATTATATAGAACACAATCATACTAAAATATATGGAGCAATTTCTAAAAATATATTCTGTTAAGAATTTAATGTTAAATCTGAGCAAACTGGTCTGAGCAAATAAGCAACTCGAGTGAGACGCTGAGCGCGATGTAAACTTATTTTGCTGGATGTCAACAGATAGTCCCTGTCAAAACTTTTGAAGTGATGCGTGAAAAACGAGGAAAGAGAAAAAAAATACAATGTAAATACACATTTTAATCAATATTGGTTGAAGCAATAACTATTATGGGAGGTATTCAACAAGGGCGTGTGTATATGACTTAAGTGTATTAACAACTGCTAGGTACAATTATTTATTATTGAACGCTAAAAGTTGAAGGTACAACTTTACTATTTATGTCGACTGACATTATGAGCAATATACTAATGGACATCAAAAGACAAACACATTATTCAAATCATTTTAACTTAGTAAATATATATTAAAGTGGAACCCCGCGACTGTTTCTGCGTGTCTGCGTGTTTTATAGACTAAAACCTTTCGCCATAACACTATGCATGCTATACGCTATGCAAAACAAAAACATTTTTGCAAAGGGGTCCAGCAGTTGCTTGAGATTAGCACGCTCAAACAAACGAACAGACAAACTCTTAAGCTTTACAATATAAAGTATAAAAGTAAAGATAATCTATCCTTTCCCCTAAATATTATGGTTCAACTGCAAAGACACGATAGTATAGTTGACGGTGAGCGAGAGCACGACGGGCAGCAGGTACATGCCGACCGGCAGCGGCGGCAGTAGCGACACCGTCAGCGGCCGCACCGACACCAGCCGGTGGAAGTCCCGCACACTCGTCTGCCTTGACGCCTCAGGATCTACGACATACACCGGTGTTATCAATAAGTGATCGTCGATCCTTCACTATACGCCACTTTTCTATGCCATGAAGAGCATCACGGCAGCGGGATCGTGGAACCCGATACGTATTCGAATCATATTATCTCTGAACAAAAACTTTATGTAATTCTGATTTGATTCTAATTAGCATCAGGAGTGCAATTACAACAAAAAAGCTGTAATACGTATTTTCTTTCGATCTAAAGAATTACGTAGTTACAATTGCATAGTTACTAAAAAGATTTGGATCCATTAATACCACCGCTTGTTTTTTGTGGTAAGCCCTCAGATTCAGATGAGTGTCTAAACGACAGTTCAAACAGGGCGAGTCGCCAATCATTACAGGTACATAATCAAAAAGATACCAACCTGTGCAGTACGAAATGCAGATTTTGGCCAAGTTTTGCTTTAATTTTAAAACCTCATTTGATACTTCCTGACCCGCTTTTCCAACGAATATAAAAGATACTCCGTAAATAAGTATGTAATAGATTAATTGCGGTCGTTTAAAAAAGTAAACCTCCCCCTGAAAATTAAAAGTGTCCTCAATTTACCTCGGTATAGTCAAACCATAAATTAATCACTATTGTAGCAAGTTTTACCTTTAGTATGAGCCTGGTAAATGTTTGGTACATCAAAAACACAAAGTGTGATGCTCCTATAAATAGCACGAACAGAAGCTGAAAAATAAAATAGCACGTAATAGAGCCAATGAACACACGTACGATGATAACACGATGATATTATTTCAGCAATACAACAACAGACACATTCATATTTTTACTAAAGAAACAGCGAAAAATTCTTACTTGATGACCGAAACATTCCTTCAGTCTCCGACTAGACTCTAGTAACTGCCTGTAAACTGCAGCAGAACTAGTCAATATGTCTCCCAATGTATCCATGTCTGCTTCCTTTATCAACATATTCACTGCTTGAAGCATACTTCTTATGATTGCAAGAAGACAGCAAAATATTATTATCGCTACCGCATACCGGCCATCAACCCAGGTCATCGCAGAAAAAAAATATATGTGGGAATATATACTTATTTTACTCGCATTAATCCAAGCTAAACTCGTCAACCACACAGTCATAAATATTCTCACAATAACTAGTATGGCAACGATAGAAGTGTATATTGTATTCAGTTTTAATAAACAAATTGTGTAAATTGAATGACATTTTAAAATGTCATGAGAGTCAGATAAACTTTTTAGGAGCAGCTTGAACGAACTTCCTAATATTGGTGCTAGGATCAAGTTGAGTATACCGTATACCATATAAAGAACGTAAAAGAAAATCACGCTACAATAAATAAAGAGATTTTCCGAAAAATACACTTTCAAAAAGTTTAAATTATCAATGCAAAGTGGTACTAATAACATGATCTCGATTAAAACGATCAGTGTAATGCAAACTTGTTTTTTCCTTGTCAAAAACAAATAGTCCCGGTGGATATTTAATGCTTTTTCAACAGCATTCAGCAGCTTTAACGCTTTCAAATTTTCCATCATGCGGTTAAGAGTTGAATTAAAGTATTACTCCGATACTTTAAGGACGAAAGTGGACGAGGCAGTATTACTTCTAATTTCAATACATGTTTTAGATACCTGTTAATGTGATTAATGTTTTTGAAGTTTTTGACTCAGGAGGATTCCGTGGGGAAATACTGAGGACGGTGCGTTGCGTTCTGGCAAAGATAAATTAACGAGTTTCAGTAAGCGCCGAAAGTTTCGAAAAGTCATTTTAAAATGACATTACAAAGGCTGAGCGCTGTAAAGGTCCATAAAAACACCACTGTTTCTTCTAGTGTGTTCTCAAATTTCTTTGCACTGTTATAAAAAATAATAAGCATTTTTTTATTCTACTGGTAATCACCAGCAATATGTGTGACAGAAAACTTTTACTGGTTTCTTCTGATCGCTTATTGCGCTCTTTATAACAGCAAGTGACAGGTAATTTGAGGTAATAAATAATTTCATATGACAGTAGTTCATCCATCTTACGCGCCTGTGTGCCCTCTAGCTAAAGTATAATCAAAAATACCGTACTATGGACTTATACCTATTAGTTATATTTTTTTGTAATGTGACAGATGCTAATGTCACTTTGTAAAAGTATGTTGCCACGTTTATTTTACGAGTGATGTAAATTCGTTCGTTCGTACGAACGAATTTATTCTTTTATGCCCTTTAATATGATTAAATGGAACAAGTGTTATTGAATATCCGTTATTATTGGGCAGTCCATAAATATATCCATATAGTCCATATGTAGCCCATAAATCACATAAAGCAAAATAATATTTATGTTTTTAAAACGTCTTCTCTCTCGCCACTTATTTTTTTTTAAAATATTTATAGAGAGTGAAATGCGCAATATATTGGAATCAGAAAAGAGGGTGTAAAAAATTACGGGGAAATAATTAAATTCATTCGCTTTGCTGATGATATCGCAGCCATAGCAGAAAATAAGACAGAAATGGAAGAATTGTGAAAACTTGTGGAGGTGCACATCTGAAGTATAGCGCACTATGGGTGTGAAACGTAGACCTTGACCATGAAAGGGAGAGTCTGGAAGCGATTGGGATGTGGCGCTGGAGGAGGATGGAGAGAATCAGCAGAACGGAGAAACAACGAATGATGAAGTTTTTAACACATGTAGTGTAGTACATAAGTATATTTTATTTGACTTTACTTAACAAGTGTAACCTAATTTTATAAAGATATTAAATCGCATTATTATCTCAATAAATGGGCAGTCTTTATTCAGAAGTCGTGGTTTCAATTGGTCTCCTAATACCTCCCGTACACATAGTAAAGGTAAAAAGGAAACTGATAGAAACAATCGAAAGTAGAAGAGGGGGAATGTTGGACGACAGTTTCATTAGAACGATGATAGAGGGAAGAATAGAAAGACCAAGAATAAGCTATATGCATTAAATGAAGCAAAAGTTGAATGTTGCTTCGTATCAAGAGGGAAAAATAATGGCAGAAGGGCGTAAAGAATGGAAAAAGCTCCACCACCAAAAGGCTAAGCTCTTAATTAGATTATTAGCACATTTCCCTAGTTCATGAATAACCACCAATATGTCGCCATGGCAATAATACCATGGCCTTAAAATAATAACAATACTTTTTGATACTGTTTCCATAAAATATCTGGAGCACCATGTCCTAATGCAAATTATTAACAATGCTATTTTGAAGATGACATAGCTAAAACATCAACACGCATGCATTAATTTACAGTAGTTTAGGTTTTTCATGCTAGCTTACAATATTATAAAATAGAGACAGGATGTAAGAAATAACTCGGTGTGTTGAAGAGTATTCTTATTTCTTAACAAAGTTACTAATCAATGCAGTCTGTAAAATTACGCGGGACAATTCCACAATAATCAATCTATCTGACAGGTAGTGCTATCCATGAGTCCTAGTGTTGTCTACTATAGTAATGCCATAACCGATTATCCGTCTAACAATACCTACGTGTTAAAATTCTATCAAAGACGAGGTACACGACTTTTTAGGAAGTTAGAAACAGAGTCAGGAATAATTTTCCTGCTATGTCACACGTACAAACTCCTGGAACGAATGATCTTAAACCGGCTGACCAAATCTATTGACCCACAGGTAATACCGGACCAGGCTGGCTTTCGCCCAGGAAGGTCATATTGCAGCCAAGTACTTAATCTGACTGAACATATTGAGGATGGATACGAGCAAGGGCTGGTGACTGGCGTCGTATTTGTGGATCTGAGCGCAGCATACGATACCGCGAATATAAGGCGCCTTCTAACAAAAGATCGCAAATTTGTCACACTGCTTGCTGAATTACTGCAAAATCGCCGCTACCAAGTCCTCCTCAATCATGAAAAGAGTAGATGGCGCATCCAAAAAAATGGCTTGCCTCAAGGAAGTGTACTGGCACCCATTTTATTTAATATATATACAGATGACCAACCTTCATACCCGAACACTTCACGATTCCTTTACGCTGACGACTTTGCTTTGACCTGCCAAGCTAGGTCATTTCTGGACATCGAGAAGCACCTTACTGCAGCCCTTGAACAGATCCACATATACTATGATTCCAACTCCTTGAGAGCTAACCCAGCAAAGACGGAGTCCTGTGAATTTCACCTGCAAAACCGAGATAGTGCACGACATCTACGCATTACCTGGCGTGGGGTAGAAATTGTCCATAATGACAACCCAAAATACTTAGGGGTTGTATTAGATAGATCTTTGAGCTACAAGGGTAACTCCCAAAAAGTGCGAAATAAAGTGAGTGCACGGAACAACATCATCAGGCGTCTGACAACTACACGTTGGGGTGCAGCTCCCGATGTCCTTCGCACTAGCTGCCTGGCAGTGTACATCCGGCCGTCTGAGCCAGGCTTCTATAGAGATCTAGCATATCTAGGCTGATAACGAATCGTTAGTGATGCTGATATATCCAGGTTTCATCGTTTGTGACGCAATAGTTTTCTTGGAAAATCAAAAAAACTAGGCTCAGACAGCCAGAATTTCGCATTTTCTGACTTTCCAGATCTTAACTATAAGGTTTCAGGGCGCTGTTTCTTCTAAAATGTGATGTGACGCGTAAGTGACGGTCATCCAAAGTAGTTTCATCCATTTTAATCCAGTACTTTTTCAGAAATCGTGATAAACGTGTGGCTCAGACAGCCTGATATCCGGTCGTCTGAGCCAACTTGTTTCGAACAAATGTTTTTAGGATTTACCGATGTGACGACGTTAGTGACAGCTCTCGACCAGATTTGAACCTTCGTGACGCACGCGTTTTGGAGAAATTGAGAAAAAGCTGCTGGCTCAGACAGCCGGATGCTGGCTGTCTGAGCCACCCAGTTCTACCACTTCCAGGTGTTGTACGAAGCTGAAAACTCATCTAATCTGATGTGACGCGGCCTCTAAGTACAAAAAATCGTAAGTGACGGCTCTATATGCCGCCAATCAAAAGTTATAAGCATTTCAAATGTTTCCCATACATTGATGCATTTGGGTGGCCACACTTCGCACTCTTTATCGAAAAGGAAAGACAATTTAGTAGAAAATGTAAGTTTAAGCCCCTCTTATCAAGGCGGATGCTTTCTCCTGCTATTTAAATATTTAATTACGTAATCAATAACTACGCCTATGAAGGAAAATATGTTAATTATTTATGGTCTCAGGTATGTCAAGGAAAAAAATCGTTAGATTACTATTTATTTAAAAACAACCGCTAGTTTAATTAAGGTACTACAATATTAGAGAATTTTGGTAAGGTACATACTACTTAGGTACATATAACTCTACTCTTCTCATGTGATTACGGCCCACTTGGGACAAGATGCAAAAAATCAATATAAATACTAACTTCATTCTGCAAGTCGTTTCTTCTTTTGTTTTGATGGAAAATTTAGTAATTCATTAACTCGTCCCACGATGCCTATATAATATTTGGGACGAAATGCAGAAAATCAAAGATATATTTAAATTTTGCAGCTCGTCCTGAGTAATATATGCTATCAAGTTAAAGAAAATATGTTAAATGAGAACATTAAAACACTTTTGAATCACTGTTAATTCGACATGCAAGATAGCGTCAGACGAAAAAGTAGACATTTACAGTGATGGCAGTTGCTGAAAAAAAATCCGCACTACTGATTAGTGACTGATGTACTGATAAGGAAACCTGCACCTACGAAGTTAATCATTAAAAAAATGCATTTAAAGAAATTTATGGTGATTATATTGGGCTAGTTATACTGAAAGGGGGCAAAAAGACTTATGACAACAATCAGGCATGTTTTGACGTGAGCTCCAGATTCAGACCTCAGTAAGCAGATCAGTATTTAGTTGGACTACTTACTACTTTTACTAGGCGTAGTCAGCGTTCTCTTCAAAAAAGCTAGGCTCCAGGCTGACTAGGCATACTCAGCGCTTTGCACTTACTTTTTTACTCGGCGTTTAGATAGCTGTTTACTGATAATTCTGATATCACCCAACGTCTGAGAATTATTACCATGTGGAAGTCTCCTGTTATTGATATTTTAGTAAATAAAAAAGGTTATTTTACGAATTGTTTCATGTGTAGCATTTATACAAATAGTAGTTCATCAATTCATCCCATACATGTCTACAGCTTATTTTGGACGAGATGCAGATAATTTAATCAAATGTTTCTTTAACGTCATTTAAAGTAATCAATAAGTTAAACTATCAATATTAGCATAATCAGAAGAAAAAAAAACAATAACATTCTTACAAAAATGTGAACATATTTTTTTTGTATGAAAGGAAACCCTTTTAATGATTGCAAAGTAAAATATAATATACATCTGATAAAACAATTTTAGTCAAATGTGAATAATACTACTCGTAAATAGGTATACCATACTCGTCATGAAATCAATTAAGTCTACAAACTAAGTAAAAATCCACGAGCACAAAACTTATTTCATTGCTTTATTGAAACAAAATAATTGTTACTTGTCCTGTGAACATAAACTTTAACAGAAGATAAACGCTACAACCTGTGGTAATAAATATGACAGGTCCAAAACAAAATATATTTTTTTCATTTTATTTCATTGTTTTCGTAAGTTGGTCTCTACGCACCTCTCTAACATATCCATTATTACTTACTTACATTTTTATTATTTAAATTTAAATTTTTCATATTTAAACTTTCTTGTTAAATTCAACAACAATCTTTTGAGCTATCAAAATAAATGATATTAAGTGGATGATTTCTTTCCATCCTACATAATTTTATAGTTGTTCCGGCCAGCGCAACGCCTTCGTCCGTTCAAAGGCAACAAACACCGCTCAGCAAATGTTTGCTTGCTATCAATATTTTTTACTTATTAGATAACGTCAAAATCGTCACTTCACTCTCGGCGACCGCACGGTCAACCAACCAAATTGTATCCTCATTTTTGATCATTATATCTCATGTCTTTACACCGAGTTTCATTGAACGCCTAAAGTCAAAAACTCCATCGACGCTGAAGCATCGACATCGTGACAGGACAGACCCAAAAGAAGAATTGGAAGGAATTCCTGTGTGCCGCCATCTCGAGCAGTGACGAAGCAAAATCGCCACCTCAGCTGGATTATTGTGCCCTGGATTTCCTTTCACACTCCCTAAATCCCTAAGCCATAACCTCATTCCACACAAATTTCAGTATTTGACATTCCACTTGTGTAAATTTCAGTGCGCAAAACTGGTGTCGCGTGCCGACCACGTGCCACGTGCATCGCTCATCAGCTTCAATACACACAACTGGCTTCTGATCTGCCTTATCAGCTAGGCGGGGAGCAAAAGATACGTAAATCATTTCATTAATTGCTAATTTTTTTGCCTTTTTTGTGTATTTGGATTGTGACTCTGTTTTTTTTTTCCCAACCTCAAAATGACTGGATCAGACTCGGTGCTATCCCAACCTGGGGCTTCAGGCTCTGATCCATCCCTCAAAGACCTATATACAAAACGAAGTTCAATTAAGGGCCAGATAACTAAATTCAAAAACTTTTTAAACAGAATCACAAATCAACCTGTCTTGACGGCTGTCGAGCTTGCTGAGGTTACAATACGCCTCACCAAGTTTGAAGCACAGTCTATCAAGTACGACGAGCTGCAGACACAGATGGAACTTATAAACGCAAACCAATTGGACTTAGAACTAGATGAGCGAGAACGCATCGAGCAAGATTTCATTCTGTGTATGGCTATGGCCAAAAGCATCTTAGACGATCAAAACGAAGCAAAAATCATTGCTCAGGACAAGAAAAGACGCGAGTCCTTGTTTCATGAAGCTCAATGCGGTTTCGATCATGCTGAGTCGTCAGTTCGTTTGCCCCAGATAAATAATAACAAATTTGACGGATCTTTTTTCCGTTGGCTAGAGTTTCGCGATACATTTGCAAATTTAATTCATAACAATGAACGCATTTCATTAATTCAAAAATTCCATTACTTAATTTCGTATTTGGAAGGAGATGCCGCTCGAGTGGTTGCTGGCATTGAAGTTTCATCTGCCAACTATCACGACGCGTGGAAACTTCTTCATGATCGCTATAATAATACTAGATCACTTGTTAATCACCATATTAAATCTTTATTTAACATGCAACAACAGCGCGAAACCGAAAGCTCGTTGCGATTTGTAGTGGACCATATCACCAAAAACTTGAGAGCCCTGGCCAATTTAGGACAGCCCACGCAGCACTGGGACACCCTTATCATTTTTCTCATCTCATCCAAACTTGACCAACAAACGCTGGTTAAATGGGAAGAGCAGCGTGGCTCGCTTGGCAAAATACCTAGCCTAGAACAGTTTAATAACTTTTTAATCGATAGGGCACACATACTCGAGGCTACACATCGTAATAAGCAAAATTTAAACTCAAATAATTACAATGACAATGTAAAATCCCCTCAAGCTTCTTTTTCTAATCAAAAACATTTACTTCAAACGAAAACACACACAACTTCATGCCAAAGCATTAACAAAAACGCTTGGTTGTGTGTGATATGTAATAATAATCACAAAATATACAATTGTCCGGATTTTCAGAACAAATCAATAAAGGATAAGTTATTAGACGTAAATAAGTACAAACTCTGTTCGAATTGTTTACGCCAAGGTCACCCGATAAGCGAGTGCCGTACGGGTCCGTGCAAACGATGCGGCAAGCGGCACAATACATTATTGCATTCTGTTGAGTCAGCTAAAGCCAACAATGCCCAATTAGTAGCCGAATGTGAGTCAATAGTTAATTTTTCAAATGAAATTTCAAACAAACACATTCTCCTTTCTACTGCCCTTATAAAAGTCATGAATCCAGTAACTAAAGAGGCAACCACGGTTCGAGCCTTATTGGATTCAGGCAGTCAGTCATCATTTATTACAAGAACCATACAGCAAAAGTTAAAACTAAATTCTGACCCAGTTTCAGTAAATGTAATTGGAATCGGTGACAACTCAGCAAGCATGGTCAATGCAAGCTGTGTTGTCCAGCTAAATTCATGTTATCAGGACTATCAAGTCAATTTAAATTGCTTTATTCTTGACAAAATCACGGGAGACCTACCGAAGGCTCCAATTAACTTAGGTCAATTAAAAATACCTAAAAACCTGAAATTAGCAGATCCAGGCTATAACCAGCCAGGACCAATAGACCTATTGGTCGGTGCCGATCTGTTTTGGGATATTTTATTATGTAACCAAAAGGATTTAGGTAAAAATAATCCTAAATTACAAAATACTAAATTTGGCTGGCTTATTGGAGTTACTGTTAATTTAGGCAAAGATAGTGAACTTTTTTGCAATCATTTAATACTAAATAATAATTCATTAAAAGAATCCCAATCCCATCTTGACAATTTACTTACAAAATTCTGGGAACTAGACGAAATCCCACAAAAATCAATTATGAGTGAATCAGAAATGGCGTGTGAAAGTCACTTTATAGCTAACACTACGCGACTAGACTCGGGCAGGTTTCGTGTGAAGCTGCCTTTAAAGGATTCACCGGACTGCCTAGGCGACTCGTTTTTCCTTGCTAATAAACGTTTTTTAAACTTAGAAAAACGTTTCAGATCCAACTCGCAGTTAAAATTTCAATATTCAGAATTCATAAATGAATACAAGTCACTTGGACATCTCTCAGAGTCGCCTAATTTAGTACCAATCAATTCATATTTTCTTTGTCATCACGCCGTATTTAAAATGCAAAGCGAATCTACTAAAATCAGAGTAGTTTTCGATGGTTCAGCGCCTTCCTCTTCCGGATTTTCGATCAATGACCTTCAGATGGTAGGTCCAAATGTACAGGATTCTCTTTTCTCCATACTAATACGCGCGCGCCATTATAAATACCTTCTTACCGGTGATGTTGAAAAAATGTACCGCCAGGTCGAAGTCCATCCCGACGATAGAAACTTGCAGCTTATCTTATGGAGAGAAGATGAGTCATTACCTATCAAAACGTATCGCCTGAATACTGTTATTTACGGAACAGCGAGTGCCAGTTATTTAAGTACGCGTTGTCTGTGGCAGATCGGAGAGGAGTGCAATGACCCCGTAATAAAAACAATAATTCAAAAGGATTTTTACGTTGATGACCTAATTACAGGTTGTAATGACCAGAAACAGTTACAATATATTCTAAATTCAGTAACCTCAGAATTAAATGAAGGATGTTTCAATTTACGTAAATTCAAAACCAACTTACCTTCAATTTTCGAAAATTCTGCAAATGTTAGTTTACAAGAAAACCTCACTATAAGTGAATCTTTTAGTACTCTTGGCCTAGGTTGGAATCCAAATACAGACACTCTTCACTTTCCAATAAATACCACGTGTGACCAAGAAGACCCCATCACGAAAAGATTTATCATGTCAAATGCTTATAAAATATTTGATCCTTTGGGACTTTTGAGTCCATATATAATGCAAGCTAAATTAATGCTACAAAAACTGTGGCAACTCAAGGTCGACTGGGATCAGCCCGTACCTTGCGAAATAGCCAATGACTGGACTAATTTTCATCATAGCCTACCCATTCTTGCTACATTTCAAATACCTAGACCAGTTCTGGGTGACTCACCAACCTGCATTGAAATTCACACATTTAGTGACGCCTCACAGGCAGGATACGGTGCCTGCGTCTACGTAAAGACAAAAGACTCTCAAGGTAACGTGGCCGTCAATCTTTTGTGTTCGAAATCGAAGGTCGCTCCTATAAAACCAACTACTATTCCACGGTTGGAGTTATCAGTTATCACTTCAGTTGCAAAATTCAAGTTTGTGGTGGCACGGTCCCAACCTCTTGTTAAAAGAAGATCCCGATTGGCCAAGTTTAAACATTGAAAAAATTGTGAACTTACCTGAGTCTAAAAGGGTCAACACAATAACTGTTTTCAAACCTCTAATTGAATTTGAACGTTTTTCTAACTTCAGTAGATTGCAGCGAACAATGGCTTTTATTAATCGATTTATAAATAATATTAGACATCCAAATAATAAACTAACTGGCCACTTGTCTGCAAACGAACTACGTAGCAGCTTCAACTCATTATGCTTTCTAGCCCAACAACAAATTCGTCAAACTGCCCTTATGATCAAAGGCATCCAATTCTTTTAGATGCATCGCACTATTTATGTAAATTAATATTTCGCTACGAACACATTCGCAACATGCACACCGGACCGCAACTTCTCTTAGCGACAGTCAGACAAACCATTTGGCCATTAAAAGGCAGACTTATTGCGCGGCGCACTGTGCGCGACTGTGTCCGTTGCCGACGTGTGCAAGGAAACGTACTATTTCCAAAGATGGGCGACCTTCCTTCACAACGCACTAATCAAGATTTTCCTTTTAAATCTATAGGTATAGATATGGCTGGGCCTTTTTACGTTACTAACCGCAAGGGTCGCGGTGCCAAACTATCAAAATGTTATTTATGCATATTTGTATGCCTTAGGTATAAATGCATTCATTTAGAGGCAGTTACCGACTTATCTAAAGACGCATTCCTGTTATCTTTGCGTAGATTTATCTCTCGCCGAGGCCGGCCGACGGAAATATTTTCTGACAATGGGCGCAATTTTGTTGGAGCCTCGAAAGAGATAATTAATTTATTTAAAAAACATCAAAATGAGTTTCTGTCTGAGTTTTCAGCTCATGAAGGCATTAAATTTATGATTAGCCCATCGCTTGCTCCCCACTTCAATGGTATGGCAGAATCAGGAGTCAAATCAGCCAAATTTCATATAAAACGCGTTATAGGCAATTCTCATTTAACTTACGAAGAAATCTCAACACTTTTTACACAAGTGGAAGCTATACTGAATAGCCGTCCCTTGTGTCCTTTGTCTCCATCTCCTGACGATCCTCTTTTCCTCTCTCCAGGGCACTTTCTCATCGGAAGACCGCTGAATGCACTGCCGTCACCTGCTCTGGAAAATGAAAACGAGAATCGACTTCGGCGCTACGCCCGCCTCGAGAAGCTTCGCCAACACTTCTGGCGGAGATGGCAAAAAGAATACTTGTCTGAGCTACAAGTCCGCACAAAATGGAGAGAAAACAAGGCAAAACTAAAGCTTGGAGATCTAGTCCTACTCAGCGAGGATTCCTTACCTCCTCTTTGTTGGCGTACTGGGCGTGTGTCCAGACTGTTCCCTGGGCCAGACGGCATCAACAGAGTTGCAGAGGTGAAGACGACTTCTGGGACCTACAGACGACCCCTTGTTCGCCTCTGCCCACTCATCAACGATGAAGATCATGGAAGCAATCATCTGGGCGCCTAGAAAAGGGTTGAAGAACTGAAGTCTTCAATGGGGGCGAATATGTTCCGGCCAGCGCAACGCCTTCGTCCGTTCAAAGGCAACAAACACCGCTCAGCAAATGTTTGCTTGCTATCAATATTTTTTACTTATTAGATAACGTCAAAATCGTCACTTCACTCTCGGCGACCGCACGGTCAACCAACCAAATTGTATCCTCATTTTTGATCATTATATCTCATGTCTTTACACCGAGTTTCATTGAACGCCTAAAGTCAAAAACTCCATCGACGCTGAAGCATCGACAATAGTCTATCTATATATTTTTATATATATGATCAGATGTTTTGACCACTATCACACCTGGTGGTAAGTGATGATGTCGTCGAGGATTGATCATGTCTGATCAGTAATAGCTTAATCATTCTTCTTTTGAAAATGCCCAAATGAAGGGTTTCGAGAACACTTCAGCCGGTAGCGCATTCCATTCTTTATCCCCCCGCATCAGAAATATTGTTCGAAACTGTTTAGTGCGCATTGAGGGCATGTCAACGACACAAAGATGGCGCGCGTCTCGTGTCCCGAAGGTTAAATAAGGCTGGCTTAGTAATTTTTGTTCGTAATAATAATAAGCGGTCCCAGCGAACTGCGTTTCACCTTCTGCGCTGTTTAATGGTTATTATTTTGCACCCAAAAAAGCAGAAGATGATTTGCATAATGATTAAAATTAATTATTGCATCTTGTCCCCAATGGGCCGTAATCATATGGGACGATTTGAGGAATGAGTACGTAGTATGTATTTAATACCGAAAAAGTCTTATATTCTAGTAACCAGCTGGAGCTAGTGGTTATTTTTAAATAAAGAGTAATTTAAAAAAAAACTGGAATACCCCATACATAATTAACATATTATTTTCCTTCATCGGCGTAGTTATTGATTACGTAATTAAATATTTAAATAGCAGGAGAAAGCATCCGCCTTGATATGAGGGGCTTTAGCTTGCATTTTCTACTAAATTGTCTTTCCTTTTCCATAAAGAGTGCGAAGGTTGGCCACCCAAATGCATCAATGTATGGGAAACATTTGAAATGCTTATAACTTTTGATTGGCGGCATATAGAGCCGTCACTTACGATTTTTTGTACTTAGAGGCCGCGTCACATCAGATTAGATGAGTTTTCAGCTTCGTACAACACCTGGAAGTGGTAGAACTGGGTGGCTCAGACAGCCAGCATCCGGCTATCTGAGCCAGCAGCTTTTTCTCAATTTCTCCAAAACGCGTGCGTCACGAAGGTTCAAATCTGGTCGAGAGCTGTCACTAACGTCGTCACATCAGTAAATCCTAAAAACATTTGTTCGAAACAAGTTGTCTCAGACGATCGGATATCAGGCTGTCTGAGCCACACGTTTATCACGATTTCTCAAAAAGTACTGGATTAAAATGGATGAAACTACTTCGGATGACCGTCACTTACGCGTCACATCACATTTTAGAAGAAACAGCGCCCTGAAACCCTCTTATAGTTGAGATCTGGAAAGTCAGAAAATCCGAAATTCTGGCTGTCTGAGCCTAGCTTTTTTGATTTTCCAAGAAAACTATTGCGTCACAAACGATAAAACCTGGATATATCAGCGTCACTAACGATTCGTTATCAGCCTAGATATGCTAGATCTCTCTGGAAGCCTGGCTCAGACAGCCGGATGTACACGCCTGGCACTGTGCTATTCGGCCGGCGAATACGCTTGTCCTGTTTGGGCGCGCTCAGCACACGCGAAGGATGTGGATGTCGCCCTCAATGAAACCTGCAGGGTGATTACGGGAACGCTAAAACCTACGCCTTTAAACGTCCTCTACTCCCTAGCTGGAATAGCTCCCCCGAGTGTTCGGCGCCAGGTTGCATGCTCAACTGAAAAGCTCAAGCAAGAAGAAGATAGCAGGCACCCGTTGTATGGACATACACCTTCACCACCACGTGTAAAGAGTCGCCGCAGCTTTATGCGCAACACCGAGCCACTTAGCGTGGATCCACCTAAGGCCAGAGAACAGCTGTGGTCAGATAAATTCGCCCCCAATAACCCATACATCCCCATAGCTGAGAAGCTGCCGCCGGGTCACAATCTTCCCTGGACCTTTTGGAAGGCGTTAAACAGACTTCGTTCAGGTGTAGGCAGGTGCAATGAACTCAGGAAAAGGTGGGGGTTCACTGAGGACGACACGTGCGAGTGTGGCGCCATACAATCTATGCCACACTTAATGTCGTGCCCAACCTCTCCTGCCACCCGCACGCAAGAGGACCTTTTCAGCGCCAACCAGAGGGCCATTGATGTTGCCGCTGTTTGGGCGCAGAGGGTTTGATTACCATTGATTCGAGAAGAAGAAGAAGAAGGAATAATGAAAAATCAATTATTGATAAAAAAACATTGGTGGTATTATAATTGCACTTGTAACTTCGATAATGCCTACACTATTGCTTCATAGAGTAAATTAAATAAGAAAATTATTTGATTCAAGGCGTAATAAGCATTGTTGAGTAAATGAATGACATTATTGAAATTCGTTCTTCTGGACACATTATATTTATTTTCGTCAAAAAGTGGTAACACTATAAACGTCAAATAAATTATCAGGATCATTGATTATACTTTACCCAATGGTATTAAAAAATATATATTCAAAACAATTTATTTTAGATAAATTAGATCCAGTAGTGTTAGTAATAGATTTCTTAATTCTAATATTAGTAAAAAATGCGATTTGGTTATAAATAATTAAATAATCCTCCAATTCAATTTATAAATTAATCAATTTGCATAATAAATTTGTTTCGACTTTGAATGAATAAGGGCAGTGATCCAGTGCTTCATTAATGCACTATCCTATCTCCGAAACCGAACCGAACTTTTTTAGATGAAGCATATCTTTATTCGCATTAAAGTATGAAAACAGCCTACGTGAGCGTCGGCAAACATGCTAGTCAAGAAACAATGTAAGGTTCGATATGCATTTTGTAACGAGACACGGCGAATCGGTTAACATTAATTAACCGAATTCACTTTGAGCTGGTGTACTTGGTGACCGCCTTGGTGCCTTCACTCACGGCGTGCTTCGCGAGTTCACCGGGCAGCAGGAGCCTGACGGAGGTCTGCACCTCCCTCGATGTGATGGTGGACCGCCTAGACGCGCTGCATAATCTCAACTACTATTATTGTAAAGGACGCGCAGAGCCTTGTAAGTTTTTTGCGTGTAGCTTACCCACAGGCCATTTGAGTAAAAAGATTGGCTATTGGTATGATTTAAGTAAGGCTATTATGACCTTACATGAGCAAAACGAAAACCGACGGGCAAGCATATTACCGCGTACTGCAAACGATCTGCGCTCCCTCCCTGTCACAATCATCTTTGAGGTCGGCGGTGAGTACATAACCCAAGTCGAATGGGAAGCATATGCTTATGGCATACTGCGTGCTATTACACCTCAGATACGTAAGTAATAGGGCTGGCGTCTCTTAGGGATGTTCTACTTTGTCAGCATTTAGGCTAGCAAGCGTTAGGTCCTAGGTAAGACTGGCAGTCTTGTTCCAACCTCCACACAAGACACACGCTCCTAAATTAATTGAATTATTTTCTGCCCATTAGTGAAATAAACTGTGTTTTCCTAAAATAATCTTTTTTTAAAACTTCTACGAAATCTCCCGTGTATCAGTGCGTAACGAACACCA
Source organism: Pyrausta purpuralis (assembly GCA_963924145.1). Taxonomy (NCBI): domain Eukaryota; kingdom Metazoa; phylum Arthropoda; class Insecta; order Lepidoptera; family Crambidae; genus Pyrausta; species Pyrausta purpuralis. The sequence goes on from OZ001649.1 coordinate 23,191,207, forward strand.
CGACATCGCTTTTCTTACAGTAAAGTAGTATAAGTCCGTGATCTCTAGCGTACTGTTCGAACACGAATTGATGGGCTCAGCAAGGCCATATCGTCCTTTGTTATAATTCCTTGATAATTAAGCAACACAAATTATATTTTCAAAGCAGTCCAGTACTTCCAGAGCTCAGCGCGTTAAAACAAACAAACTCTTCAGCTTTTTAATATTAAATATAGCAGTAAATATAATATTTATTTTCCCCTAAATACTATGATTCAACTGCAAAGAGACGATAGTATAGTTGACAGTGAGCGCGAGCACGGCGGGCAGCAGGTACATGCCGACCGGCAGCGGCGGCAGCAGCGACACCGTCAGCGGCCGCACCGTCACCAGCCGGTGGAAGTCCCGCACACTCTTCTGCCTCGATGCCTCTGGATCTACGAAATGCACCGCGATGTTATCAATTTGTTGGACCAAGAGGTAGCAGCGCTATATCTGCGCAGGTCTTTGGTCATTCCACTGTCACGCGACAGGCCTCCGTACTAAAAAGAACATCATGGACATGGACCGGAACTGACTGAACGTCATTCTGTCTGCCTTACAGCCGCACGGTTTTCAAATCCGATACTATTCGTTTCCCATTTTGGATATAAAACCGAATGTCAATTGACGTGTCGGATTCAAATGCGTACGTAAGCGCCCTTGCAGTTACGCTTGTATTCGGTAGTTCGGTAGGTATCTACAATATTCTATCATTCATAAATATCAGCGCATTAATCAAGGCACTCATTTCACAATTGAACAGATAAATACCAACCTAAGCACAACGATATGCAGATTTTCGCCAAGTTTTGCTTGAGTTTCAAAACTTCATTCGATACTTCCTGACCAGCCTTTCCAACAGTTATGAAAGATGTTCCATAAATGAAAATGTAATAGATTAAGTGCGGTCGCTTGAATAACCAAAACTCCCCCTAAAAATTAAAGGTATCGTTACAATCTCAATATGTCTAGAACAATCACATTTAAAAATCTCTAAAATAGCTCCGTACCGTTAGTATGAGGCTGGTAAACGTTTGGTACATCAAAAACACGAAGTGCGATGCTCCTATGAAAAGAACGATTAGCAGCTGCAAAATAAAATAAAACGTTAGAGCCACAAACACACTTAAAAGTTATTATGTTAATAACTGATACATGCCATTGCTTTTACTAAAATTTAAATGAAGGTATGTTAGATCACTGACTTGTGCGATCAGAATTATAGGAATCGCTGAAAATTCTTACTTGATGACCGAAACATTCCTTTAGTCTCCGACTTGACTCTAGTAATTGCCTGTACAGTGTAGCAGAACTAGTCAATACGTCTCCCAATGTATCTCTGTCTGCTTCCTTTATCAACATATTAATTGCTTGCAACATACTTCTTATGATCGCGAGAAGACAGCAAAACAATATGATCGCTACCGCATACCGCCCATCAACCCAGGTAATCGTAGAAAAATATGTAATATGGGAAAATATATTCATTTCACTTTCATTAATCCAGAATAAACTCATCAACCTCACAGTCATAAATATTCTCTCAGTTACCAAAATTGCAAGTATAAAAGTGCATATTGTATTCAGTTTTAATAAGCAATTTGTATACCTTGAATGGCATTTTAAAATTTCATGAGAGATAGATAAACTGTTTAGGAGCAGTTTGAACGGACTTCCCAATATTGGTGCTAGGATCAAATTGAGAATACCGTGTACCATGTAAAGAACATAAAATAAAATTACGCTACAAAAAATGAAGATATCCTCGGAAAAATACACTTTAAAAAACATAAAATTATTAATGCAAACTGGTACTATTAAAATAATCTCGAGTAAAACGATAAGTGTAATGCAAGCTTGCTTTTTCCTTGTCAAAAACAAATAGTCTCGGTGGATATTCAATGCTTTTTCAACGGCATTCAGCAGTTTTAACGCTTTAAAATTTTCCATCATGCGATAAAGAGTTGAATCAAAATACCGATACGTAATGGATGAGAGTGGACAAGGCAGTATTGCGTTCAATTTTATTACATGTTTTCAATATCTGTTAATGTAATTACTGTCATGAAAGTTATTGCCTCGGGAGGATTCCGTAGATTAATATTGTGGACGTTATGCGACTTACGTTATCACGCTGCTTTGTTACGGTCTACCGATACTTTAACCAAGTTTATGTGTATATATTATATAAATAAATAAATATCTTTTGGACATTCCCACACATCGCCATCTAGTCCCAAAGTAAGCTACTCAAAGCTTGTGTTATGGGTGCCAGACAACGGATATAACACTAAAATACTTTTTGTTTGTAAATACATACATGGTATACATAGAAAAGCGGGGATCGAACCCGCAACCCGGTGCGTAGTAGGCGATTTCTCGACCAGTACACCAGACGGGTCGTCGGGACAAGTATATACATGGTAATTAAAGACAACGAGTTAATAAACAAGCTTCAAAAGGCACCGAATGTCTTTAAGTGTCATTTTAAATGACACTCATTTTAAAATGACTTCAATTCCAAAGGGTGAGTGCTGCAAGGATCAATAACAACACCACTATTTCATCTCTAGAATTTTTATTTTATTTTTTTTCCTCATTATATGAAGATGAGAGAAAACAAATTTATCCTACTATCATTACCAGCCATATGTGTGACAGACGACTATGTGGTTTCTTCTGAGCATTTATAGCGCTCTTTATAGCAGCAGGCGCCAGGTAATTTGAGGTGATAAATAATTTCATGACAACGATTTCTTGTGACTGTCGTTCATCCATCTTACGCGCCTAGTTGCCCTCTACCTCTTTTCGTACCTTGCAATATAGAATATGAAAAAGCTTAAGACATTACATTTTTAACCGACTTCAAAAAAGGAGGAGGTTATCAATTCGACTGTATATTCTTTTTTGTGTCTGAGTAATCTCATATCACATTTATTTGAAGACCGATTTGGAAAAAATCTTACCAAGAGGTTATACCTTCTAGTTCGTCTCATTGTTGCTAAATTTGAATCTGATGATGAGTTCTGGGGCGAGGGAAACCCTCAAATTTTAGAGGCACGCTAGTGTTTTTATACTAGAACCTTAATGTTGACGTGTTGTAACGTCTGATGAATGTTGACTACATTGTGTGGAGCTGAGATGATGATGATGATGAAGGCGATTTCACGCCTACTACGCAGCGGGTTGCGGGTTCGATCACCGTACAATACAAAGATTTGTGTGCATGAACATGTCTGTTTGTATTTACAAACAAAAAAGTATTTAAGTATTATACCCGTTGTCTGGCACCCATGACACAAGCTTTGAATAGCTTACTTTGGGACTAGATGGCGATGTGTGGGAATGTCCATAGAATAGGATATTTATTTATGGTCGAACTCCTTAACGCTTACGAGTTCAGTGATTATAATGACAGAAGTTATGGTAGGTAATTTGTAGCTTCTTAAAGAACGGAGTCATGAGGTGCAACCGTGTTCCCCTTCTGTAATCACTTAAAATAAAGAAATAAAATTTACTTTTAAAAAGGTAACAACCGTCTTCAAAATCAAAATGCACTAAAAAGTCTTAAATAAACTCTTAATTAGTAGGCACGTTAGTGTTTTTATACTACAACTTTAATATTGACGTGCTGTTACGTCTGATAGTCAACATTGTATGGAGCTGAGCTGATGGTGGAACGCCACAACGCTGTAGTTCATTGATGATAATTACAGAACTTATGTCAAGTAATTTGTAGCTTCTTAAAGAACGGAGTCATAAGGTGTAACCCCTCCCCCCTTTTCCGTAATAACTAAAAATTAAGAAATTAAATTAACTTATAAAAAAAACTTAAATAAATTCTTGACTTGTTAAAAAGAAAGGGATCCATATTACGCGATTTATGGGTTTTTGGAGTCGGTGCTAGTTGAAGCTTGAGGTGGTCAAGTTATGGCATTTTGGTTTTCGTCGGTTTTTACTTATTTAAAGTTAATTTTATGAACAATAAGCTAAGAACATTTTCAAATGTCGAAATGGTTAATCTTCTTCATGAGGCGGCGATACACATGCCTGTAAAACGGGTTAGTATCTTGCGTGCCAGTTAATGGCATGAGGAACTTAAGCAATTTGCGTCCTTGCATGCCTATATTCATACTATTGATACTCGTATTCACACTCACCAGCTTTGCAGCCCCCGCGTCTCCTCCCTTACATCACTTATCAGTAAGCGTAAACCTACGCATAGAAGTAACTGGCATGAAAGTGTGCCAGCTACAAAAAAGTGCCAACTTTAATTGTATTACAGATCCACTTACTTCCACTTAGCCAAAAGACTACAATATTTTATTGACAGCAAATATACATTTCTTTTTCATAGTATTTGTATGAATAACAAAGTTATTTTTGGGGTTATTGAAAATGTGTTCTATCTGAAAAACTACTATTTTGATCTCGTTCAAACCAATTTTTGTTGAAAGTCTTTGTCAAGATCTACATCATGTATTTTTTTCAAACTTTACACTCGCTTAGTTTAAAAGTGGGATGGTTTGATGACTTTACCACATTGGAAGAGTCACGTCTCTCAAACGTTAGAGTTTTAGAGAAAATGGTTTTTAAAACCTCTATGTAATTTAAAAATAAATACCCATAGACACCCTACAAGCATAGGTTTGGCAAAAAACAATTTTAGGTTTTAGTTTCATGTATTGGAAATATAATTTTATTATATTATTTGTATGAATATCGTAAAGCTGTTATCAAGATACACCTACCTACCAAGTTTCATCTATTTATTACCCGCCTTCAAAAAAGATGGAGGTTATCAATTCGACTGTGTTATTTTTCATATTTATGCTACCTCATATCTTAGTCGATCGTCGACCGATTCGAAAAATTTATTTGCCTTCCTAGAGGGTACACCTTTTAGTTGGTCCCATTGTTGCCAATTTGGAATCTTATGATGGAGCCTTGGTGTAATCGAGGGAAACCCTCAAATATTGAAGGCGCGTATAATGTTTTTTTTACTAGAATCTTAATGTTGATGTGTTGTTACGTCTGATAGTCAACATTTTATGTGGTTGAGCTGATGGTGGAACTCCTTAAAACACTTAGGAGTTCAGTAATTATAATGATAGAACTTATGATAAGTAGTTTGTAGCTTCTTAAAGAACTGAGTCATAAGGTGCAACTTCCCCCCCCCTCTCCTATAATCTCTAAAAATGAAGAAATAAAATTAACTTTTAAAAATAAGTAAAAACCGATTTTGAAACCAAAATGCACTAAAAAGACCTTAACTCTTGACTATTGAAAGGAAAGGAATCCGTTTTAGGCAAACAATTTCTTTTTGGAGTCGGTGCCATCACTTTTTGCGAATAGGTTCACTTAAAGTAGCTGTGACATATGGACGGTCAGACAGACAAACAGACACAGACAGACTTGACGAAACTATAAGGGTTTCGTTTTTGCCATTCGCATACAGAACTCTAAAATGAATAATTAATTATGGTGTATCGGCCCTTTAAATATTATCACTTACAACGAGGTGACCTTATATTGTGATCGTAACACATTGTGTAAATAGTAAGTTTCAATTGTGTTATAGTAATAGATTCAGAATAAAGGTGGCTGTGACATACGGACGGACGGACAGACAGATTTGACGAAACTATTGCCTTTCGGCTACGGAACCCTAAAAATGAGTATTGGATGTTTTTTTCATTGGTGATGAATGATTACTGACAGTCCGGTAACATTTTTAAATTAACCATATTGTACCTATGTATTTTATTTGACGAATATTTCTAATCAGACTATTGAAAAATGAAGCCTTACACTGATAACTTTATCAAATTGCTTGGTGAAACCGTCACCTAGTACATATATCCATATTGTACTATGCAAAGCCCTATTAGGGAGATTGGCCCTGTCTCGTGTTATGACGTCGTAAGTCGCTCGATTGTACTTTGGATCCTTTTTGCAGCTGCGAGAGAACGACTAGATGATGCTCATTTGTTTTCCCTTCACGTAATTTGTGTCTCGTGTTAAACTACCTAAAGGATGTAAACGGTGTATGGTAACACGAAGCATTGACACTTCCCCTATAGTTCTATTGGTTTAAAGCAAGGTAAGGGATTAGAATTATTAATATTAAGTTTATAGTAAATAAATAAAATTGATTTTCGGTCATCATTCCTATTTTACCTAATAAGAGTCGATTTTACCATCGTCGGATAAGGAATAATCGTCGAATACAATAGAACACGCTTAATTTGAAAACGTCACTTTTTGTCATTTTAAAATCGGTCATTTAATTCTTATTCGTCAGATATTTTATATCTTTGTAGTTTATTTATTTAATAGTGTAGGTATTTAGTTAGTTTATTATTTTTTTCGACAAATTTCTAACATAGCCCTCCCCGCCTTTCTCTCTTCTCAGCATAGCACTACCGTTTTAGCCGGAAAAATATTTGAGCATCCTCGTCAGCTGTCTGAGGTGAGAGAGGCGGAGGAGTTTTGGCAAGGTCTCTGTCCTAGAGAAGACATCCCAAAAAAAACGTCACCAGCAAACACTTTGAGACGTCCCTCTTGCGAGGGAGACCTTCAATTCTTTATTTCAAATATTTCGTCAGTGACAGTGGTCGCGTCAGGCGTGAATCAAACTCGGTTGAGCACGATACAAATCACTTTCGCAGTTCCGCCCGTATGTCATTTTTTTTTTCTTATTGCATCTTTTATTAGCCAAAAGAGATTACAGTGGTTATGCACTCACACACACACACAAGGTCAAGTAGTACTTACCTTTTCTTCAACTGTTTTATTTATTGTTTTACTTAAAAATGGTTTTGTCATTACTACTGTGATGATTTTTGTACTTAGATTCAATCAGTAGCCTCTTGTAATCTTAACTCCTCATAATAACAGTTAACGTTATTTATATTTATATAAAATCGAGTATTGTTACTTTATCGAATAACGTTATCGCTATTTAATAATGGCAACACTGGCTGCCCCTTCTTATTTTCTGACTTGCGAAGTGCACTCGAAAGGCGAGGCAGTCTAGTGCTGACCGCCGAAGCGAAAGGTTAAGGGAAGGAACCTATGTTAAAATATAGTTATAATTATTGATTTGGCTAGTGATAGTGATTTGTATCAATGATAAGTGTGTTGATCGAATAAAGAACTTTATAAACTCAACCGAGTTTGATTCACAACAGTTCAGAAGCGAGAAGAAATCTACAGCCCACAAAAGGTATGTACTATTATTTTCAAATGATAAGAGCAAGTAATACTATTTAAGAAAATTTTCTCGAAGATAACGCCATAAATACCACGATAGGATAGCATTGGTTGGGATAATATTCTGCTGCGGTTGAACTGTAGCAATATTATCCTGATTTAATCATGTTAAGTTTCTAACTGACCATTTGGTCAAGGCTACTCCTTGATAATGTTCAGTGGATACGAGACACGAGTACGTGCAACTAAATAGCTAAATATAATAAATGACCTCAGTAGTTCCTTCGTCCTAATAGGAAATACGAAAAGAAATACGTATTAAATATTATCATGTCACTGCCTATTGTAGGTAGCTATGTTTAGTTGATTAAGAATAACCGTTCAACCTGCTGTTCTACGGCTAATATTTTTGTGTTCATAAATAATTATACAGTAAAAAATCTTTATTTCAGACTTTGCATTCATAATTTGTTAACAGACTTATAAACTATGTTAGTGAGTTCAACAATTGTGTGTTTTAATCAATTGTGTTAAATTTCAACCAATTCAATCCAATTTAATTATTAATATTCGAATCATTTCTTATTTCAATTCAATTTCGTTATATGGCATGAATTGAGTGCCCTTTAGGGTATTTACACCCATTGATTATGTAAGTGAGTTAAACAATACTGAGTTTTTTTTATTTATTTAACTGAGTTCAATTTAAGCTAACTCAAGTAAATTAAATTAGAATAATTTTTCTTTCACTTCATTTGATATGACTGGATATAAAGGCATTTTAAGGTAAATGCCTTATTGCCAATTCAACCCAATTTGAATTCATATACATTTTAATTTTAAATTAATATACATTCGTGCTCATTCAATATATAACTTGAAATAAAGGCCATAGTGTCAGATTTTACAAAGAAGTTTTAGCGGCCAGGTGTGTCGCGTGGGCCACGTGCGTCCTTAAGTAGCGGCCAGGTGTGTCGCATGGGCCAAGTGTGTCCTTATGTAGCGACCAGGTGTGTCGCGTGGACCAAGTGTGTCCTTAAGTAGCGGCCAGGTGTGTCGCATGGATCAAGTGTGTCCTCAAATAGCGGCCAGGTGTGTCGCGTGGGCCAAGTGTGTCCTCAAATAGCGGCCAGGTGTATCGCGTGGACCAAGTGTGTCCATAGTTCTGTACATTTTTTTTTATTCAAAAGCAGTAGTAGTGGCCAAGTCAGTCAATCAATCAATCAATTAAATTCATGTATTGTGGAATACATGTACATCAGTTATGTATACTAGCTATGTATTTTTCTCGATTAAATCGGGCCATTTGTGCCATGAAGAAGCTATATATGTTTTACAAAAGGTCAAGTCTAACTGTGAATTCTTTTACTAGAATTTTTCATTAGCAACGGTCCTGTGAGCCATATAGGCGCACTTACTTGCGTTCAGGATTATTTGCAACATTGTTCCTTTACTAAAATTATGCTCTAATAAATGAAAATATGGCTCCATAGTAATTAGGTTTAAAGACATTTATTGTCATAAATACATACAGTTCATTTACAAAGATAATTATTTAAACCATAACTTAGTAAATAATTACCATATCCAAAGTATGATTTTGTTGATAACAACACTAATGCTGGTATTCTTTTTCTTCCGAGGTGATGAGACTGAAGAGCACGAGACCAAACCAGGCTGGTTGGGCCTCAAAAGACGAAAGAGCTCGCGATCGAGGTTGAGGACATCGACATCTTCTAAAGGAAGTCACAAATCAAAAAGTACTATTTCGGCGTCACCAACGCTCGAAGCCGTCGAGTCACCTGAAATTACCGTTTCACACAATCCGAAGTAACTGTTTGGCTCCGATCACAAAGAGGAAAAAATAACAACTACTATGTTTTAACTGTAGTATATTCATTCACTGGATAAGTCCTTGTACACACAATTCTGATATTTTTCGCGGAGGTTTATCCTGATTCCCGACGTTTTAACCATTGCAGCGTTCGTGGTCGCGAGTAGGCTAGGATGTTATTTATCATTTACAAAAGAAAAAAAATATCATCACTTCTTCTTAGTAGAATGGGTTATTTTGTTACGATTGAGTACAGAATTTTGAATATATGTACAGTCGACAGCACATCAAATAACCCACTTTTGTTGCAAACTTAACCTAAGATACTGCAGTTTTTACCTTGACGTGCTGTTTTCCGTACAACTGATAATTTTGGTAAATGCATAAACATCAGAAGCCCTTTTCACCGTCTTGTATGAGATCACTGTCAATGCTTTAATTAAAAATAAATTAGTGTAATATTCATTTTTTAATCGCTCCCACAGACCTAATCTTATACTAAGTTGACTTTGCGAAAAATACCGCGCATTTACCACGATCATGAGAAAAATATACCTATTAGCACACGATGTCAGTAAATTCTTACTTGAATTAACGTCGTGATTTATTTCAAAACAAAGATTCAATTAATTCATTGACGCGGTAATTTTAATGTCGGGTTACTTAAACGCCATTAAAGTCGCGTAACGCGTTACAATGCAGTTCGTTTATACAACATTCATAGAAAATACCCTTACTTCCTTTATATAAATTGTTCTGTCGTTTTAACCATACTAGAACTGTAAAGAGTAGCAGATTCCGTTGCAATTTTGACAGCGCAGTTAACCGCCAAACTTGTAAGACATAAAATGTATATAAAAAGTTTATCAATTATCATTTATTTGATGAAAGAAATACACAGTAGATAAATAATTAATTGCAAACTTAACATCGCTCGCTACATGTGCACACCCGGTAGGGTACAGCAAAGTAAAGCAATTTTATAGGTGAGTTTTACCTGTTAATAAATTGTGGAGTAATTATATTAATTTTGGAACAGATGGTCCTATACCTATACATATTAATATTTATTTATGACTACTATAAACATTAAGGAACCAAATAACTTACTACACAATATTTCTGTAATACTGCACAAACAATAGAAAAATAAATAATTGAAATTATACATCAAGAATGAGCTTAGGTAGCTATACTTTACTTTTACTTATTAAATAACCTTCCTATAAGTACTCCTGACTAGTAGACAGTCAGTTAAATTAATGTATCCTCAATGTCTATATAAATTTGTTTTAAATGACATTGTTTATCTATAAATCATTACTCCGACGATTTGTAAAAACATTTGTTTTGTGATATTATTTTTATACTTATTGTCTCTTAGCACTTTTATTATATACGTCTGTCTAGTTTTCGCTCAATTTAGTACTTATGTAAGAGACGAAAGGCATTGTCGCGGGTCAGGGTGCCCTTAAAGAATAATATTTTTTTGTTAGGAAAAATAAAATCGTATGCAGGCCAGTTTTTAAAAAAAAAGGTCTTCTTTCTATTTTATTGTTTGATGCTCTGTTAAAATATTATCACTTATAACGAGGTGACCTTACATAATGTACTAAGCATTGACTTGAAAAGAAATATATTTTCATTTGTGAATATTATATTGACGCCAAACACGACGTTTGCTCTGCAATATGCTTGGCTTTGGAATAACTAAAGACGCATCGCAATACATTTAAATGGGGACTTGGGACGTCTACACGCCAAAACGTCAGCGTAAATAGGAGACCGTGATCTCATAGGTCAATTAATAGATAATTATGCACAAAGGCTTTATTTCAAAACTAGTTTTTATTCTAGTTCCCCACTTTGATATTTTTCTGTATTCTTGGCAATATCATGCAGTTTATTCTTTTTTACATGTAACAGCATATCGTTGAGTTTACTTTGCTGAGTAAATTGTATTCGAGGTAGGGTTTAATTATTAATGTCATTTGACTATTAAATCTAATTTCAATTCTATTTATATTAATTGTATAATGATTAATAAAGTGAAGTAGGTACTTGTTCCTACTACTAAATTAAGACCACACCTTCATGTACTGTTCGTTAATAAGTAACAAATATGATTAATATGGGCCCTGAAATATTGATTTTTTCTCATCCGAACACACATAATATTAGGGAAAGTTAAACTACAAAGTAATATTTTATGTGAACAATAAATTGTAAGATCATAAGAGATTCTATAAATAATAATAATGATCCCTTAAATGTCTGTATCTCCGTAAACAGTATTTATAAGGCATTGAGAACAGACATTAAGGTAACCATTCAATTCCAATAAAAAACCAAAACCACATAATAGCTTAATTCTTCTCGTATGACTTTAAGTGCTAAGATTCATAACTTTCATTGATATGCGCCACGCAAATTACGAAATTTAACTTTTTTTAAAGTTATCTAAGTAGCTTCAATAATTCTTGATTATGTTCTCCACGATTAATAAGTGACATTTATTTTGGATGCTTTAGTGACTTTCTAATATCTTTCTCAATACATAGTTTAATAAATATTAATAATGACTCAATATGAAAAATTCAAATCATGAGACTGTGTTTCAGAAGGGAACTTTTGTTTTAACCTGATTATTTTATTTACCTTATACATATCATTATACAAATTGTGAACTATTATCATATTGCTGGATATGTGATTGGTGTCCAATTAATTTGTCTTTTACTGACTTGACTAATTTATTACTTTTTAAATGAACTGTTTATGTAGATAAGGTATCTTTTAAGTTAGGATCGTTTATATGTCACACACTTAAAACTACAATAGGTTACCTATACATTTTCATTCATTCATCAATTTAAAAGTCAATTTAGTTAGATTCTTGCCATATTGTTATCTGATCAGATGTTTTTTTTTTAAATCTTGTTAAGTATATTAGAAGATAATACTGTAATAAAATAAAATAAATATGGCTTCGATAAATGACTTTTTGTCATTCATAGACAGGAGTAAAAAAAAAAGATTAGTCAAATTAATAGTTACGATTGTTATCATAAGTATAATAACATAACTATTCTTAACTTATTAGCCTGTAGAACGAAGTAACTATGAAACTATACGTACATAATAGATTATGAACCCGGTTACATAAAATGTATAAAATGTTCGTTGCCACAAGTCTTATAAGGCAGGTAAGCATGCAAAGTATAATCAATCTAAAGATTCAATAGATCAATCTATATTGGTCAAAGCTACAGCAACTCAAGTCAACCAAAAATAGGTTATAATTATTAAAAGAACTAGAAATGTGATAATTGTAATTAATTAAACTTAAATGCCGAATGTGATGATTTTCTAATGTGTACGCTAAAGTAAACTTAGAATTACTAAGTTAACCCAACAGCTTAATTTTTATTGCTTGTAATATGATAAATGTAGTATACTGTAGTAGTATTAATATAAATGCGCCATTGTAAATATTTCTAAAAATGCACCAGGAGGTGCATTAGGTCGGATGGCCGAATGTGATGATTTTTGTACTTAGATTCAATCAGTAGCCTCTTGTAATCTTAACTCCTCATAATAACAGTTAACGTTATTTATATTTATATAAAATCGAGTATTGTTACTTTATCGAATAACGTTATCGCTATTTAATAATGGCAACACTGGCTGCCCCTTCTTATTTTCTGACTTGCGAAGTGCACTCGAAAGGCGAGGCAGTCTAGTGCTGACCGCCGAAGCGAAAGGTTAAGGGAAGGAACCTATGTTAAAATATAGTTATAATTATTGATTTGGCTAGAGATAGTGATTTGTATCAATGATAAGTGTGTTGATCGAATAAAGAACTTTATAAACTCAACCGAGTTTGATTCACGACACTACTCACTTTTTATACCATCAGTTATTGTAACAATATGTGGAAGAATTAATGTGTGTCACACTTTTTCTTTGTAAACTAGTATAGAAGTCAATAATCCCCATCTTTAAAGAAAGAAAAGAAAGAAAGAAAAGGAATTTATTCGACCAAAAAGTTAAAATAATTACATATATATTTAAAAAAAAAACATATGCTTAGGCCGAAAAAGGCACCCGCTCAGCATTGGTCAGCAGCAGAACGCAAACCACGACGCTGATTTTCAGCGAGTGCCTTTGTGGGTAGGTACAAAAAAAAATATCAAATAAAAATAAAAATAACACAGGCTAATAAAAACAACATAAAATAATATTAACAATATTTTAACTTAAAATTACGATAAGAATAACAGACATATTGTAGGTATTATTTAAAATTTAAAATTATCACTTCATTCAATTCATTGACATAGAATGAATGAAACTTTACACTGAGTCCTTTGTTAGAATGTAACATAAATATCTGAAAAAACCTCATATACCTTTAAGAACTAATAAAGCTTATTATTATTATTTTATGTATACCTACCTAAGTCAATTAGATTCGTAGTTAGAGAATTCATCTCACTGTTAATGTAGTAAGTACGGTACATTATCGGTACGGACCAATACGGAACTTCAGCCCTTTGAAGGATATAAGTGGTGTAAACCTCAGCAAATCTACATCAACGAGTCTTGCTAAGGGTTGGTATGTCGCTTTAATGGTTAAATTGTGAAGCCAGAGGTCAGATTGATCTAGAACATAGCATTAAACTGATTTAGTTTTATCTACAATGCTCTAGCTAGTATAAGAATTATTATTTATCGCTAATAGAACCGATCCCCTTGTTCAAAAAAAAATATTTGTAAAGGTATCTGATTGCTGGTGAAGTGATACTAAAAGAGTTGGTGAACGTATGAAACTAAGTATACGAGTTGTTTTGGTCAGTGTCATCCAAATCAGGGATAGTAACATGAGTTATGCTAATTTGAAAAAAAAAGAATTAAATGCGTCTTATGAAAGAAAACCTTATCACAACATTAAAAAAAAACAAAACGAATGAGGCAATTCGCGGCCTCGCGCGTAGCGCGCCTATCTACGAAGTTTTATTCGCACTTACTGCGCTTGAGTTCACGCTATAGTTTTACAGCTATCTGGCATAAACACATGCACTTTACACATACCTACACGCGATAATATGCACTTACCTCAAGCAGCTTCAGATTACCAAGTGGTAATAGGACTTATCTCAAGCAAAGCCTTTGATACTCATCTTTGAAATGCATAGCTTTAACCTACCGTGTAAGTGCCTACTTGTTTTCGAGTATACTTATCGTCAGCCCGATGGAACTCGTTCGGTATTCTATCTGTTCAAGAAAATAATATTTAAACATAATTTAGCATTAGCCTCTATTAAATAAGTAATTTTCAGGGTTCCACACCGCTCGAAAGATATAATAACCGGCTAAATGCGAGTCGGACTTGCCCACTGAAGGTTCCGCACAAACGCGTAGGTAAAGTAACAGTTCACCCATCACGATAATCGAGTCACAGTCAAGGTATTTTTTTCGCTAAATGCAATCCAAAGACTTCAAAAATGTTCGTGATTTTTGTATGAATGGTTTCGGAAGGAAAAAATCGTTCTAGCTAGGTTCTTCTTCTTCAATTTATGAGCCGCGCTCTTGTCGCTGGAGTAATTGCCATTATTTTCTACTGTCTGCTTTCCTCTTTCGATAAGCTATTTCGACCAAGTGAAGGAGAAAATGTATGTCATGTCTAGCTAAGTTAATTTACGGAAAATGCTTTTATCCGTGTTTTGAGGCTGAGAAAAAATGAATTTTTTTTTAAAAGAATACATAAGGAAATTTCAATAGTGGGAAAACGTTGTGAGTAATTTCGGTGGGTACAGCAGTCGGGCACCGAACGCATACACCCAGGCTCAAACTCGATTGATACATATTCGGTTGTTCGGTCGTTGTTTTTGGCAACAAAATACCAATCACACAGATATTATTTTATAATCAGGAAAGATTTGAAGAAAATATGTGTTTTGTATTGAACCATTTTACGGTCTAAACACAGCAGCGGCAGTGCAGAAAAAAATACCATAACTATAACTCGATTGTAGTGATCGGTGAACCTACAGGTTTATACGGAACCCTCGGTTTAAACCTTACGTAAGAAACTTATTAAAACAAGACAATACAATCTTAGATGAACACGGGACGCGATTAAGACTCCAAGGAGAGGGTCAAATGGTGAATTTAATCACATAAATTCTTAAAACACTCTAGGTTCAAGTTCCGGAAATACTGTCGTATTGCGAAGAACGAGGTGAATTTGAATTCCAAAGATATCACCCTGTGACATACGATCAAGTATTGTGTAGAGCTTGAAAGTAGGTATCATATTATATTAGAATTTTAAACTTGTAGAACTTTAATTCGAGACAGAAATGCATTGCAAACTTGACATTGTCTGGTTTATGGTGTATCCACACCCCCCAGCGGCTTTGCCGGCGGCATACATCAAGTAACTGTCAGATACTGTGGAAAAAGCCGTTGCGGCATGTGCGGCATGGCCGCCGGCACGGCTCCTAGCAAATGTTTTTGACTCTCACAGTTTTATTTTGGTTTTAATAATAAGCATGATGGTACAGTATTACATGAAAAACCAATGGAAATTATAACTTCATCAAAGAGGTTAGTTTAACGGTATTTAAAAATAATCATTTTATTTTAATCAAAACTGTTACAAATATCTAACATCAGGGAGACGTTAGGAAAAATCTCCTGTGAAATTGGGAAGATTTAGCAACACTAGATCTGACAACCGCATTTTAAAAGTTGACAGCGTTTGTTCTGATTTTCGCTATCGGCAAAAAGATCTATGTCGCACACTATATAGTAGATTACGCATGTTTAATTCATGGAATGAAACATGAAACAAATAATTCCTTTATTTTATTTTTATTTTCATTTATTAAGAAAACCAACAGCTTAATAATAAGTTGTACAAAGTAGTTAGTTCTTATATAAAGTTAAGCCAATAACAGGTTTCCCTATATTTGCAATCAGTTTAGTACGCTTAATAATAGTATGTGCATAGCAAATTAAAACAAGTTAATTTTATGATGTTATATAAAACATACATATTAAATATTTTTTCATCAAATTCTGGAAGTATAGAAGCGTTTGTTTATCCTACCTTACTACCATTTTGATAAACACTTGCAGCAACATATATCTTTTTAGCGTCTGCCACTGAGTCTATGTCCGCTGAGATCTTGCTTCCCGGCAATGTGTGGCAAAAAAAGGCAATGAATAGACGATTTAAATGGGCACCCCACTCTTATCTCTCTTTAACCTTCTAGTATGCTAACTGTTTTCAATCCCCGTATTTTCACAAAGGTCGGTCGCGTAGGTGGATTGCAGCACGGGCTTTAATAGAGAGCCAGTAATGTGTGATGACCACTTCTCACCTCTGCATCCCGCTTAATTAAACTACAAACTGAACTTAGCACAGGGCTGCTAGAAAAAACTCGTGGAACGGTAATGGAAACTGCAATTAAACTTAATGGTATGTATGCATTTATGTCGCAGCTTGTAACGGTTCGTTACAAAACTAACAACTTAAAAAGCTAATTAATTGAAAACCTTATTAATACATAAATAATTAATCCTAACTAAACACTATTTTTAAAACAAACTATATAAATAAATAAATCGACAATTAACAAAAAGCCTATAACTAAATATTTACATAGACTGAAAATCAATGCAGTAGTCCGTAAGGCACTTTTTAATAACTCCGATAGTGCATACTGGCTGTAGCACTGTATCACGCCACGGCCGCGTGCATGGGTCCGGCGGCAGGCCGAGCGGTCGAAGAGCTTGACATTCGCTTGGCGGGAGCACACGATACAGACGTGCGCCCGTTCTTACCTCATTTTATTATTCTACTACTCGAAACCTCCGTTTCTACTTTCTGTGATTTACATTATTTGAATACTTGGTGTAAATACTACTCTAAATTTTTAAGTCATGTACTCGTAATTATAAATAGTGCCTGTTCTTTATCCCCGAATTGGGTAAGTGTTGCATTGTATTATTTTATGCAATTAGTTGTAGAATATATCACGTAGTTAATTTTTAGCGGTTGATAGTTACGCAGTGTCAGTATTAAAACAATTAATCATGCGGAAAATGTGATTGCTTAATCAACGCTTTTGGCTATTTGCGCACTGTCGTCCATTTTCTTTTGACAAATCCATGACATTGCTTGACCTCGATCATCCTGCCGTTAACCTTGCCATTCTTGCATCGTTATAGTTTCATAATATTCCAAAATAATGTACTTAGATATTAAGCTTGCGAGCCTAAGCTCGATTTTGTATACAATTTAATAAAACTTAATTTACACTACTAGACAATGTAATCAAATCATCATATTTGCCTATCCTAGATTTTAATAATCTCATAGCTATTTATCCCATTGTGCAAGCCCCATCATTGATCACTATTTTTGCTAATCGTATTCATTGTACTGCGTTCTGTATATCGCTTCGCAGCTGTGCACGAAATGTCACCGTCACTCAGTGGATCAGAACATTCCTAAAGTGTCTGGTTTTCTCAAATATTCCAGGGACCTCCGCCCGGGCAGAAGATCTTCCTTCACGTGCTTAACCTACATGCCGGAGCTTATCATCATCATCATCACCGTCATCACCGCCCGCAGTACAGATTCAGATTCAGGCCAGTGATACGATTGGGTTTCCTTAACGTGGATCGGTTCAGTGTAAATCTATACCCACCCCCAACTCTGCCAACTACGTCTACATTACAATTACTTTAGTCTTTAGCTTGTAATTAATTTATTCTCACTACGTAGTTCTTTTTCTTAACGCCCTAAACGTTACAAGCTTTGGGTATAGCTGGTTAAGAATAGAATAGAATATTGATTTATTTGCATTGAAACATGGTAAGACGTACATTATTAGGTCTTAATATTGAAATTTAACAATCATACTTCATTGATGTAGCGATAGGCAAACATGTCTTCGTCGTGCAGTATTATATGTTTATATTAATACAATCAATACAATGAGAATATTTTTGTAAGCATTTCGATTGGAAGGAGTTTTAAGTTTCGAGAGTCAATAAAATTGAAATATTAACAATAACGTAGTAATATAAAATATCCTTAAATAATATAAATATCCTTTGGACATTCCCACACATCACCATCTAGCCCCAAAGTAAGCTACTCAGAGCTTGTGTTATGGGTGTCAGACAAGTAATGTCATTAAATTACAGATATGATGTCAAAATTAAAATAAATAGATAACATGTTAGGTAATTACAATTCGTTTGAATTGGCCATCACGACAAAATTTTGTGAACTCTTCAATGTCATAAAAGCAGTTCTCAACTAACACTCTTAAAATAATTATATTCATAATCTTATCTGCTTCAGGAACAGATAACTTCAACGGATATCTCCTAGAACTACCTCGACTACAATTGTTTTGGCCTTTTGTAAACAGACAGGCATATTTCTTCGTGAATAACAAAATTTCAAAGATGTACTAGGATGGCAATGCTAGAATTCTTGTTTTTTTAAAGAGAGGTCTACACGATTCCAGCAGTCCGACACCACAAACAGATCTAATACACCTCTTCTGAAAAATGAAAACACGCAAAAGGCATGTTTAGTTCCCCATAGAACTAGCCCATACCTTAAAATGACAACATGACTAATCCAACTCGGCTGGGAAGCGTTCGAGAAATTGCGCAAGAGTGTCTTCTCGTCTCAATTACGTCAGAAGTCTTCGACCAGTGTGTATGCATGGTATGCCATCAAAGCCGTTTCGAGATCAGATAATTTTGTCAGATGATACGGCGCGTACACAAAATGTATCCTCTGACAGACAGCATCAACATGGCTCAACCAAGTGAATTCGGAATCAACAACGACACCTAGAAAAATGGCTGATGTGGTCATGGCAATTTGAACTTCGCAATGCTTAACCGTTAATTTTGAGTTTTCCCGTTTCTGTTGTAGAATTGTACATATTTTGATTTATTCGTATTAATTTTCAAATGATTTTCTTTGAGGCAATTTGTAATATTTTCAATTTAATTTCATTGTTTATTTTATAATTGTAGTCTATTTTAGGTTTTTTTTGTATTATCAGAGAAATATTATCAGCAAAAAGCGTGACTGGATATTGCGTACATTTTGGGAGGTCATTTATATAAACAATGAAGAGTAGTGGTCCCAATATACTACCTTTCGGAACAACTAAGTTATTTTCTCTATTTTGTGACTTACATTTTACGCTAGGTGACTCATCATCTAGCTTCGGTATTTCCACAAGTTGGGTTCTATTGCTGAGATAGCTTTCAATAGCTTTCAACCCAATTATAAGCTAGTCCACGCACACCATACATAGCGATCAAATCTCACATGTTTTTTTGGTTGACTAAGTCACCTGCCTTACTCATGTCAAAAAGAACAGCAGAAGTGGGAACTCTCTGGCCCATGTAAGTTTATATTTTATTTATAAGAGAGTGGCAGGCCAGCGCTGTTTACCTTCCCTTGTCTTATGCTATATATGATCGGATTCATATTAGATTATTAACACACAAGCTAAAGGAAGTACAAATGATAGACTGTTATCTCTCTACGAATCAACCCAATCGCCATAGACGTTCTCCCCTACAAAATGACCTTGTTGCCTGGTGCTACCTCGAATATTATTGGAATACTGTATTTTGGAGTTTCGTTGCATCGCATTAAGTTGTGTGTACAAAGGTCAGAAAAAAAAACCAACGTAGTTACGTATTCGAATGATAGTAACGAACGTGAGAATAAATATTTTTTATATCAATAAAAAAAAGTGAACATACAATAGTAATGAATTAAAAATCGTTGCTCATCTGCAAGCAAACGATGATGTAGCTGACGGTAAGCGAGAGCATGGCGGGCAGCAGGTACATGCCGACCGGCAGCGGCGACAATAGTGACACCGTCAGCGGCTGCACCGAGACCACCCGGTGGAAGTCCTTCAGCCCGCGCTGGAGACCAGGTTCTGAACCTGCGACATATGTGTATATAGAAAATAAAATAAAATAGAAGGAGTTTTTTATTTTATTTCCATTCGTTGAAGTAACGCCCTTGGCCGTATCCGACCACGACGGCCAATCTTTAAGCCACATATGCTGGACATATTTTTATGTTCATGTGTGTGCGCAATAAATAAATAAATATCCTTTGCACATTCCCACACACGCCATCTTGTCCCAAAGTAAGCTACTCAAAGCTTGTGTTATGGGTGCCAGACAACGCATATAATAGGTACTTAAATACTTTTTGTTTGTAAATACATACATGAAATACATAGAAAACACCCAGACCAATACAAACAGACATGTTCATGCACACAAATGTTTGTATTGTGCGGGGATCGAACCCACAACCCGCTGCGTGTTAGGCAATTTCTCGACCACTACACTAGACTTTGTTCCTTCATTGTTATAATAATTTTCTGTGTGATTGAGGAAAGTGAAAACTGTCGTGATGCTACCAAGCCTAAACCGTTCGTTTGGTTCAGTTTTCTGTTAGTTACAAGTTAGACTGTTCAGCGTTGCCACATTGGCGTTTCGTTGCATCATGTTCGTAACACGTAACGCAACACTTGGCATGCCGTCCTACAGATTTGTATGTAAAACGACGGAGCTGGACCGCTTCAACGTTGTAGCGTCGACTCAAGGCAACGCCAATGTAGCTACACTCTTACGAGTTGATGGTATGCGTAAGTATTCAATTCATTCATTTCAATAAACATAAAGAAATAACTAACCTGATGATACGGATTTACAGTATGCTCTCGAC
Source organism: Pyrausta purpuralis (assembly GCA_963924145.1). Classification (NCBI taxonomy): domain Eukaryota; kingdom Metazoa; phylum Arthropoda; class Insecta; order Lepidoptera; family Crambidae; genus Pyrausta; species Pyrausta purpuralis. Next base: position 23,212,083 of record OZ001649.1, read on the forward strand.
AGAACCAGTTTGAGATTTAATGCTTCGTTATGAATGCCTTGCCCACTCATGAAAATCACCAAGTATACCGCGCTGTACGTAAGTAGATTCAAAAATGAATTTAACTCACTCGATACGGATAAAAATTCCTAAAATCGTAAAGTTAAGATTAAGATTTTTCACCTTGTATGAATAAGTAGGTAAACCGAAATGTTTTTAACTCATTTATCTTGAAAAGATAGATATATAGTTAGATACTTACATTTTTAATAACTTTATTCAAAAAGTAGTATACTAAAAATATGAAGTGAAATGTGGCCACAAAAAGCGCAAAAAGAATCTGAAAAGAAGACCTATATTAGAAATAAGGAAACAATATTCTAGATACTTGATACCTATAGATGAACACAGAAAAAACAAAACGCGGCATGGGATTTCTGCGTTTAGACTATAAAACCTCTGAGTGTGGGTACTGAGATCGTTAGAAATGAAATATCTCCTCTGGAATATTCCGAATACAACTTCAGTGTGTTCTATGTTTCGATATTTACTAACTTGCAGCCAAAAACACTTGTTCAGAAGACGACAGGACGTGATCAGCTCGCCGTAGGTGGTCCTAAAGACATTTAAATTCTGTGCGATTGTGCCTTTGTTTTCAGTGTCTTTCACTAACTCAATAACAGCAACCAGCGTGTTCTTTATTATAGCAACTATAGAGTAGTACATTGTAATGCCTAGTGCATAGCGAGTCTCGCACCAAAATTCATTGAATAAATATATAACATACAAAAATATATATGGCTTCTTCGCCCTGTCGGCGTAGGCTGAGCTCATCGCCTGCTCGAAGAAAAATAATCTAGAAGCTGTCACATAAATTAAAGCTATGTAGACTCTAATTCTAGAATTCGATAAGAACTTTTCGTATTGTGGATGACATTTTGCAATTTTGTGGGAGTATGACAAACTAGTGATAAGCGATCTAAACTCTTTTCCAAGCTTTGGAGCATAGTACACCACACTTAAAATGCTTTGAATATAATATAAAGTAGTGAAAACCAGAGTCATATAAATGATAAGAATGTAATCTGGATAGAGAGCGGCATTTTTCCTGACTAAAGATAAATTATAATTTAAAACGATAGGAAAACTAATTAATTCGAGGCAAATCAAGAACGCTGTTAAAACACGCTTTCTTTTTGTCAAATATAAAAAGTCGCGATGAATGTTCATATTTTTTTCTACTCTACACAAGAACTTTAGCACTTGAAAGTGTTCCATTGCGTTTCGGCTCGCTTAATTCAATACCGTTTTGTATACAAACGTGCTCGCTGTTTTCAATCAGATTAAAAAATTAACGTGCTGCTTATCTTAGTAACAAATTGAATTAGTATAAGTTAATTGATTAATTTGATAAATATATGCTTAGTAATGCCTATTTTCATAAGTACTTATTGGGTGAGTGAGCAAGTAGTTAAATGCTAATTTAAATAGGTATCGTGGCAAGCAAGATCTATGACGTAATTTGAACCTTATGGATGATTCTCACTACAACGTGCCGAGGCTGGACCGTGCCGGAGCCGGGAAACATTCCCATTGACATTTCAACGCCGTGCCCCATCCGGGCCCGGGCGAAGCACGTTGAGTTATGAATCGCTTCATGAAAAATGTATACAATAATGTTTGACCGTGCCCCGGCCAAAGCCTGGCCCAGCGCCGGCACAGTGCAGCGTGAATCAGCCTTAACTCGTACTTTCCAAAATAATAAAATTATAGTTAATTGGACTACTCGAATAAAGAATTTCTTCAATAGAAAAATACAATACAACAAGGTTTTTTCTCATATTTTATTAGGTTTTATAAGTTGACATATTATCGTACACAAGCTTCTTCTGCGCACGTGTTTTTTTTTTTTTACCAGAACAACGATTTAAACTTCTCAAATATCGTGGTTCATCTGCAAGGAGACGATGATGTAGTTGGTGGTGAAGGAGAGCACGGCAGGCAGCATGTACATCCCGACTGGCACCGCGGGCAGCAGCGCCACCAAGAGTGGCTCCACGGAGACCAGCCGGTGGAAGTCCTTCAGCCTTTTTTGAACCGGCAGTTCCGCAAAATCTGAGGTCATTATACCCAACAAAAAAAGTGAACTACGTCATATACCTATAATAACAGTCTTTTTTAACCCTTAACTACCTACCGGGAGTCTCTCAGACTGTGGCGAATTTGTTTCTTGTCCTAACTTGTCGCATGCGCGTCTTTAGTCTTTAAGCGTTCATGTACCTTCCGCCCTCTACCCGCAGCATCACGTCAGCGCTCGTCGAGGTTACACTTGCGCGCGTTTGCTCTCTAGTGAGAATTTAAAAAATTTTGGAGTCTAAGAGACTCCAGGTAGGTACTTAAAGGATTTTTTCTAATCATGTAGGTTTTATTATTTTAGTGAAAAATGAGATTTAGTGATACAATTATTGAGCGCTGGTTAGAGCAAGAACTTGCTACTGAAGACGATTTACAAAATACAGAATGCAGTGATGAGGATGTGAATTTTGGTCAGGATTTCATGCTGGGCGAACAGTCCGGATCGGATTCGGAAATTGACGGTGAAGAAGTGGCGGATTAAGATACTACCAATTTTGTGCCCCAAAACACGTCTTTAGTTCTTTCTTCATCAGACGAAGCTGACATACCCTTGGAACAATTGCGATCTTTACCAATAAAAAAAAATTGGCTAAAACTGATTTCGTTGGTGACTGTGTTGCGACTGGACACAGATACACTTTCTGGTGCTGCAGGAAGTAGTTCAGAACAACCAGAAAGGCTGAAAATCCGCAAATACTGCTCTCAGTGTGGTCTTAAAAAGAAACGGAAATCCCAGTACTTGTGTTGCTATTGCTAAAACCCTTTTTGTCTAGAATGTTCCTATATATTATATGGGCTTTGTCGGCTAAAATTGTAAAAGTTTAGGACTTGCAATTTTGTTTATATTCTGTCATTTCAGTTATATTTTATGAAAATTTATAAGTTGATTGTTAATTTTTTATAAATTAATGGAGAAAAGTTCCTACTTTTAGTCATTTTTTTTTTAAATGGATCTCAATATCATAAAAAGTTATTTTGTTAGTTTTTGAAGTCTCAGTGATTAAGGCATTTTTAAAAATAAATATCTTATATTGTTTACGCCTTAAATACATTTTTTTGAAATAAAATTCTATAAAAATAATATTTTATGTATTTAAGTACCTTACGATACCCCAGTTTTTTGTTTAGAGTCCCGAGAAGAGAGGAGTCTAAGAGACTCCAGGTAGGTAGTTAACGGACTGAAACAAGGGGTAGGTAGCTAAGGGTTAACACTTTCAGAACTGTAAGAAAATTCCTACAGCCGGAATTCACTATACCAGCCATACTCAAAGTGGGAATCATTAGAATTTTGACAAAAAATCAAAATATACCTTTAACAAAACTCTATGAACGACCATTCTGACGCGGCGTATCATTTAACCTATTATACTTTCATAAAGATGAATTAAGAAACCAAAAATTTGCGCACAGGCGGGACTTGAACCATAATCTCAAACCATAAGTTTATCTTTATGAATATAAAACATGACACTGTGAGTGTTAAAAACATTCTAAAGCATTAGATAGCGAAGCGACATCAATTTCCAAGTTGAATTTATTCTGTAAAGAATAACTGCTTGGGCCATCTGTTTCATAAACAGACGGCTAGATGGCGCTAAGCGTCACGCAATTGACGTTTTCATAAGAAACCACAAATTTCGCAGGGTCGGACTAACAGCACGGTAGCTCAATTGGTAAGAGCGTTTGGCCCGGTCTGCCAAAAGGTTGCTGGTTCAAGTCCCGCCCGTGCGCAAATTTTTGGTTTCTTAATTCATCTTTATGAATATAAAACATGACACTGTGAGTGTTAAAAACATTCTAAAGTATTATACTTTCATTTTTACCCGACTACGGCAAAGCAAAAGGAAGGCATTAAATAATAGTTTTAAAAAATCATAACCAGATTTTTTAAAACTATTGTTTAATGTAGGTTTCCATCAAGTATATCGCTTTCCAAAAAGGTTCCGTCACCAAAAAGATTGAGGTGCTCGTAGCGCAGTTGTAGCAGCGCTTTGGTAGTGATACCGAAGTGAAGCAACCTACGGAGCGGACGTGTTTGGATGGGTGACCATTCCGACCATAATATAAGTGACGTATATCACGAGCATCTCCGTACTTCGAAAGGCACGTTAAGCCGTTAGCTTATATTGGTTGATATTAGTCGTTAGTCCTAGTCAGAGCCCCTATAGGCGGCTTGATAACATCTGACAGCAGGGATAGTCGGTTGCCTTACAAACAACCCTCCACCAACCCGCACTGAGCCCGCGCTCATAATTGAGGTAAGGCATTTGCCCAGCTATGGGATGCACGATGAACTTTACCAAAATTTGGGAGATACGTCTATCTCCCAAATTTTGATAAAGTTAGCATCCCACTGCTAGCGTAGCGTGGTAGCGTCCTACCAAAGTGGAAAAATGGGCGTCCCTCTCCCCCTCTAACCTTTAAATAAAGGAAAATGTACATTTAAAAAAAAAACATAATGTACATTTTTATAAAAACTCTCAACGAAAATTACATAACTTTTTCTGTATACAAATACTATAAAAAACAAAGTTATGTTTGTCAACAAAATATTGTTGTATTTTGGTTTATTGGAAGTAAGTGGATCGCTAATTCAGGTAAAGTTGGCACGAAACCCTCAGTGGGCGAGTCCGACTCGCATTAAACCGGGTTTTTTTTTAAATAAACTTTGAAAATTTTTGGTTTACTGTAATTTTTTTCGTATTTTTCGGGCACTGAAAGTGTTTACAGCTTCACAATTGATTCAATTTTACCACTAATTTTACCAGTGGAGGCTTTTTCACGCTTACCATGGGTAAAGTCAATAGAGCGATGTTAGTAAATGAATCAAGAATTATAAATGTAAAAGTTTATATAACCATACAGCAAGCAAATTTTATCAGCTTAAAAATGAGTTATCATTCGTGCGTTTGGGCTTCATACATTGAAACCAAAATGATTTCGAATAAGCACCTAAAGTTTTAGAAGTAAATTTATAAAATGCCTCTCACTCTGTGGGGTTAGGATGCGACTCTCCTTTGCCTAATATTTTACCGATAAAATATGCTGTAGAATACGTGGGTGAAGTATCGGAGGTCCGATCCAAATCCCACTGCATACAAACCTGTGGGGTATTTGTAGAGCATCTGTGCCAAAACCACTTTGAGGTTGAGGACTTCGTTGCGAACCCTCTGACCGCTCATTGAAATGACCATGAACAAACCACAGTATGTGATTAGGTTCAGACATAAGTTGTAGTCAAAGACGTTAAACATTTTCTGAAAATTTTAGTAGGTGCATAATATGATATCAACTGATCTTAGCTCGCTTTAGATTAAGCTCAAAAATAAACTACGCATTACCAGTTTTAAAATCAAATTCAGATAATGGTACACTAGAAATACCACGTGCGATGCTGCCATGAAGAGAGAAAAAAGAATCTGAAAAATAGTTTTGTGAATCAGTAATCAAAGTCACAATCAGTAAGCACAAAATCCGAGCTCCGTACCATACCTAGACCTTGACTTGAACATACCTGATAATCGAAACATTTCTCTAAAAGTTTAGATGCCTCGAGCAACTCGCAGTATGCCGCGGCAAAGCTATTAATGTGATCTTCGAGTGAACCTTCAAAAGAAGCGTTTTTGACATGCGCAATGAGTCCTTGAAGCATGTACCTCATCAAAGACAGCAAGGAATAATACATCAGTATACTTAAGGTATATCGAAACTCGCACCAAATCTCCATGGTGTAATAGCAAGCATACAAAAATATATTCGGTACCACGTCTCTGTGTTTGTAAGCGGTTAGCAAGGCCTGGACATTGATGACAAACCTAAAAACTGTAATGGCTACTAACGCCACAAGAACTCTGTTTCTCAGTCGCAACAATAATTTATTGTACGGTGCATGAATTTTCAGAACTCTGTGGCAATGTGACAAGTTTGTTATGAGCGAGTTGAACTCAATTCCAAATCGTGGGCAGTGATACGTTAGGATGAGAATGCTGTGCATTAAGTATAGGACGTAAAAAAGCAAACTAATATAGGCCCGTCGGACATAACCTTGAGCACCGAATCTTGATAAGCTTTCGATGAATAAATAATATATAGCAATACATATCGATGCAGATATGACAATTTCCAAGAGAATCAAAAACGATACAATGACCCGTTTTCTCCGCGACAGATATAAGAAGTCACGATGAATATTAGATATTTTTTCAGTAAAACACAATAATTTCAACACTTTGAAGTTTTCCATCGCTCTGTTGATACGCGTTGTTACGTACAAAGCTAAAACAAGAGAATAACTTCTTTTGCACTTAAATGTTTATTTATAATAGTTCTGTTCTGCCCTACGACTAGTTTAGTTCAGTTCAGTTGATTGACAACTTAGGAAGACGTAGGTACTGTACCTTAATTGCATTATATTCATTAGGGGTTACCAAAGAAACATGTTGGCATTGCTTCTTAACTAATTGAAAATTTATTGATCGCTGCTGCAAATGAATAGACTGACCAGCAATCAAATATTGTGGATAGCATTATGTCATGAGGGGAAATAAATTTGTCGTAATATTAGATATAGTACAATTTGAATTAGGTAGTTTTAATACGTCAAAATAGGTGTCAACCCCTCAGAGCAAGATTTATTGAATAATTATTTTATGTCCGGCACCTTAGTGTATTATATGTGTAGCCTTGAAAAGTACACAGTTTTCTTATATCATAAGTAGGATAGGAATCACGTTTTAAAAAAAAACCGCCAGTTTTGATCTTGGCTCAGACACATTCAGGCCAGTTGAGGTCCTCTTCTTAAGTGACTTGAATGTGCACATCTGGCGCTTAACATTGCACACATCTCCGAGAGTCTAAGAGGCTCCCGCTTTTATCATAACGCAAACGCTTATACAGGGTGTTCATGGAATCGTTGCATACGTAACGTAAGCTTACTTTCTACAAATACAAATGTGAGTTTGGATGGATTTTGGAGGATGTGTGGACCTTTAAAGAGATGAGAGAGAGTTCCGATATTAACGCGGGTGCAGCCGCGGAAAACCGCTATTTTCTTTGACAAAATTATAATCTGGCTACCAATAATATTTGAATAGGTACGTTACGTAAGAAGTGCGGTGAATCTTAAAATACAAAGTATAGTCGTGCAAAATTATTGACGCCTCAACACCCTGTTGTGATTAATTGCAAACGTCAACTGTCAGTGTCACTGTCAATACTTACGTCATGAGATGTCACCTTTTTAATTGTCCTTCAGAATAAATGTCTGCTACTTGTATAGCGTGTTCTCGAATCTCTTTCATTTAATCAGCCCTAACTATAAAATTAGCTTAAGTAAACATCAGGTTATGGGCATTAATAATTACTTAGCTACTGTTTTATCGATATAGTTTCGCGATTACTTGGATTAACTTGGATATTCTTCGTCACCATATAGGCAACGTGCCAATCCTTTTCAGCATTTTTCAGAAAATTTTCAGCATTATGTCACAAATATCAATGGGGACGATAGAGAAGTTACTTGGAAGAGAGAATGACCAGACCTGGAAATTTTCGGTCAAGAACTACCTTGAACATGAGGAGTTGTGGGATACGATAGAACCCGGCGAGAACTATGTACAAGACGCTAAAAAGGACACCAAGGCAAGGTCGAAAATTATACTCCTGGTAGAACCAATTAACTATGTTCATGTACAGGATGCATCAACTGCTAAACAGGTATGGGCTAACTTGAGCAAGTATTTGATGACTCTGGACTTAGTAGGAAAGTAGGTTTATTAAAAGATTTGATAACCACTACATTAGAAAATAGTTCAAGTATTGAGGACTATGTCAGTAAGGTGATGACAACTGCACACAAGCTCAGAAATATAAATTTTGTAGTAGGAGACGAGTGGCTTGGTACATTGTATGTATGTATACAAGCCAATGATAATGGCTATGGAGAGCTCTGGTGTGCCCATCACTGCTGATTTGGTAAAAACTAAGCTGCTTCAAGAAGTTAAAGCATCAGATTCTGCTGCTTATTATGTTAAATCTAATGATAATAATAAAAAAATGCCAAAGTCCAGTAAAGATTAGAAAAAACAATCTAAGGGGCCACGTTGTTTCACATGTAATAAATATGGACATATTAGTAAACACTGTTACCACAACAAAAGTAAAAACAATTCTGAGACTAGAAATAATGGTTATTTTGCTGCTTTTTCAGTTGCCAGAAGCTTGGAAAAGTTCAACTGGTATGTGGACTCGGGTGCATCACTACACATGTGCAGAGAAATTAAGTGGATGTACAATGTCACAACTTCAACAGTAAATAACATTAAAGTAGCAGACAATAAGACAGTGGCAGTGAAAGGATGTGGTAATGTGGACCTACAGATAATAGACTCGGATGGCAAACTTCAGACAATACAGGTTAGAAATGTGCTATATGTACCTTCCCTCTCAACAAATCTACTCTCTGTGAGTCAGATGACAATAAATGGCTGTGAAGTAAAATTTGAAAAGAATAGTTGTAAAATTTACCAAAAAAAAAGGTTAATTTTAACAGCCATGCTTCATAATAACATGTATCAATTGAGTAATTTAAATGAAGTATCCGTGTTGTTGTCAAGAGTAGATGAGAAAGATATAAATCTATGGCATCAGAGAATGGGTCATTTGAAATTCACAGACTTAAAAAAATTAACAGATAATGTAGAAGGGGTACAATTATCGATAAAAGGTAACCAAATTTGCACTACTTGTATGGAAGGCAAGATGAGTAGACCACCATTCAAAAATATTGGAAGTAGAGCTTCTGAAGCACTCCAGCTTATCCACTCCGATTTATGTGGTCCAATGGAGCAAAGCTCATTAGGTGGTGCTAGATATTTTATTACTTTCATAGATGATTTTAGTAGAAAAGTAAATGTTTATTTTTTACAAAAGAAATCCGATGCATTAGAAAAATTTAAAGAGTTCAAAAACATGGTAGAAAATGAAACTAGCAAAACAATTAAAATACTTCGTTCAGACAACGGTAAGGAATATGTAAACAAGGAATTTGAATCTTTTTTGAAAAAATCTGGCATTCAACATCAAATTTCAAACACATACACCCCTCAACAAAATGGTCTTGCTGAGCGTATGAACCGCACATTAGTAGAGAGAGCTAAGTGTATGATTCTAAATTCCAGATTGGATAAAATATTTTGGGCTGAAGCAGTGGCCAGTGCTGCATATGTTGTCAACCGTTCACCTACCAGATCTCTAGACTACAAGACACCATATGAAATGTGGATGGGTAAGAAGCCTAATATAAGTAATATGAAGATTTTTGGTTGTCAGGCCATGGTGCATGTGCCAAAAGAAAAAAGACAAAAATGGGATGCAAAAGCTGTGAGTATGATCTTTGTTGGCTACTGTGAACACACAAAAGGGCACAGATTTTATGATTCGAAACAGAAACAGGTATACAAAAGCAGAGATGCCGTATTCCTTGAACACACAGTAACAAACAACAGTGTTATAATGCCATTATCAGAATTAAATTAAAATGCATTGTCTGACTCATCACACACAGATGAAAGCCATTCCGAGTCTACATCTGATTCACAAAACATGTGTTCTAGCGATACAACACTCACTGAAGACTCATTTGTATCCATGGATAATACGAATCAGAGCACCGATGATGAAGAATATATACTTGATGAAAAGGTTGGTGATATAAAACAAAATACCATGACACTACGACCGAGGAATCGAAAACCTACAACATATTTTTGTCAAGATGAAAACCAAAATAGTCACGTTGAAGTTTCACAGATAAAAGAACCAGAGTCAGTGGAAGAGGCTCTTTCAAGCCCAAATGCTAAAGATTGGAAAGATGCAATGGACAGTGAATATGAATCACTTTTGAAGAATAATACATGGACATTAGTTACTCTACCAGAAAATAAAAGAGCAATACCTTGCAAATGGGTATTTAAAACAAAATTGAATGCCAATGGTGAAGTTGTACGATACAAAGCAAGACTGGTTATTAAAGGTTTCATCCAAAAGAAAGGTATGGAATACAATGAAATATTTGCTCCGGTAGTTCGGCATACTTCTATTAGATACTTATTGGCTTTGGCCGTCAAACATAACTTATATATTGAACAAATGGATGCAGTAACTGCATTTCTGCAAGGTGACATTGATGCTGAAATATTTATGATGCAGCCACCCTCATATGAACATGGAGAGGAAGTATGCAAACTTAATAAGTCAATTTATGGACTCAAACAGGCAAGTCGACAATGGAATCTGAAACTCACATCTGTTCTGAAAGATATGGGCTTGCAAAGTACCTGTGTAGATCCATGCATTTACTACAAAATTGATGATCAAAATATGCTATATGTCCTCATATATGTCATGACATATTATTGTTATTTAATGATATAAAAACAGGAGAAACAATAAAACAACAACTGAAGAGTAAATTTAATATGAAAGATCTTGGGTCAGTTCATCACTTCATTGGTTGGAGAATTGAACAAAACCTGTCGAGAAATGAGATACAAGTTGATCAGACTGCCTATATTGAAAAGATATTACAGAGATTCAACATGACTGAATGCAATCCAGCTAAATCACCTTGTGATCCTAGTGTAAAATTAGTCAGCTCAGATACAGAACAAAACATACTGGCAAATATTCCTTATCAAGAGGCAGTTGGATGTTTATTATATTTGTCACAAGGAACAAGACCAGACATATGCTTTATTGTAAATAAATTAAGCAGTTTCAATAACAAACCGGAACAAACACACTGGCTTGCAATCAAAAGAGTTATGCGGTACCTAAAAGGAACAAAAGATTGTAAAATGATATTCAGTCAAAATAATGAAGAGCAAAGATTATTTGGCTACTGCGACTCTGATTGGGCTTCAGATATTAACAGCAGGAGATCTTGTTCTGGCTATGCATTTATTTTTTAGGGTGCTACAATATCTTGGTGTTCCAAGCGACAGAACACAGTTGCATTGTCAACCATGGAAGCCGAATATATGTCTCTTGCTACAGCCATACAAGAGGCTATGTGGTTAAGATACTTGGAAGCCGAGCTTCTTGGTATTACAGAGACGTTTCCTACTGTAATTTTCTGTGATAATCAAAGTGCCATTAAATTTGCAGATACAGACTCATATTGTGCCCGCAGCAAACATATAGACATCAGATACCATTTCATCCGTGAAAAGGTGGCCAATGGAGAAATTGAAGTGGTATATATCGGGACAAACAACATGGTGGCTGACATACTAACCAAATCTACGACACAAATGAAAATTGAAGAATTCTCACAAGCTATGGGATTGCAATTAAATGGAGGATGTTGTGATTAATTGCAAACGTCAACTGTCAGTGTCACTGTCAATTCTTACGTCATGAGATGTCACCTTTTTAATTGTCCTTCGGAATAAATGTCTGCTACTTGTTTACCGTGTTCTCGAATCTCTTTCATTTAATCAGCCCTAACTATAAAATTAGCTTAAGTAAACATCACACCCGAGCGGTTGCAGGCAAGTGCATAACAATAGAATATCTATTGTGTCTCGTTTACATACGCTTGAGGTATAACGAAGTAAGTGAGTTTGCAGGTGTTTAAGAGTTAATCATTGAAACTACTCAACCGATGTAAAAATAATACATAAATAACAGAAAGTTTCATTATGCCTTAAATAGATAATACTGCACGTAAGCTAGGCTAACTACTAGTAAAAACAAGTAACATCCTGTAAACTAACGACTTGAGTAAGCGTTTGAACGCGAATTAGTCATAGGAACAACGTTATAAACGACGGTTAATGTAAATTAGTAATGAGTGCTTTGTTAACTCTAATTCGTCGGACGAGGGTGTAGATTTGCGGAAACGAACTGTGGACCCGGTATACCTAAATATTGCTTTCGACAAATTGAAGCATATTGAGTTTGCGTGAATTGTTGTGCTCGGAAAGATTTTGTATTTGGAGCTACAAACTCAATAACAGCTTATTGCTGGTGCTGGTCACCATAATTATTACCATGAATTTTGAAATCAAACATGTAGGTACTTGTTTATTTAAAAGAATGTTTATTTTTAATACTAATAAAATAGCGGTTGACAACTTCAGAGGCAAACGTACTCTTTTCAACCGCTTCAGAAAACATGCACATCTATACTAATATTATAAAGCTGAAGAGTTTGTTTGTTTGTTTGTTTGTTTGTTTGTTTGTTTGTTTGTTTGAACGCGCTAATCTCAAAAACTACTGACCCGATTTGAAAAATTTTTTTTACGTTGGATAGTCCATTTATCGAGGAAGGCTTTAGGCTATAAAACATAAAGATACAACTCATAAGACCACAGCAGAAACGAAAAATGTTGCGAAAACGGGAGAAAGATATTCCTTTTGAGAGCTTCCGCTGCATACGCTGCGAATACCGCTTAAGTTACACAAAAATCATGTATGACAGGATTGTTCAGCATTAAGAGTTCTATAATAAAGTCCGCGACAGCATATGTCTATATTTTATGGTTGACTTACTACAACCTTTTTTATGTTAATAAATTTGTAAAAAAATAATGCAATATTTTTAGAGGTGTATCATACACACAGGTATTTATTCTTATCAAAATAAATACATTCATCATCACGAGCATTTTATTTAGAACCAAGTTGCCCTTTATATCATTTGATTTCAATAAATATCTTAGGAGCTATCACAGTTTTAACATAACTCCGCACCAAAATAATGTTCGCAGCTTAAGTACAACGTGCGCTTGCGCTAATATATTATAAAGCTGAAGAGTTTGTTTGTTTGAACGCGCTTATCTCAGGAACTGCTGGACCGATTTGAAAAAATATTTCTGTGTTTGATAGCTTATTTATCGAGAAAGGCTTTAGGATATAAAACATGACGCTGTGACGGGAGGGGAGGGAGCAAACTCAAAACACGCGGACGAAGTCGCGGGGGACCGCTAGTAGATAATAAATGTAGATATAACCATTAGCACATTCCATTACGCAAATCGAGTTAATAATATAATAGCTACCTTCTGCAGCATGTACGGACAACAACACGTCAAGATAAACACTGCGGTATCTTAAGCTGTTGTAATAAGGGCTAGTTTGCAATAGAAATGGGTAACCTAATGTGCTGTCGACTGTACATTGCGCTACTGCTGTGCTTTCACCAAGAATGTTACTATTCTAATTATGCTTCATTTGTGAAATTATGTACTGCAAGGAGTTAGCACGTGATGAGTTGGCATGCTCACAGACATCTATGTGTGCTTGTGTCCTCGAGAAAATTAGGTTATTCTAGTGTAAATGCAAACTGCGTGCTTTCATCAATGAAAATTGCATTAGCATACTGACGTTGTTATTTTTTACCGTCTTTATGAAAAGGAGTTAATCAATTTCATGTGTTTGTACGTGTTAAATGGAATTGATTTTTTAATATTATTTACCAAACATGTGTGCAAAATTTCGTAAGTGGTTTATGGTTTAGAATGTTTTTACACTCACAGTGTCATCTGTTGTGTTAATATAGATTAAATAAGAAACTAAAATTTTGCGCACGGGTAGGACTCGAACCAGACACTTCTTGGCTTTTTGGCTTTGGCCTGGTTAGCCAAAAAGTTGCTGATTCGAGTCCCACCCGTGCGCAAATTTTTGGTTTCATATTTCATCTTCATTAATATGAGTGTATTTTTGTTTTTCCACGAATTTCTCGAAAACAAGAAGTCATCAGGTCAGTCTGGTCCAGTAGTTTTTGAGATATGGGTAAACAACTAAGAATCATGATTTAAGAAGTAAACTTCCTTCAAAAAACTGATTTAAAACCTTAAAATAAAGCATTTGCAAATTCATTTAGAGTCGGTGCATGATGTGTGTTGACTAGCTGTTGGTGTAGGTAAGCTTGACATCATGCAGCGTCTTCAAATGAATTTATTTCTTCTAAGTAGAGGGCGAATTCTTACTTTTTGCTTATTGTAAGTTTTTGGAGGTGTTTTTTTTCGAATTACAATTATAAAGTAAGTAACCATGAATTGTTACAAACACCAATCAAATAACAGCTTTAAGTAGTTTGACATAATCCGTCCTAAGCCGCATCGTCACTTCCCATCAATTGGATACCATCATACCATCCAACGGAGATCGTTTATATGTTTGTATCCTCAATTAAACAAACAGCGAGTTTCTGTAGTCCCGGAGCGTGCACGACTACTTACACGAACACATATCCAAGGAATGCGTCTCATGCGTCATTATTTTGTACATCCTGTTGCATCAAGCTTAGTTTGATTTATTACCTACAGCACACGCTACGACCCCAAATCTCTATATTTGAGCATTCTCTCTTCGACACATTACAAGTATAAGTCACAGTATGACCTCTTAGACGCGTCGCGTTGCGCGAAGCTGGCCACCAAAAACAAACACAAACATACGGTGAAGATTGCAGCGTTCAAAGAGAAGCGTGTTCGCAAGCGTTAGTTAGATTGGTAGCGTTGCATGCCGCGAGCGTCACTTCGTCGGCGCGGTAGCTGAAGCGGCGGGCAGCGCCGCGAAGGACATGGCGGGTGAAGCGGCAATAAAAATATTTTTTAAATAATAACTTAAGCTTATCTTCAAGCAATATGTCAATGAAGTCGTCCGTTATTACAAATAATACACACGTTTGCTCTTTGTAACTTGTCAAACACGACTAGCTAAAAAGATACGCAGCGGATGTCGCTCAGAACGACGCTTTATACAACGCGGCATATTAAGCGAAGGATAAAGCGGTGGGCGACGCCGCGTACATTTCTATAGTTTGAGTTAGCGCGGGGGACGACGCAGGTTGCTTCACGCGCCGCCTCTCCTGTAGAAACGCCTGACGCGCAGGAAGCAACGCCGCACGCGAATGGGCACGCGTCTCCTTAGAAGAGGTCTCTGAATAAAAAAATAAAGTCCTTCTAGTTTTAGCCAAACAACTCTCTTGGTGGGTATCAATCAAAGGGCCAGGGGATACAGTGGGCCGGGCCTGTTTCCAAATGGATATTATTTAATTTCGTCCATCTGTTACCCGCGCTCGGATGACTTCTGAACTTTCGTTATTTATTTCAAACGTTTTTGTGGTAAGGAAATTTTGTTGAAAACAACATTACGGCACCTTCAATTTTCGATCGTAAGAAAGCCCTTGTTGAGGCTGGCTGCTGTACCCTTTGTAATGATTTCATTATCTTTTTGGGTGGGGCGTGCCGTAAACAACAGTCGCCGTATATTTAAGACATACTCGTACTTACTGAGATTGAAAAATAATGAAAAACAGTGTAAGTGTTTTTAAAGAAAAATTATCCTCGTTTTTATACGAGTAATTACGAACATAGTTAGATGCGGTTACTACTAAAAAATACAAGATAACTTCCTCTCTACGTGTGCCATGTTGAGCAGGGGACAAACCACATTCGCTCCAATCCAAAAGTGAAATTTTTATTTCCTTTCTTTTCAGCGTTCGTAGTCGCGTCATTATCGAACTCGGTGAAAATTGGATCCAACCAGGTAAGGGCGGTGATTAGTTCTGCTACAAAAACCGATATCAGTCTCCGTCTTTGCTGCAGCCGGGTGATTGTTGTCACAAGCTTGTGTGTGAACGAAACCAATATCCGGGGCCAGGTGACTACATCAAAAGACTTCCCTTTTATAAGTTAATCAAGCGTTAAAGGTAAAAAGATAAGGTAGAAACGAGGTGTAATCATAGCCGTCTTACCATAAGGGCCCGCGAGGGCAAAAAATATTAAAAAGCTTCAGAAGCAGAAATAATAAGCGCTCGCGTATAATTTTTATCGTTTTAGCTCTTTAAAAGCGTCAGGGACAGAAATCGAAATTTAAATTCGCTTGCGCAGAAAAAAATTGCCCGAGGTAATATAAGCTGAAAATGATGATGATGATGATAATATTTTGTATCGCTTTAGGTCAGAATGTAAACTGCGGCCCGGGAGCTCTATACGAGTGACCACATAAATATATTTTCTTGAAGGTAGAACATTTTCTTGAAGGACAAATATATTAACTGAGGTGATGAGATCGCACTAGGTGAAGAATACCAAAATACCTAAAATAGAATTAGCTAGTTTCTTGGTTCGGTTTTAAAAAAAAATAGCATTGTGACGGTTTTTGGTTTAATCAATTAATGGTTTAGATTTTTTAGCACTCATAGTTTTATTTGTTTTCATCAGTGAGTTTATAAAATAATTTTATTATTGTTGTTTTAGTAGTTTGTCACTTCTTCTTCTTTGATTCCACGTTCTTGTCGGTGAAGTAATCGCCATTCTTTTTTTCTGACTGCTTTCATCTTGACTTCCTGATACGATATGGCATTGACTTTCTGCTTCACTTGGTCAAATAGCTTATCCCAGGCCGTTTTCTTCCACTCTTTCTGTCTATTATTTCCTCCAAAAATCACTTATAAACTTTATTTACACATTGAATTTCACAACAACAACCAAGAAAAAGAAACCATGTGTCTCAACGAACTAATTGTCTGAGACAGTTTCTTTTTAGAACAGATTCAGATTCATTTAATTGCTTATAAACGGGGTACACAAAAGGTTGACAATCAATTTAATGTCCGGCCCATTTAACTATTGACAAATAGCATGCAAATATTCATAATTAAATCAAAAATAAAAATAAAAATTCAGTACCAGTTATACTCGTAAAGCTATGTAGATATTAAATAACAGATGACCTAGACTGGTGGCAGATTTTGCGACTTGCCAAAAAAATTTATGTAAACGTGAAATGCGTACGACATAGAAATGTTACGGGCAAACAATTAATGAGCGTTTTTCCAGACCCTCTCTTTATACAGAAAAAATACATAGTCTCTAGTATAACCTGTACTGTACAGGTGAAAGTATTACCTCCCTAACTAAAACTCTATCAA
This sequence comes from Pyrausta purpuralis, assembly GCA_963924145.1. Classification (NCBI taxonomy): domain Eukaryota; kingdom Metazoa; phylum Arthropoda; class Insecta; order Lepidoptera; family Crambidae; genus Pyrausta; species Pyrausta purpuralis. The sequence goes on from OZ001649.1 coordinate 23,229,142, forward strand.
AATATCAGCGAAATTCAGCAAAATGTTAACTGCGTTACCTTTTAACTGGTTCAGCTTAAAGGAATTGGGCAAGTCAATCTGGTTTCTGGTCCCATTCGCCGCTTGATTGATGCACGTGTCTGCTAACAAAAAGTCGCAATTTCCGATACGACTCTATCCCAGTCACGGCCGCTCGCTTCAGGTAATTAGAGAGAGGTTTTCTTGTCAAATATTATATAGTAATCAGAATTGTATTTTCTCTTACAACGAGTAAACAAGTAAGTTTCACAAAAGTTGGGTTTGAATCATAAAATTAATATTCCTATTGAAATAGAAGGACAAGCATAAGCATTCACACGAAACTGATTTAATATGTCAGTAACTAACATAAGTAAGTAACATTTACAGCTATAAATGAGATAATCTTTCGATCAGGTGATTAAAAACAATGTTCCTAAGATAAACATATTAGTTTACTTCATGATAAACAGCCGACACAAAATATTGAACATGCAGCTCTAGTGTAAAACTAAATATTATTTAATTATATAAAATATTCGTATATACATTCCCTGTGTTATCCTGCCTTTACTTTTTACGTAAATTAACGTCTGTAGAATAGAATAATCAAACTGCGTACTTTAAATTTGAAGCGCATTGGTAAATATAAGTCGTATATTAAGAGGCTTCGATTTGGACTAATTTACCTGTTGAATGATTATTTGTTGGGTTATTCCGCTGTAATGAACAACAATCAATCACAAGTCAAACTAGTCACCATGTTTCAACAGAAATATTTCTTCAAAATATTCACAATTTCACATAATTTTTCAAAAACTCAAATGAAAGAAATTTTCAGCGAGCTTTCATAGGCTTCCGAAGTGACTGACAGCTGCTAAAAACGGTTCTGCTACTTCGCATCTCCCATCTCTTTTTATCACACAGTTTGCTGCTAGTGACATCTCGCTTTTGTCGTTCTATTTCAAAGGAATAATAATTTTATGGTTTGAATATGCAGAGCTTGAAGACTAGTAATATGAAAAGTGTTTTTTTTTTAAATATCATACTCTGAGATGGATAAATTCGACGACCTCCTTGGTGCAGTGGCTAAGCGCGCTGCTTTCAAGGCGTCGCTGCTCCGAGGTCCCGGGTTCGATTCCCGGTCGGGTCAATGTAGAAATTAGAATTTTCAATATTGTCTCGGGTCTGGGTGTTGTGGTACCAGCGTTGTGTCTGATTTCCATAACACAAGTGCATTATCTACTTACTTTGGGATCAGAGCAATGTATGTGATTGGTGTCCATTTAAAAATAATATATATATATATATATATATATATATATATATATATATATATATATATATATATATATATATATATATATATATATATATGTATATATTTATACTGGGTTGGCTGATTCGACTATACAACACCATATCACAAAATTAACGGTAATGTTTGTTTTCTGACTCAAGTTAAATTTGACAGTTGTGGTCTAAATTAGGGACACTATCAAGAAATAGACAATTTTAAGGGCTTCCCTTAACATCGGTAAATGTTTTAAATGAGGAAGCTTAGAAGTGTTTTTATCTTTCTCGAAGACTACATTGCTGTATCTCAAACTGTTTGCTACGAGTTTCCTGCAAGCTTCGATTCGACTAATCGCAAACAGCATTAATTTCAGAATCCATAAAGGGGTCTTTTTATATTACATTACAAAATAGCGGTACGAGATTAACCACTAACAGACCGGAATTAAGCCCTATTGAGCAATTATAGTACGAAATAAATAAGAAAGATAACAGATAAACGAACCACCCCGCGGGAGCTGTAAAAATGTGTCTTTTATGCCAAGCCATATGCTATTGAAACTTTTCAATTCAGTCCATCGCAGTAAAAGTTTGTTCGAAGAAAGAAATATTCGACATTGATAGTGAGTCAAGACTTGAGTATTCAAACAAATGAACATCAATTCTCAGATACGAGGCACTTATGAGAAAAAATAGATTTCATTATTCGACTCTACCCTCAGGTCCTCTCGACCGTGACCGTGTGGAATAAAACAGCATTCTATTCTTAAATAAAGAGGATTAATGACGTCATTCCTCATTGCCCAAGCCCGCCTGTAACACATTGATCAATGTTCGGCTGATGGTTTTCGCCTCGTTTGTCAACTGTGAAAGAATCACTGTGCTACATGCACTGGAATATATTTCTAAATAGTCTTAAAACCGAAGGGGCGCTGGAGTTATATTTTTACCGACTTTAAAAAGGAGGTAAATAATCAGTTCAATGTGTATGTATGTGATATCGTTTGATTTGATAATATTACTCAAAAATTATCAAATCAAACGATATGTTGATCTATTAAGACTTTCAAACACGTGTTATTTTTTACGTAAGTATTTGTAGGTATGTATATATGTTTGGTTTGTATTTGTCCACGCATTTCTCATAAACGAACAGCTACACGAGATGATAAAAATTGGTCCACTAGTGTTTGAGATATGGATAATAACTAAAAAATATGATTAACAAAATCATATACGACACTATTTTATTTATTTTAGTTTACTTTTATTTATTTTATTTTACAATTTTTGGAAAACTTACAGCTAGAACAAGATTGCTTTCTTGCTATAAATAAAAAAAAAGTAAAAACCGACTTCAAAACCAAAATGCACTAAAAAGTCTTAAATAAACTCTCACCATTGAAAGGAAAGGAATCCGTTTTAGGCAAACAATTACTTTTTGGAGTCGGTGCTGTGATAGTTGATGCTTGATGGTCAAAGTGATGGCACCGACTCCAAAAATAAATTGTTTGCCTTAAACGGATTCCTTTCCTTTCAATGGTGAGAGTTTATTTAAGACTTTTTAGTGCATTTTGGTTTTGAAGTCGGTTTTTACTTTTTTTTAAAGTTTATTTTATTTCTTTATTTTTAGTGATTACATAAGAGGGGGAGGGGGGAGTTGCACCTTATGATTCAATTTTTTAAGAAGGTATAAATTAGCTATCATAAGTTTCGTCATTACAATAACTGAACTCCTAAGCGTTAAGGAGTTCCACCATCAGCTCAGCCCCACAAGATGTTGACTATCAGACGTAACAACACGTCAACATTAAGATTCTAGTAAAGAAATACTATACGTGCCTTTAAAATTTGAGGGTTTCCCTCGATTACACCAAGATCCCATCATCAGATCCCAAAATGGAAAAAATGGGACCAACTAGAAAGTACATTCTCTAAGTAGGCGAAAAAAATTTTCGATTCGGTCGACAAACGACTGAGATATGAGGTAACATACATACAAAAAAAAAATAATGATAAAAAAAAACATACAGTCGAATTGATAACCTCCTCCTTTTTTGAAGTCGGTTAAAAAGAAGAACATTTTCATGTCGCCACTGGTAGAACAAAAATGTAACAGTAAGAAACGCTTGCAAATCATAAAATAGTCGCTTGAATTAATAAAACTGATCCACAAAAGCAAAGGCAAGTTCAACATTCAAAAAAGTCGTTAGATTCCGATTGATTTTCTTTCCAAAATTAATCGCGATCACAATTTAACAAAAATCACGCTAAATAATAGTCGTCAGTAGTTACAAAATCGAATATCTTTTTTTAATATCGCTGCTATATAATACAACTGATTTTGAGTTTTAAAATCGTATATAGATCGAGTACAATAACTCTAAATATTGACGCGAGTGATTAAATAACCGGCCAAGTGAGAGTTGGACTTGCGCACTGAGGGTTCCGTACCAACTTTATCTAAATTAGGATTCCATTTACTTCCGCTTAGCCAAAATACCACAATACTTTGTTGACAGCAAAAGAAAACTTTGTTTTTCATATTATTTGTATGAAAGATAAAGTCATATTTCCGGTTGTTGAAAATGTACTTTATTTCAAACAGTTTAGTTCGATCTCATTCAAATAAATTTTCGCCTATTTCACCACTTCGGAAGCGTCTATCTTCCAAATTTTAATTTAAAAAAAAGGTTCTTGAATCCTCAATGTCATTTTAAGAGGCATAGGTTTGAGGGAATAAAAGTTTTTTTTGCTTTAGTTCCATGTATGGGAGTCCCCCTCAAATGTTTTTTTGAAGTGAAAACTTCTTTAGCGGCGTTGAGCACTTTTGTGGGATGGGGGAAAAATCTGAAACTCGCGTCAGGACACGTGGGCTGATCGAAAAACCGTAAGACGGTTGGCGAAATTATGGATGTAAGTTGATTTTTCTGAGAGATAAACTTTTTTAATGTAATTTAATATAATATAAATTGTAATGTTTGTGTACGATAGCGCAATAAATAAATATTGTATTCTATAAAAATATTATATTATTATTATTATTCCCGTTACCTCGGCTTAGCCGGCTTACAACAGACATTCACGGGACCTAGCCAAGTGAATGCCGTAACACTATTGTTGAGTGTGGGTGGTTTGCATCAAATGATTATTATTATTATTATTATTATTATTGTATTCTATCACAAAAATGATAGTACTTTTATATTGATAATAAGAGCAATTCATTCAAAATTATTCCCTAACTATTCCAAAAAAACAAAAATGCACAACGTTGATATTCAAGTTTTCACTTCTGCCGGCACTCCCGGAGTGCAATTTTTTTTTTTTTTTTGTATGGGCATCGTAAAGCGATTAACAGGATAAACCTACTTACTAAGTTTCATCTGTGTGATGCTAATTGTTTCAGAATAAAGTGTTTGTGTCATACGGACGGGCAGACTTTTTGCCATTCGGCTACGGAACCCTATAAAGAGCTCCTGAGGTGGAATCAAAACCAGCCAGAGCTATACAATTCAACAATAGCTGCGTCGCAGCAGAATACTACACTTGGGCACCTACGAATGTTAATATTTAAATACAAATATTCAGGTACCGGTACATAATGTCTGTAAATCTCGTTATTTGTACATATCATTTTATAAAATTATTTACCGACTCCTAGCGTCGGTGTAATTAGATATTTTATGGGTTGTTTATTGTGAAAATCTCTTGGGAAGTCCGTTTTTGGTAAAAATAAAAATGACTCTTTATTAAGCTGTTAAAATGCCACTAGCTTGTAGAATAAAATGAAGGAGATTTATCGTGTTGTTATCATAGAAAAAATGAATAAGGTTAGAATGGTTTTGATCGTTCGTTTGTATGGGAACCTATGTCGCCGGTGGGAGTTACCGCGCTGTTGCTGCAGTGATAAAAGTACCAATCAATGAATTAACGCACCAATATCACAAACCAATCACAATTTCCGCTAGGAACTCTGTGATTGGTGTAATTAGTACTTGAAACCAACTACCAATCACAGAGCTTCTAGCGGTGAAACCTCCAATCATCATTCAGTTACGTTCGTTCTTTTATGTCAAAATACTAGTGATGTGGTAAAGGTCGATTATTATAAATTCAATTAACGATGTAATGTTGTTTCTCTTTGTAAATAAACATGTAGGATTTAAGTTTGAAATAAATTTGGATAATTTAACAGCTCATTTGATCGCAACAAAGGGTACTACTATTGCCTTTCGGTAAAAACAATAGAAGAAAAAAATGAGTTGCTAAACGGTACTTGAAATAGAGTAACTTACACCTTTAAACATTAGTTTCTAAAAATAGTTCTATTAGTAGAATTGAATCATTCTTTGTATTAAGAATAAGTAATATTACTTATATACGACAAATAGATTCCAATTTAAGGAAAAAAGTTTAAAGGTATAAAAGCATAAAGGCCATGGTCTACATTATTCAGGTATGAATATAAGATATAAATCTTACCATGCTATTTATTCATTTGTATTCTAAGCTAATACCACAAAGCCGAAGAGTTTGTAAGTGTTTAATCGCGCTAATCTCAGGAACTACTGGACCAATTAAAAAAAAGTTTTTGTGTTGGATGTCTAATTTATCGAGAAAGACTTTACACAGGGACGGAAGGGGAGAGAACAAACTCAAATCGAAAATAGTTAAGATTACAATTAAAATAATACAATATACCTATAGACGTATGGTTGACCGGTATAGAATGGTTTTGCATTAAGTCCGGCACATGTACAATTTTATGTTTCGTGCATGTGCAAGTTTTCAATAAATAAATATGACCCAAGTTAGTATGGTGGTTAAGTTAAAGAAATGTACAGCTGCATTATACAACAGTTAACCTTACAGTGCTTTTGTTCGCATTTAAATCACATCACCTCTGCAAGGGGTTTTGCAGAGGTTTGTTAAATTACAAAATTATACACAAACTTACAATAAGTGTACAGTGACTACAAATAACTCTTACAAAAATATTTGTATACAGGGTTATTGATAATATGACCGGATCCTTTTAAGAGTTGATGGGGGAGCTCATTTGGGACAATCTTGATCCCAGAATATACTTTCCAAAAGTCAACCATTTTTAAGGAAATTTTCTTTTTAAGTTTTTGTAGAAAAACGAGATCGAAATTAGGATAAAATTAATACCGAATGCTTTTAGATGCTGCAAGAAAATATCAACCGATACTAGCTTACTAGCTTAACGTGCTTCATGAAGCACGGAGATGCTTGTTGTTTAGGTCACTTAAATATGGTCGGTATGGTCACTCATTAAAACACGATCGCGCCGTAAGTTGTTTAACTTCGGTATCACTCGTACCCTATTTTACAAATAAATAGACCAAACGATAAATTAAAATCGAAGAAAATAACAGCGAAAGTAGAAAAGTTGAGGATTAAGCAGTGCGTTTTTGCTGAGTTATATTTTTATTGCAGGAATACGTTATTTTGGTAGCACGAATTAAAATATAATACATGTTTTTTTTCAAATAGCTCTAGTAGTTCCTGAGATAAGCGCGTTCCAACATATGAACTCTTTAACTTTATTGTATTTATTTTATCATTGTTATGTTTCAAATAATTAATAAACAAAACTTATTTTTATCTTTAAATACATCAGTAGGGAAATTACCATTTATCGATAATTACCGTGCTTTGAGCTACATCCCAAGTGATGCGTATACAAGCGAACAAAGCAAATTGGACGCGATACATTGCGTGTTAAGATAGTAGATTTGTTAAAAATATGCGTGGACAGCCATCAATGAATATTTTTTTTTAACTTAGTGCAAGAAACCCGCTATCATTTGAAATATCATAATTAAAAGTGTTTTTTTGCAAATAATGACGAAGTAACTACGTATTATTACTCATTGGTGTAAAAATACACTTCCTCTCTCATTTTTTATGACCTGGCTTCACGCTCTTCAAGTAATTATAGCAAAAGACGGCATTTTTGACAAAAAATAATGCAACACTTTTGTCACGCGACTGAAGAAGCTACGGCTCAATGCAGGCATATGCCTACAATTAAGCTCGCTGCCGCACTGACCGGGGCCATTCTAACCTTATTCATTTTTTCTATGGTTGTTATGCACCCACGCCATTTTTAGTAGGTACTCAAGTAGCAAAATCTGAATCTTTCACCATATAGCTTGATAAATTAACAATTTACAGGTAGATGGCCGGTTTTTTAGTTTCTATCAGTACTTGGCATTTTGAATGAAAGTAAACTGATACAGTGCGAGGAAGCTCAAAAATATGTATTTCCTACAATTAGACTGTTATTGTCTAGATTAGCATGAAGTATGAATATTTGTATATTTATATCATAATATGTATCACTACCGAAATGTAGAATACAACCTGGTTCTCAATCAAACGTTAAATTCACGGTGTGAAGTGAAACGTGTGCAAAAATTAACTGAATCGACACGAAATGGACAAACGCCGGGAAGCTTTGACATGTTTTACAGGCCTTTTCTTAAAATAATAATTCGTTTGTTGTCCATGGTTTATTATTTGTTATAACGGTGTAGATCATAATTAAGTAGATGTACTGTAATCGGCAATGAAACCCGAAGTGTTGTTCTGTCTTCGTTTCTATTGCAGTTTTTTACAACCACAACATAATTATAAACAGTTTTTTATAGCTACCTTTGCTTTGAATTTGATTAAGATTCTGTCTTACAGAAGATGGAAACGGAAAGTCTCTTTATAAGTTACTAAAGAGTAACATGGTGCGTTCGATAAAACATGAAGAAAGAATTAAATCAACTTCAAAGCACGTAGTTAACTCGTAACACGTAGCCAACATTTTAATTATCCATTTGGTCAAATATAGTGCCCATAGTATTTTAATTTTTTGATTTGAAATATTTAATTTACTTATTTATATAGTTATTTCGATATAATTATGTCAGACATTTTGATTTATTATAACATTAATATCATCGGCAAACCGAAGGTGTGTTATGTATTCGCTATTGACGGAGATGCCGAATCGCCTTCGGTTTGCCGATGATATAGTCGTTGTGGCAAAGACGCTGGATGATCTTGGCACTATGCTCGAAGACCTCGACCGAGTATCCCAACAAGTGGGTGTTAAAATGAATATGGAAAAGACGAAAATTATGTTAAGCTCCCTTGTTGTACCCACTTCAGTATCTGTTGGGAACTCAACTCTCGAAGTTGTCGACGAGTACGTCTGCCTGGGACAAGTGATCCAATTGTTTAGGTCCAACTTTGAGAAAGAGGTCAATCGACAAATCCAACTGAGCTGGGCTGCGTTTGGGAAACTGCGCAAGAGCGTCTTCTCGTCTTAATTACCTCAGTATCTGAAGACGAAAGTCTTCAACCAGTGTGTGTCACCAGTGATGACATACGTATCCGAAACGTGGTCTCTAACTATGGGCCTCATAAAGAAGCTCAAAATTACACAACGAGCGATGGAGCGGGCTATGCTCGGTGTTTCTCTACGAGATCGAATCAGAAACGAGGAGATACGTAGAAGAACCAAGGTAACGGACATAGCCTTGAGAATCAGTGAGCTTAAGTGGCAGTGAGCCGGGCACATAGCGCGAAGAACTGATGGCCGTTGAGGCAGGAAAGTTCTAGATTGGAGACCCTTCGACCAAAGACGCAGCGTAAGACGTCCACCGACAAGATGGACAGACGACCTTGAAAAGATCGCAGGATCAAACTGGATGCAGACGGCTAGTGATCGGTCGCTATGGAAAGCCGTGGGGGAGGCCTATGTTCAGCAGTGGACGTCCTTTGGCTGATAATGATGATGATGATAACATTGATAAATTATATTGTGTACAAATAAATTAAAAAACTCTCTGCCTCGATGGCGTAGCGGTTAGTGGGGCCCACTTTAAAGCGACGGCTGCGCCAGAGGTTTAGGGTTCAATCCCCGGGTCGGGCCAAAAATATATACCTGAGTTTTTCTGTTCAGAATTCTTAGGGTAGCCCGGAGTTTAGAAATTGGCGGTGTTTCACTCCCGTGTCTCGGAAAAGCATGGAAAGCCGTTGGTCCTGCGCCTGATAACTCTCCGGTCGTGTCAGATTACTGTCCCATAGGGCTATAAGAGTTAGAGGAATAAAGAGTGCACCTGTGTTTGCGCACACACTTGTGCACTATAATATGCCCCGCGCAGTCGGTTAGTCGTGTGATTGGCCACCGTAGCCCAAATCGGCTAGGGGGACTATTTTACAAATAACTTTAAAAAAAGTAAAAGTCGACTTCAAAACCAAAATGCACTAAAAATTCTTAAATAAGCTCTTGACTATTGAAAGGAAAGGTAGGTTCTAGGCAAACAATTTCTTTTTGGAGTCGGTGTCATCACTTTGACCAAGCATCAACTATCACAGCAACGACTCCAAAAAGGAATTGTTTGCCTAGAACCTACCTTTCCTTTCAATAGTTAAGAGTTTATTTAAGACTTTTTACTGCATTTTGGTTTTGAAGTCGGTTTTTACTTTTTTAAAGTTAATTTTATTTCTTCATTTTTAGAGATTATAGGAGAGGGGGGGGGGGGAGTTGCAACTTATGACTCTGTTGTTTATGAAGCCACAAACTACCTATTATAAGTTATAAGCTAAGCGTTAAGGAGTTCCACCATCAGCTCAGCCCCACAAGATGTTGACTATTATTCGTAACAACACGTCAACATTAAGATTCTAGTAAAGAAACACTATACCTGCCTTCAAAATTTGAGGGTTTTCCTCGATTACACCAAGATCCCATCATCAGATCCCGAAATGGAAAAAAAATCGGACCAACTAGAAGGTACACCCTCTAAGTAGGCGAAAAAAAATTTTGAATCGGTCGACAAACGACTGAGATATGAGGTAACATACATACAAAAAATAAAAAAACATACAGTCGAATTGATAACCTCCTCCTTTTTTGAAGTCGGTTAATAAAGGTAGCGGCAAAACACAAAATAAATAATAAGAGCATAATATTAGTAAAAAAAAACTAAAGAGTAAGTGCGAACAAGAAGTGGCAGACATGAGATTTAGTTTTCCCCGAGCTAAACATGAGAACACACATTATTTATTCTAAACTAAAGACGCTGTGTCCCTGCGCTAAGTGTTGTGAAGTGCGTCAAGACCTGCGACTGACTGCTACTTGATTCTTACTGCAGGATTCTTACACCAGTGAGTAGAAACATTGTTACATTAATCCATCGTTTAAAACAATCTGCTTTGACACCTGTGATACCGATACAAGTAATTTGTTGGATAAAAAAGGCCTCAGTTATCAAACAAAAAAAAACTTTATGCATACCCGAAACTGGGTGAGGACATGGGTTATGTGGGACTCCCTTCGTTCGTCCTGGTTCACCCACTAAAACTTCCGCGGTTAACCTATCCGCCTTAAGTGAGACGACGGAGGTTCGCTCAACGCGTGTACTCCGTCTATAATGACGTCATCCGAACTATGATGAGGCCTAAGATAAAAACTTCTTATTGAAATGGGAGACTCTAGATTGCAATAAAAAATTGACATTAGCAGACAAGATCGATATTCAAACTACTACCAAAACCTATTTGTATAGAATCGTTCTAAGTTTACGACAATTTCGTAGCTGTGTTGTGGCTTGTGTTTCATTCGTAGCCTCTTCGTAGGTAGTAGCTACGAAACGGAAACATTCCGTAGTATAAAGACTCGTAGCGATTGAGATCCGTAGTAAGAAAGTTCGTAGTGAGGAACACAAAAGCGTTATATGGCTCCTATGACAATTCATATTTCTGAAAAGAAATTCTTAGGGTAGCCCGGAGTTTAAAAGTTGGCGGTGTTTTACCCCGCCAACTTTTAATCTCACGTTGCACGTTAGCACGTTGTGCCGTCTGTCCTGCGCCTGATCTCTCTCCGGTCGTGTGAGATTGCTGTCCCATCGGGCTTTGAGAGTAAGAGGAATAGAGAGTGTACCTTTGTTTGCGTGCACTATAATATGTCCCGCGCAGCCGGTTATTCGTTGTGACTGGCCAACGTAGTCGAAATCGGTTAGGGGGACTAATATAACTTTATCTTATTTATATGCAATATGGTGCACCGCTCACAATAATTTCTGCTTACAACAAAGGTATAACTTGTTGGTTGTGCAGTAAATAAATAAGGATCATAATTTAATCTAAGACATAAGCCAAGTAATAACAATGTAATCTCATATTATTTTTTTCTTGTTTTTCCAATGTTCGATGAAGCGTAAAACTGCGTAGGAGCGTCAGTCTTCCCGGAACCTTTTAAAAATGTATTGAGTATTTTCTTGCATTATTTTCTCACTAACTGTCATTGATTATAAAAGATGGAGTAAAAAGGAAGCAACTTTATCACACAAATCCTTCAAGAAATACATTATGTTCGTGTTTATGCAAATCCAACTAATAATTAAGGACAGCACGCTTGATTGTTATTTCTTCAAACCCTTTTTTTTTAAATCAATATGTAATAAGCTGCTGAGGTAACCTCAGTAACTCAGTGTAATGTTGTCTAGTCATTCACATCTGCATTTGACTTTATTAACTGTATCCTATAATAGCGGCCGCGGCGCGGTCCCGCGGCGTCGCCCGCGTAAATTTCCGATTTCCCGTAAAATAATTCAACTCAAAACACATACTTTAATTGGAAAAAGAAGCCAAAAACCTTAGCGGTTAGCGCAAGCGCGTGTTTTTCTTAGGCTGCGAGTATTATTTTGGTGCGGACTTATTTTGAAGCTTTAATATCTTCTAGGATATTTGTTGAAATCAAACGACATACGGACGGACAGACAGACAGACAGACAGATAGACAGACAGATAGACAGACAGACAGAGTTGACGAAACTATAAGGGTTCCCTTTAATCTCGATTAAAATGAAGTGCTTGTGATGATGAATATGTTTGTTTTGATAAGAATGTGCATCAAAAAACCTTTGGAAATGGTAAAATATTTATTATATTTCCTTTTTAGGGTTCCGTAGCCGAATGGAAAAAAACGGAACCCTTATAGTTTCGTCAACTCTGTCTGTCTGTCTGTCTGTCTGTCTATCTGTCTGTCTGTCTGTCTGTCCGTCCGTATGTCACAGCCATTTTATTCTGTAACTATAAGCATTACACTGTTGAAATTTGGTAGAAAAATGTATCCTTTAACCGCTTACCGATTCTCATACAAAAAATAAAAAATAATGACTATTAAGGGGGGGCTCCCATACATGAAACTAAAACCAAAAAAAAATTTTTTAGTCAAACCTATGCGTGTGGGTTGTCTATGGATAGGTCTTTTAAAATGACATGAAGGTTTCAGAAACCATTTTCTATTAAAGTCAAACGTTTCATAGCTAGACGCTTCCAAAGTGGTAAAATGGGCGTCCCCCCATCTAATTTCTAAACCAAGCAAGTGTAAATTTTGAAAAAAATATATGATGTAGATCTTAATAAATACTTTCAACGAAAATTGGTTCGGACGGGATCGAACCAGTAGTTTTTGAGATATAGCACATTTTCAACAACCGCAAACATGACTTTGAACTTCATACAAACACTATGAAAAACAAAGTTATGTTTGTAGTCAACAAAATATTGTGTTATTTTACTAAGTAGAAGTAAATGGATTCCCTAATTCAGTTAAAGTTGGCACGGAACCCTCAGTGCGCGAGTCAGACTCGCACTTGGCCAGTTTTTATTACAATATAAAAAGTTTTGTAGTAAGTAAACCATATCTGAGATTAGCGCGTTCAAACAAACACTTTATAATATTAGTATAGAATTATCACTTAGCACTGTAGGACCTCTCAAAAACTTTAACATTTCACTAAAACATCAATGGGCAGTCTCGTCATTCGTATTATGTATTTCACCTGAACACAGCATAATTGAAACCCGACCCAAACTGTACTAGGCAATAAGTATCATTGAGAGCAGTTTGACCGGCAATGTTGTTTCTGCCCATTAAGTTAGCTCGACCCTTTCTTACCCTTAAGGTTCTATTTTCATGCCCTATTTTTCTAGGGTTGAAGAATTTACTTTTCATTGTTTCAGTCTGAGAGGCCATGACGTCTTTTATATTTTAGTGCCAAGTTTTTTTGCATAAGAATTGAAATAAGTTATTTTCTCTTTTTATTCTGTGTTTTAAATTCCTGCTATTAAAATGGCGGGAACTCAATGCGAGTGATAGGTCTATCGTGCGTAGTACTGTAATACCACTCATTATGCAACCACGATAAATACTAGACGATATCGGATATCTTTTTGACTGAAATTAATTGAACTGTTATATGTACTGTATATGTTCCCCCTTTCTTTCTCCGCAGCCATTTCCTAACGACCCAAAACACGTTATTCTCCTAATACCCTAGTGCCCTCGTTCCCTAACAGCCCAAATTATCAATTGTCCGTCATCCTCCTTAATGTCGCCAACATTTAACCACTATCAAAGTCTGCAAACAGTAAACAAAAGTCCCGAACTAACTTTGGTGTCGCGTAAAGTTCGACCATTTATCATGATCACGAGTCCTTATTGTACGCGGGGCGATTATCCGATCATTATTTGCACTCTTTTGTGGTTTGACCGCAATTTATGAACATACTTGACCGTATCGACTATTAATGATCATATTTGAGGAGTTGTTTGACTATTAAAGGAAATACATAGTCCATTTTGGGCTATATTCATCCTGAGATTACTTTTTGCTGATACATGAACAGTAGATTACTTATTTTGGAAACAACATTTTTTTTATAACTTTGAAAATAATATCGGTGAATAAAATCAATTAGCTATTTGATATGAAAAGATCTGTTTTCAACAATTAATTACCTATTTAGTAGTGAGTTTTGGGTTTATCCTGTTAACATGAATCCTTTTATCAAAGAGAAATGTCATGACTGTTTACAATATTCGACAAGCAAAGAAAAACATATACATATATGTTGATACAATCATAAACCTACGTAGAATATTTATTTTATGATTTTCTCTATTATGTTTGTTTAGGCAATGCTTGAGTATAAATATAAGTATTAGCTGGATTAAACTCAATTGTGAGTGAGCAAATGGAAATGTAATGAAAATACCAGGAAAGAGAGAAATTACCTCCCTGCGCCTATATTCTAATAATATTTCCAACTCTAATTTTCGACAAACGTCTGGCTTAGGGTTAGGATAATTTAACATACATTTAGCGAAACGTACTCGTATGTGAAGCTATGCAAATAACATAGACTTTTCTTTGATTTAATTTCTTTTAATTGATGCATTTGTAAGTATAAAATAAACACTTACATTAAAGTCACGAAGAATTTAGTAGATAGGCACTGAGAGAATATTAAGTGAAGATAGAATCTGGAAAGATCTTTAAATTTATTTCTGTTTTGCGCCCAAAGAAGATAACATTCAGTAAAATTAACGCATCATTAAGTGCTAAGTAATGAGCAATTTTTCGTTATATTCATTTTAAACATAATGTAAAACTGTAAAGAATGAAGTAACAGAGAATTATGACTGCCTTAGTTGCTTGCGGCTTGGAAATTATAGGAGCAGATAATACAGACCGTTGTTCCTGTCATTTAAATTTGTTAAATTATTTTAAAGTCGTCTTTTGTTTTCACTTTTGCTTTACGGACTTTTTTTAAAAAAAAAACAGCCCTTCGTAATGACATTTGAGATTGCTTAAGTTGCGGTAAAGCTGCATTTTGTTTCTTTTTCGATATGTTGTTTGTGTCCATCTAGAAATCATCCATATTTGCTGATCTCTAAAATGTAAGTGCTCTGAGTTATTACGTAAAAACCTATACAATTTTCAACGTTTTTTTTTGTTTTATGCAAAAAAAGCTATGCAAATGACGCTTTAAGGGTCATTAAATTTCTAATCGTTTGAGCTCTTACCTAATTTTCTAGGTCTACATAGCTATACAATATATATAGCTACCCAATTATAGGGCTCCCAATGTTCTCTATTTTGACTTAAAGTAAAAAAAGAAAAAGTCAAAAAGCATTGACCGGGCTTGAACCAAATATTGCCTAGGTATGAAAGTATTTCTTATATGTATTGTTCTAAGGGTACGAGAACCTAACAAAAGGTAAAATAAAATAAAAATGTTATTTGATTTATTAAGTTACAGACATCAAAAAACCGGCCAAGTGCGAGTCGGACTCGCGCACTGAGGGTTCCGTGCCAACTTTAACTGAATTAGGGAATCCATTTACTTTTACTTAGTAAAATACCACAATATTTTGTTGACTACAAATATAACTTTGTTTTTCATAGTGTTTGTATGAAGTACAAAGTTATGTTTGCGGTTGTTGAAAATGTGCTATATCTCAAAAACTACTAGTTCGATCCCGTCCGAACCAATTTTCGTTGAAAGTATTTATTAAGATCTACATAATCTATTTTTTTCAAAATTAACACTTGCTTGGTTTAGAAATTAGATGGGGGGGACGCCCATTTTACCACTTTGGAAGCGTCTAGCTATGAAACGTTTGACTTTAAAAGAAAATGGTTCTAAGAACCTCTATGTTATTTTAAAAGACCTATCTATAGACACCCCACACGTATAGGTTTGACAAAAAAAAATATTTTTGGTTTTAGTTTCATGTATGAGAGCCCCCCCTTAACTGTCATTATTTTTTAATTTTTTTATGAGAATCGGTAAGCGGTTAACAAGATACATCTTCCTACCAAATTTCAATTGTGTAATGCTTATAGTTACAGAATAAAATGGGTGTGACATACGGACGGACAGACAGACAGACAGACAGACAGACAGACAGACTTGACGAAACTATAAGGGTTCCGTTTTTTGCCATTCGGCTACGGAACCCTAAAAAAGGCGTTTTTAAATGTTTGTTCTCTGATATCATCGTCAATTATGCACATATTTTGAAAATAATTAATTTGTGCGAAATTATATTCTTCAGAGATTACAATGACAACCATGTTACGATTTGCTTATGGAACATTCGGATAATCGAGGGCAATTCTTGAATTTCATTCATTCAGCAAGGCCCCCGTGGCGTCGCTTGCGTGAATTTTGGATTTCCCGTAAAATATTTTAACGCAAAACACATTTTTCATTATAAAAAGAGGCCAGAAAACTAAGCGGGTAGCGCAAGCGCGTGTTTTTCAGCATTATTTTGGTGCGGAGTTATTAAAAAACTGTAATAGCTTCTAAGATATTTATGAAATCAAATGTTGTAAGGGGCAATTTCGTTCAAAATGAAATGCTTATGATGATGAAGATGTTTATTTTGATAAGAATGTGCATCAAACACTTTTGAAAAATAGTACATACATGTCGCGGACTTTATTGTAGAACTTTTAAGGAACAATCCCGTTATACACGATTTTATGTATGTCTTAAACGATATATCCCCTCCCCCCCCCCCGTTTTTGCAACATTTTTCATTGTTACTCTGCTCTTATAAGTCAAGTAGTGATGTTTTATAGCTTAAAACCTTTCTCGATAAATAAGCTATCGAACACAAAAATATTTCTATATATATAAAGATGCAAATATTTGCGCACGGGCGGGACTTGAACCAGCAACTTCTTGGCTAACCAGGCCAAACGCTCTACCAATTGAGCTACCGTGCTGTCTGTCCGACCTTGCGAATACGTGGTCTCTTATAGATACGTCATTACGCGTGACGTTTAGCGCCATCTACCCGTCTGTTTATGCAACAGCGTAATAACGTATCCATAACACAATGAAAAACATTATATTTGCTGTCAACAAAATATTGTGGTATTTTAGTTAAATGGAAGTAGGTAAGTGGATTTCCTGATTCAGTTAAGTTGGCACGGAACCCTCAGTGCGCGAGTCCGAGTCGCACTTGGTCGGGTTTTTGTACTAAAATAAAAAAACATTGATTCCTTATTTAGCTTTTCAATTATATTTATAATTATTTAGAGCGCTTACATTTTAGAGAGCTGCAAATCAGGGTAAATACTATCCAGATGGACCCAAATAACATACAGTATAGGTACATAACAGTTTAGGTTTACAGCAACTATTGCAACCTTAGCGTTAATTTTTCTCTAATATTACTAGTCTATTTGTTTATGCACGCATTTCGAATCTTAAATAACATTATCGTTACGAGTCCCGGCCCACAGGCCTTGCGCGTGAAGATTTAACCTAGGATTACGCTAATCCTGGATTAAAAGGTCATTCTGTCTCTATCAACGTCAAATAAAATGACCGCGACAGAATGTTTTTTTATTCCAAGATTAGCCTAATCCTAAATTTAATAATCATGCGCAAATGGGCCTAAATAAGATTACAACTAAATTGCCTAGCTCATCGCATGTTATCTGCAAACTTTCACCTAAACATAACTCAAACAGCGCAACTAGTCAACGTAGCAATCGCTAAGTAACCGACAAGCACCATGTAAGTCGCGAAACACAGATTTCCCATCAGCCGCCGTGACCCCTGCCATAAATAAGCACATAGCCCAACCACAGATAGCAAAATAAAGATTTAAGACACGGTTGAGGTCTCTCGCGCCTTGCCGTCGTCTTTTGTTTAAATGACATCCGTTTTGGTGTCAAGATGGACAGACGTCCTTATAAAGATCGCAGGATCAAACTGGATGCAGACCGCTAGTGATCGGTTGCTGTGGAAAGCCGTGAGGGAGGCCTATGATCAGCAGTGGACGTCCTTTGGCTGATAATGATGATGATGATGATGAGGTGATTTTACATTTACTCATTGCGTCGAGGATTTCTTTTAAGTAAATAATGTAGTAGAATATTCCCGCTCTCCGTATTAATCAACCAATAATTGACAGTGGTGTGTGTGTGTGTTTTATTTTTTTATTAAGTTTATTAGTTAATAGTATTCTTCTAGTAATACCTCAGTCTCACAGAGCTACCACAACACCGAAAAACGAGACAATATAGGAAGTTCTGATTTCGTGATGCGACCGGGAATCGAACCCAGTACCTTGCTGCAGCGACACTATTCACACGTA
This sequence comes from Pyrausta purpuralis, assembly GCA_963924145.1. Taxonomy (NCBI): domain Eukaryota; kingdom Metazoa; phylum Arthropoda; class Insecta; order Lepidoptera; family Crambidae; genus Pyrausta; species Pyrausta purpuralis. Next base: position 23,247,431 of record OZ001649.1, read on the forward strand.
CCACTGCTCAACTACATTTTAACGCTGTGATGTTGTGTGGTTGTGGTACGTGTGGATTTGTCCTTAATTAATTAATTAAGCAAAAATCCACTCTCGTCAGAAAGCTGCTAAGGTACTGGGTAAAGCCGTAAAAGTGCATTATTAGGTTGTAGTAAACAATAGATCGGCGAGCGGTGCTCGTAGCGCAGTGGTAGCAGCGCTTTGGTAGTGATACCGAAGTGAAGCAACCTACGGCGCGGTCGTGTTTGGATGGGTGACCATTCCGACCATATAAGTGACGTACATCACGAGCATCTCCGTGCTTCGGAAGGCACGTTAAGCCGTTGGTACCGGCTAATATCGGTTGATATTAGTCGTTAAGCCTAGTCAGAGGCCTTATGGGCGGCTTGATAAAATCTGACAGCAGGGTTAGTCGCTTGCCTTGCTAACACCCCTCCACCAACCCGCACTGAGCCCGCGTGGTGGAGTATGGCTCAAACTACCTCATAGTTGAGGTAAGGCCTTTGCCCAGCAGTGGGATGTTACAGGCTAACTTTACTTTTTACTTAAACAATAGATCTGATTTATCTGTGGTGTCAGTCAGTACGGATAAGTAATGCAATAGCATATTACAACGCCTCCTGTCAGATGTTATCAAGTCTTCCTAGTCTCATTAACGACTAATCTACGTATATCGGAGTTCGGAACCCATATTGATTGCATTTTCATCGATAAACGTCACAGTTTCAGAAGTTAAAGAACTCTAAAATAGATCTTGTTTCTGCTGAAAAAAACGGTATACGCAAGAAGGCAGTATATATCACGCTATCACGCTCTGCTTAATCATACAATAAGATAGATAACATTTTAAATTTTCGAATATATTCTCGACTCAATGAGTAAATGTAAAATCACCTCATCATCATCATCATCATTATCAGCCAAAGGACGTCCACTGCTGATTATAGGCCTCCCCCACGGCTTTCCGCAGCAACCGATCACTAGCGGTCTGCATCCAGTTTGATCCTGCGATGGTGGACGTCCTACGCTGCGTCTTTGGTCGAAGGGTCTCCAATCTAAAGCTTTCCTGCCCCAACAGCCATCAGTTCTTCGCACTATGTGCCCTGCCCACTGCCACTTGAGCTTACTGATTCCTAAGGCTATATCCGTTACCTTAGTTCTTCTACGTATCACCTCAATTCTTATTCAACCCCGTAAAATCAGCTGTTTTTATATAAATATATTTGTATAAGCAGCTCATTTCAATGTACTTAGATGTAATATCGAGATCACCTTACCGCCTTAAAGAGCCCAAGATGCTTACAATCCGCGTAGTCTTTTGTTTAAAAAGACGCCCGTTTTTATGTCGTGTATGCAAGCGATATTCGTTTGAAAATGGTAAGGCGGCGGTGTCCTCGACCATATAAAATCTAATTGCCAATAAGTAAGACAAGTTAATCGTGATTAGGCTGTTACTGTCCGACCTTCTACAGTTGCCCTTAATTGAACCACTCTAAACAGTTAATCTTTCAGACTAAATAAGATTTAAAGTTAGCGGACCCTTGTAACTTGTTTGATGCTCGTAAATTAGAATACAAGCAACTACGTCTCTTGGGATGGGTTTAGAAAACGACTTGTTAATTGAAGCAGCCTCTATATAGTTAAAGCGAATGGCTGCTGATAAGTTAGCTCTAAGCTGAATTTTGAAACAGTAAAGTTTTCTCTTGAGAATTATTCTCTTTAAATACATTTGATGAGAGCGCTGTCATATAACACAATCTGTCTCCAGACGACGTATAGTGTTGTAGTCTGTAATGTTGCTTACATTCACAAAAAAAATATCGCTAAACTAACATTCGATTACGGCTTGCTTAGTGTTAATCTTTACCTCGAACAGGGGTCCTATTTTAGAATCACTCGTTTGAATATGACAAGTGAATTTCGTTTAAAACTATTAAAAATCAAGGAAAATCACGCGAAATATAATGTTATCACTCACAAATTCAGTTATCTTTTTTCGAATGACTCCGGTGTGTAATATAGTAATTTCATTGGAAAATCGGTCATCAATGAATATCACGCCATCTTAACGCTAATGGTTCAAAATTTGAGGCCCAGTACCTTTGTAGCTAGAAAAGATTAAGTATATTCTACCTTGACTGCCACCCACGCAGTAAAACTCGGAAAATAAAGTAAACTTCAGTAGCCAGCACATCAGGTTACCCAATTTCGTTGCAAACTAGCCCTTATAACAACTTCATAAGATGCCGCAGTGTTTACCTTGACGTGCTATTGTCCGTACCTACAGTTTTATTTAAACAACTGTGTCGTTCAGTATCAATACAAATATACCCGAGGCCCCAGGATACGCCTACGTTCAAGTTTATTAATGTCCAGTCCATAGATTATTTTAATTTGCAGACAGATGATTTAGATTTTTCTTATTTTCGTGAAATTGGCGCCATTGACTTAAGATTCACTCTACAATAGATACTGTGGAGCGCACTGTGAAACATCACCAATGGTTAATCTTTCTGCTTTGATATCAAAACTCTTTTTAATGGTCAACTATTCAATCCGTTAGTTATCGTTCCAGTCAAAATAACTTTTATTTTATAGCCATTCAGTTCGAAAGTTGTAGTTATTTGATGAACGAAATTGGAGCAACCCTCGTAAAAGGGAGTTCATTATATAAATGGTTCGGGACGTAAAGTAAATCCCAATTACCGACACACCTGCTGCTAGTGATGTGTCAATGGCTGAAGGACTTTAGAAATAGGACAGTACAAAAATATGAGTATTCCAGTCGCTGTGTAAACGGTGCGGTGCGGTTGGACAGTTTAAAACATCGAAGGCTCTATTTATTGGTATCAAAATAACGTGAATAACTGATAACTTCATATTACGAAACCTGAAAGACGATTATGACGACCTCCATGGTGTAGCAAGTGGTTAAGCACGCTCTGGTTCCAAGGCGACACCGCTCAAAATATATATTGTCTCGGGTCTGGGTTTTGTGGTACTGTAGAGGTTTGGAGTTGTTTCTGATTTCCGTAACACAAGTGCATTAGCTACTTACTTTGGGATCAGTGCAAATTATGTGATTGGTGTCTAATATTTATTATTTATTTATTTAATTAGGTAGGTATGCAACATTTCAAATTGTTGATTTTGTTCGAGCCTAGCTCACTGATTATTTAAATAATTTACGTGAAAATTTGACATTGAATTAAAACTATACGGAATTATGGAATTGCTATGTGGTAATTTATTTTACATTTCAGCATTTATATTAAATGGTAAGTCGTGATACTGGCCCAGCGCGAACCATGTATAAAAATATTGGCAAGCTGAATTTTTAACGTCCACTTTTCATGCCACTCGCCGCGTATCAGCGAGCCGCAAACTGGAAATAGCGGAGTATTTACGTGCGATACACGCTCTGAAGAGTATTGGCGGAAGTTGACAAATTAATTTCAGGTGCTTTCCACAACCATAAACCATTATTACACATGCTGTGCCGTTACATGCTGCAACTCCTGTTTTTAACATGAAATTTGACATATATTGAGATTCGTTATAGTTAAAGTTAGATAGTGCTAACGGGCCTTATTATAACATTAAATCTCAATTTAGATATAACTTATCAACATTTAATTTTAAAAAGGTACTATAATTCAAAAACCATTTAGAGACTTAGCGATTCTTAACACGTAATATTTTGTCAGGTTGTTTCTATTCAGTTTGAAAGTTACTTGAAGAAGACTGAAAAGAACATGGAAGTAGGCATTTCACAAGTTACGCCTTTGCAATGATATCTTTAAAGGAGAAAAACAATTTAAACCACCGTGCGTTGCGTGCCAGGTGTCACTTTGTCTTTTAAAGTTTTTGTTTTAGAATAAGCAAAAATTTGGAAATGTGGTCAATTAAGCAACCAAGAATTGGATAAAAATAGGGTCAAGTGAAATTGAGTTATGGTTCAAAAACATTTTATTTTTACTCTACTTATTCAATCTGAAAATGAATTAAGTACGCGACTGACATATTTGGATAGCGGAATCAATTACAGTAGGGACACATCCGTCGTCCCGTAGGTATAGTTTTAAAGTATAGGGACGCTATCCAAAACGAACAGTTTCAGCACTACCCTCGTCTGGAACGACGTTACACCTACCCTCGGCCACTCAAGGAAACGATTTCGTCCATTTCTGTAGCAGATCTTGTTGTTAAAATGTTTCGGTTTGTTGAATTTTTATTCGGAAAATATCACTTTAAAATATTACGCAGAAAATGCAGCGAGATTTTTGAACTTATCTTACTTCGAGTATACACAATCGATAAAAGCATATAAAAAATTTGACGTGAAGGTAGAATTACAGATCAAGCCTTTAAAAGTTATCTATTTACTTTGAAACAAGCTCAACATTAATTTCATGAAAGTTGCTTAGGGTTTAATGTGTAGGTATTGATTAGCGATAGTTATGTCTAAAAGCTCGGGACATTTTAGTATTTTTTTTGAGTTTCCTACTGACCTCGTTGCTAAGCTTTTTTCCCACTGCGTAAAATATAAACAAGATTTAAACTAACGTACTACTGGGCGACAAGGGCGCGTATTGCGATGCAGTTTTGATAGGTAATCGGCTCAGCTTTACCGTCAAATGAGCAATTCGTTTTGCGATTTCGCTAGATATTTATAATATTATGTTAATAAAATAACATAAACATTAATATTTGTACCACTGTAGTGTTGTATTGATAATATTCACTTTGTATAGATAATATTTACACTGAGTCGGAATTGAGCTGCCTGGAAACTAAACGGCTAAAGCTGAATCGCATTACGCCATCGCAATGTCCACAAGGTCCACAATCTAACAAATTCAAATATCAGATAGCATGAAAAATATTGTTATTTATACTAGAATCAAGTAATTGTCAAGATTTTTATACATAGGGCATTATAAATATATGGTTTAGAAGAACTCTATTGTAGATAACAAGGCCCTTATAATTCAGTACGGAATGTACTGTTAATATAAACTTAGTAAGACTAGGTAACGTTAAATCTAAAAACCGGCCAAGTGCAAGTCGGACTCGCGTTCTGAGGGTTCCGTGCCAACTTTAACTGAATTAGGGAATCCACTTACTTCTACTTAGCAAAATACCACAATATTTTGTTGACTGCAAATATAACTTTGTTTTTCATAGTGTTTGTATGAAGTACAAAGTAATGTTTGCGGTTGTTGAAAACATGCCATATCTCAAAAACTACTCGTTCGATCTCGTCCAAACCAATTTTTGTTGAAAGTATTTGTTAAGATCTATATTAAATATTTTGTACAAAATTTACACTTTCTTGGTTTAGAAGTTAGATGGGCGGGCGGCCATTTTACAACTTTGGAAGCGGATTGCTATGAAACGTTAGACTTTAAAAGAAAATGGTTTTTAAAACCTCAATATGATTTTAAAAGACCTATCCATAGACTTGACTTGACACGCATAGGTTTGACTAATTTTTTTTTTTTGGTTTTAGTTTCATGTATGTGAGCCCTCCCTTAAATGACATTATTTTTTATTTTTTGTATGAGAATCGGTAATCTTCTTACTAAATTTCAATTGTGTAATGCTAATAGTTACAGAATAAAATGGCTGTGACATACGGACGGACAGACAGACAGACAGACAGACTTGACGAAACTATAAGGGTTCCGTTTTTTGCTATTCGGCTGCGGATACCTAAATAGGGCAGTTTTTATTGAGGACTTACATCATCAAGGACTAACTTTGTAACCCAAAGGGCCCATACTGCAGTAGGGTTGAAAAGTAAAAACGTAGGTTTGTGAGAACAATTATGTAACTTATATTTAATTACAGAGCTCATTGTTTTAGGTTCATTGTTACATCGACTGGTGCCATTTTCTTTACTTCTCAACAGCGATTAAGTTGTAGATACCCACAAAATTGCCACATTGCAATTCTCAACACGAAATTGTGCAAAGAAATCAAAACTACGCAGCTTTATACCCAAACTTTTGCTAAGAGTAACTAACCTCATTTAGATTGAAGTTAATAAAATTAAAGTTCATTAAGACTAAGAGCGTCGTCTTTTTGCCGAAACTTTTCGTTGTCCTGCGCTTGAAAGTTTAAGCACGGTCTTAAATAGATTAAAATGGTTTGTAATATGGGCATAAAAATGGGGACAAAATTCGTGCTCAATAAGCGAGTTTTTCATAACTTACAACCGTTTTAATGTTTAGGTAAAGTTACTATGACTTATCCAAACTACGAATGTGGTATGACATTGGTTTTAACAGGTAACTAGCGGTCCCCCGCGACTTCGTTCGCGAGTTTTGAGTTTGCTCCCTCCCCTGCCGTGTGCTCGATGTTTTATACTCTAAAGCCTTTCTCAATAAAAAAAAGCTATCCAACACAAAAAATAACTCTTTAACTTTACGATATTAAGTATACAGATTAACAGAACTTTTTAATAAATTCTCAGTAACGGATTTATGACGATGCGAATGCAAATTTTACCTGAAATTAAGCCATATATTGAAGTAGAAATGATTCATTGTCCCAATCAATTGTCAGGATGACCATCGGCGGTTTTTCGCCGGTCGTTTCAAAGTAATAGTCATTTATCAGTTAAAAGTATTTTTTAAGAGTCCCAGTTGCAATATTTAATGATAGCTATCATTCAGTGCTTTATTATTTTGTATAAAATAGTGAAGAAAATATTGTGCTTTCATAAGACGAAATACAAATTAAATTTAAAAAAATTATCGAAAAAGACATAAGTATTACGTGATACTAATTAGATAAAAATAGACCTGCCTGTTAAAACTAAATTACTCCCCCAGAGCTCAATATCACCCTGTTTGCAAACATATTTCTGCACCTTACAATATTGTTACCCCAAAATTAGTATTTATGCGATGTTATCCCGTGTAACACTCCACTCCGGCTTTGAATTTATAACTATAGTCGGGAGTAAGTAGGCAGTAAGGCGATAAACAGGAAACGTGCTAAAAGCCCCGCTAGGATCTCGGGCCGGAGACTAAAGCATTAAAATAACAAAATAACCGAAAAAATTGTCGATCTCTAGGTACACTTGAAACCGGCTAATAGCATATTCAGAATAGGTTACTTCAACTTGCTTTCCAATTATTCCAAATCGTAGGGCTCGATTGCAATATAATTAACTGTCAGTCAGTACAGTCACTCTATGAACTCTGACAGCAATTTGGTGTTTCTTCTTCTTCTAAGGCTGACTGTCGTAATGTAAACTATAAAATTAAACCGCCTTAAAAATCAATTAAAGTACTGAAATAACGCAAATAGGATAAACAAACTCATTTGAAGTAGGTGCATGATGTCAACCTTAACGGACAGCAGCAGTAACTTACGCACATTGCGTTATTTTAGTACTGTTTATTGCGCAACATATTTTTTCGTCGTATTCATTTATTGTTTAACTTACAATTTACTTGTTTGAACTAAAATAGTTACTTAAATCTTCACCCTAACGTACCAAATACTTTTCTAAAAACTGCATCAAAATCTTGATAAAGATGAAAAAAGAAACCAAAAATTTGCGCACGGGCGGGACTTGAACCAGCAACCTTTTGGCTGACCGGGCCAAACGCTCTTACCAATTGAGCTACCGTGCTGTCAGTCCGACCCTGCGAATCAATTGCGTTACGCTAAGCGCCATCTAGCCGTCTGTTTATGAAACAGATGGCTCAATCAAACTAACTCAGAAGAGTTTGACTCGTAAATATATATATAAATTTGACCGCAGTTAATTCGCGTTTAGCTGAACAGATTTTGATGCAGTGCTTTAGAATGTTTTTAACACTCACAGTGTCATATTTTATATTGATAAAGATGAAAAGAGGTTCTCCTCTTCTCTTGAAGTCGGTTAAAATTGTTACTAAAAATCAGTGTATCAAATACTTTACTGAAAACCGCATCAAAATTGGTCTATCCCCAAACACGAGATATTCGCGGACAAACAAACAAACATACAACTCGAAGGTCGAATGGTCCTTTTTTTAAAGTCGGTTAAAATAATAATGCTTGTAAATAACATACGTTTTCTAGAGAACTAAACTTACTTGTATTGTACACTTTTTACTAAGGTCTTATTAAAACATTTTTGTACCCTCATATTCTTAAAACCCTTGAGATACCAAGATAAGACTTCAATAGGCAGCTGTTATTTTTTACGATGAAGCCACTCGGCAATTTTGTTTTCCACAAAAAACCATTCCGCCTGTAGCTACGATAATATCACGTAATACACACGTATTCAGATAATTTGTGTTTACATTTTATTCATGAAAGTAAACGAATTAATGATTTCATATATCAAGATTCATAATTTGGTTGGTATTATTTAATTAAAGAGGCATGATACTGATGCCTACATACTCATGCTCACTGGACTGTGCCATATTTTGTTGTGATTAAAGAATAATGGTCCACAACGGTTGGACCATTATTTTTGCGTTATAAAATAGATTATTATCTATTACTGTTATCAAAGTTAAGTATATCCTTAAAAACTAAGTGATTATGAAGGAGGGTAGAAATGTAAGACAAGATGAAAAAGAGAAGTTTATTGGGACGGACGTTGTTACCGTCCTATAAAGATCGATATAACTACTATCCATATTTTGTGATATTACCTTTGTTTCTATGAAAGTCAGATTTTGAAATCTGTAGAATCTAAAAAGTTAGTAACTACCGTTTATAGAATTTCATTACAATTGCTGGAATTTCAAAATCTTGTGATGAAATTCTACTACTCTCTATTGAAGTAATTTTAATTCCATCACTTTGTATGCTTTACGAGAATACCAGTAGTATACTTAGCTTTTTCATGGTGGACATTAGGACTGATGAAATAGGTCCGCGCAGCACACCTCCAATATTAAGTCTTCAAAGTCGACTTCACCGTATCACACCTACCATTTCCGTGCTAGGAGCGTATCAGACACGGAAAGTAACACGATACGCATTACTTTGTCTACTGAAAATAACTGGAGGCCGATTCTCGCGGCAATCCAACTTTTTTCGTGTGATAATTCGATTGCGAGTTCAACCGCTTTACCTTAAAAATCAAGTGCAAACACGTAAAAAAACTATCGCAAGAACAAAATCTAAATACATTGAAGTCGTCACCGGAGAGACCTGAGAAATCAAAAACTATTTTTTCTTTGACAAAGAAAATTCGATCAGTGTATTTTTTCGTATAGGAATTGCACGAGAATTGTCCCCTGCAGCGTTCTGTCTTACGCATAAACAGTGAAAACTTTCTTCTCTTATTTGTTATGTAGCAAGTGCAAAAGCTTATTTTGCCGGTGCTGATACTCTCCGTGCATGAAACGTGATGGTTTTGGTTGGTGACGAAACGGTCTAGTGCCGTGTGGTCAAAACCTAGGTTTCGGCCTACTACTCCGTAACATATCATGACCGTGCTAAAAAACGTGTCAGACAAAAAAATATTCTTTGAATTAAAAAATAATGACTCCTTTCCCACTAGACCGTCGGTCGCGTGTCATGCACGAAGCGTGTCGGCACCGGCAAAAAATACTTTTGCTCCCTTTCGCTTTCGTTCCATATAACGGTAAGATAAACTGAACGCTATAAAGTCTGTTTTTAGTGTTCCATAGCCGAATGGCAAAAAACGGAACTCTCTCTTATAGTTTCGTCAAGTCTGTCTGTTTGTCTGTCTGTCCGTCCGTATGTCACAGCCATTTTATTCATATGAGAATCGTTAAGCGGTTAACAGAAAACATCTAAGTTTTAACTGTGTGATACTAATAGTTTCAGAATAAAGTGGTTGTGACATAAGGATGGACCATAAAATTATTATCCCTTTGGAATAGAACGACAAAAGCGAGATGTCACTAGCAGCAAACTGTGTGATAAAAAGAGATGGGTAGCAGAACCATTTTTGTCAGATGTCAAACAGTTGACCGCCCTGCAGAAGCTCGCTGAAAATTACGTGCATTTGATTTTTTTATATTTATAAGTGAAATTGTGTATATTTTGTAGAAACAATGCGTCTGAAACATGGTGACTTGATCGGTGATTGATTATTATGCATTACAGCGGCATAACCTCAACAAATAAGCATTTAACAGGTAGATTAGTCCAAATCGAAGCCTCTCAATATACGACTTATATTTACCAATGCGCTTCAAATTTAAAGTACGCAGTTTGATTATTCTATTCTACAAACGTTAATTTACGTAAAAAATAAAGACAGAATAACACAGGGAATGTTTATCGACGAATATTTTGTATAATGAAATAACATTTAGTTTTACATTAGAGTTGCATGTTCAATATTTTGTGTCGACCGTTTATCATGTAGTAAACTACTATATTTAACTTAGGAACATTATTATAAATCACCTGATGAAAAGGTTATCTCATTTAAAGCTACAAATGTTACTTACTTATGTTAGTTACTGACAACTTAAATCGGTTTCGTTTGACAGCTTTTACTTGTCCTTCTATTCCGATAGGAATAATTATTTTATGGGATGGACAGACAAACAAAAAAAACGTCCACTATACCACACTAGTGTTGTAAATTGAAATAACCCTGTTTATATTTATCTGCTATTACTTACAAAAATATTAAATAAAACTTGTTTTTATACTTGCATGATATTTTATAACACTGTACAATAAATATTGGGCTGTATACAAAATATAGAGGAATTCCAAAAGATATTGTCGACACTCTAGCATACAATAACATGAGTGTAAAGTGACTCCTAACATATGTTAAAATTCGTAACATACAACTAACGTTAACCGCGTTATCATGAGCTTTGGGTCTGTTCGATTTTCCAACGGAACCTTCATCACTAACGTGATTCATGCTGGATATTTTACATTTTATCTGTATTCTCGTTAGGCCATCGAACAGTTGTTTGAATATATTAAAAATATCATTTAGGCCTATCATCGTAACATAAAGTTTTACTTAACGGATGTTTTCTTTTATACAAACATTTATACCCTAAGCTGTTTGCCTATAACATTATTCAGATGTTGTGAAGCATTCATCAATATTGAAATATTTTTAACTAAGTTTCAATATCGGCAAAGGGAGTTTATGTTTGTATTACTCTATGCATATCTATGGATTACGAGGGTCAAACTGAAAGTTCTTAGAAAATCAAAAACTGATTACATTAGCCAGTTATTAGTTTTATTATATCTTTTCAAAATATTGTCCATTGACGTCAATACACCGCTGCATGCGATGGAACCACTGGGAAAAGCACTTTGCCCACTCGTCCTTAGGGGTCTCTTCAATGGCATCGCGATACGCAGCCACCGCTTCTTCAGCATTCATAAACCGCTTTCCTTTAAGTTTTTCTTTAATTTTTGGAAATAAATAAAAATCACAAGGCGCGAGGTCGGGGCTATACGGCGGGTGACCCAGTAATTCAACGTTTGATGTCGCCAAATAGTCGATCGTTCGCTTGGCGGTGTGCGACGAGGCGTTGTCGTGGTGAAGGAGGATCCTACTGCGAGGTCGTTTCTCTCGAACTTTTTCCAAGACAAGTGGCAAACAATTGGTAGTGTACCATTCTGCAGAAACTGTTTGTTGATCCTCTAACACAATTGTTGCGAAATGACCTATCCTTCCAAAGAACGAGGCCACCATTTTTTTTCCCGCACTTCGATCTCTCTTCACTTTAGTTGGCAACTCCTCGAAAGGAAACACCCACTGAGCAGATTGTCTTTTGGTTTCAGGATCATAACAGTAAATCCAGCTTTCGTCACCTGTTAGTATGTCGAACACAGCATTTGAGTCACCTCCGTTAAATCTTTCAATCATTTTACGGCACCAATCCACACGATGGAGTTTTTGAGCCTTAGTCAAATTATGAGGTATCCACCGGGCGCAAAGCTTCCTGACCGCTAAATGTTCGTGGAGGATTTTGTGCACTTGACTCATACCAATGCCTAAGCTTGTCCAAATCTGCTGATAGGTCACTCTTTTGTCAGTCTCTATCATACGCCGCACAACACAGATGTTATTTTCAGTCGTCGCCGTAGAAGGCCGTCCCTCACGTACATCATCAGTGAGATTAGTGCGACCACGTTTAAACTCATTAAACCAGTTGTAAACAGTCGCACGAGATGGGGCTTCATCGTGAAAGGCCAATCGTAGTCTATCATAACTTTCTTGTTGACTTAAATGACATCGAAAGTCATAAAAAATCATTGCACGAAAATTTTCTCGTGTTAAATTCATGTTGACGTGACACAGACAATTTTCAATTTGCCGCCAAATCGTAAAACAAATGACAAATGAATGAAATATATACTCAGTAATATTGGCAAAGAGTTCTATTTTCAAATTTTAGAATATTTTTTTTATTATATTGTTTATAAGTGGCCAGTTCTAAGAACTTTCAGTTTGACCCTCGTATATTGGCAGGCATCACGGCATCTTTAATAGTACATTTTACGGCTTAGTGAAATTTATTTACAAATGCTGTAATGGTGTATCCACACTTCCCGGCGCCTTTGCTGGCGGCATACGTCAATTAAGTAAGCATTTTACAAAACCGTTCGACTTCATAATTTGTAAAAATCTGTTAAACAAGATGTGATTTAGAACGTTAATAAATCCCGTAGTGCTTTGCAAATTGTGCACTTGCAAATACATGAGAGCCTAAGTGCGAGTGCAGCAAAATGGAGCGTCAAAATAAAATATTGTTAACGCCCTTGTGCTGCTATATCATAAATAACGCAACATATTTAAACCGATTAAATTAAATCACACTAAATTGCACATATTTGTTACAATATCAGGTTACTTCAGGGGTCCCTCACTTTTGGTGATATTTTTTCGTCACTCGACTTTCAGACTTTGTGACAATAAAATACATGCTTAAACATCGGTTGTTAGTTTATTGCTGATTGTATAGATCCACCAAGTTAAGGAACGCAAACCAGTCCTCCAAACGTAAAGGTCTGACAAGAATCGGTACCGTACGGCATCGCTAAGTGATAATGGGGCGCATTAATCAAAAAATATTATTAAGATCCTAGTAGTTCCAAATTTTGAACGGAACTCTGGACGGATAACGCTAACCAGATCTTATTATTAGGACTTGTGCAATTGGCTGTAAGTGTGATTAAACTCAAAGAAAGTATTTTTTCATACGGAAATAAGCTTCAAAAGGAAATAAAATAAGTAGCAACAAGACAATTCAAAGAGTTCTATACATTTGTAAAAGGATTTGGCAAACGGACAGCTGAAACCTATTTATAAAAATCTTTACTCCATTTATTACTCAATTCTTGGACGCTTGTACTAAACACATATTGTAACCTACCATTTATAAATGAGACAGGTATCTGACTGAACTAATTAAGAGGGTGAATAGTTCTTCCAATCTATATTAATTAAACACTAAACCTGCGAGGTTTGATCCATCAAATGCGCCCGCACAATAAAAGTGTATCAGCAAGTTTTAGTGTGGCCAATAATACGCAATGAATATCGGAGGCGAATGATATACGACCGGATTTGTGCATATTGAGGCTCTAGGGCCCTATTCTGGATAAAGATACCTATCGATATTTTTGGTCCTAGCCATCCCTTTATAAATATGTCAAAATCAAAGTCAAGAATAATTTATTCATTTTTTTTTAACTTACACCATCCCAATGCTGGGCAAAGGTCTCCCCCAAACTCCGCCATCTATCTCTATCCTTGGCCAACGACTCCCAATCATTAGCAAAACTGACCAAATCGTCACACTAGCGCTTTCTGGGTCTACCTACCTCTTTGGCGATAACCATCTGCTGGTATCCACCGCGTGACGATTTGGGTCCATCTATCCGGGTGCATCCTACATATGTGTCCCGCCCACTCCCACTTCAGCCTCGCTGTCCTTTCGCCTACATCCACTATACCAGTTTTGGAGCGAATTGTGGTATTATGAACCTTATCCATTCTGTTAATACCCAACACGCTCCTTTCCATGACTCTTTGGCAAACCCTAAGCCTGGATTTTCGACTTTCGGTCAGTGACCATGTCTGCGCTTCATACGTATGTACGGGCAGGATGCAAGTGTCGACGAGTTTGCGTTTCAACGAGATTGGAAGGTCTCCCTTCATATACGCTTTCATGGACCAGAAGCTCTTCCAGGCGTTATCGATGCGTCGTCCGATCTTTTTGTCCTGCCTATTTTCGAAAGATACTATCTCTCCCAGGTATATATACTTGTCGACATACTCCATTCTCTGCCCATTTACCAATATGTCGTGTTCTGCGGCGTTGGTCATGATTTTGGTCTTGGACCTATTCATCATTTAGCCAACCTCAAGGCTTGTCTCGCTCAGCTGATCGAGCATAATTGCAAGCTCAGATGATGTGTTTATCAATGTTTATTATTCAATTTATCAATCACAAGAGGCCACTTAGTTGAACGTCAATAATAAGTTTATATCAATCAATTACGGCCTATATGGGGCTAGAAAATGTCTCCTTATCTGTTATGATCGAGATGGAAGTCAATCTTACACGCAAACTACAGTTTGCCGGCATCGATATAAACAATAGCAGTCGCCTACAACAGTCGACACCAATCAATTAAGTTTGGCAACGCTTGCCGTTGACCATTGTGAGCTGCCAGCTGCTAATTCGCCATCGGCAATGACATTAACACAGTTGAAATGCTTTGTAACATGCGCCGTCATCATGTGCCACTTGTGTTTATGGTTACTGATGGCCCGTATAAGTCGTAAGTAAACAAAACAGTAACACCATTATTCATAACAACTCAAACAGTCTAATAAACATATTTTAGCTATTACACTGTTTTTTCACTTTCTGACAAATAATGATAGCGCCAAGAAAGAACGAGACAAAACAGTGTAATAGTTAAAACTGGTTTATTAGACTGTTTGCGTTATTATGAATAAGGGTGTATATTTTTAAACAGCTCGTTTCATAACTGTTCTGTTACTTTGGCCGTCCTGTCATGTCTCTATTGAGATCTTACCAAATGGCTGAAAATGCTTAGTAAGCAATGGACACGTTATGAAATACCTACAAGCAAGATGATTTCTAGCCTTGCGAGATTGTGGCCTAGTAAACGGATTGACGTATGCGGAGCGTCGGAGACAACGGTGGAACTATCGAAGTGTATCGAGCGAGGCGCATGTGGGCATGATGCATCGTTATAAAAAGGTTCCATAAAGACACCGGCAAGTTATAAGATTATAGCACTAGCCAATAGAGAAGGCTCTCATGGCGGGCTCCAATAAATTTGTGTTGGATGTAGCCTCTGGGAAATAAAACCCACTCGAATCACGAAAAACGAAGCGGTAACAATGTTGCTGGTTCAAAAAATGGGGTTATTCGAAATCGCTGTATGCTCGAAATTTTGCTGCACTTACGTTTATTTTCAAATGCCTACATGCGGCCAAAAGTAATTTGAGGAATTCATAAAACAAGAAATATCACAAGACGTCATAAGTTTTTATTGAAATTCGTTTCAATATGTTTACTTTGCGGTGCAATTTATCTGTCGCGTACAACATCAAATAACATTTCTTTACTTACCATGAGAGTTATAAGCTTTGAGTATTGAATTGTCTAGGTATGATATGAAAAGAAAATAATACTAAAGCATGACTCAACAAAAACAGTACAGAGTTTCTGAAAGCAATTTCTTTTGAAAACAATAATATTTTTATTAAGTACTTGGAACTGTATCTATTTTCGTCTAAACAAGCAATTATGTTGGGGAAACACTTATCATCACTACCCAGACGGTCATCCATCTTTTTATTTATCAACTAATAATGGTTAGATATATTTTCACAGAAAAAAACACATTATTTCGGCAGACGTATTTTCAGTGACAATGTAAATACTTGCTTGTACACAGCACATTGTGGTGTTGTAAACCTGCCAAATACAAAATCAACATGCCAATTTTGTTAACTTTGTTTTTTTTTTTGTTTTTTTCGATCTGAGTTACATCTTCAACTTTGTAATGCTTAATGTGTAGCAGGATATCCGAGTTGGGCTAGTAAGTGAATTGACAGTGATATTCTGTACGGACAACAGCACTTCAAGGTAAACACTGCGATATCTTATTCAGTTGTAATAAGGGCTATTATGCAACAAAAGTGTGTAACCTGATGTGCTGGCCACTGTACAATGCATCAATTTACTGGTAATTTTTCCCAAACGAACATACTCGTATAAAAACATTTAGGATACACTCTGGAACCTCTGTGCTAGGAACCATTTTTCTGGTAGATAGACGATAGTGTTATTCCTGACTCCATCTGCCCCACATATTTACTAGGTTTTGTTATAGTATACTTATTCTCTAAACCATATAGATACTTATTTATTTAAGCACCCCACACTGTCACAATGGAAAATCTGATACCTAATAATACATTGCGATCAGGGGGCGTATTGCGATCCAACTTTAGCCGTTTAATTTCCAGGCAGCGCAATTCCGACTTAGTGTAAACGAATATTGATAATATTAATAGCATAACATCATAAACATATAAATTTGGGCACTCTTTTCGATAGTGTGTAACTTGTGTCGATACGTTGACTTCTTTCCATCTCACAGAATCAGCCCTTAAAGCTGGAGCAGCAGCGGAGTTGGCTGAAAACGCTAAGCGTCGCAAGAACGGTTTGAAACATTTGGGTCGTGGGGATCGTCTGTTTAGCTGTAATAGCTGTTTAGAGAAATTGCGCCAAAATTAAATTCTGTAACAGCCAATAATAAATCTGGCTGGTTCCTAGCTCAAAGGATTAGCATAGCTATCCAACGCGGCAACGCAGCCAGCATCATAGCCTCCTTGCCGCAAAGGAATTGTTTCATTTTTAAATGGGTAGATTTTAAGTTTTTTTTTATGTTAGTAGTATACTTAGTTTTATTTTTCTTGTTTGTTATTAATAAAGTTAAAAACAACATAACAATTCATACAATGGTATGAATATTAATATTAATGTAAATATCTATGCTACCATTGTTTTATTACCATACTAATAGTATAAAGCTGAAAGAGTTAGTTAGTTTGATTGTGCTTATCTCAGGAACTACAGGACCAATTTGAAAAAATATGTTTGTGTTGGATAGCTTATAAATAAGGCAATGCGTGGACGAAGACGTGGGGGACAGCTAGTAATATTGATAACTAGCTCTAACTATCTTTGGTTTTTTAATTATTTAATTTTGTTCTTTCTATTTTCTGAATAGCAAGTTTATATATTCATTTATACATTAATTCGTACAAAGAAGATAAAATAGTTAGTGCATCAAACAGGATGCAAAAAATTTAGTTGTATACTTTTAGTGGAGGACCTCAAACCACCTCGTACCTACTTGACTAGAGGCCTCTGCCCAGCAGTGGGACGATTACAGACCGATTTAAGTGCTTATTAAAGGCTACTTCTTATACTTATTTGCAAACAACTACCTAGGTTTAGCAGTAATACTTATATCCGTAATTTAAGGTGTTTGACGGGTGATAACACCGACTTTGAACGAGTAGTAAGCAATAATTATTAGGTCAGCTCAAAATATTATTATGTTTGATGATCTTGATTTGCATTTCAGCATTACAACAAGCCCAGACTTGAGTCAAAGGATTCTTTGATCGTTTTTCATTTTCGACGCCCATTTCAGAAATGTTAATCTTCAAAGTTAAGGGTCTTAAGTAGAGATCCCTTAATTTTCCTCTTTTACTTAAAAAGGTTCAAGTATATGCCAAGTAACTCGTGTATCGGAACTTTTAAGAAAGGATCTGGGAACCATTTCAAAGGTTTCGGAAAAGTTTTATTTAATTTAATGGTACCAAATCAGCAATGCCACACTTGTGTTGGTGTCATTTTTAGGGTTCCGTAGCCGAATGGCAAAAAACGGAACCCTTATAGTTTCGTCAAGTCTGTCTGTCTGTCCATCCGTATGTCACAGCCGCTTTATTCTGAAACTATAAGCATCAGACTGTTGAAATTTGGTAGAAAAATGTATCCGGTTATACATGAAACTAAAATCGAAAAAAAAGTTTTTAGTCAAACCTATGCGTGTAGGATATCTATAGATAGGTCTTTTAAAATGACATAGAGGTTTCTAGAACTTTTTCTTTTTAAGTGTAACGTTTGATAGATAGACGCTTCCAAAGTGGTAAAATGGGCGTCCCCCCCATCTAACTTCTAAACTAAGCAAGCGTAAATTTTGAAAAAAAAATGTAATGTAGATCTTAATAAACACTTTCAAGGAAAATTGGTTTGGACGGGATCGAATTTGTAGTTTTTGAGATATAGCACATTTTTAACAACCGCAAACATAACTTTGTTCTTCATGAAAACACTATGAAAAACAAAGTTATATTTGCTGTCGACAAAATATTGTGATATTTTAGCTAAGCGGAAGTAGTTGATTTCTTAATTCAGTTGAATTTGGCATGGAACCCTCAGTGCGCGAGTCCAACTCGCACTTAGCCGTTTTTTTCAAATATTGGATCAATTTTAAAGCAATTTTCCTGTTCTGTAAAGGGAGATATTTATATCAGTATCTAAACTTTTTAAATTATGAACAACTTATTAAAGTAATAGTCAAATTGGAAAAAAAACTGCTATTTTATAGGTACCTTACTTTACCCAATGTTCCTGAGAGTCACTTCGTAGGTATATTCTTTATGTAAAATACATAAATTCGGTATTCACTATGTTTATCGAAATAACTCCAAAAAAACGGTACTATAAAAACGCAATCTTTTTTCGGGACAGTTGTCAAAACCAATCGGATTTACCAAGTGCTAACAAAGATTCAACAGTAAATATAGTGTTGCAATTCAAAAAATAAAAACCATTCATTCCAAAAGTGGATGGGGGGCGAATGATATACGATTTAAATCCGAGGAGCTTGATTTGGGATTAAAAAGCCGCAACAATAAACATAAATACATCAAAAGTCTGAATATCGGATTTCATTCAATGCAAATTTAAAGTACTGTTTGTTGGTACTAAAATTAAACAGTGGCGCGACCAGAGAGAAAGAGCGGCGTAGGACGTCCACCCACAAGACGGACAAACGACCTTTTAAAGATCGCAAGACCAAACTGGATGCAGACGAACCCGTATTTTAACATTTCACATAATTGATATCAAACACATTGACCGCGCAATTTATAATTTATGTGTGTTACAAGAAATGTATAAAAAATAAATTTAATGAATTCCTACAAGACTTTTTACATATTTCGTAGGAATTTTATAAAATTTGTAAAGAGTGGAAAAACTCATCTCACCTTTTGCGTACTTAATATATCTTGTAATATTCGAATCGTGAAAATGATGAACTCCAAGGTCGCAGTAAAGAGTAGGATAGTGCCCTGTAAAATGAAACTGTGTTTAATTCATCGAAACTCAATAAATTAAAAGAAAAAAAGAAAAAATACATGGAAATCCGAACCTTATGTAAGTATGTCCTAAATATAAAAAAATATTGAGCAGCTACCTAATAGTACACACAAACTTACTTGATGACCAAAACAATTTTTCAACTCGCGACTGCATTCCTTCAGCTTCCGGTACACCTTAGCCACGACACTCGAATGGGGTACTCAGTGAGTGGGGTACTCAGTGACGCAACATTATTAGGTTTTAGAATAGTGTTAGCCGTCTTCAAAACGTACCTTATTTGAGATACTAAAGTGAAGTACGTCAGTATTTCCAAAATTTGCTTAATTTCATATAATATTTCAGCAGCGAGAAAGAAAAATAGCGATACTGTGGTCGTGTTCACTTCAAAATTGTTATTAATCAATACCGTGATCAGAATTTTCAAAGATATATACATTCTCATAACCACGACAACAGTTATACCCAAAGTGCATCTTCCTTTCAGTGTATTCAATTCTGCTACATACGCTTTATCAAACTTCACTATTTCATGGCAAAACGATAGCCAAGATAGAAGATTTTTGAAACGTATACTACTACTGAGAGGCTTTGTATGGCGCCAAGATTGTGAAAGGTAAACGCTGTGCAAAACACAGCAGGTCGATTTAAGAAGACGTCATTAATATTACCTGAAAAACTGTTGTAGCATATAGAAATAGTTGAAACTAACTCAAAAATGATCATGATGATCGCTAAACAGCGTTTCCTTCGGGTCATGAAGACAAAATCACGATAAATATTCAGATTATTTTCAAAAGCAGACAAGAATTTTAATGCCCTAAAGTTATCCATTCTGTTTCAATGTAGAAATATACTTTTTATCCTTCCTTTTAAATGAAAACTACAACACTGAGTTGTTATTTGAACGATTGCCTTCATTACATTAGATGTGGCATAAGAACTCAAATATTTATATATTAAGGAACAATTTGAAAGTACGTTAGGTGATTGTTTAATGTCATGCATGAGAAATTAATATTGTTAGTAATAATAAACTTTTGCCAGTTGTACGGTGAGCCTTCACTCCTTTACCTTGGAGTTTCCTACTGTTCATATGTCTCAAAGTTTTAAAGTAAAACTTTTTAGGGTACCGTAGCTGAATGGCAAATAGAGGAACCCTTATACTTCACACACTCATATTTGTTAAGACTGTCTGTCGATCTGCATGTCAAAGTAATTTCATTTAAAACAACTCAATTATACAGAGATTAAGAAACAGATACAAATGAATTAAAAAATTAGAAACAGATACCAATTAATTAGATATCATGATTTAATTGTAAAGTAACTATTATGTAGTTAACTGTAAGTGATAACACAGCAGGCAGCAAATACATTCCGACTGGTAGAGATCGCAGTTCTATGCTGAGGGGCTCGACGTTGACAAGCCGCTGCAAATCCTTCAAAGAGCGCTGGTTATCCTCATCTGTGGAAGTGTTGAAATTATTGGGCTTGTTCAGAAAAAAAAACAGGGAAGAAACAAAGAGGGTTAAAGCAAATCTACCACCCACCCATTACGGGAACAGCACCGTATCAACTAAGTAGGTTTTTTTTTATAAAACTCTATTCTTCAACGCACGACTATCAACTTCGTAACGTCGCTAACTCGGATCGGAACCACTCCTGACCAGCGGCGCATGCGTTGTACTTAGCCCGCTTACGGCGAGTTGTCTTCTATCTGCCCACCCTATCCTAGTCAGCCATCAGTCGCGAATTTTTGAAACGCGCGACTTCATCGATGCTATAAATCGCAGTGTCTCAAAATCATGGATGTTTATATTATGTTCTTAAGTGTTTATGGGAAAAGCCCTCGACATAATTATTGTATAGTATTCGTAACACCAGTAAGAAAATTCTTTGATATTTTGATGATAAATAAATCTTTAACTAAAACAACTAACCTTGCGTCGATATAAGAATTTTAGCGAGACTTCTGCGGCATTGGGTGACCTCATTTTGGACATCTTGGCCAGCTCTTGACAATAAGATGAAGATGAAACTTGAGTGTAGGACGAAAAAGATTTTGCGAATCTCGTTCCAGATGTTGAACTAAAAATATAATAGTTAAATAAATAAAAAAAACACGCTTTTTATTTATTTCGTATCCCATTCAGCAAACCCTTTCATATTATAATACCCATTTCACGGAGGTGCGTTTCAAATAGCCTGTCCGCCATCTTCGCTAGTCATGTATTGTCATCAGACTAAGTTCTGAGTGTCTGCAAAATTTCATCCTAATCGAAGACCGGGAAGTGGGTCTAATTAAGATTCCAAGATTTTCCTACATATATAGTTAGAGGTGAAGCAATTATAAGCGTGTTTAAACGTACTTTAAAAGTTTGATTGCAAACAAGTTACAAGTAGGATCTAAGACACGTTGAAAAAAAAAGCTTCAGATATTTCACAAATTGTTATTGTTGTGTATTACACGTAAATATATGGTTATTCCCATATGCAACCTCCTCGCCGCGCGTGCTGGCCACTATGAACGCCTCGCAATGAAAAAGAAGGAAACTGGCTGAAGAAAAACTTCAATTGTTTTCTTGAATGCGGATAGATCGATAATACCTACAGCAACGTTGAAGTAAAACGTAGTGATTATATATTAAAAATCTAACCGTTTTTAACAAATAGTTTAAACATTTATACCAACAACTGATGCTTTCTGGTAAATTATCATAAACTTTTTATATGTATTTCGTAGCACCCAATCGAAATAATTTAGTCATTTTTACAGTCCACACTATTTTCGTTATTTTCGTAAGTGCATTGTGAGCACAATGGTGTAACAAGAAAATTGTATAATAAATAATTAATGGAATCAGGCGTTACTTTGCGGAAATCCATTATTAAGTTTAAATTTATAAAATTATATTGCTTTAAATTTCCGCGAAGCGACGCCGGCGCAGGCGACTAACAACACGAACAATCACCGCGTTTAGTATTAGTTCAGGCAAATGCAGGATGCACCATCCGCCCTCCCTCAATACGCATGCGGCACAGCTAATGCAATTATTAGTACCCAACACCAACGTGCAAAAAACCTCGATGCGTTTCGCCACTACACGTGGCATCCTCAGGAGATGTTGTCGCCTCGGCGGAGCACGGACGACTGAACTGTGTATTTATACTTTCCGTCCACTAATGAGGTGACGTAATCGTTGTCACGGAAATTTGAAAATGAAGTTAGTCCGTTTGTAGTTGACGGTTATTATTAATAGATTGTTGATTTGAAAATATATTAAGAAGTGGATAGGCGGTATAACTGACCTGGGGGGCAATTCTGTTGTCAAAATACAACTAAACGTCAACTGCATTGGTGACGATTATCAACTTTTTCAGTTTTTCCCATCCAAATGGTTGCGTTGCAGCTGTGGTTTAGCTCAACTTTATCTTTCGATCGAAGATTAGCCGATTCGTATTCTACTAATGTTTTGACTTTTACGTCTATCAAAGCGCAGCCATAGATATGACAGATAGATTGGAAAGCTCTTGGAGCGTTTAGGATCCATATAAAGTTTAGGGCTGCAACTGCAACCTGTGGTGTCGCTAGCGCCGTTTAAATTTCTTTTGGTATAAAACAATTACACATTTAACTATGTCACAATATTTTATTTCTCATTAATGACTGGTTTATATTTTAATATCTTACCCATTACTAGTAGTAAGGGTAGGAATAATAACTTGAAAGAAAATTTTAGAAACCTTATCGACATTTTACCGAGTAAAATAATGCAACCTAGCGTAGGATCTCGATATGTACCTAAACCAATACAAGATCATTGTGTAAACCTTATGGCACTTTACGAAACGTCACGTTAACGATTTATTCTGTAAATACCACTAGGGTATTTTACAAATTAGAAAGATAATAAACAGGACATGTAAAAATACTCTGAACACTTTTAGTGCATTTTATGCTTGTCAGATCTACGATGACTCATAGTCATATTAGTAACGTCGCACAAGCGTAAGTATGCAAACTAAAAGAATACCTTTCCACCCCTTCCCATTATCTTTTAATCTACCTGGAATTGCCACGTGCGCAGGAAGGTCGCTGCGCTAAGTCTTAGTCACAACACTATCAAACACTGAGTTACGAGTTTTACGAAAAGCACGCATTACAAAAAAAATTAGAAATAGAACAAAACGATAGTATTAACTTTTTAGATTTAACTATAACAAGGGTGCAGGATAAACATGAATTTAAAATATATCGAAAACCAACACACACTGACATTCATGCATCATCTTGTCATCCGTGGCAACATAAGATGGCCGCGTTCAATTCATATATTCATTGTCTCTTCACTGTACCACTTAGTAAAGACAATTACCATAAAGAACTTAATATTTTGTATCATATCGCCATATCAAACGGATTCAAGAGATGCATTTTTGACAACTTAATAAAAAACAAGACTAGCAAAATCTTAACTAGTTTATTCTACTCTGTTCCTGAAGAAAGGGTAGACAGGTATAATTCTAGTTTGATTTACTTAGGAGAGGTGTCGGAGCGTATTTCTAAAACATTAAAACGTCTAAATATCCGCGAAGCTTCTAAAACTAATAATTCTTTAAGATTAGTTTGTAACGGAAAAGATAAGCTTGATAAACACCAAAAATCTGGTGTTTATAGGCTTAACTGTAGTGCATGTAACGACATTTATGTAGGTCAGACCAGCCGTAGCTTCAACACAGTTATAAAGAACATATTTCCGCTTACCGAAACAACCATCCTGAGAGGTCTCATTTCGCCAAACATCTTTTAGATTCAGGACATAGTATTCCTGATAATCATACATTTTCTGTCCTTCATACTTGTGAAAAAAGCTTAAAACTATCCGTTTTGTAACAATTAGAAATAATAAAACATAATAAAGATAATACGCTTACATTGTTGAACGAACATGTCAGTTATACCGCCTCTCCACTTCTAAATATATTTTCAAATCAACAATCTATTTATAATAACCATCAACTACAAACGGACTAACTTCATTTTCAAATTTCCGTGACAACGATTTCGTCACCTCATTAGTGGACGGAAAGTATAAAAGGCCTGTTCGCCAGTCGACACAGTTCAGTCGTTCGTGCTCCGCCGAGGCGACAACATCTCCTGAGGATGCCACGTGTAGTGGCGAAACGCATCGAGGTTTTTTGCACGTTGGTGTTGGGTACTAATAATTGCATCAGCTGTGCCGCATGTGTATTGAGGGAGGGCGGGTGGTGCATCCTGCATTTGCCTGAACTAATACTAAACGTGGTGATTGTTCGTGTTGTTAGTCGCCTGCGCCGGCGTCGCTTCGCGGAAATTTAAAGCAAAATAATTCTATAAATTTCAATTTTATAATATCACAAGAAAGCTAAACATATTAGTGTGCGACACGACTTTCATAAATAAAAATCGAAAAACACATTAAACTGGAAGCGTGTTGCGATATTTTAATATTCGTTCAAGTTCCAGACAATACATTCCCCCTAAATTAGTAGTGTTTCCAAATTGGTATTGCGATGGAACTAAATAAATATTTAATGCTTTTCTATTTCACTCAGAGTCGATTTTATCAACGTCAGATAAGGAATGTTCGTCAAATGTAATGCAAAGCGGCTAATTTGAAAACGTCACCTATTTGTCAGGTAACATTTATGAAAATGACGTAATTGTAAGAGAACGTGATTCTATTAACATATCAAATAATCACCATTATGTTATTAGTGATGTTTGCAATCAAAGTCAATATATAACTGTCGAATAATTAATTCGTGTTGGATTCTTATCAGATAAGTACACCATATTTCCCTAAAGTTTCAGTACATCTTTGTGTTACACTCTGTATGAAATTTATTATCTATCTCATTATAATTTTCTGATGGCCTGTTTCACAATGTCTTATTAAGCTATGATTTGCGTTATATGTCCAATACTTCACAAAATACAAATACAAAATGAAATGATGTTCCGAAATCGAATAATTCGTTGGTTAGTGCTTATTAGTCGATGGATTAATATACATCTTACCGTTTTTGTATCTAGTATATCTTGTAATAATCGGATCGCAAAAATAATGAATTGTAATGTTGCTGTAAAAAGTATGAAATTCCCCTGCAGAAATAATAATTGATTAAAAAACAATTAATATAAATTAAATTCATTATTGGCTGTAAGTTTAGAACGTCAGATTAGCTAAGTTTTTGGTAAAAGAGCTATGAATTTCATAACAATTAAAAAAGACAAATAAGTTAAACATTAAAGTTATTGTTAATTTATGCTTCTTTTTATCACAATATTAGGAAAATTTCTTATTGATGTACGTACTTGATATCCAAAACACAACTTCAAATCTCGGCTGCATTCTTTTAACTTTCGGTATAACTTAGTCAAGATATATAAATCCTCATTCAGAGAGTTTAAATTAACAAATTCAAGAAGAGTTTTAACAGTCTTTAAAATATACATTATTTGACATACCAAGGTGTAATATACCAATAGTCCCACTGTCTGTTTAATTACGACGTTACAACAATAAAAAATAAAATGAGCGATACAATTCCCCTGTTCAGTCGAAAATTGTATTGAGTGAGTACAATTGTTACATTTTTCAAAGACGTTATCATACACATAAACAGAACTATAGATAAACCGAAAATACATCTGCCTTTCAGGGCATTTACACGTGCTACATAAGTTTTATCAGACTTCACTATTTCATGGCAAAACGATAACCCTGATACAAGTTTATGAAAGTAAATCCCATTTTTTGGGCCCAAGTATACAATCACTGAGAGACTTTGTATGACTCCAAGATTATGAAAGATAAACGCTGTCTGATACAAACCAGGTCGATTAAAATACTCATCGAATAGAGTCCCTGAAAAGCTATTGTAGCACACAAGAATAGTTGAAATAAACTCAAACAATATCGCAATGGTTACAAATAAACGTTTTCTTCTAGTCATGTAAATAAAATCGCGATGAATGTTT
This sequence comes from Pyrausta purpuralis, assembly GCA_963924145.1. Classification (NCBI taxonomy): domain Eukaryota; kingdom Metazoa; phylum Arthropoda; class Insecta; order Lepidoptera; family Crambidae; genus Pyrausta; species Pyrausta purpuralis. The sequence continues at coordinate 23,273,888 of OZ001649.1, forward strand.
AATATCTTTTCAAGAGCAGATAGAAATCTTAACGCACCAAAGGTTTCCATTTTCTTGGCTGAAACAAAAATGTTCATAGTCCTTTCTACTGATAAAGTGAATTAAAAAAAATGAATTGATATTTCAAAGATTCAATTAACCTATTTACATTGTCAATATTTAGCACAAGACTCATATCAATTGCAACGCTAATTTGAACCTTGGTAACAATAAGTTCGAGGTCATGTCAATGCTATGGTTTTTTTAATGGGCTGAAAAGCTTTTAGCCATAATACTAATATAATAGTCCTCCTAGCCGATTTCGACTACGTTGACCGTTGTGACTTAACGGCAAATCAACTGCGCGGGACATGTTATAGTGCACAAGTGTGTGCGCAAACACAGGTGCACTCTCTGTTCCTTTCACTCTCATTGCCCAACGGGACAGCAAAATGACACGACCGGAGAGAGATCAGCAAAGGACCAATGGCTTTACGTGCTTTTCCGAGGTGAAACACGGCCAACTTCCAAAAGCTTTTGGTCACATTGAGGTAGTGAATACTAATCTATCGTTAGTTTATAAATGAAATAATATTTTATAAACGATGAGGCATTTAACCACTAATGATCAGGCATATAACCACTATCACACCTGGTCGAAGGTGATGTGGTTAAGGGTGGATCATCACTCTTCTTTAAAAGCTCAAATCATAGTATTTCGTGAATACTTCAGCCGGCAGCGCACTCCATTCCTTAGCCAATTTTGGTGATATTTAAAACGAAAAGTTACTACTTACCAAAAAATTGTTTCTGAACCTTCACTGAGACCATTATAACAACAATGGCGTAAGTTCATCAGGTTTTATCAATAAATTAACATCCTACTTAATTTGCCTGAGTGGATGTCAGAACGTTGTCACTTTCATTTGCTGAAGTAGGTCGGTGGTACTCAAACTACTCAATTGGGTTATTTCATGTCTATATTAATGAGTTTTTCAGATGATTAGATTGAAAAGCTTTTGTACTCCCAACTACTTAACTTACGATACCTACTCAAATCGTCATTATGAGAAGCCATATTTGCTTTCTTCATAAATTCATTAACCGTATTTAAAACAAACCTTACTTGCCACACTTAGGTATAGTAAATCAATAATCCCACTATTTGTTTGAGTTCACTTTCTTATTTATATTAGTGATGACACCAGACATTTGGTATGTTGCTTCACGCATATTTTATTTTTTAGAAACACAATCACAAAATTATGATAATGAAATTTCACTTGCACTTTTCACCGTATATTTATTGAAAATCCAGCAAAAAAAGAAAAGCTTTACTCATTAAATTTAAAAATATATAAAAAATGTAAAAAATATAAGAATAGGGGGTAAAAACACATTGAGAAAAATCAAATACTTATTTTTTTAAAGTTTAATGTCTGGTGTCAAGACACATGTTTAAAAAGCATAAAAAAAACTGACATAAATATGGGTAAATGCATTATCTTGAGCTTGATAATGCATTTACCCTCTGTCAACTCAGTAACTCAAGAACGGCTGAACCGATTTCGCTGAAGAGGTAGTTTAGAACCAGTAAAAGGTTATAGGATACTTTTTATCCCGTTGGACGGGGCCAGGGCTTGGGTAAGGCAGGGCTGGGACGAAATGGTAGGGAGGTAGCTTTAAACCAGGAGAAAGACATATGATACTTTTAATCCCGTTCGACCACGGCTCGGCCGGTCGGTTCGGCCGGTTCGGCCACGACTGGGGTAGAATGGGGCTGGGGTGAAATGGTGGAGAGGTAGCTTAGAACCAGGAGAAGGATATAGGATACTTATTATCCTCTAAGACGGGGCCGGGGCTGGGGTGCTGCAGGGCCGGGGCCAAACGGTGGGAAGATAGCTTAGAATCAGTAGAAGGACATAGGATACTTTTTATCCCGTTCGAAAGGACCGAAGCTGGGCGGGACGGAGTCAGGGCAAAACGGTGAGGAGATATCTTAGAACCAGTAGAACGACATAGGATACTTTTTATCCCATTCAGCGGGTCCGGGGCTGGGCGGGACGGGGATGGAGGCCAAACAAAGTTTGCTGGGTCCGCTTGTTATACTATAAAAGCTATCCCCAGTACTAATGTATTTTTCATTAATTAGAACTCAGTTTTAGAAGCTATTTTCAAGAGACCAATTAATTATAAAACTGAAATAACGTAAACATATATAACCTTAGGTTGATCAAATTAGTATCGTTAAAGATGTAGAGGTTATTTCAAGGAACACGATTTTTGACTTCGTAATTTTGTTTGGACTAGTAAGAAGGTCAAGATATCAAAAGCCCTAGAGCCCGTAGCCCTTGAACCGGGAGGAGGGGGAAACTAATTTTAAAGTGATTTTTTAGGTTTTTAGCTTAATTATCGGAAATTATGCGTTTTAGCGACATGATACCTGGTACAAAATGAAAGCCGATAAAAAATTCTACAAGTTTACCTTAAACAAGTTTTTATGTGACAACGACGTCTGAAATGAATAATTGAATAATATTTAGGTATGATGATCTATTAGATAGACTCCAGATGTACACCGGATATAAAAGCAAGGATAGCGATGGCGAGACAAGCTTATAATGCAAAAAAAAACCTGCTTGTTAAAGTGTACATTTGGAGTATAGCACTTTATGGATGTGAAGCGTGGACATTGACAAAGAGGGACAAAAAGAGACTGGGAGCCTTCGAGATGTGGTGCTGGAGGAGAATGGAGCGTATTAGTTGGACGGAGAAGAAAACAAATAAAGAAATTTTGTCTATGGTTAGGGAAAAAAGGATATTGATGGAAACAATAGAGTGTAGGAGGGGACGAATGTTAGGCCACCTGATTCGACACGACAATTTTATTAAAACGATAATTGAAGGAAGAATAGAAGGAAAAAGGAAGCGAGGAAGACCAAAAATAAGCTACATGCAGCAAATAAAAGAAAAGATAAATGTCGGGTCGTATCAGGAGGTTAAGAGAAAGGTGGAAAGCAGAGAGGAATGGAAAAAACTCCACCGACAAGAGCCTAGCTCTTAAATTGGATGATGATGATCTATTAGGGCTTGAAAACACGTGTGCGTAATTTCGTAACAAAATGTTTGAGTTTTGTATATTTTAAAATTTTTGGGTTTTTTATGAATAAATTGTAAACAAAATGATGTATCAAAAATATTCTTTCTTGAATCAATTTAGTATAATTCCGACATAGAGCTATATAATTGCTATTGCATTTGTGTGATGAAAATAAGATACAACGGTGGTACCATAACACTCAGACCCAAACACAAAATTTTACAATTACACAAATATCAAACATAAGAACAAACATACACTTGCCAGATTTATCACTCTTATGTGGACGCCTAAACAGATCATTATACTCAAATATAACCCGATGAAAAAGATGTGAAAAAAATACAGGGCAAATTAAAACCTCCTTTTTTTGAAGGCGTTTCAAAACTCGCAGAAAATCGTTTTAGCTTTGATTTCATACAACAAGTTCTTATATCGCTAAGACGCATAGTTTCAGATTTATTTGCGAAAAACCTAAAAAAAAATTTTTTAAACCTTCCCCTCCTCCAAGCTTAAGAGGTACGGGCTGGGAATGTTTGTATGTTAATCTCCTTACGAGGGCAAATAATGATATGAAGTCAAAAGTTGTGTTCCACCTCAAGTATCCTTACTTGACTGACCTACCTTGGTATGTGCATCGATGCTATTTGTTATTTGCTTGTCATTAAATACCTACTCTTCAGAAAGTCTAAAAAGGTATCATCTTGAATCTGGCTGCAACTGATGACAATAAAATAATAATACCAAGGAATTAGATGTCATTATTTATTTGTAGCGTGACAATGATGTAGTGGACCGTCAGTGACAGCACCGCAGGCAGCAAGTACATCCCGACTGGTAAAGATCGAAATTCAATTGTTAGAGGCTCCACGGCGACCAAACGCTGCAAATCCTTTAAGGACCGCTGGTGCTTCTCGTCTATTTTTGTAAAAATTAAATGTAATGGAATAAAATGTAACGAGACATATAATTACAATATATTTGATTCAGGGCCGCATTTTTCAAATGCCAGATAAAACATAAAAGACTGTCAAAATGGACAACAACCAATTTTTATGGTGTATCTACACCTCCCGGGGTGTGCAATGTTTCAGATAATAACAAAAGAACTTATGATAACTTCAACTTATCTCATTTAATTTCATATTTTAAATATAATGATCAATTGATATCCTTATATATATTATAGTCATAATTTTATTTCACCTAATTTTATTTATATTACCTATATACGCAACTGCATCGATGCTAAATAAGTAAAGTTACCTTAATACATTGAAAACCTTTCTTTAAGCGTTTATTGGTTAAAATCACTTGGTTTTCAATATACAGGACTATTTTATAGTCTTTTAGTACTTTTACTTACAAGCTAACTTACCTTGGGTAGAAACCAGAAGCTTAGAAAGTCCTTTGCGGCATTGGGAGACCTCATTTTGGACATTTTGGCCGGCTTTTGACAAGATGAAGAAGGCAGCGCTGGCGTATAGGACGAAATATATTTTAGTAATTTGCTCCCATAACCTAAACTGAAAATTACCAACACATATTTTAACATATTACATTATGGTAAAAAATAATTAATTTTGATATTGTTTAGATAAACTAAACGTCGAATATAAAACACGTTGTCCACGCAATTTATAATTTAAGCGTGTTACAAAAATAGTATGATTTTTATTTATGATTTTTTACACGACTTTTCACAATTTTTGTAACATCATATACATAAATACACATATACATACATATTGAGTGCAAAAACTTTTCTCACCCTTTGCGTACTTAATACATCTTGAAATATTCGAATCGTGAAAATGATGAACTCCAAGGTCGCAGTAAAAAGTATGAGAGTGCCCTAAAAAAACTGTGTTTAATTCATCGAATGTCAAATAATTATAAAAATATATTATTGTAGTGAAACAACACAAATTTTATTTAAAGACATGGAAATCCGAAAGTTATTTGAGTATGTCCTTAAAATCAAAAATTTTGAACATCTTCCTAATAGTACACACAAACTTACTTGATGACCAAAACAATTTTTCAACTCGCGACTGCATTCCTTCAACTTCCGGTATACCTTAGCCACGACACTTGACTCCCCACTCAGTGACGTAACATTATCAGATTTTAGAGTAGTGTTAGCCGTCTTCAAAACGTACCTTATTTGAGACACTAAAGTGTAGTACGTCAGTATTTCCACTGTTTGCTTAACTTCATATAATGTTTCAGCGGCGAGAAAGAAAAATACCGATACTGTGGTCGTGTTAACTTCAAAACTGTTATTAATCAATACCCCGATTAGAATTTTTAGAGACGTAATAATTCTCATAACTACGACTAAAGTTATACCCAAAATGCATCTTCCTTTGAGTGTATTCAATTGTGCTACATACGCTTTATCAAACTTCACTATTTCATGGCAAAACGATAGCCCAGAAAGGAGATTTTTGAAATGTATTCCATTTTTTGGCCCAAAGTACAGTACTACTAAGAGACTTTGTATGGCGCCAAGATTGTGAAAGATAACCGCTTTGTAAAACACAGCAGGTCGATTTAAGAAGCGGTCATTAATATTACCTGAAAAACTGTTATAGCATATAGAAATAGTTGAAATTAACTCAAAAATGATCATGATGATCACTAAACAGCGTTTCTTTCGGGTCATGAAGACAAAATCGCGATGAATATTGAGAGTCTTTTCAATAGCAGATAAAAATTTTAATGCCCTAAAGTTTTCCATTGTTTCAATGTAGAAATATACTTTTTATCCTTCCTTTTAAATGAGAACTACAACAACGATTGCCTTCATTACATTCGATGTGGTGTAAGTACTCAAATATATATTACTCGTAAGTAACAATTTGAAAGTACGTTAGGTGATTGTTTGATGTCATGCATGAGAAATTAATATTGTAAGTAATAATGTACTTTGGCCAGTTGTACGGTGGGCCTTCCACTCATTGGAGTTGCAGATGGTGATGGTGGCGTTGTCAATATTTAAAAAAAAGCAATAGATTTTAGGGTTTCTTAGCTTAATGACAAACAGGGTTGGAAAAAAAACAGTTTTTTTAAAATTTTATAAAACAAACAGTTCAAATTGTTTTAAACAAGTGTTTGTTTTGTTTTTTTTTGTTTTTTTTTTGTCCTTTTTAGTTTAGGGCATTATTTTAAATTAATTCGAATTCGACCTATAATGTTTCATTTCCAGACTAGATCTTTTGACTTTTCAAATTTTCTATAGTAAAATAAATATTGACAAAAAACGATCAATGGATAAACATTTATTTTATGTTGTGCGTATCCCTAATCACTACTAAACGATTTACATTCACCCTGAATGTTTCCTAGCAGGACTATACCGGCGGGGAAATACCTATAAACTATAAATTCTATTCTATGAATAGGGGCACCCCCAATATTTATTAATTAGTGATGGGCCGAATGTGGTTTGAACCGAATACGAATTTCGGCCGAACATTCGGTAAAAATCAAAAATGCCGAAGTTCGGTTTTTATTCTGCACTTATATGGTAACAACTAACAAACAACAATAAAATATACCTATAAGTAATTAATATATTGAATTTTCAAAAAGTTTATTTGATTCAAACAAATCATAAGACTTCCTAATTTAATAAGAACTTATTGAATTTGATTTTTTAATTCTAAAACTTAAGATTGAAATTTCGAAAAAGGAAACTGATAATAACAGTTAGTTACTTGATTAATAAATAAATTACCATGATTTTAAATTATGTAAAAGGCTTATTTATTTAATCAGGTATGAGTGAGTATGACAGATTTGTTTTTTTTTTATGTTTTATTAATCTTAAAATCAAAATTGTGCAACTATTTCACTCTTTTCTTATACCGAATGTTCGGCATTTCAACCGAATTTCGGAAGAATGCCGAAGTTAGGCCCATCCCTAATATTTATATTTAAATGAGGGGAATAAAATAACCACTATTCCATTCGACAGCCATCCATTAGGGACTTTCCTAACGGGACTTTACTGGCGGGGAATTACTTAATATGAATTCTATAAATACAAGTGCCTTTCTTTCTCACATTTCATTTCATTATTAATTCTGCGACTGATAACACCTCATAAAAATGTCAACTCCAGGACGCAAAAAGCATGCAATTTGGGAACAATTCACATCGATCCCCCAAGAAAATACCACACTGAAGACCAATAGGGTGCGTTGCAGAAAATGTAAGAAAGAACTAGTTGGACTTGTGAAAAGAATGGAGGCACACTTCCAGCAATGTAGCACCACCACCGGTTCTAACACTGACGCAAATCTTGACGCGGACAGGGACGTGGAGGAGGAGTTGTTGAGTGATGCTGGTTCTTCCCGATCTCCAGATAATTCTTCTGCTACACCCACATCTTCTGTTACTACTCTTCAATCTAAAAATGCCAGTACCAGCAGCAGCGCGAGCGTGAACATTTCAATGAAAAGATTTATTATTGCTACAAGTCAAGAAGATAAGAAGAAAATTGATTTACAATTATCTCGTTATATGTTTGCTACTAACACGCCTTTTAACCACGTAGAACACCCAGAGTTACTGAAATTAATGGAAATTTTACGCCCAGGATATAAACCTCCAAACCGCAAACAAATTGCTAGCAAGCTACTCGACGAAGTCTACAACTCGACTCAAGAAGCCGTAAAAAATGAATTGAAAAACAAAGTTGTTAATCTGGCAATTGATGGGTGGAGTAATGTCAGGCAGGACTCGATAGTTTGTGTCTGTGTTACCGATGTGTTGACAGACTCAACTCATTTAATTGATACAATAGACACAGGAGCCGAAAGCCATACAGCTGACTACTTGGTTAAAGTTACTACTGCGGCAATAAAACAATGTGAAACTTACAAATGTACGGTGCGAAGTGTAGTGACAGACAACGCAGCAAATATGAGCCGTATGAGACGAGATTTAGCCCAACAGGAAGAACTAGCTTCTCACGAGGATATACTTACATACGGCTGTTCATCACACATATTAAACCTTCTAGCAAAGGATTTGAATGCAGAAGATATTACTGATAAAGTTAAGTCGATAATGCGGTACTTCAAATACACTCACTTTGCATCTGCCAAATATAAAGAAGCTGGTGGAAAAGCAATTGTTATACCACAACAGGTACGGTGGAACACAATGGCTGACTGCTTAAAAGTGTTATTAGAAAATTGGCATATAATGTCAGATATATGCTTAAATCATTCAACTGCTATAGATCTGTCAATTTCATTGAAAGTAAATGACATGGCGCTGAAGCAACAAGTCCAGGCTCTCTACAAAAAACTGGAAAACATCGCAGTTACACTTGACATCTCCCAAAAGACATCCTGCTGTATTGGCGAAGTGACTGAAGCATGGATAGAGCTTAAAAATATGTTTGAGGGAGAGAATGTACGACTGCGTGAGACCGAGTATTCATTGGATGATTTAAGGAAGTTCAAAGCTCGTTATGAAATGGCAATGTCTCCAGCTCATTTTGCAGCAAACTTACTACATCCTAAGTACAGGGGTGAAAAACTCACGAGTGAAGATATTTCTGAGGCTTTATTATTTATAGAAGCTTATCACAAAGAGGCGATGCCCTATGTTGTTAAATACAGGGCAATGACAGATCCCTTTCATAACTTTCTATTTGAAGATCATGTAGTAAATCAGGTCGGACCTCTCGAATGGTGGCAGTCATTAAAAAAACAAATTAATGGTCAAACAATGAACTTAGTGGCTCAGCTTCACACTGCTGTAGCTTCAAGTGCTGGAATTGAAAGACTGTTTTCAACATTTGGATTTATTCATTCTGACGTACGAAATAAACTGGGTACAGAGAAAGCTGCAAAACTTGTTACAGTTTTTAAATACCTTAATAAGGAAAAGAAGAAATAATTGTTATCTTGATCTTGTCATATTGTCTTACTCTCCTGACTGACAAACAATTTTGATTTTATAATGTTTATTAAATATAGGTAATTTTGTTTGTTATAATTTTGTTTTTGATTGATTTTAAATTGAAATTTTTAATATTCTATACTATCTAATACATGTTTCAAAAATACGTGTTATCTTATCCCATTTTACCCATATAAATCCTGGTACTTGGTAGGTACTTAGATCTTTGTTTGACTGAATAAATAACTTATCAAAAAAATATTACTTTCATTTTATATCATTCATTCGCAATGAAAAGTAGTTTTAAAGCTTGTTTTTTTCTCATCGTTTTATACAATGTTTAAAACTTGTTTTAATCTGTGTTTTTAAACGTGTGATAAAAAACACGGTTTAAAATCAAACTGTTTTAAACATTGTTTTAAACATGTGTTTTAAAACCATTTGTTTTAATCATGCCAACCCTGATGACAAATAGAGGAAACCTTATAGTTTCCACGCCCTTATTCGTCAAGTCTGTCTGTCGGCCCGTACGTTAAAGTCATTCCATTTAAAACCACTCAAAGATACAGAGATTAAGAATCAGATACCAATGAATTAGATATCATGGTTTAATTGCAAAGTGACTATGATGTAGTTAACTGTAAGTGATAACACAGCAGGCAGCAAATACATTCCGACTGGTAGAGATCGCAGTTCTATGCTAAGGGGCTCCACGTTGACAAGCCGCTGCAAATCCTTCAAAGGGCGCTGGTTTTTCTCATCTGTTGAACCGTTAAACTTATTGGGCATGTTCAGAAAAAAAAACAGAGGAGAAACATAGAGGTTTAAAGCATATCTACCCACCCACTATGGGAACAACACCGTATCAAGTAAGTAGGTTTTTTATATATAAAACTCTTTACTTCAATGTATGTGATTGGTGTCCAATATTTATTTATTACTTCAATGCACGACTATCAACTTCGTAACGTCGCTACCTCGGATCGAGATCCACTCCTGACCAGCGGCGCAATAAGTTGTTGTATTCCATACAAAAAGTTGTTGTATTTGAGGGTCAGAATTGGCCCCTAGAAGTAATGCAGTTAATTTTGTTAGACCCTATATTGGTCGAGTCAGTCGTACGACTGTATCGATTTTAACGCGCGACACCATCGATGCTTAAACTCGCAAAGTGTAAAGGATCTAAATTCAAGGATACGAAATTCAATATTGCAACACAGCATCTGACTTCCTTACTCACGTGAAACTGTATCTCCATCATCACATGCTAATCATTTATAGAATACGCTTAGTTGCAGTTGCTATACGGCTTCTTCAAAGCATGATCAGCATTTTGTCAGCCGTCAGTTTGCCCGTCAGTTGCTTATCAGCGTCGGAGTATGTCAGCCCCAACACGGGTCGACGCGTCGATCAGATAGATCCCCTTAAAAACTATTCAACTACACTTAGTCACGGAGTCACGGAGTCAATTTTGCTGAAATATCGATATTTATGTCTGATAGAACCAAAAGACACAAATGATTTAACTGCGATCTCAAAAACTATTAGAATCACACGAGTAGAATAACATTTTATGGTAAAAATTATGAAAACAGACGACGATAATATGATTTTCCTACCCACTAGGTTTATAATTGTTCCACGTTAGGTTTTACATATTTTAACGTTCATCCCTCCACTAGGATAATCTATACTAATATTATAAAACTCACGAGTTTGTTTTTTTTGAACGCGCTAATCACAAGTACTACGAAACCGATTTGAAAATTTATTTTTGTGTTGGATAGCTTATTTATCGAGGAAGCCTATAAAACCATTCCGCGGCAATGAGGCAAACTCAAAACGCGCGGTCGCATCGCGCGGGGAACGCTGTTAATAAGTACTAAAACACGGCAGATAATCTTTGCAATTCCTTATCAGTGTAAACGAATATTATCAATATTATAATAATACTACAATGATATTCATATGTTATTATTTTATTATAATAATGTTATCAAAAATACGAATTGCTTATCCGTTTACAAGTATAGCCGCTTAACTGTCAAAGCAAGATCGCAGTACGCACCCAGATCTTGTAAGTGTCCCCAGTATTTGCAGAAATAAAAGACTTTTATCGATTCATGATACCAATAGTCTTTGAGATTTTGATATAGACAATCAATAAAGTCACTTTTTTCAGGGTCAGCTATCAAAAGTTATACAAGTCTTATTCAACGTCAGGCATAAAATGTATATTTCCCGTAGGTAAAACGTTATAAATGGAATATGTAAAACCAAATCTGTAAGGAAATTGTGGGAGAAAAAGATTCACTTTGTCTTTGAGGAAAATAAAAATGAAATTTGGCCGAACCTGGAATAACAAAATCTTCCGGATCAATAATGTGTATTTGAGGACATAAAAGATTGATCGAAATAAAACAACTTTTTTACGGATTAACTTTTCGCGAGTTTATTAATTTTATCCCGACGTTTCGAACACTTTACTGCGTTCGTGGTCACGGGTAGACTTAGATGTTATTTGTCATTTACGGAGTTTTTGAAACAATTACACTACCATCACTCAGTAATATTAATTAACGTTCCTATCCACGCAGAAAGAGCTAACTGTGTCTTGTGATCTTGCAGTGAATAGGTCTAGCTTGGGTCCTAGTTAGAACTGGATCCCATGCTGGTGGAATTTTCCAACCATCTTCTCTGTTAAAATTTGGATGTTTTCTTATTTCTATAGCTTCGCGTAGCATACGTGGAATGAACCGACGTTCTTTAAACCAGGACCCAAGCTAGACCACTCACTGCAAGGTCACAAGACACAGTTAGCTCTTTCTGCGTGGATAGGAACGTTAATTAATATTACTGAGTGACTTAGTGTAATTGTTTCGAAAACTCTGTAAATGACAAATAACATCTTAGTCTACCCGTGACCACAAACGGTGTAAAGTGTTCGAAACGTCGGGATAAAATTCATAAACTCGCGACAAGTCAATCCGTAAAAAAGTTGTTTTTTTTCGATGAGTAATATTCGCGTAAACTTCAGAAACAAGTATAAAAGATTGAGACAAATCTCGCATGAGATAAAAATATGTGGTACCAAAATAGTGTTATTTATATGAATTAAGATTATTACTTAGTTAGAGAATTAATATTGTTATCGTTATCGGTTGTTCGAAGACACAAGCTGCGGCTAAAACAATGAGAATAATGTAGGACAAAGTGGAAGATTCCATGAAAATTTGAATAAGTAATCCTATCGAATCTAGCCCAAACATTTTCTGAGAAAATCAGCAGATACTAGGTACTATTTTGCTACAGCCATTTGCTACATCTGGTCCGCGTTATAAAGATTTTATTATATCCAGATTATGGAATGTCAATAGGAAAATATTATTAATTCAGAAAAGGCAGAGTTTATGACATAGCCTTGAGAATCAGTAAGCTCAAGTAGCAATGGGCAGGGCACATAGCGCGAAGAACTGATGGTCTTGGCTTGGATTGGCGACCCTTCGACCAAAGACGCTGCGTAGGACGTCCATCGAGAAGATGGACAGACGATCTTGTAATGATCGCAGGATCAAACTAGATGCAGACCGCTAGAGATCGGTCGCTGTGAAATGTACTGTGGGAGGCCTATGTTCGGCTGTGGACATCCTTTCGCTGATAATGATGATGATGATATGGTAGAATTTAATCAAATATCTTGTCGTTGGTAATTTTGATGAATTCAAATTTAATTATTCTGTAGTTATATTATTCAGTATTCTATTTGTCAAGTATGTAATTTTATTATGTCGTACCAAAGCGAAGCTTTTTTCTACCGTCTATGGTCGTATATAGCTTTTTTCTACCAGTAGTACCATAAATAAATAAATATGCGCCAGACAACACACCAACTGACTAGTTTCCAAATAAGGAATTCTAGTCCTCGTGTTATGAAATACCAGACAGCGATAATGCGGCGTCGCTCGATAATACTAATATTTATGTAGAAAATAACTAACATATAATTGTTCTTGATTGTAACAATACATCCATGACTAAGGTTCAATTGTTCGTGATATTCACACAAACATTTGCCCCTTGTGAGATCCGAAACCGCAACCTGCTGGATGCTGGTCAGAAGCGCAAACCTAAACTGGCCTTTGCACAGCTTGGGTTACTACCACTACCTGCTCTGTACATATACGAAATTTGTTGTTTTGTAAAAAAAAAATACGGAACTGTTCTTAAAAGCCAAAGATGGAAATGCAAGACTTCAATGATATCCAGAGAAACTAATATAAAACATCATCCCACCATCGGAAAAAAATAAAAGGAACTGTACTTTCATGTGTATCCAGGTATACAATAAAGTTCCCTATGACATAAGAATTCTCTCAAATAGCGCTTTTAAGGCCAAGTTGTATAAATGGCTAGTAGATAATAATATTTATGACATAAAAGACCTATTGAACCGTAGATTCTAATCAGTAAATGCTATGTATATCTGAAATTCATTCATAACATTATTTAACAGTGCCATGACATGTTTTTTGTATGTTGTTTATTTTGAAATGATAATTTTTATTGCTTAATTTGACTTTATATTGGCATGCTAATAATTTAGCAAGACATGTATGTGCTCACTTTGATCTCTGTAACACCTATTATACCGTGTTCTTATGCAAATAATTAAATCTAAATCTAATTTTCAAGGATTTTATTTGATGGTAAAGTTAACAGTGAGTATAAGGAATACGACAATTTACAACATTCTATGCAATAAATTATTTGTAAAATAATAAAACTAACCATAACCCACCTACATGCGTGCCAGTTCGAAGTGTAAACTTTAGCTCAGTAGGTATATCTCTCCCTTATTTGCGAAAGGCCTGGTGATAAGTGGCCCTTTTTTATTCAATCCTGACCTCCGTCTGCAGATAAGGGCACCGACATCCCGGCTAATCCACACGTGATAGGTGGCTGCCCGGTTTATCCAGACGCGATTTAGGCCAGGACTCCACATTAGGATTTTACTTAAGGACGACAGCTTTCCCGCTACTTAAGAAAGTTGGCATCTATATGTGGTCACAAAATACGAGGTGAGGTGACGATGTTTGCCCCTACCTTTAACATGACAGCCGCTAGCCGTCAATGCGATGTCAGCATGTCGTCAACACACCGTCAACGTATTGTTATTGCGATCAAACACTACCGTCGTAATGTACCGCCAGTTCAAAGGTTTTAATCATTATCTAAACAAATAATGTTTTATTTGCGTCATTTTAATTATTCTGTATTATAATATACGTATCGATATATCGTATAAAATATACGATATTTACCGAGATAAGTATATGATGCGATGACCTTTTAACCCTCACTGAATTAATTAACTCTATACGATAGTAAAGCTAACCTAGATCGTCATTAGCGTCGTTTTTATTATTCTGTGTAAAATATACGAATCCTGCTATCATATTGATATTTACCGAGATAGGTACATATACCTAATCATAATGCGTCATATGCATCATAATGCGATGACGTTTTGACCCCCTCTGAAGAAATTATCTTTATATGATAGTGGATTTCAAGCATTACGAACTTTGTGTCTCGAGATTCATGGGGCCATGTGCACAGGGGAAACGATAATTTTGCCAATTCTGTCACACGGAAGCCTGTAATTTAATTTATAATGATAACTGACCTTAATGTTACGAAGCTCTTCATTAACCCTTCTACTAATACAAAAAATAATTAAAATACTTCACTATAATACATTACAATTCCGCACGCCGGAAATTAGAAAAATGTTTTATAAACATAATCTTAATCACTTTGAATATTTAAGTTTACAATCAGAAACGCTCTCTTTAGCTTTGATAAAATACAGTACTTACGAATGACCTCTTTTCTCTTTCAAGCATCGTCGAAGAAAGATACATAACTGAGCAAAAGGGAAAGGCAAATTTGCTTACCCGTAAAAATTAAATTAGGAAAATGTTGTTTCAGAAGGAGGAGGTTGGTGACTCTCGGCTATAGAAAACTAAGGCTGGATTCGACCAAACGAGAATAAATGTGAACCTATGAATAAATCGCAAGTTATTCGAGAGTACATAATTGTTCCATTTTGCCATCAACTGTTCTAGAATATCGCGTTTATACGGAAGTAAATCTTATACTCACCGTGTTGCGTGAAATAAGTACTTCTAGTATAAAGTAATGAGGTTCGCTTACCATACGATTAATGTCTTAATGTTGTCAAATTCAAAAATTTTGATAGCTTGATACTTTCCCACGGTTATATACAAAATTATTTAGTTGACAGGATTTTTCTTTTTATGCCATAATTTATTTTAATGCTTTGGTGCCGCATTGATTTGGCCGGACAGTAATACAATTAAATCATTAGTTCTATTAAGCCAGTTTAGTAAATCCAATTACAATTTTACAAAAAACGACTTTGAATTTTACGAGTATAAAATCGAGGAATAAAATTATCGTTCGTATAGTTACGCGCATATTGTAAGCCTCTTCTATCATCATTTAAGACCTCTTCTCTAAAGCATATCCCAGGCATGCTCAATAGGATTGAAGTCAGGGGCAGGGGGCAGGTCAGTCTAAAGCTTGGATATCATGCTACTAAACAAGGTTAATTTTAATGTGTAGGTGTCTTAACAGAAAGTTAATAGAATTTTAGTTATTTAGAATTAACTGGAAAATCCCTAGACCATGTTGATGTGTGTATGATATGAAAATATGTTTGTAAGGAACTTTCAGTTTGCAAGTCCAATTCGTACTGGACCGGTTTGTTAGTTTTAATTACTTAACTTGTCGCACCTGGATAATCATGAAAATTAAGATTTCGCAGAATTCAAGATAATTATATCTTGAATTCTGAATTTCTTGTAAAAGCAAATAGATAAAATACCTTATTTTACTTATACAAACCTAGCAGTATTTACAAATGATGTTCTCCGCGGAATGGATGGTGGTAACCAGGTGGATGCTATTTACACAGATTTTGAAAAAGCTTTTGATCGCGTAGATCATGTTATTCTATTGAGGAAACTTTGTGAGCTCGGTGTAAATGGAAGTTTGTTGAGATGGACTGATTCTTACTTACGCAATCGTAGTCAGATGGTTGTCATCAGAGGTTATAAGTCAGATTTAGTCGGAGTACCTTCCGGTGTCCCTCAGGGATCGATTTTCGGACCGCTCCTATACGTAGCATATCTATATGATATCGATCAATGTTTTAAACATGCAAAATATCTTATGTGTGCCGACGACACAAAAATTTATATGACTATACATGATATTAATGATTGCTTGAAACTTCAAGATGACTTGGATAGACTCGATTATTATTACAAGCAAAATCGTATAGGCGTTAACTCAGATAAGTGCACTGTTCTATCCTTCACACGTAAAAATAAGTATTTAAACTTTGATTATAATTTGAATAACCTTAAATTGAAGCGAGATAAGGTAACGAAGGATCTCGGAATATACTTAGACTCTAAGTTGACATTTGCTGATCACGTAATTGTATCTGTCAACAAGGCTTTTAAAAACCTGGGATTCATACTTCGCGTAAGCAAACCATTTTCAGATACTCACTGCTTGAAAGTATTATATTATGCATATGTGCGGAGTATCCTAGAATATTGCAGTGTAATTTGGAATCCTTATTATCTGGTATACAGGGAAAAGATCGAATTAATACAAAATAAATTTACGAAGCATTTAAATTATAGAAAATTTAAAAAAATTAAGGATTATAAGGAGTCGTGTAACTATCACTGGGTGGTACCTCTTGAAAGCAGGCGCACTGTTTTGGATATGTCTTTTTTGTACGATGTATGTAGCGGTTCGATAGACTCCACTGACCTGACATCGCTGTTTTTGAAATTACATGCGCCGTCAATCCGGACTCGACACACAGTATCTACTCTATTCTCTGTACCTTTCACGCGAACGATTTATGCAAAAAAAGTCCATTGTTTGCCGCATATTGCGATCATATAACAAACATTTTCACTCAGTAGATCCATTTCACCTAAGTAAAAGAACATTTAAAAAACGTGTGCTTGAACTTACGCAATCTGACTCCTAGAACACACACACACACACACACACACACACACACACACACACACACACACACACACATGATAATTGTAATTGGTTTCATAGAAAGGTTGACGACATCAGTCACACTCACTTATATGTTATTTGTTTATAAAATGTAAATCCAATGTTGGCTGTATATTTAGTATTAAGAAACATGTAAAACTGAAATTTTGAGAGCTGTGGATTTTGTTGTAATAATAAAATAAAAAATATTTTATTTATTCTAGCTTCTTTGAATCTTGAGCGAATGTAATGTTTGTCCAAAAATTTAAATTTGTTGCCTCGATAAGTACTATAATAATGTTTTAAAGAGTATTATGATTGTAATTTTAACACAGTAAAATTTGTAGAAGTTTGATGTTTATGTAGGTGAAAGTATTTTGAGTTCGGAAGTAGGGATGCAAAAAAAACAGTATTAGGAAAATGGAACACTGAGTTTTTTGTGTTGTTTTTAGAGTTAGCTAACTTTGGCTAAATCATATTAAGTAAAGTAAATAACATACAGCTTTTTTCATGATAAGAGAAAAAATACAGACGCGACATTGAACGTTAGTAAACAATCTCAGCTTTCCTATGTATTTGTGTTTAGAATCCGACACATGAAATATTGCCTTTACGCAGGGCTAAGCAAACATAATCCGAAAATATGATATAAAGCTTGATTATACCAATATTTTTTATTTTATTTCTCTAACTTGGTAATAACTTTCGATTATATTTAAGTTCACCCATTTTGTTCATAATTGTAACGAGTCAATGTCGCCGAAAGTACTATATTCATATCACGTACTTGTTAGTAGAATCTTTTAACATCAAACGAAATTTAAAAAAACGATTTTGTAAACCTTCTTGAAGATAGGTATATTATAAAGGTTAACAAACGTAAGAAAAATAATAATGTTTGTACAAATTCGTCGTGTACACAAATCCCAAAACAAATAGAGGTTTCAATAATAAGGTAAATAGAAATAAATTTATTCATTATATTCATCCCCGCCCATACGTCTCCGTGTTGAAATTATAGGTACGCATGTTTTTTTCATACGAATATATCTATGGTAAAATATTTTATTGTCTCAAATAGAAAGTAGATTGTCCTTTCGTTACAATCGATAATAGTCATAGTGGGTACTTAAAAATAGCCTATTGTTTTGTATTCACTGTTGTGCGTACTTACACAGACAAATATCGTAAATATGATATTGATCGAAATAACAAAAATAAACAAAGTGAAAGTTGAAGTACCCGAATAGCAAAAAAAGGAACCTTTATAGTTTCGTCAAGTCTGTCTCTCTGTCCGTCCGTATGACACATCCACTTTATTCTGTAACTATAAACATCATAATGTTGAAATTTGCTTAGTAGATGTGTCTTGTTACTGCTTTAGGATTCTTATACAAAAAAAAACAATGATAGGGGGGGGGGCTCCCATAACGTTTGATAGATTGACGCTTCAAAAGTAGTAAAATGGGCGTCTAAACTAAGCGAGTGTATTTTTAAAAAAAATACGTAATGTAGATTTTAACCAATACTTTCAACGAAAATTGATTTCGGCGGGATCGAACTTGTAGTTTCTGAGATTCGTCATACAAACACGAAAAACAAAGTTATATTTGCTGTCAACAAAATATTGTGGTATTGTCGCTAAGTGGATACCCTAATTCAGTCAAAATTGGCAAGGAATCCTCAGTGCGCGAGTCCGACTCGCACTTAGCTGGTTTTTAGTACAAATATGTAACCGTTATCAACAATAAACCTAACAATACTTCTTCTTCTAAATTACAAGAACTAAAACCGAGCTTTTCTAAACAAGAATATCAGAAACAAGTTATCTAATCATTTCTTACAACAAACGAGCTTGAAACCATTGGCTAATTGAACACAAAGACTCATTCAATTAACAACTCCTCCAGAGTCTAGATAACTACAAATGATGAGAAAGCTCAGCAAAAACGGAAAAAAATGCTCGAATTGGAAAGCGTCGATTGACCCATATAGCATAATCTGCAGGTTGATTATTACATAACACGCAAGCAATAGCAATAGGATGCAATCCAATTCTGGTATGGAAGTCTCAACATTGTTCCCTGTAAAACCACCAAGTAGCGTTCCAAGAACGCTGAGACAAATTTGGTGTTTTCGTGCATTTATTGATAGAGAAGATTTTTTATTGAATCTTAAGATAACGGTGAATCAGAACGCTATCGATTCGTTCAGTGGGAAAAGTAGAGCGTATAGTGTGGTTTTTCGTGTCTGATACGCTCCTAGCACGATCATGATACGGCATAGTGGGCCTGACCTTTAAGCTGTATCCACATCCCCGACGGCATATACCAGCGGCCTTGCCGGCGGCCATGCCGCTCATGCTGCAGAAGCTTTCTCCATAGTATCTGACAAAGCCGTCAGGTGATGTGGATACACCTTTACACAGAATGTACAAGTAAAAAAATGACATAATACGAACGATCGATACAACTTGCGAAAGAAATATCAGTGTCATACAATATCCGATGGTGTCTCCACACTGGTCGGCGGCCATCGTCAAAAACTGTCAGATATTATGGATAATGCCACTGCAACATG
The DNA here is from genome assembly GCA_963924145.1 of Pyrausta purpuralis. Lineage (NCBI taxonomy): Eukaryota > Metazoa > Arthropoda > Insecta > Lepidoptera > Crambidae > Pyrausta > Pyrausta purpuralis. Next base: position 23,293,587 of record OZ001649.1, read on the forward strand.
AGCGGCATGGCCTCCAGCACATGCCGCTGGGCGGTGTGGATACACCGTGAGAGTAGTCCCTACGGTTAACGTTGCGACTGGTTCGGTCCCACTACACCCATTACCCATTCCAGTGCGAATACGGGGATAGTATTACCACTGCAATGGGTAATGGGTATAGTGGGACGGACCGACTTACGCGCCGCTGCGGCGCTGCTACCGCGCTGTCGTATATGATATGATATCATCGGCAGCACGATTGTCGCGCGTAAGTCGCGCTACTGCCGCGCTGCTAAAGTCACCTAAATGTGAAAGCGCTCTAAGTGCTCACACCTAAGTAGTTCAGAGGTTGCGAAACACTAGCACGACCGCGACACGAATTGTAAGGCGATTGCGATCGAGTTACGAAATAACTCTCCCATAGACCACTTTTCCACACGACTGTACCAATGGCAATAGTATGTCTTAAATCTACCGAATAAGGTTCTTTATTGGATTTACACTTGTTTGTGAATGTGGGGTGCAAACGGGCGTGAGAAAAGCCGGGATTAGAAACAAGAAAAAAGTAACACGTCGCGGATGTAAGAATCATTATAGTATGTTACTGATATGTCTTTGTTTTGCTTTTGATATCAACTGTTTCTATTTCGATGATTTATTACAAACCGCGTTTGAAAAGATAACATTTGTTAGTTTTATTATCGACTAAATAAGCTTCAACCAACGAATAATTCAAATATGGAATGTTATTTTGTATAAAGTATTGGACATATAACAGAAACTTACACAGACATTTTGAAACAGGCCGTGTAAGTGTAAAAAATATTGATGTAAAAAACTCCGTATTTGTTTGCTAGTCAAATATTGTAAACAATTGTGACATTCCTTTTTAATGAAATTCAATTGATTTTACTCTCTGATACAATTTTAAAATTTATTAAAAGATTGTTTACAATATTTGACAAGCAATGAATAACAAACTTTAAAACCCAACAACAACGTGGAAATCATTAAACATGATGTTATTTATTTTAAGAGTTGATGCTTTGATTACTCCATGGTATTGTTAGCATTCAGTAGGTACCGTGCTCTGCGAGGACAATATGTCCTCATTTGATTGGAATTCCGATTGCAATCACATAATTGCCTAGTGCACAACAATATCCGTATCTTGACATCTGCGTAGCTGCTTGTTTGGGAGGCGGGACTTAAAAGCAATTAGTTGCAGGTTAGAGTGATCACGTGTTCACGCTAATTGTCTCTGATCTGATACACGGACAACAGTGGTGACAGCTGCCGTTAGCATAGGCCTGTTTCGGCCAGTAATGTTCTGCAGGATGACTGAATTACTGGATCCCGCAGAAAGCATCATCATCATTATCGGCCACAGGTAGTCGACTGCTAAAAATAGGGCTCCCATGGTTTTCTTTTTGGGTGTGTTGATGCCTATTCTCGCCACTCTTGGCAGGCGGGTTTGCGAGCGCAGTTGTGACGCTGATCCCCGGCACAGCTCCACATTTAATCGCGCCTTTTGTAGGATGGTTACCCCGCCATCAATCAGTGGCCAGAGCCTCGTCAGTTGAAACAGGATGCACCACGTGAAGGTGAGGTTGCAAAGAGCATAGACCGCATAACATGTGATTAAATGGCAGTTTATACACGCACGATGTTCCGTCAACTGAGTCCTCTTAACTCCTGGCAGTGTCATGTCCATCATGCTCGCTCTAATCGATTAAGCGGCGCGCTGTATATTCCTATACTTCACAGCGTTGCCATGGTAATTGCTGCGCTTGGGCATAATGTCACTTTAGAAATAAAACTGGTCCAGTCAAATGACAAAACTTGATCCAGTAAAAATAAAACCGGCTAAGTATGACTCGGATTCGCCCACTGAGGGTTCCGTGCCAACTTTTTTTATACGGGATGTCCCCTTAAATATCATAGTTTTCGAATATTTCGAATTTTTTAGAATCGTAAAGTCGTTAACAGGATACATCTTTCTACAAAATTTCATCAGCGTGATGCTTATAATTAGATAATATACTTAGATAATGAAACTATAAGGGTTCCATTTTTGCCATTCGGCTATGGAACCCTAAAAACGTATCAGCTTTTAGCGGTTTACTGCAAACGGGATGTCCGTGAATGCATTGAAACGCATGCAAAATATGTCCCCGCGGGTAACAGCCCATACCGTTAATGTACGACTTTCATGTCATCGGTGGTTGTCAACATGACACAGCTTATGTCAATGCGCCGTGAGTATGTCGTGAAACTTCCGTCGGCTACATCTACCGTCAATTGCGGTTCGTGTGTCACAACACTAAGCTGCATTCATGGGCTGATACATTATTAACAGTATGAGCTTTTATTTAAAAACCTCAACCATCTAATACCTAACATACAGTCGCTCTAAAAGTCAAGTTGATTCTGAATAAAAAGTAAAGGAAACTCATCCATTTTTAAGTTTGTAGTTATGGACAAGTTACAAGTTGCGAGGAAGGCATTCTAAGATTCTAGGCGAGCCTAGAATCTTAGATAGAGCAGGCTATATGTAGAAATCAGTTCAGGATCTACGCAATGATAGGTAAATCTTTGTATGAATTAAATATTTGTTGTTTGCAACACAGAAACGTTGAACAAAATGCAAAAATATGAATACCCGTATCTTTTCCTGCTCGCCGATACATTTCCTGTCGTTTCCGTTTATTTTTCTGAACAAGCCCATAAATAAGAAACGAAAATACTATTTCAAGGGCTTCACAAAGCTGGTCGCGAACCGACAGTGCTATTGTGAACCGGCTTTGTGCCACTGATATATGACCACTATACCACAACAATAACTTTAGCAACTTAGCTCGAATAAAGAAGCCATTATTCGCTAAACTGACTTATTGACCTGATGGCCAAGTACTGGTTAGTAGGTTATCATCAATATGTTACGCAGTATTTAAGCAATTCTTTTTGTATCTTTACCAACTTCAAAAAAAAGAGGTATTAAAATTATTGTGTATGCATGGGATATCGTAAAAAATATATGATATTTGAGTATGATGAACCAATGAGACTTCCAAATACGTGTGCAAAATTTGGTTAGTGTATGTACGTTTGTCCACGGATTTCTCAATAACGAGAAGTCAGCGCGAGATGATTCTTTTATAGTTCAATCAAGTATATTTCTACTTAGGGTACAGTGTAAGTTTCATCAATATCAGTCTTGTAATTTTTAGATATGGGTGATAAACTTCAAGCTAAAAACCATAAAATATATCGTTCAAAAACTGTATAAAAAGCTCAAAATAACACATTTGCCCTCTGTTTAGGAGAAACGAATTCATTTGGAGTGGTCGTGATTTCAAGTTTACGTACTTCAATAGTCTTTGCACTAGTTTCTACTAAACAAAGGGCAAATATTTATGATTTATTTAAACTTTATTGCACTGTTAATGGTACAATTGGCGGACTTAATGCCTTATGGCATTCTCTACCAGTCAACCGCTTGGGAAATGCAGAGAGTTAAATCAGTGGCGGAATATTTAAAAGTACTGAAAGGGACAAAAATTTAAAATGCATTAACATAAACATACATACAAAAATTACATAGATAAAAAAATATATTTGTAAATATATAAGCATTGGATTAATAAACTTACATAGAATACATATATTTAATAAAAAATAAAAACTACAGATAGGGAAGTGAAGATATTGATGACATCTATTAAAAATATTACCGTCAGCAGTGAACGAAATAGTGGTTAATTCTGAAGTGATCCAAGGTTGAGATAGTGGGTGCGGAGAGACTTCTTTAAAGAAAGTTTGTTTGAGGACATTCTGATTTATATTTTACTAAAGTATATTGCGTTATCGATAGAATTGGTTAATGTCGTTATCTGCTGTTTAATATTTACGATTGTGGTGTTTTGAAGAAATATACCTTGCCGAATGATATATTTATTATATTCACATATACATTAAAATAGCCATTCTGACATTTGGTAAAGGTAGTTTTTTCTTCAAATCGTAAATTGAACCGCTGGTTACGAAATTTGACCATTACTACTAATCAAGCAATTGGGCCTAGTTATGTTTTAAAAAATATTTTTAGTGACACTCAAGAGTGAAACTCATCCTCATAACGCTGCTAGTTTGAAGAACCACCAAACTGAACTATTTGAACAGTATTATTTTTACCAATGAAACCATAAATAATGGTAAAAAATCAAAACGTTTAGTTTTGATAGACATTTTGTAAATAAATGATGATTACTTATTCTTCCAAGGGTAACGTGATGTCCTAAGCCCTAATATCACTTTAGCTCTGTGTTTCCATTTTCAATCTTGAGCACAATGAAGGATTGTCGAGTACACCAGTTATTTGGTTACAAGGATGTACGAGTATTTTAAAACATTTTTTTTCCTTAAACTTTTTGCCAGTAACAATATCAAACTTACTAACCCTTGAGTTACCAACTGCTATTTACGACTCCTGAGGCGTAAAAATCTAAAATCTGTATCCTTTCAAAGCTAGCGGTGTTACTCTAACAAAAATACATCAAAAAAGAAAACATTGGCGAATTGACACCAAATCCTTAGCTCAAAGCTAAGCCAAAGGTCCTACTCTGTTGAATATTGTCCTTTTTTTCAAGTAATAAATAATGAAAGGTCGCCCGTGTCGGTTTTTCTTAGAGATTATTAGCAAACTATTATTCACCTTCGACTGCGTCTAAGCCCCCCTTGGCTTGATCTTGAGTCAAGTACAAAACAGTTCTAAATAAAGATAAATGGAAGAATAATGTCATCTCGAAATCAACACTGAATCTACTTATGATGGAGGATATTACTAATGAGCGCTTCAACAGTGACTGTAATTAGTTGTGTGTTGTTTACTGCTTATTCCTCTGTTTTGACCTACTCCCTCACTTTCCAGCATTCGTGCCAATATAAACGAGCATCCACCTATTTTTATGGAGCCAGTATGGCACTTCTAAGCCTTTTCCCTGTTCCGACATGTTTTTAGCATTGGTCATCACGTTCACTAACACTTTTAGTCTGAAATGGATGACGGGGATGGCAAACTCTGACAAACAAGCATCGTCTGCAGAATAGGGTTAAAACGGTATGACAAAGAAAAGTATAATACAATTCGCTTTAGAGTGAGGCCGTCACGACCATCATAACTGCCTCTGATTTATATTCAGGGAGGGACATAATTGAAAAACACTCCTTGAGATATTTAGTGATGGGAGAGCTAATTTATTTGATACTATATTATTTGTGCTCTTATAGGTATTATTATGTGAGAAAATAAAATTATTTGACCTATTTCAATACAGAATTAGCCTTAATTATTACAATAAACCTTTTTAAAATTTATTTTTAGAAATTAATGGGATGTAACCAGGTTCTTATTTTATTTTTATTTTGTCATGGCTGTACACAGAAGTAATAATATTACAAAATAACGGTTCTGTAATTATTTTGTATAAGTTTAGCTTGTGCTAATACTCTAAGTTTAGTTATACCATACGGTTACTGATAAAAAAGGTCGTTAACTTTGATTTATCATTGCGTATTTGGATACTAGCGATACAAAAACACATCACTAGAGCTAGTTGAGAAATGAGTTTTTACATCGGCCAATGGACGCCCGTTTTAGACGTTTTTGATCAAGCAGCCATATTGCCGTAAACAAGTGATTATTACGACCATTGTTATGTTTTAAGAGTATTTTTAAAACAAGAAAACTTTTCTTTTCTTTTCTATGGTCTCTACATCAGAAATTAGATCAAATGACCGTGTTTTTCAAATAAATACATGCGCCACTTAACTAGCTTCTCTTGGTTGCTTATTATAATATTTTGGTGTACCGTTAAATGAATACTTACTCATTGATTTTATGAAGTTTGAAAAATACTTCAAACATCGTAGTAGTGTTAGTATTAGGTTAAGAATGTATGGAAACTGTTTCTGAAAAAAAATGATGATGAAATATAAGTATTATAAAAACTAATGGGACCGTGCGCAGCGACAGAGTCACAAACTATTGACGGACTTTGAAATGACAAAATGGCTGGCTGTCATTACAAAAAGTAATTTAATCGAAGTTATTTCAATGAAATATTGTAATTATTTATTTATTCTAACTAATAAATTTAGGTAGGTATTTATAAAAAATAATTCATGGAGACGTAAATTGTGTGCTGAATTTGCTAGAAAAACGATGACAGACGTCAGAAGTCCTCCAATGATGTCTTTTTTAACCACTGTGAGCGCTGTTATCGATTCAGGTTCCTCTACCACATACTTTGAACTTAGCAAATAACAATAGCCTCTATTACGTAATCAATAAATCAGTTCAATTACCATCAGAGCAACAGTCAGGCACTATAGTATATTTACATAATATGGTATTACAACATACATCTTTAAAATTAATCTTCATTGCCTCATGGATACCTCATTGATAAGTGAAAGACTAATTCTTATATGCATTATGTTTAATTCAGTTCGTCCCAAGAGCCCTGGTCGCTAGTAATTTTATATAAAAATAAATCAAGCAGCCAAACCTTACTCTCATTACTTAATGGAAGTCACACGACAGTTGCGCCCTAATAGATTTATGAGCACGTGAAAAGGGCATGTGTTGCAAATGTTTGGGATAGTAATTCTGTATCCCTGCGTTCGTCACTTATGATTATTAAAAATGATAGAATACAGGTAATTTATTTTTATTGAAACATGAAAAATTCACGATATTTTATTGATGCTTTATCTCATCACCCCATCATTTATTTATATTTCACATTTATCTTAAACAAATCAAAAATGTATTGAACATATTCAGAAGTAGTATACTGCTAGTGTACGAACAGGCTTATACTACAAATAGAGATTATAACTCCTTGTATAGAATACAAATCAATCATTATAGATTGTACGGAATATACGACTGTGTCAATTCCCAAATATAAGGTTAAGGTGAAAGGTGGACTTGTGTAAAGTAATTGTATTCGTTTGACAGTTCAAAATGTACGGTATGATCTATCAAACGTATGGCCGTTCTGCCATTTGACAGATCATTCCAAATGTTTTAAATGCCAAATGAATACGATTGCTTTACACAATTCCACCTCGGGTTCTGTTTCACCATTGACAAAGAAGCACTCACCAAGGAATAAATCAAACATAAAACGTCATTTTGTATGAATTTTATAACAGATAACGTTTACCTAGAACTTATTAGGGGATTCTGAATCAAGTAATAATGTATTTTATATAATGTATTCCGATTCCAGCCCATTGTGACTAAATTATTTTGCTTGCTTTGCAATCCATTTCCAATATTAATATTCAGGAAACCCAATTAACGTTAAATTAGTAGACTCAAATATGAATTTAAATAACATTATGTATTTTAACAACAAAGTCTTCTCTATAATGATAAGCTTAATAGTGATTATTTATTACATTTTAAATTACACTGATAACACCCGTTTTGAAACTAATCTAGGTGTTACATCAACATAGTATTGAATTACGTGCCAATTGCCTCTTATTTAACGCTTCCCGTACCGGTTATAGTGAAAATAGTGCAATAAAATATTATTTTCGCTAATTGGTTAGCAAAAATAATATAAATGATGACAGTGACTGTACCATGCCTGTACTACACCACCAAAAAATATATGAACACTGCAATTTACTTATTTTTTTGTCTTCTTGTCATTTTAGTTATTTTTTTCGATGAAACGTAAGACTGAAAATTTTCATTAAAAAAATACTTACCTAAATATATTCTGCGGTAGTCGTTAAAAAGAAAAGATTATTACTATTGTGCATCTTAAATACCTACCTGTATTCTACTACAATTATTTGTGTTTATTAATAATTCGTTAAAGCACTGCTTGATTTAAAAAATATAGAACTGATATACCTCTATAGGTAGTTGCGTTTTAATTAGTTAAATAAGAGTTTGTTCACGTTTTGAAGTAACATTTAGCATTTTATTGATTCTGCCAGACCGTAGGATAAATTCATATGAAACTTTGAACAACTTTACTAGCTACCTAACTATTAAACATTTAATTCCTAACACATAATGATTTAATTTTTAAATAACAACGCCCACTTTCACACCACGCAACGTGTAAACAATCTTATACATAAAACGTCAGCATGTTACTGTCAATCAATATCATAAACTGACCACAACAGCCACTTTGACCCCTTACACATTGCGACTTTTAACACCGATGCAGTCGCCTATCGATAACATCGCTGCTAAAAGTTGTAGTGTATAAAGGGCCTTTACTGAGGCTAGTTAAAAATTGCAACGACACTGGTATTTTATTAAGAAAACAGTACCTAAGTTCTAAATGTATTTATTTAGGTACATCTCCAATTTCATGATATCAAATTTCACCTAAAATTTAATTATCCGTCCTATTTACCCTGTCGGAAGATTTTTTGAAAACCAATATCAGCCATTTCCCTTCACAAAATGATCTCTCACTTCCTATTAAATTCTTTATTATAACCGTCGCTTAATATTTTATCGGTAAAGAGGCCTAACCAAATAATAATTCGCTCTTATTGCGCAGAATTTTCTTATCGGTCAATGTTCAGAAAATCCTGACTGAACTGGCCATTTTAAATATATTTCATTTTTAAAGTAATTGTCTCGCTTATTAAACATTGATTAATGAGAAAGAGACAAAGACGTTGGCTTCAAGTACCTTCTTATTATGAACTTTTCTTCGTTATTGAGGATTATGGGCGCAGTACTTCTTATTTTTCGAGCTTTGTAATTGAGACTCTATTACATTTTGAAGTTTAGATGGTGTGTTAAATATTTTTTACAATACGCTGCAAATTACACTTCAACTATAGCACTTAAGTGAAATATCATAAATCGATTTTTGTTTTGATATGTTTAATTGATTTTCAAATTATACTCAAGGCACAATCATATGATGACGGTTCGATTGAATATTGCCCATATAGATCAGTCACCATGAATGCGAGGCGTATGAGATTATATAGTCCAACAGTGGTTTATCTTTACAATTCCACTACATGTGTTATTAAACAGGTGTTGTGAAAAAAAAAACATTCCTTGTGTAAGTAGTGCCCGAGAAGGAAATTGGAGCAAGAGCAGCATAATCAGAAGTCCAGAAGATTACGTATTCACCACAAGCCCAGCGAAGCTATTGCATAACTCGATTGTTTTTGCATTGCAATTTTTATGACTTCGTAACAGTGAAATAATGATGTTTGTTCGTTTGTAATTGGTAATACATACTGATTAAAGACTTTTTTGCTTCACTTGCTCAGAATCGTTCGATTATTCGTCACATAATGTTGACTTAAAGTGATTCATCTCGACTCCCGGGCCGAAATATTGTTCGAAAATCCATCGCGGCCCGTGTGGTGTAATGAGATTTAATTTAGAAGGCGAGTTCGTATGAATGCGGCAGCGTGCGCGAGGTTGCACCAAAGAAGTCATAAATTCATAGCGTCATATGGCCACGCTCCGCCTCGAAGAGAAAAAAACCGGTCAAGTGCGAGTCGGACTCGCGCACTGAGGGTTCCGTGCCAACTTTAACTGAATTAGGGAATCCATTTACTTCTACTTAGTAAAATACCACAATATTTTGTTGACTACAAATACAACTTTGTTTTTCATAGTGTTTGTATGAAGTACAAAGTTATGTTTGCGGTTGTTGAAAATGTGCTATATCTCAAAAACAACTTGTTCGACCCCGTCCAAACTAATTTTCGTTGAAAGTATTTGTTACGATCTACATTACATATTTTTTCAAAATTTACACTTGCTTGGTTTAGAAATTAGATGGGGGGGACACCCATTTTACCACTTTGGAAGCGTCTAGCTATGAAACGTTTGACTTTAAAAGAAAATGGCTTTAGAAACCTCTATGTTATTTTAAAAGACCTATCCATAGACACCCCACACGTATAGGTTTGACAAAAAAAAAAAATTGGTTTTACTTTCATGTATGAGAGCCCCCCCCTTAACTGTCATTATTTTTTATTTTTTGTATGAGAATCGGTAAGCGGTTAACAAGATACATCTTCCTACTAAATTTCAATTGTGTAATGCTTATAGTTACAGAATAAAATGGGTGTGACATACGGACGGACAGACAGACAGACAGACAGACAGACAGACAGACAGACTTGACGAAACTATAAGGGTTCCGTTTTTTGCCATTCGGCTACGGAACCCTAAAAAGGAAAAAAAGTGTATAAAACTATAGTAATTTGCCTGTATGACAAAAGACATCTTGTCATACAGGCAATCAATATTTAAAAAAAAATACATGGTTTTGAAAATATGAAATTTCAAACTCAGGCGGTATAGCTCTGTTTCATTGCCTTTTCCGTATGAATGGGATAATTTCAACTAATACTGAAAGTATGTAAATAATGTGTAAGTATTACATAGGTTTTATTTTAATCTCACTAACTCAATGAATGTTTTGTCTTTGTGAATGTGATAAAAATTGTAAGGAAAGGGTTTGTTTAAAAGAAAATGTTACGTAACATCTTTTTGATTTGTAAACCACTTAGCAAGTATTCACAAAGATTGGAAAAAGGGTGAACGGACAGTTTCTTTCAGATACTTACTAAACTGAATCGTATTTATTGAAATGGTAACTTGTGATTTAATGCAGCGCATTGCATGCGTACAAGTGAAAATTAGTATGAACTTAGTAGATAATCTTCTATAATCCGACCGACTTCTCGATCACTACACCAGACGGGTTGGTGTAGTGATCGAGAAGTCGCTTACTACGCAGCGGGTTGCGGGTTCGATCAACGCACAGTAAAAACATTTATGTGCACGAACATGTCTGTTTGTATTGGTCTGGGTGTTTTCTATGTATATCATGTATATATTTACGAACAAAAAGTATTAAAAGTATCCGTTGTCTGGCACCCATAACACAAGCTTTGAGTAGCTTACTTTGGGACTAGATGGCGATGTGTGGGAATGTCCAAAAAAAGGAAAAGGATATTCCTTCGTAAAGAAAAGCGTAAAGTAAAAATAAAAAGAATAAAATTAAAATAATTTTGTCTCCGTCTTGGGCCAGCTTAAAACCCTCGCTGCACTCAGGATTCTTTATTACCTACTTAGTTAAACTAGTATACCTCCCTCGCTTCGCTCGGGAGTCAAAATTACAGTCTTTTCGTTTCGCCCGTGACTCTAGATGGGGCCCGTACCGTAAGACATTACTTTATCCCATTGTGAATAATTTACTATTGTCATCAAACTCATGAGCCCTGAAGAGGTTGGAAGAAATACCTATATTAGGTTTTTTTTCCAATAATTCTTGATTTTGATATTTTACAAAATACGGCACATAGCTATATTGTATAAAAAATCTGTAATATCATAATGTTTAAGTGTGAAAATTTGTATGAACTTAGTAGATAATCTTCTATAATCCGACCGACGACCCGTCTGGTGTAGTGATCGAGAAATCGCCTACTACGCAGCGGGTTGCGGGTTCGATCAACGCACAGTACAAACATTTGTGTGCATGAACATGTCTGTTTGTATTGGTCTGGGTGTTTTCTATGCATATCATGTATGTATTTACGAACAAAAAGTATTAAAGTATTATATCCGTTGTCTGGCACCCATAACACAAGCTTTGAGTAGCTTACTTTGGGACTAGATGGCAATGTGTGGGAATGTCCAAAAAAAGGAGAAGGATATTCCTTCGTAAAGAAAAGCGAAAAGTGAAAATAAAAAGAAAAAAATTAAAACAATTTTGTCTCCGTCTTAGGCCAGCTTAAAACCCTCGCTGCACTCAGGATTTTTTATTACCTTCTTAGTTAAACTATTAGGTTTCTTTTCCAATAATTCTTGATTTTGATATTTTACAAAATACAGCACATAGCTATATTGTATGAAAAAGCTGTAATATCATAATGTATAATTATTTGTACACGTTTTATTATATTAAGTGTAGCAGTTTGTAAAGTAACAAGCTTCCATCCTCACAAATTCGTGTGTAATAAAATATAGTTAGTAAGAGTAGAATTTGCAAAACGATGTAACTCATTCTTTACAATCCAGAAGCACATGTTTTGGCTTGCAGTTTAGCATAATCCTCATTCAACCCAAATTTTAACTATAGATTGGCTTCGTTCATCTTAACCGATTGTTAAATATTTGTAAAATTATTTCCTTCAGATATTGTAAGAGCAATCTCGCTACATTGATGACGTCACGCAGCCTACGCGTTAAAGAAAGCGCTTGCAAAATTTAACAGGCTTGCTAATGTGACGGTGGCCGAGTGGTATAGGCATACGCCCGGATTGTGTCTCGATTCCTCGTCTGTCACACAGCCAAAGTTGCTTTTTACAAGTGCAATTTGCAATTTATATAATCCTCATTTATGTATGAAATTTGTTGCTCCTTAACTGTAAACTGTTTTGTGTTTTTTATAAAAAAAAAACTAACTTACTCGCTACATAATAGCCCTGCAGATTGGTATGCGCGCCGCGGTCATCATGGGCGCACGTTTAAAAACACGCCCACTCTCTAATTGAACTTTTCACATGGGTAATTTACTTGAAAGCACAAAAGTCAATGCAGAGAAGTCAAGTCAATGCACAGTTGCCTCGTAAACAGTCATAGGTCATACCGTGGTTTATGACTGGCAAGATAGCGTTGTTTAAAAGGCAATTATTGGTATAACAACTCGGCTAAGAGTTATCCGACTGAGGGCCGATTTACCAACGTCTGATAAGACTTATCCGTCTGAATAACATAAATAATTGCTGACAAATAGGTGATGTTTTCAAATAAGCCAAATTCTATTATAATTGACGAATATATTTTTGAAGTAGAATAACTCTTAACCTTGAATTTATTTTATATTAAGCACACCACAAAGTAACAGTGTCTTTGTTAGTCAGTTTTATCATGATGAAATAATAATTATCAGTAATTGGTATGCTCATTACTTTACATCTCACACATGTACACGTACTTATCTCTTTGTCTCATTGAATTTTCTTACCAAAAAGCGACTCCTAAACTTAGGTCGAGTCAGAGACACCTTTGAAAATCTATTTCAAAAATGAATCTTAATTATTTCAGCAAAATCTTCGCAAAATACGTGAGCTTTCACTAATTGAAGTTTTCAACCCTCTTTCGGATAAAAGAGCTCACAATACCTTACGTTCAGTGTGTTCGCTAACCCTGAATAAGCATTTAAGGTGTTTGATTTGTTTATCTCAAATGAAAATAATATACCTTGTCTTGCCTATTATTCATTTAATTTCTGTTAACATGCAGTAAAGTTACAAATAAAACCATCGATGTGTGTGATGACATTCAGTTATCAACACCATTTTCCGAAAATTCAAAAACGATATCTTAAACGGTAGTCTTGCCTTAAATATTGTAACAAAGATTTTTTTTTATTGCAATAAATATTTATTACTTTTACAGTGTGTTAATTTATACATAAATATAAAACAATTTAAAATATAAAAAGCTAATTAGTACGTAGTTCTATCGCATTCTGTAAGTATAAACTTATTAGACGGCTATTTTGTGTATCTTCATCTCCCGAGATAAAATCTTTTGCTTTCGGACAGGATTTCTGCGAATTCTTTCCCTTACTGCTTTGACCACATTTTTCGTACGAACACTAGTAGACGGCCAGATCTTTTCTGTCACAAACAGAGGCGGTCTCATTGTACCTATTGATAGCCCGGTACACAAACATTTGACCAATACCAAGCGTATGGAGAGTTTTAAAAATTGCATTTGGCTCCATACCAACTTTGTGTAATGCAATCACAGCGATTCGGTTCTCTTTATCACCCCACTCCATTTTAATATCGCAAAATATTATGAAATGTATTGGCGCCAAAATTAGAAAACACAATGAGCAATCATATAAAATGACAGATTCTAAATTCAAATTCAATTATTTTTCTTATTTTTAATTGTAACAGTATTTATGGCCAGACTGTGTATTTTGAGCTGTTATTCGTTAATGCTCTTTGCCCAATACACCGTAGCATACTCCGTAGCGTCGTGTTGATGACCTCCGTTGTGTAGTGGCCAAGCACGCTGGTTTTAAGGCGTCGCCGCTCCGAGGTCCCGGGTTCGATTCCCGGTCGAGTCAATATAGAAATAAATAAATAAACTATATTGTCTCGGTGTCGGGTGTTGTGGTACCACCTTTGTGTCTGATTTCTATAGCAAAAGTGCATTAGCTACTTACCTTGGGATCAGAGCAATGTATGCATGTGATCGGTAGCGTACTATAACCGAGCTAGGAATGTGTTCGGAAAAAAAAATCTTTGTATGGAAAAATATGACACCTTGTCCACTAGACTGTTCCGTCACCGACCAACATCATGCACGGAGCATGTCGGCACCGGCAATCGCTATCGCTCCGATTTTCTTGCCTGATAGGTTTCTATTAAGGTTCCACGGTGTATTGGAAACATACTTTAAATCATGATTTTTCATTTGATGTATGACGTTCCGGGGTTCAATTTGGTTCAATTACCACTCAGTGTAAACAAATATAATCAATACAGTAATTTTCTAGTTCGTTTGGTTAGCTTTCTTACAAATTTAACGTTTATCGTACCGTTGAGAACAAGATTATGGACAGCGACCAAAAAAACGCAGGCCGAATCTTGTTCTCCGATGACACTCTCGCTCCCCCTAATCAGGAAACTCTCGAGAGCCTTAGTAGTAAGCATCCTTCACGTCCAGATTCTCCATCTTTACCTCTTCCTCCTCCTTAAAATTTCCAACCCTTACAGATACTTGATGACGGCGACACGTTTGCTGCCATCATGTCTTTTCCGGCTGGTTCTGCTGGCGGCATCGACGGCATCACTTCCCAACACCTTAAGGACTTGGTGCTTCCGTGCTTCAGTGCTTCCGCTGCTGACGCCGATAGAATTTTGCTTTCCAACATTACTAAACTTTGCATCCTTTTTTTTTGGCAGGGTCACTAAAAGTTTTCTCCCGTTTTAATTTGGTGCTAGATTTTGTGCTTTTCGAAAAAAGATGGTGGCATTCGCCCTATTGCAATTGGCTCAACGTTTCGTCGTCTTGCGCCAAATTAGCCTGTCGAGATCTTATTTCTCCTTTGAAACAGTATTTTCAACCCATCCAACTCGATTTGGGCAGTAAGGGAGGTTGCGAGGCTCTAGTTCATTCCGCTCGCAATTTCCTCTCCTGTGAAGAATCTTAAGTTTTTTGAAAGTTGATGAGAAGAATGCTTTCAATTCTCTAGACAGGTCTGCCTTGCTGAATGAAGTTCAGACTCATACACCTGAGATTTATCCCTTTGTTTTTCAGTGTTACAATAATCAATCAAAATTACTTTATAATGAACATTCTATTGTTTTTGTAGTCGGTGTTCAGCAAGGCGACCCTTTAGGTGCAACCCTTTTTAACCGACTTCAAAAAAGGAGGAGGTTATCAATTCGACTGTATGTTTTTTTTTTTTTTTTTTGTATGTTTGTTACCTCATATCTCAGTCGTAAGTCGACCGATTCGAAATTTTTTTTCGTAGAGGGTGTACCTTCAAGTTGGTCCCATTGTTGCCGATATGGGATCTGAAGATGGGATCTTGGTGTAATCGAGGGAAACCCTCAAATTTTAAAGGCACGTATATTGTTGTTTTACTAAAATCTTAATGTTGACGTATTGTTACGTCTGATAGTCCACATCTTGTGGGGCTGAGCTGATGGTGGAACTCCTTCACGCTTAGGAGTTCAGTAATTATAATGACAGAACATATGATAGGTAGTTTGTAGCTTCTTAAAGAACAGAGTCATAAGGTGCAACTTCCCCCCCTCCCCTTCCCTCTCTTGTAATCTCTAAAAATGAAGAAATCTTTTTGGAGTCGGTGCCATCACTTTGAAAATTCAGCCTCACGTGTCGCAGCACCGACTCCAAAAATAAATTGTTTCCCTAAAATGGATTCCTTTCCTTTCAATCTTCAAGAGTTTATTTTAGACTTTTTAGTGCATTTTGGTTTTGAAGTCGGTTTTTACTTTTTTAAAGTTAATTAGTTTAGGCATCCATCCTGTCATTTCATCCTTAAATTCTAAATTCAATGCCTGGTATCTGGATGACGGCTCCTTTGGAGGTAAAGCAGATGTTGTTTTCCAAGATCTTGTCCTGGTTATAGAAGGATTTAAGAAATGAGCCTTAGAACTGAACCTTTCAAAATGTGAACTTTTTATTAATGATCACGTTTCGTCTGGTACCCGTCAGGATATCATTGATTATTGTAATTAATAATCATTGATTTTACTAACGTCAGATACGACTTATCCGACTAAATAAGTATAAAACAACCGATTTCACGATATTATTTACATAAATTATTGGTAAACGTAGGTATTGATTTTTTACGAAATCAAAAATATATTCTGTATTTGTTGAAACACTCGATTAGGCTCGTTGCAAGGCCTCAGTTAAGCTAACTGTGGGCGAAGCCTTTATTTTGTTTGTGTCATTGTCTTTGATAGGAAAACGCTATGCTATTTTATGTTCCATTTAAACAGCCCAAATTTGCCTTAAAAACACAGAGCGTCATCGGCAACAGTAATTAAGCTTCCTTATAGTTGTTTTTTTATTGGATTATATTTTTCAATTTGCTTTCTCTGAAATCAAAAATAGGTGTATATCGGGTCGGGTCGCGCCTCCACTGTGAGAAAGCGTAGCGTTGCTGTGATCATGGAGTATATTAACTTAAATGTGATTTTATATCTTATGATCTGTGATATGTTTCCTATGTAAATATGTAGGTAATGCACAATAAAAACACTTAACTTTGAAATAGTCAATCTTCTATTTTATTTGATTACTAAGCAGCACACAGCTCACGAAAGATTGTTTACATACGAAGGTCTGACGATCGAATGAATAGGTATGACAATTGAAGGAATATGACAATCAATCGAAGGAATATCAAAAATTACTCGTAAAGAACGTTTTTCTACATTTAAAATACGAAGAGTCGAACGAACGAGACGTAGAGGTTTTACGCGTAGCTCCAAACCTCTACAGTACGTACTAGATTTTATGATCTTAAGTAAAAATTCAAACTTGAACCCTAAGATGTTTTTAAAATCCTTTTGAATGTCATTGCTTGAACCTTCTGAATACATCTGAGTTGTCACACGTGTGATAAAGGCGTGGAAATTTTCAGAACGTTCCCTAATTTTGAGGACTTTCAACGTTAGGCATAAAGTCACACAGATTTTTTTGCAAATCTACACGCAAGTAAAATATATTTTGAAAGCAAATAAGATGTTTTTGTCATATCATAATATGGACAAAAGATACTTAGAGACGATTTTACCAACTTCAGATAGGACTCATTCAACCGAATAAGTAAACACCGACTTGAAAATGACAACTTCGTAAATGCTGTTAAATAAGTGACGTTTTCAAATTAGGCGTTTTGTATCAAATATTTTTTATCTGACTTTGGTAAAATCTACTCTTAAGTTATGTATTAAAATATCTATTATCACTGATATTATAAATGCTAAAGTGGTTGTATGTTTTTGTAGTAAAATGATTTAATGATTATAAAAAAGTGATATATAGCAATATTTTAGGTGCTCGAAGCGCAGTGGTGGCAGCGCTTTGTTAGCGATACTGGAGTTAAGCAACCTACGGCGCGGGGAAGATGGGTGACCATTCCGACCATATAAGTAACGTATAGTGCTAAGATCTGATAGCCGTTGGGGCAGACATATTCTAAATTGGAGATCATTTAACCAAAGACGCAGCGAGGAACGTCCATTGACAAGATAGACTGAAAGATAGACTGAAAGACCTTGTAAAGATCGCAGGCACATACCGCTTGTGATCGGTTGCTGTGGA
This sequence comes from Pyrausta purpuralis, assembly GCA_963924145.1. Taxonomy (NCBI): domain Eukaryota; kingdom Metazoa; phylum Arthropoda; class Insecta; order Lepidoptera; family Crambidae; genus Pyrausta; species Pyrausta purpuralis. Next base: position 23,311,486 of record OZ001649.1, read on the forward strand.
AAACCGTGGGGGAGGCCTATGTTCATCAGTGAACGTTCTTTGGCTGAAAATAATAATGATGATGAAGTGACGTGTATCACGAGCATCTCCGTGCTCTGTTAAACAGTTGGTCCCGGCTTATAACGGTTGATATAAGTCGTTAGGCTTAGTCAGAGGCCATATGGGGGGCTTGTAAACAGCCCTCCGCCAACCCGCACTGAGCGCCGCGTGGTGGAGTATGACTTATCCTACCTCAAACTTGAGGTAAGGCCTTTGCCCAGCAGTGGTATGTTACAATCTTACTTTTCGTTTGTACTTCTTCTATTGCAATATAAATATTATTTCTTATAGAAAAGAAAAAGTGAGTGACACATGATGTCGAATATTTGCACGGACAACGTCGCGGAAAACGGCTAGTACATATGTTATATTTTTAAGTAACTAGGCTTATTGACTACAGGCAGGCTGAGTCAATTTTCCGACGATCTTTCCTTCGATGTGTAGACTGTAGATTCCAAATAAAACTCTTCTTTTTGAGATCGGTGACCGTGAGAGCGCGTACGATCTGGCCCGCTCACGGCCCTTTATTTAACCAAAAATACATGTCTGACTTTATCGACTAATACAGATTAGTTACAAACAAGGACGGACACATAACATCATCTGCGTATTCCTTCTTACGTTTTTGTAACCTACCTACATTAATCGTGATAAAATTCCCATTCGCAACAATCCACTCTATGGGTTTCCTACCTACCCTCAGAAAGTGCGATATGGGGGACAGGAAATTCGAAGGCTTTACCGGCCTCGCTCCACCTGAGCGAGACAGCCTACTAGGGTCTCCCTCGCCCCTGTACCAAACTACCTACATATTTCTTAATATTTCCTAGCTAGTTAATTGTTACCCTACCTGCCTACCTAATTTGCAAATGGGAATTCCTAACTAACAGGTTTCTTATTATTGAAATAAAACGAGCCCTAAGCTAATTACAATGCTTACTCGCTATGGCCCTAACAGAAAATTATATTTATTATCATCAAAAATCCTTACAAATAAATATAACTAAACTTATTACTAAACATGATTGGGTGTCCGTAACAGTCTCCCCCCGGTGAAGCGCTGCGAAGTGCGAACCTCTTCTTATTCCACCGGCAGGACAGCCAATCTCGACGCCGGTCGACGAAACACGCCGCCCTTGGTCCGAATCTCGACGTTCCTCACTGCTCCGTCAGGTCCAGGATGTACTTCTGTGACGACGCCTCGTGGCCACACGTTTCTAGGCAGTGTGTGGTCCACCACGACGACTAGATCACCGGGCTTGATAGCAACCTCGGCGATATCTCGGGCTCCTCTTCTCGGCACCAGGTCCGGTAGGTATTCTTTAAGCCAGCGGCGCCAATACTCGTCGGCTAGCGCTTGCGCCGCCCTCCACGTCTTCCTCGACGCTGGTTCGCACGGCCCGATGATGGGTAGGCCGCGCGGTCCCCCTAGTAGGAAGTGGTTCGGGGTGAGCGCCTCCGGGTCGTCAGCGCTGACCGGCACGTGTGTTAGCGGTCGCGCGTTCATGGTGTGCTCGACCTCCGCCAGTAGAGTTTGCAGTACCTCTTCTCTCGGTGCCTTTTCATGTAGAGTGACTCGTAGAGCGTTCTTGACAGAGCGAATGAGACGCTCCCACGCTCCCCCCTGATGCGGTGCCCCTGGTGCTATGTAGCGCCAGTCGATGCGCTGGGTGAGTGCATAGTCTCGTAGAGCTGGCTCCCATTCTTCATTCGCTGCTCGTAGCTCCTTGTCTGCGCCTTTGAAGTTCGTCGCGTTGTCTGAGTACATTTTCTGTGGCCACCCTCGTCGCGCTCCCATACGCCGCAACGCCATGATAGCCGAGTCAGTCGACAGGCTCGCTACCAACTCTATATGCACGGCTCTCGTAGTGAGGCATGTGAATAACGCTCCCCACCGTTTTTCGTGACGACGGCCCACAGTTATGATCATGGGACCAAAGAAATCTAGACCACAGTTAGAGAATGGTCTGGTGAAAGCCTCTACTCGAGCGCGTGGCAAGTCTCCCAGCACAGGTGTCACAGGTCTCGCCTTTCTCATACATCTTTCCGCTCTATCTATGTGTTCTTTGGTCAAAACAGTTGCGCGCTTGCGACATTTATCTATAAATAGAAGCACATACGCCATCGCCCTCACTAAGCGCTCGTAGTTCGAGAAGCGCCCGGCGTCTGGCACGCTCCATTTGTCCTCTGTCGCGACGCTATATTCAGTCTCCTCGCTGCTCTCTGTGCAGCCTGCTTGAGACGGCCATGTATTCTCCGGTTCGTATAAAAACGATGGCCCAGTAAACCATCTGTCTTCATTTGATTTCATCTCTGTGACGACTCTAGTCGCGTCGTCCGCTACGTTGTCTTGCGTCGGCACCCACCGCCACTGATCGGGTCTTGAAAACTCACATATCTCTCTCAAGCGGTGCGCTACGTATGGCGTGTAACGCACTCTATCGTTCCCAATCCAGTGCAGAACGGTCGTAGAGTCTGTCCAATACGTAACTCTATCGGGCTGCCATCTGTGCTCCTCCATTACTGTCGACGCAAGTCTCGTTCCGATAAGACACGCTTGTAACTCCAGACGTGGTATCGTCTGCGTCTTCATCGGGGCTACTCTTGCCTTTGCTGCCGCTAATACCACACGACGTGATCCATCCTCGTACTCTACAAGCCAATAGACTGCTGTCGCGTAAGCAGACTCGCTAGCGTCGCAGAACACGTGCAGCTGCTTTCCAGTCACTCCCCCCGTCAAAGTGTAGAGGCGGGGTAGACGCAGACTGCTAAGTGTCTCTACGTTCCGCAGCCAAACGCTGAATTCCTTCGCTATTTCTTCAGGTAGAATCTCGTCCCAGCCGGTTTGTAGGCGCCACACTTCTTGCATAAGAATCTTCGCTCTTATCGTGTAGTAACTGAGCAGTCCCAGCGGATCAAATATTGACATAACCGCGCTCAACGCCTCTCGCTTGGTCGGCGCTTGCTCTAGCGTTTTCACCTTACGCGGCACTCTAACTAAGTCAGTGTTAAAACCCAATTCATCTGTACTGGCATTCCACACGAGGCCTAGGGTACGCCCCTGCTGTTCTCCACTTGAGCAGAGCTGTTTCGACGCGTCCGCAGCACGGCATTCTAGTGGCAGTTTACGCATGACTTGCGCTCCATTGGAGTTGAACGCTGCGAGCGCAAATCCCGCCTGCGCGTGTACGTGCGTGACGTCTCTGACGGCGTTGCTTGCTTCTTCTTGTGTATCGAAACAATCTACCCAATCGTCCATGTAGTGGTTCTTCGTGATAGCTTCGTATGCCTTCGGGTACTCTGCTGCATGTTGCTTCGCATTGTGGTCTCTAACACTGTGCGCCAGAAACGGTGAGCTCTTTGCGCCAAAAATCATTGATGTCATCTTATACTTTTTAGGCTGCGCTGCTCTGTCCTCACCTCTCCATAAAAACATTTGCGCCGGTTGGTCCTCTTGAGCAATCTTAATTTGCAGAAACATCTCCCTGATGTCCGCTGTTACGGCGATAGCTCGCTCTCGAAATCTAAACAGGATTCCAGCCAAGTCCCTCAGCAGATCGGGGCCTTCTAGTAGCGCGTCGTTTAAGCACACTCCGTTGCTTTTGGCCGCGGCGTCAAAAACTAGTCTAATCTTCTGTGGCTTGTTAACATTTACCACGGCAAAGTGTGGTAAATACCAGAGACGCGGGCTCTGTGTGTCGGCTTCTCGGCATTCCTCTGCGTAGCCTTTTCTAAACATACTCTCGATCTGGGCTGTGTACTTTGCTTTGAAGTCTTCAGATGCGTCCATCTTCCTTTCTATTGACGTGAGCCTCCGCCTTGCAGCCTCGTAGCTCGGCGGCATAACTGTGTTAACCTTGCGCCACGGCAATCCAACTTCATATCGCTGATTGACACATCTCACTGTTGACTCAAAGGCTTCTAAGGCGCGCACATCGTCAGGGTTCTCGCGTTCCTTTTTCTGAATGCCCAGCGAATCGATGTCGAAGTATGACTTCACCATGTTGTGTAATTCTTCGTCAGGTTGCGTAGACCGAGCTCTCCCATGGTCGTCGACGAACAACACCGTATCTCTCTCCCTTATGACTCGGGACGGCGCTCGACCATGTATCACCCACCCCAGTCTGGTGAGCGATGCTGCTGGCTCGTGGCGTTTGCCTGTCAACAGCTTCCTGCTTACTATCAGATGCCAATTGTCCGCGCCTATGAGGACACGCGGCTTGGCGTTTACATAACACACGTCACTCTCGTTCAGGTTACGCATGTGTCCATACTCTAAACAGCTCCGACCCACCGTTTGAGTATTCAAGCGGAGATTCTTCATTGTTCTCGCTTTCACCAAATGTTTCTCGTTGTTACTGGCGATCATTTGAAGCTCCACCTCTCTGCTCGTGTGTGGTACGCTCTGTGTATTCACACTGCATATGTGTAAGTCTCGAAGCGGGCCTTCTGCACCGACGTATTCCGCCACGTCCTGATCGATCAACGTAACCGTAGACCCTTCGTCAAGTAGAGCGTGTGTGTTTACTCTACCCCGTGGCCCCTCAATGACGATCGGACATACCTTCAACAACACCTTGGATGCCCCCACAGTATGGCTAACTGAGGCTACCACTTCTTGGTTGTGTTGACTTTCGCTGTTTTCACGCTCTGTGTGTAACAGCCTGTGATGACGTCGGTTACAGCCATTCTCATTACACATCGGTGCTTTACATTTGATTCGCCTGTGCTTATTGTTCAAGCATAGAAAGCATATCTTTTCTTCTTTCAACCAATCCCATCTTTGCTTTACTGTCATGGTTTTAAACTTTGTGCACTTCGACACTTCGTGGTCCCCGCCGCAACATAAACACGTCTTATCTTGTGCCGTCGTAGCTTTTTCCTCGGCTGTGGCGTACACACCAGTGTTTCGCTTCTTTGAGTTAGCCTTCTGCTTAGCTTGCACTTCTTTCTTCGCTGCACTGTTGCTAGGTTGCGACACGTATGCGAATCGAATCGCCTTATTCGCTTCCTCCATCAAAAACTGCGATAATGTCACGATCTCTGGCTCCGAGTAGCTTGCGTACCGCGCTGCGTAGTCGCACCATCTTGTTTTCAAGTGTGGGCTCAGCTTATCGACCACCTCTCGGGTCATCATCGGATTTCTGAGGTAGCTTTTATTATCTATGGAGTCCAGTGTATACGCGATGTTCTGTACCTTAATCGCGAACGAATTCAGTTCACTGGCTGTTGTTCCAACTCGCGGCAGGTTCTTGAGGTCGTCCAGTGCCCGATCAATGATCACTTCTGGCCTTCCATAGCATTGTTCTAGCGTTCGCATGATCTTGTCCGGATCGGTGGCACGGTATAACAACGCCGCTACTGCCTCCTTGGCTTCTCCTTTTAGACAATTCCTCAATCTAGCCAGGTTCTCGGATTTACTGTAGTTGCATGATCGCGTTGAATCTTCCATTGCAGCTTTAAATGGTAACCAGTCGTTCGTGTTTCCATTAAAAATCGGTAACTCAATAGCTTGACGTGGGGCCGGTCGCTTCGACATAATCCTCTCCAATGTGTAAGCAAGTCGTTCCGCCCCGTCCGTATACTCTTGGGGTCTCGCTGTACAATCATTGTTTGACTCGACCTGTCGCTGCACATCTTGTTGAATGTTGTTTACATCTTCATTTAATTCTATGCTCGGCGAATTCAAATGTCGGTTTCTATCCACTTCTATATTACGCGCATCTTTTTCTTTGCGTCGCGTAAACAAATGCCTATTTCTTTCATTCCTCTCTTCACGGAGGGTAGGAACGCTACAAGACATCTCGGTTGTGGGTAGTTGCATGTTTACATCTTGACGCCGGGACTGGGCTTGATCCAACCAGTCATCCACCCTCGCTAGGGTCTCACCGGCGGGTAGGCTCTCACGGTCATCTTCATCTGTTGTATCCATTATCGTAGCGATCTCAAATTCTAATCTCTTCTGAATTAGATTCTTTTCAATAGCCGCCAACTGCTCGGCTGCTCTCAACTCGGCTTGCTTTAAACGAGCGGCGACGCTTGACCTATTTGACGACGGCGGCGGCCTTATCCTAGGCGCGTCGGCGTTAGCGTCGTGACGTCTCTCTGCTGCCGTTTCCATTCGTCCGCCTTCTGCGGGTAGTTCAGTCTGTCGTAACGTACTCGCGGTGGCTTGCACAGACGGTGATGCGGGTGGCTCTTCAAAGTTGCGTAGTCTTGAGTCTTCGGCTTCCATTTTCCCAGCTTGGCTGCGCGTAGTCGGCATCTTCTTACTTGCTGCCCCTACTCCTATCAATCCCAAACAGGTACACTACCAAGGGGAGCCTGTCTGGGGATGGATGGTCGTGCAGGATCGGAAGGGAGGTACCGCCCGGCAGAGAGTGTACGCATCCGTGGGGTGCTCAGTTCTGGCTGGAATGTCCAGAACCCTCCGCAGTGCCTACAGTCCGGCCCCCACGCTTACGCACACCGTACCGGCGCCGGTCGGACTTGTTCACAATCGCTGGCGCGATATGTGGCAGCTCGCCCGAAAACTGCACCGCCTGGGAATCGGCGTTAAACCCGAGACAGACACCGTTTGGCACCGTTAGGTGGTGAATGCCCGAGCCACGGAACACCCGTGTAAATGTGATCGTCTCTCCACAGGAGTATAGGCCGATTCGCGGCTCCTGGTTACACTGTGCTTCGGCGTAGATCCCTCGGCGTATGTGCTAACCAAAGCACAAGTCGATGCCGCGTTGCTGATTTCTTCTTATATCCGGATCGCAACGGACCAGACGATATCCGGATCGCAAGGACCAGACGATATTGACTACAGGCAGGCTGAGTCAATTTTCCGACGATCTTTCCTTCGATGTGTAGACTGTAGATTCCAAATAAAACTCTTCTTTTTGAGATCGGTGACCGTGAGAGCGCGTACGATCTGGCCCGCTCACGGCCCTTTATTTAACCAAAAATACATGTCTGACTTATCGACTAATACAGATTAGTTACAAACAAGGACGGACACATAACATCATCTGCGTATTCCTTCTTACGTTTTTGTAACCTACCTACATTAATCGTGATAAAATTCCCATTCGCAACAATCCACTCTATGGGTTTCCTACCTACCCTCAGAAAGTGCGATATGGGGGACAGGAAATTCGAAGGCTTTACCGGCCTCGCTCCACCTGAGCGAGACAGCCTACTAGGGTCTCCCTCGCCCCTGTACCAAACTACCTACATATTTCTTAATATTTCCTAGCTAGTTAATTGTTACCCTACCTGCCTACCTAATTTGCAAATGGGAATTCCTAACTAACAGGTTTCTTATTATTGAAATAAAACGAGCCCTAAGCTAATTACAATGCTTACTCGCTATGGCCCTAACAGAAAATTATATTTATTATCATCAAAAATCCTTACAAATAAATATAACTAAACTTATTACTAAACATGATTGGGTGTCCGTAACAAGGCTAGTAAGTAATTAACCCTAATGCGTTAGTTAGTGACTAGTAAAATTGATATTTTCTCCCTTTACTATCTCTTTAGTCGTAACTTCGCACAAACATGGGTGAAAAGCTGGCAGCTTCTTTTGCTTTTAAAGTCAGGGAACCTTCAAATTTTAGTGCGGACTTAAGTAGAATTTTTAGCACCTCGTTAATCCAAAGATTCTTTTTAACTTTTTCGCCGCGCGGCTTAATTAATTTTACTCGCTGCTACACGGCTAAAGCATTACTTTTAAACCACGAAGAATAACGTGCAATGGGAAAAATACACGCTGTATTTTGAGTGGAGCTTTTTAGTGTCTTTTGTCGTTAGTGCTGTGTGGATTTTGATGGTTTGGAATTTTGTGTACGTAATACATTTTATAAGTTGACACACACTCGTAATTGTTACTTTCAGAGGCGTACGTTAGAGCTTATCTCTAAGGAAGGCATTTAAATTGATTTCTTGCTTTAAATAATAATTCCATATGAATCCCTCAAGCGTATATGAACGAGACACAATAGAAATTCTATTGTTTTGCGGTCGCATGGGACCGCTCGGGTGTTGAAACGAATGTATACTGTATTAATGTAATAAGTAGTATAATATAATTATTTTTTGTTATAAATACCTATTGTAATTTTTATCGTCAAGCTCTTTCTTTTGTCCCTCTGTCACTTCTTTCGCGCCGCCAGCATGTTCTGTGTATAAACCTATGGTTGACTAGTAGAGTATACACGCATTGTTCTCTTAGTTTACCAGTACAAATATTGCCAATACATTTGCTACATGCAAACGGCCGCACGTCGCGCCAAACTACGATATCTTATGCGGTTGTAATAAGGTTTTTTTTTCACTAAATTGTGTAATCTGATGTGTTGACGACTGTACGTATTTTCAAACTGGAGCTGTGACACGCTGAGATGAGTTTTATTGAGCCTGCGACTATAAAGCACAGACACGGAGTTCAAACGACTGTAGTTACCCAATTGCAAGTAAAAGGCGAATAGCTTGCAGTTATTTTTATACCTGTTTATACGTTTTAATTATTTTTTAAGAGTATAATTAAGTTTTGATCGGTATTATACAGTAATTAAACAAGAAAATTTGCTTCAAGAGTAGATGAAATGTCTTATGTATACGTACGTACTACTGACAAGATAGAAATCCCTTGAATGTTCTTCTTTTTAACAACGTTAACATAAAACTGTTTCAACCTGTCTCATGTTAAAATTTTGATTAATTTCATTCTTCAAATTGTAAAATGCTAAGTGTTAACAATAATCCTATTAATCATTTTGTAGAAATACAGCCAAAATGTTTTGCTCACACTTCAGACGGAACAAAAACGATTGCAAAAAGGGATTTTCACACACTTGTCGCTTAAACTTTGAGGGTACCCCGCTCTGTATTTTATGATGTCAGATTTTTTTATTCGTCCGCTAACCCAGTTTAGACACAATATAAAAAGGACTCAAGAATTACCTAACCATAGAATAGTATCAGTTAGTAAACAAAGTAACCAAATGGGTTAAATTTACAGACTCTCCCTGGATAATGTGAAATCTAGATATGAGATCAAAGTAGAACTAACATTTCTAGGTTTACTTTCACCTGCTGCTATCAGGATTAGGCTTTAACCAGGGACACACAGTTTTTTTTGTTAAGCAAATTCTACAAAGGGGTTGATTTAAATTAATACATATTTAAAGGCACTGTTTACATTTTTCGTATTTTTGTATAGAAAAAATAACTAAAAAAACATAAAAACCGACTCTAAAACTGAAATGCACTGATAAGTCTTAAATGAACTCTTAACCTTTAAAAGAAGGGATCCATTTTAGGCGAACAATATCTTTTTGGAGTCGGTGCTCTGATACTTGAGATGGACAAATTTACGGCACCGAATCCAAAAAGAAGACACTAAACGTGCCTTTTAAATTCGAGGTTTTCCCTCGATTGTATCAAGATCCTATCACCAGATCCCAACTTGGCAATAATAGGTCCAACTAGAAGGTATAACCTCTAGGTAGGCGATTTTTTTTTCGATCGGCTAATGACTGCGATATGAGGTAACATAGATACAAAAAATATGGCTTAAAAATGTTCTTATTTAAGACATAAACAAACTGCTACAGATAATCATTCAGGATTAAGGCATGCAGATTTAATATCTCATAAAAAAAACATATTTTTAAGTAATAAGTAACTTTCATAGCTATTTATTTCAAAATATTTGTCATTAATTACTTATATTAATGTGTTTATATTTTATGCTGCCCTACTGTGCATTTCTGCTTAATGGTTAAGGGTCTCCGTGAAATATTTACATGCGGCATATGTCTTAAGTTACAGCACTGAATGGTTCAATTCGGATTGAGTTACCAAATCGAGGTCTCACCCCCATTTCAGGCATATTGTTTCCTCACTGAAAAATTTACTGAAGATGCCTCTCGAATTTCAATGAGTCTAGGGAGGGTGAATTTTAATGCCTTATTTTCAACCAATAACTTGTGTGCTGTACTAACTTGAGCTTATAGCTGTTTTTTGCTTGACTTATCTACTACTTTATTAAGACGCTTTAAAAATATATGAATTTGACATAGTTACTAAATAAAATGAACGAGTTTCACCTATCATTTAACCTCTTGTAAAAGCTTGGGTAATGAATGCCTTTTAATAATAATAATTACTTTTGTAATAGCGTCGTGAGAGATTAAACATTTTTTAGGTAATTAATCTGTGCCGTAGCAACTATAGAAATGCAATAAAAAACACATATATGATGCAAACCTTCCTTCACATATCTTCACGTTTCATAGCAACATCGTGCTACCCTTCTTCTGACTTCGGGTTGAAAATATGCGTATGGCAACACAGTACTGTGTCAAATGGAAGGAAGATTCCCTTTCCGCCCTGTTATTGGAGGGATTACTTTTTATGTCTCTTTGACGATGTATTCAATTTCTGTTATACGAACACTCGAGAGGACGATGGAACGTTTGTTTGACAGAATAAATATTTTCTTTGTTTGTTGCTTCTTTGTCTGTTCGCCGTTTCGTAAAAAGGGTGTTTTGGATCGCTAATATCTTGTGTGGATAAATAAAGCCTGTTTAGGTTTGTGTAATCGTTGTTCGATTGAATTTTTATGTAAAAATGTTGTTTATTCCTATAAGGGGAATTGGAAAACCCTTGAAAGCGTGCATGCACTGTGTATCTTTCTGTATCAGTTTATGAGTTTATAATTGCCTAATGCATGTTGCAATTACCCATATGTACTTAAGCAGGTCTTGTAGTAAGTTGTAAGGAATGGAAATCCTGTAAAAAAATCTGAATCCTAAGACTTCTGAGCCGCGGGAGGGTTTGACCCATGAACGTGAATTGAATGATACTCTGCTTTTAGTTCTGTAATGCAAGATTTGGGTAGGTTTTGCAAACGTAATTTGTACTAGCGTTATGAAGGTGTGTTTCTACCATTAGCCAGACCTTTTGGCGTCATATTTAGCTACATATTATTACGGATCGCTCGATATGGAATTTTAAGCAAATGAGCGAAGGTTAAGCAAATGCTAAATATCAGTGCGAGAAAAAAAACAATTAGTATTACATAAACTAACTTCGGATACCTATCTTAAAAGTTTTATTCTTGCTAATGCTTTTTTAAAACTGAATTGCAAATTGAATGCATCTGTATGAACCACGGTAATAAAATAACGTTCCCACCAAAATTCTAACTAAAATCGCCGTTGGTTAAAATAATTCTATTTTTTACTACATTTTTCAGTTATGTCAGTAAACCCTCCCGGAGCTCAAAATTACTTGGGGCTCGTAACTCCAAGTAGGGTTTTCATAAACGCGTCAATTCAAGTTTAGAAAATCGCGGATATTTTTCTAACTTGCATGCATGCGTTCGACATATTTCATGATTTATTTTGTGTACTTTAGTCGAGTTTAGCACTGACGCTGTAATCGGAGGTTGAACACGATGGAAAGGATACGGTGAAGTAACTGCGATATCTCAATCGCAGTTACTTTGAAACTGCTCTACGTTTACGTTTGACTGATTCTGAGGAATTGATTGACTGATTCTGAGGAATTGATCTAGCAAAATCTTGTTCTTGATAGTACTCGGCTCAAAAAAATTAGAATATAAGCATTCATTTCTTCATCAATCTCTACATGAATATTTCCGTTGTGTCAAGGAAAGATCGTTTAGGTATGCTTTGAATAAATTAGTAATATAAGAAATCGATGAAAGCTATTAAAACTCGGTTTACTTAAGTCTCAACATAAGTGGACTTTGAGTGGAGCCGCAATATAGTTTTATTGATCACCATATTTTTTAAATATTTCATTGTACAAAAGTAGGTCATGCCTGTAGGTAATAAATCTATTATGTAAGAAATAAGATCGTAACACATAAACTGAATATAATGACGTATGGTGCTCATAGCGCAGTGGTAGCAGCGCTTTGGCAGTGATACCAAAGTTTTGCAACTTACAGCGTGGTCGTGTTTGAATGGGTGACCATACCGACCATATAAGTGACGTATATCATGATCATCTCCGTGCTTCGGAAGATACGTTTACCCGTTCGTCCCTGCTATTATCAGTTAATAGGTATTAGTCGGCAAGCCTAGTCAGAAGACCTAGTGGCGGCTTGATAAAATCGATTGACTGTGATGTATCTTTAGTTATAAGCACTATAATCATATATACGTACACGCATGTACTTTATATTCAACCGCATTACCTAATAAATCCAGTTATTATTCGGCACTCATGTGTTTCACTTAGTACTCCCAGCTCCAACCAGTATATGGCGACCCTGCCATCGGAAACCGACACCCTACCATATACGTAGTGGAGAGTTTTGCAACGCTAAATAATTGAGAAGTTATATTTCTACAATGAGTCAATTACATCGTGATCTTTACTATCGTGACTACGTTTGTGCAGAGGAAAAAGTTATTTCCGATCAAAATGGGAAAAAACATCTCTAAAGAAGAAACTGTCGTGGTGCAGAATGCTGTCGGTTCCAATCAGGCCCAAGCAGAAACTCTGGGATTTCATCTTTCTCTCACCAATATACTATTAACGATAATAGTTGTGGTCGTTTTGTTGGTGGTTTTGTATGCAGTTTATCGCCTGTATAGAAAATGTCACGTGAAGTGGATTACACGAGAATTGAATAGGAACGCAGTACGAAGATCGTATTTCCAAAGGTCGAGAACACCTCAAGCTACGCGTGCGAATCCCAAGACTTATCCCGATATTGTGTAGTTGTAAAATGTGCGGAAAAGTAGTGAAAAGTGCGGAAAGTAGTGAAAAGTGGCTTTGATAACACGGCGCTAAGAAAAAGGACATGGACAATAGAATTAAACTCCTATTATTATAATCAACATAAAATATATTAATCGATCATATTTAATGTAAAGTTAGTAGTACTATTTTGTGGACAAGGTGTTATTTCAACATTTTTGAGGTAAGATTATTTTTGGTATGGCCATTATTTTAGAAGGTTTATATTATCAATTAAAAGATGTTAGAGTTTATCTGATAAAAATTGGACCGAAACGTAGACAAGGTGATATTTTAAACAAAAAGTTAAGAGAAGCATCGTTTTTGTATCATCAATATGAGAGTTGGTTAGAAAAATATTTTGATGATGTTGAGAAAGGAAAAATAGTTTCTAGTGATATTCCTTTAATAGAAAATTGTCGTAAAAAGTTTGAGCAGTTATACACTGATATTCTAAATTTATGTCAACACAGTAAAGTAGATACTGAATCAAAGATGGATACTTTTGATTTACGAACGGCATTGAATTTATTGTCTTGTACAGGAGATGACGAGTCAAGTGTAAAGCAATTAATTGACAACATTGAATATTATGAGTCAGTTTTAACAAATGATGAGTGTAAAAATAAATTAATGAATTTTGTCCTTAAAAGTAGATTATCTCAAGCAGCCAAGCTTAAGTTAAAATCTTCATATTCAAGTGTTTCAGAACTAGTAAAAGATATGCGGCGAGAACTTTTGCCCCAAAAATCTGCGGTGGCTATTCAATGTAGGTTACAACAAGCCAAACAGAATGACTTGACAATATCCGAATATGGTAAACTAATTACTGAAATGTTCGTTGACTTGACGGTATCGCAGGCTAACGGTGACAGTAAAAGTTACGATGTATTGAAACCATTAAATGAGAAACTTGCAATTAAAAAATTCGCCGATGGCCTTCGAAACCGCAGGTTGAGCACTATTATAGCTGCGAGGAATTTTAGCTCGATCAAGGATGCGGTCCAGGCAGCCCAGGACGAGGACACACCTTCGACTTCGACTTCGGGAGAGATTCTGGGTATGTCGAAACCTAATAATAATAATTCAAGGACCAATAGAGGTAATTTTAGTGGTGCCCGTAATTTCCGAGGGCGTTACAACAACAGGTCTTTTTCACATCGAGGTCAAAATCGTCGGCCAGGAAATCAACAGACGGTAAGATTCCAAAATTATTCTTCGCGTGGTCAAAATCGTGGTCGTTTTAACCACCGAATTTTTTCTCAAAGGTCTAGAGGAAATCGATCGTTTAATAATTATAATTCTAACGTGAACGTTTTGAATGAGCAACCGAATAATTCGGGTCAGCCAGTTGATAAACTGGAAAGTAACCAAAACTTAAGCAACTTTTTTCGTGAACAATAATAAACAATGCGACCATTTAATATTGGCTAATGACAGTAATTGTTTTATAAACTTAATGTTATGCAATAAATCTCATTCATTTCTAGTAGATTCTGGAGCTTCTTTGTGTGCTATAAAATATAGTGATATTCAGAACTATCATGTGCCTATCCAAAAAGAGAGCATTACCGTAAATGGACTCGGTGGCAAAGTCCTATCGATTGGACTCGTGTACTTACAGCTACAAGTAGGACAGATGAAATTGAATCATAAGTTTCATGTTTTTAGTCAGTTGCCAATTACGGCTAGTGGAATTATCGGACGAGATTTCTTAAACAAATATAAGGCTCAACTGCACTTTGATAGTAACACCCTTACATTACGCGATGATTTTAAAACTGTTCAGTTACAATTAAAACAAAAATGTACTAGTTCGTTAAACATTGAAGCCCGATGCGAAACTATACATTATATTCAAACGGATTTCAAGGAAGATGTTTTAATTTGTTCATCGGAAATTCAAAAGGGAATATACTTAGCTAGTTCTATAGCCACCCCTGTAAATGGTTGCATACCAGTTCGTATATTAAATACAACCGAGAATGACATTTCTTTAGATATGATAAAACCAAATGTACACAGAGTTAGTGATTACCATATTTGTAAATTTGAAAAATCTTCTAATAATGCAGACAGGGTAAAACATTTATTTTCTTCACTGCAATTACAAAATTTAAATGCTGAAGAAAACCGAACAATAGAGAACTTATGTGCAAAGTATGCCGACATTTTTTTTCTACCAGGTGACAAGTTAAGCACTACAGATATTATACACATTCTATTCATTTAAAATCAGATACCAGACCTATATTTTCAAAACAATACAAGGTTCCGCATTCACAAAAATCAGAGATGGATCGACAAATAAAAAGTATGTTGGAGGACGGTATTATAGAGCCTAGTAACAGTGAATGGTCAAGTCCTGTTTTACTTGTGCCAAAGAAAGTAGATTCTAGCGGTGAAAAGAAGTGGCGATTGGTTGTAGACTACCGTAAAATTAATGATTGTATTCAAAACGATAAATTCCCATTACCAGATATTTCAAATATTTTAGATTCATTAACAGGCTGTATTTATTTCTCTCACCTTGACTTATACCAAGGATACTACAACATAAAATTAGACGAAGCGAGTAGAAAATTTACTTCATTTTATTCAGGCCAGTATCAAATGACTCGCAATGTGTCTTAAAACCAGTCCAAGTTCTTTTTCACGTATGATGACAATCGCAATGGCAGGCCTAAATTATGAGAAATGCCTGGTGTATTTAGATGATTTATTAGTTTTTGGACGCAATTTGATAGACCATAACAAAAATTTTAAAAACGTTTTTGAAAGGTTAAGAACTGTAAATTTAAAACTTAATCCGAAAAAGTGTTCATTCCTGAAGAAAGATATTTTGTATTTAGGACATGTTATTTCAGGTAGTGGAATTTTACCAGATCCAGATAAAATCTATGCTATTAAAAAATACCCCTGTCCAAAAACATCTGACGAAGTAAAAAGATTTGTCGCGTTTATGAACTATTATCGAAAGTTTATACCCAGATTTGCTGAGATAGCTTATCTATTGAATCAGCTATGTAGAAAAAATGTAGCCTTTGTTTGGGACGATAATTGCCAAAATGCTTTTGAACTCTTGAAAGCGAAAATTATTTCTCCACCAATTTTAGAATATCCTGATTTAAGTCCAGAAAATGAGTTTACATTGCAAACCGATGCATCGAATAACGCAATAGGTGCAATTCTGAGTAATAAAAACGGGAAGCCAGTAGCTTTTGCCAGTCGTACACTTAATAAGGGCGAGAAAAATTATCCCGTTATTGAAAAGGAATTATTAGCTATTGTTTGGGGAGTAAAATACTTCCGTCCTTACTTGTATGGCCGTCATTTTAAAATATTGACAGATCATAAACCGTTAATATACCTTTTTAACATGAAAGATCCTTCAAGTCGACTCCTTAAATTCAGATTAGTTTTGGAAGAATACGACTTTAATGTTAATTATGTAAAAGGTTCGAACAATGTGGCTGCAGACGCATTGTCTCGAATATCTATTTCTTGTAATGATTTAAAACAAATGCACGAATGCCTTGTTATGACTCGTGCACAGGCCAGAACTTTAAATGATGTTGATTCTCCGGCTTGTATAGTACCTACTGACGATCAGCCTGATCAACTGAGAGTCGTAAGTACTCATATAAAACCGAAGAATTCAGTAGAATTAAGATTTGTTGACGCAAAAAAAGTTTAAGGAATTTAAGAGTAAAGGTACGATTACAGTAGAAAGCAAAGTGTTGTGTTACGTACCAAGTAGAAAAACTATTTATATTAAATATATAGATTCTCAATCGCAAATGACGCGAGCCGAGTTTGTGAGGGAACTATATCAGTTTTGTAAAAATGTGAAAGTAGAAGAATTATGTATCGTAAAAAGTAAAGAATATGCTTTATTTATAGAAAAGTTATTAGAGGAAATAAAAAAGAGTAAAGAATGGTCCGGACCACGTGTTTGCATTTTGAGAGATATAATTAGAGTAGAAGATAAAGATGACAGACGTGTAATTTTAAATGATTTCCATCTCTTGCCTAGCAGTGGCCATGCTGGCATGAGAAGGATGTCTAGTAATATTAAAAAGTATTATTATTGGCCAGGCCTTGATGATGATGTAATAAAATTTGTTAGTAGTTGTGATAAATGTCAACGTCAAAAACACTCCATCCCTGTTAGAGAACCTATGGTTATAACAACGACAGCCAATTCAGCTTTTGAAAAAATATTTCTAGA
Source organism: Pyrausta purpuralis (assembly GCA_963924145.1). Classification (NCBI taxonomy): domain Eukaryota; kingdom Metazoa; phylum Arthropoda; class Insecta; order Lepidoptera; family Crambidae; genus Pyrausta; species Pyrausta purpuralis. The sequence continues at coordinate 23,328,530 of OZ001649.1, forward strand.
CCTAGTTGGACCTCTAGAGACAGATAATGACAATTATTCTTATATATTGACCTTGCAATGTGAGTTAACAAAATATGTTGAAGCTTACCCATTGATATCTAAAAAATCAGAGGAAGTATCAAAATCATTAGTAAGTAATTTCATACTAAGGTATGGTATACCAAGGGAGATTGCAACGGATAAAGGTACAGAATTTTTATCTAATATTTTTCAGGATGTTTGTAAATTATTAGGAATTAAACAGCTGAACTCTACCGCATACCATCATCAGAGCATTGGTGCCTTAGAGGTAAGTCATAAACATTTGAACTCGTTTTTGAGGATACAGACCGATAACCATCCAGAAGCGTGGAGTAAGTGGCTACCTTTTTGGAGTTTTGCATATAATACGTCAGTTCATTCTGAAACTAAGTTTACTCCATTCGAGTTGGTTTTTGGAAAAAAATGTTCTCTGCCGAGTAATTTAAATAAAAACTATGTAGAACCTATTTATAATTACGAAAGCTATCCACAAGAATTAAGATATCGTATTCAATTAGCACAAAAGGAAGCTAGAGATAACTTACTTTGTAAGAAAAGTCAAAGAAAGGAATCATATGATTGTAAAATTAATCCTATCTCTTATAATGTTAACGATTTAATTTTAGTAAAAAATGAAACAGGAAGTAAATTAGATCCAATATATTTAGGTCCTTACAAAGTAATTAATGATGTATCACCTAACGTAGAAATATTGAAAAATAATAAAGTGTGTGTTGTCCATAAGAATCGTACTAAACTTTATAAATGTAATACCTAGTGTGTAAGTTATTAAGGTTAACCTTTGCACACTTTGTGTAAAAAAAAAATATATATATATCATAATTTATATTTTTTTAATAGAAAGAGGGGAAGTGTGATGTATCTTTAGTTATAAGCACTATAATCATATATACGTACACGCATGTACTTTATATTCAACCGCATTACCTAATAAATCCAGTTATTATTCGGCACTCATGTGTTTCACTTAGTACTCCCAGCTCCAACCAGTATAGACAGCAAGGTTTGTCGGTTGCCTTTTAAACACCCCTCCCCCAATCTTTCAAAAAAGGGTGGTAATTCAATCGCCGATCTATTTATTAAGACTTTCAAACACGTGTGCGAAATTCGTTAAATTCGTTTGCGTATATAAGTTTGTATATTTGTATGTTTGTCCACGGATTTCTTGAAAACGAGAAGTCTTATAGAAATGATTCTTTTTTTGTTCGATGAGGTAAATTTTCACTTATGGTTAAATGTAAATTTTATCTAAATTGGTTTAGTTGTTTTGAGAAACAGTCGATAGAGTCACATCGGTGCACGATCTCTAGCTTAAGTACACCAACAGTCTACACACATCATACACCGATTTCAAATGAGTTTGTTTCTCCTAATGTATGTTTGAATGAGTTTGTTTCAAATGAGCCTTTTATTTGTATTTTTTTACTTTTTATTGTCTGTCAATCACAATACCTGCCTTTGTACTTAAATTACTTTATACTTAATAGTAGGATATTCTATACGAACAAGATCTTTGTTAGGTAAGTTCATTGCTTTATAGTTGCAATTCATAATATTATATTTCATTCCTAAAGGGTGTTTCAAAATTATTCAGCAGCTGACCCGACAATGAAGATTTAACGACATTAATTCCATACACGGATCTCTAATCACTGGACCCATACATCACCATAATTATGACACATGTGCTTGTTTTGCTAAATGTGCTTTGTGTCGTTTTATATTTGTTTTTGTTCCAGAACGGTGAAACACGAATCGCGTCTTCCATTAAGCAAAGTAAGTAAGGCTAAGGATAGGATAGTGGGAATGTTTGGTCCCAACAGTTTTTCGTTATTTTTAATTTTTCGCCACTGATTAAACTCTCTGAATCACCAAGCGGTTTACTGTTAGAAAATGCCAAATTACTGTGCAATAAATTTAAAAACAGTTATGATCTAAGTTATAACAAAATATGAAAGGACGTAATCAATTCGACCTTTACGTATGTGATACCGTTAGAAATGGGAAAAAAATGGTATGTCGATCTTTGAAGGCACACGTGTGCAAATTTATGTTTGTATATTTGTATGTGTCTCAGCAGGATTTCTCAAACGTCTTAACAAAATGATAAATTTTAAATCCAATCAGGTATACTGTAACTGAGGGGAACAGTGTAAGTTTTAAAATCAGGCCAGTAGTTTTTGAGAAATGGGTAATAATTAACAAAAAATTGAAATACGAAAAAAATCAACTGCCATCAGAAATTGGATTATAATATGACACCACCCAGGGTCAAAAACATTGTAAATAATTTTAAAACAGATTTTTAAAGACGATTGATTTTATTTTTACTTCAAAAGTGCGTTGTGTCAGCCTCTATGCTAAAGCAATAAAATTTTGCTACGGTACAGGTAGTAACATCTGGGTTAATGTTTCTTTTAAACTCTCTGACTAAAACTTACGAGATTTCCTTACAAAAGTGAATTGCTTAACGCTCTCTTGCAACAACAATATTATTTAAAACCCGTCTATTATGAAAGTAATTCACTGTGCAAGCGCAAAATAATTATGTAAAATCCGAATAAACTATTAAACCTTAAACCCCTTACACACTGCGACTTTTAAAATTAATACAGTAGCGCGTTTTAAAAACGCCGTTCAGCATCGTGACTCACGCAATTAACAGATTTTATTTGGCATCGATGCAGTCGCGCGTTAGTATCAATGCAGTCGCCAACATACAGTTCATAATTTGTCAATGTCATTGTCAATGTAAGACGCTTCGGCATCGACTGTATCCATGCTAAAAATAGTGCAAGTGTGTAATTGTTGATTTTTTGCGACAGCATCGATGCTGAATCTCAACTGTATCACGACTGCATTGCTGCTGAAAGTCACAGTGTGTAAAGGGTCTTACATCTAAAAATGTCTGCACCGACATTTTAGGGACATAATGATGCCGTCGCGTCCATCTTTCTTAAGTAATGCATGCCATATATTTTTCATCCCACCATTTAACGGGGAATTTCTGGTGAAAATTATGTTGAAGCGTCATGTTTGAGATGATCTTCTGAGATTATTAAAACAATATCTAAAAGTTTTACGTACATGGTTTATATTTTAGCTACTTACTAAGTATTACTTTAAAATCTGGACCCTTTTTTCATTATTATATTAAAATTTTGGCTCAGCATTTTTGGCGAAGAAAATACATGTATTTCTTATCAAAATAATAATATTGAATACGCACAGATGCTATGATTGTGCAGAGTCTAGAGAGGAAATTTGATTTAGCCTCTTTTCTCGGCCTCGTCTGGGGGACCTAATAAAGAAGTTGTCGACTTCATTAAATGTATGGGCTTTGATTAGATACGTTTTTTTTGGATAAAATATCATATCATTTTCAGCAGGAGTTTTTGTATCGATTTGTTTGATATTTAGTTAATTTCCGCGGCCTTTAGTGTTTTAGAAGTTAGGGAAAAGTAGTTCAAAATCCGGGAGGCTATAGTATCCTATCGCACTCCCCCTCGCACGTTTGCATCAATCCGTCCTGACCCGGAAAAACCGTTCTGCAGTTCGGGATATTTTTTTATGTATATAATCTTTACTTCTATTCTGTTGTTTGGTCACAATAATCAACATGCCAGTTTTTAATGTACAGTAAAGTAAACTCAATAAATGTTTTACAAAAATTTACAGCGGATATTCCGATAAGTCTCAAGTTTAAATAAACTCCTTATTCTTTCTTCAACTTCTGCTAATATATTCGGGTACACATTCAGATCGAAATTTCTGTCATATCCGTGAAATGTGAGGATATTTAAAACGGAATGGAGCGTCGATATTCGTACAGCCGTTGAATACGAGATCTTACCGTCCTCTTTATATTCCGCCCAACAGAGGTTATTGGTCCATTATGGATATATTCCTTGTTCATACCAAATGCTATATAAGAACGCACTTCTTTGTTAAGAAAGTTCAACGCAGAGCTAAAAAAATAATTGCATTTGTTTGATAATTTATATTTTACTCTGTTATTTTATTAACGTTTAGATATGTAGCAGAAACAAATTAAAACCAAAGATGTACATAACTATAAAACGTACCAATTAAAAATCAAAGTTCTGTACTCGTGACAAGAACCAAATGTAACATTTTATACTTAATTTTGTTAAAGTTGTAAAAAAGTAGCAGTACGATATAGTTAACAAAAAAAAAAACATTTTCGAGGTTAAATTAATGAGCACCAATAGCTGAATCAATAGGATTCAATAGTAACATACGCATGAATCAATGTAATGCCCATTATGATAGAATAATAATGTAAATACAAATTACAGAATTACTGAAAAATCGCAATCAGTTAAAACACTTAATGCAGGAACGGTAATTTGTTAAACTTCGAGTGCGATAATTTATTTTTCGGGTTTGTGTTTCGTAATAAATATGCCTATTACAAGAAAAGGGCATTAACGACGTTTTGTTCGGTTCTTACCCATTGGGATCTGTGGAAAGATAGATATGTAAAGCCATTACAACGTTTAATTTTATTGAAGCATACCTACTTTACAAATTCTCGAATGTCATTGAAAGAAACGTTTATAAATAAAAAACCGGCTAATTCCGTGTCAACTTTAACTAAATTAGAAAATCCACAGTATTTTGTAAAGTACCACAATGTTTTGTTGACAGCAAATATAACTTGTTTGTCATAGTGTCTTTATAAAGAACAAAGTTATATTTGCGGTTGTTGAAAATGTACTATATCTCAAAAACTACTTGTTTGATCCCGTTCAAACCTTTACACTTTAAAAGAAAATGGTTTTAGGAACCTCTATGTCATTTTAAAAGACCTATCCATAGATCCCACACGCATAGGTTTAACATTTATTTTATTTTATTTTTCGGTTTTAGTTTCTTTCTTGTCCCCCCTTAAGAATCATTTTTTTTTATTTTTTGTATAAGAATCGTAAAGCCGTTAATAGGATACACCTTTCCACCAAATTTCAATAGTGTGATACTTATAGTTAAAGAATAAAGTGGCTGTGACTTATGGACGGTCAGACAGACAGACAGACATACAGAACTGCCGCTCATTTTTCTTCACGAAAACAGTTTAACATTTTTGTATTCTACACGCTTTACATGACAAATGTTTTAGCTAATTCCACCTCAAGTTCTAAAGTTCAGTGATCACTATCTAATTAATCACTATTTGCAGTACACTTCAACTGCAGAATTCGACGCACTAACCTTTCTTGCTCATTGATTTCCATAATTAAACGCCCTCTGATGATAGAAATAGCCATCTAACCTTCATCCCTGATTGGCCATTCAGAAGACAATACTATAAACATTTCGTCCTTTTCAGCTGTAAACAGCAAATATCCCTTTTAATTAAAATGTTGACTTCATAGCGACAGCCCAGCAAGATCAGTAGGGGTAATGTCAAGAGCCATTTCTCCATTTATATTGCTTTTTTATTGCCCTATAAAACTTAAAGGGTGTAAGTGCCACTTACCCTTGTCCCTACTGAGTAACATGGGTTAACAAATTCGAGCTTTAAATCACAGGAGACATGTTCAAGAATATTTTTTTACTAATTGCATCCTTATTCGATTGTACAGGTTGTACAAAAAGAGTATCGGGCATTTGTTTGTTCAATGAAACAAAAAGTACTTAATAGTTTTCTATTTTGTCATCGTGTCATCACCAATTTTCTTCACAAATTATTAGATTGACAGCAGCAGCAGTCACAATTTGGATAATATTACCTTTTAGAAATAAATTTCCATTTCGTATTCTAATATTCAACTCTTAAAAGATACAAAAAGACCTAGTACATTTTATTTTATTGAACAAAGAAATACCCGACTCTCTTTGGACACCCAGTATAAATTGGCTTATAATATTTATTATTATATTTATTTTGGTTGTGTCATAAGATAATTCAAAATGATTTGTTAAAAAGTTTACTACAGTAATAGAAAAAATCGAGTGAATTTAGAATAAATATTGTATTTTTTTCTTCTAAAATAGCCTGACCTGAGTAACTTTTCTTAGGAATAAATAACATTTTTATTTATCCCTGATTATTTATGAAGACATTTTTTTTTATATAAAATTAATTTTGTTTCTTTGTCGCACCGCCCACAATCCTTGCTGCTTAGCCCAAAGGCATGACTGGTACAGAACGCCATATGGCGTTAAGTCCACCTTTTGAACAAAATTTTATTATTGTGCAATAAAGTCTAAATAAAATATTTTTTTACCGACTTGAAAATAAAGGAGGTAAGTAATCGATTTGACCTGTATGAATGCATATCATCAGAATTGAATAAATTTAAGAATGTTCATCTAGTAAGGATTCCTAACACTTTTGCAAAATTTCGTAAATGTATGTATGTTTGTGTAATTGTATGTTTGCCTCAGGATTTCTCGAAAACGGGAAGTCATAGACAGTTTAATAGTTTAGTTTTAATTTTATGTATTGGAGTCTGTTTCTTTGATGTTGAAAAACCAAAAGCCGCGTTGAATTCATAGCCCTGCTTGTTTTTTTTAACTCTAGTTAAAGTCAAAGTAAAAAATATACTAGATTGCAGAAGGCCTAATGCGCTAAAGCTGCTGCGTCCTATGTTTATGATAAAGTATCAGCGTATTAGCAGGACAGTGAAAGAGCAGTTAGTATAATCGACGACGACGACGACCTCCGTGGTCGAGTGGCTAGCACGCTGGTTTTAAGCGTCGCCATCTCGTAAGGTTCCAGGTTTGATTCCCGGACGGGTTAATGTAGAAAACGACCTTTACTATATTGTCTCGGGTCTGGGTGTTGTGGTACCAACGTTGTGTCTGATTTCCATAACACAAGTGCATTGGCTTCTTACTTTGAGATCAGAGCAATGTATGTGATTGGTGTCAAATATTTATTTATTTAATCCAGGTTTAGTATGCTTTTCTCCTGGTGTTTTCCCGGCTATGTGATCACAAACAACTGAATTATTTAAATCCACTCATACTCGACATGGTTTCCCAAGAACCCCGATTAACCGCATACATGTCCACTGGTTTGTAACGGATGAATTTTTATACGGGGTCTTGTTGACAAAGGTAACATTTATGTGTAAATTTAATACAAAGTGAGGAATGATATTCGTCCGGTCTTTTGTCTTTCATGCTAAACCCAGATTCCTTAGCAAATGCAAATAACTAGGTTCTGAATCATTTTTTTCCTACTGATAAAATTAATGTAAAAGTTTGTTAGGATGTGTGGATGTTTGTACTTCACTTTAAAGCTTCTGAATAGGTTTTCATGAAACATTATATTAATTTATACCTTCTGCATTTGCATAGCATAATTTACTTAAAACTATATTTTACTAGCGACCCGCCCCGGCTTCGTACGGGTTCAGTTATTGTAAAAATATAGATTTACGTATTTTTAACATAGCGTCATCTATTGAATACTTACTCAATCCAGTCAACAGATATGTTTGGAGCTAACAGATAATAGTGACTGCCAAATAATATACAGATAATTGGCAATAAAATAATATTGCGACTTTAAATTGAGATGTAAGCTATCCTATCTTTCAAGTGGGATCAAATTGAAAGAAAGAAAGAAAGAAAATGAATTTATTCGACCAAAAAGTTAGAATAATTACATATATATTTTTTTTAAAAACATATGCTTAGGCCGAAAAAGGCACCCGCTCAGCATTGGTCGTGGCAGCAGCAGAACGCAAACCACGACGCTGATTTTCAGCGAGTGCCTTTGTGGGTAGGTACAAAAAAAATGAAATAAAAATAAAAATAACACAAGCTAATAAAAACAACATAAAATAATATTAACAATATTTTAACTTAAAATTACGATAAGAATAACAGACATGTAGGTATTATTTAAAATTTAAAATTATCATTTCATTCAATTCATTGACATAGAAATTAAAATTGGATCAATTAAATTGCATAATAATAAATTATTGGCTTCGGGTCACCTTGGTGAGCCCATTGTGAGCTCTGCGTTTACTCGCGGAACGGAATGTGGCCAAACCCAAGATTCGGAGAAGAAAAAAAAGTAACAAAAAAAAAAAAACTGATCTTGGGCTCGGCTCGGCGGCAGCCATTTTATCTATGTATCCGACAAAGTCCCGAGAGTCACCGATAATAATGCCACGTAAAAGACAGTGCCACGTACATAATTAATCAAGACAAGTTAAAGACACACGTTGACATTGCTGGCTTCAGTCTCATATTGCATACGTTATGCAACAATTCTAAATTTGATGAAAATCATTTAAGCAGTTTATGAGTTCCTCGCGGACTAACATGTGACACGTAATGTTTTATATATAAAGATGAGATACGGGTAAACCGGAAATATGTGAAAAACCGAAAACTTGAAATTATACCTTTATAGTAATACTCTTATAATGTTGAAGTTTTTACTCTTTACAGCGGTGCATCGTGGTTATGAAAAAAAATTACTTGCTGTATGTGTGTATTGATGCAGACACAACTCTTATTCCAATATCAAAATAATTAAAACTACGCATGTAATTAAGGCAACCTTGCAACCTTTAATCGGACCTCAACTTGTTTTTAAACTGTGCGTGTAACTAAGTGCGTATTGATGCTGACAGATGTACGCAACCTTTATTCGTGGCACGTACTCAGCCATTAGGAGTCATTAGGCTGAAACCTCTGCCGCACGTGCCGCCAACATTTGAATTGCATACTTTGTGAATTGTAGCGATTAGTGCCTACATCATAATAATGAATGTGTGGGACTCCTCGTTTATATCATTGTAAAAGGCTTGTCCGAAAATAATTTAAAATAATCTACTGCTAAAACCGTCTGCTCAAATTTATATGTTTGTCTATCTGTGGGCGTTAATGTGTGTGTTTGTATGTTTTTGATGGTCCCACATGTATACTGGGCTACATATAATATGACTAGCAATCATAGGTATTGCAATGCTCAAATAAAAACCTTTTACATGCAAATGTATCTGATCCGTCATAACTTCTAAACTGTAAGACAGCGGTTATCAAACTTTTTGGTGATGGAACCTGTATAACTCCCTATGAGTTAAGGTCTGAATCGAGGGTGTACTAGCTTATAAATAAAAGTCCAACGTAGTACACAACGACTTTATTACGTCACGTCAATGTCAGTAACTGCAATAGGATAGTTATCTATTACAACGAACCTTTAGACTTACACGTAAACAGTTAAAAACCTATCAGATGTGCACTAAAGAGTTTTCTTATCTAAACTTCTTTATTAAAAATCATAATAAAAGTGCCTACCTATCCAATAGCTGTTACTTATGACTAACTTAGATAACGAGTATAATATATATTGAAAACACAAACGGGTATCGATGGTGGCGGCATAGTAAAATGATCGCGTCAGAATTGTCGTCAGATTGTGGAACCCTAGGGTTCCGCAAGAACACATTTTGAGTATGACTGGCACTGTAAGGTATCATAATTATTTGACTATTGAGATGTGTAAAGCGTACAACGACTATACTCTGATACGAATATTGATTCATAGACATCAATTTCTATTTTCAAAATCACAAGAGCAATCTACAGCACAATGGAAACTTTTACCACAATTATGTGGCCGTTTCGTTCGTTTTTCCACCCAATTCATCTCTGTCCCTCCCTATACAGTGCACAGTGGGTCGACATTGTTTCAATTTTGAGACAATCACGGATAATGAGATCTGTGGAGTGGTCGCAAGAACAATAACAGAATGAGGCCCATTTCTTATTTGCATATTATCTCATTCAGAATATCACAATACTGGGAATTTTATAGTGCATTGTTATGATAGTTTCGGACACTATTTTAGACGTTGATTACTTTTGATATTGAAGGACTAACTAGAAATTTCCGTTGTATGATGATAAATTAATGCGACCTGAATATACTGAAGTACTTTCAAAATGTACAGTGTAAGGTGTTAAAAATACTGACCGAAAACACAGCACACGGCCACAAGTGCGCGTGCTTTTTAAAAATATTGTCTCATTGACTAGCATCATTTCATAATTCTATCGAATGACAAATAGCTAACTGGATACAAAACAAACATACAAGCTATTCTTTTGGTCAGTGACATCCAACTCAGGGATGATAATATGAGTTATGCTTAAAATAACATGCAAATTTTATAAAAGAAAACCTTTTCAAAAATAAAATAAAACTGAAGGGGGAATTCGCACTCGCGCGTAGCTAGCTAGTAAGCTACGAAGAGGCGACTTTGTGTTGGTAGTTTTGACTCACTCACTAGTATCGCAATAATAAATTGATGCTATGGGTTTTTGTTTAAACATATTTTCGGCATCATCATCGTTTGCACAAACACCGTTGAGTCACTCGTCGCTGACCAAACCACACCCAACACCCTGTATGAATGACGACACGTTTGGTGTATTGGTTAGAGCTCCTGACTATTACGCCGGCCGTCGCGGGTTCGAATCCCGCAAGGGGTAAATGTTTGTGTAATGATCACAAATATATGTAACTGAGGCATTGATGTTTAATGTATTTAAGTATTTATGGTAGATGCCCCCGACATAATCCTTATCTGGTAGGTATTCGTAACACAAGGAAGAAAATACCTTACTACGGAACCACGACAATTTGTGTGTTGTCTGGCATATTCAAATATTTTTTTTATATATATTTAAATGATCATTATAAAAACGATCTTCTATTTAAATCAAAAACAAAATAATATATTTTATTTTTATTTATTCGTCGTGTCAATGTTATAACGAACTTTTCTTGTGCCCGGTATTTGGCGAATAATAAGAATAAAAATTAAACAGATGGAACCGCTTCAAAATGCTTCAACGTTAACGGAATCTCATGCGTGTTTACAATTATTTCTAGTCAAATTTTATAACGCTATTATCTTCTTAGTGTCATTGTCTGGAACTATTATAAAACCCAACAATACAGCTTATACAGATTCTCAAATATACAAGAAATCCCCTTACTTAAGGCGATACATCACTATGATGGGCGTCCCGGCTTCGTATGATAATAGAATTATGATGATAATGATTTCAATCTCGCCCGGATATGTGTCCGGGCATTATCGCGGGGCGCCTTAATGACCTAAGGGTGTGACTGCGGAACCCTAACCGGCACTTTGGAAATAAATAAGGCTTATTTTTCGGTCCGATGCGGGCAATCTCTTCAGTCATAGTAATTTTAGATACTGCTACATGTAAGGTTAATGTGTATTTTTTGATAACCATCATAAATATTGTATTTGATATGTTATTTACATACCATAATTTAATGAACAGTACACACTAATCAATACCAGTGCAGTTTTTATTATGTCACTTAACTAAGTGAAGGAATAAAATACTTTTTACTTTTTTGTATAAACTAGTTTTATTTGTAAAAAGTTGCACCTTTTGATTATATTCCTTAATAAGCCACAAAGTACCTTATATAACATACTATAACAAAGTGAACTCCTAAGCGTCACGGAGTTCCACTATCAGCTCAGCCTCACAAAATAGTCACAGTCATAGGTAAAGACATGTTAATATTAAGGTACAAGTACAAAGAAAAATATGTGCCTTTTTAAATTGAGAGCTTCCCTCGATAGCACCAAGTGCCCATTATTAGATCCCGATTTGGTAACAATGGGACCAACTAGAAGGTAAACCCAATAAGTAAGTAAAAAAAAAATCGAGCTAAAATAATAATAATAATAAATATCCTTTTGACATTCCCACACATCGTCATCTAGTCCCAAAGTAGGCTAATTAAAGCTTGTGTTATGGGTGCTAGACAACGGATATAATACTTAAATTCTTTTTGTTCGTAAATACATACATGATATATAGAAAACACCCAGACCAATACAAACAGACATGTTCATGCACACAAAAACGACTGAGATATACTCTTCGAAGGTTTTTCAAGTCGGTTAAAAGTCAATGAGATGTCATGCCAGGGGAAAAAAAGGCAAAACAAAAAGGAAAACCGACAAGAGTGAAGCTCTTAAGTTTAAGTAAAAGACCTCAACTAACTCAACTTTACCCCTATATGTGAAATTTTTACGTGTCCATGTGGCAAGGAGGTTAATAAATTTGGTCTCCACTGCCTTTGTTGCCAGCAAAGCGCTGGGCGTCTCGCCCGTCACGCTACCCTTAATGACGCCATCAGAAGAGCTCTTGCGACCATTAATGTTCCTTCCACGTTGAAACCACGTGGTTTGGTCCGTGATGATGGCAAGAGACCCGATGGCCTAACGCTTATTCCCTGGGAACGGGGTCGGGCCTTAGTTTGGGATGCAACTTGTGTCGATACTTTGGCCCCTTCCCATCTCAGAGAATCAGCCCTTAAAGCTGGAGCAGCAGCGGAGTTGGCTGAAAACGCCAAGCGTCGCAAGAACGTTTCACTTGCAAGTGATTATGGGTTTGCGCCGTTTGGCGTTGAAACATTTGGGCCGTGGGGACCCTCTGCTAAATTGCTGTTTAGAAAAATTGCGCCAAAATTAAATTCTTTAACAGCCAATAATAAAGCTGGCTGGTTCCTAGCCCAAAGGATCAGCATAGCTATCCAACGCGGCAACGCAGCCAGCATCATAGCCTCCTTGCCGCAAGGAAATGGTTTCGTTTTTGAATAGGTATTAATATTAAGTTATTTTTTTTATGTTGCATGTCTTAGTTTAATTTTTTCTTGTTTGTTACTTAACTTTTAAAGTATGCATTTGAAGTAATTTTTGAACGCAGTAATGATTGCAAAACTGGTTCCAATTAAATTATCGATGTTTATTATTAAACTTCGTTTATACACCGTAAATTTTCAGTGACCAAATATATGTTAAATAGCTTGCAAAGTAAGCATTTTTACAAAACCGTTCGAGTGATTTATTAGTAAAAATCTGTAAAACACGACGTGATTTAGAACGTAAATTAATCCAGTAGTACTTTGCAAATTGTGCACTTGCAAATACGTGAGAGCGTTAATACGAGTGCAGCAAAATGGAGCGTCAAAATAAAATATTGTTAACGCCCTAGGGCGTTGCTGCTATTTAGGGTTTCACACCTCTGAGGAAAATACGGAAATGTTAGAATTAGATTACAGGCGGAAAAAGAGTTTGTTTGTCTAACAGTAATAGTCCTTTTTGTCAGGAATACGTAAAAGTAGAGATGTCGAAAGAAAGTCAAGTACCCCTTTCAAGATTTGCGATTTGAGTTTCAGCTGTGAAATATACAAAAAAAATGTTATAGTTCTACACCGAGAGCGGGTGGGACCTGTTTTCATGATTTTTACCTTTTGAATTTGTCTTTGTCCAAGTAGGATGATAACCAGGGATCGGACCATTTTAGGCCGGGAAGATAAAAGACCCCTTACACACTGCGACTTTTAGCATCTATGCAGTCACGCGTTTTGGAAAGGCTGAATCGCGACACACGCAATGATCACATTTTGGCATCGATGCTGCCGCGCGTTAGTATCAATGTAGTCGCCAATACACCGCAATAATTGTCAAAATACAGCTTCTGCATCAATACTAACGCGCGTTGGCATTGCGACTGTATTGCTACTAAAAGAAGCGCAAGTGTGTAAAGGGTCTAAAGTACACTAGGACCCCTAGTAGGTAATAATAAAACACACCTTGTGATATGACCGTTAATGTCACTAATAACACAACATATTAAAACCGACAAACACACTAAATTGCACATATTGAAACCATATCAGGTTATTTAACTTTTGGCGATATTTTTTCGTCACTCGACTTTCAGACAAAAAATACATGTTTAAACATAGGTTGTTAGTCTGCTGCTGATTGTTTAGATCCACCAGGTTAAGAAATGCAAACCAGTCCTTAAAACAGAAACTTAAAGTTCCCAAAAACGGTACCGTACGGCATCGCTAAGCGATAATAGGATGCATCCAAAACTAATCAAGTAAAAAAAAATATTAAGATGCTATTAGTAACTTGTTTTAAACGGAACTCTCAACCCGCCAGTTTAACTAGTGATTAATTAGTTAAATTAATTATGGACAGATAACCCTAACCAGCCCCCTTACTCTGGCTGGACACAAAACCCGATCCAATGAATATAGCCATCCCTGTCATACGCGTACACGACCTGGTATTAGTGACAGGAATGGATATTCATTGGATCGGGTTTTGTGTCCAGAGTAAGGCATCAGTTCTTATTATTGGAATTGTGAAATTGGCCGTTAGTGATTAAACTCAAAGAAAGTATTTTTTCAAATATGAATATTTTTTAATGAAAATATTGGTACATGGAAACGAATTAAAAATAGTCTTAAAAAGACCTGTACATTTGTATAACAATCCTTAAGGATTTGACAAACTGCAAAGTCAGTATGCCAATTCCATCAAACATATTTTCGCAAATCCATATAACAATTATAACAATTAGCTTACTTCAAATTAGTTTATTTATTACTCCGTTCATAGACACTTCTACTAAACAGAGATTATTATAACCGACCATTTATGTGCGAGACATTTACCAGACCGAACTAATTAAGAGGGTTATAGAATTATATTAATAACCTTAAACTGTAAACGCTTAACCTCTGAGTTTTGACCCATCAATTGCGCCAGCACAATAAAAGTGTATCACCAAGTTTTAGTGTGGCCAATGATACGCAATGAATATCGGAGGCAAATGATATACGACCGGATTTGTGCATATTGAGGCTCTGGGGCCCTATTCTGGATGAAGATATCTGTATTTTTGGCTCTAGCCATCCCTTCATTTATATGCTCGAGATGGGAGTCAATCTTACACGCAAAACGATAGTTTGCCGAAGATTTCGATACAAAAAATTGCAGTCGCCTACAACAGTCGACACCAATCAATTAAGTTTGTCAACGCTAGCCGTCGACCATTGTGAGCTGCCAGCTGCTAATTCGCTATCGGCAATGACATTAACACAGTTGAAATGCTTTGTAACATGCGACGTCGTTAAGTGCCACTTGTGTTTATGGTTACTGACAGGCGTATAAGCCGTAAGTAAATAAAACACTAATACCCTTATTAATAATAACTCAAACAGTCTAATAAACCTATTTTAGCTATTACACTGTTTTTTCACTTTCTGTCAAATAATGATAGCGCCAAGAAAGAACGAGACAAAACAGTGTAATAGTTAAAACTGGTTTATTAGACTGTTTGCGTTATATGAATAAGGGTGTATATTTATAAAACAGCTCGTTTCATAACTGTTTTGTAACTTTGGCCATCGCAATGGACACGTAATTAAATACCTACAAGAAAGATGATGCCTTGCGAGATTGTAGCCTGCGTAAACGGCTTGACGTATGCGGAGCATCGAAGTGTTAAGAGCGATGCGTTTGCGGGCATGATGCATCGTTATAAAAAGGTTCCATAAAGACACCGATTAGTTATAGGTTTATAGCACGAGCCAATAGAGAGTAGGCACTCATGGCAGGCTCCCATAAATTTGTGTTGGACCTAGCCTCTGGGAAATAAAACCTACTCGAATCACGAAATACGAAGCGGTCACAATGTTGCTAGTTCAAAAAATGGGGTTATTCGAAATCGCTGTAAGCTCAAAATTTTGCTGCACTTTACGTTTACTTTCAAATACCTACACGCGGCCAAAAGTAATTCGAGGAATTCATAAAACAAGAAATATCACAAGACGTCATAAGTTTTTATTGAAATTCGTTTCAAAATGTTTACTTTGTTGTGCAATCTATATGTCGCGTATAACATCAAATATCATTTCTTTACTTACCAAAGCTTTGAGTATTGAATTGTCTAGGTATGACATGAGAAAAAAAAAACCTAAACATGTCTAACAAAAACAGCAGAGTGTTTCTGAAAGCAATTTCTTTCGAAAACAATAATATTTTTATTAAGTAGCTGGAATTGTAGCAATTTTTGTCTAAACAAGCAATAATGTTGGGGAAACACTTATCATCACTACCCAGACGGTCATCCATCTTTTTATTTGTCAACTAATAATGGTTAGATATATTTTTACTGAAGAAAACTTATTATTTCGGCAGACGTATTTTCAGTGACAATGTAAATTATTGTTTGTACACAGCACATTGTGGTGTTGTTAACGTGCCAAATACAAAATCAACATGTCCAGTTATGTTAACTTTGATTTTTTGTTTTGTTTGAAAAATATGTTTGTGTTGGATAGCTTATAAATAAGGCAACGCGGGGACGAAGTCGTGGGAGACAGCTAGTAATATTGATAACTAGCGCTAACTATCTTTGGTTTTTTATTATTTAAATTTGTTCTTTTTATTTTTTTAATAGCAAGTTTATATATTCATTTATACATTCATTCATACGAAGAAGATAAAATAGTTAGTGCATCGAACAGGATGCATACATTTTTGTTGTATACTTTTAGTGGTGGAGTATGGCTCAGACCACCTCTTACCTACTTGACTTGAGGCCTCTGCCCAGCAGCGGGACGATTACAGACCGATTTAAGTCCTTTTTAAAGGCTACTTCTTATACGTCTTTGACAACGGGTGATAACATCAACTTTCAACGATAATCGTTAGCAATAATCATTAGGTCAACTCAAAGTATTATTATGTTTGATGATCTTATTTTGCATTAAAACATTACAAAAAGCCCAGAAATGAGTCAAAGGATTCTTTTACCGTTTTTCATTTTCGACGCCCATTTCTAAAATGTTAATCTTCAAAGTTAAGGTTCTTAAGTAGAGATCCCTTAATTTGCCTCTTTTACTTTTAAAAGGTTCAAGTGTATACCAAGTAACTCGTGTATCGGAACTTTTAAGTAAGGAACTGGGAACCATTTCAAAGGTTTCGGCAAAGTTTTATTTAATTTAATGGTACCAAATCATTAATGCCACAGTTGTGTTGGTGTCTATTTTAGGGTTCCGTAGCCGAATGGCAAAAGCGGAACCCTTATAGTTTCGTTAAGTCTGTCTGTGTGTCCATCCGTATAACACAGCCACTTTATTCGTAAACTATAAGCTTCACACTGTTGAAATATGGTAGAAAAATGTATCTTGTTAATTTTTGCGTGTGAGATATCTATAGATAAGTCTTTTAAAATGGCATAGAGGTTCCTGAAACTATGTTCTTTTTAAGTGTAACGTTTGAAAGATAGACGCTTCCAAAGTGGTAAAATTGGCGTCCCCCTCCATCTAACTTCTTTTTTTTTTTTTTTTTTTTTTTTTTTTTTTATTGGGACAACAACAGCATATAACTTAAAATAATTACAAGAGGAAATAACTTAATTAGCCAATTACAGTTGACCACGAATTACTTAAATAAGGAACAGTGACGGTGGACATGACGATGGAGCAAGCAGGTACAGTACAGGCCGCCAAACCGCCACGCGATACCAGTACGGGCGGATAAACGATGATTACAGCTAAATTAATTTTGTCGTTCGAATATTAATGAAGCTACTTCTTTCTAGTATCATAAAAAATATATATATATATATATATATATTTGTGCATACCGAACAAACTTCATAACAGTAAATGTTTGTAACTCTGTACCGGTATCGCGAACCAACTCGACGGACCGTAGGTAGGTACATTATGTATCCACCCAACTCAGTAAGTTCTATCGGAACTGATCGCGTGCCAGATCGGGGCCGATGCACAACTGAATGACTCATTTCCTTGCAAATTGACAACTTTAAGGGTACGCGGCCGCATTCCAACAAGACCAGACCTGCGACCAGCCTAATTTAGTCGGTGAAATAAGGTTCCAGCAATAAGTACACTAAAATAAAATAAGAAATTTAAACAGGCTCCAGCAATAAGTACACTAAAATAAAATAAGAAATTTAAACAGGATTTCACAGCCAGAATTACGATAGGAAAACATACAACAAGTTTCTATGTATTAATAAATACAATATAGTACTTATTCAATAAGAGCTTGATTACCCTTGAGGAGTGTTATGTGTATCAGTTAAAATATAAAAAAGACATTTTAAAGTTATGTTTAGTAGTGTTTGTAATGCGAGACAGATAAATAACAAGTACAAGCCATACCCTCAGCCATAAATACCTACCTACTCGGTTTTACTGTGATTCATGAGAATGAAGAATAATACACAAGCTAACAGGTTTATGCTTAGGTAATTTATTGCTTAAGAAAAATAATAATTTAATGACTAAATGACTTATTCTTTATATATCATTGGAACTACTGAACCGATTTCGAAAAATCATCTGATGGCAAGCTGCGGTATCCGTGATTTAATATGATAACGTACAAAATATACAGGAGTAGAAATGTGAGTTTGAGTTATGAATACAATAACCTACAAGAACAATTACAAGCGCACTGGGCTAAGTGCCTCATTACGGGTACTAAGTTAAAATCTATTTATTTATTAAGCAGTAATTCCCCAATCCTTTTCTTAAAGCTGTGCCTTTTTTCAGCAAAAATATCAACTTCACTAAAAGTTTTAGAGTAATTATGGACAAGTCGGGTTATGACATTGTTTCGGCTGTAATTAGTCGCATGATGTGGTATATGGAACAGAGTTGTATGTCGTGTTCTTTTTTTGGGTACATTAAATACGAAATTAGCAAGCAGCTCAGGACCGTCAATGCGATTATTTAATATATCATGTAATAACCCCATGTCCATTAATGATCGCCGTTCATTTAAAGTCAGCATCTTGTACATGCGACAGTTGTCTTTATAATCTAAACTTGAACGCTTGCTTTTGTAATTTAAATGTGATATGAATTTCTTTTGAATTCTTTCGATATTATTAATATGTTTTTCATAATATGGGCACCAGATTTGCGAAGCATATTCAAATAAACATCGTACGTATGCAAAATAGACAATTTTTAAGCTAATTATACTATTGAACGGTTGACACGTTCGCATTACGAAGCCTAGATTACGAAAAGATTTACTAATGATGGCCTCAATGTGGTCGCGCATCGACATCTCTGAATCCAACAAAACCCCCAGATCACGCACGACTCTTGCCCTCTCAATAACAGTGCCATTAAATTTATAAGAGAATAATATGGGTTGTTTCTTACGCGTAAAAGAAATGCATTGGCATTTATTGATACTTAAAGTAATGTTATTTAGCTGGTAATAGTTAAATAATGCGTCAAGGTCTTGTTGTAATAGTATGCTATCATCTATAGATTTGATTTGCGTATAAATTTTTTTGTCATCTGCGTAGAGAATGTATTTGGAATGTTTTATATGAATACCTATGTCAAATATGTATGCATTGTAAAAGAGAGGGCCAAGGTGCGATCCCTGAGGAACTCCAGAAGAAATCTCGACATAGTCAGACCTATGGCCGCCCACAACAACAGCCTGAGAGCGATTACTCAGGTAGAATTCAACCCACCTAAGCAAATCGCCATGTATACCTAGACAATTGAGCTTAGTTAAGAGAATGACGTGGTCCACTCGATCAAATGCTTTTTCAAAGTCAGTGTAGACCACGTCAACTTGACCTCCATTACTCATGTGCCTAAGAACATAGCTAGAAAAACAATTAATCTAAATTAATCGAGAGTGTAAATTAAAAAAAAAATATGTAGATCTTAATAAACACTTTTAACAAAAATTGGTTTGGATGGGATCGAATTTGTAGTTTTTGAGATATAGCACATTTACAACAACCGCAAACATAACTTCGTTCTTCATACAAACACTATCTTACTTTCTACAAACTTATCTTTATAACAGAATCAAAACTTTTTCTATTAAGATACCACCTAATGATTATGAACAACTTATTAAACAAATAGTCAAATTGGAAAAAAAACAGCTATTTTATAGGTACCTTACATTACCGAATGTTCCTGAGAGTCACTTCGTAGGTTTATTCTAATCTTTCTTCTTGTCGCATAACCTAATTTATGTAAAATACATAAAATCGACATTCCCTATGTTTATCGAAAAACTCCAAAAAAACGGTACTATAAAACACAATTTTTTTTCGGGACAGTTGACAAAACCAATCGGATTTACCTAGTGCTAACAAAGATTCAACAGTAAATTTAGTGTTGTAAATCGAAAAAACAACATTTATTCCAAAAGTTGATGACGGGCGAATTATATACGATTTCATTCCGAGGAGCTCAATAGGTTATTAAAAAGCCGCAATTATACTTCAGTATTCGTCCTCGATATTAGTATTATACATATGTAGTATCGCTTGCATTTATCACCACATAGCACAATTTTAGAGCTAGAAAAAAATAAATTGCAACAAAATACAACCAAATTCCGTGTCCGGTAAAAAAATTAAATAAATTATGAACATTTCCGTTACGTCACATCCTCCACGCCATAGTTTTCGAAGTCTTCATTCGCTCATTGTGCTTCGCCACTAAAGCACGTCTATTTTCGTTCCGTGCATAAAACATTTATTAATATTTTTTGTGATTTCAGTGATTTTAATGATGTATCAAGATTGGATTCTTTGAACTCAAGATCCTTCCGGATCGTTGAACAAATACGCATGTCTGTGCGTAAATACAAGGTTTATAGCACCTCGGAACTGTATTTAGGACTTTTCCACGCTTAAACCATTTCGGCCTCTACTGTTCAGTCAATACGCATCGTACAGTATTTTGGACTGTTTTGTGCGTACTACAAGGTTTTTAGCACTCGGATTTGTATTTCGGACTCTTCCACGCTAAAACCATGCTTCGTCTCAAGACTTAGCTTGACTGAACACGGCCGCTGCAGTTGACGGGCAACGGAGAAAAAGCTACACATGTGCAACCCGCATGGGCGGCGTCGCATCTGCCCCTTACATCCAGAGATGATGTAGTCCTGCCACCATCAACACCGCCGAGCCGCCCACGTCTCGCATGTATATATGTGTGATGCAGCTGGGACAGAGGGCGGTCGACGACACTACCAGAGATCGGGATACAACCGGTGAGTCATTACAAATCCTGCCTGGTTTCCATTCCAAACCTATTAGATATTTTCTCTGGAGCGATCCTACTACTTGCCTAAGCATGAAAATCGCCACACATATCTTTTTATTTGTGTGTGTTCATCTGAACACGGCCAAACCTGGCTACGAAAGCTGAAATATTTATTTCACGCCACTGCCCTCGCCTACTGTGCGACGCGCAGTTTCACCATTCATCATCATTTTATTTTATTTCATTTTTACCGCCAAAGAAACGACGAAAACTGCCAAAGCAGTTTCTCAGTCATGTTTTATCACTACACAAACTTTGTATGGAACACAGGGGTAGATTCCTTGTCTGACAACGTTGTTTTTACAAGTGTCATTTACATAATTTTGAAACAGTGTTATTTCGATTAGTGATAGCGCAGCTATATTAGTTGCCAAGGTTGCAGGTTATTAATAGCCCTGCTTAAATTAAGAATGTTTTTTGTTGCAATTTTCTTATTTTATTTTGTTTATAACTTTCTCGTCACGAACAAACAGGTATTATTACCAATTAATAAAAGTTGAAATACAGTGAGTGCACCGCACAGGTACAAAGCAGCTACTAATGGTTTTAACACCAGCTACCTCCATCGCCGTCGCAAGTGACGTCCTCGAGCGTGGGATCGCATCGGACCGCAACACACACGCAGACTGCAGAACACGAGGTACCTACGCTACGTGACTCGACTGGAGCCATTTGAAAAATAGTAGCATAATATGATCAGACACTATCTTAGGTGAAGGGTTATTGAAATATTTTTTGACAAGATGCGAGTCTTATTAAAAATTCGAATATCGAGCGAACACATTTTTATAAATTAAACAAGTTTTTTTTTCCATTGCTGCTGCATGTATGATGTACATAGCGTGATGTCTTACAAATCGAGTTATTTCTTTTTGAAATTTAATATGCGTTATGAGAAAAATGAAAAACACAATTTAACCTTTAAAACAGATGATATCTGTACAGTGTAAATTAATTTCAAAACATTGTTTTATAACCATCATCACCTTGTCGTGGCAGATTTTGTACTTTATTATAATATTGCTTGTTTTATAAAGGAAATGAATATTGTAGGTTTTTATCAATTTTTCTTAAGATATTTTTGAACTATTTTCCACAGCAATTCTGTTGCTTTTTTCTGTTTTTATATGGAGATTTTGGTTAATAGAAGAGACAACTAATTTAACAAGAGTTTTAGATGTCAAATATTACTGTTAAGTTGTTTGGTGCACGCCAATTAACAATTACATTTTGATATATTAACCAAGGTAGACTTAAATTAAAACCGTGGTTTTGTATACTTTTACTAATAAGACTACAAGTATTTTTGAAGTACAAAAAAGACCTCAAAAATAACTAGACAGTAGACACAGTAGACACAATATTTGAGTATAAGGATATCTTTACTTTATTCTAAATACAGGAATAAAAAGCTACACATATTTAGTATACAAGGCTAAATATTTAAACTTTACTTTTTAATTCTAAACATTGACACACTAGTTTACTACAGAAAAACGGTAGAGAATCAAGTTAATTATTATCTTTGCTCACCTTTTCCTTATTTGTTTTCTAAAAACATGCAAAATCTGCATGGTTTGTTTTTGTTCTCAGCTGGTTTCGACTATGAAACAAAGCATACATGTAAATTTAAAAGACTATGACGATTATGATCGCTATATGAATATTATACCGACATACATTTTATCCGATATTATTGCTGGTTAGATATTATTTATAAACTCTATCCAGAAACTTAGCGATATTACTTTGGTTGCGAGATTATCCTGACGCCTCAATTACGAGGTAGGGCGCGGCCTGTGAGAACGGGTCAGCAAGCGCTCAGTGATTACAACTAGAAACACAATTTTTTATCATATCGAATTTTGTGGAGTTCGAATATTTACTGCATAATTTCGAAATACCTTCATTAGGTAACATAGTGATAGCCGCATAAAACTTATGAGGGTAAACAATAATACTCACATTTACATTTCTATAAATATTTGCAATTCTGCTTAATATAAAATCCGTTAATTGATAATACTGTTTTATAGGAATTAGTGACGCGCTGTCACCCGAATACGATAAGCAATTATTTACACAGGGTTACATTACAGTGTGTTATTTGTTAATTTGGTACACCTATAACTGCTAATTGGCTGACTGCATTTTCTAATATTAATAACATATGTGCCAAATATGAGTCGTGATTGGAAGCGTATGTAATTGTCTTTAATACATCTATATATATTTTTTCAAAACTTTTCAGTTCCATATTTCCTCAAACGTGTAAGAATAAAATATTCATGATAACAGCAGAAGCAATAATCACATTATTGTGACACAAATATTATCGTTTTGATTTTTACTGTCGATACTGGCAGATACCAAGCGTAGATCTTTTGATGCCAGTAATTACTATAACACCATTATCCTTTTTTGTCTAGATTTAAAGACTGAAATTTGTGATTTGTACAAAATAACGTTTTTACTTCAGTAAATTGAGCCGAATTGGCCATTTGAAACACTGATACCCTCTTTTCGTAATACCTGTGAGAGATTGGAATAATAGACTCAATACATATTTTTTTAAATGGTTTAATTCGGGTTCGATTCCCGGTCGGGTCAATGTAGAAATCAAAATTTTCTATATTGTCTCGGGTCTGGGTGTTGTGGTACCACCGTTGTCTGATTTCCATAACACAAGTGCATTAGCTACTTACTTTGGGATCAGAGCAATGTATGTGATTGGTGTCCAATACAACACAATACTTTAATTGTACAACAACACGTTTTAGCATTTCAGAATAATATTTTTATCAAAAGATGGTATTGCTATTGCATAACTTACAATATCTATTGATTTCTATCGAACGAATACTAAATGTATTTCAGATTACCCCACAACCAGAACCATAAAATAAAAAATAAAACAGTATTGCATTTTATTTACATATTTTTTTTAAAAAGGCATTTTTGTTGCTTTAAATTTGGTTTTAATGATTTTGAAAAATAAAGTATATTCTGGATATTGTAAAGGAGTTTGTAGGCTGCGGGCTCACTTACGTAAACATAATATTACTTGGACTTTTTGATCAGTAGACTATCTGGATAAACTTTTCACTCGTGATGCAATTAGAACAAATGTTTTTTTTTGTTACAACTCGTATTGACTACGACAATTTATGAGTGTTAAATATTTCAATAATCTATAAATACGTTCTTTTCTGATGAACTTTACACGGACTTAAACCATTTCTTTCAGGCGCATCTCATGGGTTTACAATTCCAAAATGAACCTTTAAGAAAATCTAGTAACTTATACCTTCTGATTAGAAAACTTTTTTACCAGTACATCAATGTGACTTTGCGGACTAGTGGAGTTGACATATTATACATATTTTTCAAAACAGCCTTAGGCATGCATCGACGTCCGCAGCCGATAGTCTAGTTGTTCATGTCAACCTTATACAGTAACTTGGTTGGACAACTCCAAAATACCCTCGCACGGGCAAAAACAAGTAGTAGTAAAACTATTTTAAAAATAGTCATTGTTGACAGTACATATTTTTCTGATTTTGCCACTAGGGGCACTTTTACTATATACATATTATCATAAGTACCTAATTTGTATCATATGATTCTTTATAAGAATAGATCTAGCACTTACTCATAGAAAATTACTCATAGATGATATTTCCTTCTTTCATGCTCTAAACATCTACATGTGCATAATACTAATATCGAGGACGAATACTGAAGTATAATTAATGATTAAACGAACTTACCTGTACGTGAAGTTCTATCATAATTATACGAAGTATTCGTCCGAAGATATTAGTAGAAAGTCCCACCCACCCGATGCATATTTTTTGTGTTGACAAAAACCCCTCAAGGAAATATCATCATATTATTATCTCTAAACTCACGGAATTTGGTTGTATTTTGTTGCAATTTATTTTTTTCTAGCTCTAAAATTGTGCTATGTGGTGATAAGTGCAAGCGATACTACATGTGTATAATACTAATATCGAGGACGAATACTTCGTATAATTATGATAGAACTTCACGTACAGGTAAGTTCGTTTAATCATTAATAATAAGCGAAAATAAAACAATAGTCTGCTGTCAAACGTATCAAGTTCAGTGCTGCTAATTGCGTATTGTTTGAAACGTGACGTCATGCAGACTACGTGACGACGATGGGTGTTTCGCGTGGCAAAAGTTTATTTGATTTTTGAAGTGAAAACTTCTTTAGCGGCGTTGAGCACTTTTGTGGGATGGGGGAAAAATGTGAAACTCGCGTCAGGACACGTGGGCTGATCGAAAAACCGTAAGACGGTTGGCGAAATTATGGATGTAAGTTGATTTTTCTGAGAGATAAACTTTTTAATGTAATTTAATATAATATAAATTGTAATGTTTGTGTACGATAGCGCAATAAATAAATATTGTATTCTATAAAAATATTATATTATTATTATTATTATTATTACTTATTATTATTATTATTATTATTATTATTGTATTCTATCACAAAAATGATAGTACTTTTATATTGATAATAAGAGCAATTCATTCAAAATTATTCCCTAACTATTCCAAAAAATCAAAAATGTACAACGTTGATATTCAAGTTTTCACTTCTGCCGGCACTCCCGGAGTGCATTTTTTTTTTTTATCGTTATTATGCTGTTATTGAGTAAGCAAATATTTTTTGTAGCTTATAATTTATTAATAATTAAGTTGAAACATAATTTGAAAAATAGGCAAATATTATATTTCTTGCAAAGTGTGTATTAAGCAGTAAGTGCATTAAGCAGGACATGACTATTTTTTTTATTCAAGTAATGGTAAAATTGAAAATTTATTTATGCGATCGAAGCGATAAAACCAAAAATTGCAGACGAAGTCCCAGGCGGCTTCTAGCACTTCAAATAATGAAAAACTCTGCGTCCAAAACGAACAAAATTACTAATACAAATATGATGACGGCACACATTCTGCGGACTCCTAAATGTCAAAGGCAACTCGTGATATATTCGTCAGAAATAAACAAATAAAGCCTTTATGAATACCAAAAGTATATCACGCGTTTTGTTTACACGCCGGAGCCGGGACATTATCCTCGCCAATGTCTCTAAATAACGAAATAAAATCTGTCGCTTCACAAAGACACGTCAAATTGAATCAATAAACTGGGTTCCCGCAAAGAATAAGATTTAGCTACAAAATGCAGAAGGTCAATTCATAATTGTATAAGCAATTATTACCATTTTCATTTCATGTATTGTGTAACTGTAAATTAAAGAAACAAAATTCAAGGTGGCAATAACCTACTTGACTCCTGCAAGTCCAGTAGAGGGCGCTAATGACTGACATACTTAGAGCTCGATTTAACCAATGTCAGATAAGGAATATAATACAAAATGTCTAATTTGAAAACGTCACCTATTACGTAATTTTTATAAATGAAAACACTCACTTAAAACGATTTGACCTAATCCCGTCAGATAATTCCTGTCATTGGTAAAAAAATATTGCAGGTGTTAACGTTGAACCGTATCTTCTTTTTATGTCACTAATACTTTGTACCTATTTTAACACGCTTTTATAATATTTTATTAACGCGCTTTTAAGGTCATTGTGTATGTATTGAACTACGTAATGGAATGTTTAGTAACTAATTTATTCATATTCCAAGGATCGCAGCGTGATGAAAACTTGCAGCTGTTTGTAGTTCTGATGACAATACGATAATATGGCACTGTCGAACTGATCTGATGATGGACCTGGAAGATATGAACTGGAACTTCATGAAAGAACATCGGATCATAGCTGTGTTTGGACTTCTTAGAAAGTCAAAGTCGCATTCTAGTTGTGAGAAAGAAAGGTCATGTAATGGACTTTGAACACGATCGGGTTTCAAGGTTATGAAATAGACATACACCAATCACAAACATTGCTCTGATCCCAAAGTAAGTAGCTAATATACTGGTGTTATGGAAATCAAACACAACGGTGGTACTACATCACCCAGACCCGAGACAATATAGAAAATTTTGATTCTTATACCGACCCGACCGGAAATCGAACCCGGAACCTCGGAGCAATGACGCCTTGAAATCAGCGTGTTTAGCCAGTACACCACGGAAGTCGTAAGGTAATGTGCGAATACGGTGCGAAACTGTCGCTACTGCAGTTCAAATGGCTTATTTTGGTCCCTACTGTCACTGTGCAGAGTCCTTGTTGTGATTCTAGTAGCTACTAAGTTTTAGTGAAAATTTTGTAACATAAGCTTACTTACTCAATGCTGCTCTAAGCATTAGTATTTATTTTGTTCCCCATCTATTATTATTTTGCCGTCACCATTGAAATACTTCCACTGCAAATCGGAACACTATCAGTACAAAAACTACATGATGTAATAAATCAATATGTCCTCAGTTCTGTCCGGTAAGCTATTTCATTAGTGTAGTAATTAACAACATAATATTTGATATTGGCCACCATTAGTCAACGTCATCGTTCAACAATATTAGGACCCGGAAGATTGATGCTGTCTTACTATTTGTCTCATAAATACTAGCTCGAAAAAATCATGGCTCACTTCAACACATTACAATCGTTAATACAGAGCATGAACTTTCATATCAGTCTGGCTGTTCAGGAAGTCTGGTCTGGAATATAAAAAACGTGATTTTTTCAAATCAGGAGTAACCTGGCAATAAAGCTGAGAATAGCGGAAAATGCTCGTGTGAGAGTTATGAATTCGTTCAAACATATACCCTTGGCAGGAACTAAGGACGGTTTGGTGCTAAATTGAATCTATTGTTTTTCAATAGGGTCGGATTGAATATAAATATATATTCATTATGGACGTCTGCAGGCTACACAGCCGACAAGTCTTCAATTTCTTTTGGCACTATTTGCTCTATATTTTATATATTTATGGCCTATTTTTCAATTGACAGATAAAACTTATCAGACTGATAAATTATAAAGCGACAGATTTTAAAACATGACAGTTACTTATGATTAGTGACAATTAGGTGACGTTTTCAAATTAGCCATTCTTCATTTTTTCGACGAATATTTATAATCTGACTATTGAGAAATCAGACCTTAGTCTAATATGAATTCAAGTTTTGTTTTTGGTCTCTCCCTAGTTTAACAAAGATCGATACTTTATGTTTAACCCCCCCATAAATAGGTGTTGCAGAAGAGTGCTCTTTTTTTATAAAAATGTACAGTTTCATCCTGCATAGTAATAAAATCACATTATTACTTACAGCACAGCACACACTAAAATAGTGGAGCTTTTATAAAACTGTCACTACCACAGATAAAATAATAGTAGTATCACAACCTTTCTCCCTTACTTAACTACAATGATAAAAATATGAAATGAATTAGCTAAGTCTACGTGAGGTAAATCAGCTTGTGTGATATTTTTTTCCTAATTTTCCTTAAGAAATATTTTAATTAGGGTCATCCAAGAATCACCAGACACCAGCTGCAAACGATGCATTGCCTTCTCCAAGCTTTAAAGTTACGGTTTCAATGCTTAAGAAATGTAACCTTACATAAATAATGTTTTTTTGGTCCTACTTAACTAAAGATTTTTTGTGAAAATTTGTATTTGTGGCACCAAATATGGTTTGTGCCTATTGTTAGTTTGATAAGAATACATATAATTTAGAATTTATGTTATAATAATAATTATCTTTAAAAGGGGTAGGTGTATGAGGCTAAGAAGTCTACTTCTATTACAATTTTTATGGGATGCACCAAAACATTTTGCGACAAATTATGTTGAAAAATAAATAACTCTTGACGTAACGTATGGAAATGTACACATTTTACTTTAAGTATTCGGTTGTAGTTTTATGCAATAAATTTAAATGAATGTCAACATACAACCTGAGTTTTTTAGGTGAGCGCAATAGGATATGGGTTGAGCTTTTGCGGTAAATCTGTTAAATACAACCTGTTTGTACAAAATATTTTAATTTGTATAACGAACAGAATCAATTAAACCACTTTTTAATATGGATCACCTTTTTTAAAAAAAAACTTCTTTAAAATGTTGTCCTATCTATCTATTAATAAGACAAGCCATCACGGGCTCAAACCTGCCAAAATACGGAAGCAAGCAAGGATCATTTCTTCATGAGCGTACATAGTAATCATAATAATATCAACACGGCGCAGCGGCCGAGTGAATACGTACCGAATCCTAACTCGACAAGAAATTATCAAAAGTGCCCAGTAAACTAAAACACCACATACAACTTAATTTGTTTGTATTTTTTTTTCCTTCAGAATTTGGTCAATTTATTTAAAAATGATTTGATCTGAGGTTTTGCGCATTGAACATTACACGTTGTATATTTTTAGCACGTACCTTATTAGTAGTTATTATTTCGGTTAAAAAGTTTACGAATTCAATGTCGTTTTCTAATTATGATGTTATTACTGCATCAAAAACATTTTGGTTGCGAAATTGCTTGCAAATAGTGGGTTTGAGTTTTTTTTTTTTTATATGTTTTGTAAGTAGCAAGCAGTCTGTAGGCATGAAAATTCCGAAATTCACATGTTAATTGTATACGGAATGAAATAGGTTTAAAGCATTTAGCAATTGATTGTAATTAAATGTTTTGTGATTTCTGTGTTAGTAATTATATGATACTTGTTTGTTTAATAATTGTTGCAGTTGTGTATGTTTTTTTTTAATATTTAAATTGGTATGCGTTCTGCTGCCACGACTTATGCTGAGCGGGTTGCCTTTTCGACTCGAGTAGTCTTGTTTTATGCAAGTATTTTTCAATGTATTTTTTTCAGTTTCTTTCCTTAATTGTATTTATAGTCAGGATTCAATCATAAAACAGCCAACTTGTCTCCCTCGAACGGTCCCTTTTCCATTTTTCCTAGTCACTTTTCCGCCTGGTTTAGTCCCAAATTATAGTGAGCCGATTGAGGCTGATTCTGTAAACCTTTTTCGTATAAACGATATCTGGGCATCCCTTTCTCACAAATGCTCGTCTGGTATGAGAGATAGAGACGGCTCGATTTAAAAAATATCTTTTTATAGGGTACTGTATCTAAACTAACTCGGATTTTTTGCCCATTCACCAATATTTCGCGAAAATTATAGAGCGTAGCATATTGCTGATGCCAAATACCTTATCTCCTGATACCGGAGGTAAAGATAACGATTTTTCATGATTGTTTGTGGTTGAGTTAAAGTTTTTAAGTGCAGTGAAACCTTAGACTATCTGAGATTACAAATCACGTATCATTTGTTTAGGAGTCCATTCCATTTTCAACGTCAGTTTGAGATGATTCTTTTTATTTATTTCAAGTTACATAAGTGGTGAAAAAGCCTGTATTAAACATCTAGGTTCGAATATTTTGTAGCGACAACGTTGAGTTCCATATTGTTGCGTAGATTTTCCTATATTAAACAATTATACATCGACCCAACAAGATGTATTACTAGTTAAGAGCGATGTTTCGTATCGATAGCTAATAAATAGATAAGCTTCGTCTCTATTTCTGATTAGTGCTGAGGATATTTTTTCAATAAGTCCGAATGTTCCTATACAACACTACTAACTTAAATAATTCAAAATTATTTTTACATTAGGCACATAAATTAAGATCAAACCAAAAATTATATTCGAACTGATAATAATCTTCTTTTATTGAAAATCAGTACATAATAAAATATCACTAATACCATTTTAAATAATCTGCGGATCTAACACTTAATATTACTTACTTACTTTGATACTATTTAGGCTTAGTTTTAATAATGTATTAGAACTTTTACGTAATACTTCAGGAATAAATTTGAGTCCAAATATCGGTCAAAGGTACCCCTTAAGTAGCTGTTTGTTTTATGTTGTAATAAAACCAACAGGATCAAAATTAGGTGTTTAACCATGGTAAGCTAAAGAAAAGTTAAGTTGGTTCTTCCCTCGTACTCGTACCTAAAGATAGTTGTACAACTCTAGCAGGAAGCAGATTCACCCACTTTTACGCCAATTTAATATTACGCTGAAAAGATCCGGAATGTAGGAATTTATTCGAACGAAATACCTCTAGTGCTTCACCGTTAAATCAAATTTAGCTGGCTATGTATGAATAAAATAATAAAGTTTTACTCCGAATTGTTGATTAAAACCACGTAGTGTAGTAGGTACATTATTGTGGATTATAAGCTAGATTAATGACTTGTTTAAATGTAAATGGGGTAAAAAATGCGCTAAAAATAAACCTTTAACTCCTACACATACACACACGCGCAGGGCACTTCTATGATCTTACTTAAACTTAACCCGGTGTCATTGATGCTGGGTTCTAGTAACCCAAGAAATTTTCAATCGTTCATATTTTCAATTAAATAGATGGATTCATAGAAAAACTTAATAGGCATATTTTTTTAGGCTCAGTAAAGAACTCTTCAGGTGTATTGAGGAAGGGCGGGTGGCGCATTCTGAATTTTCCTGAACCGATACTCAACGCGGTGACAGTTCGTGTTGTTAGTTGCCTGCGCCGGCGTCGCTAAGCGGAAATTTAAAGCAAAATATTATACAAAATGGTTCACTTTTGGATAGTACCCTAGAGGATCAAAATAGTCGCAAATGACCTCCCCCATCGCCTCTAATTTAAAGTCTGATTTAGAATGTTTTTAACCGGCTGGCCAAATATCCGTTTTTTTATGAATAACTACGTAAGAGACCAGCAATTTCAGCCGGTCGGACCGATGGCACGGTAGCTCAATTGGAAAAGCGTTTGGCCCGGTTAGACAGAAAGTTGCTGATTCGAGTTCCGCCAGTGCGTGGTATTTGGTATCTTTTTTCATTATATGAATCTAAAGTCTGATTCTAAGTCTACTTACCAATAACCCTAATTTTGTACCCGTTTATCGCTTCTGTCCTGCACCTATGATTGGAGTCGTGCCCTAACTTAATATTACTGAGCAGGAAACGTTTACCACCAATATTGTACGGAATCTAATATGCAGCGATTACGAACCCTGAATGAGTAGAGAAGCTGCTTCAAACAGACTGCGACAACTTTAGACCATTAGTTGACGTTTGATCAATTTATTAACACTTTTCAGGGCAGTATCCCAAACACAATATAACTATTATTGTTTATCCGTGTATTGTTACGAAAGTGTTAATATTATACAGAGTGACTGTGCATTGTGTTGCTAAATTTTTAGAGGTATGTCCTCAAAATTTTACTATGGGGTCATCGTTCGTTTATTTTTCTGGCTTTCCATACATTATAGTTCATTTAGCTGGCTTATTTGTCTGGGACATCTGAATTACCTATAGACTAGTTTTAGTTTAGAACAAATTACAATTTTGGTAGTTTTTAGTAATTAATTATGGTATGGAAAAATATAATAAACATTTCTGAATTTAAATAGTGATAATTATTATTTTAAATATTTAAGTGGGTCCAAAAAAACACATTTGGTTATGTGACCGTTTACGCCTAATAGGATATGACGTCAAACCTTGCGCAAGGACGGGCTTTTTGCTGTCATAGACAACACTACATAGAAATTCGCTGTCAAAGCAGTGACGTCATTTAGGACGCAATGATAATTCAAGTGTTTTTAAGGTCCATTCAATTGATTCCTATAAATCTTCATTAAATCATGTTTTAATAATTTTAAGAATATCAACGTTTTTTGATAAATTTACTAATGTGTGGTATTATCTAGTTTTTGAAATTTGGCCAACTAGCCTATTGCATTTACGCTTTCAACCATTACATGTAATTGATGGTCACATTCACCTCCTTAAAACACCTTGCAAAGTCTCTTTGTATGCTCTTAAGTACCTATTCTACTAGGTAAGTCATTTTAAAGTTATTAGCAAGGTCTAAATAATTTATTAACACCTTCATGCACAAAAATCATTGTACGGACAACAGCAGAAAGGTAAACACCGCGGTATGTCATGCCAGCATATAACACGTGTGTTATATAAGGGTTGGTATTCAACAAAATGTGTAACTTGATGTGTTGGCGACTGTACATGGCGGATTTAATGCCAAAAGCATATTACTCGACTTATTCGACTCGACGACCCGTCTGGTGTAGTGGTCGAGAAATCGCCTACTACGTAGCGGGTTGCGGGCGGCAGCGCCACGAATAAGACAGCAGTCTTTTAGTCGAATTGACTCCAAAACCTACTCTCTAACGCAACAACGCAGCAACGCTTGGGTTAGAATATAATCTAACTCCGCACAATACCTACGAGTATGTAGTTCTGAGTATCGCTTCTAGCCGCGAAACTCCAATCAAACCATAAATTAGAACGGTGTGAGCTGAGGGCTCCTACTCAGTAAGACCGACCGTCGTTAATTGAATCTGGCCGTCTCTGTCACTATCTGTTTATCTTTGAGAACCTGGGTGCGATCCTCATTCAAGTCTTTATTTAGTACACCAGAGGTGAAATTGGATAAAGCAATCGTATTCATTTGACAGTTCAAAAATTACGGTATAATCTATCAAACGGCAAAGAACAAAACGTTTGATAAATATTACCGTTCGTTTTGAACTGTCAAATGAATAGGTACGATTGCTTTACACAATTACACCTCTGGTCCTTAATCTTGATCTTAGCGTGTCGATATTAAACTTCAACTTTGCTGTGCCCAGTATTTGGCGACATTGATTGCCTTAGGACACATAAAATCTTTCAAAAAATAGGTATCAGGAGGCGCAGGGCAAGTCAGTAGATAAGCCATGTCTTGCGGAGTATTGTGGCAGACACAAGATAGGTCGGTTCCAGTTATCTTGAAAAACCCCACCTGAGCATGTAGGCGTTACATAATATCTTGATCTTCGATATCATCTCGAGTCCAGATGTTATGGTATCCCTGTTTGATTCCCATATTCAAGTTTAAGGTAAGTGTCTCAAGTATTTATTAACTTACAGAGTAATCCCTGTGCTCTTTGAGACAATTTTGAGTATTGCTGCCTGATGAATCCATATCTTGTTTGCAATCGTCTTTAAATCTCAACATGGGGCGGCCTACGGGTCTATTGGCATAAGCAATTTGTCCGAGCAGAAACTCACGCACGCGGCAGTCTTTCGGAGCCCATCCTATACGATTAAATATTCCTTGTTTATGTGTACAAATGATTGGAGTAATTCACAAAAGTCTCTAAGATGTATCACAAGTTCTCAACATTGGGATTGTCCTCTGAAAGGCAAACTTGAGCAATAAATTAAACTTCTGTTATGAAACTAAACTTACTTACATATTTACATGTACACTACTTACTTTATTCGTAATAACTGTTGAAATGGATTGCTCACGTAAGAGACTGCCTCATAAACAACTTATCTAACTGTCACTTAAAATAAACAGACGAAACAAAAGTCGAATTAAATATTCAGACTATCGTTTACTAAAAAGATTTTGGCTTTGGCCCGTTAAGTTATTTTTGGTGATTACACGCGAGTTTGTACTTTAAAAGACATACAGTAGGGCCGTTTCCCACAGCAGTCCAGTTCTTCGGGATCAATGCATAACTGAATCCCGCAGTAATCTCCCGTCCTGTGTGTTCTCTCATGAGCTGTATACTTATGTCATTCAGAGTGTTGCATTGGTATTTGCAGTGTTTGTGCATTCTGACATTTAAGAAGTGATTCTGGTCCTTTTTAATGATAAAACTGGATCAGGAAAATGCATGCATAGGTTTTTTTCGGGTCAATGCAAACGGGATGTCGCCGTGAAAAACGGCCCTAACTTCAATTCATACTATTTGTAAGAGTTTGTTACAACTATTATTGACAAAAAAAAATATTTTGGCTATCCGTATTAAACTTCTGGATGATATAAATAAGTAGCTACTCGGTAACATGGCTTATTTGATCTCTGTAACGTTTCTTATTTCATACTATTTGTAAAACTAGTAGACTTATTATGGTGGTGTTTCTGCGCCATATCTTGCCTGTGTCCATGGCTATTTCTGGGCATGTCTCGGCTAGATTAATTAATTATTTCACATCTCTATCTGTCCAACTCACCCGTAAGTTTTGCGCTAAAGGCACAAAATAGCATTGTGCCAAAATAAACACTCTTTCGGCTGTCTGATAATGCAGATTACAAAAGCAAACTAGGACTCTTCTTAGACCAATAGGAGGTGGAGGAGTAGGTGTGTGCCAAAAATGAGCAAATTAAAATTTTATACTATAATTGTCCATACATTAAAATAGTAAAAGATATACAGGAAATAAACGGAGGTGAGATAAGGTAGCAGTGATTTAATATAAGCTGTTTTTAAACAAGTTAACGTAAGGTGGCCTTTTGATGACCAGGTTATTGAATTGAAACATCAACACACAGTCGTCAAAAAGTAACTTTTTGTTATGTATGTAGGTAACCTAGTTACAAATATTATGTGGGTATGTCTTTTTGTTTGGAACAGCAGTCACCAAATATACGCCGTATTGAGAACCCGTGTTTCATTCCAAATACATAACAAAATAGCGACGAGAATAGGATTTTTTTTGTTTTTACATTGAGTGGAGTGAATATATTGCAAAAATGAACAGCAATCATTTAAAATGTCGTCAGGAGGTCGAATTAATGAATTTGACGTAACTAACGGAAATTGGACATTGTATTGTGATCGATTACAGATGTACTTTCTAGTGAATAAGACCGAAGAACAATTAAAAGTGCCTACATTAATATCAATAATAGGCGATGAAGGTTACGAACTTATGGTGAATTTATGCAGCCCTAAGAAACCTAGTGAAACAACGTACTCCGAGATCGTTGATTTAATGCAACGTCATTTGCAACCAACGCCGTCCATTTTGGCCGAACGCTATAAGTTCCGTCAGTGCCGACAGAGGGCCGGGCAGTCGGTGTCGGAATTCGTTACGGAACTTAAAAGGTTATCAAGATACTGTGAATTTGGGGACAAACTGAATGAAAATATGAGGGACCAGTTTGTGTGTGGACTCCATAAAGATGAAATGCGTTTGCGGTTATTTGCGGAGGATTCCATCGACTTTGCAAACGCGGTCAAAATGGCCACCAACGTGGAAAGGGCTGAACAAGATGCCCAGTGTGTAGAATTGAGCTCGGGAGTAAGGAACACGAATTTACACCAGCTGCGTGCTTGGGGAGCATGCGGGGTGTGTGGGGGCAGCCGACACCGATCAATTGATTGCCGTTTTCGCAGTTATGTGTGTGACCGTTGTGGTGAACGCGGCCACCTGAGGCGGGTGTGCAAGGAGGAACGGAAGTGGGAACCTTCAAACAATCATAAGAACCCACGAGGCGCGGGGCCTCGAGCGACGTCGGGCGGCGGCGGCCGCGGTGACTCCCACGTCGCCCGAGGGGCGCGCCAGCAGCAGCGACAGCGCGGGGGCCGCGCTGCACAGGCGCATTATACCAGCGCCCAGCATGAACCACAGGAAGTTAATGACGAGCGCCAAGAAGAATCAGAAGGTGAAGAGGAGATTGAGGTTATGCAAATGTCCATAAAGGAGTACAAACCGGTAAGGATGTCACTACTAGTCGACAACAAACCATTACTCATGGAAATTGATACAGGTTCAGCTATATCTTGTATAAGTCGTAAAAGGTATGAAGATAGTTTTAGTCAAACGCCGTTAGTATCGAGCAATTTGATTTTATCTTTTTATGATGGCACAAAAGTTAAATCAGCAGGGTACATTGAAGTAGATGTTCATTACAAAAATGTTTGTAAGAGATTAGAATTGTATGTAATAGACAAAGGCACCACTTGTCTATTAGGTAGACAGTGGTTGGTCGAACTAAATATAGAACTGCCCAAGTTTTCAGTAAACAACATAAGCACCAAAAAACAAGATTATTCTAATCAATGTAATATAATATATTCCAGATATAAGGAGTTATTCGATGGGAGCTTGGGGCGGTTCACCGGTGGGAAGGCCACGCTCCGGGTCCGACCGGGTGCGACGCCGCTGTTCTGCCGGGCGCGGCCGGTGCCGTACGCACTGCGCGCGCGCGTCGACGCTGAGCTGGACGAGATGCTGCGCGCCGGCGTCATCGAGCCCGTCGACTGTTCGGACTGGGCGTCTCCACTGGTGATTGCAAGTAAGGCGGACGGGGGTATACGTATATGCGCAGATTACAAAGTCACTTTAAACCAAGTGTTACATGTCGACAAGTATCCCGTTCCTAGAATAGAGGACTTGCTGTCTCTGTTAAAAGGTAGTAAATATTACAGCAAAATTGATTTATCCCAAGCTTACAACCAAATTGAAATAGATGAGACAAAAAAATATACAGTTATAAATACACATCGCGGTCTGTTCATGTACAATAGGTTAGTTTACGGCCTATCATCAAGTCCAGGTATCTTCCAAAGGATAATGAGTAATCTTTTCAAGGATTTATCGAACGTGGTTGTCTTCTTAGATGATATATTAATTTTTGGAGATTTCAGCTCCCACAAAGAAACCTTATTTAAAGTATTAGACCGCCTGAGTGCAGCAGGGTTAAAAATAAAGAAAGAAAAATGTTATTTCTTCGCAGATAGTGTGAAATATTTAGGTTACATAATAAATGAGGAGGGCATAAGTGTAGACAGTGATAAAGTTAAAGCAGTTTTGAGAATGAGGGAACCCAAAAATGTCTCCGAGTTAAGGTCTTTCTTAGGAATGCTAAATTTTTTTGGGAAGTTTATTAAAAATATGAGCCATCATGTAGGTCCCTTGTATGAACTATTAAAGAAAAACACGGACTGGGTTTGGGGTCAAAAAGAGCAACGGGCTTTTGAAACTATTAAACAAATGTTAGGTAACACAGAAACAATGGATCATTATGACGAATCAAAGCATCTGATTCTGACATGCGACGCGAGCGCGCGCGGCCTTGGAGCCGTGCTGGCGCAGAGTGCCGGCGAGGGCCGCGAGCGACCGGTCGCGTACGCCTCGCGCGCGCTCACGCCCGCTGAGCAAAACTATAGTCAAATACATAAAGAGGCATTAGCCATTGTATACGCAGTTAGGAAGTATCATCAATATCTGTATGGCAGATCGTTTACGCTACGAACAGACCATAAGCCCTTGTTGAGTATATTCAATCCTGGAGCAGCGGTACCTTGTATGACAGCAGCGCGTTTACAATGGTGGGCATTGATTCTTTCAGCATATAACTTTAAAATAGAATATGTTAGGACTGACCATAACATTGCGGATTCGTTGTCTAGAATGGTAGCTTCATATAAAGAAATCGAGCGTGAAGAAAGGGAGGACTGTCCGGAACAAACTTATTTACATTTCGCTTCAGAAGCCTTCCTTTTAGATTATAAGGTTTTAAAAAGGGAAACGCATAAAGATCCAATTCTCAGTCGAGTTATTAGTTACATTAGGGACGGTTGGCCAAGTTTGGTGGAGATAAAGGAGCTGCAACCCTTCTATAATAGGAAAACTGAGCTGTATCTTGAGTTAGGCTGTATTATGTGGGGCCACAGAGTGGTAGTACCTATTAACTGTAGGGAAAAAGTTCTGAATGAGTTGCACGACACGCACATGGGAGTGGTTAAAACTAAAAGCATCGCTCGCAGCTATGTGTGGTGGCCCGGTATAGACGAAGCGGTGGAGGCCCGCTGCCGCGCCTGCACCGTGTGTGCCGCGACGGCCGCCGCGCCGCCTGCGCACACGCCGCGATCCTGGCACTGGCCGGATCGCCCATGGTTTAGACTGCACATAGATTTCCTAGGGCCCATAGAGGGTGTCACTTACCTAGTAGTTGTAGATGCATGTTCAAAATGGATAGAAATTGCCAAAATGTCTAGGACGACAGCGGGGCACGTGATAAGTAAATTGAGAGATATATGGTCGCGTTTCGGAATACCGAAACAAATTGTATCGGATAACGGCCCTCCCTTTTCCAGTGAGGAATATGAGAAATTTTTAACTGACAATGGTATAGATCACATATTTTCAGCGCCCTACCATCCTGCATCGAATGGTGCTGCTGAAAGTGCCGTAAAGATATGTAAAAAAATTATTAAGAAAGCCCTTGTAGATAAATTAGACGTCGACACGGCGTTATGTAGGTCCCTATTGGTATATAGAAATACAGAACATAGCGCTACTGGTGAAAGCCCAGCTACTCTGCTGATGGGGCGTGCGTTACGTATGAGGCTCGACTGCCTGAAGCCCCAAAGAGCAGAGGTCGTCCGCACTGCGCAGCTGCGTCAAGAGACCGCCGCGGGAGGCTCAGTGAGGACGCTACGGGAGGGGGACGAGGTATACTATCGCACTTACGCACCGCACCAAAAATGGGCCCACGGGAAGATCATACAGGTTTTAGGCGAAACGGACTATACAATACGCACGGATGAGGGTAAGCTTGTTCATAGGCATGTCGACCAAATTAGGAACTCTAATTGTAATCTGAGCATAAAATACCCCGGTCCCAGTTATGGTACGGTTGCAACACCACGGGAGACGACAGCCGAGCGGGTGGGTTCGGCGCCACCGGCGAGCACAGACTCGCAGGCGCCATCGTCGGGCTCGGGTGCGGGCCCGGGCCTTGGCGTCCCCACTGGTGAACGTCGGTATCCCTTACGTATTCGTTGTAAGCCCAAAAGATATGGTATAGATAATGACTGACTTTGTTGTTTTATTTCTTTAAAGAATAAGTTACTAAATAGAACCTACCTAGCCATGCACTTGTAGGCGGACTAGGTATTTCGGCCGATCCCAAGGGTTTTAATCCGTAGGGTCTACAGGTGCATGCAGGTAAAGTTGATATATTTTCTTAGTGCTAAATGAAACTTTATATTTGTGTTATAAAACCATTTTACGGTATTCATAAGTTATATCTCTTACCTATGTATTTACGCTGTGAAACGCAGTGTGGTAAAAAGCGCAGATAGTTAATTTCGTTATACTTATATAGTTAGTTATAAGTTATTATAACTGTCACAACATTTATTATTATATTATGTTACGATTACATTCCAAATTTGCGATGTATCTTATAGGATTTTAAACTATAGATATAAACTAGTACATAATATGAAACTCAGTCAAACAAAGAAATGTGAACTACTAGTACCTACTTTGTCATCCGCTGTTGTTAGGTGTGTATTTAATACTCAAGTTTTCAACTTTGTATTTAGTTTATTTAATTATAGAATAAGGGTGGAGGTGTTATGTATGTAGGTAACCTAGTTACAAATATTATGTGGGTATGTCCTTTTGTTTGGAACAGCAGTCACCAAATATACGCCGTATTGAGAACCCGTGTTTCATTCCAAATACATAACACTTTTGAAGGCAGATATGAACCTAATACCTATATAAAACATTACTGATGAAAAGCCAAATACACGGGTAACATGATTTTTATGAATACGCACGATTGTGTAATAATTATGATATAACGACATACATATAAAGTTCAAAACATGTACAGTCACATGATATAATTTTGTTTAATATAACAGTTTTTATGTATTATAACGGTCTGATATAATTTTAAGTTATATAATTTTGAAACTTATAACAAGCAACTGTCCTAAAATCAATTAATATAACAACATTTAATTATAACATTTACATGATTTAATAATTTAAACAAATAACGTTTATTTAGTATTGTAATATTGAGTATATCAATCATTTACGATAACACTCTATTTATATAATATTACAAACATATAATGATCATTTAATATAAACTACAATTTGAATAATATAATTTGATATTTATAAATTGAATTTATGGCGGGCGTTTATTTTACTAATACTTGTGCGTTGACGGGTTACTGTTCTACTCGTATCCTAACCTAACGTCGATGACACCAACTAAGAGGGGCAGGCAGTATGCAAGCAAGCATACAGCATGCAAGCAGGCATTCAGCATGCAAGCAAGCATGCAAGCAGGTATGCAAGCAAGAATGCAGCATGCATGCAGGCATGCAGCATGCATTCATGCAAGCACACATGCATTATTATTTCCACGTCTCCGGCTCTGCGGGAAGTGCAGCCTTGTGCAACGATGTGCAGTCAACCACGCTCACCTCCGCAGGTTCGGCTTTTTGGTCGCCTCGGCTTCGGCAACTAGCCTCAGCCGCTCCGGCTCGCACGGCTACCTGCGCTTTGTTGCAGCGAGTGGAGGCTGCTATCCCTCCGCGCCTCGGGCTTCTAAATTACACTCTAGTATCGGGCAGACAAGTACCACGGCGAGTCGGGTTTAAAATAATTCAATTTTTGATAAGTATTTTTGAAAAGTTAATGTCACTTGAATTTATACCAATGGAAGTTATACCAAGTGAAGGTTATATTATTTGTGAGTTATTTCTTTTATTCATTATTTGAAACGTTTATTATGTCAAATAACAGTTATATGATGTCAAAAAATATATATCAAATAAACGAGATATAAAATGAGTTTTATTTCAAGCGGTGTTATAACATATGAACGTTATACTAAATGGTATTATATAAAATGAATATTAGGTTAGGTAAACGTTATAATGAACAAAATTATATTATGTACCTACTGCTATAACGAATGATTCTTATGTTAAGTTATCGTTATTAAAGTTGAATTATATAAAATGATTGTATAACAAATGAGACACACCCGATACGGTACGGTAACTTTACACAGCTGATTAAAATTAAACAAATAAACTACGTTAGGTATCCACACGAAGTGACACGTGCTACTGTTATAAGACCATGTAGCTACGGCATATGCACCACGGATATGGAGAGAAAAAATATGTTTCCGCAAAAACTATCAAAGCACCAACATACCTACTATAATTTATCTACGAGAAAGGTACGCCGATTGGATAGCGAAAAATGCTAGCCGCTTCCAAAGTGGGTCAGTGCTTGCATGTGTTCGCATATCTACCTACTTCATGACTTTATCATGAATATTTAGATTATTGCGTGAGGTAGAGTTCTACCGCATTTCCTTGGGACGACTTATTTCTCTATCTGCAGTAGCCTGTAGACGTAGGAAATTGCACAAATACTTAATTTAGACGACCCATCTAGTGTAGTGGTCGAGAAATCGCCTACTACGCAGCGGGTTGCGGGTTCGAACCCCGCCCAATACAAACGTGTGCATGAACACGTCTGTTTGTATTGGTCTGGGTGTTTTCTATGTATATCATGAATGTATTTACAAATAAAAAGTATTTAAGTATTATATCCATTGTCTGGCACCCATAACACAAGCTTTGAGTAGCTTACTTTAGGACTAGATGGCGATGTGTGGGAATGTCCAAAAGATATAAAGTCCAAAAGATATGTTGAACCTAAGTCAAACGATATTATTTTAAACTAGATTTCACTGGCCTGAAAAGAGTAGCGGCCTATGTACCATTTATTGGCATGTTGTAAAAGAGATAATTCGGTGTGTCGATAAATATTCTTAATTCATAACAAAGTTACTAATTATGCAATAACCAATGCAGTAAATAAAATCACGCGGGTCAATTCAATCTCTATGACAGGTCTAGTGCTGTCCATGAGTACTAGTGTTGTCTACCATAGTAATGTCATAATCGATTGTCCGTCTAACAGGTGTCATAATCTTTCTTTATTATATATAAGTGGATCATCATTATCATTATCAGCCGAAGGACGTCTACTACTGAACCTAGCCCTCTCTCACGATTTTTTACAGCATCGGATCACAAGCGGCCTGTATCCTGTATCCAGCTTGGTCCCGCGATCTTTACAAGGTCGTCAGCACACCTTGTCGGCGGACGACCTACGCCACGTCTTAGGTCGAAAAGTCTCCAATCAACAACTTTTCTGCCCAATGGACATCAGTTTTTTGCGCTATGTGTGCCCTACCCATTGTCGTTTGAGAAAAAAAGCCTCAAAACATTATTCTAAGACGTTCAAACTTATTTACCAAGATCATCGTCTTGTGATGGATCGGGGCTTTGTCTTACAAATTGAGATCCTGGTTTTCCTCGCAACATAAATAGACGGCTATTATACCACTTCCTCAGATCCCCACAAATATTATTATTTGCCGCGAATAAAGATTAAAGGCAGAATATCTTTCGTTATACTTTCCCGCCGAGTTTTCTTTTGTAATTAGTAAGCTATTGGATTTCAATATGCATTAGTTATGATTGGCCGGGAATGGAGTTAGTAGGGGAGCGAAATAGTTATTATGATACCGTTGATTGCTTATTATGTCTATTAACATTTACAACTGTAAAGATTTGCTTTTAACATTATCCGCTCGGCAGTCCAATGGCACTACAGTGCCATTTTCTTTTTTACGGTAAACTGTCCGTGGTACTACAGTGCCCACCACTTGAAAATTATGTATTAAGTATAGTATATATATAAATTAAGTATAGTATATATTATAGTATAGTAAGTGTATTAGATTTTCAATTTTTTATATATTTATAACTATTACCTATCTACCAGTATTTTTGTTTTCGTAATCACAACTATACTTTTCTTTATATAATCGTTTTTATCGCGCGACAAGTCGCGCGATTTTTATCATGCAACCGTCGCGCGATATCGCCGGACAGTTTTCCCACATCATAGTCTGACAGCGCGGACAGTCGAGTGGTTATATGGTTTATTTAAACTAAGCTTTTTGGAAAGTTGCAAAAAAAAGTAAAAACTGACTTTAAAACCAAAATGCACTAAAAAGTCTCAAATAAACTCTTATAAATGAAAACACCTTTTAAAGGAAAGGTATCTATTTTAGGCAAACAATTTATTTTTGGAGGCTTTTGGAGTCAGTGCCATCACTTTGACCATCTCAAGTAAACTTTCAGAGCTCTTCAGCGTTAAGGAGTTCCGCCATCAGCTCAGGTCCACACAATGTTGACTATCGAACGCAACAACACGTCAACATTAAGATTCTAGTAAAAAAAACACTATACATACGTGCCTTTAAAAATTGAGGGTTTCCCTCGATTGCACCAAGATGCCATCATCAGATCACGACTAGGCAACAATGGGACCAACTAGAAGGTATAACCTCTAGGTAGACAAAAAAAAAATATCGGTCCACAAATGACTGTGATATGAGATAACACAGCCACAAAAAAAAAAAAAAACATACAATCGAATGGATAACCTCTTCCTTTTTTGAAATCGGTTAAAACATATTATAGAAGTTAATTTGTTTCAAGTAGGCTTGTACGGCGTTTTAATAAATTGACATTCGTTGATAAATCATTTGTATAATATTTGAAGTAACAAACCATAGACAAGTTTTTGCTTAAAGTTTTTGCCAAAGACAAACTCGTAGGAATAGGTTACAAGCGCTATTAAACGCAGTA
This sequence comes from Pyrausta purpuralis, assembly GCA_963924145.1. Taxonomy (NCBI): domain Eukaryota; kingdom Metazoa; phylum Arthropoda; class Insecta; order Lepidoptera; family Crambidae; genus Pyrausta; species Pyrausta purpuralis. Next base: position 23,372,875 of record OZ001649.1, read on the forward strand.
GGTATTTCAATTAAATGTAAGTCAAATTCAGGTAGGTACTGATCAAGATTAATTAATTAGTACCTAATATTAAAGTGATTAATAAAAATAATACCTACTATATTACAGTAATTCATTATAATATATTATTAACTAGCGACCCGCCCCGGCTTCGCACGGGTGCAATGCTGATACTAAATACACTACAGAAAAACTGTGAACGTCGTATATAAAAACATAGCGGCCCGCTCCGGCTCCGTGTACCATATGTTTCTTTACGATTTCGTACAGGATAGGATCTTCATCTTTATCCAGTAGGTAATTCAGCTGAAATAACCCTGTCAATTTGGTTTGGTCTAATTTTGTTCACTAATCACACCAACAGGTGTACATGTGGCAAGGCACGTTTCTGCCATTCTATTGTGTACATATGACAGCGCAGCGGACATCTGTAATATCTTCGAAAATACTCACTTAAATCATACGGTGTAAAGGGCCATACAGATCTTTATTAAATGAACAATGTATTCAAGGTATTTAATTGATTAAGGAAAGAGATTTAATTGATCAAAGCTGTATTGGTTAAAATAGCCATTATTTGTCGTAAAAAGTAAATGACAAAAAAAAGTTATTGTGGGTTTTCCATAAGAGATAGACATATACCATCTCGGACTTTTCTGTAGACCTTTTCAATGTGTACAATACTTAGTACATTATTTTGATAAAACTCGTAGGGTTCAGCCTGCGTTTGCAATGTAAGCGGAAAAAATGTAATTATTTACGACATCACATTAGAAACCTCAAAAATAACAGTACTCCTTCACTATTAATTGGATGTTATTATACATATAAACCTTCCTCTTGAATCATTCTATCTATTAAAAAAAACCGCATCAAAATCCGTTGCGTAGTTTCAAAGATTTAAGCATACAAAGGGACATAGGGACAGAGAAAGCGACTTTGTTTTATACTATGTAGTGATAGTGATGTGGAAAAACTTATTATGTGAGAATGCGTATGCCGCCGTTCTACGCTTCATTACAGAGATACACGCAATTGCGCGATAAAGACTGCTTCCGATCCAAAAAGTGAACCCCTTAAGCCTTAGGGAGTTAGTGATCAACAGTGAATGTTTTTTTAACTTGGTTAAAGAGTAAAAATCTTGCAATTGTACCTTTCGTAAGTTGACCTAGGCAAGTTTCAGCTCAAACCAAATTGACAATTGCGTCCCAACGTAAAATTATTTTCGACAATCCCGAAAAGGCTAGAAAATAACATATTATATTATTCCGATTTTGCAAAGATCCGGACTGTTACACGGACAGGCAGATATTTCGGATATGCCCTCAACTGACTGCACGTGCAGTGCTACACACTCCCCTATTTTCACATTTGGGCAGGTAAAAAACGAAAAAATTGTCGCATGAAACTGTAGTGCAACTATATAAGGGCACTCCTCCAGTGAAGTAATGTCATACTTCATTTAAATAATATAAGAATTACATAAAGTTGATTTGGAGTTCTTATAAATATAACTTTTTTTAGTGTTGTATTAGAGATATGTACATGTAAACGTAGGCACATTTAGATCACAAACATGTACAGTGGCCTACCTATCAGGTTTACCACTTTTGTTGAAAACTAGCCCTTATTACAACGAAATAAGATACCGCAGTATTTACCTTGACATGATGTTGTCCGTACATATTAAACGTATCTGTTGAAAGTTCTAAAGTGAAAACCATTTGATTAAAAGCGCAGCGAAGGACGTCCATCTACAAGATAGACAGACGACCTTGTATAAATTGCAGGATCACACTGGATACAGACTGCTTGCAACCGGTCATGGTGAAAAGTTTCGAGTGAGAACTTTGTTCAGCAGTGGACGTCCTTTGGCAGATAATGTTAATGAAACGTATCATCTTTATACTTGCCAAGCTCTGTTACTCTATTACTGAGATTTTTAAATCATTATACATAAGTGAAAATATTGAAGATATCCTCTCTTTTACTATCAAACCACTATCGCAATGAAGAACCAACAGTCACATAAAAACTGCACGTGGAAATTCCTGCAAAATTTCCGGTTTTTAAATTGCGAACACCCGGTTATTCCCTTTTAAAACAAACGTTTCTGACGCCTGTCCGATACGATAAACCATCTCCGCCAGTTTTCCAGATGTGTCGTTTGTGCGACATGCGAAACTGCGGGACTATTCTCGTTACTAAAAAATAAACTTTTGCATAAAAGTAAAAACCTAAATACGTCAAAAACAAAATGCACTAAAAGTTTGAAATAAACTTGTGAGTCTTTAAAAGAAAGGACTCCATTAGAAGTCGGATTTTACTTTTTTTGTAGAAGTTAGGTTTTTTGCAAATTATTAGTAATTAGAATAGATTGTAACGGGATTGTTACCATATACCTTATTATTTTCGAGTTTCAGTTACGCCGTGACCATGGCACTTGCAACAGTGCCGAAATATCGGAAACTCGAAAAAATAAGGTACATGGTAGCAATTCCGTTACAATCTGTTCTAAAGTTAATGACCATGTAAGTTTAAATCAATATAATTATGAGTGATTTATAAAGAAGGCCCCCTCTTAAACTGCCCCTCTTCTTAATAATTATCTCAAAATTTGGGTGAACGTATGCAACTTTTGACTCTTCTCTTATAAGCTACAAAGTATCTTAGATAAGCTCTGTCATCATAATTACAAACTCATAAGCGTTAAGGAGTTCCGCCATCATCTCACCTCGATGACGTCACATATTTCAACATTCTAGTTCAAAACCACTACGCCTGCTTTAAAAATTTGAAGGTTTCACGAAGACCTCGATTACAACCTACCCTATCTTTGGACGGCATTTGGCCACAATGCATTGTGGCCCATTACAATGGGACCAACTAAAAAGTAAACTCTTTAAGTAAGGAATAAAAAAAACAAATCGGTCCACAAATTACTGAGATTTGAGGTAACATAATACTTAACTCCGTGACGACCTCCGTCGTCGAGTGGCTAGCACGCTGGTTTCAATCGTCGCCATCTCGTGAGGTTCCGGGTTCGATTCCCGGTCGGGTCAATGTAGAAAACGATATTTTCTATATTGTCTCGGGTCTGGGTGATGTGGTACCACCGTTGTGTCTGATTTCCATAACACAAGTGCATTGGCTACTTACTTTGGGATCAGATAAGAGCAATGTATGATTGGTGTTTTTTTTAACTTTGTCTGATGAGAATGCGTTAAATGAAAAGATTTTTTATTACAAAATAGTCACTTTGCCTTTTTTCATTCTTGTACTCAATTCGAATTGAAATTCTCCTCCTTTTCCAAATCGGTAAAAACGTAACGAACAACATCACTGTACATAACATTTTTTGTTAACTTACTTTCTATGCTTCAAGTAAGATAATATGTGTGATATATGTGTGACCTTGGTTAGTCTATAAATTGTTAATATTTGGTAATTTGACATGAGATCTTAGTGATATTAAACTATTTCTTTAACTAGGTATTTACACAAATTGAAAGGCCACAAAATGGAGATAAATAAGACTCAATATATCTTTTTTTTAATATAGGACACCAATCACATACATTGCTCTGATCCCAAAGTAAGTAGCCAATATGCTAGCTGAATTATGGAATTCAGACACAACGGTGGTACTACAACACCCAGACCCGAGACAATATAGAAAAGATCTTTTTCTACATTGACCCGACCGGGAATCGAACCCGGAACCTCACGAGCTGCCGACGCTTGATACCAGCGTGCTTGCCACTCGACCACGGAGGTCGTCAAAAATATTCAAATGGAATGGTGTCCAACAAAAAATATTCAAATGTAGCTTCGTTAAATAACAGAATTATCCCTTAAAATAGGCTGTGCTCTTTTTGTCTTCACTGTATGCAGCAAAATATTTCCGCGTCGTAATGGCGGAATGGCGTTTTTTTCTCTGCAGGAATACAACACGGCGAATATGCGATTTACATTTTAGTTTAGGGTTACGTATGAAATGCAACCTTCATGGTGCTCAAAAAATATTTCAATAACTCATTCTCGGCACACTCCACAAAAATATTTCCCTAAGTGTAGTTGAACCTTTTCCGTAAAAGGTATAATTATTGCCTTACGTTTAAAAGTTATATTCCATAACTTAGATTTAGTAGTTTTCCTATTGAAAGCATACCACTACTGTTGATCTGAGTTGCGTTTGTGTAAAGCAATTATATTTGTTAACAATTGCAATTAATAACATTAAGTATGTATAGTAACAAAACCAAAATAAAATTATAAAATAATACTGCAAGAAGGGTTAGACGGTTTATCGATTATGGCTTTACTATGGTAGACAATACTAGCACACATGGAGAACACTAGATATGTCTGTTAAATAGTGATACATTAGATCGATGTTGATGATTATTGTACATACTGTCCCGCGTATATTTTACTTACGGCATTGATTATTATGTGAGGAATTATTGTTATCGAATAAGATAATCTTCAACACACCGAGTTATCTGTAATATTTGGTTGAATGAAATCTAAGATACTCACGTCTATACTTTGATTTTTAATTAGATAGACTAAAATGACATTTAGTGGCTGGCCGTCTTTTTGTAACCAAATAATCGGACAAGTCATTTTTTTATTCAACTAATGTTTTTATCGATCATAAAATTTTGAAATAGTTTTTGTTTGAATTCGTTTTGCACTGAAGTATACTAGCATGAATTATTACATTTTTTTACTAAAAATCTACAAAGCTAAAATCTGTTCTAAAATCATGTTTTCTACAAATATCATCATTATTACTGAATTTTTTTGATGAAAATTAGTAAAAATCCAAAATAGGTAATGAATAGGTATAACAATTTGCTAGGGAAAGTAGCTATTTTTTACATTTTTTTTTCCCACACCAAAAACTGTTTTATATATTACGATTATTTAAACCTTTATGTAATGTTGACAATATTATTTATCCTAAAAAGCACAAGTTCAATTAATCGTTTACAATTGAATCATTACATCACTTATGGCAACACGCTTGCAATATAAAAAAAATAAGTTCCATTAAAGCTCGCATTCTGGTCTATCTAATAAAAAATCTGAGTATACAGAACTTGCGAAACTGAAACAATTCTTTCTTTCCAGATTTTAACAATTCAATTTTCTATTGTTCCTCTCATGTCATAACATTTTGGAATATATACTCGTATCTGAATGTCGTTATTGCCATGACTACTTACGATCTCACGATTCCGAAGGAACACTTTTCATGACATTGGCTATAATAGTAGAGGAGACGTGGACGAGCGACCTTCACCGATCCGATAACTCGATGAGGCGTATATTTTATCAAATATAAATTTAAAACAAATACGCCTGTGATAACTTGCCCATTGAGAAGTGTTCATTGCAATTTTGTTTTAATAATTTTAATCAATTTTCTTTCATCACTTTTTCACTCGTAATAACTGAATGAGTTTAATCTCAAATGAAAGTTTTTAACACAGAATAATAATGCCTAGACAGGCAAACCTACTTTTATCTGTGCATGGCTACCTGGCAAGTAGATGTGAACAGGTAAGTCAATATAGGTAACTACATCGATCTGTTACCTACCCAGGCACACTCTGTAAGTTAAAGACTATCAATTGAGTTGAAAAACATTCGGTTAAGAGTCGAATCAGAGTGAAGGTGTTTATGACCAGTGGGGATGAAGTGCGTCGTTTGAGGGGAGCCATGGTCGAGCGGACAAATATGACCCTGAGCCGTGTCTCGCAGTGGGGCGATGACAATCGTGTCGAATTCAACGACAAAAAGACTCAGGCATGTCTGTTTTCGGCAAAGAGGAGTCCTTTCCTACATACTCCAACTTTCCGGGGTACGCCTGTTGCTGTCACCGACCATCTAGAGCTGCTCGGTATGGAGTTGTCGGCTGATCTCAATTTTGGCCCCAACATTGAGCTTAAAGCACAAACTGCTGCTAAAAAACTTGGATTCCTGAACAGAGTGAGGCGATACTTCACGCCTGAACAGCTTTTGACCCTTTACAAAGCGCAAGTCCGGTCCTGCATGGAGTATTGCAGTCACCTGTGGGATGGATCCGCCAAGTACCAGCTTGAAGCACTTGACTCAGTGGAACGCAGAGCTATAAGATTAATAGGTGACGACAAACTGGTGAATGATAAGCTCCATAGCTTAGTCCATCGCCGCAAGGTTGCCAGCTTAGCTGTATTTTACAGACTACTTTGGTGAGTGTGCGAAGGAGCTCCATGAGCTCATCCCTCCAGCCCCCTTTTTCCATTGTTCGTCTAGGCGTACCGCGGGATACCATCCTTACCTTGTCGATGTGCCGCTGTTTCGAACTAAGCGCTTCTCGTCAACATTTATAATGCGCACGGCAAAGGAGTGGAACTCGCTGCCCGCGTCGGTGTTTCCAAGGGATAACAATCCGAATCTTTTCAAAATTCGAGTGAACAGGCTTCTTCTGGGCGAGCTCCTTTCATCTTCGACTTCGTCTTAGTCGCATTAGGCTTGAACTGGAGTCAAGAGCGAACCCATACTAAATAAAAAAAATAAAAAAATGCTTTGACCACTTTACGATAGGCAAGTTATCATAGGCATACCTACTTGTTTATAAATTATATTTGACAATGAATAAGTCTTATCGAGTTAAAAGATCAGTGAAGTTCACTGTGAAGGTCTATCTTCACCGGCTCTTAGACCATATAGGCACAAATCTCTTTTCAGAAGAGGATATTCGCAGAACTGGTAAACAAATGTGCAAAAAGTCACATGGCATTCTGAAAGCATGGTATCTAGTATCATTTCTAGCGAAATCTCTAGATTTTTAAACACTAATACTAAACTAACCGAAAACAATAACAAGGTTAATTTGTTTTTTTTTTCCCATTTTTTTTTAAATCAGTATCGTTTGTACAACTACTTCTGGGTCAGGCGCCGCTAACCAAAACAACACCCTTTAATATTTCTAACAATTTCTGACAAAAGTTACTGAAGCTTATAAAAAGAAAAGGTATATTTGGAGTTATAGTGCCGGAATGGCGCTGGGATCACGGTCACTATCCCGGGGTTATTGAACTGTAGCTTGTTATCTGGGCCCCTTATCAAGATACGAATTGGGCATCAGCCTAAGGCTTCGATTGCTTATTGTTCGGAACTATTCGGAAAACGCGAAGTTAGCCGAACAAATTTGACACACAAACTGACAACTCGATACTTTGATTCGCGCGCCGCGGTTTGGGTAAAAGGTATCAAAACATTGAATTTGGGTTTGACGAATTCTCTACGAAGTAACTTTACTTCGTAGAGAATTCGTCAACCCCGTCTCCGTCTCCCGGGCTATAAATCAAATCGCAACTGCATCTATAAATCTGCAGAAAATGTCTCTCAAATGCAAAATATCGTCCGCGAAGGAGAGCCTTCGATATTCTAGATTCTAGAGTATGGTAGAGACCATACTTTAGCGGTTAATTACGAAACTAAGTTTTTACAGTCACCTATGCCATTTGCCTGTTGTAACAAAAATAAAACCTGTTTAGCATTTAGTTTATTTAGAAGATAAGAAATTTAAATAGCATTTTTGTTTTAAAAAATAAATGCATTTTTTGAAATTTTTATTTAATATAAAAATGGTTTTCAAACTATGCTTTATGATACCGTAAACGCCAATCACTAAGTGTGACGTCACGTTCCTCAATCAAGCATATCGAAGTGTTGACAAACGTACCTATTATGTTCAGTGCCAATTGCGCAAAATTGATTCAGTGACGTGACGTTATTCAGACCACGTGATAACGATAGGTGCTTCGCGCGGCAAAGGTTTATTTGAATTTTGTTTATTGTGTCTTATCATTGTAACAATATCAAATATTTTTTGTAGAATTTACTAGTAATGAAGTTTAAACGTGATTTGAAAATTGGAAAAATAGCTTATTATGATTTAAATGCTCTCCCTTTAGTTAAAAAAAGGTCGGTTAATTATTTCATTTAAAAACACATGGATTCAAAAATTGTAATGGAAATACAAATGCGATAAAATTGTCTTTAGAAACATCTTAGTTTTGCGGTCGACCCACAATTGGTCAACTATTCGCAAACGTCCCACAAACGTTCTTGCTCTACATTCACCCAGAAAGAGATATTGTTTTATTTCTCCAACATCTTGTACAAATGATGCACCTTCATGCTCGTCGTAAATACCTTGGATAGTTAATTTATCAATAACCTCCATTGTACAGTGTAGATCAAGAAAACGGTTTCATAGATTGTTATTTTTTTATCTTTCATGATATTAATGACAAAGGTCCGATTTTACCAATGCCAGATAAGGAATATTCGTCAAATATAATTTAAAAATATTACCTATTTGTCAGCAATAATTTCTGTGAATGTAATTTTATCATCGGTTGTTTTATACATAATCAGTCGGATAAATCTTACCTGACGTTGGTAATATCGGCCTTAAGTTGATTTATTGTAGAAATTTAGAGCGCTCACTTCATTCCCCTGACAGTTTAAATATTCTAAATATTGGTTTAAGAACATAAGCACGAATCAAGAGCTCTATTTTTAAATCACTGGCGTCCGAGTGATTTTCGATAAGCAATTAAAAATCGCTCAATATATACGAAGAAAGTTACAAAACTCACTTATCTTATTAAAATCCCTGCCTTGCAGATTTCTGATTTTTATTAAAAACCGATCACTGATTAAAGATCACACGCCATATTGACGCTAGTGATTCAAAATATTTTTCACTAAAATGGCTCAATAAGATCTGCCATATCAACAAGAAATGAGTAACAAACAACTAACCTAATTTTATAAAAAATCAAGTGAAAGACATCAAGTGTAAAAAGATTTAACTATGCAATAAATTCATACTTAATTAAGAGTTCCTTTATACGAGGGTCAAACTGAAAGTTCTTAGAAAATCAAAAACTGATTACATTAGCCAGTTATTAGTTTTATTATATCTTTTCAAAATATTGTCCATTGACGTCAATACACCGCTGCATGCGATGGAACCACTGGGAAAAGCACTTTGCCCACACGTCCTTAGGGGTCTCTTCAATGGCATCGCGATACGCAGCCACCGTTTCTTCAGCATTCATAAACCGCTTTCCTTTAAGTTTTTCTTTAATTTTTAGAAATAAATAAAAATCACAAGGCGCGAGGTCGGGGCTATACGGCGGGTGACCCAGTAATTCAACGTTTGATGTCGCCAAATAGTCGATCGTTCGCTTGGCGGTGTGCGACGAGGCGTTGTCGTGGTGAAGGAGGATCCTACTGCGAGGTCGTTTCTCTCGAACTTTTTCCAAGACAAGTGGCAAACAATTGGTAGTGTACCATTCTGCAGAAACTGTTTTTTGATCCTCTAACACAATTGTTGCGAAATGACCTATCCTTCCAAAGAACGAGGCCACCATTTTTTTTTCCCGCACTTCGATCTCTCTTCACTTTAGTTGGCAACTCCTCGAAAGGAAACACCCACTGAGCAGATTGTCTTTTGGTTTCAGGATGATAACAGTAAATCCAGCTTTCGTCACCTGTTAGTATGTCGAACACAGCATTTGAGTCACCTCCGTTAAATCTTTCAATCATTTTACGGCACCAATCCACACGATGGAGTTTTTGAGCCTTAGTCAAATTATGAGGTATCCACCGGGCGCAAAGCTTCCTGACCGCTAAATATTCGTGGAGGATTTTGTGCACTTGACTCATACCGATGCCTAAGCTTGTCCGAATCTGCTGATAGGTCACTCTTTTGTCAGTCTCTATCATACGCCGCACAACACAGATGTTATTTTCAGTCGTCGCCGTAGAAGGCCGTCCCTCACGTACATCATCAGTGAGATTAGTGCGACCACGTTTAAACTCATTAAACCAGTTGTAAACAGTCGCACGAGATGGGGCTTCATCGTGAAAGGCCAATCGTAGTCTATCATAACTTTCTTGTTGACTTAAATGACATCGAAAGTCATAAAAAATCATTGCACGAAAATTTTCTCGTGTTAAATTCATGTTGACGTGACACAGACAATTTTCAATTTGCCGCCAAATCGTAAAACAAATGACAAATGAATGAAATATATACTCAGTAATATTGGCAAAGAGTTCTATTTTCAAATTTTAGAAAATTTTTTTTATTATATTGTTTATAAGTGGCCAGTTCTAAGAACTTTCAGTTTGACCCTCGTAATGTCAAACTCTGGTGCGAAGATTTGACAATAACAAAATAAACATAGTTATCATTGATTTAATATAAATATATTCTTATACATACTATGTTTATTATATGTAGCAGAATAAAGTTAATAAAAATCTTTGTATTCATTATATGCAATAAATAAACACTTTCACCCGCTTGCAACATTTCTGAAATACATGATCAGCTGATTTTAATCAATATATTATTGTCTTACTTAAAAATAACATTATTGTGAAGTTTTATAGTGTTTCGAAGTCACTTTCGTCAACTGAAAAGAAAAAAAAATGTAATGGGTATAATACATAAAAAATATCATTTCCTGGTAAATATCTATAATAATATTATACAGCTGAAGAGTTTGTTTGTTTGTTTAAAGGCGCTTACCTCAGGAACTACTGGACCGATTCGGTTTTTTGTGTCGGATTTATCTCTGAAGGCTAAAACATCACGCTGTGGCGGGGGGGAGAGAGCAAACTCAAAATGCACGGACGCTATAATATGTAAACCAAGCAGATTGACCTTCTTCAAAAACAAATATATTATTAATATCGTTTATGATTTTAGTTTACACTGTTTAGTGATTTTAACGAAACAAAGGGGCATCATCGTATACGTAAAAATCTTTAGTTTAAAAAAAAATTTAAGCCGCAAAATTGAGTTAAACTGTTTTTGCCTAATTGTTGCAGTCAGGGATGACTTTGGCCAATTTAGAGAATTGATTTCATATAACTTACACCCAACAGCCTCGTACACTTGCGGTGACGGAAGTCCCATTGAATTCTAGAATAAAACAAAACAATTCAATTTTATCTAGGTATACTTAGGCGTTTAACTCAGGATCCGACTAGAAATTGTGGTAAATAATTTTAACTAAGGGAAACTTAAGGTTAAGTCAAAAAGGTGCTACTATTATAGTAGCTAGCTGCGCACATTATTTTTATGTAATTTATTTTTAATTTTTAATAATAAGCATTTTCAATTTTCTTAGAGCTACATAAACATCTATATGAAGGATAGCATCACTTGCACAATACCATTTTTCGTTTCATTTTATCCAAGCGGCAACCGCTTAATACCATACCAGGCAACCACATAATAATAAAATATCTATTGTGTCTCGTTTACATACGCTTGAGGGGTTAAATCAATGCCAAGGTTTGGCTATAGGGCACTATTTGCTATACAAAGATACTTGAAAGAAACTGAACAAATAAAACAAAAAAACTTAGACACCAACCAAGAATCATGCGGCGACAGATGTTTTAAAAATTTTGTGTCACAAATATGTGCGTGTACCTATGTGGAATCCGCAACACCAATTGTAAAATTTTGTTTAACTCGGTATTGGGGGATTTGAGCCTAGGACAGTTCTACAATGAGGTGGAGTTAATGTGACAATGCTATTAGTGCTACAAACTTATGGCTGTAATAAAAACTAGGTACATATAGGATTTTAAAGTAACAATACAAAGGCCAACTTGCATAATTTGGGATTAGCTTAGTTCTAGATTAAATCATCGATCTATAAAATTTTATTTATTTTGACATATACTGGGTAGTGATTCAGTCAAGTATTAAGCTAATCCTGACATGCGCAAGCCGACCTTAAAATAGTTTTTGGTTCGTAAATAGATTAAAACGGAGAGTCGAAAACAAATGGAAAACCAGTATAGAATGAAGTTGAAAAACTGAATGTCGGCAACACCTCTATATAAACAACAATAGGTACATACCATAATAAAAATTGCGGCAACAAACCATACAGCTATGAACAATACTTCGGTCTTCCACATCTCGTCTGAACTTTGCTAAATCCACGATAAAACTGACAATCCTTTTACAAAAATAAAAACTACATAATTATTAAAATTCTATTTGCAAGTGTTACAATAAGACATTTAAATAATCGTATACATATAGGTATAAACGTGTTTCTAGTGTTGTCGACCGCTTGAGGAATAACATATTTTGATAGCAGCTGAATACTTATGTCACCTGCTATTGTTCTTTAGTGCTGACCTCAGTGTTTCTAAAACTGCAAAAATACTTCAGCTTAAAGCGCTGACAAATTAATGCTCGGATTCTCAAGTCGGATTCTCTTGACAGAGCACAGCGTTTACTTCAGCCATGCTACATCCGAACTAAATCCGAATTGCAACAGTCGTTTCGTTATCGTAAGTTACGTAATCACGTTCGTTTGTTGGATGGAGTCTGAATTACGTATGAAAAAGTAACTGAAGTTGATTTCCAAAAGCAGTAGAAAAACAGTTATAAATCACACATTACGTATGTGTTAGTTATTGACTGAGCGTGTGTTCATGTGTGTGTGTGTGTGTGTGTGTGTGTGTGTGTGTGTGAATGTGTTGCTGCAAGGATTAATAAAAACTAGGTTCAGATCGTTATAAAGATACTTGTAACATAAGTTGAAAATATATATGACCACGAAATCATGCATAATTAAGTCGCTTAGCAACATTTTTGAACGACTACATAATAACATTATCATGACATTAAAACATCTTCTGTTCAATTCGAACGTCTTCCAATAAAATGTATCTTTTGTGCAGAACTGTAAGAACCATACCGATAGAATAATTACCAAACCTGGATACAACTGCGCACGGCACTAGTTATCTTTTGTTTAATGACAAAACGACAGTTTAATGAAGACTGTCCGTGATATAGAAAACTGGGGCTAAGTTTTGTAATTAACTGCCTTCGTCATGAGGCTAATTATGTGATGATACTTAGTTTGCTTACTCATGGGGTTCTAAAGCTGAATTTAATTCGTGTTTTTGTCCTATTTCTTTTTTCACTTAAAATTAACATGTGGAGAATTACCAATTTATAATAGACTAGCGGTCCCCCGCGACTTCGTCCGCGCGTTTTGAGTTTGCTCCCTCCCCTCCCGTCGCAGCCTCATGTTTTATATCCGAAAACCTTTCTCGATAAATAAGCTATCCAACACAGAAATATTTTTTCAAATCGGTCCAGCAGTTCCTGAGATAAGCGCGTTCAAACAAACAAACTCTTCAGCTTTATAATATATTAGCGCAAGCGCACGTTGTACTTAAGCTGCGAACATTATTTTGGTGCGGAGTTATGTTAAAACTATGATAGCTCCTAAGATATTTATTGAAATCAAATGATATAAAGGGCAACTTGGTTCTAAATCACACCTTCGGTTTGCCGATGACATAGTCGTTGTGGCAAAGACGCTGGATGATCTAGGCACTATGCTCGAAGACCTCGACCGAGTATCCCAACAATTGGGTCTTAAAATGAACATGGAGAAGACGAAAATTATGTCGAGTTCCCTTGTTGTACCCACTCCAGTATCCATTGGGAACTCAACTCTCGAAGTTGTCGACGAGTACGTCTACCTGGGACAAGTGATCCAATTGGGTAGGTCCAACTTCGAGAAAGAGGTCAATTGACGAATCCAACTCGGCTGGGCAGCGTTCGGGAAACTGCGCAAGAGCGTCTTCTCGTCTCAATTACCTCAGTGTCTGAAGACGAAAGTCTTCAATCAGTGTGTATTACCAGTGATGACATACGGATCCGAAACGTGGTCTCTTACTATGGGCCTTATAATGAAGCTCAAAATTACACAACGAGCGATGGAGCGGGCTATGCTCGGTGTTTCTCTACGAGATCGAATCAGAAACGAGGAGATACGTAGAAGAACCAAGGTAACGGATATAGCCTTGAGAATCAGTAAGCTTAAGTGGCAGTGGGCAGGGCACATAGCGCGAAGAACTGATGGCCGTTGGGGCAGGAAAGTTCTAGATTGGAGACCCTTCGACCAAAGACGCAGCGTAGGACGTCCACCAACAAGATGGACAGACGACCTTAAAAAGATCGCAGGATCAAACTGGATGCAGACCGCTAGTGATCGGTCGCTGTGGAAAGCCGTGGGGGAGGCCTATGTTCAGCAGTGGACGTCCTTTGGCTGATTATGATGATGATGATGATGATGGTTCTAAATGAAATGCTCGTGATGATGAATGTATTTATTTTGATAAGAATAAATACCTGTGTGTATCATACACCTCTAAAAATAATGCATTATTTTTTTACAAATTTATTAACATAAAAAAGGTTGTAGTAAGTCAACCATAAAAGATAGATATATGCTGTCGCGGACTTTATTATAGAACTCTTAATGCTGAACAATCCTGTCATACATGGTTTTTGTGTAACTTAAGCGGTTTCCGCAGCGTATGCAGCGGAAGCTCTCAAAAGGAATATCTTTCTCCCGTTTTCGCAACATTTTTCATTTCTGCTGTGGTCTTATGAGTCGTATCTTTATGTTATATAGCCTAAAGCCTTTCTAGATAAATGGACTATCCAACGAAAAAAATAATTTTTCAAATCGGGCCAGTAGTTTTTGAGATTAGCGCGTTCAAACAAACAAACAAACAAACAAACTCTTCAGCTTTATAATATTAGTATAGATATTAGATAGTATTATTTTTATGTTTTTAAACGGCGTTTTACTAGAGCTGCATTCACTTTATTTTTATTTTTTATTTTAATATCTTTATTTTGATAACATTAACGCAGTTACCACCATTTTGACACGTTATGAGTCATTATTACATTTAAGTTGGTATAGTAATTTTAATTCATTGTAAAATTATGAAACATGAAATTGATTACTAAGACGATTTAATTTCAATAAATAAATCTGTGAAGGTAGACCATTGCTACGGATAAAACGGGTTCAGTATTGCAAAATCGGTACACATAGGCTTCGGAAAACCGGGAAGAGGTAATTACTGAACAGTGGCTGCGGCCAAGTCGTTATTTCTTGGACTCGGTATGGTCCAATCAGGTCGGAACATGCAATTCACAGCAGACGCAGCCCTACATGTTCTGTAAGGGCGCTTTGTATATCAATCAAATAGTATATGAAATGTCGGACAGCAAACAAATCGTATACGATTCTTAATCGGATGCATCGATGCAACTATTAATATGGATGAGTAATTTCGTTTTTAGGCTTTGTTCGTATTTCTGAGTCAACGATTGTTTTGTTGTTATTCGTGCTACATACCCTTTACAGAAAAAATAATAGCTCATACCAAGATACTAGTGCAAGCAATATAATGGCTTATAACTAACTAGCGGTCCCCCGCGACTTCGTCCGCGCGTTTTAAGTTTGCCCCTTCCCCTCCCGTCGCAGCGTGATGTTTTATACCCTAAAGCCTTTTTTGATAAATAAGCTATCCAAAACAGAAATATTTTTTCAAATCGGTCCAGCAGTTCCTGAGAGAAGTGCGTTCAAACAAACAAACTCTTCAGCTTTATAATATTACTAGCGGTCCCCCGCGACTTCTTCCGCGCGTTTTGAGTTTGCCCCCTCCCCTCCCGTCGCAGCGTGATGTTTTATACCCTAAAGCCTTTCGCGATAAATAAGCTATACAAAACAGAAATATTTTTTCAAATCGGTCCAGCAGTTCCTGAGAGAAGCGCGTTCAAACAAACAAACTCTTCAGCTTTATAATATTATTAGCGCACGCGCATATTTATTGAATTTAAATGATATAAAGGGTAACTTTGTTCTAAATGAAATGCTCGTGATGATGAATGTATTTATTTTGATAAGAATAAATACCTGTGTGTATAATACACCTCTAAAAATAATGCATTATTTTTTACAAATTTATTAACATAAAATAGGTTGTAGTAAGTCAACCATAAAAGATAGACGTATGCTGTCGCGGACTTTATTATCTATACTAATATTATAAAGCTGAAGAGTTTGTTTGTTTGTTTGTTTGTTTGTTTGTTTGAACGCGCTAATCTCAAAAACTACTGGCCCGATTTGAAAAATTTTTTTTAACGTTGGATAGTCCATTTATCGAGGAAGGCTTTAGGCTATATAACATAAAGATACGACTAATAAAACCACAGCAGAAATGAAAAATGTTGCGAAAACGGGAGAAAGATATTCCTTTTGAGAGCTTCCGCTGCATACGCTGCGGAAACCGCTTAAGTTATACAAAAATCATGTATGACAGGATTGTTAAGCATTAAGAGTTCTATAATAAAGTCCGCGACAGCATATGTCTATCTTTTATGGTTGACTTACTACAACCTTTTTATGTTAATAAATTTGTAAAAAAATAATGCATTATTTTGAGAGGTGTATTATACACATACACGTGTTTATTCTTATCAAAATAAATACATTCATCATCACGAGCATTTCATTTAGAACCAAGTTGCTCTTTATATCATTTGATTTCAATAAATATCTTAGGAGCTATCACAGTTTTAACATAACTCCGCACCAAAATAATGTTCGCAGCTTAAGTACAACGTGCGCTTGCGCTAATATATTATAAAGCTGAAGAGTTTGTTTGTTTAAACGCGCTTATCTCAGGAACTGCTGGACCGATTTGAAAAAATATTTCTGTGTTGGATAGCTTATTTATCGAGAAAGGCTTTAGGATATAAAACATGACGCTGCGACGGGAGGGGAGGGAGCAAACTCAAAACGCGCGGACGAAGTCGCGGGGGACCGCTAGTAGAACTCTTAATGCTGAACAATCCTGTCATACATGATTTTTGTGTAACTTAAACGGTTTTCACAGCGTACGCAGCGGAAGCTCTCAAAAGGAATATCTTTCCCCCGTTTTCGCAACATTTTTCATTGCTGCTGTGGTCTTATGAGTCGTATCTTTATGTTATATAGCCTAAAGCCTTCCTCGATAAATGGACTATCCAACGTAAAAATATTTTTTCAAATCGGGCCAGTAGTTTCTAAGATAAGCGCGTTCAAACAAACAAACAAACAAACTCTTCAGCTTTATAATATTAGTATAGATTAGCGCAAGCGCACGTCGTACTTTAGCTGCGAACATTATTTTGGTACGGAGTTATGTTAAAACTGTGATAGCTCCTAAGATATTTATTGAATTTAAATGATATAAAGGGCAACTTTGTTCTAAATGAAATGCTCGTGATGATGAATGTATTTATTTTGATAAGAATAAATACCTGTGTGTATAATACACCTCTAAAAATAATGCATTATTTTTTTACAAATTTATTAACATAAAAAAGGTTGTAGTAAGTCAACCATAAAAGATAGACATATGCTGTTGCGGACTTTATTATAGAACTCTTAATGCTGAACAATCCTGTCATACATGATTTTTGTGTAACTTAAGCGGTTTTCGCAGCGTACGCAGCGGAAGCTCTCAAAAGTATTCCTTTTCCCGTTTTCGCACATGAAAAATGTTGCGAAAACGGGAGAAAGATATTTCTTTCTCCCGTTTTCGCAACATTTTTCATTGCTGCTGTGGTCTTATGAGTCGTATCTTTATGTTATATAGCCTAAAGCCTTCCTCGATAAATGAACTATCCAACGTAAAAATAATTTTTCAAATCGGGCTAGTAGTTTCTGAGATAAGCGCGTTCAAACAAACAAACAAACAAGTTTTTTAGCTTTATAATATTAGTATAGATAAATCACATCACATAAATGTTATATCAAAATAATACGAAAGGATATCCCTACTGCAAATTAAATAAATAATTTAATATAACTGCATTTTTTTCCATCAAGGAATCATAACAGAATATTATCAGTATTATAGCACTGTACAGTGCTAAAAGGATCATATGGCACTTGGATGACATTGACAGGGGGGCGTGATTGTGAAAAAAGGGTTGCCAGTGAATAATTTCTCCTTTATTGAGGGAGTTTGTTTTGTTTGAGACATGGAGATTTAGGGGAACAATACTATCAAAGATAACAAAGTTTTACACATCATGCATCTGCATCATAAGCTATCACTAAAATAGGTTTTGAAATAAGATTTAGAACTGATTAACTATCCATAGACTATGCCTAATGTACGTAACAGAAGGTCAATTTTGTGAGAGGAAATAAGTAAACACAGGTTTGTATGAAAAAATAAATCATACGTAAGGAAACATCAGTTATTTTCAAATATGTTTATTTTAATTATGTTCCCCCAAAACCTGGTCTAATGGCATCATGTCGTAATCGTCACCTTCAAAATCGTTATAGCTGTCACTACTTTCATCCGTGTCAGAATGTAAATCAATGATGGATGCCTTTAGACCAACTTCCAACTTTCCTTTATTTCCAATCCTTGCTACAGTCCTTAATGATGCTCCTGAAATCGTATTAACTTTTAATATTTTGACAAAAAATATAAACTAAATTGTTAAGTTTTGGAAAAAAAGGGTATCACTAACCTGTCACAGCTGCAACCCCGCTCGTTCAGTTTTTCAAATGGTATTATCGGGGCGTCAGACTGTTTCTCTTTCATTAAAAACTCTTTAACTTTTGGCACCACTTCTCTCACGCCACTTCTTATCACTTTCGGCATATTTTACACATTTAAAATGTAACAAAATCACAAGATAACCGCAACAAAAAGCACCATCAACGAACTGTCACAAATGACAAGTTTTAAGCTGACGGTGTTAGTTCCGATTTTCGCCACGTGCCAAAAGATCCTTGTAGCACTGTAAGCACAAGCGTGGTAGTTTCGACGCGAAGTGACGTATGCTAACTCGAGTAACTCGTGAATTGCGAGACTCGACACGGTGTTTTGACAGTCTATACGCCGACAACGCAAATTTGCAGGACTCGACACACTAATTTTGACAGATGTTGACGATAACGCTTTCCAGGGTAATGAAAATCTGTAAAAGCTCATCGTAGCAGAAAAATCGAAAATTATGCTAGAATTATGTTAGAAAAAAATCAAAAGATTTTTCTATGTATTTTTTACCTTTACTCAAGTGTTAAATTTCTAGATACGGTGTTACTATTGTTTTCGAATGTAAAGAGCCTCTAGCGGATACTTCTAGGAACTAACTTCTAGAGACATGCTTTTTAATAGATTATGATGCTTTTAAATAATTTTCATACATTTCCTTTACTTAGAATTTGTATTTGAATACGGCTAATTTCGACGATAACTATTTTATTTTATTTTATTTTATTTATTTATTTATATTTATATTTAGGTAGAAATTATTTTATATAATACTCGTGGCCCAGTTGTCGCATTTGTGCGGTAATAAGGTTGAAAAAACGCAGTATTTTTAATTATCATTTTCAAAAGCCTGATAACAATTCCAATGATGTATACAACAAATTGTGTTGAGGGTTGAATAATAAGAAAATAGGAAATCCCGTCGGAATTCCCTAATCTAACTCCATAATTGATTTTTTTTATTAGATTAAGTATTTACTACTTAATTTACGTACCTTCGTTACTATTCTTACCTACGTTACCTCAAATTTTAAGGCACTTACGAAATCATTGTTAATGTAGCTGATAAAACAATATATATATATATATATAATATAGCACCTGTACTTGAAATTATATTTTTAAAGTATTTTAAATATACTTTAAAAATATAACACAACAATAATGCACTATGAGGGCAACAATTTTTAAAAGAAAGTTGGTAACCACTAGAACACTCGATCACTATTTGCAACCCTTATTCGGCTCTCATTAATACAGCTAAAAGGTAGACTACTAGATAAATAACAGCTTCTAAAGCACTTGAGTTCTTGTTTATTTTTTTATGAAACCAAAGTTATTTACGGTTCCGTCGCATTTGGGTGGGTGATCATTCTAACTAAATCGTCATTTTCGTCCTTTTGAATTGAGTGGTTTTTATCTAAGCGAATATACTTCAACGTCACCATCATCATTGTATAAGCTAGAAAAGGCCTCCACCACAGTTTTCAACAGTAACTGTTTGCGTGTTGCATCCAGTGTGATCCTGCGATCGCAACGGACTTAGACCAGTGAAACTAAAGACCCTTTACACTCTGTGATTTTTAGCAGCGATGCAGTCACGATGCAGCATCGATGCAGTCGCGATGAAGACGCTGGAAATTGTCAAATTATGTACTGAATTTTGGCGTTTGCATCCATACCAACGCCAACTGCATCGATGCTAAATAAAATCTGTTCATTGCGTGAGTCCCGATGCTGAAGCGCATTTTCAACACGCGCGAATGCATCAATGTTAAAAAAAGTCGCAGTGTGTAAGGGTTCATAAGTTCAAGTAGCAACGGGCAGAGTACATATCGTAAGGGACAGCCATTGGTACAGAAAAGTTCTAGGTTGCACCGATGAATTAGTGATAATTAGTTATCAAACTAACATTAAGTACAAAAGCATTTTATGATGATAGCTGTCGTATGTCCTATTCGGTGCGACGACGAATTCAACTAACTCTAAATAATGAAAATTGTGCCCCCTTCTGGAGTTATTAGGACTGTAACAAACGCGACTTTCTGGAGCTCTATTTTTTAATCACTCGCTTCAAGATGGCGAGTGATTTTCGTTCGAAGATGAATTAAAAGTCATTGAAAAAAACTCGTTGTCGAACGAATATCACTCGCCATTTCGAAGAGAGTGATTCAAAAATGGGGCCCCTGTTCCTATACATAACGTATGAGAAAAGATAAATAAAATATTCTGGAATGATTCGCATTTAATGATAATAATAATAATATTAAAGAATATTGCACAAATAAGGATACAAAAAACAAAAACATTTCAATCAAATCATAAGAAGTACAATATTGGCGGTCTTGTCGCTGGGAGCGATCTCTTCCAGACAACCATAGAGGGAATAACGTTTATTAGAGAGGTAGAATCGTTTATTAGAAGGTATTGTGTGGTTTTATAATTAAATTATTACACTGTCATTTTTTATTGTACTGCAATTATTACTTTGTCACTCCTTCAAACTTTCAACTGCAGCAATTCGTGTGTCCTGAAAATAATCGAAAAAGCTATTATAAATCATTCTTAATGCACTTCATATGTCCCCTGCATCTTCATGCGCTCGCTTTGGTTTCGTTTTTCGGGGTTTGTAAGTTCTCGCTCTGTCTTTTAAGTCTTTTTAACTGTAATCTGCTGAAAACTTGTTTTTAAATAGTTCTGCAATACATGAGGGGCTCGAATCTTATTAAGTGAGAAACCGATAATAAACTCAGTTTGAAACCGCTACCTTGCGGGGATTTTGACCATTTAATAATCACTATTTGAATATTATATTTAAATCATGAAACCATAAACAGACACTGAATATCTAGCTTCTTATGCACATAGAAACACGTTGCAAAGTTTTATTACTTACATGCATGGAATCTATTTATTTATCCGATCTCTACATTAAACGATGTACCGAAAGTCAAGGTAATGTGTTTTTATATTTTCTGATCTTGTATTTTCCTATATTGGCTGAGTATTATTGTAGAATTTAATTTAATAGTTGCAATAATAAATTATCTGCAAAACGTTGTTTGTTTAATGTCAAACTGACATAAAGTATTGATTTACTTATTACCGATGTTGCAGGAATTATTTTTATTTTTCCTTAAATTAATATTCACCGCGAACCTTAAACCTTATTAAAATAAGGCTCGTGCATCGTCATAGCCGTATCACAAAGCTTATTTTAGGGTCCCGTAGCCGAATGGAAAAAAACGGAACCTTTATATTTTCGTCAAGTCTGTCTGTCCGTCTGTATGTCCGTCCGTATGTCACAGCCACTTTATTCTGAAATTATAAGCATCACACTATTGAAATTTGGTAGGAAGATGTATCATGTTAACCGCTTTACGATTCTCATACAAACAATACAAAATAATGATATTTAAGGAGGGGCTTCCATACACGAAACTAAAACAAAAAACCTTTATTATGATTTCATGCTATTTTTTTTGTCAATATTTACAATCAGTCAGACAGCTTTAATCTATACTAATATTATAAAGCTGAAGAGTTTGTTTGTTTGTTTGTTTGTTTGTTTGTTTGAACGCGCTAATCTCAGAAACTACTGGTCCGACTTGAAAAATTATTTTTACGTTGGATAGTCCATTTATCGAGGAAGGCTTTAAGCTATATAACATAAAGGTACGACTCATAAGACCACAGCAGGAATGAAACATGTTGCGAAAACGGGAGAAATATATTCCTTTTGAGAGCTTCCGCTGCGTACGCTGCGTACGCTGCGGAAACCGCTTAAGTTACACAAAAATCATGTATGACAGAATTGTTCAACATTAAGAGTTCTATAATAAAGTCCGCGTTAGCCTATGTCTCGTTTTTTATGTTAATAAATTTGTAAAAAAAAATATGCATTATTTTTAGAGGTGTATTATACACACAGGTATTCATTCTTATTAAAATAAATACATTCATCATCACAAGCATTTCATTTAGAATAAAGTTGTCTTTTATATCATTTGATTTCAATAAATATCTTAGGAGTTATCACAGTTTTAAAATAACTCCGCACCAAAATAATGTTCGCAGCTTAAGTACAACGTGCGCTTGCGCTAATCTATACTAATATTATAAAGCTGAAGAGTTTGTTTGTTTGTTTGTTTGAACGCGCTAATCTCAAAAACTACTGGCCCGATTTAAAATTTTTTTTTTACGATGGATAGTCCATTTATCGAGGAAGGCTTTAGGCTATATAACATAAAGGTACGACTCATAAGACCACAGCAGGAATGAAACATGTTGCGAAAACGGGAGAAATATATTCCTTTTGAGAGCTTCCGTTGCATACGCTGCGGAAACCGCTTAAGTTACACAAAAATCATGTATGACAGGATTGTTCAACATTAAGAGTTCTATAATAAAGTCCGCGACAGAATATGTCTATCTTTTATGGTTGACTTACTACAAGCTTTTTATGGTAATAAATTTGTAAAAAAATTATGCATTATTTTTAGAGGTGTATTATAAACACAGGTATTTATTCTTATCAAAATAAATACATTCATAATCACGAGCATTTCATTTAGAACAAAGTTGCCCTTTATATCATTTAAATTCAATAAATATCTTAGGAGCTATCACAGTTTTAACATAACTCCGCACCAAAATAATGTTCGCAGCTAAAGTACGACGTGCGCTTGCGCTAATATTAATATTATAAAGCTGAAGAGTTTGTTTGTTTGAACGCGCTTCTCTCAGGAACTGCTGGACCGATTTAAAAAATATTTCTGTTTTGGATAGCTTATTTATCGAGAAAGGCTTTAGGGTATAAAACATCACGCTGCGACGTGAGGGGAGGGGGCAAACTCAAAACGCGCGGACGAAGTCGCGGGGGACCGCTAGTTTAATTTGATAAATTGTTGCATATTTATTGACAGTAAAAACCATCAGTTCGACAGTAAGGACTATAAGCTCTCTAATATAAAAATATCTTCCGTTATAACAGTTACCCCAAATAATGGGAGGATGTGTATCAGGTACGATTCGTGGCAAATGTATACGTTTGAAGATTGCGATATGAATACGGTTAATTTTATCAGATTTCGTGATACTGCAAGCTATTTTTTGTGATAATGAAATGTCAAACTTTTGCAACATCAGACCAGCGCAGGTGTTCCCGATTCATTTTAGATAAGAGAAGCATTTGAAACTATCTCCAATGTAATTATTTAGACGTCAGGACAGGTTAAAAAAGTAAAATTTATACTCTTTGTATTTTGTATTTGGTGTTATAATAAGTAAATAAGACCGTAGGATTCATATTAAAGACTTAAATACTTATACCATCTACCAAATTTTTAGGTCCTCAAACAATTTCAGTCTGTTTTAATTACAATTGACGTTGAATAACCTTAACACCTGGAAAAAGCGATGAGTGACGCCGTTAGTACACCAACGCGTTTGCATAGCGATACGCGAAATTCGCATATGCTATGTTTTCTCGCTCTTACATAGCTAAACGTTATAGTTTCATCCTGATCAGTATCGTTCGGCCGCATCGCTGTCGCATGCAAATGCGTTGAACGGCGTTAACATCTAACTCGAGTTGAAATTGAGAAAGCTGACCTACCTAATTCAACGGATGAAAGCTTTTCTTTCGGCTTATTTTTGATAGGTGTAATCATGATCAACCCCAATTTGGACCCAAAATCTTAGTATTGTTTTAAATGCATATCAGGGGGAAAATCCTCGTGCAGTTTGTATACCAAAAAATTCACTGATCGAATTTTCTTTGCCAAAGAAAAAATAGTTATGAATTTTTCAGGGTCACGATTTCCATGCATTTCGATTTCGTTTGTCCGGTGGTTTTTAACGTGTAGATATTTTAATTGATTCTACGATATAATGGGTAAATTCGCAATCAAAAAAAGTTAGATTCCCGCGAGAATCGCCGTCCCAAAGAAAAAGCCTTCTCCGTAAACGCGGCCAAAACTAATTTGACCGTAGTAGACATCCTGCTCAAATAGTCTTTGATCACGTCATCCCGGTAATCATATTATAATTTGAAGCGTATTAAGTTTCAGTCACGTTACAGGAAGCCCTACTTCAATTCTTTGAGAGAGCGGCTCGTAAATCTTGCCAAAACGCCATAACGGACCTTCTGAGCTCGTAACTCGGTAACAGGAGATAGCCACTAAGCCTTTTAGTGGTATCAGTTATGGGATTTTTGTCTTTAAGTGCATACTGCCCGAAATCATTAAAGGGAACTTCCAAGAAAAATAATAGGTCAGCTTTTGAAGTACCCATGGGGATTTCGAATCGGTAGGGCCCTATAAAGATGTCCTTGAATGAGTTAATATTTTTTATGTTGACTTTTTTCCGCATTTTCCCAATAGGTAACAGGTGAACATAAAATAAAACTCTTTTTTTGTTTTGGCCGAAATGGTAAACTAATACACAGCTTTGCTCACTGTACTATCATCGTATCGATGGATTTGTTGACGACCTCCGTGGTGTAGTGGCTAAGCACGCTGGTTTCAAGGCGTTGCCGCTTCGAGTTCGGTTCAATATAGAAATAAAAATTTTCTATATTGTCTCGGATCTGGGTGGTGTGGTGCCACCGTTATGTCTGATTTCCATAACTCAAGTGCAATCAGCTACTTATTTTGGGATCAGAGAAATGTATGTGATTGGTGTCCAATATTGGTGATGGATGAGTGGAAGCATCCAACGTTTAGATCATACGAAATACACATTACTATTTTGTAAAATACTGTTAAAACAAAAACATGATGATTGTGAAACCGTAACGTAACAAGTTCCGGCTACCATTTACGTCACCAAAACATCCTGCAAGAGAAATGACCACAATTTCGCTACAAAAGAGCTCGAAATAACGGCCGACCTTCTCTTCCTTTTTAAGCCTCTAATATCCTCATCCAGCCTAAATTGACCTCTCGACCTTTCTTACTCAGACCAATCATGCCCAATTTTCTCGAAACGTAGAGACCTATAAAAAGTGGTCCTGTAAGGGTACAGTGTCATCCTTTCAAACAAATGTCAGTCAATATGAACTCGTGATGAGGAATAGACACAAGGTTTGCACAGATGATTTTAGGAATAATTGCTTGAATCTTGACTGGAAGTTATATTTAAGGTTTGGAATGTGTCTTTTACAAGAACAATGCATTCGTGCTGCTGAAATAGTTGGTTGATCAGTAATAAAATGTGTGCTCCTTTATGATAGTATTTATTAAATAAAAAAATAGGTACTAATCTCACGTATCAACAAATAATTTTTAATCTCGTGTTCTTCCCTAAGTTTCCAAAATCAGAACATTCCTTATCATCCAAGAAACTAGAAAACCACTCCAGTTTACCATTTAAGGAGCAAATACACGAATCACGCTCATCTAAACTAATTGTACAAAACTTAAAAGTTTTTTTAATTGTTTGAACGCACTATTCTCAAAACTACTGGACTGATTTGAAAATTTATTTTGTGTTGGATAGCTTGTTTATCCAGGAAGGCTTTAAGCTTTAAAACATTACGCTGCAACAGAAGGGAAAGGAACACCTCAAAAAGCGCGAGCGCGACCATGCGGGGGACTGCTAGTACTCTATATTCCTTGAAAAGATGGATTACTGAAGTATTTTCATTATAGCACCTACAGTATAGCAGTGTAGTGAAATATAAGGAATAGCTAAGACAAACTCCGAAACGCGGCATTGTTAGATTTTAATCCCTGTATCTCGTCTCTCAGACGCCTATTATTTTACGAATACGTAACTAAGCCACGGTATATCACCCAGATACAAACCCGAGGGTGAACCGTTATCAAATCAACGAAGGATAAACTCAGAATAATAATATTCGGCCTCCATTTGTAACGTAAATTTGCATAAATTATTCATAACGCATTTTTATTTCGTTCGTCGGAGGAAATTTCTTGCTCTGTCTAGTGCGGAAGTGAAATCACACAGCTATCCCGCCTTTTCCCTTTGATGAAAAATCAAGATCTAGAGATAAAAGAGCCGTTGAGTTATATTTTATATCGAATGTTTTTATTTTAGATATTTTAAGATATGATCAGGTACATACTAATAAAAGAATTGTAAATCTCGTGTTTAATGTGCAACCGTAATTAACTTTTTCAAAATTACTTTGTAACTAGCATTGACATTTATCAGTCATTTTTAGGGTTCCGTAGCTGAATGGCAAAAAACGGAACCCTTATAGTTGTGTCAAGTCTGTCTGTCTGTCAGTCCGTATGTAACAGGCATTTTATTCTGTAACTATAAGCATCACCAAGTTAAAATTTGGTAGGAAGAGGTATCCTGTTAACCGTTTTCCGATTCTTGTATAAAAAAAAAACATTTAAGGGAGGCTTTCATACATGAAACTAAAACCAAAAAAAGGTGTAGGGTACAACTGGTCAAGCCTAAAATATGTGTCGATTCGTCAAGCGCGTTTTTACCTCTCATTTTATTGTACATTCGTCAAGTAATAAAATATTGTTATTAGGTTAGATTTCATTACTTGACGAATGTACAATAAAATTAGAGGTAATAACGCGCTTGACGAATCGACATTTAGTCTTACCTATGCGTGTGGGGTGTGGATGGATAGGTCTTTTAAAATGACATAAAGGTTCCTCAAAACAATTTTCTTTTAGTCTAACGTCATAGCTAGACGCTTCCAAAGTGGTAAAATGGGCGCCCCCCCCATCTAACTTCTAAACTAAGCAAGCGTAAATTTTGAAAAAAATATATGATGTAGATTTTAACAAATACTTTTAACAAAAATTGGTTTGGACGGAATCGAAAAAGATTTTTTTGAGAAATAGTACATTTTCAACAACCGCAAAAGTAACTTTGTTATTCATACAAATACTATGAAAAACAAAGTTATATTTGCTATCAACAAAATATTGCGGTATTTTACTAAGTGGAAGTAAGTGGAGTCCCTAATTAAGTTAAAGTTGGCACGGAACCCGCAGTGCGCGAGTCCAACTCGCACTTGGCCGGTTTTTTTATGCTTACTGCATGTATCTATCTTGCTTATATTCTTACTTGCGTACAGACCGGCGGAGATATTTATTTTACGTGGTATAAATAAATGCCCAACGCATTTGCTTTGCGTCGCATTCTTTTTAATTTAATTTATTTGAACCACTGCCACTACACCGATTGAATTTCGCCAAACTGCTCTGGATAAATAGTTTGAAAGTTCTTTTCCACGATTTTTGCCGTCAGTACACCAAAGCATTCGCTTGCGACAGCGTGCGGCTAAACGTTCCCTCAAGAATATGACTGTCACATATCTAGTAGAGCGAGCAAGGCATGGCATAGCATATGGTATATAAACGCCCTAGTACTCTTACGCATTCGCAACCGACTAAGGTTCCGCCAAGAATGCAACTGTTACATCTAGCTTAGAGCGAGCAAAAGACATAATATAGCACACGGACGGTGTACTAACTGACACCGTAAGCCAACGCATTTGTATGCGGCAAAATTAGCATATGCTATGTCGCGCTCTAATATAGCAAAATCTTTAGCTAGCTGCCTCCTTTTTGGTATCGTTCAGCTGAATCTCAACCGCATGAGAATGCGTGTAGGAACTACACGCATTTCACGTTTAGCTAGAGCAAGCGAGACATAATATAGCATACGGTGTACTGACACCGCCATACGCCAAACGCTTATGTATGCGGCAAAATTGACATAGCTAGATGTAATAGATGCATCCTCTTCAGTATCGTTCAGCTATATCTATACCGCATGCGAATGTGTATAGTACCTACTAACAGCATTAGTCCACAATATGCTATACTATGTCTCGCTCGCTCTTACGCAGCTAAATAATTGCATATTTGTCAGTATCATTCAGCCGCATCGCTGCCGCATGCGAATGCGTGTAGTATATACTGACGGCGTTTGTACACAATATGCTATGTTATATCTCGCTTCCCTCTATATAGCTAAATGTAATAGTTGCATCCTTGTCCATATCCTTCAGCCGCATAGCTGCCGCATGCGAGTGCGTTAGTGTACTAACGCTATTATTCCGGTGTCTGTCGGACGCCTGCCACTCCAGCTGACCCTTGTAGCCGTCTACGCTCGATGGGCCGAGAAAATTGCTTCACCACTATTATAGTTGTCCTCGGTAGACAACTGTCTGTTATCAGATACAATCACAATCCTTTTGCTTTTAAAATTGCAATCGTTCGTCACTATCAGGGAAGTAACTTTACTATCGCTGCTTCTTAACATTAGACAGCGCTTAAAATTCTCCCGTCAAACACTGTTGGCGCGGTCACTACTTGCACCCATGATTGTGGTACAATATTTCAAAATACATGATAATTAATTATGGTTTTCAAAGACTCTTTCGCTATAAACTGTCAAAATTGCTATTTGACACGAAATCATATTTATAGGTCCAAAACGTACTACGAGTACATATATTTTATTTAACACTGATAAATTAAACGCATCACTTTACTAGTAAAACATTGTGTTTCCGACGCCATACAAATGCTAATTTCAGCCGTGTTATTGGAGACCATTTCATTTATTATCACAACCACCACCTACACGGTACAAAATAGGTCAGACTCCGTTATTTTTATTCCGTTTCGGGGAACGACCGCCTCGTTGTAGAACCACAAAATGTTTTTATTAATTTAAATTAAAAGAATTGGTGAATTTTCAATTGGCACTAACAAACGATTAAAATAGAATCACTGGTTCTATTTTTAAAGGTTTTATGATGCAAACGGATATTTCTCCTTATCATAACTTGAAAAAAATCTATTGTCGCGAGAATCGTCCCCCAGGGTATGATTTCACTGACATGCTTCTTTCCTAATCTTTCTTGATTAACAAGAGCATGTTTATTTCAATACAAACAAGTAGTATTTACTTGTGATGTCGTGAATAATGTACGATCGCGCTCTCTCGCGCCTGATTCCGTTGCACACACGTCACGTCTTTTCGTCGTGTGGTCAAGCGATTCTCGATTAAACCTGGTTAGGTATAAAGAGCTCGAGTATGTACATTTAAGACTGACAAGATTGCTGACTCTTGCAAGACTGCTTCATCACTGAGATCATCATTCACTATTATAGAATTGTGCATACTTGAATATTAAGTGTTACTTGAGTAGTAAGACTGTACTTATTGAACTATAGTTAGCTTTCGACTCACACCAATCACCTGAATGCACTCAGTTACATTACTGTAATATGATACCCTAATTAATCTCAGCTATACCAACAAATATATTTAACATTTTACCTAGAGCTTGTTTGACAATAAATTGTTTGACAGTTGATGATTCTTAGTTAAGTATTGGCTTAAATGACTATTAAAAGGAAATTGTAAACTGTTATTAGTATTTTGTAGCTGTTAGTTGTCATAAATAAATAAAAATTAGTATGAAATCTGACAGCAGCGGGATGATCACATATTAACACATAGTTATGTGAATCCTAACCATACAATAAGCTGTTTTCTCCCATCACTTTTTAGCTCTCCCTAAAGTGCATTATGATAGCTTTCAGATCATTTTTGTTTTCACGTTGGCGGAAAACCATTAACAAAGAAAAAAACTAAACACTCTGTTAAGCTACGCTATATCCTTAAATCTAAGACCCCTTGCACACTGCGACTTTTAGGCAGAAACTGGAAATTGACAAATTATGTACTGTTTAGGGCACCTGCATCGATACTAACGCGCGTTAACATCGACGCTAACGCGCGATTACATCAATGCTAACGCGCGATTGCATCGATACTAAATTAAATCTGTTCATTGCGTGTAATTGATCAATCGATGCTAAAAGTCGCAGTGTTTAAAGGGTCTTAGATTTTAAAATAATAGCGTTGTTTATAGAGTGTTTTTTTTTCTTTGTCAATGGTTTTCCGCCAACGTGAAAACTGCTCTCTAAACAGAAAAAGAACTTTAAGAGTTCCACCATCAGCTCTAATAGCACAAAATGGTGACAAAAAAAAAACTAAATTAACGCTAGCGCCATCTAACGATGATATAACCATCTAATGACAATAAAACTGCTCAGTGGTCCTAAGAAAATCTTCAGAATTTACTTCCCTCTTCCCACATTGATGTCATTTCACATTTATGCCATCGCGACATTTATTACAAGTGTGCCATTTTCTCAATCCTTCTCCATCCAAACTAACTGTTTAATGCGCTCTCGCGAAATAACGAAGGCGTTTAATCAAACTTGTCTTGATTTATATGAGACTAAAACGCTGAAATATTGTGAACGGTAAAGTCACAAAAACATTATATTTATTTTATTATCGTAACTTCACCGCCTTGAATTGTTTTTAGGGTTCCGTAGCCGAATGGAAAAAAAACGGAACCCTTATAGTTTCGGCAAGTCTGCCTGTCTATTAGTACTACGAGTATTAGCATCTCACAAGTGAAACTTGATAGGTAGGTGTATCCTATTAACTAATTTACTATTCCCATACAAAAAAAATACGTGTAAGAGGGGCTGTCATACATGAAAATAAAAAAAAAAACAATCATACCTGTGGGGTATCTATAGATAGATCCATCAAAATGACATGGAGGTTTTAACGCGTCCAAAGTGGTAAAATTGTCGTCCCCCCTCGTAACTTTGAACAAGGGTTGTGATTTTAAAAAATACAAGATGTAGGTAGATCTTAACAAATACGTTCGCTTAAAATGGATTCCTCTGTGAAGGTCAAAAGTTAATTTAAGACTTTTTAGTGCATTTTGGTTTTGAAGTCGGTTTTACTACTTTTAAGTCAATTAAGTTATAGTTGGCACAGAACCCTTAGTGCGCGAGTCCAACTCGCACTTGAATGGATTTTTATTGAAATTTTATCGCTACAACCAAAAAAATAGACTTAACGTTATAGGCATTATCTTTCAGTCATACCTTTCGGCTAAGCAGAAATGAATGTTTGGCTTAAAAGTTGGGTCACTGGTTCTATACTGGCGATTGATTGGATCGATCGCCCTAAAACTTATTCCGAAAAAAAAATACAAAAACTCAAAATGAATGCTTATGCTTCCCATTTACCAAATGATGGTATCTTCGCAATTGCCCTTACTGAGGTACAGACTTGGAGTGTTAGCTCTTGAGAAGAGCTTGGCTTGATTAAGCATACTTCTACATTATTTTCGTATCCTCGTAAAATATCATTCTCTGAAAAGCGCCAGAATACGGCTGTATAAGTAGGTATCATTAACAAATTGTTCTATACAAGCTCACTCGTCTTAACATACGGGAGAAGGTTTTGTTATAAAGCTATAAACATTATGTCTCTACGAAATAATAGGACGTCAACCGCTTAATTTGATTCGTAGATTAGATACTGCGGGTATGGAGTATATTAAGTTGCTAAGTACTTAGTCTTATTAAGAGACATGTTATGTAGATTGAAGCTGAGAGATAAAACAAAGCCATATACGTTCTTGAATCAAATGTGTTTGATAGCCAGTTACAATGCTTAATGTGACATTATCACAAATAAATATGATTTTAGATTTATTCTTATTATGTCCAGGGTGTTATTATGGTGCAACGAGCAACACAGGAGTGGTTGTACAAACGATACTGGTGTAAAAAAATATCAATAGAGGTAAAAATCTACAAAAACAATTTAATATTTCAATACTAACGAGCAAGTCATAACTTTCAACACTAGGTCGCCTCTACATAGTTTACGTGCGAGCTACGCGTGAAGGTGCGAGTTTCCCCATTCGTATTGAATTTTATTCTAATATAATAATGAGGTTTAATTTGTAATACATGCATACAATTGAGAGAAAATATTTTTTCGAATAAGCATAACTCATTTTATCTACCCTGAGTTGGATGTCAGTGACTAAAACAATGCCCAAAATTGTTTTGAGACTTTGGATAATCATTATCAGGTTAAGATAGCTACGTAGGTATACTCTGTAGTAGAACTACTGTTGTAAAAATGTCCTATGTTAAAAAACTAGTACAATGTGTTTTGGGTTTAAGGCGTTAATGATTAACACAATACTGCAAATTCACGGCACAAACAATGCGACCGAAGCTTTCAGCGGAAGACCCTCAGACAAATAGCATTACGCTTCTTTGGGACTCGAAAATTCGGCTTCCCTCGAAAAAGGCTTCAGAACGTCATTAATCCGAAGTAAGGGGCAAGGAGTAGTGTTGCCAGCTGCTGGGTGTCATTAAATAAATAAATGAATCATTTATTTAAGACGATACAGTACCATTAAATAAATACCTCATACAACTTGTAATGTTAAATGCGCAAAACCTCAGACACCCCAAATGATATTAAATTGACCTAAAACTGAAAGAAAAAAATAAATGATTAATATTTAAAGGTTTTATGCTTTGTTTTAGTTTTACTGGGACTTCTTGCTTTGCGGACGACACTCTGTCGAGAGAGGAGTCGTTAGATATTCACCGGGCCGCTGCACTGCGCCGCGCTGATATTATTATTATTACTATCTACGCTTTACTGAACTAACCATTGCTTGTTTAAGTATTTTGGCGGGTTTGGTGCATGTGCTGACTTGTCTCATTAATAGATAGACAGGGTAATATTTTAATGAAGATTTTGTGAAAATAATTAACAATATTAAACAGTGGTTCAATAGATATTGCTCGTTACTCCAAACAACCTATTTTCAGGTTTTGTGCATTTCACTTTACATCAAATCCTGAATTGGCAAAAATGGAACCAACGAGAAGGTATATATATAACCTTTATGTAGGCTAAAAAGGCGGTCGCCAAACGACTGAGATATGAGGTAACATAGATACAAAAAAACACAGTCGAATTGATAACCTCCTGCTTTTTTGAAGTCAGTTAAAAATGATGACGTACAAGCTTATTTATGAATGCATGGCTCAATCCATAAAGGTTGACTTTTTGGAAGACGTTACGTCTGATAGTCACCATTTTGTGCTAGCAGAGCTGATGGTGGAACTCCTTAAGTTCTTTAGCTGTTTAGAGTGCAGTGATTATTATGCCAGAACGTTTGTTAGTTACTTTGAAGCTTATATAAGAACAAAGTCAAAATTTAAATTATTATTTATTCGGTGCCATCTTTTAGCCATCTCAAGTATAATCCATCAGGGCACCAAATCCCAAAAAGAATTGTTTGCCTAAAGTTTGGTTCTTTTTTCAAAGAGTCAAGAGTTTATTTGAAACTTTTTAGTGTAATTGGTCTTTGAAGCCGATTTAATTTTTTGCATTATTGTCATTAAACTAAGACAAAAAAAATGATTAACTTTTAATAACTTCAATCGATATAACTGGATTCCACGATCAAATTTCGAAATTATGAACTATCGATACCTTCACTTCTCTACGTACTATTAGGAACACCAATGTGTCCTGTAATTGAATCCCATCCGGCATTATATCTGCCTGATTAAGGACTGGCTACTAAAGTTAGAGCGCTGGAATGGCTGTTCAAACCTCTTGAATACATCATTATAACAGCAAGCAATCATTAAATTGCAGAGACATAAAAGATAATGCATCTAATCTCAACATACCTTGAGGTACATGTTAAAAAAAACGGCTAAGTGCGAGTCGGACTCGCGCACTAAGGGTTCCGTGCCAACTTTACCTGAATTAGGTATCAACTTACTTTTACTAAGTTAAAATACCACAATATTTTGTTGACAGCAAATATAGCTTTGTTTTTCATAGTGTTTATATGAAAAACAAAGTTATGTTTGCGGTTGTTGAATATGTGCTATATCTCAAAAAACTACTAGTTCGATCCCGTTTAATGCATTTTTCGTTGAAAGTATTTGTTAAGATCTATATTATATTATTTTCAAAATTTACACTCGCTTAGTTTAGAAGTTAAAGGGTGGGGGGGGGGACGCCCATTTTACCACTTTGGAAACGTATATCTCGCAAACGTTAGACTTTTAGAGAAAATGGTTTTAGAAACCTCCATTGCATTTTAAAAGACATATCCATAGATACCCCACACGCATTAGTTACTCTCATCCCTCACTCATGTATGGGAGTCCACCCTTAAATATCATTATTTTTTATTTCTATATTGTAGAAGAATCTAAAAGCGATTAACAAGATACATCTTCTTAACAAATTTCAACAGTGTGATGCTTATAATTAAAGAATAAAGTTGAAACCTTTACACACAGTGCTACTTTTAGCATCGATGCAGTCGCGATGCTACCGCGCGTTAGCATCGATGCAAAAGCTGGAAATTGACAAATTATGTACTGTATTTTGGCGACTGAATCGATACTAACGTGCGTTAGCATCGATGCAGTCGCACTTCTGCATCGATGCTAACGCGCGATTGCATCGCTGCTAAAAGTCGCAATGTGTAAGGGGTATATCGTGTGCAGGTAGAACAATCGATGGAATTGAATGACTTTGCGGTCGAAATATTCTTGCGATAACGTTTTCCAACCCGGTAAATATTAAAATACGAAAAAATTAAATCAGTTTTGTTTTGTATATGCATCCTAAACTAAGTTAATACGTCTTGATTGAAAAAAAATCTGTTTATGTAAATATAAATACCTAAACATTATCTTTTTTGACAAAATAAAACTCGTTAGAATTCCGTAAATATTTAACCAATCTTGTTGTATTAACACTCAAACAGGAAGCTGTAAAAATACTTGAATGCTGTTTATTTATAGCTAAAAACCATATCTAGTGTTACCAACTAAAATGTAATATTTTTAAAAGCAAACATTCATTATAATATCTCACAACAGTATTAGACACATCGATATCAACAGTATTAGTAAAAGCTCTTCATTTTTTGCAATCGCCGTACTTAAAGTAATTAGATGTACCCCAATGGCAACTTTGACTGTTTTTATTAGGCAAATGTATCACAAATACAACACTAAGTAATATTGGATTACTTCCACGAAGTCAAACGATGCTAACAACTACAAAAAAATACAGAGTTGTATGTTGTATTGAATTCAAATATCGAGCTTATTCTTCCAAAGGCTGATTTGTACCTAGCCATTGCAGTTCTACTGCTGAGCAGAGAGCTACCCCAAACTTCTCCAGCGGTCGCGGTTACCGATCTGAGCTGACTAGTCTTCGCAGAAGTGGTCTAGATCATCTCGCCATCGTTTCTGGGTCTGCTTCTCGGACGACGTCAGTAGGTAGCCATTGGGCAACGATCTTGGTCCATTTTAAGGGCACTCACTTTGTTCACGTGGCCTGCCCAGTCCCATTTAAGCCTAGCGGTCTTCACACCTACGTCGGCAATACCAGTTATAGATCGGATTATAGTGTTCCGGATCCGATCCGTCCTCTTAATCCCAGAACGCTCCATACCTCAAGCTTGAATTTTCGGCTTTTGGTCAGCTACCAAGTTTGTGCACCGTAGGTTAGGACAGGTAAAATGCTAACGTCGATAAGCTTGTTAATCACTCAATGTTATTATTAATTTCATAGCGGTACCCCACGAATGCATCCTTGCTTTAAATAAGCTATCCAACAAAAACTATTTTTTTCAAATCGGTCTTGTAGTTCCTGAGATTAGCGCGTACAAACAAATAAATAAACTCGTCAGCTTTATAATATTATTAAAGATATTATTTTTGAAATGTTTTTATTAAAACCAATATTTGAATTTAACATGTCACGTTTTCTAAACGGTCCATATTCTGCTTATAATCCAACTAGCGGTCCCCCGCGACTTCGTCCGCGCGTTTTGAGTGTGCTCCCTCCCCTCCCTTCGCAGCGTGAGGTTTTATATCCTAAAGCCTTTCTCGATAAATAAGCTATCCAACACAGAAATATTTTTTCAAATCGGTCCAGCAGTTCCTGACATAAGCGCGTTAAAAAAAAAACTCTTCAGCTTTATAATATATTAGCGCTAGCGCACGTTGTACTTAAGCTGCGAACATTATTTTGGTGCGGAGTTATGTTAAAACTGTGATAACTCCTAAGATATTTATTGAAATCAAATGATATAAAGAACAACTTTGTTCTAAATGAAATGCTCGTGATGATGAATCTATTTTTTTTATAAGAATAAATACCTGTATGTATAATACACCTCTAAAAATAATGCATGATTTTTTCACAAATTTATTAACATAAAAAAGGTTGTAGTAAGTCAACCATAAAAGATAGACATATGATGTCGCGGACTTTATTATAGAACTCTTAATGTTGAACAATCCTGTCATACATGATTTTTGTGTAACTTAAGCGGTTTCCGCAGCGTACGCAGCGGAAGCTCTCAAAAGGAATATATTTCTCCCGTTTTCGCAACATTTTTCATTGCTGCTGTGGTCTTATGAGTCGTATCTTTATGTTATATAGCCTAAAGCCTTCCTCAATAAATGGACTATCCAACGTAAAAATAATTTTTCAAATCGGACCAGTAGTTTCTGAGATTAGCGCGTTCAAACAAACAAACAAACAAACAAACAATCAAACAAACAAACAAACAAACTCTTCAGCTTTATAATATTAGTATAGATTATCAAGGACGGTAGCATGCACAACTGCTAATTATTGAACCCGGGGTATTTCTTGTATCATTTTTCATTGAGGAAGTGTGGTAGTAGCAGAAGGCAGCAACTTTATATTTTTTAGTATGTCGGAACAATGTGGGTAGGTACCTAAAGCATAAAAATCCAGGAAGCCTATTGCGTGGCAGCTTTGCCAGGTAAGCAGCTATGCTTTTCGGACAAATTAGCAATTCGTATTGCAATTTCGCATTATTTGAAGACCTCCGTGTTGCAGTGGCTAATCACGCTGGGTTGCAAGGCGTCGCCGCTCTGAGGTCCCGGGTTAGATTTTCGGTCAGGTCAACATGGATATCAAAATTTTCTATATCGTCTCGGGTGTGGGTGTTTTGGTACCACCATTGTGTCTAATTTCCATAACACAAGTGCTACTTACTTTGAGATCCTCCAATCAGAATATGACCTTTAAAGCCGGCCTAGTGCGATGACTCGCAATAGACTTGACTCTCTCACTGACCTGATACTCGCACTGACTTAGTTAGGTGCATCTACTATGTATGTAAGCACATTTTTTGCCCTTATATGTCCTGTAAAATATAATAAGGTTTTCCTTATGTGGTTTTGATTCCCTTGAAATCATAATGTATCCGAAATCAGGAGACTGAACTGGTACATATTTGATGGCAATGACTCACATTTATGATTTATTTTAAGCTAAAAGAATAGAAAAATATATATTTGACTACACTTTTAGCTCCTTAATATCTTATCACGTTTTGAAGGAAAAAAAGCGTAAATTAACATGAACATTATTTGCGAAAGCTAAGTCCAAAAACTGAGATTTTTGGACTAAAACTCTGTAATTTGTTTGCTTATCATATCCGTAATAGTATTTCTTTTAAATTCATTATATATACTACTGCTGTGATTTTTTTAAATTGGGAGAGGGTAGGACATTGGACTCTAACTAAAATTATTGTCCAACGAATTTTATGGAAATAGCCACTTTATCGAAACAATCAATAGAAAACTTATAAACATTACAAAATACATTTTCAAAGATGGGTTAGGAAAGAAAAAAAAACATCCCCCGTTACTTGTGTAAGAGTAAATACGCCAAAAAATATATTTTTCAGCAGATTGGTTGTACAAACGATTCTAATGCCAAACAAAATATATATGGGTGCGAGTTTCCCTAATCGTTTCGAATTTTTAGGATGTTGAGAAGTGGTTTTCTTTTATAAATTTTGCATATAATTCGACGACGCATTTGGTATATTGGTTAGAGCTGACTATTAAGCCGGTCGTCGCGGGTTCGAATCCCGCAAGGGGCAAATGTTTGTGTGATGAGCATGAACATTTCTTCCTGAGTCATGGATGTTTAATATGTATTTAAGTATGTATGGGAGACTCCCCCGTCATAATCGTTGTCTGGTATAAGTAACACAAGGAAGTTCAGTTCCTAACTTCGAAACCACGACAATTGGTGTATTGCCTGACTCATATTTATTATTTAATTGAAAGATTTCTTTAAACAAGCATATTATCATCCCTGAGTTGGATGTCACTGACCAAAACAACACCCTGTATAGAGGTAGCTTATAGTATATACCCAGCTATTCAGACGTTGGCAAAGCCTGTGGATGGAGGTGATGTTTATCTTTAAGTTAATTGTTTGAATACTTTTTTTGATATCAATGATTCTATATGGGCTTTTCCAATGGATCCTTTACCTTAACATTAAAAAGTAAAAACACGAAATATCGAGGCACACAACGCAAATCAATACACTTCTCTGTTCTTGAAGAAGTTGGCAAGTAATTAAAATACTCGACCGAACTAATCTGGAGTAAATTAAGTTTTTACCAGTTAACACTGTAGACTTCTTGTTCTGGGTGTTAGCCTGGTACAGTCGACAACGAAAGCTTTGTGTGTCTGATCAATAAAAAAACACTAGATGGTGTGTGCAGTATTTTTTATTTATTTAAATTAGTTGTTATATTATAAACTGTGCTCCTGTCACGTTGAATGGCACCTAACTTCCACATAGCGATAACATCAAATATCTAGGGATGCACTTGGATCGCAGGCTCGACTGGAGGAAGCACATCACATCAAAACGACACGAGATTAATTTTAAATACAAAGGTCCCTACTGGCTTCTAGGCAGAAGCTCAACACCGGTTCCCTCTATCTGGCAGAATCTTTTTGCTCCGAAAGTCACTTGGCATAATTTTCTTTAGTCGAATATTATTCAGGCAGAATTTACTGTTAGCATAATTATTGTTTAGTCGAATATTTATATGCCCGAAGTTACAATGGCATACTTTTAAGATAGCAGAAATTTAAAAGGCATAATTACCTTTGGCAAAATTTTACTTTGCATACTTTTGCTAAGTATAATGTTAATTAAGTACGATGTTTATTTGGCATAATTTGACTAGACATACTATGAAGAAAGCAGAATTTCCTTTAGAATAATTTCACTACGCGTATTGCTATTTCTTTTAAATAGTATTTTTCTCTAAGATTAAATTAAAAAGTCATTAAGTTGTGGTAAAAAAATAGTGACAGCAACGAATCGGTGCAAAACCGACTCCACGCAGTCTTGTTTGCCCCACCCCTAGAGTGTAATTCAAAATCGCGTAGGCACGGAGGGGCGAGGCAGCCCGCGAGCTGAGGAGCAGGTTGTTTAAAATCTCGCCGCTGCGGCTGAGGCTTCGCCGTCCAGCAAGCCGAAGCTGCGGTGGTGAGCGAAAACCATCTGCGACGATAAGCTCGCGTGGGACTGCCGAAGCCCCGCAGCGCCGGAGCCGTGACAGAAACCATGCATGTTGCATGCTGCATGCAAGCTGTTGCTTGCTTGCATGCTGCATGCTTGCTTGCTTGCTAAGCTCGCGTGGGACTGCCGAAGCCCCGCAGCGCCGGAGCCGTGACAGAAACCATGCATGTTGCATGCTGCATGCAAGCTATTGCTTGCTTGCATGCTGCATGCTTGCTTGCTTGCTTACTGCATGTTTGCTTGCTTGCTTGCTTGCTGCATGCTTTGCTTGCTTGCTTGCACGCTGAATGCTTGCTTGCATGCTGTATGTTTGATTTGCCATGCATGTTGTATGTTAGTATTGCTGAGATAGAACTACTTGGGATACACAGAGAAATTAATAGAGAAGGAGTTTATAGGAGAATATTAAATATGAAAAATATGCCAAAAGACGATTCGGACTGTGAACTTTCTGCGATAGGATGATTCTGCCTATTAATGACTATATATACGAATTGTATGCCACAAGACGATTCTATCTGTGAACTTTCTGCGTTAGGATGATTCTGCTTTAAGACTTTTATGAATATTAAATTTCTGCCTAAAGATGATTCTAGCTTACACGATCATGCGTTTTGAACGTCTGATAAATGAGTGAATGCTAATTGATGTTCTGCGAAAGGAAGTTTATGCTATTGTATGTTTTTTTTTTTTTTTCTATTTATTTGGGTAAACAAACAATAGCAAACTTACAAATTAAACAGGAAATATTTATCAAAAAATAAATTGTCTAAATTTGCTACCAGCACCGTTTACCACAGATTACTAGAGATAAGTGTTAAATCGAAGAGACTACATTGTTTTGCAGAGTGCTAGTGGTAAATTTTCAACGACCGTTTTCAACCCTACGCACAAACTATAACTAATTACTTACTACACTAACGACTTAGCTTATGAGTAACATAATTATATTACTAGCTGAATCAGCATACATTGATCAGCGTGAACAATTAGAACAAAGGAGTGCAGCATTTTAAAGTTAGTTATACAATCATATTATTATTATTATTTTTATGGCGAGCTACATTAATTTTAATAAAGTATTAATGACAACCACAAGTCTGTATTATAAGTGTACATTTTTTTTAAAAAAGAGCAAAATAATAAAAAATTGTTATATAGTATCCAGTATGAGCTTTTTGTATAAACTAGGACGTGTCGATAAAATATCTATGCTGTTGAAATTATTATTATAAGAGTGAACTAATCGGTGGATGGGAGAACGTTTACCAGCGTTAGTGCGGCATAGGGCGATTGCAAATAATTGGCATGGTTTACGTACATGTGCTCGGATAGGTACTCTATAGCATAGTTTGTTAACGAGAGGGTTGCAGTCGTATTTATTATGGATGAGATCATACAGTAACATAGCTTCTAGATAAGTACGTCTTCTTGAAAGATAAGTAAGTTTATATTTATCTAAAAGGTATTCATATGATAAGCGACCACGAAAGCATCTAAAGTGCATAGAACGTAGAAATCGTTTCTGAATTGATTCTAAGGCAACGGAATATTTATTATAATATGGGTTCCATATGGGCACGGCGTAATCAAATTGAGATCGGACAAGTGTCTTATAGAGATAT
This sequence comes from Pyrausta purpuralis, assembly GCA_963924145.1. Lineage (NCBI taxonomy): Eukaryota > Metazoa > Arthropoda > Insecta > Lepidoptera > Crambidae > Pyrausta > Pyrausta purpuralis. The sequence goes on from OZ001649.1 coordinate 23,414,268, forward strand.
AGGTAGGTGGAAGGTTTCTTAAACTCTCTACTAACGCGCATCACAAAACCATACATTTTAATTGTTTTATTAATAGTAGTATCAATGTGAAGGTCCAATTGTAGTTTGCTATCCAAGACTACTCCTAGATCTTTTATGGAGTTAACATTATCTAGATAGGCGCCACAAAGTTCATAAGGGAAGTTACTTACTTGCTTTTTCTTTGTGAAAACTATAGTTTTACATTTGTTGGTGCTTAAACTAAGCTTATTGCTGTTACAGTAATCTGAAAAGCGATCAAGATCAGCCTGAAACTTGATGTGATCTTCAGGTGTATTAATGGTGTGAAAGATTTTTAAGTCATCCGCGTACATGAGAAATTCACAAAACTGAAAGCATTTATGGACATCATTAATGAAAATCACAAAAAGCAATGGGCCCAGTATAGATCCCTGCCATATGTGATATGCCAAATTAAATTATGACAATAAAAATTATGCGAAACAAAGCAAAGGCAATAAACTCCTGATAAATGAAAAAATGTTAAAACCAATCTGGACACACGGTATCCAACTATGGGGCATGTCTAGTGCTCCCAATGTTTAGCTCCCATTAATACTGCAAAGGGCCCAAAACTACATACTTAATCAGATAACCAAAGCTCCATGGTTTGTCAGAATGGCAAAGGTCCACGACTTTCTAAACATACCAATAGTCAAGGAAGATATAATCATCCATTGCGATAGCTACAAACTTAGACTTCAAAGTCACCCCAACAGACTCGCCGGGAAACTCATCATCGTCGAAACTATGCTTCGACTAAAAAAGCGGCGTGATATATTTGTCTGATAGCCAATTACTACTTGAATGAAAAGGCTGGCTCCAAAGGGAGAAGCGGCTTGCTCGATACCAGAGACATATCATCTGTTTATAGTCGAAAAGACTGATTTCAGGATAGAAAAAAACAAAAATTATAATATTAGTTATCCACTGCCATATAAAAGGTCCAAGAGCACCATCTTTTGATAAGTGATAAGTAAGAGAAAAGTTTCATTAAGAGTCGTAAAATACGTTGAAAAGCCGTTTTATCTAAATTAAAAAATATAGAAGTGTTTATATGATACTATCTAAATTAATTCGGGTGGCAAACTAAGTAATCGCAGGTCTTCAAAAACGCTGTGATACACGGAACATGATAAATTAAAATGAATTTTTGATTTTCTTGTTACTAAGACGGTGTCGCAATCAATGCCAAAAGTATGTATTATAATGCGTTTTTACGATGAGAGGCTTAATTGTGTTTCATTAATATTGCACATGCAAGGAACCTCTAGTGATTTTTATGGAAGATCAACTTTCCTCACACTATAAGTTTGTTATCAAGTTGTGTGTAAATGAAAGTACCTCCCTAATGAGCTATCTTCTACTATCTATAGTTATCGTCTGCAACTTTGTTCTTATCAGATACTTTGCGGGCTCATTAGTGTTACTTGCCCCACTTTATGAACTGTTTGTTAACGGTTGTTTTATTTTGATTCTGACTTTGTATGATCAGTTGCAACTAGAATCAATTTATGTAATTAAATGCAAACTTAAAAATGTTGTCGCACCTAATCTATTTTTAAAAACTTAAACCAATTGAGGAAACTCGTTTTTGAAATCGCTTAAAATTAAATGTATGGCATTTAGACCCGGTTGCGTGATCAATATTAAACTCTGTTGAATTTTTACGATTGTGCGAGCTTTGAAGGAAAATTACCCATATCAAATTGGCTATTCTTAAGACCATTGACTAAGGAATTTGAACCATTAGTTAAGTTAAATTTAAAAGAAGATCATGCGACCGCGCCTAAGTTGCGTTATGCGTGGGTAAAAGAATCGTATAAATAACTGTAACGTACTCGTATATCTACGCTAGGTATATCTCATAACAATGTAGGTAATTGAAAGGCTGTTAAAAGTTAAAATATCTGCTTTCGAGAAGAAGTATAGAATATATTAATATTATTTCTATATTTTACGCGGCCAACCGTACTTGAATATTGTGACAGAACTAATACCGTACTATCACTATCGGCAAGTTTACGTGATAGGATCTGTTCTATGTCTCCTTCTCTCCAGCAAATTGGGGTACGTGTGCAACACGTCATGTCTTCCTGTGAAACAATGTGAAACGTGTTTTATTACATAATGATAAATCGCTAGATGTCATCGGTGTCTGTACTTAGAAGATTTCGTGATTCTAACTTATTTGCGTTAAATATCATCTTTGTGACCTTAAGATCTCCACCCTAATCACGTGTTGTTCGAATTAAAACGTCGGGTATAAGTAAAAATACATAAAAACAATTCACTAAATGACATCAGATATTTTAGTTGCGATTTATGAGACTTAAAAGATATTTCAACTACAAGATCTGTGAGAATTTAAATAAAAAATTACAGATTAATCTATAATCTTAATATAAATGACAGATTAATGTATGAAAATATTAGAAATGTATTTCTATGTCTTAATATCACACTCATAAAATCATTAAATCACATAAACTACATCCTAGTAAATTATATTAGTGTCACACCACATTCACGCCTTTTGTGTATGGACTGTTAAATTAAATTTGTAAGACGCCCAATTATTTAAAACCACTACTCAGCGCTAGATGGCGCTGTCTGTCGGTTAACCCGCGGCAACTAGTGTTTTTTTACTGGGACCTGGGTTTTTGATTTGATTTGACTGTATTATCTGGGACCTTGTACTCGTACGTAAGGACGTAAGGGAGCTTGACCAAGACCATAAGCTCCAAGCCAACCTCACCTTCACGTGGTGCGTCCTGTTTATACAGACGAGGCTCTGGCGACCGACCGATGGCGGTATAACCATCCAATGTAAGGCGCAGCTAAATGTTAGACTGTGACGGGCAGCAGCGTCACAGCTGCAAGGGGCTGCGCCTCTGCGCTCGCCAACCCGCCTGCCAAGCGTGGCGAGTATTGGCAAAATCCCCTCACATGAAAGTACACCAGAAAACCAGGCCCCCAGTCTCCGGCAGCCCCGCTATTCCTGACTTTGGTAGCGGTCACGGTAACGGCGGGGCAGGGGGTGCTAAGAATCCCCGGAGGCGATCGCGCTGCCACCCCCGACGACAACTGGCCCTGGTAACGTACAACACGTGTACACTGAGGACAGATGAGAAGTTGCTCGAGCTGGAGGAAGAAATGAGCAGGTTACACTGGGACATAATGGGTCTATCAGAAGTCCGTAGAGAGGGCGAGGACACGATAACTCTACAGTCCGGAAACCTGCTCTACTACCGGGAAGGCAACCAACGAAAGTCCCAAGGTGGTGTCGGGTTCCTCGTTCACAAGTCCCTCGTCAACAATATCGAGACCATCGAGAGTGTGTCGAGCAGGGTAATATACCTTATACTCAGAATATCCAAGAGGTATTCGCTGAAGGTCATACAGGTATATGCACCGACCTCGAAACACCCGGATGAAGAGGTGGAGGAAATGTATGAGGACGTAAGTAGAGCCATACATACTTCCAAAACCTATTATACTGTTGTAATGGGGGACTTCAACGCGAAACTAGGCAAGCGAGGCGAGAATGAGTTGAAGGTGGGACCTTTTGGATACGGGCAAAGGAACGCCAGGGGACAGAGGCTGGCCGACTTTCTGGAGAAGGAGGGACTCTTTGCGATGAACTCTTTCTTCCAGAAGCCGCCTCAAAGGAAGTGGACTTGGTTGAGTCCCGATGGCTTCACGAGAAACGAGATTGACTTCTTCATGACCTCCAAGAGACGGTTATTCAATGATGTCTCCGTGATCAACAGGGTGAAAACCGGAAGCGATCACCGAATGGTTCGAGGCACATTGAATATAAATGTCAAATTGGAAAGATCCCGCCTGATGAAGTCCACGCTCCGACCGACTCGTGCTCATATCCAAAATCCCGAGAGCTTTCAACTCGAGTTGTCAAACCGCTTTGATTGCCTAGAAAATTGCGTTACAGTGGACGAAATTAATAACGGGTTTGTGGAAACTGTTCAAACGGTGGGGTCTAAGTATTTTAGGCCTGGCCGTAAAAATAGACCTCAAAAACTGTCGGTCCACACTCTCGACCTTATGGCAAAACGTCGATCTATGGCACTGCAGACCTCCGTTAATGCTGAAAACTACAGGCAGCTCAATAGACAAATATGGAAGTCCCTGCGACACGACATTCGTTGCTTTAACACTAATAGTGTTAAAGAAACGATAGAGCGGAACCAAGGCTCCAAAGTGTTTGCAAGGGACATGTCTATTGGGCAGAGCCTGTTGACGAAGCTTAAGACGGAGGACGGCAGTGTAGCGTCGACGAAAGCAGAGGTTTTGAGGGAGATCGAAAAGTTCTATGGGCAGTTGTACACCTCAGTAGCCAAACCCGTTGATAGCTCGGCCAGAGACCCACGAGCTATCCTGACCCGTCACTACACCGAAGACATCCCGGACATCAGCCTCTACGAGATTAGGATGGCCCTTATACAGCTCAAAAACAACAAGGCACCTGGCGAGGACGGAATCACAGCAGAGCTTCTGAAGGCGGGTGGAACACCGGTACTTAAAGTCCTTCAGAGACTCTTTAATTCCGTGCTGCTAGAGGGCATCACGCCTGAGGCATGGAACAGGAGTGTGGTGGTGTTGTTCTTCAAAAAAGGAGACAAAACCTTATTGAAGAACTACAGACCCATCTCACTCCTGAGCCATGTCTACAAGCTGTTTTCAAGGGTTATCACGAATCGTCTCGCACGTAGGTTTGATGACTTCCAGCCTCCCGAACAAGCCGGTTTCCGAAAAGGCTATAGTACCATAGACCACATTCATACGCTTAGGCAAATTATACAGAAGTCTGAGGAGTATAATATGCCTCTATGCTTAGCGTTTGTGGACTATGAGAAGGCCTTTGATTCGATCGAAACTTGGGCGGTGCTTCAATCTCTGCAGCGGTGCCACATAGACTATAGGTATATAGAGGTGTTAAGGTGCCTTTACAATAACGCCACCATGTCGGTCCGAGTACAGGAGCAGAACACGAAGGCGATTCCATTGCGGAGAGGTGTGAGACAGGGAGATGTCATATCTCCGAAACTGTTCACAGCGGCATTGGAAGACGCCTTCAAACTTCTGGAATGGGAAGGAATCGGCATCAATGTTAATGGCGAATACATCACACACCTCCGATTTGCCGATGATATAGTTGTTGTGGCAAAGACGCTGGACGATCTTGGCACTATGCTCGAAGACCTTGACCGAGTATCCCAACAAGTGGGTCTTAAAATGAACATGGAAAAGACGAAAATTATGTCGAACTCCCTTGTCGTACCCACTCCAGTATCCGTTGGGAACTCAACTCTCGAAGTTGTCGACGAGTACGTCTACCTGGGACAAGTGATCCAATTGGGTAGGTCCAACTTCGAGAAAGAGGTCAATCGACGAATCCAACTCGGCTGGGCAGCGTTCGGGAAATTGCGCAAGAGTGTCTTCTCATCTCATCTACCTCAGTGTCTGAAGACGAAAGTCTTCAACCAGTGTGTGTTACCAGTGATGACATACGGATCCGAAACATGGTCTCTTACTATGGGCCTTATAATGAAGCTCAAAATCACACAACGAGCGATGGAAAGGGCTATGCTGGGTGTTTCTCTACGGGATCGAATCAGAAATGAGGAGATACGTAGAAGAACTAAGGTAACGGACATAGCCTTGAGAATCAGTAAGCTCAAGTGGCAATGGGCAGGGCACATAGCGCGAAGAACTGATGGCCGTTGGGGCAGGAAAGTTCTAGATTGGAGACCCTTCGACCAGAGACGCAGCGTGGGACGTCCACCAACAAGATGGACAGACGACCTTATAAAGATCGCAGGATCAAACTGGATGCAGACCGCTAGTGATCGGTCGCTGTGGAAATCCGTGGGGGAGGCCTATGTTCAGCAGTGGACGTCCTTTGGCTGATAATGATGATGATGATGATGATTGTACTCGTATAGTACCGCTACTAACCGCTTGATGGCGCTGGATTTAGGTGTTAACATTGGGTTTTCCAATGCTTAAAGACTCGTTCTAAACTTTGATTCTATATCTCCGACCTAGAGACATTCTTGTGACTTAAAAGTCGGCATTCAGCTCTTGGAACGCTCTTATAGGCATTACTAGTACACTCATACAGTGTCCACGACGCTGCAGAGCAATGCTGCCAGCTGCAGGCGCTATTGAGCACTCAGTTAATCGTCTAATTGTAAACTTCTTCACCAAAATAAATAACATTGTCGTCGAAGGCTGTTATCGTGTGATACCCCAGCAAATTGTAGTTTTGTTTCAACAAACTCGTTCTGAAGATAGTTCAACCTTCTAGTTGTAGGTACCCTAACTTCAATTACATTATCAAAACTCATATTTATCAGCGCTATCTGTGGCATTAAGTGAAAATAATAGCTAATTCTCATCTATAAAATGTTGTACACATAAGACACTTTACCGTAGTACAGCCCACAACTTTTGATGAGCAAACCATAGGTACCAACACGTAAGAGGTGTTTATTTTGTGATCAATCTGCATTAGCGTTTGCATTCGATAGAGCTTGAAAAATCGTAAAAATTGGTATAATAACTCGTTTTCATAACACCGGCCAAGTGCGAGTCGGACTCGCGCACTGAGGGTTCCGTGCCAACTTTATCTGAATCAGGGAATAGCATTTGTTTCTAATAATGGTATTCTCTACTCATTTTGGGTAAATAATATCACAGCTTTGTGTTTCTCTCATAGCATAACGATGACATAGAAGTATCTTATAAAATGGTACAGTTTGTATAAGGTTACTTTATTGCACAATAATAAAATTTTGTACAAAAGGTGGACTTAACGCCATATGGCGTTCTCTACCAGTCATGCCTTTGGGCTAAACAGAAATGATTGTGGGCGGTGCGACATAGAAACAAAATTAATTATATACAAACAAAAGTCCCAAATAAATACAATTAATACTTACATAATATTACACATACATAACATAAGCAATAAAATAAATACATTAATAATACATACATATACCAACATATACTATATATATACTATATATTATGACGAACGTTGTAGATAGATGTTATGGAGATGATTCCGATATATGAAGGAAGTGTGCACGGACGTGTCTCTTGAATGTGAACTTACTGGCAGCTTGTTGAATATTTGCCGGAAGGGCATTCCAAAGACGAATGGCTTGGACAAGAAAACAGTTTGAGAGAAAACCTGTGCGGTGTGAGCAAGGATTTTCAAGCGATGAAAATCCTTGCTCCAAATACAGCTTTTATTTCTACCAACAAATATATTGCAAATGCCAGAAATAGCTGTCTCATAGCGAGCTTATTCGATTATATCGAGTAAACTATATCAAATCGGAATAGAAATGGAATACTAATCGATGTAGGAAAGCAGTCGGTTGGCGGCCGGCCAAACTCAGGTTACGTGGCGTTTTGCAGTGGTCGCCTACTATTATACACTCTAAATGCTTATTGCAAACTGGATACAGACCGCTAGTGATCGGTCGCTGTGGAAAGCCGTGGGGGAGGCCTATGTTCAGCAGTGGACGTCCTTTGGCTGATAATGATGATGATGATGATGAATGCTTATTAAAAATCTTCTTTTGATGCAAAATACATAATATTACAAACTTTGTATAAATAATCTAGGTCACATTAAAATTTAACAAAGCAACGAGTCTTTACAATATTACACTTTAATAAATTCATAACGGAGAAATTGGTTAAAGAGAATAATGTTAGTTAGTAAACATTATAGTAGTATGCTCAAAAAATATAAATATTGCAATTAATTTTTCTGATAATAAAATGGTCTAACTATAACCTTTCAATAAAGTTGTCTAATGGAAGCTATGATATTTAATGTCCATAATAAAGCACATAAACCATCTATGGCAAGCTATTTGACGATCGTAAGATCTGATATGAGGATTACTATGTACTTTATTTTGCCATTTTAAATTCATTCTGTTAACCCTTACGATCCCTGGCGTACTGCGACCCGTATAACCGTTGTGTCAATCGCTTCACATTTTCAGCAGTTGGGACCCACTTCACGCGTCTTGATTGTCTATACTTCGGCTTAGCACATTCGATTGTACGTGAGTTTGGGGCTTACTGTTTTTAGCAAACTTGTTCAGAAAATACTACTGTTTCTTTTTACAGTTTTCAAAACTCCTCTTCTGCTTGTACCTCATAATACGACACGAAATTTTATTATCCGTAAGTTACTGCATGTAGGTTAACTACGACAACTTAATTTACATAGATTCAAAACGTCTGCTTTTTCATTGTTTTCATAAAAATAAGAGTATAACTTAAAAACTTGCCGATTCCTTAGATTTAATTGTTATGACAAATTCAAGTTCATATAAGTGACGTATATCAACATATCCGTGCATCGGAAGGCACGTTAAGCCTTTGACCCCGGAAATATCGGCTGATGTTAGCCGTTAACCCTATTCAGAGACCTTATGGTCTTTGGCTTTGGCTTGAATATAATTATTTGACAGTAAGTTTGGTCAATTGCCTTGAAAACACCCCTCCACCAATCCTCACCGAGCTCTACCTTGTGGTGGAGTATGGCTATAACTGCCTCTTAGTTTAGGTAAGGCCTATTCCCAGTAATGGGAATATCATAACAGGCTAAATATATTCTTAGATTGCAAACATTACCACTGATCCCGACAACCAACCAAAAAATGGGAGAACCTTACGCGTAACCTACCCTAAGCATTACTTGCGCACGCAAAATGGCTCCGCGTCATATGTTCCAGCCTAATATCTCCATGAGACAAGCGTCTTTATAAACGTAGCGCGTGTAGACGAGCCCTAATTACGGTGACGAATTGCCACCGCCATCGCCGACGACTGCGGTGACGGAGACGAAATTCCTTCAGGTTTGTAAGTAATTGGGTTCAACGGCCGGGATGCAAATGGGTTTGTCTCATTTCCTCGAATTTGAGAGAACGCCTCCATTGACAAAATGGGTGTCACGTCGAGTACCCTACTACGTGAAAGTTTTTCCATTCTTGTTCAGCACTCTTTATTGACTATTATACACACTGCGACTTTTAGCATCAATGCAATCGCGCGTTTTCGAAACGCACGACAGCATCGCGACTCACGCAATGATCAGATTTTGGCGTTGCTACGGTACATAATGTCGATGCAGACGCGCGACTCTGTGATTCTTCAGATTACTTGGTGGGTCTTTAGTATCGCTACATTTTAATGGCTTGCTTCTGTTGCGATTGTATCGACGATGATAAAATTAGCTTAATTGTGTAAGGGTATTAACATTTTGAGATATCAATGTTACATCGCAACTGCATCGTGACTGCATTACTGCTAAAAGTCGCAGTTTGCAAAAGGGTCTGCCTCAAGTCAGAAAACAAATAAATGATGAGCATTTACACAAAACCTAAAGAGGAAAAGGTTTATTTTAACTTTTAACTTTAGAAAATATGATTTTAAGCTCATTAATTACGTTACGTTTAATTTTGTTTCAAAATTACGACCAGAGAAGAAAACACAGACGCAACTTAACAATTTATGGACGTCACAACAAGTTTATCTCAAAATGTCATTTGAGCAAGCTGTACAAAATTGTTCTGACCAAACTACACAATTAACATCAGAATACAGTTCGCAAAGTTTTCGTCGTTCATAATAAAATCTTCGTGTACAATGAAACAGGGTACGTACAGTCGAGTACAAAGTTTAAAGTCGTCTACGTGCAGGGGTTTTAAAATGGTCACGTTTTACGGCGCTGGTTCCGTCGCTCTTTATGTTTTCAAGTTTTTTAGATCGCAATAAAATCGGCTCTCTAATCCCCTTGTCCGGGTACGTGAGCGGGGAGTTCTTGCGATCGAACCTTTTAGAGAGGCACCTAGAGCCCAAGTCAAGCATTGATGCGGGTCGTAACTTTGAGGGAACGAGATCTGAAATTGTAACGTCAGATGAGCAGCCGTTTATGAAACATGGTCATTAGCTTCAGTGTGACTCTTAGGGACGGTTTCTGACGAAGTCCATATCTTCAATAGCTATCTATAACTACCTTCCTATTATTAGGTATATGGAATATGCATGTTATATTACTAAAACCGTTCGGACACGCGCATAAAGAATTTAATAGTATGTATGCAGGCACTTTTATTGTTAATAACATGGCCTGTAAAACGTGATTAAAATTTCCTTGAATTACCGAAAAATTCGAAATGATGAGACCAAACCGGTTATATCTCTTGATGGTGCTGATTTTTATTATTTTTCTTTTTCTGCTAAAATAGATAATTTAATTGAATATTTGACTACAGTTCCAGTTTCATGTCTTTATGCGTTTCAAGGAAAAACATAAGTGATAACTAACATGGTAATTTATTTTCTTGAAGTATAGAGATCATTCTATAATTTGTTCACTTACCATAGATCTATCATAGCTGTGTTTTTTTTTGCATATCTACCTTTTTACCGTTTACGTTGGAAGAGGGTGGACATTGCACTCTTACAAATATTTCCATCTTAAAACTTCATTCTTATATACATATTTAACGATACACACAATGGGTTAGGTAAGAAAAGAAATAACATCCCCACGTTACTTGTATTAGATATAATATATTTTTTATCAATTTTATTTTACCACTTTGGCGGGGAAATTAGAATACATACGTACCTACAAAATATTATAGTTTTCTATTACTTAAGATCTCTGAGTTGAACTGCGGAGAGTATAAGGGTTCTTTGTTGGACTGCGGAACCCTAAAAATGTTTTTTGGGTACATCTTTTGCATTTATAACTATTTTATACTGGACTAGAGAATAAGTGGACGTCGCTTGTCATACACATTTTTTAGGTATTAAAGTATAATGTTTTTTTTAAACCTGACAGTTTTATATTGAGCGTTGGGTTGCAATCACATGATCTGAAAGGATATTGTAAATTAACATGCAATTAAACTCATTAAGCCATAGCACAGCTTTTTTCATCGCGAATTCGCAAACGAGACAGGTACTGTCTGGTGCAAAGGGTGTTCCAATCAATCGCAACTTCGGAGCTCTTGCGCCCAACTTGATCTCTTTGTAACCTTGTTTCGAAGGTTCGAATGACTTTGCTTTTTTCAAAAGAAAACTTAGGCTTTGATCCTGTTTTAATGATTTGACACTGGTTTCGTTTTGATTTAGTTTTCAAAAGATTAAGTAAACAACCAAGAGAACAGTACCCCAATCACGAACTTTTGACGTATTCGTCACGTTAGCGTAGCGAGTTTACGCAGTACAACGTTAGTCGGCATCACGAAGCACTCTCGTGTCGTGTAGTAAACTCGATAGCATTGACGAAGATGACGTCATACTAACGTAAATATGGCCGTTGAATGACACGTCCAGAAACAAGTTAAGCTATCTTTTTTATAAATATTATCGAAATATATTATGATATTCCAGTAAAATCTAAGACAAATCAATAACGGAACAAAATTACGAACAATGTGTTTGGCAGGGTTTGTGAATGTAAAATTTTGGTCTATTAAAATATGAAGATATATGTTTTTCTGTAGTGTTTAGATTTTTGAACTGTTTGCTAGACTGTCAATTGACAGATTGACGTTATGCCATCATATTGTGACAAATTCAAAAGTTTTACAAAAGATTTAGTTAAAAATAATGAAAAATATTTAAAATAACGAGGACAAGTCGTTTGCAGTAGAACGTAACAATATTTGAGTTTTTGAAAAAGTAAGTACGTAAAAGTAATACAAGGATTTGTGATTAAAGTGTTTTTATTCATTGGCTATTTAAGCGAGATAAACTCTAGCTAGATCTTATTTCTCAAGATATTGTGATTTATCCAAGCCCTCAGCTCACCGAGAGGACGCTGTTTCTAACAAATGGAATGAAAAGCATTAATGTGAATATAAAATATTTCATTAATTTTTCAGAATGAAGACCGACCAAAATACAATGTATAGAAATACGCCTGCCTAGCCAGAAGAATTAAAGTGAGTCTAGCAGTTCCGGCGGTCTTCGTTACTACCTTATGTCGTAATCAGAGCAAAGATGAACCCAACAAGATCAAAATCGATACACCGGTTAAAAGTGTCCCTGTTCCTGATTTCTTTTCAAGTTAAGAATTAAACGTAGAAGATAAAAACTTTTGTAATAAATTTCACATTTCTACTGCAATGTCTTAATTTCGGAATTATAAATATGACTACAAATGTATTCTTTATTTCACATGTTTCTTTATTTCTCGCCGAAAGCCAAAGCTCTGCCTGTTGTTATATGTGAGATTTTGAGCACATATAGTAAGAAACTATGTGTCGGATCCGTATGTTCTCACACATACACACACACCTGTTGAGAACTTTCGTTTAAACACAGGTTAATGAGACGAGAAGACGCTCTTGCGCAGGTGCCCGACCTCTGCCTAGCCGGCCGCGTTGGATTCGGTGATAGACCTCTTTCTTAGAACCACTTGTTGTAAGGCTCGGTCAAGGCTTTCGACTGTAGTTCCATAATATCATCTTCGGCTGCACGAATAGTATATTATCAGTAAACCGGAGGTGAGAGATGTATTTGCAATTGACGTTAATGCCGAATCTTTCCCATACCAGGAGCTTAAATCCGTCTTCAAATGCAGCTGTATGATAATTTTAGAAAAAAACAATTTAGGCGTTCTTATCCGTAAAGTTACCTAGTTTCTCTTCGCTCATTGTTGACACTCAGAATCTCAAGTAATCTTGTTGCAACTCACGATACTATACGTCAAAGAAAGGTTCGTGATCGCAAATCCAGTTTAACTCCATAGAAAATGTTCACGCACAATAAATGTCAAGTATTTGAGCTGCCACATTTAGTTTGTTTTACGTCCGCTAGAGGCGCTTTCAGATTCCCATACAAATGATTACGTTACTATACGAATACTTTGACGCAAATTATTCGTGATAGGGGTACTGACAAAAGAATTGAAGATTCCATTATTTGTTGCACGCTTCGTTCGAATAAATACGTATTGAGTAGTTTTTCAAGCTTTGAGTAGCTTACCTTGGGACTTGATGGCGATGTGTGGGAATGTCCTAAGGATATTATTTATTTTATCTATATAAGTAGAAATCGGAGTAAAGACAAAGTCTGACTGTAAGTGAGAAAGAAAGAAAAGTAATGTATTTGGTACCCACCAAACAATATTGAAATTAAAACAAAGAAAAACTTCAACAATCACAAAAATTAAATGGTATACTTATAAACTGGGTATAATTAAATAACCAATCAGTCCCCAAGACAATACTAACACGTGTGTGTGTGTGTGAATGTGTGTGTGTGTGTTTGTGTGTGTGTTTGTGTGTGTGTGTGTGTGTGTGTGTGTGTGTGTGTGTGTGTGTGTGTGTGTGTGTGTGTGTGTGTGTAGGCCGTTGAATTTTTGACGTTTTGGTTCTCGATTAGAACAACTCTGAGACGGTGGTTAAAACTGAAGAATAACTTAATAAACTAAATGGGTCAAATGTACGTAAATACCTGAATACATAGGCGTGTATTTGAAACAAGCAAAAGTGAACTTCAGCAAGTACGTTAGGTAAGTAATCCTTATTCTTTGCATTTGTTTATTTATTATTAGTTACAACAGGAAACGCCTTTTATATTTCAGCACACTCACTCGTGAATACGTAGTATTTACGTAATAAGTAGAAAAAATTAAATACCGACTTCAAAACCTAAATGCACTAAAAAGTCTTAAATAAACTCTTCACCATTGAAAGGAAAGGAATCCGTTTTAGGATAACAATTGCTTTTTGGAGTCGGTACTGTGGTAGTTGATGCTTGATGGTCAATGTGATGGCACGAGACAAGACACAACGTACACAAGAGTTTATTTAAGACTTTTAAGTGCATTTTGGTTTTGAAGTCAGTATTTACTTTTTAAAGTTTATTTTATTTCTTCATTTTTTGCATGTGGGAGGGGGGGAGGTGCACCTTATGATTCTATTTTTTTAAGCTATTTTTTAAGCTACAAATTACCTATCATAAGTTCCTATATTTTTCCTATATTTTCACTATAATTACTGAACTCCTAAGCGTTAAAGATTTCCACCATCAGCTCAGCCCCACAAGATGTTGACTATCAGACGCAACAACACGTCAACATTAAGATTCTAGTAAAGAAACACTATGCGTGCCTTTAAAATTTGAGGATTTCCCTCAATTTCACCAAGATCCCATCATCAGATTCCAAAATGGAAAAAATGGGACCAACTAGTAGAAGGTACACCCTCTAAGTAGGCGAAAAAAACTTTCGATTCGGTCGACAAACGACTGAGATACGAGGTAACAAACATACAAAAAATCATATAAAAAAACATACAGTCGAATTGAGAACCTCCTCCTTTTTTGAAGTCGGTTAAAAACGCACGGGCAGCTCACGAGCTTGCAGAGAAAAATGCTGCCAGAGCAACCGCTACTGGAGAAACTCGACGACTTTTAAACTAACATTTTATTTATTGCCTTTGAATTTGGTTTCTTCTTTATTTGTCAGGTATTCAGCCTTATAAAATTTATAAAGTAGGTTCGTCAGTTATACAGGGTTACAGGGAAAGTCGTACAGAATATTGAAGGACGTTATTATTCAGGTCATTTCTGATCGATCGAATTGATTTTATAATATGGTATCCGAAACCTGACCGTTATGGAGATATTGAATTATTAAGTTTTGTATATTTTTTTTTTTTTTGCTTTTCAATCAATTTGATTGCGTTTGGAGCTACTAAGGTCCGATTTTATTATGTTTCTAGTTAGAAGACATGTCAATGATGTCAATAATAAAAATAATCGGCAAAAACTGGACCTATTACTAACAGCTTCATGAAACTGCTTGACATCGGTTGAAATTAAAGAATTTTTGTTTATTGATTTTTTGAGGACCTTTTTTTTAAAAAAAATGGTACTTATCCTGCCAGTAATTTTAAAACGTCTACATCTTTTTAGCTATTGAAATCAAAATCTATATCTGTTTTTACAAATCATGTAGAATGATTTTGAAGCAAAGTGAGATTCAATGGTAGGCTTCATACGTGCCGTTTTTGAAATATCTTTTCCGTTAAACTCATAGGATGTATTAAAATATCAGAATTCACATTTTAATCCATGCCAATACCTGTCATAAATGTAAGTATTTAGTGTGTAATATACACATTCAATGCTATATGTTTTTTATGATTCAGTCGCAATTTATACTTATAGTAAGTACCTATGTGGAAAATTAGCTACATTATAAAATTGCCATTCTTAAAACATGGTGGTGAATTTACGCGTTAGCTCGGTACTCAAAAACATTTAAAAAAATGTTTTCGCAAAGCTACCTTTATTAACAAATGAAATGGTCATCATAACTTTGAATTGTTGCGACAAATTTGCGGTAATTCTCGTTTTAGTCGAATTGTTAATTGTGTCAATCAATTATACTGAGTCGCCAAGTGCTTGCGAATCCTTTCCGGAAAACTTGAGAAGGGCTTCCTTATGAAATCAAATAGAGCAAATGGATGCTTGTTCAACTTTAGAAATTAAATTTAACACTTATTTAGTTTTCAGAATATTTTCCGACCATTAAGTTAACCGAGTTTGAAGGACTTTTTGTAATATTGATTTGACAAAGTTACTAGTTACCACCGACCTTTACGCTAATATATCGCACTGCTATTAAAAGACCGTGCTAACTCAAAATCTGAGAAATAACTGATTTTTCAATTCCTATAACATATTTTACGAAAGTTGATACTTTGTTGAAATTTTGAATAGTAAGGAATTTCTTCATTGTTGAATTGTTATAATCACAGGTATCCAAGTTATTTCCATTTTTTTAACAGAGCATTATATGACTTTATTCTAATATTTATAAATTATTTTTAGTTGTGACGTTATTTGTGAAATATTTTACATAATAAATTAAGTTTAAATTTTTCTTTTTGTTTGAGTTACTACTGCAACTTTTTATTGTATACTAATGTTAGGATGTAAATAAAGCTAGGATATCAAAATTAATAATCAAAATTAAATAAAAAAAAGACTAAATTTGATAAAATTAATGTACAGCACGTACTAAAATATAATGATAACAAATTAACACTTAAAAAAAGGTTATTATTACAAAAAAGGAGTCTTTATCTCATGCAATACAAATAAAGACTGATTGAGTCTTTATGCGCAAACACGAAGTCAAGCTGGTCTTTATTATTAGTTCTGATTGCAGTTTTTCAGGGCTAACATGGTTTACCTCGTTTTTTTTTATTGCCTTCGGATATTGTGAGAGCAATATCTCAACATTGATGATGTCAAGCAGCCTACGTGTAAAAGTAACCGCTTGCAAAATTCAATAGGAATGCTAATGTGACGGTGGCCGAGTAGTATAGGCATACGCTCTGATAGCGTAAGACACGGGACTCGATTCTTCGTCAGTCACAGCCAAAGTTGCTTTTTACAAGTGTAATTTATATCAGTAATAATTAGCACTAATATGTAAAGTATAAAGAATACATAATTGATTCAATATCTGGTCGTCACTAAAGTTTCAATCCAAAATAATGCCGACTACTTGCGAAGTGATACGATCTCGCCTCATCAAATGTCCACCAAAACTGAAAAATGATGCAGTCTAGTGCGGAAGGTAACCATAGTTATTCAGCCACAAATAATGAATTTTACACTTTTCGAACGACAGTCTTATTGATGGGTGGAGAATTAAAAATTACGTATAAAAATGCGTTATCTCGAAATGCTCCAATTTTAAGTTAACACGACCTTCTAATAGCAGTGCGATATTCTACCTCTTTATAACATTAAATGTTTCTCGTTAGTTATACAACTAACGAGAAACATTTAATGTTCGGAGGCGTGTGTAGTGTATACACACTACACACGCCTCCGTCCGAAACATAAGCAAACACTTTCAGTAATCACGGCAACCAGAACACGTCCGGCACAAGCAACAAATAGGAACACATTCCTTATTGGAGCCGGGACAAGTTGGAGTGTCAAACAAGTTGTAACGACTTGTTATGCGTCCAAGTTTAATTGTTTTTGTTAACCGAACCCTTCGAATCGACGCGGAAACTCTTTAATTAGTTAAGGGACCACTGTGCAGGTAAGCAGTACACTAACAATGTATTTTTGGAGTTCCTTTATCATATCATGATTTACCATATTAGTTAAATGTGTGGCTATTTTTTGCTATTAGTCCGGACAAAAAGATAACATTGAGACCGATTTAGTTACACAAAAAGAGGTAAACTATATAAATAGTTTGTAAATAGCAAACTATAACTAAACCTGGATGCGATTATGTAAAGCAATCGTATTCATTTCACAGTTCAAAACGTACGGTATGCTCTGTCAAATGGCAAAGAACAAAGAGTTTGACAGATCATATCGTACGTTTTGAACTGTCAAATGAATACGATTGCTTTACACAATTCCACCTCTGACCTAGTACTTTATAACCGATACGAGAAAATCTTTTTTTAAGTAGCACGATGAATTTCCTTGCATCCTACAAAAAAAAATGCATCCTCTACTACAAAATAATCACCAGTAATATTTTTAATACAAAGACGTTACTCGTTTAAAATGTGACTTTGTTAATTTATTGATAAATTTGTTTTTGGGTAATAAAATGTAAAATAAATTATTCAACAATATGTCTTTGAAAACCATAGAATAATGTTTTCCTGAACAACAAATACAACAACAACAACCCTAGTATCTGTATTGAATAAAAAAAATGCCTTTGTATAAATGATGTTACTGATGATAAAAAAGAACGATAAAGGACCTATTTTAGGCTATGACAGTTTATGACTACCGACTATTAATATAGTAAATGGCTGTAGTCCTCACATTCGCCGGTAGAGCCGAGCTTGCACTAAAGTTTCCCGACTATCGATAGTTCCACTAATATAGTTTGTAAAAAAATGATATGTATAGCAAATTTTATATTTTTCCCCGGGCCTGTGTGTTGGGGTACCACCATTGTTTCTGATTTCTATAACACAAGTGCATCAGCTACTT
The DNA here is from genome assembly GCA_963924145.1 of Pyrausta purpuralis. Classification (NCBI taxonomy): domain Eukaryota; kingdom Metazoa; phylum Arthropoda; class Insecta; order Lepidoptera; family Crambidae; genus Pyrausta; species Pyrausta purpuralis. The sequence goes on from OZ001649.1 coordinate 23,432,376, forward strand.
ACTTTGGGATCAGAGCAATATACAGGGTGTAACAAAATGGCAAAATAAAATTTAAAGGACGTTTAGAGTAGTAAATGTGTAGTTCTTATGCAAAACCGCAAACTCGTGAGAGAATAAATCACTCAGTAAATTGATGCTAAAGTTTTAACAAAAACGAATCGGTGACAACCTTAATATCAGCTGTTAGGTGTGTGTGTGTGTGTGCAGCGGGCAAGGGTAGCAATCGAGAAGGGTTTTTGATAACGAATGACCGCAGATTCAGGGTTGTCAACACTTTCGGTAAAAAAAAAACAATTTATTTACTTAGTATGGGAAAAAAAAGTTGTTTATTTTTAACTAAACCTTTAACTACTAAATGTTCACATTACATACATACATATCCTTAAATATTATTTCGCCTTTTTGTTACACCCTGTATATTTTATAATCACAGAATTCTTAGAAACAATTAAATATGCGCTGGACAGCACACCAATTGTTTGTTCTTAAGTAAGGTTTTTTTTATCGATACTTTTGAAATGACGGTTAAAATCGATAGCGAGCACTGGCGTGCACTTTTGCGCCCGGGTGCACACTTCACACTGCCAAAGGGCTTCTCTTTGTCAATTTTAAGGTGATTAATGCGCCGGAATGGATTCAAGATACCGATGAAAAGAGCTGTTGGTTTTTTTACTGATCAGAAGATTTTAAATGGAAACCCTCAGAGTAATGGCAAGAATTCGCCCAAATAATTTTAAACTTTCGCCTTGCATTTTACCAGGCCATTCAGAAAGTATTGCGAATAAAGTTTTTATGTATGGGAGACTGGCCGGTTAGAATATTATTCGAAAATATGATTATTTATAACTAAAAATAGGTGTGTACGAAGCGGTCGCTATTTGACGGCTACGGCTTAGAAAACGTGCTCGCAGTGAAAAACTTAATCCAAGATATCATGTGTGTGTGTGTGTGTGTGTGAGTGTGTGTGTTAATATAGGGGGCGACGATGGATTGCGACGAATATATATGCGACAGTTTTTTTTCCAGACAAAGGCGTAATTGGTCTCTTTACATTTTAATTTACATTATTTAAAAAGTTGTTTATTTTCTTTACACAGATGTTCATTAATGTAAATCTTGTTGTTTTTATTTACATTTTGGTCGCCTCCTAGTCCAACGTCTCCCGCAGTGGCACTACGTTATTTACGCGCGGCGGTCACTATGGCATCTTTTGTCGATCGCTGCTTGAGTCTTGCCACCATACTCCTGGGGTAAGCCATGGTACCTCCACGTCGCGGTTGGACTCTGTGGGCAAACTCAATGTCGCTCAAATCCACGCTAACTCCTACGTAATTAACAAGTTTAACAACGATGTTAGATGGCTCCTCATCACTGCTCTCGGGTATTCCTTCTAGCTCGATATTTTGCAGACGCGTACATTGCTGCTGCTGCCGCATGTTTTCATCTTCAAGGTGTTTTACTCGAGCCTCGAGAGAAGGCAGATCCTCACATAGCATCTTATTTTCATCCTTTGCCGATTTGATTTCCTTGGAGATAGTTGACAATAGTTTTTTGATATCCTCATTTTGAGAGCTGATAAATTTAATAGAACTCTCTGAGCCGGTCAGCTGATCTTTGAAGGACTTAAATTCTTTGTTAAACAGTTCTCGAACAATAGAACTAAGTTCCTGGTGAATAATATTTCTGACCTGGGGCCGTAACTCCTCCTCACTATTGCCTGTGTAATGTTGCTCAAAAGGTGCTGTAAGATGAAAAAGGTTTCATAATAGTGACATTGAAACGATCTACATCATCAACAAGACTTTACTCAGAAGGCTTAATTGGGGTGATACTGTTGTCCCTTTTTGGACGCTGGCTAGTCCATTGCGGACAGGTCCAACATCCCTGTCTTATGAGTATATCGCTTGTCATGTTGATACAAACGTAGTGATCAGAACTGGAGCATGTTTTCCGACAACAAGTGATTCTTTCAGCAGATTTTATTGCTTTTCCACATGCGCCACAGTTAGTCATAATAATTTAAATTTTACAAGTACTTTCAAAAACGTCTTGTATCCTGTGAGTTTGTGCTACACTGCAGGTCACTGCACTAGATCTTAATCCCAATTGTTATGAATATAAGGTGTGTTTTAGTATAAACAAAATCAAAAGCCAGTCACGGTTTGAGTAAAGAGCTCGACGACCATGTCCAGCCACGACAGCGTACGACAATGAACGATAAAAGGAGATTTAGCACATATTAAAAATTGGATCGGGAGGTGTTCACGAGATTCTACATGAGCATCTTTGCGTGAGGAGGATAGTAGTAGCTCTGACGCAGCAGGTCGATGCGGTAAGGCTCATACAATAAAAATCAAAAAATCAAAATCAAAAATAATTTATTCCATTTAGGACACAAAAGGCCACTTTTGAACGTCAATAATTAGTGTAATATCTATCAATTATGGCCCGTATGGGGTAAGAACATATCTCCTTATCTTTTGGGCCCCACTAGCGCTTCGAGACAAAACACAGACAATTTGGCAAGTGCTGAGAAGAAACGCCGGAACAAACTCAGTCACCACTAGCTGCCTCAAAAATTGATACAAATCAAAATAAACAGGTAGGTACATCAGTTTGGTGCAGGCTGGACTGTCCATACATTTTCGTCATTAAGATAGTCTTGAATTTTATAAAACCCCTTCGACATTAAGGTAGTTTTGACATGTAACTTAAATTTATGAATAGGTAGTTCGATGACATTATTAGGTATATTGTTGAAAAATTTAACACAATTTCCCAGGAATGAATTCATTGTTTTGGCTAACCTGAAGTTTGGAATGACAAGTTTGCTTTTATTTCGTGTGTTATACGAATGTATGTCTCTTTTTTTCATGAAAAAATCTAAATTTTTACGTACGTACATGATATTATCAAATATGTATTGAGAAGCGACAGTGAGGATGTTTATTTCCTTAAAGAATTCTCTCAGGGATTCGCGCGGACTAAGTTTGTAAATGGCAAGAATGGCTCTTTTCTGTAAAATAAAGATGGTATCGATGTCCGCATCAGAACCCCACAAGAGAAGACCATAAGATATTATACTATGAAAGTAACTAAAATACACAAGCCTTGCTGTTTCAACATCAGTTAAATGTCTAATTTTTCTAACCGCAAAGGCAGCTGAAGCGAGTCTTCTAGCCAGAGCGTCAACATGCGGTCCCCACTGCAATTTCGAATCCAATGTAATGCCCAGAAAAACAGTGGAGTTTGATAGATCTAATTTTTCACCGTTAAGTACAATTTCTGTGGTAGCTTGCTTCACGTTAGGCATGGTGAATTCAATACATTTAGTCTTTTTTGTATTAAGAAGCAAGTTATTGCTGGTGAACCAATTTAATACCTTAGAGAGAGCTCTGCTAACATTGTCAAATGATTTTTCGCCTCTTCTTGATTTGAAGTTTAAAGATGTATCATCAGCAAACGGAGCTCTCACAGGAGTCCTTTGAATAAAAAGGAAGGTCATTAATATAGATCAAAAACAGCAAAGGTCCCAATATTGAGCCCCGGGGCACTCCCATTTGAAGCGGGGCACCTGAGGAGTTAATCTCATTAACGTTTACTGTTTGTAGTCTGCCTGAGAGGTAAGAATTCAACAGTTTTGATGCATTGTTAGATACACCGTAATGTTCCAGCTTTATAATGAGTGTTTGATGATCGACACAATCAAATGCCTTCGATAAGTCACAGAATACACCTATCGCATCATGTTTATCTTCATAGGCATCCAAAATGTGTTTGACGAGTGCCACCCCAGCATCTGTTGTATTTCTACCTTTGGAGAAACCAAACTGTTTCTCATGCAGTAATTTGTGAAGTTTAAAAAGAGAGCAATTGATTAAATATAACTTTTTTTAAAATTTAGCTAAATGCAGGTAGAATGGAAATTGGCCTGAAGTTGCTTGGGTCACTTTTTTCTCCTGAATTAATGAAGGTATAACCTTACTATATTTCATTAAAGTAGGAAATTGACCTTGATCAATACATTCGTTGAATATATGTGCTAAGTGAGATGCTACGAGAGGTATAATGGGTTTTATTGTGTCAGTTGATATTCCCCATATATCCTCAGTTTTTTTTTTGTTTTAATTCCTTGAAAGTTTTAACGATCATCAAAGGGTTAATATGAGTGAAATCAAATGAGGTGTCACACCTGTCAACACACGATACCAGCAGTGATTTAGCATGCAGACCGCACGAATTAAGTTGTTTTGTTGTTTCGATGGGTATATTACAGAAGTACTTCTCGAAGGCACCTGCAACTTCATAGTCAGATTTAATATTTTTATTATCAATTTTTAATGTAAACGTATGATCACCTGGTTTATTTTTACAAGTTTCTTTGTTTATAATATTCCAAGTCTCTTTAATTTTATTACTGGATTTATTAATTTTCTCACGTATATAATTAGATTTAGCTACCATGCAAACATTCTTGAATAACTTTGAGTATTTTTTAACATATTTTAAAAATATTGGGTCATTATTTCTATATACTTTTTGATTATACAATTCAAACATTTCTTTCCTACTGATGTGTATACCTACTGTAGCCCAGTCACTGAATTTTGGTTTCAGGTTGTTTATAACTAATTTCTTTTTAGGAAAATTTTTGACAAATTTACTTTCAATTAATTTAAAAAAATACTTATATTGGTTATTAACAATGTCATTAATAAAAGGCAAAAGGGTATTTCCATTGTCACGGGTGCGACACTGACACTGCATTTTTTCAAGATAATAAAGTGTTTGTTTAGATATATCAAATTACGTTTACGAAGAATAATAGTATGAAAAATTAGTATTTTACGCCAACAAGATCTGTATAAAAAACTTGTAATGTAAAACTTATACAACGTCATGAATCGCGTAACGGGTGTGACCTTAGAAAACCGCTAAATGCTACCAAGATGACTTTCAGCTAAACATCTGTAAAATTTTCTATGAAAGTATGCAGTAAGATTTTTTTATGTAAAACTTGAATAGATTTCTCAAATAACTACGCTATTCGAAATGAACAAACATGTATAACGAACTTTATAAAAAAAAAATGAAAATGTAACGGGTGTGACAAGACTTTGTAACGGGTGCGACACTGTATGGTTTTTCAAGTTTTATCTTAAAATGAAAAATGTTCTAATCGACATTGCTTTATTAAAAATCATTCCAGTTAAGAAAACACAGGAAATTTACATGAGATTTGGTCTAAAATTAATAATTTATTTTAACGATTGTGCAATTTCCTACCTAATTTAAAAATCGTTAGTAAATTGTATGTAATTACTCAAATTCACCCTCTAAATCCGTATATTTGTCAAAATAAGGCAAACGAGTGTCTTGACGTAGTATCTTCAGGCAGGTTTCTTCCATTTTGAAAGAAACAGTACGACCACCTTTGATGCAATGTTTTGATTCATGTGACTTTTGAAAACAGTGCTTTCCATGTAGGTTTCTGATCGATTTAAGGCCCTCCCATAGCATTTCCAACAATGGTTGGTGTTCTTTAATGTCCTCATTAGATTGGTAGAAAATTTTGATGGTTCCTGATCCCTTTTTTTTCAAATGTTCATAGCAATCTCGTGGAGTGTTGAGGATGATTTGTCGAGCTTTCACAGAAATCCACAACGTCCTCTTAACTACCAATGCCAACGGCACCTTTTCCGTGACTAGTTGGGAAGAATGGCCAAGTTATGTCTACTCCAAAATCAACTGGAGCTGTACAAATATTGTACAAATTGAACCGATTCTTGAACTGTGCTGCGCAGCCATCCGAGAAGATGTGAACTGCCCTTATTTTCTTGTAGGTTATCAGTTCTTTAATAATCCTTTTGATGAACACCTTCTTGGCATCTCTTCTTGTCTTGTCTCTTTCTCGTTCTTTTAACAAATGTGTTTCGTAATTTTCTTTTAGATTTTTTCGGTACTTTTGCATTCTATTGGTGGTTCAAAAAAAAATTAAAAAAAAAATGTAACGGGTGTGACATATATTTATCATCAAAAGAAAGACACTTAAAGTTTCTATCCAGTATTGAAACTCGTCCGTATAGCTTATTTAATCAAGCTTCTTAATATTACAAGGTACAAAGATTATAAGTTTATAATTTACGTCGCAGTAAAACTATTTGCATATTTTTTGTAACGGGTGTGACATTATTACACTCACGGATAAAATCGTAGTAAATCAAAAGTAACACTTACTTGAAATTATTAAAATCACTTGCTCAGGAATCTTAAAAAACCTGCACTTCGCGCTACAGTAATGTGCAGATTGACAAGCTTTACACAAAATGGCGAGATAGCCGACAAACTTTTTTAAAAAAGACGGCGCTGCATGAAACAAAGGATGTTGACATACAAAGTGATTAATTTATACAATTTGGAAAGGAGCTAAAATTTTGATTTTACAAATTTTTGAGAGTATGATTATTTAGAACTCCAGACATGGTTTTTGTTTTAGTTAATAACACAATTGAATTTTTATCACAGTATGGTAAAGTTTCATGGAAATAACCAAAAGCGGAATTTTATCACTCAAGTTAGATTTAAATTTTTCTTTACGGAAATCAGTGACTGGTCTAAATTTAATTTCATTTTTAGTCGGCACAAAACGGTGTTCAAACGTGACTGACTGTCCACAGTGATCGGATTTTACAAAATTTACTATAGATTTTTTAATCACACTAGAGTTACAAAATATATTATCTAAGCAAGTAGCTGTTGTAGCAGTAATTCTAGTTGGTTCAGCAAAAACAGGCATTAAATTAAAGGATTTGAAAAGGCTTAAAAACCTCAGTCGATAGGTTTTTTCTTCATCTATAATATCGACATTGAAATCCCCACATACAACTACTTTCTTTTTATTTGTAAATAATTTTCTGAGTGAGTCCTCCATAATAGACTCAAATAATTTAAAATTACCAGTAGGGGGCCTATAAACACAAACAATTATGTAATCGTCCAGCTCTGCACATGATATCTCAATAGTTCGTTCAACAGAAAGAGATACAATATCTTTGCGCTCTTTACATTTTAAACTATTATCTATACTCTATACTAATATTATAAAGCTGAAGAGTTTGTTTGTTTGTTTGTTTGTTTGAACGCGCTAATCTCAAAAACTACTGGCCCGATTTGAAAAATTATTTTTACGTTGGATAGTCCATTTATCGAGGAAGGCTTTAGGCTGTATAACATAAAGATACGACTCATAGGACCACAGCAGAAATGAAAAAGAAAGATATTCCTTTTGAGAGCTTCCGCTGCATACGCTGCGGAAACCGCTTAAGTTACACAAAAATCATGTATGACAGGATTATTTAGCATCAAGAGTTCTATAATAAAGTCCGCGACAGCATATGTCTATCTTTTATGGTTGACTTACTACAACCTTTTTTATGTTCATAAATTTAAAAAAAAATAATGCATTATTTTTAGACGTGTATTATACACACAGGTATTTATTCTTATCAAAATAAATACATTCATCATCACGAGAATTTCATTTAGAACAAAGTTGCCCTTTATATCATTTAAATTCAATAAATATCTTAGGAGCTATCACAGTTTTAACATAACTCCGCACCAAAATAATGTTCGCACCATAAGTACAACGTGCGCTTGCGCTAATCTATACTAATATTATAAAGCTGAAGAGTTTGTTTGTTTGTTTGTTTGTTTGTTTGAACGCGCTAATCTCAGAAACTACTGGCCCGATTTGAAAAATTATTTTTATGTTAGACTAGCGGTCCCCCGCGACTTCGTCCGCGCGGTTTGAGTTTGCTCCCTCCCCTCCCGTCGCAGCGTGATGTTTTATATCCTAAAACCTTTCTCAATAAATAAGCTATCTAACACAGAAATATTTTTTCAAATCGGTTCAGCAGTTCCTGAGATAAGCGCGTTCAAACCAACAAACTCTTCAGCTTTATAATATAATTAGCGCAAGCGCACGTTGTACTTAAGCTGCGAACATTATTTTGGTGCGGAGTTATGTTAAAACTGTGATAGCTCCTAAGATATTTATTGGAATCAAGTGATATAAAGGGCAACTTTGTTCTAAATGAAATGCACGTGATGATGAATGTATTTATTTTGATAAGAATAAATACCTGTGGGTATAATACACCTCTAAAATGATGCATTATTTTTTTTACAAATTTATCAACATAAAAAAGGTTGTAGTAAGTAAACCATAAAAGAGTCAAAGTCAAAGTCAAATGTTTTATTTGCAAGAATACAGTAATCAAGTACATCAGTTGATAATGATAGCGTGAGTCCCATGCATTCAGCCTTATAATAGCGTGCAAATATATAGTAGAGAACAAGTAAGTAATATCAATAATTATATAGAACAGTCATGGACATAAATATTACAATTTGATTTATTATATTTTTTCTTTATATTCAATAAAATCTTGAATACTGTAGAAGCTGTGGTGTAATAACCATTTTGTCAGCTTTGTTTTAAATGCATTAAAGTCATTAATTAATCTAAAGTCGTCCGGTAAATTATTAAATAGCACAATACACATATTATAAACATTAATCTTGTATATTTGTTTATGGCAAGTAGGTTGATACAATTTGTTCATAATTCTTGCTCTAGTTTGCCTGTTATTAACTTCAGCTCGTTTTTTCCAAAATCTTTGATTGGAGAACACAAACAAACATACTTCCTTTATGTACATCGACGGCAGAGGCAAAATATCAAGTTTTTTAAACAATGGTTTACAGCTGTCGTCAAATTTCGAATTGCAAATGGCTCTCATACACTTTTTTTGTAGTTTAAAAGCCCGGTCAGCGTTTACTGAGTTCCCCCATAATATCAATCCTTAACTAAGAACGGATGAAACATAGCCGTGATAAACTGTTAGAGCTGCCTCTACAGAGACTGTTTGTCTTAGCTTTCGCAAAGCAAAAACAAATCGGTTTAGCTTATTACACACTTGCTCTACATGATCTTTCCAATTTAAATGCTTGTCAATATTAATACCAAGGAATTTATGAACATTTACTGACTCTACTGTGTCATTTTCGTATGAAATTTGAAGCGGTAGAGGTTGGGAGTTATATGACAGAAATTGAATTTGCTTACACTTTTTAACATTAATTTTTAAGTTATTGCTTTCCATCCATTTTATTACATTTTTAAAGGTATCATTTACCTCTTGTTCAAAATTGTTAGAATCATCACATTTGATTATTAAAGTGGTATCATCCGCAAAGAGAATGGACTCGTGCCTGCTAGCTTCGGGGAGATCATTAATATATAATAAAAAGAGGAGAGGTCCGAGTACACTTTCCTGCGGAACACCGGTTCTATTAAGTTTTAAGTCAGACCGAAAGGCGTGTCTTGCGAGAGTATTTTTTGTCTTAACAGTTTTAGATATCTCTATGTATTGCTGTCTATTTTCTAAATAGCTCGCCACCCAATCCAGAGCCCTACCTCTGATGCCATAAATATGTAATTTGCTTAGAAGTTGAGAATGATTTACAAAGTCAAATGCTTTACGCATGTCCAGAAATATGGACACAAGAGGTACACTGCTATTTAAGCTGTCTGTAATAATTTTCAAAAAGTCGAAACATGCAAGTGTCGTTGAGCTACCTTTTCGAAAACCATATTGTTGTGGATGCAAAATATGGAATTTGGACAGAAAGTCATTTACACGGTTTAGATACGCCTTTTCGAAGATTTTAGATAGAACAGGCACTAGTGTTATTGGCCTATAATTATCAGGCTCAAGTTTGTTTCCTTTTTTATAAAGTGGTTTGACCAGCGATATTTTTAATCTCTCTGGGAAAATACCATCTACAAAAGAAAGGTTAATTAAATAGGTTAACACATAACTTAAATGAGAGGCGACAATCTTTAAAGTTTTTGTCGTTATGTTGTCATAGCCGCATGATTTGCAATTTTTAAGTGCCATTATAATAGTATATATTTCTCTTTCACAAACTGGTCTTAAGAACATCGTATGTGCATTTGCATTGTCAAGTAAAGTTGTCTTATTATTATTAGGTTTAAAATTAGTAGTCGTTATGTCAATGAAATAATTATTGAAAATATTGCATATGTCAAGAGGGTCGGAGTATATTTTATCCCTAAATTTTATTTGAGAAATGTCATTATTAAATGTTTTGTCTGAAATTGAGGATGATATTACTTTCCACGTAGCCATACATTTATTTTCACAATTTTTAATGAAGTTACAGCTATTTAATTTTTGAGAGTCGTGTATGCATTTTTTTAATATTATTTTATACCGTTTAAAATGAGTTTTATTTATACGCTTATTTATTTTGTTTAATTTGTATTTAAAGTATAGCTCCCGTTTAGTTTTACATGACTTCTTCAAGCCTTTTGTTAACCATTTAATTTTTATTGGACGATTATTTATTTTTACGCTGATGATCGGAAAGCATAAATTGTAGAAAAGGCATATTAGGTCATGGAAACTGTTAAACGCCTGATTCAAATTTGAAGCTGAAAACACCTCTGTGAAAGAAAGCGCTGAAATACAGTCATGAAATTTCCGGACATTATCTGCGCTATAATCACGTTTGTACTCGTACCATGTAGAGCAAGCCGATGGCTTTTTCATTTTTAAAGTTATAGACTGAGCAGTTTCGTGGTCAGATAGACAAAGACGATGGATCATGGGTATTACCGATTTTACGTTACTGGCAATTTGGTCTATGCACGAGTCAAGTCTTGTAGGTTGAGTAATATGAGGTACAAATTTATAATTATCTAAAATACCCACTAGTCTTTTTGGAGCTGGCTTGTTCTTAAGAATGTCAATATTCCAGTCACCACATATAACTATTTTCTTGTCTTTAAACTTCTCTGCAAGGTAATTCATTAATTTTGCTAATTTGTGTAAGAAGACGCCAGTATGGGACTTGGTTTGCTTTGGGATTCTATAAATATTTATCACTATCAATCCAAGACCTAAGACTTCAATACCGCAACTCTCAAAGTAAAATGGAGTGGCTAATTCTGTGACAAATGGTAATGTTTTAAGATCGAAGCATTTCCTTACCAAAATACAAGTACCACCTCTGCTTTTATTCCTACAATAAGAAGCTGCTAGTTTATAGTTTTTAAGACGTATGTTTGCCTCTGATCCACTCTTGACAAAAATTTCACTAAGGCAAACTATATCAACCTCCATGCCAGCATCTTGAAAATTTTGTAGCGTTATATCTAGTATGTCCAATTTGCTACAAAGACCTTCAATATTTTGATGGAGAATAGTCAAATCATTATCAGTAAAGTTATACATAGGTTTTGTAGTACAATTAATTTTTGAGTCATCTTTAAGCGTACAGTTATTTTTTAATACGAAAAAACTGAGAATTGTCAACTTGTTCGATTTGTTTATCTGACTGTAGCACATTTTGTATATAATCACATTCATATTTAATAAAGTCAGTTTCAATATTTAATTTATAAGCTATTGAGTCCAGTCGTTTCTTAAAACTATAATGAAGCGATTCAATGTCAATAAATTTACAGTTTGGATAATTATTTGCGAGCATTTGCAAGTCTGAATTTAAAGTTTGTACATCTAAATATGAATTAAAAGGAATACTTAATAAGAAAATTTGTTTACAGTTTCTTAGCGTATGCAGCATATTACACAGATTGGAATATAAAGTATAAGGATTTTTATCATAACAACCAGTTAAAATAACTAGAATATCATCATCACGTATAGAATTTAAGGTATTTAGATTATGTAATACATGACATGATGACGCATTAGGCTTAATCAAACCTGAAGCTTTGTATATGTCATTCCATTTTCCAGATCTTGATTTATTTAATTTTTCAGCCAGTCCTCGTACTTGCTGGTCGCCATGAATGAAAATTCTAGGTTGTCTTTCTTGACAACATGATAAGAGCTTTTCTTTAGTTTTAGTTGATTTTTTTAATCTTTGGCTATCGATTATATTGGTTGGTGGAGTCGAACCCGAAAAACCTTTTTGATGTGATTTATGTTTAGGTGTACTTATAAACTCATGGAATAAACCATCCTTTTTATTTGGAGTTTTTTTGGGGATAGATCTGCAGATACGTGATAAGTTCTCAATTTTTTGCTCGTTATCTCCTAGTTGTTTCTTAAGTAACGAATTTTCCTGCAACAGGTTACTGATTTCATTTTCCGCCACTTCGAGTTTTAGCTGTAGATCTGATAGTGCTTTTTGCATTTCTGCCATGGTTTCTGCCTGATTTCGCCCTAATACTGGACAACTCCTATTGAGCATACTCGAATCGTCACCACTTTCCTCTTTATCATCTGTGCTTAAGGACTGGAAGGAATTTTCGGTAGGTACGTTAACAACTAACTTCTTTCGATTGGTAACATTCTCAAGAGGCGATTTTTTTGGTGAGTCTATTATTCGGGATGTGGATGATGAAAGAGTACTATTTCTTTTTTGGCAAAAGTCACAAATCCATTTGCTCTTTTGCGCTTTATTGAGCGCATAAAATGAATTATATCTTTGCTGAGAGACTGATGTACATACTATGTGGAATGTACTTTTACATTTTGAACAGGTGAGGTTCTGTTTAGCTGTAATCGCCTTCTTACATTTTCCGCACGGCGCCATCTCTTTCATAAATATTGCGAAAGTATCTAGTCAATTACTTAAATAGTTCGAGTTTTGTAACCTTTAGCGTTCGCTTAGCTAGTTAGTTTCAATAGCAATCATTAGATGTCGCTGCTAATGCTAGTTAACTGATGCAATTGATTTGCGCTAGAAGCTCTGTATTTTGCCGATAGATGTCACTTAAAAGTTCCGAGACGTAATACTAGAATTTTTCGATCATAGTCAGAAGTTTTGCATTAAGAGTCACACACAAGAAAACAAATATTATTATGCAGCAAAAACAACTCAAAAAATCATGAGGTAATAGCAAAATCCAAACCCATCTGCTTCCAAGTTTCGTATAGTTGGTTAGAGTACACTATCAACTACGCCATCCTGGTGACACTACGAGTGGTGAAAAACTTGAACCATTGCCGGTATTCAAAGTCAGAGGCATGATTTTATGCCCATATATGGTCATGAATCAGAAGCACAGCACAGATCATGAGTCACTTAAACTGTTTTTGAAAATGACTGTTAATTATTGTATTTGGTCCACATTTCTCGCTGATTTTGCACTTTATTCACTTAAATCACTGTTTTTAACCAAAAGAGTTAGTCGAAGTCATCACGATCTTCATAAAGATATAACTTTTATTTCAAAATGTTTACTTTTTACCACTGTAAACAGTAATTATGTACGGAGTTAACGTATAGAGCGTGCGCTTGCGTCCGCCGCTCGCCGCGCTATAGACTTATGCTGTCGCGGACTTTAGTATAGAACTCTTAATGTTGAACAATCTTGTCATACATGATTTTTGTGTAACTTTAGCGGTTTCCGCAGCGTACGCAGCGGAAGCTCTCAAACGGAATATCTTTCTCCCGTTTTCGCAACATTTTTCATTGCTGCTGTGGTCTTGTGAGTCGTATCTTTATGTTATTTTCTTTATGTTATCTTTACGCGAGTATATTATAAAGCTGAAGAGTTTGTTTGTTTGAACGCGCTTATCTCAGGAACTGCTGGACCGATTTGAAAAAATATTTATGTTTTGGATAGCTTATTTATCGAGAAAGGCTTTAGGATATAAAACATGACGCTGCGACGGGAGGGGAGGGAGCAAACTCAAAACGCGCGGACGAAGTCGCGGGGGACCGCTAGTTGATTAATATAAGTGACCCGCCATTGATGGCTGTTTGCCTTGAGAACGAACTAATAAGGCTACAATTTTCTATAGACAACATAAGTTCATACTTTTTGAGCCAGTGCTCAGTGACACACAAAACATGAATATTCCTTTCTTGTATGAATAATTCTACTTCTTATTCCTTCCCGGATAAGCCTTGGATATTTTGATGCACTATTTTTAAATGATTTTAAATTTTCAAGCTCGCTAAGTTATGTTTTAAGCAAGAGTTTTCCTCTATTGTCTGAATATTTAATTTAAATAATTGTTAATTGGAACGGATTTCAATGGTAGAATATTCATGTCAATGGTCTGCTCAATAGAAGCAGACTTGGTAGCCAAGTTCTTGGCTGAACAATCTATACAATATGATAGCGAAATAGCTATTTGTCTTTTGAAATAATTATTCACATAATATTTATCTCTTGTCAGGTATATCTTATTTTTAAAATAATTATTTATGTCACTTACATGGTATTTGTGAACATTATAGAATGTCAATTTATGCATATCCAGGTTTATTTTATACCTGGGATTATTTTCTTCGTCTGGCAAGCCGCTGCTATATGGTAAGGTAAACAAAACAATTTTACCTATATTTAGCTATTTTAAACTTTCAAAAATATTTATGAATTTCTTTTTGTTTACATTACCTCTATTTCCTATGAAAATTATTAGGGTAGAATTAACACTGAATTTAAAACTAAGTATTTTATTGATAATAACATCATAAGATGCTCCAGGCATGCAGTGATTTATCACACTTTGTCCCATATCGAAAAATAATGTGAGAATGAGAAGTACAAGTAAAAGCTGTCAAACAAAACCTATTTAAGATGTCAGTAACTAATATAAGTAAGTAACTTTTGTAGCTTAAAATGAAATTACCTTTCGTTCAGGTGATTTATGCCAATCTTCTTAAGTTAAACATATTAGTTTACCGCATGATAAACAGTCGACACAAAATATCGGACATGCAGCTGTAGTGTAAAACGAAATATTATTTTAATAAATTTTCGTAGAATGCATTACCTGTGTTATTTTGTCTTTATTTTTGACGTAAATTAACGTTTAAAAAATAAAATAATCAAACTGCGTGCTTTAAAGCGCTTAAGAGGCTTCAATTGGACTAATTTACCTGTTGAATGGTTATTTGTTGGGGTCATTTCGCTGTAATGAACAACAATCAATCACCTTCACCACGTTTCAGAAGAACGATTTCTTCAAAATATACACAGTTTCACTTAAACTTAAAAAAAATGAAAGCAATCAAATGAATAGCGAGCCTTCATGGGCTCTCAATCCGACTGACAGCCGCCAAAACGGTTCTGCTACATCGCATCTCGCATCTCTTTTTATCACACTATGCTGCTAGTGACATCTCGCTCTTGTCGTTCTATTCCACAGGGATAATAATAATAATAAATAATAACTTTCTATCAGTAGCAAATTTGACCAGCGAAAATTAACTTTAAAAAAGTAAAAACCGACTTCAAAACCAAAATGCACTAAAAAGTCTTAAATAAACTCTTGAACATTGGAAGGAAGGGAATCCATTTTAGGGAAACAATTTTTTTTTGGAGTCGGTGCTGCGACAGGTGAGGCTGAATTTTCAATTTGATGGCACCGACTCCAAAAAGAAATTGTTTCCCTAAAATGGATTCCCTTCCTTCCAATGTTCAAGAGTTTATTTAAGACTTTTTAGTGCATTTTGGTTTTGAAGTCGGTTTTTACTTTTTTAAAGTTAATTTTATTTCTTCATTTTTAGAGATTACAAGAGAGGGAGGGGGGAGGGGAAGGTGCACCTTCTGACTCTGTTCTTTAAGAAGCTACAAACTACCTATCATATGTACTGTCATTATAATTACTGAACTCCTAAGCGTTAAGGAGTTCCACCATCAGCTCAGCCCCACAAGATGTGGATTATTAGACGTAACAATACGTCAAAATTAAGATTTTAGTAAAACAACACCATACGTGCCTTTAAAATTTGAGGGTTTCCGTCGATTACACCAAGATCCCATCTTCAGATCCCAAATCGGCAACAATGGGACCAACTAGAAAGTACACCCTCTAAGTAAGCGAAAAAATTTTTCGAATCGGTTGACTAACGACTGAGATATGAGGTAACAAACATACAAAAAAAAAAAAAAAAACATACAGTCGAATTGATAACCTCCTCCTTTTTTGAAGTCGGTTAAAAATAGCACATCTGAGTACAGCGACAAGAAAAAATCTAGTATAAATTTCTCTAAAAAGATGACCGTTTTTTCTGATAAGATTAGTAAAAAAACTAGCTTCAAAATTCCAGAATATCAAAGTACCCCAAACCCAAAAGCATCTAAATTGTCTGAAGATATAGAAACAACAAAAAAAAAGAATATTAAACACCCTGCTTCAAAGGAATTCGAGGAAAAAATAACAGTCGATATAATTTGCCAGATTCTTTGGAGCGTGATATCTGCTATCTCATCTGGTTGCAAGCTGTGTCGCCTGAGATGGATACTTCTTTTGCTCATAAGCGGACCGCATGAGTAGAGGATATACGTGGCCGTTCCTTCTTCTGTATTGCAGAATGTGCACAGAGTGGCTTCGGTCATGTTCATATTAGACAAATGTTTGTTCAGTTTTACTATTCTAGTCACTGCACATGTTTTGTATCTTTCGAAATTTAACAGTTCTGTAACTTTATTGTTGTAACCACGAATGAGTGCTTTTGAGTGTTTTGTCCTGGTATAGACTTCCGTGACTCAATAGCATCTTGTTTGGGGGTAGTTAGAAGCGTAGTGGCGCGTTGTTTGGTAATGCCACAGAACGGTTCTACGCCGATTTAAGGGTTATCGGCTCCTTCTCTAACGATTTCACCAGCTACTTCGTTTCCTACAACATTTAAATGCCCTCGCATCCATGTAAGTGAGACTTTGTTGGTGTTTACCAGTTCATTCAATGTCTCAGTGCATGTTTGCACCAGTTTTGACTTTTGTTCGAAGGATTTTAAAGCCGGCAGGGCAGCTTGGCTGTCTGAGTTAATGTAAATGTGTTGGTTCCGGTGCTTCCTCTCAAGGTTTATCTCTGCACATTTGTTTATGGCAAAGACCTCTGCTTTAAAGATTTCAGTCCCCATGTTAGGCCTCTCTCCGTAGATCCTACGGCCTCCATCATTTAATGTCACAGATAACAGTTCATTCACAAAATAATAATCATTTAAGTATCTGGTTTCTATAATAAATCTTAGTTTATATTAAATTAGAATAAACTATAATCTGGAAGTTGGTACTCTTTTGCATAAATATTGGGAAAAAGTTGACAGCAGAGGGATTAACTGTTGAGGTGACGCAAGAAGATGAAAACATACAAGATAATAAAAGAAAAAAAACACTGAAAAATTGAAACAAAGGTCAGAAACAACACCGAAGAAACAAAAAAAAATACACCACAAAAATTAGACAAAGACTATAAAAAGGTAAGACAAATAGGAATTAAAAACATCAAAGAATTAAAGGAAAATAAGGAAGTAAGACATGAGAGACCAAAGAAAAATGTACCAAAGATAATTGATATTGACGATGAAAAGAGAAAAAGAGTACCAGAGCAAGTGCGAAAGGGAAGAGGGAGAGGGACAGGAAGAGGAAGAGGAAAGGGCAGAGTGACAAGTAAAAAAACGATGAGGATATTTGATTAGGTACCTAAAGAAAACTTTGTTCTTGTTGTCAAAAATTATACTTCTTAATTATTTTTGAAATACTTATTTGTTTAAACTGTTGCATTGAAAAAAAGTTGATTACGTTTTAGTTTTTATATAAAAATGGTTTTGGTATTGAAGTTTAATGTACCTAGTTTTGTATGAGAGGACTTGTTTTTGTTGTTTATTAAGTTTCCTACTGTAAGAGGCTGAGACTGTACGGAAAATACTTTTTGTTTTTACAGATGATCCTATTTGTTTTTAAGAAAAGCCATTTATTGTAAGGCTGTATTTTTTAACCGACTTCAAAAAAGGAGGAGGTTATCAATTCGACTGTATGTTTTTTTTTTTTTTTTTTTTGTATGTTTGTTACCTCATATCTCAGTCGTTTGTCGACCAAATCGAAAAATTTTTTCGCCTACTTAGAGGGTGTACCTTCTAGTTGGTCCCATTTTTTCCATTTTGGGATCTGAAGATGGGATCTTGGTGTAATCTAGGGAAACCCTCAAATTTTAAAGGCACGTATAGTATTTCTTTACTAGAATCTTAATGTTGACGTGTTGTTACGTCTGATAGTCAACATCTTGTGGGGCTGAGCTGATGGTGGAACTTCTTAACGCTTAAGAGTTCAGTAATTATAATGACGTAACTTATGATAGGTAATTTGTAGCTTCTTAAAAATAGAATCATAAGGTGCACCTCCCGCCCCCCCCCCCCTCTAATGTAATCACTAAAAATGAAGAAATAAAATAAACTTTAAAAAAAGTAAAAACCGACTTCAAAACCAAAATGCACTAAAAAGTCTTAAATAAACTCTTCACCATTGAAAGGAAAGGATTTCGTTTTAGGCAAACAATTTCTTTTTGGAGTCGGTGCCATCACTTTGACCATCAAGCATCAACTATCACAGTACCGACTCCAAAAAGAAATTGTTTGCCTAAAACGAAATCCTTTCCTTTCAATGGTGAAGAGTTTATTTAAGACTTTTTAGTGCATTTTGGTTTTGAAGTCGATTTTTACTTTTTTGTTTGGTGTAGTAGTTATTTTTGTTAAGTGATAATTAAAGGTATTTTTTTTTAATTTTGAAAGAAAAAAATATAAATATGAATTTTACATAGTAATTTAAATCATTATGGTATAAAGAGAAAATCAGTCGATCGATCGTAGTTACTACAATTATTTCGTAAACTATTGTTGGAAGCAGCCAATTAAACTTTAACTTCTTAGATTTAAGTGTCATTTTCCTTTAAACAATTCTAATAGCGTAACTCTAATACCAAATTTAGTGTTTCTTACATTAACACAAGTAATGATTTTTAAGGACTTACATTAAATCTCATTTTTTCATTTTAAAAAAAAGTTAGTGTATGTGACATTTAAAACATTAAAAATAACGTAAGGGACAGTCTATTTTTAAAACTATGAAGATTAGAACATTTTAAGTAAACTTATGTAACAGAGCTTTAAATGTAAAGAAACTTTGCTGTAGTTGTCATTTCAATAGCATTACAAACTCAAAAATAATATCACATTTAAAAAAAAAGACATAGTTCTTTGGCTCTCCTGAAAATTTGTGGTTTGTCCTTTACAGTAATTCATATTTCCGGTGACGATATATTGTGCAAGTACGGGCCCCATGTTTTTACCCATCTCATCACTAAACATAACTATATTATTTGTTGATTGGTATAGAGTTTCATTAGGCAGGAAACTGTTGGATTGTACACAGGACAGTTTGAGAGGGCTTGTAGTTGATTTGGGAAGTGATGATGACTCACACCCGGGCCCAACAAACATCAATGGGTTGGAATTTGATTTAGAAGGGTAATTACAATCAGAAGTTATGATGTCTGTTAAAATCTGGATGTGTTCACCACACTCTTTTTTGGTACATTTATATGTCTCAGTCATTATTTTTATTGAGAGTTTGAGATTTTCTAATTCATTTTCTAATTTCAATATGTCTTTTTCATATTTTGTTACACTATTTTGTTATATTAAAGAACATACATCTAGCTCATCGCCAAGTTGCCTTCTCTCATTTATATATTTTACTTTTGTAAACAAACAATTTTGTTTTTTAACTAATTTATTTGTTTTTTTAATAAACCTGTTAATTCTAACATATTTCTTAAATTTGTTTTTACTGCACCTTGAAATCCCTGTAGAGGTTGTGGTAGAGGAATCCCTTGTTAAATCTATAGTTACAATAGGTGGACTTCCAGGTGCAGTTTGGATCTGGCTGGGCGCACTACCAACTAACTTGTCAAATAAAAGCTGGTTTGACTGTCAATGTAGTTTTGCTTCTCCATCTCCAAGTGGTGAATATGATCTCGGGCCTCCTCAAGATCTTGTTGAAAGGCAGTTATGCGATTGAGGTTCTGCTCGTTCTCCTCACAGCACTCACCGAACCCACTTATGACGGATTGCAGTTTGTCACGTTCGTCAATTAATAAGCCGTAGTTGGTGTGCAGCTCAACCATCTCTTTCTTCAATGGACTGTTACTATCCAGCACATCCAACAGTATCCTCTCATTGTCTTCGCTTTCCCTATTCAGTTGCTCAATCCGTTCCTTGGCCGCCTGCAGTTCCTTCAAAGCCAGTAGGAGTTTAGATTCCTCCTGGCGAGCATAGGCTTTGCGAGTAAGCATCTTTACGCTCAATGAAAATAAAAACACGTAAAAAGTAAGCCAAAGAATTGGTTGATCAACTAGAGGTTAGATATTTGTTAACGTAAATACGTAAACAATATAACCTCAACGCGAAATAAAAATGTTCGTAAGGCGTAATTTTATAGTAATTTTATAGTTAAATATGTGTTATACGTGAACTATGACGCATAAACAAGATAATTAGAAAAATCAGAAAGAGAAAACAATGATTCACAATATTTCACAAGTTCGAATTCGCAATGTCATTGACCGGTTATCACCGTTACACATAATCACTAAAGTCCGTGAGTTGTTGCACTTTTTTACACTAGCACTTAATTATACAGCTTAGTTATGTTTAATGTTGATTTTGAGCCGCTAAATAACTATTATCTATTAATAATCCGCATCTCCCATCGCAACCCACTGTCACTTTGCATCAAGTCTACAATGACCTTGAAACGGGATTCTGTAAACATCACAAGCATACTTGCGAAGTGAAGTGAGCTGCGTGGCCACTGCGGAGCGGCCATTACGAACTAGAGAAGTACCGCACCTAACAAAATGCTAGACGAGATTTTTCGACTCTATACTTTTTTACTTAATGTTGAGATTTTTACATCTAAACGTCTGTTTACTTAATAAAGTAAACTTCAACGGTTATTTTAAGGAATTACTGACAGTTTTTAACCGACTTCAAAAAAGGAGAAGGTTATCAATTCGCCTGTATGTTTTTTTTTAATTTTTTTTTTAAATGTTTGTTACCTCATATCTCAGTCGTTAGTCGACCGATTCGAAAATTTTTTTTCGCCTACTTAGAGGGTGTAAGAAATTGTTTCCCTAAAATGGATTCCTTTCCTTTCAATGTTCAAGAGTTTATTTAAGACTTTTTAGTGCATTTTTTATGTAATAAAACCAGAGAAACTCTAATCAGTGGTATGAACAGACTCTATGCTTTAAAAAGCAGTTTTTAAAAAAAACTGTCAAGTATTCGTGCTTGTGTGTTATTGTGTGTCATTGTCAGTCTCTTGAAACCAAAGTTCAAACAGTGTATTTCGAATTTCGATTTTCGCGCGACAAACAAAGTAAATAAAACTTATAAATTATCATGAAGTAATTATGTTTCACAGCTTCATTCTTTGCGATTTATACAATCTGTGGTTTACATGGTGTAGTTGCGCCCTCACGTATCAGCCTTCTCCACGCATTTGTTTAAAGTTTTTTTTTTTTTTTTAATTCGGTTTCTACTGAAATTGATTTGAAAATAAAAATGGCAACACAGTGACGTATATCCGACTTACCCCACTCAAGCTCACCTTATGATGGCGGCCATTCCCTGCGAGTCATTCTGCGTTTTTGCGTTGAAGCCTTCGCACGTACCTTCGCTCGGAACTTAAGTGTCTCTCAACATGGGTAACAAGAGGAAACCGCAGGAATTGGTATGTAACGGTGACCCAGAACTAGAAGACGACATATTGCAGTTGCTGGGTGACGCTCCTAAAACAGAATCTACTCTCGGGCCACCTATTCACAAGGACGTAGCTAATAGGTGGCAAGAAATTCTTGCAAAAGGTCTTCCAAAAGAAGCCAAGGAACAAATTATGAAACAGTACTCTATTCCTAACAACTGTGACCTATTATTGGCACCTACTCTTAACCCAGAGGTAAAAGCCGCTATTCGAGAGATCATGGTAAAACGTGGCTCATCGCTTATGTATCAACAAAAACAACTCGGAGTTGCATTATCGGCCTTGGGAGAAGCTATAAATTCAATACTTTCAAATGAAACGTCAAAACAAAAGATTTTGAAGCCGATCAGTGATGCTTGCCGAGTCCTATGCGACTTACATTTTCATGAAACCAAAACTCGCAGGCACTTCGTTATAACATCCATTAACACCCAACTCAAAGATTCGTTGGTGAACACCGTCAGAAATAATCAACTCTTTGGAGATAATGTTACAGAAAAAATCAAAACTGCCAAATCTATACAAAAGTCTGGATAAGCATTAAAAAACGTACCAAAACCAGCTTTTAACAAGAACAATTATACAAACAAACCTAGCACAAGTAAAGCTGCTTTAAACTTCAAACCGCAGCAACGGAAAGCCGACGGCAAGACCAACAGCGTTGCTGCGAGAGGCCGTCCGTCATACCGCACGCCACACCCGGGCCCCAGCGGAACTTACCGACTGCCGCATCGCTCTCCGCCGCCGCCGCCGCCGCCGCCTCCAACTTCGTCGAGGAGGACTCATCGTTTATAGATCATGAGGTACCGTACGCTGGTAGAATTCAATATTTTCTACACAAATGGTTACAAATCACTAATGATCCTACAATCCTATCATGGGTTCAAGGATATAAAGTGCCTTTTGATACTATTCCTTACCGCAATGATAATCCTAGTGTCTATCCCTGTTCCCATAAGGAAAAAGTGGAATTTGGGCATGCAATTAACAAATTAACTAAAATAAACGCTATCACTCGTTGCGACCCCGTTGAGGGGCAGTTCATATCAAATATATTTTTAGTACCTAAACCGGACGGAACTAGTCGATTTATTCTAAATCTCAAGTGCCTAAATAAATTCGTAAAGACTCAACATTTTAAAATGGAAGATTATCGAACCGCTTCAAGGCTTGTCACTAAAAATTGCTATATGGCGACAATAGATTTAAAAGATTCATACTTTTTTGTTCCAGTACATTGCTCACACAGAAAGTACCTTCGATTCATGTATGACAATGTTCTTTACGAGTTTAATTGCCTTCCGTTCGGTTTATGTGCTCCTTTTGTTTTTACCAAATTAATGAAACCAATTCTTGAATTTTTAAGATCACGGGGTATGATCTCTGTTATATATTTAGATGATATTTTCTGTATAGGCTCGGACTATTCCGAGTGTAAAGATAATATCACACTCACGAGAGAACTTTTATAAAGCCTGGGGTTTTTTATTAACAAAGAAAAAAGTTGTTTAGTACCGAAAAGAAACTGTAAATTTTTAGGATTTATTTTTGATTCAGAAAAGATGATCTTAACTTTGCCCGAGAATAAGAAAACTAAAATAAAGAACACATTAATTGCCATTAAAAACTCCGTCAGCTGTAAGCTAAGAGATTTTGCTAGATTGATTGGGCTATTGATATCAGCTTGTCCAGCCATACAGTATTCCTGGCTATACACTAAAAAATTTGAACGGCATAAGTATTTAAGTTTACTTCATAATCAAAGCTACGAACAAAACATCAATATCCCATTCACTTTAGAAGATGACATTAATTGGTGGTTAAATAACATTGATCATGGTTGTTTCCCACTTTCCGTAAAAGGATTTGAATTAGAAATTTTCTCTGACGCCTCAACCATTGGCTGGGGTGCTTACTGTGATAAACAAAGTTGTTATGGGTATTGGAAACAGGATGAAAGATGTTTGCATATTAATGAATTAGAGTTGAAATCTGCCTTTCTGGCACTTAGATGTTTTGCAAAAGATAGATTCGACTGCAGAATTTTGCTTCGAATAGATAATGTCACTGCTATATCATGTATTAATCGTATGGGTAGTGTACAATATAGTCATTTTAATAAACTTTCGAGACAGCTCTGGGAATGGTGTGAAAGTCGTAAAATTACTGTGTTTGCTTCGTATATAAATACAAAAGAAAATTATGATGCTGATTCACTTTCACGAAAAAAGTTTCAGGATACTGAGTGGGAGTTGAACCAAAATGCGTTTGATAAAATAACATACAAGTTAGGTTTTCCTGAGATTGACCTCTTTGCTAGTCGATGTAACGCTAAATGTAAAACTTATGTGACATGGAATACCGATTCTGATGCCTTAACCACAGATGCATTTACAATATCTTGGAATGGAATCTTTTTTTACGCCTTTCCACCATTCTCACTTGTAGTAAAAGTCTTACAAAAAATTATAAATGATAAAGCAGAAGGAATTGTAGTTGTACCATACTGGCCAACACAACCGTGGTTCCCTCTATTTCAAAAATTAATTGTCTCTGAAATAATATACTTCGAACCCAATGTTAATTTGTTGCAATCTCCTTTCAGGACGAACCACAGCCTTCACAAAACGCTACACTTAGCTGCCGCGAGGTTGTCCGGAAAGCTCTTCTTAATAGATCCTTAGCCCCAAGATCAGTCGATATCATGCTAGCTTCATTATCAGACA
The DNA here is from genome assembly GCA_963924145.1 of Pyrausta purpuralis. Lineage (NCBI taxonomy): Eukaryota > Metazoa > Arthropoda > Insecta > Lepidoptera > Crambidae > Pyrausta > Pyrausta purpuralis. The sequence goes on from OZ001649.1 coordinate 23,456,721, forward strand.
ACACATACAAACAGTACAATGGATGTATTAAAGCTTGGATAAATTACTGTAACAATCATCAGTATGATTATATGAAAGCCTCTGTTCCTGTAATTATTCATTTCTTAACTGAGATTTTTGATGGAGGCGCTAGATATGGTACAATTAATTCATATAAGTCTGCTTTATCATGACTATTAGGTAAAGTTGTCGAAGATGATCGTATCAAACGATTTATGAAAGGAGTTTTCAGATTGAGACCCACAAAACCTAAATATAATATGACTTGGGATCCTAATATAGTGTTGAATTATTTAGCAGATAAATGGCCTAACTCCGATCTCAATCTGGAAACTCTTTTCAAAAAGACATTGACCTTGTTGGCTTTGGTTACTGCTCATCGCGTACAAACCTTTTCCCTTATAAAGTTAAACAATATTTCTATTCAGACTACTGATATAACAATCAAGATTCCAGATTTGATAAATACTTCAAAACCTAATTCTTATCAACCCTATTTAAGACTTTCTTTCTATAATTCTCGTCCGGAGATTTGCCCTGCTAGATGTATTCAAGAATACTTAAATAAAACTCGAAACATTCGCAATAATATCGATTCTTTATTTATTAGTTACAGACGTCCACACTCCAAAATCACATCACAAACTTTAAGTCACTGGATTAAAAACACTCTTCAATGTATTGGCATAAACACTAATATATTTACCGCTCACAGTACGCGCCATGCAGCAACGTCCACAGCCAACAAATCCGGGGTCAATATCGACGTGATAAGGAAGACTGCAGGTTGGACTGATTCCTCCTCAGTTTTTGCACGATTTTATAATAAAGAAATCGTCTCGCAAAGCAATCAGTTTGCTGAGATATTGCTAGTCAATTGTCAATAATTCTTATTATGCCTGTAAAAAATAAATAAATAAGATTAATGTTCAATTTAAAATATGTTTATTTACTCGCATGTTATTAAGTAAATAAAAAACTTACCTGTTGTTTCACATTTTAATTTTTTCATTGCTTTCAACATCCTACCCCACACCACAGATTGTATAAATCGCAAAGAATGAAGCTGTGAAACATAATTGAGGATCAAACGAACTTACCAAGTGAAGTTCGATCATAATTATGTGAACAGCTTCATTCGAAGCGATTTATACACACCCTCCCAAAATCAAATTACTTTGATACCCACCCTATCTTAAAAAATCAAAACATGAAACCACACCTAATTTAACTGTCAACAAAATGACTCGCAGGGAATGGCCGCCATCATAAGGTGAGCTTGAGTGGGGTAAGTCGGATATACGTCACTGTGTTGCCATATTTATTTTCAAATCAATTTCAGTAGAAAACGAATTAAAAAAAAAAAAAAAACTTTAAACAAATGCGTGGAGAAGGCTGATACGTGAGGGCGCAACTACACCATGTAAACCACAGATTGTATAAATCGCTTCGAATGAAGCTGTTCACATAATTATGATCGAACTTCACTTGGTAAGTTCGTTTGATCCTCAAGTATATTTTGTGGTTCTGTAAGATATAAACGATGTTTATCAGTACCGAGTTCGTTTGTAATCTAATCCACCACAAATATTTCAGTCCAAATGCGAGTCGTTCCGCTCACCCATCGTCAGTTCAAGTTGAAACTCTTGTCGAGTTTTTGGATAGGAATCCTGGCTTGGCTAAGGGTTTTCTAAAAACCCACAATGCAAGAGAAAGTAGTCGACGCCAGTGGGAGGATATTGCAGTACGACTAAATAGCTTAGGTGGCACCATAAAAAAATCCAAACAGTGGACCAAGGTGAGTACCTGCTTACTTGTAAACCACTTAACATTCTTCAAAGCACTTGAGATGAGCCGAATGCTCAACTAGTTTAGGCCCTTTCAGGTTGCATACTTTTCAACAATAATCATAATAATGTTCATGCATATTTTAAATATTGTACTTATGTATTTTAGGTTCGAATAAAAATTAAATGATAATTTGTTTTTTGGAGCCTACAGATTTTATATTATAACATGTTTTAGCTATGTGGAGACTGAATGTTATACAACATTTTATTAAGTAATTTTACAGACTTTTTATTTATGTAATACATATTACATAGCTACTCCAATATGTACAGTTATATTTTGCAAAGTTGAAAATCAATGTCAGATAATGAGGATGTGATAAAAGACAAGCTTACAACATGTTACTTAATCTGTACGCACCTTTTCAAACATAAAATGATATAATTTACTTTAGCAAGCAGTTTTATTGTTATTATTTTTATTTCATTGTAGTATTGGTGGGACAAAAAAGTGCTGTTAAGAAAAAAGTTGCAGCACGATCTGCTGCTAGGCGTAGGACTGGTGGTGGGGTGGAGGATGAGGTGGAGCTTTCTGAGCTTGATGAAAGGATAGTTGCTTTGTGTGGTGGAGAAGGGTTTTCTACAGGAGACGCACATTTAGGAATACAGCCAATTCCGGTAAGAAACCTAAAATGCTGTTATTTCTACAGAGTTGCAAATATACTAACCAGTAATTGTAATTAGTGGGCTTGAAATTAATAACAATTACATGAACCTTCTTATTTTATGCTCCATCTTTACTACCAAAATGAATATTGTTTTTACTTATTTCAGGAAATCAATACACCATCTCCATCCAATCAAAGGCTTGAAATACAAGATGTTGACACTGAAAATGTAAGAATCTTTATATTTCATATATATATTTTGTAAAAACCTATTCAGGCACTCATTGTCTAATTCTGTTATAGACTGATGTACCCCTTCGACGCAGTCTACTTGTTAATGAACCATCAGCTATGCTTTTAGTAAGTTATATTTATGTTTCATACATGTTATAAAAGTATTTGAGGCACCTTCTTTTACCTTTATTTCAAACGAACTGGTAGATAAGTACATCAAGTAGATACTACGCAACATAATTAAACCCTTGTTGATTCTTTTATCCAATCTATTTGTGTTTTGTTTAATTTTACAAGGAGAAAAGTATTAAAGTGTTTATTTATGATATACTTTACAGGATTCTGAGCAGATTGAACATAATAATAATCAACATCACAATAGACCACGAGAAAATCAGGCTGTGTCAAGAAGACTATTTGACAGCTCGTCCAGCTCGGCTGTTGGAACAAGTCAAAGTATTATACAAGTATGTATTCATTTTCATAACACATTAAGGTACTTGGATAAACTTTTATATGTTTTTGTGCCAATGAATGGCTAAGTTCTGAATTTTTTTGCTTTTTTGAGTGTCATGATAAAGTAATGATATTTATTTCATTTAAACTATCAATCATAGTTACGCCGTGACATGCTGAACAAGTTTGAAGCAGGCTCGTCTCGGCGTGTTTACGACATCGTTACAGGTGGGTCCTGGAATTATCAATACGATCCAGAAACCAAGCGCATGTTGACAGTTTGGGTGTTTCAAAATGAACTAACACATTCCAAAGTGAAGCGATCTCGGAGCGGGAGGAAGCTTTTGATCGCCAGCTTTTTTTAATTTGACTGACCACTTGGTGTCGATTCCCTCACAAGATCAAAGAAACATCAACACCGAATGGTATACTACCAAATGTTTACCAATTTTTTTTTCTGTTGTGAGCAACAAGCGACCAAAGATTTAGCTCCACGGACTACTGCTCCACCACGACAATGCGCTTGCACACACCGCGCTAAAAACGAGGGACTTCCTAGACATGACGCCAGTCAAACTCCTGGGTTACCCTCCTTATTGCCCTGATCTAGCACCATGTGACTTCTTTTTATTTCCAAAAATGAAAAAATCTGCTCAAAGGGATAAAATTTTCATCGGAAGATGCGCAGGCTGTAAGCGAGGTGTCTGCGGCGGATTGAAAAAAGTGTTCAGAAAACTGGTTCAGACACGAATACGAATTATCTTTGTAGAGAGTACTCTCCGTACTTTGAAAAGATTTAATAAAAACATTGTACCTATAGAACTATTATTTTTGTGTCGCACAACTTCCTGGGAGTCCCACGTACGAGTAAATACACTTACACGTACATACGGAAATTTATGCAAACGTGATAAAAAAAATAAACACCTTATGTTTTTGCCTGACGTTTTTATCGCGATCGCATTAATTCTCGTATGTAAGTGTATTTATAGTAACAGCCTATACTTACAATCCATGGCAAAATTATTATGAACAATCCAACCAATCCTAATAAGGAAAAGTTGCGTGGCGTACTCGAATAAATTTATTTTCCTTGGTTTTGTGATAGTGCGTTATTCTCACAATAGACTTTTATCTCAGTCTGATAAAAAAAAATATCACAAATATTGTTCAAATACGTTTTTGATACGTGATAATTTTTAAAGGAGTACGCTCTCTCACTTCAGTGAAAACCATTTTATTTTCTTGATCTTGACCTGATCGAATCTATTAAAACAGTATATTAAAAAGGTATCGTAGAGGATAGTTAGTTTTTTTCCTTTTATTATAGATTTGCTCTTGGCTCCAGATCAAGCCAAGTGTGACTAAGACGGAGTCGAAGATGAAACTAGCTCGCGTTGACTCGACTAGAAAAATATTCATCTCTCCTCCACGTTGAAAAATAATTGGATTGGTCTCATTCATTTCTGGCATTACAGACTAAAACTGTGATTTTAATTACTTAAGTGCCATTAAGTACGCAAAAGATTTTTCACAGAACTCGCTACTCTATTAATTAATAATCTTGCGTGACTAAGACCCTTTACACACTGCGACTTTTAGCAGCGATGCTATCGCGAGTTAGCATCGATTCAGTCCTAAAATGTCAACCTTTACACACTGCGCTACTTTTATCATCGATGCAGAGTATCTGCATCGAACTTACGCGCGTCAGCAGCGATGCAGTCGCGCTTCCCCATCGATGCTTACGCGCGTTAGCATCATGATTGCATCGCTGCTAAAAGTCGCAGTGTGGTCTTAGATTTACCTTACATCAAAGGGTATGATTTACTAGAATGATAAATATTATTAAAAGAAAGATCTTATAATACGCATGCTACATCAATCGGCCGTTTGAACTACAAAATATTTCTTTAAAAAAACTCTTGATTATTGATTTGGTTCAACTGCTGTTCTTTTCTTCAGTATAAATTCATAAGAAGGAGCACAAGGCATACAGCACATAAACCCTTTTACATCTGTTAAATTATTTTTGTTAACATTAGTGATTTTAACATAGAGTTGATCGACAATATGAGGTCCATGTGATCTCATTATGCTTAATAGATTTTACTTATTTCACTAGCATTCATGAGCAGCAAAATTTTTGAAAGATTTAGTTTTAAAAGTTACGAATTATTTAGCCGAATAAATAGGTCAAGAAGAAAAACTCAAGATTCTTTCAGTATTTCGGCAGTCGGTTCAATTAGGAGCTTGAGTTTATTTGGGCCCATTACGCTTTGACTCGGTCGTCTGCTCGTTACGTGGCTACTGCATTCCCAAATGGGGTCTGGCTAGACTTAGCTCTTTTTGGTTTAACCTAAAAACACACTTACAAAATCATTTCAAGCAAAAATCTTAACTTTGATAAAACCTGTATTTACTATACTATACATCACGCTGCGCCGGGAGGAGAGCAAACTCAAAACGCGCGGACGAAGTCGCGGGGGACCCCTAGTTATTGATACAGTGGAAGTCTCGACATAGTTTTACCTGTCAAACAACAGTGGACCCTATTTTATGATGGTGTGTGATATTCATTGATTAATATCCATTTTTTTTATGAAATCATGATTAACTGCGCATGGGAGTACTTATAAAAAAATAACTCAATTGCAAGATACTCCACGTCACGGTTTCGCGTGAATTTCGTTGATTTTTAATACGTTTTCAAACGAAAAAAATGAAAATCACTCGCCATATTCAAGCGATATATTTAAAAATGGGCCCTAGGTGGCGTTTATCAACGCTGTGACAAATTTCGTGTTAACATTTACATATTTTAGAAAGATGCTTAATAAAATTTAAATATGTCGTACGATTTATTTAAGTTACAATAGCAAATGGGACTAATGTGAATTTGTACTCGTATGTCAAAAATGTTTTTATAAACGTGTTAAAATCATCATTATGGCATTTATTGCAATAAAAAGAACCACATTTTATTAAATTCGGATAAATAGAAGTTGTTTCTTTGAATAAAACAACTTATTTGTCTTTATATTAATTGGATTCCTAAAATTTATATCTGTATCATTTATCCTGAAGGATATTCTGGGTTCTCTGATTTATAGCAATAATAAGTATTTTTTTTGCAGCATTTCTTTAATGACACAGAGTAATAAGATTATTCCGATGAGCAAACAGGCAGCACGTCAGCCCCTACCAAGGTTGTAATCGAATAATACTCGTAATTCGACTCCATTTTAAACTGGTTTTGTTCTCTTGATAGAGTCAAGAGTATACCATAATAATGGATTAAAATGGGAAGCTAAAATAACCATTACATTAAAATAAAAATAATAAAGGTAGGTTCAGTATATCAGGGTATAGACAGAGGACCAATTATAAATGGACCACTGCGTTCATCCGTAATTCTATCTCTTCCAATTGAATGAAAAAAAATATGTTATCTACATACATACATAAATTCATATTCTCAGACATAAATATAAAATATGTTTTGTACCACTGTACAAAACATATTTTGGCCACTGCCAACACATCAGGCTACCGACTTTTGTTGCAAACTAGCCCTTATTACAACTGAATAAGATACCGCAGTGTTTACCTTGACGTGCTGTTGCCCGTACATCACACACACACACAGTAAGAGACATTAATACACGTCATGTTATCTGATAACCGTATCTTAAAATTACCGCACTTATGACCGATGACGGATTTACAAATGAAATGTAAATCCGTCATCGGTCATAAGTGCGCCTTCATATGAGCGCTGCTTGGTGCTGCTGCCGCGCGACTGCAGCGAGCCGCTGCTGCCATATGAAGTTATTATGAAAACTTGTAATGTGTGTCACAAAGTCGCCTAAATGTGAAAGCGCTCTTAGTCTTACTGTATTTTAAGTCATGATCATTAAGAGCTGTGGATTATATAATACAAATAAAAAAAACCTTTCAGCTAGAAGAGGTACGTTTTTGTTTCACTGAAGAGATAAGCATTTCATAAGTTTTCAAGTTACACTAAGTAAAATATTCGCACTCATTTCATACGCCACAAATTATGTTTGGTTTCCTCTTGCCAAAACGGTTGCATAGTAAGGGGTTTAGCCGATCTGAAAATAAATAAGGATTAATACAGAGCATGAGCGAAATGTGACACGCCGGTCGGTTTGTTTGTTTGTCATTTTGTCATTTGCCCGTCGAATCCATTTCAGGACCGGGATTTTGGTGTGTTCAACATCGGACCGCGTTGAGATAACACTGTTTGCGTTCGCGAATAATCCACCATTATGTGGAAAATGGATATGTATGGGTAGGTAAATTGTGGAACACTTTTTACTCAAATGATGGTCATCAATAATTATTAAAACATTAGAATATTTATTTTAGTAGGCAGGTGGATAGATAGACTAAGATTTGTAAAAAAAACTTTAGCATGCATGCATGATGCAGTCACGCGTTAGCGCGATTCAGCATCGCAAGTCATGTAATGACCAGATTTATTTTGCATCAATGCAGTCTCGCGCTTTAGTATAGACGAATTGATGCTAACGCGCGTTATCATCGCGACTTTATCGATGCTCAATGTAGCACAGTGTGTAAAGCGTCTTACATGTATGTATTTTATGTTATTATCATTTAAAGCTGTGGATTTTGTAATTCAAATAAAACGAAATATATGAAATAGATAACAGACAAAATATTCAATCAGAAACACGGGCTGGTTTGCGCTAATCTATCTTTGTATAATAAGCACACAATATTTCTCCAAATTCATTCTTATGAAAATGATTTTGATACTTTTTCAACTAATGAAGCACATTTCTAATCTTAGACCGAACGTAACATGTCTCAGATTGTCCACGCCATGTCTCTCTGGGTCGTTGATCCGGAAAGGACAGATAGCGGGCCTTATTTATTACTGCGGCTTAGCGACTCGCGACTAGAACATATCTGACTACTACTGAAAGGATATACGGTCAGAAATTGCAGAAACATAGTTTTGATCTGTACTGGTTAGTCTATAAATATAAGCAGTGCTTATAAAATATAATAAATAAATAAATAAATATTGGACACCAATCACATGCATTGCTCTGATTCTAAAGTAAGTAGCCAAGGCACTTGTGTTATGGGAATCAGGCACAACGGTGGTACCACAACACCCAGACCCGAGACAATGTAGAACATTTTGATTTCTATATTGAGCCGACCGGGAATCGAACCCGAGACCTCGGAGCGGCGACGCCTTGAAACCCAGCGTGCTTACCCACTACCCATATTCATATTCATTTATTAACTTCATAATATAACATTACAGCAGACAATAGATAGATAGATAGATAACTCTTTATTGCACATTACATAATTTGATTTACAAATTCGTTTTAGGGAAATGTACAATTTAGGCGGTTTTACCGCTATAAGCGATCTCTTCCAGACAACCTTTGGGTAAAGAAATTATGAGTTTTATAGGAAGGGGTATTTTGTGCATAAAAAGAAAAGAAAATGAAAATGAAGAGCTGAAAAAGTGAAATAGAAATATATCTGTATAATAAAAATAATTATATAAAAATAAAAACAGATAAATAAATAATATACATCTTTATAAAATATATATATAACAGATTTATATATAATATACCAACGGGCAACGGCGGGCGCTTGGTACCAGACAGAGTCGAGGCCACGCGCGCGTTTGTCTTATGACAGTTTCGCGCACGCGCAGGCGCGTTCTTGAAGCGGATTGATAGGTTAAAATAGTGCATATTAATAAGTATTATGTCAAATTATAAGTAAGTAAAATATAAAGTTACTTCTATCTATCTAAACAATAATAATGCAGTCATGTTAAATTCAAATTAAAAGAAAAAAAATACAATCATCATGCCAATTACAACACGGAAGCTTATATTTTTAACCGACTTAAAAAAAGAGGAGGTTATCAATTCGACTGTATGTTTTTTTTTTGTATGTATGTTACCTCATATCTTAGTCGTTTGTCGACCAAATCGATTTTTTTTTTCCTTTATTTAGAGGGTGTACCTTCTAGTTGGTCCCATTTTTTCCATTTTGGGATCTGATGATGGGATCTTGGTGTGATCGAGAGAAAACCTCAAAGGCACGTATAGTGTTTCTTTACTAGAATCTTAATGTTGACGTGTGGTGGAACTCCTTAACGCTTAAGAGTTCAGTAATTATAATTACGGAACTTATGATAGGTAATTTGTAGCTTCTTAAAAAATAGAATCATAAGGTGCACCCCCCCCCCCCCTCTTATGTAATCACTAAAAATGAAGAAATAAAATAAACTTAAAAAAAAAACGACTTCAAAACCAAAGTGCACTAAAAAGTCTTGAATAAACTCTTCACCATTGAAAGGAACGGAATCTATTTTAGGCAAACAATTTCTTTTTGGAGTCGGTGCCATCACTTTGACCGTCAAGCATCAACTGTTACAGCACTGACTCCAAAAAGAAATTGTTTGCCTAAAACGAATTCCTTTCCTTTCAATGGTGAAGAGTTTATTCAAGACTTTTTAGTGCATTTTGGTTTTGAAGTCGTTTTTTTTTTAATAGTTTATTTTCACATGTCCGCCTGACTGCGATTGAGCGTAGAGACTTGAAGTACTATGAAATTGTAATTTAACATGGGAATGTATTTTTTCCTCCCCGCCGAAGTGGTAAAATAATATTTTGATAATGTTTTTTGGAACTCTCATACAAGTAACGTAAAGATTTTTTTTCTCTCTTGCCTACCTATCGTGTGGGGTATTTTGGAATAGGTATTTATAAATGATTGAGTTTGCTAGCATCATATTTTGTCGACAAAGTGGCTTGTGCCGTAACATTCAGTTTCAAAGAGCATTTTTTTGTTAGATTGGAATGTCTCCACCCTCCCAACTAAACGGTACTATGTGAAAATTAAGACGGAAAACTATCACTGCTATAATAAATTAACTGTATAATTAATTGTATATACTGTACTGTAATAATTAACTGTATATAATAAGTAAACAAATTACAGAGTTGTAGTCCATACAATTAAAGCAAATAATTTTTATGTAAATTTTCGCTTTAAAAATGTTAACTTCCGAAACGCGTTAAGTAACTTATTTTTTTGTCAAAAGATATAACGAGCATTGACTCACAATTTCAGAGATTTTGTTATTTTAGAGGAATCATAACCATATATGGTAATCTTTTCCATGTTTAACAAAACATTATTTAGGGCAAAGTGTTGTCATACATAGTTGATACGGAACCCTTCGTGCGCGAGTTCGACTCGCACTTAACAAATTTTTTATCAAGTGTAATCCTGCGATATTTACAAGGACGTCAGTCCATCTTGTCGGTGAACGTCCTACGCTGCGTCTTTGGTCTAATGGTCTCCAATCTAGTATTTCTTTGCCCCAACTGCCATCAGTTCTTCGCCCTATGTGCCCTCCCCATTGCTATTGGAGCTTACTGATTCTATCTTGTCGTTACCTTACTTCGTTTACGTATCTCCTCATTTCTGATTCAATCTTGTAGAGAAATACCGAGCATAGCCCTCTCTATCGGTCGGTGTATTATGTAGAGCTTGTTAAGACCCATAGTTAGGGACCATGTTATGGATCCGTATGTCACCTGTTCACGTAGTTTTTTTTTTTTACTGAAGCACTAGAAAACAATGACCATATTAGAAACAAAATTTTATAATTGTGACCTCAACGAGGTCAATTTCTTTTAATTTTGATTTTTCTAAATTGCAGACGATATTATATTCTATTATTTAACCGGGTGTTATTGTGGTCAGCGACGAGTGACTCTGGGGTGGATGTACAAACGATACTGATGCCAAAAAATAATTATTCAACGGAAAAAGCCCACAAAATCGTTTTTTTATTGCGATACTAGCACACAAGTAAAAAAAAACTACCAAAACCAGGTCGGCTCTTCGTGGCTTACTAGCTACGGCGTAGTATTTTGTAGATACGCGGTAACTACGCGCGAGGGTGCGAGTTTTTCCATTCGTTTTTAGGGTTTCGTAGCCGAATGGGCAAAAACGGAACCCTTACAGTTTCGTCAAGTCTGTCTGCCTGCCTGTCCGTCCGTATGTCACAGCCACTTTATTCTGTAACTATAAGCATGACACTGTTGAAATTTGGTAGGAAGATGTATCTTATTAACATATTTACTTTACTAAGTAGAAGTAAGTGATTCCCTAATTCAGTTGGCTAAATCAGTTAAAGTTGGCACGGAACCCTCAGAGCGCGAGTCCGACTCGCAGTTGGCCGGGTTTTTTAATGTAGGGCAGAGGTTTTCTTGCATAAAACTTGCCTATAATTTAAAGAAATTATTGTTTTAGAAAAGCATAAACTCATAGTATCATCCCTGAGTTGGATGTCACTGACCAAAACAATAAAAACCGGCCAAGCGCGAGTCGGACTCGCGCACTGAGAGTTCCGTGCCAACTTTAACTGAATCAGGGAATCCACTTACTTCTACTTAGTATAATACCACAATATTTTGTTGACTGCAAATTAACCTTTGTTTTTCATAGTGTTTGTATGAAGTACAAAGTTATGTTTGAGGTTGTTGAAAATGTGCTATATCTCAAAAACTTCTCGTTCAATTCCGTCCAAACCAATTTTCGTTGAAAGTATTTGTTAAGATCTACAGTACATATTTTTTTCAAAATTTACACTTGCTTGGTTTAAAAATTAGATAGGGGGGGACGCCCATTTTACCACTTTGGAAGCGTCTAGCTATGAAACGTTAGACTTAAAAAGAAAATGGTTTTAAAAGCCTCTATGTCATTTTAAAAGACCTATCCATAGACACCCAACACGCATAGGTTTGACTAAAAAAATTTTTTTTGGTTCTAGTTTCATGTATGGGAACTCCCCCTTAACTGTCATTATTTTTTATTTTTTATATGAGAATCGGTAAGCGATTAACAAGATACATCTTCTTGTGACATACGGACGGACAGACAGACTTGACGAAACTATAAGGGTTCCGTTTTTTGCCATTCGGCTACGGAACCCTAAAAACCGGTATACTTACAAGTAAAGTCCATAATTAGGTAAAAATATGTATACTTACATGTACCTCTATCTTAATTGGGGAAAAATAATATTTTATTTGTTTTCTCCGTGCTGTTGCTACGGTGTTGATGTGTGCGTTACGTTGCGCAGTTTGTGTTGTAAGTGAGGTATTGTATTACGGAAAAAGTGGGTTAAATTATACAAAGATAATAAGCCTGTAGGGGCTCATAAATAGGGAACAAACATAGCCCCTGTAAACATTCCTAAACAGAAAATTATGTACTTAGCTACGAACTACGAATGAGTTATGATGAATTTCAAAAGGCGACCCGAGGGCCAATCGCAGCGCAATTCGTTTACAAAAAAAGTTCACGAATCGAGTTTACTTATTCGGACGGGGCCACACAAAAATAACGATTGACGCGAGAATCTAGGCCCTTTCGTATAAAACACGTGCACATAAGTAGTGCGTACCCTATTATCAGTGCCTTGCTAGTAGTATTTTAGTATTGCAGTTTTCGATCCAGCTGATATAGAAATACGCAAAGTATAAATAGTTAGATTCTAACTCACGGAACAGGAGCTCTATCTTTGAATCACTCGCGTCCATATGTCGAATGTTTTTTGTCGAAAATCAATTAAAAGGCAAAGAAATTTACGCTAAATGTAGGCACAAGTAGTTTTTTTTATAAATTACTGGCGTATGAATTTCAAATGATCACCATTCGAAAATCGAGCATTAATCAAAGAAAATCACACGCCATACTCACGTGAGTGATTCAAAAATAGAACCCGGATTCCTATTTTTCAATCAGTCAAAATGGCGTGCGATATTCATTGATTAAAGTGCGGATTTCGGATGAAAACAATTAAATTTCACAGAGGAGTGGTAAAAAATATATATCACCCAATTGAATGAATATGCGTGTATATATTTTGCTCTGTTTTCGTTGATTTCAAGTTCGCTTTTGAACGAATGAATATTCAAGGTTTAGTTCATTTCACCGCAGATGCTGAGACTGGACGTCAATATAAATTTTATATAGTAAATTCAATTAAGAGAAATTTTAAACGGATAACCCTAAAACGAAATTTATTTTATTACAAGCAGATTAAGTTCCGGAAAAAATATTGAGCTGAGCTGGAGGAAGGTAAATGTTCACACACACAAGTGCTTACAAAATCGAGTTTTCTTTTTTAAAATGATTCTTGTGTTGTTTTTATTCAAAAATTTAACATTTGTCAACGAAACCACACGCCATAATGAGGCGAGTGATTCAAAAATAGGGCCGTGGACTTAACAAGTCAAAACTTACAATGCATTTTTGAAATATTTCTCAAGTAAGAATAAACGACTTCTCATGCCAACCGCACAATCGTATTTTCTTTTGTTTAGTCACATAAATCAGATGTACTAGCAGTAACACGACTTTTCACTTAATTATTTCACTAGCAGCCCGCCCCGGCTTCGCACGGGGTAGACAATTATTATTTTTTGGAAATTTGGATAGAAGACACTTTTTTTTCACAAATATTTTTATTTAAAAAAAAAAATATTATTTATTAATTACTAGCGGTCCCCCGCGACTTCGTCCGCGCGTTTTGAGTTTGCTCCCCCCCTTCCCGTCGCAGCGTGATGTTTTATATCCTAAAGCCTTTCTCAATAAATAAGCTATCTAACACAAATATTTTTTCGAATCGGTTCAGCAGTTCCTGAGGTAAGCGCGTTCAAACCAACAAACTCTTCAGCTTTATAATATAATTAGCGCAAGCGCACGTTGTACTTAAGCTGCGAACATTATTTTGGTGCGGAGTTATGTTAAAACTGTGATAGCTCCTAAAATGTTCATTGGAATCAAATGATATAAAGAGCAACTTTGTTCTTAATGAAATGCTCGTGATGATGAATGTATTTATTTTGATAAGAATAAATACCTGTGTGTATAATACACCTCTAAAAATGATGCATTATTTTTTTACAAATTTATTAACATAAAAAAGGTTGTAGTAAGTCAACCATAAAAGATAGACTTATGCTGTCGCGGACTTTATTATAGAACTCTTAATACTGAACAATCTTGTCATACATGATTTTTGTGTAACTTTAGCGGTTTCCGCAGCGTACGCAGCGGAAGCTCTTAAAAGGAATATCTTTCTCCCGTTTTCGCAACATTTTTCATTGCTGCTGTGGTCTTGTGAGTCGTATCTTTATGTTATATAGCTTAAAGCCTTCCTCGATAAATGGACTATCCAACATAAAAATAATTTTACAAATCGGGCCAGTAGTTTCTGAGATTAGCGCGTTCAAACAAACAAACAAACAAACAAACAAACAAACAAACAAACTCTTCAGCTTTATAATATTAGTATAGATATATTTAAAAAAATCCCACAGTTATATTTGTATGTAAGTCTATTTATGTTCAATTCCTTTGATGGTTTAAGTGGCGGGCACTTGAATAAGTAATATTCATATATACATTTTTACTATGTTTTTTTTTAAGTAATTAGAATAAAAGCAGTCGAATAAAATAAATACAGTCTAAATTAAACGTTGACAACTTTCAACTAAAAATGTATCTACTATTAAACCCTCACTGGGAAAGGTTATAAATAAAATACCAAAGTCATACTCATCTTAAATGTAATCGGATGTCAGGACCAAACACAATACAAACCAACACGTTTAGGCTTACAAATATAATTTAGTAAACACTACGGGGACATTTACAATATTATATCACATCAATACACGCGCAAGCGGCGACCGACCGAGAAGAGACGCGGGAAGGGAGGGGACTCTACTGACAGACGTCACGACTGCCATAGACCATGCATAAAGGAACGTTCCGTTTTCGTTGGGCTAACACTACCTATACATCTAGGTATTTCAAAGAAATTTTTGTTCGTGTCGATAGAAACTTGCCTATCATTATTTAGTATTTTCCTTACAATTTTTTTTTGTTTGGTTTTGTTGTTTTATGCTTATTATTTTGTTTTTTTATATTTTTTGTGTTTTTTTTTGTTTTTATTTTTTATTAAAAAAAGGGTTTGTTATTAATCATTTTCATTCTTATTATTACTTAATAATTTACATTTTTAGTATTTTTTTATTTTACAGGTTTACTTTTACATTATTTACAGATATAATATTAAGGTCAATTTACGTTTTTTTCTTTTATAATTGTCAGTTTTTATCTTAAAGCTTCACTGTAAACTACGTTGGCAGTGGTATTTGTAGATGGCAACAAAATATATTGATTTTCAGGAGATCCCACTCGAGAAAGGGCAACATATGAGTAAAGCATACTTTTCTTAGGTCGATGCCAACCATTGAAAATGTTTGACCCTGGGACTTATTTATTGTAAGGGCAAATGATGTTTTTAGAGGAAACTGTAACCTCTTAAAAGATATAGGCAAGTCCGTAGGAATCATAGGGATCCGCGGTATGTGGGCGAGCTGTCCGGCCGCGGCCCCGGTGATTATAGTGGCTACTATGACGTTCTCCCGCAATTCCTTCATTAGAAGTCTCGTGCCATTGCACATGCTGGGAGGGCATAGGTTCCTCAGCAGCATTAGTGCCTACCTTTAATTGTAGTTCGTGGGACGGCAAGCCGAAAGGATTCAAGGAATTTAAAAAATCTTGTGGATAGTGCACTGTATCTTCGATGTTGCATACTGTTTAAATAGATTTGTAAGATTTAAATTCACCGGGTACTTTTTCCATAATAATTTTGTTTATCTCATTAACCGATTCATTTCGCGGGGACACTATCGCTCTCGAACAGAGCCAATTGAAATTTCTCGCCGTAAGATTTTGTATGTCAGGATATATTGTGTCCACAAGAATTTCTAGAGTCTGGACGATTTGACCCAATTCGTTATCTAACAATACCTGGGGACTGTTTGGGGACTGTTTTTAGAAGTTTTTGTGAGAAATTATTATCTTCATTGTCACTTAAATGTGCTCTCATATTTGTTTGCAGATTAAGAGTTTCAATCGATTGCCATAAAGTTGATGATTTAAGGTAAGCTCGAATAACGTCAGCTCGAGTACCTTTTGTTATAACTGGTAATGTTTGACGAAAGTCTCCAGTTAAAACAAACGTCACGCCCCCCATTATACGGTCTGCGCTTCGGATGTCTCTCAGCGTGCGCTCCACGGCTTCCACGTGCGCCCTGTGGCTCATGGTGCACTCGTCCCAGATGACCAGCGAAGTGTCTTGTAAGAGCTGCCCCAGCGGACCGTTTTTGCGGATCGAGCACACAGATTGTTGTTCCAAAGACACAGCCAATGGTAATTTAAATGTAGAGTGAGCAGTCTTTCCATCATTTAATAGGGTTGGAACAATTCCGGACGATGCCACTAAGACAGCTTTTTTTACAGATTGACGTACTTTTGCCAACACTAAATTGGCAAGGAAGGTTTTGCCTGTTCCACCGGGCGCGTCCAAAAAAAAAACAGTTTAACGCTGTGATTTTCAACACTCTGTACTATAGCATCGAATGCTATTTTTTGATCTGCCACTAACTTAGGTACATGCGTGTTGACAAATACAGATAACTCGTTAATATCATGCGGCGGACGATGTTTTGTTGCCGATTCGGGGAAGGCAATCCAAAATCAGCTAAATGCTTGTCGTTCAGTTCCAAAAGCTTGTTTTCTATTTGTATCAAGCCTTCGTTGTGTACGTCACAATCCTGATCTTGTTGTTGAGCTGCACATCTGATGTCCTCACACAAATCGTCTTTGAAAGTGTCCCATAATTTAAGAGCTTCAGAGGGGAAACAAAATAATAAAATGACCACAAACAGCTCTCTCAACTTTAACGGGCAGTCAGAAACCGAAGCTTCTCTCAAAGTCATCTACCATTGGTTGTCATTTTCTAGTAAACCTAAATCTCTGCAAGCAGCTTGGTATGTTTCTTTAACAATGCCATCAACGGTTTTTAAGTCTTGGAACGATGTCGGGCCACGCACATGATGAAGTAATATCCTGAGATAAAAGCACTCGGATTGAGAAGGATGGACGCTGTACACTCGGCCCAACGCCGCATCTTTTCATACACCGGGATGACCGACTACGTCTTGGCCGGGCTTTCCTTCTTGAGAATTTGTTATTGGCCCATGTGTAATAATGAGGGACCTCATGATAGAGTAACGTTTTGGCAAATTCATCACTGCGACACAGGTCAAAAAACGCCGTGAGAGTCATTTTTGGTAGATTTTCAATTACACGTTGTATATTTTCAGCTGAAAAATATACCCGTTGCCCATTTTCTACGTGTACAGCCAAGTGAACGACGGTGGGGTGTCGATTGTGAATAGGAAACTCTAACAATCTCCACACTGCCTCCGATGTACTAATGTACCGTCCGTTCAAATAATTTTCCACTTCGTCGTGAGCATTTCCCACGGCGCTATGGCGGTTTTGTTTACTGTTTATTTTTTTTAATTCGTAATATCTTTTAATTGGAAAGCCCAATTTAAATAATTTAAAAACTATTTTATAGGTAGTTAAATGGTATTGACCATAAAATAATTTATTTGGATAAGGATTAATATAATCACATAAATAGCATGGTTTGAATTTGGTTAGCATTTTAATTAATGTTCAAAATGAAAAAAGTTGTTGTAGTGACATAACTACAATAGTTGGACATATGCTACCGCGGAGTTTTTTGTAGAAATTATGATGTTCTTCAATATTGTTGTACATTATTTTGTTCTATCGCTAATAGTTTCGGCAGCGCATTCGACGAAAGACATTTTAAGACTCATTTTTCTACACCTTCGGTTACATTGTTCAAATTTTACTAAGGATCCCTAATTTTTTTCAAAATGAAATGTAGCCTATGTCAAATTGGAAGAATGTAGCATTCTACTGGTGAACGATTTTTTTTAAATCGGACCAGTTCTTTTTGAGCCTATTCATTGCAAACATACAAAAATAGGTACAAATCTTTCCTTTTTATAATATTATATAGTGTAGATATAACATTGCCTGCTAGGAGACAGCAACACCAACTGCTCTTGAAATAACATTCTCATGTTGGAAGTTGAAAAAATTCTTAACATTCATCTTACAAAATATGTTCTAATCGCTTAATGAAGGAGCTGTTTAAGATCATCAGTCGAAAGATACAAATAGAAAAAAAATCGATAAGGGGCTATGATTCTCTTTAGTAATTCATGCAAACACGCATAAACTCAAAAGAAAATACAAAAACTTTACTCAGTAGCCAAATCAATGTCAGGGTATGCTGAAGATTGCAGGTACAGATCTCGCCGAAATGAAAATGTTGGTTAAGCTGAACCATTTACTTCGCCAAATCACAAAAAGTCATAAAAGTCATTTATTTATGCAAATAGGCTCATTGAGGACACTTTTACACGTTCCAATATTGTCAATGCCTCTTTTCAAAAGGTTTACAATGTTTGTAGTGATCATTGTCCATATATTATTATCTTTTAAATAATTATCAACTTTATAATACCCTTTCGTCATCAGGGTTTCTTTATTGACAGTTTTAAATTTATTGACCGGTAAGTTTACAATATTGTGTTCTGGTAGTTCTTTGAAAATTTTTATACACACATATTTCCCTATGAAAGAATTACCAACCTTTTGGATAAACGACCAGTATCTGCGAGTCAACAAACTGTCAGCGCCATCTAGCGGTGGGTAGTGGTACCTGAAAAGTTTATGTCTTATTTAGGAAGTTATAAACTATATTACATTTGAAAACCAATATTACAAGGTTGCCTCAAGGGATTCTCTAACCATGACATGACAGGCTAATGATGTTGGTCCTCAATTAAGACTCTCCGAAAGGGTTCCGACGGCGCAATTAAGGCCTCCAGCCGACCAAGTGACACGATTCCTGCTCGCATACAATTTTGGCTACTAACGACACCTTTACGGATTACTTGTATTGACAGTAGGGTAGCCGAGTAACCTTGATATTACGAAACATTTTCAGTGTGCACAAAAATGTAGACAACGTTCCTCAAACCGACTGCTCAACTTTACTTTGTTTGACTTGACCACGCCGATCCAGCCAGTGAAAATACATATTCGATAGAAAATACATATGCTATTATAAAACGCACTATTGCTTACAATGCATAAGTTTAAATAGGTAATTCATACATTGATTACTGAGAGGAGAGCTATGATAATAACCAAAATATCGGGTGTACAACCGAGCTTATGCAACGTGGAATGTTAAATGTGCAAAACCCCAAATGTTTTTTTATTAAATTGCCCTAATTCTGAAAGGAAACAAATATTTAAGGTTTTGGTCATGTATTAGTTATACTTTCACTTCTGAACATTTCTTGCTCTGCAGACGATGCTGTCGAGAGAGGATTCGGATTTTACTCAATTAATGTTACACGTTGTATAATATACAGAGTTCGGGAGTGTACAACCGACTGTATAAATCATTTCTTTTATTGTATTTAGGTGCTCGTAGCGCACTGGTAGCAGCGCTTTAGTGATATCGAAGTAAAGCAAACTACAGCGCGGTCGTGTTTGGATGGGTGACCATTCTGACCATATAAGGGACGTACATCACGAGCATCACGAATGTCCTCAAACAAACTTTCTTTTAAGAAGTCTCTCCGCACCCACTATCTTAACCTTGGCTCACTTTAGAATTAACCACTATTTCGTTCACTGCTGTCGGTAATATTTTAATAGATGTCATCCCTATCTGTAGTTTTTTTTTTTTTATTAAATATATGTATTCTATGTAAGTTTATTAATCCAATGCATATATATTCACAAATATTTTTGTTTATCTATGTAATTTTTGTATGTATGTTTATGTTAATGCATTTTAAATTTTTGTCCCTCTCAGTACTTTTAAATATTCCGCTACTGATTTAACTCTCTGCATTTCCCAAGCGGTTGACTGGTAGAGAATGCCATAAGGCATTAAGTCCGCCAATTGTAGCATTAACAGTGCAATAAAGTTTAAATAATAATAATAATAATCTCCGTGCTTCGGAAGGCACGTTAAGCCGTTGGTCCCGGTTAATATCGGTTGATATTAGTCGTTAAGCCTAGTCAGAGGCCTTACGGGCGGCTTAATAACATCTGACAGCAGGGTTAGTCGCTTGCCTTGCAAACAACCCTCCGCCAATCTTTTCTTAGACCGAAGCACCCAAATAGTGTCATGATGACCTTATATGAATATTAGGTACCTAGAGAATAGTATAGGGAGTGGCAACCTCATATGAGTATTTACGTCCACTAAAATTCGCCAGGGAACTGATACGTTTGGAAAATACCCAATACACAGTTACTGTTGCTATTTTCGACGCAATCCTGAATTACTAGCTGATTTTATGTTTCATAATCATCCCGCCATACGTGTGTAGTGTGTGTTAATTAATATGGAATTAGAGCTTCACTTTTTTAGTGCTTCGTATGTGTTAAAATAATTACTATACTATACAATTATTTTAATCGTTTAGTTTATGAAATCGTGTAATATATTTTACTATAAATACCATGATGAGACTTTTTTGTGAATAACTACTAATTATCAACTCAAATTGCTAATTCAAATTTATTTCTTTCACCAAAATTCATACCTGCGGGTGGAGTCTGATGCAACATTTTTGACATTTCGCGTAGACAATTTCAATTTTATGATTTTCTAATTCATCAAATATTATTTTAACTTATGTTGCTTGTATGTTAAATAAATCTTAAAAAATATTTGTAATTTTTAAGCTTCATTCGAAAATTCTTTTCGATCAATAAACACACGAAAACACTATATTTGTTACGGCATTTTTCGAGCGCCACCTGGTGGTTTTACAGAGACCTATGTCGAGACTTCCGACACAGGGCGCGTATTCCGATGCAGTTTTAATAGGTAGGCGGCTCAGCTTTATTGTCAAGTTAGCAGTTTGAACTGCGATTTCGCATGGTATGTATAATAAAATTATAATAAAAAAACATGAATATTAAAATTCGTATCGTATTATTATTATTCTATTAATAATATTTGTTTACACTGAGTCGGAATTGAGCTGCCTGGAATTTTAAAGGCTAAAGTTGGATCGCAATACCAGTTCCCATTAGCGCTACTGAGTTACATCTTTTTCGACGAGCCTATGAAAAATGCTAGGTGCCTATGAGATGCGTAGCGAGATAACGCTTTACTTGTAGTTAACTTGTAATAAAGACCGGCTGCCCAGATAATGCTATAAGAATTATATTTTTGACAGAAAAAAAATAAGGAATTCAAATCCTTAGTTGAGCACTCTTTACATATTATTTCTGAAAAAATATATTTTTATAGGAACTGGTTGTAACGGCATTGCTAACAAACATCGAACCTTTTTATTTTCGGGTTCCTTAGATAAGGAACATGATAGCAATCCCAAAATAATACTCGTAAAATCGAATGTTAGTGACCATTTAAGTTAAAATCAATATATTCTTAAACTTATTATAATTAATTCATAACACAGGCTAAGCTTATGAAGTGATGTTCTTTTAAGTTAAATAAATAAAGATAGTGAAACCAAGTTTGCGAAAATAAAATTCATAAACGTAAATATGGGTTAGAATTTAATCTGAGCTTTAGAGCTATGGCGCCGAATCACGGAAATGCGTCTGTGATGTCTCAGCATTAATCAAACATCACTCTTACGAGAAGCCAGTTTTGCTCTGCCATATTTCCTATCGGCTTTCCGACTGACCAGCTTACACCCTCATCAAATGCTCGGACCTATAGCAACGTGTCATTATCAAGTGGCCACTCTAACCAGACCCCTGCTTCTCCACCTATCATTCAGTGAGCCTACAGCGAAGCCACACGTGGCGTTTCTGATGCGTTGCGATTGCACGACGTCAGAGCGGTGACAGGTTCTACATTTAAACTTAAACGGCATGCCGCACGATGCGTTAAAACAACAAACAAAGTCAGAACACGCGCGCAACCGAGAAAGTGACAGGGAGACGAGGCAGGGAGAGGTGCTGGGTACGATGACAGATTGGTCAATTTTGCTATTAAACTAAACTATATATAAAATAAACTTAAGTTATGCAGATGATATGGTTCTGCTGAGTGCCTCGATTTGTGGTCTACGGAAGCTGATGCGTGTGTGTGAGGAGTATGCATCTGGTCACGGTTTGCTATACAATGTCAGTAAGAGTCAGCTCATGGTCTTCGAGGCTGTCGGTGCGAAGTGCCCAGACACGGTTCCCCCGGTCAGGGTAGATTCAGTTCCTCTGCAAAGAGTTACTGAGTTTAGATATTTGGGGCACATACTTACCACCAACCTCAACGATCACGCTGATATGGAGCGGGAGCGGAGGGCGCTGTCAGTAAAAGCGAATATGATAGCTCGCAGGTTCGCTAGGTGCTCAAAAGAGGTCAAAGCGATGCTTTTTAGGTCTTATTGTACCTCGCTCTATTCGTGCAGCCTGTGGGCTTGTTATACGGCGAAAAGCTACAGCTCTCTCCGCGTCCAATTTAACAATGCGTTCAGGGCGGTGATGGGGTTGTCCCGATTCTGCAGTGCCTCGGGTATGTTTGCGGAAGCACGCGTTGACTGCTTTCATGCTACTATGCGCAAAAGAGCTGCATCACTGGTACGCAGAGTCTGGGCCAGCTCCAACACCGTCCTCGCTCCGTCGCTCTTTGGGGGATAGGATGTCTGATAACATAGGTCAGTTACAAAGCTTATTCGCGATGAAATGGTTTTCGTGAGAGCGCTATTAGTGGCAATCGACACGTGAGAAAACAATTGTTCCGCTGTCGAGTTGATAAAATGGCGCGTTAACAGAATATAGGGCAAGATGAGTCAACTTTGAAAACCGATCGAGGTGATGCGACCGCTTAAGATGAATTTTAGATTATTTAATTTAATATTAATGGCATATGTAGCAGACTGGTAAGCAAAATATTGAAGAAAGTACACCTAGCCCAGCCCAGCCACCAAATAACCAAGATTTTTATTTTTTGATGTGCCAAAACAAACCAAAGGTTGGATTTGAACTTGTGATCTTGATGTGTGAGCCTGTGAAATTAGGAATTGTTTCTATCAATACTTGGTCTAACGAGTGGCAAACATCTAAGCAACCTTTGCTTACTTCAAGACCCCAAAATTGTTGAATTCTGTGTGTGTGTGAATAGTGAATTTACTAAATAAACTGATAATTCCTGAAAAAGTTAAACGAATGGCAATCCCTCTTATTATACTTCAATTAAACGGAAACGCAATAATCGACCAATTAGCACAACAATAATGTCGCATTGAACCCAGTTTGGACAGCTGATTAAATCCCAGTCGCTCAGAATCGAATCATTCAGCTTAATGAGTTTCAAATTTGGTTTAAATCTGACGAACAAGGGCTACATTTGCATAGTTAAAAATCAAATAATTAATCTTCAATTCAATCAATGTAATGATAAAGTCATAACATTAATTAAAGTCAATACATACAGCAAAAGTGAGATATTCAGACACTCCTTAAATAGGCCTGTGGATAGAATATCCACAGGCTTGCTTTACTTTTACTAATACGGAACTTACCTTAAGTACGAGGGTCAAAATGAAAGTTCTTAGAACTGGCTACTTATAAACAATATAATAAAAAATATATTCTAAAATTTGAAAATAGAACTCTTTGCCAATATTACTGAGTATATATTTCATTCATTTGTCATTTGTTTTACGATTTGGCGGCAAATTGAAAATTGTCTGTGTCACGTCAACATGAATTTAACACGAGAAAATTTTCGTGCAATGATTTTTTATGACTTTCGATGTCATTTAAGTCAACAAGAAAGTTATGATAGACTACGATTGGTCTTTCACGATGAAGCCCCATCTCGTGCGACTGTTTACAACTGGTTTAATGAGTTTAAACGTGGTCGCACTAATCTCACTGATGATGTACGTGAGGGACGGCCTTCTACGGCGACGACTGAAAATAACATCGGTGTTGTGCGGCGTATGATAGAGACTGACAAAAGAGTGACCTATCAGCAGATTCGGACAAGCTTAGGCATCGGTATGAGTCAAGTGCACAAAATCCTCCACGAACATTTAGCGGTCAGGAAGCTTTGCGCCCGGTGGATACCTTATAATTTGACTAAGGCTCAAAAACTCCATCGTGTGGATTGGTGCCGTAAAATGATTGAAAGATTTAACGGAGGTGACTCAAATGCTGTGTTCGACATACTAACAGGTGACGAAAGCTGGATTTACTGTTATGATCCTGAAACCAAAAGACAATCTGCTCAGTGGGTGTTTCCTTTCGAGGAGTTGCCAACTAAAGTGAAGAGAGATCGAAGTGCGGGAAAAAAATGGTGGCCTCGTTCTTTGGAAGGATAGGTCATTTCGCAACAATTGTGTTAGAGGATCAAAAAACAGTTTCTGCAGAATGGTACACTACCAATTGTTTGCCACTTGTCTTGGAAAAAGTTCGAGAGAAACGACCTCGCAGTAGGATCCTCCTTCACCACGACAACGCCTCGTCGCACACCGCCAAGCGAACGATCGACTATTTGGCGACATCAAACGTTGAATTACTGGGTCACCCGCCGTATAGCCCCGACCTCGCGCCTTGTGATTTTTATTTATTTCCAAAAATTAAAGAAAAACTTAAAGGAAAGCGGTTTATGAATGCTGAAGAAGCGGTGGCTGCGTATCGCGATGCCATTGAAGAGACCCCTAAGGACGAGTGGGCAAAGTGCTTTTCCCAGTGGTTCCATCGCATGCAGCGGTGTATTGACGTCGATGGACAATATTTTGAAAAGATATAATAAAACTAATAACTGGCTAATGTAATCAGTTTTTGATTTTCTGAGAACTTTCAGTTTGACCCTCGTATGTGGTGCTATATGGTCATACTCCGCCACGTAGGCTAGGCAAGCGAAAAACCTTGCTGTTAGATTTTATTAAGCCGCTGGGCTCCTGACTGGGCCCAATGACTTAAACATTTTAAATATGCGATATGTCACTGATATGTTTGGGATGGTCACCCATCAATACTTTCAAGGAATCAAAACAAAAAAAAATCTGAGGATATATGGGGAATATCAACCGACACAATAAAATCCATTATACCTCTCGTAGCATGTCACTTAGAACATATATTCAACGAATGTATTGATCAAGGTTAATTTCTTACTTTAGTAAAACATAGTAAGATATACCTAATTTATTTTACATCAGGAGAAAAAAGTGACCCGAGCAACTTCAGGTTAGTTTCCATTCTACATGCATTTAGCAAAATTTAAAAAAAAGTGTATTCAATCAATTGCTCTATCATTTTAAACCTAACAGTTAACTGCACGAGAATTGATTGATATTAATTATAGACATTCATAAGAGGCAATTTGTGGCCTAAATTGTATAAATTATTTTTTAAAAAAGGCCACGCCGTGGGTTGCTAAACTTATTATACTGAAGTGCTACCACCACTGACCTACGAGCACCTCAAACACTCTAAATTATAAAAGCCTATTAAATATTTGGCCATCCTAAGCAATAATTACCATCATTTTATTTTTATCATTATTTTGTGAGGGTATTCATGACGTGAACACTGAAAATCTTTCATTAGTGACCTTATTTGACCACGTGAAAAGAGACAGCCTCCGACAACATTGTCGTACACTTGACGCTCCGGAATTCGGATCACGCGCGATACAAAAGCCTCAGTGCGGGTAAATCGGCTCTCGAATGTTAAGTGATTCTTGTCCGTTGGCCTCTACTACATAGAACAATCTATTGTTCTTACTCTTCGATACTGGTATAGAAACGACGCCTCGTTTTAAGTAAAAAAAAAGATAATTTATGTTAGGTAATTTACACCTATAAAGTCACATAACACTTATGAAATAAAAATGATTTTATCAGCTTGAATATTTTCATTACATATTTATGAAACCACCCAATTATGTCATTTTAGAAATGCTTCTGTTAAGGTTTGTTTCGTTCAAAGCCCTTGTTGTGGCCTTAATTTTGTTGAATACCGTTTAAATATTTTTACTAAATACGAGATGATCTTAAACTTGAAGCAAGAGATAGGGCTGATAGTAAGAAACGAGATGTTAAATCACAGAATACGATCTCCGTTCCAAATGTTTCCGTCCGTCCAAACGGAATTCTGTCCTTGTTTTGGTACGTTAGTTCTCTTAATCCTGATCCAAACGTATGTTATATATTCTTTTAATCAACAATGTTTGCTGGGTACCTTTAACTTGATCAAATAAAAACCTAAATAAAATTTTAATGTTAATTTGACAGTAAATTTATTCACAACCTAAACTAAAAAGTCACTAAATTAAAAAGTCAATTTTCCAGGAAGAGCGTTTGAAATACCAAAATTTTAAAACGTTGACAAAATGTCCAAAATTGAAAGAAATGCTTATTTTTCATTTAATAGTAAAATTTAGGTGGCATTGGTTGTATGTTACTTCAACTAATATCAAAGAAAATAAAATACAACTAAGTAAATGATTATAATTGCATAAGTTGATAAAAAATGCTATGCAATAGCTTTACCGCGGCAGTCTCCGAGTGCCACACTTATATTTTACTCATATTTTTTTATTTCGCTGAATCAGCCCCTAAATAAAATTATCCCTGATAATATGCTATTTCACGGTATTGGAAATATCTATTTTTAAAAATAAACAATTCCAACAAAGGAGGCGATGGAGATTTTTGCATGATGTTTTTGTATACCACAATATAGTATCTGAGGTCTAACAGGCGTTAGACCAATTTACTAGCATTCGTGAAAAGCAATGGTTTCCGTAAGTCAAGGTACAGCCAGCGCCATCTAGTAGCGAGCAGAAGAACTTCATGCAACTACACATCCTACACGATTATAATATTGTGGTAACTGCACATCTTACACCAGCTATACTCAAGCTGCGGCACGCGGGTGATTCTAAACTAAACGGTGTGGATATGTTGAAAAAATAAATTAAAAATCTTTATTTCAGACGTTAATCCATAATAAAGATTTACATTAATAGTATACATATAGCCAGCACTTGGAACTCTGACGGAGATGGCTCAGCATCGAGACTGCTCTCATCAGAAGGATATCATGAAAGCCTATAAGCGATTTATCTGTGATAATATCTGGGTGTAAAATTAAAAAAAAAACTGGATGGACCAATTTTCAATATTGCATTCTTGAGTTTAAAAATGAGGGTATGAGGTATGATTTGTGGTATTTGTACCAACAAAACATCGGCCATATTGTATCAGGAGGAGCCTAGAATTGACAACATTTCAAAATTTTCATATGCACATCTTTATTTTTTTCCTGAAAGAACTTCAAAAATGAAAGCACCCATATTTTTTAAAAGTTTATTATTGTATAATATAATATTTGTTTAAAAGCTTTCCATTCTAAAAGAGCGTAAGCATAGAAAGTTGGTTGTTACGAGGTTACGTCTTTGCTATATTCGATAGTAAAATATTTATAATATTACGTTTATAGTGCGGTGGCCTATATCAATTGAAGAAATAAGATGTCGATATCAATGGTACATCCATTGAGTATTTAATTTTACTTTATCATGTAACATTACCTGATTTAAGTTATTTTAAAAGTAACCAAATTAAACAACGCAGCAACTTTTCTGTTTTAATATTATTATGATGTCTGAAAATAACTCCAAAATTTTCTCCTAACTAAAAATATCAATAATATTTTGAATGAGGAATCATGATGATTACTTCGTATCTGAACTTAAAAAAAATTAGATTTTTTTTTTAATAATCTTCAATTTACCACATCGTTTTGATGTATCGTTAATATCCAAAACAATACCGGAAACAACAACAACAGTTACGTCAAATTGACAGCTGACAGCAAGCTCAATGTTCAAAAGGATTTTTTTCTACATGAAATGTCATTGCAAAGGCGTAACTGTGAAATGCCAACTTCCATGTTCTTTTCACTCTTTTTTATTTGACTTTAAAATTAAATAAAAACAATTTTAACTGAATTAGGGTATCCACTTACTTCCACTTAGCTAGAATACCACAATATTTGATGACAGCAAATATAACTTTGCTTTTCATAGTGTTTGTATGAAGAACAAAGTTGTGTTTGCGGTTGTTGAAAATGTGCTATACCTCAAAAACTTCTCGTTCGATCCTGTCCAAACCAATTTTCAATAAAAGTATTTGTTAAGATCTACATTATATATTCAAAATTTACACTCGCTTAGTTTCAGCTTGAGTAGTTTTGGGAACCTAATTTATTTTCAAATACCTATCCATAGACACCCCACACGCAAAGGTTTGACTAAAAAAGTCGGTTATACTTTCAGGTATGGCCCCTTAAATATATTTTTTTAATAAGAAAACGGTCAACAGGAAACATCTTCCTTCCAAATGTCAACAGTGTGATGCTAATAATTACAGAATAAAGTGGCTGTGACATACGGACGGACAGACAGACAGACAGACGTGACTGAACTTTATGGGTTCCGTTTTTGCCATTCGGCTACGGAACTCTGAAAATGGCTAAAATGTTATAATGTGCTATATTTTCTGAGGCGCCTTAAAAAGCCCTTTTAATTTTATCATACACGTTAAAGAAGATTTTATTTTTATTTTTTCATACAAAATATTTGTGAACCAGCAGCGGTCCGGCAACCGGTTTTGTCTCATAACTGTATGTGTCATTTGAAGGTTTGGAGCAACAGTGTTAGGAAGGCAAAGGGAAGCGCTTCCTACATCCTCAATATGCAAGTAAGGCATAAACGATACCCTTAGACCCTTTGCATACTGTGACTATTGGCAGTCGAGGCAGTCGCGATGCAGAAGCTGGACATTGACAAATTATGTACTGTCTATTGGCGACTGCATTGACACTACCGCGCGACTGCATCAATGCTAAAAGTCGCAGTGTGAAAGAATTCTAAGCTTTTAATCGATTCTTCAAGTGATTTCAGATCAGACCGGGGCAACAGCTTAAAAGAAACTGGGAATACCTGAACGCAATCCGAAATAGACAATTTTTTTTATCCTCTTCATCATCCTTAGAACCAGAGTCAGTCAGTCAATGAATCTTGAAGTACTACCTACAGCTTGTCTACCGTTAGCACCTGACAGTGGAACTGCTGACCCTTCCGCCGTGGCCGCCGGCACATGCCACCGGGCGGTGTGGATACACCATGAGCTCATACATAATGAGGTATATGGTAGCAACCCTGTAATAAACTATGACGTATGTTAGTTAATTTATTTGAAAAGCAATATAAAATAATACGTGATATTGATATAGTCAATGTGTAATTAATGTTACTTATAATTAAATAGTTTCTGTAAGGCATGGTTGTTATTATTTGACATATAAACAAATTTAGTAAATTGATTCCTTGATACATCGATCTACACACATTTAACTAAAATAGAGCACATATCTAAATAGTCTAAGCTCTGTACAGAAGTGTTGGAAAGCTAAAGTAATGGCAAACTTCAAAGCCTTAAAATTTCTTCATGTGCTTGAGAAGTTTTTGAACATCCATCGCGACTACTTGTTTATGTCGAAAAGGAAACGTATTTTCACGACCATTTTGCTCGTTTTAGATCTAGCTGTTTCTATATTAATTTGCATCGACAACGTCGACTTGGTGACTAAGTTCTTTAGTTCCGAGCCCGTTTATTTCAACAGCACAAACTTCTTTCATATTTACTTTATGATCCAAAGCAATTTGTTTATTATATTCTACGCTCCGTGGTATGGAATTGAGTTCCGGAAAATTCTCGTAAACTTATCTCACACACACGAACTTGTGAAATATCATCCCATTTACAGGAGATTCCTTTCAGGCCTCAAACTAAGATGTGTGTTTACTGTTATAAGTGGAATTATAGTAAGAATGGCCATGAATGTGACTCTTGTGACGTACACTCAGCTTCATCCTAATTATAAACGGCAGATAGGGGTGTGGTCTCATATTTTGTTCTTTTTGTTGAGGACTTTGTCCGAAGCCCGGTTCGCCACGGGTATATTGATGTATTACTGCCTACTAGCCATGATGAGTAGAATGTTGCAAATCGTTAGCGTCATGATTCAAGATATCAAATCTATTACCAAAGACAACATAGAAAGTTTTGCTTCCATATACCTTGGTATGATTGATTCAGTCAGGCAGTTGGAAAAGTGTTTTGGTCATCAAGTATGTATATATATATTCTTTACTGCACTTAAAAGTTGTGTAGGAAATACATGAAGTCACAATGTGAACAAATGTGGGCTTATCCCTAAAAGAGATCTCTTCCAGCCAACCCATAGGTGTTGGAATTGTAATATTTGCGGTTATCGGCAGTGCTAAATTAAATTACAGAAAATAAAAGTTATAATGTTTTTATATTTTTTAAATAATAATAATTAACTAAATTCAATAAATATTATGTATGTGTATAACGGCTGTTGTTTTGGTCAGTAACATCTAACTCAGGAATGATAATATGAGTTATGCGCAGTCTAGAAATAACTAAATATCATATGCAAGTTTAAAAAATGAAAACCTCTTTACAATATTCTAAAAAAAGAATCGGGAAATTCGCGGGAAACACACGCGCGTATCTACGATATGCTACGGCGTAGCTAGGAAGCTACGAAGAGGCGACCTGGCGTTGGTAATTTTGACTCGCTCGCTAGTATCGCAATAATAAAATGATTTTGTGTCTTTTTCCCATTAAAAAATAAATGTTTTTTATACATACTTTTGGCATGAGTATCGTTTGTATAACAACCCCTGAGGCCGGCGTCGCTGACCAAAATAAAAACCTGTAGTTGCAGTTTTCTGTTTATCTCCTAGAAGGTTTATTACCTTTTTTTTAGATCCTGCTATCGCTCGCTTTGGTCGGAACACATTTTGTCTTTACGGTTTATAGAGCTCTGCAGAGAATATTAGCAACGGTTAGTATTGAATCAACTTCATTTCTAACACACTTCAATATTGTTTCATATTATTTTGTATTCAGCTTTTCAAACTATAATGTTAAGCCAAGTGAAAGAGCCTTTTCTACAGGACAAGGGGCCCTATTTTAAATCACTCGCTTGAATATGACGTGTGATTTTCGGTAGGAAACGAATTAAAAATCAACGGCAATGGCAAATATTTTGGGTATAGATGTTAGTCACAAAATTCTGTTATCTTTTTTAAATCACTTCCATGTGGAATTAAACTCATTATCATTAGAAAATCAGTCATTAATCAATTAATATCGGACATTTATCAATTTATATCACACGACAATTTGATTGAAATCATTCAAAAATAGGGGCACAGGGCCGCTATTTTGTGAGTACTAACGCCTATATTTCGCGTGATTTATATTCATATTTAATTCGTTTTCGAACAAAAATCACACGTCATATTTAAGCAAGTGATTCAAACATAGGTTTCCTAGTCTTACCAAAAATATACAGCCGGCATAACAATATTTACTATGACAACTGAACCTAATCAGAAACTATCAAAACTGTTTTTAGGGCAACTTACTGATAACCATTGAACCAAGTACATGGTTCAATCTCGTCCTACATACTGGTGTATTCACGGTGGTAGCCATTCAGGGCCAACGTGTGCACAATGAAGCAGTGAAAATTAAAAGAAACGTGGCAATGCTGATACACAAAACTTTGACAGGTTGGTTTCTACAATAAACGATTTCATAGTGGTTGTTCGTGTATTTTTGAATACGACTATGCTAATAAAATATTCAATTTGAATCAAATAAAAATAAAAATACTACGTGTACTAATCTATTCCTCTCCGGCTATTTCAGCTTTCGACCCTTTTTTTAAGGTGGAAAAATTGCATTGAATTGCATACCCTCCAAATGGCCAGATGTAGGGTTTTACGGGGCTCTCCTCCAGAAGGGAGAGGCCTACCCACTAAAATAACCACTGTGCTGTCTCGCTGTCTGTGGACTGCGTTGCTGTGGGGGACCTGGTGTAGCTAGACGCCTTACCAAATCATACCTCGTACACAATTTTGTTCGGTGAACAAACTCGTCTCGGGCCTTTGAATCACCACCTTTAGGATAGTTTAAAAATAGGCTTTGACCCCCTTCATAATTATTGCGCTTATAGCACATTACGAAAAAGGGGCAGCAACGCTTTGGCATGGGATCGGCACCAGATAGCGAACGCCTGGCCTCGGATCATGTTTGCTACAATATATGACAGTTGTTCTTGACTTTCCGTAGGCGCATTGCAATGCATGCGCCGCTGGTCGAGAGGTAGGTCCTGAGTTAATCTCGATCCGAGGTGGTCATCATCATCATCATCATTATCAGCCAAAGAAAGTCCAAGCGTCGGCGACCGATCACAAGCGGTCTGAAACCAATTTGATCCTGCGATCTTTACAAGGTCGTCTGTCTGTTTAAGACCCACTTGTTGGGACACTCGGTCAAGGTCTTCGAGCATAGTGCCAAGATCGTCCAGCGTCTTTGCCACAACGACTATATCATCGGCAAATCGGAGGTGGGTGATGTATTCGCCATTAACATTGATGCCGATTCCTTCCCATTCCAGAAGTTTGAAGGCGTCTTCCAATGCCGCTGTGAACAGTTTCTGAGATATAACATCTCCCTGTCTCACACCTCTCCGCAGTGGATTCGCCCTCGTGTTTTGCTCCTATACTCGGACCGACATAGTAGCGTTATCGTAAAGGCACTTTAATAGCTCTATATACCTAAAGTCTATGTGGCACCGCTGCAGAGACTGAAGCACCGCTCAAGTTTCGACCGAATCAAAGGCCTTCTTATAGTCCAAAGACGCTAAGCATGGAGGCATATTATACTCCTCTGACTTCTGTATAATTTGCCTAAGCGTATGGATGTGGTCTATGGTACTATAGCCTTTTCGGAAACCGGCTTGTTCAGGAGGCTGGAAGTCTTCAAAATGATAAATAATAATAAATAAATAAATAAATATCCTTTGGACATTCCCACACATCGCCATCTAGCCCCAAAGTAAGCTACTCAAAGCTTGTGTTATGGGTGCCAGACAACAGATATAATACTTAAATACTTTTTTTTTTGTAAATACATACATGATATACATAGAAAACACCCAGACCAATACAAACAGACATGTTCATGCACACAAATGTTTGTATAGTGCGGGGATCGAACCCGCACCCGCTGCGTAGTAGGCGATTTCTCGACCACTACACCAGACGGGTCGTCATGATGACCCTTGAAGGTCCGAGGTGGTAACGTTATGAAAAGTATGGAGTTTAATATAATGAATACTGAATGTCTCGAGTTGATAGGGTTGTTTCCGTTACGGCGGCATAAATCAATAGTTAATTGATAAATGCCGCCGGCAAAGCTGACGAGCGGTGTGGTTACACCATCAGAGCTTAACCTTCTTTCAAACCACTTACTTCTTTTTCTTTTTAGATAATGATGCATCAAGCTGTCGAAGCTTAAAGGACTTCCACCGCCTGGTCTCCGTCCAGCCTCTAAACATACGGTTACTGCCGACTCTTCCTGTCGGAATGTACCTGCTACCGGCCGTGCTGTCTCTGACCGTCCACTACATCATTGTTTCTTTGCAACTAAATCATGATATTTAATCATTAATTTGTGTTAAAAGTTTGCATTATTAAAATTAATTATTGTTTATTACATTGTTTTTGTTACCAAAACTGTAATTGTAATGACACTTTTTAACCCGACTGCCATAATCAATGAAAGTGCTTACGTGAAGTGTTAATTCACTTAAATTAATTAATCAATAGCCTTTTTACTAATGAAATTTCTTGTAGTCGATAATATTAGCTGTTTATGATTCATAACCATCGGTATTATATTAAAAAGAAAAACAAACAAAAGCAATGGAAAGTTTCAAAGTGTTAAAAATGTTATGTGCAATTGAATAGATGTTAAATATTCACAGAGACTATCGATATTTAAATAAGAGAAAAACGATTTTAATCACTTTTGCTATTTTAGTCGACATGGGAATTACGATTCTAATTTTTTTATTCAACGTCGAGTTTTTGAAACGCGCATATGCGCCATATCCTGCGTTGTTTTATGGGTCGTTAATTTATCACTTACTATACGCGGTTCTAAACATTTTCATGACGTCATTTTTTGGTCCGAAACACGGTGCAACGTTCCGGAAACTGTTAGCAAGTTTGTCAAGTTCCCATGAAGTTTTGAAATGTAACACAACATACAAAAACTCGATGGTTCAGATCAGAGTTAAGTGTACCATCGCAGTGGCTGTCTACATGCTTATGCGTGTAATAGTTGATATAGTGTTGGTTTTTCTCTGTCAATTCGACACGAAGTACCGAGATATCGGCATGTTTTCCTTTTCAATGTTTTACATCTTTAAAACATGGATTGAAGCTCGCTACATGATTGGACTAATAATGTTTGGCAGTGTCCTAAATATAATCAGAGTAATGTTGCTATAAACACAACAGTAACGAAGAACAATGCATTGGATGTTAATACTCGTATAGATAGTGTCACTACTATCTTTCGACATTTGCTAGAGTCTCGTCGACAATTAAAGACATGCTTTTGTCTACAAGTATGAACTTCAACTATCTTTGTTTTTTTATAATGATTTATTATGACTTGTCTTTATTATACTTTTTGCCGTTTCAGATGCTACTGTCACTGTTTACAAGTGTGGTACATTTTGTTTTTTTAGCCCAAAGAACGATGAGTTTAATTTTATTTACAAAGAAAGTAAGTTATGCTTTTAAAGCCATGTATAAATACATATCAGAGGAGATTAGACATCGACTACATACTAACTTAATAAACAAGATTTTTTTATTTAATTAATACTTAATTTATATATTTCCAGGGTGATCATTATTTTATCTCTCGCATTAACACCACGTTTTATCTCATTCAATACAGCTGTGTATTTATTGGA
Organism: Pyrausta purpuralis; assembly: GCA_963924145.1. NCBI lineage: Eukaryota > Metazoa > Arthropoda > Insecta > Lepidoptera > Crambidae > Pyrausta > Pyrausta purpuralis. The sequence goes on from OZ001649.1 coordinate 23,491,837, forward strand.
GTTGCTTTGAGTGGGCAAAGAGTACATAATGAAGTATACAAGCTAAAAAGGAACTTGGCAAGAATTCAATACCAGTTTTCTGTAGGTAATGTATTTTTGTGCTTGCAAGTATTATATGAGTTGGTCATTTGACTATCAGTGAGATTGCACGATTTTTAGATTATGTCAGTGCATGAAGACATTTTTGACAAAGACAGACAAATGTTTATATCTCACTCCGAGAAGTGCTCCTAGCGCAGAAGTGGCAGCACTTCTAGTCAGTAGTGTAGTGTCGTGATACCGACGCGCCGCAACTAATGGTGCGATCGTGTTTGAATGGGTGACCATTATTGATGTATATCACGTGTATCTCCGTATTTCGGAAGGCGCGTTAAGCAGTTGATCCCGGCTAATATCGATTAATATTGGTCGTTAAGCTTGGTCAGACGGCTCAATATCTTATAATATGACAGCAGAGTTGCAATGGGCGCTTGCCTTGCAAACACCTCTCCACGCCTTTGCCCAGCAGGATGTTTACAGACTATTACTAGAGTGACTAGACACACTTTGACGCCCATCCTCTCATATATATAGAGTTATTGAGACCACACACACACACACACACACACACACACACACACACACACACACACACACACACACACACACACACACACACACAGACACACACACACACACACACACTTCCACGCTTCATCATCATCATCATGATTATCAGCCAAAGGACGTCCTCTGCTAAACATAGGCATCCCCCACGGTTTTCCACAGTAACCGATCACAAGCAGTCTGCATCCAGTTTGACCTTGCGATTTTTACAAGGTCTTCTGTCTATCTTGTCGGTGGACGTCATACGCTGCGTCTTTGGTCAGATGGTCTCCTTTTCTGCCCGAACGGCATTAGTTCTTCGCTCTGTGTGCCCTGTCCATTGCCAATTGAATCCACTGATTCTCAGGGTTATGTCCGTTACCTGGCAAGCTTAGGTATGCAGATATTTGAAGACAAGCTTTCTTTTTTAGATGCTAAATCATCAACTGATTAGTTGTGACTGTGCGGAACTTCCACCGGTTTGTGACGGTGCGGCCGCTGTCGGTCTCTCTGCTGCCGCCACTGCCGGTCGGCATGTACCTGCTGTCACGTCATCGTCTCTTTCCAGATGACTCAAGATGTTTAGATAAGTCTGCACGACAGGTTAACTAAGGCTGAAGCCACACGAGCGTTTCTATTGCGTTGCGTCAGTCCACCAAAATGATTTTAACGCAGTGGGTTCTGCTATATCATGACGCAACACGCGTAAGTCCCGTCCGTCATCGCAACGCAGCAGCCGTCCCCAAATGGAGTCCTTGTTCATCACGTAAACGTTGAAGCAGATCTACCCACCCGCATAGGGATCAGTCCATATTGTCATCAATCAGGCTTCAACTATACAGAACCACGTTACGTTAAGAGATCAGCAACGCTGCGGTGGGATCGGCTGCAGATAGCTAACGACTCGCCTCGGATCGCGTTTGCTACAACTTATGACAGTTCTTCTTGTTAATGACAGCCCGTTTGACAGGGTGGACGGATAGTTGACTACCGAACACCGACTAGCCGTCAGCACGTGATAACGCATGCGTCGCCAGAGGATAGTAGGCCCGATTTGATCTCGTTCGCGTTGTAGTATGGAGTTTCATACAAAAAATACTGAACACCCCGAATGGATACGGTGCTGTTCCGTTACGTGTGGATAAATGTGATTAAACCTTAATCTTTACAAAATCTTAACCGCTTTAAAGGCCGATTTTAACAACGTCATTTAAGACTTATCCGACTGAAAAAGTATGTAATGACCTATTTTAAAATGACTTTTACGTAAGTGATTACTGACAAATACGTAAAGTTCTCAAATTAGGCGATTTGTATTCATCATCATCATCATCATCATCATCATTTTCAGCCAAAGGACGTCCACTGCTGAACATATGCCTCCCCCAAGGCTTTCCACAGCGACCGATTACTAGCGGTCTGCATTCAGTTTGATCCTGCAATCTTTATAAGGTCGTCTGTCCATCTTGTTGGTGGACGTCCTACGCTGCGTCGTTGGTCGAAGAGTCTCCAATCTAGAACTTTCCTGCCCTAACGGCCATCAGTTCTTCGCGCTATGTGCCCTGCCCATTGCCACTTGAGCTTACTGATTCAATTCAATTCAAGGCTATGTCCGTTACCTTAGTTCTTCTACGTAACTCCTCATTTCTGATTCGATCACGTAGAGAAACACCCAACATAGCCCTCTCCATCGCTCATTGTGTGACTTTGAGCTTCTTTATAAGGCCCATAAGTAGAGACCATGTTTCGGATCCGTATGTCATCACTGGTAACACACACTGGTTGAAGACTTTCGTCTTTAGACACTGTGGTAAATGAGATAAGAAGACACTCTTGCGTAATTTCCCGAACGCTGCCCAGCCGAGTTGGATTCGTCGATAAACCTCTTTCTCGAAGTTGGACCAACCCAATTAGATCACTTGTCCCAGGAAGACGCACTCGTCGACAACTTCGAGAGTTGAGTTCCCAATGGATACTGGAGTGGGTACAACAAGGGAACTCGACATAATTTTTGTCTTCTCCATGTTCATTTTAAGACCCACTTGTTGGGAGACTCGGTCAAGGTCTTCGAGCATAGTGCCAAGATCGTCCAGCGTCTTTGCCACAACGACTATATAATTGGCAAATCGGAGGCGTGTGATGTATTCCCATTGACATTGATGCCGATTCCTTCCCATTCCAGAAGTTTGAAGGCGTCTTCCAATGCCGCTATGAACAGTTTCGGAGATATTACACCTCACTGTCTCACACCTCTCCGCAGTGGCATCGCCCTCGTATTCTGCTCCTGTACTCGGACCGACATGGTGGCGTTATTGTAAAGGCACTTTAACACCTCTATATACCTATAGTCTATGTGGCACCGCTGCAGAGACTGAAGCACTGCCCAAGTTTCAATCGAATCATAAGCCTTCTCATAGTCCACAAACGCTTAGCATAGAGGCATATTATACTCCTCGGACTTCTGTATAATTTGCCTAAGCGTATGGATGTGGTCTATGGTACTAAAGCCTTTTCGGAAACCGGCTTGTTCGGGAGGCTGGAAGTTATCAAACCTACGTGCGGGACGATTCGTGATGACTCTTGAAAACAGCTTGTAGACATGGCTCACGAGTGAGATGGGTCTGTAGTTCTTCAATAAGTTTTTGTCTCCTTTATTGTAGAAAAATACCACCACACTCCTGTTCCACGCCTCGGGCGTGATGCCCTCCAGCAGCACGGAATTAAAAAGTCTCTGAAGGACTTTAGGTACCGTTGTTCCACCCGCCTTCAGAAGCTCTGCTGTGATTCCGTCCTCGCCAGGTGCCTCTTTGTTTTTGAGCTGTTTAAGGGCCATCCTAATCTCGTAACGGCTGATGTCCGGGATGTCTTTGGTGTAGTGTCGGGTCAGGATAGCTCGTGGGTCTCTGACCGAGCTATCAACGGGTTTGACAACTGAGGTGTATAACTGCCCATAGAACCTTTCGATCTCCCTCAAAACCTCTGCTTTCGTCGACGCTACACTGCCGTCCTCCGTCTTAAGCTTCTTCAACAGGCTTTGCCCAATAGACATGTTCCCTGCAAACACTTTGGAGCCTTGGTTCCGCTCTATCGTTTCTTTAACACTATTAGTGTTAAAGAAACGGATGTCTTGTCGCAGGGATTTCCATATTTGTCTATTGAGCTGCCTGTAGTTTTCAGCATTAACGAAGGTCTGCAGTGCCATAGATCGACGTTTGGACCGACAGTTTTTGAGGTCTATCTTTACTGCCAGGCCTAAAATACTTAGACCCCACCGTTTGAACAGTTTCTACAAACCCGTTGTTAATTTCGTCCACTGTAACGCAATTGTCTAGGCAATCAAAGCGGTTTGACAACTCGAGTTGAAAGCTCTCGGGATTTTGGATATGAGCACGAGTCGGTCGGAGCGTGGACTTCATCAGGCAGGATCTTTCCAATTTGACATTTATATTCAATGTGCCTCGAACCATTCAGTGATCGCTACCAGTTTTCTCCTGTTGATCACGGAGACATCATTGAATAACCGTCTCTTGGAAGTCATGATGAAGTCAATCTCGTTTCTCGTGAAGCCATCGGGACTCAACCAGGTCCACTTACTATGAGGCGGCTTCTGGAAGAAAGAGTTCATCGCAAAGAGTCCCTCCTTCTCCAGAAAGTCGGCCAGCCTCTGTCCCCTGGCGTTCCTTTGCCCGTAACCAAAGGGTCCCACCTTCAACTCATTCTCGCCTCGCTTGCCCAGTTTTGCGTTAAAGTCCCCCATTACAACAGTAAAATAGGTTTTGGAAGTATGTATGGCTCTACTTACGTCCTCATACGTTTCCTCCACCTCTTCATCCGGGTGTTTCGAGGTCAGTGCATATACTTGTATGACCTTCAGCAAATACCTCTTAGATATTCTGAGTATACAGTCCAACATTTAGCCGTGCCTTATATTGGATGGTTATACCGCCATCGGTCGGTCGGCAGAGCCTCGTCTGTATAAACAGGACGCACCACGTGAAGGTGAGGTTGGCTTGGAGCTTTAGGTCTTGGTCAAGCTCCCTTACGTCCCGATTTGTATTATATTTGATTAATCTCTCAAGCGTATGTGAACGAGACACAATAGATATTCTATTCATAAAGATGAAATAAGAAACCAAAAATTTGCGCACGGGCGGGACTTGAACCAGCAACCTTTTGGCTGACCGGGCCAAACGCTCTTACCAATTGAGCTACCGTGCCCTTAGTCCGACCTTGCGAAATTTGTGGTCTCTTATGGATACGTCATTGTGTGACGCTTAGCGCCATCTAGCCGTCTGTTTATGAAACAGTGGCCCGGTCAGCCAAAAGGTTGCTGGTTCAAGTCCCGCCCGTGCGCAAATTTTTGGTTTCTTATTTCATCTTTATGAATATAAAATATGACACTGTGAGTGTTAAAAACATTCTAAACCATTAGATAGCGAAGCGTCATCCATTTCCAAGTTGAATTTATTTTGTAAAGAATAACTGCTCGGGCCCACTGTTTCATAAAGAGACGGCTAGATGGCGCTAAGCGTCACACAATGACGTATCCATAAGAGACCACAAAATTCGCAAGGTCGGAATAATGGCACGGTAGCTCAATTGGTAAGAGCGTTTGGCTCGGTCAGCCAAAAGTTTGCTGGTTCAAGTCCCGCCCGTGCGCAAAGTTTTGGTTTCTTATTTCATCTTTATGAATATAAAATATGACACTATGAGTGTTAAAACATCCTAAACCATTACGAGGGTCAAACTGAAAGTTCTTAGAACTGGCCACTTATAAACAATATAATAAAAAATATATTCTAAAATTTGAAAATAGAACTCTTTGCCAATATTACTGAGTCTATATTTCATTCATTTGTCATTTGTTTTACTATTTGGCGGCAAATTGAAAATTGTCTGTGTCACGTCAACATGAATTTAACACGAGAAAATTTTCGTGCAATGATTTTTTATGACTTTCGATGTCATTTAAGTCAACAAGAAAGTTATGATAGACTACGATTGGCCTTTCACGATGAAGCCCCATCTCGTGCGACTGTTTACAACTGGTTTAATGAGTTTAAACGTGGTCGCACTAATCTCACTGATGTTGTACGTGAGGGACGGCCTTCTACGGCGACGACTGAAAATAACATCGGTGTTGTGCGGCGTATGATAGAGACTGACAAAAGAGTGACCTATCAGCAGATTCGGACAAGCTTAGGCATCGGTATGAGTCAAGTGCACAAAATCCTCCACGAACATTTAGCGGTCAGGAAGCTTTGCGCCCGGTGGATACCTTATAATTTGACTAAGGCTCAAAAACTCCATCGTGTGGATTGGTGCCGTAAAATGATTGAAAGATTTAACGGAGGTGACTCAAATGCTGTGTTCGACATACTAACAGGTGACGAAAGCTGGATTTACTGTTATGATCCTGAAACCAAAAGACAATCTGCTCAGTGGGTGTTTCCTTTCGAGGAGTTGCCAACTAAAGTGAAGAGAGATCGAAGTGCGGGAAAAAAATGGTGGCCTCGTTCTTTGGAAGGATAGGTCATTTCGCAACAATTGTGTTAGAGGATCAAAAAACAGTTTCTGCAGAATGGTACACTACCAATTGTTTGCCACTTGTCTTGGAAAAAGTTCGAGAGAAACGACCTCGCAGTAGGATCCTCCTTCACCACGACAACGCCTCGTCGCACACCGCCAAGCGAACGATCGACTATTTGGCGACATCAAACGTTGAATTACTGGGTCACCCGCCGTATAGCCCCGACCTCGCGCCTTGTGATTTTTATTTATTTCCAAAAATTAAAGAAAAACTTAAAGGAAAGCGGTTTATGAATGCTGAAGAAGCGGTGGCTGCGTATCGCGATGCCATTGAAGAGACCCCTAAGGACGAGTGGGCAAAGTGCTTTTCCCAGTGGTTCCATCGCATGCAGCGGTGTATTGACGTCAATGGACAATATTTTGAAAAGATATAATAAAACTAATAACTGGCTAATGTAATCAGTTTTTGATTTTCTAAGAACTTTCAGTTTGACCCTCGTAGATATTCTATTGTTATGCGGTCTCATGCGACCGCTCGGGTGTTAAAGTATTAATATTCTATATCTAAATAACCACAGGTAAAATCGGACCTAATATTTGTAAAACAACAGAATAATGGAAAGCCAGAGCAAAAATTCGAAGTCGAGCGCGACGTCGTAGTTGTGACGCCAGGCATCGGGTACGCTCACTGATGTGGCTTCGAGTGCATGTTACAACCACGTCTTGAAAAATAATTTATAGTGCACTAACTATCTAACATATGAATAATAAAGAATCACTTACTTATCTGAAGAATTGAAGATTGGAGCCACGACTGAAAAGAATTGCCCTTTTACACATAAATAAATAATAAATTCTGGCTTCGATTTCAAATTCAATGAGTAGGTACAGCGTTTAGCCCGGTTAGCCAAGAAGTTGAGTTCCGGCCCGGTGCAAATTTTTGGTTTCTTTTTTCATTTTTAAGAATATAAAATAGACACTGTCAGTATCAAAAACATTCTAAACAACCAATTCTGGCTTATTAATTCTCGCCGTGCTGCACGGTGAAAAACTAAAAACAAGTATTTATTCAAATTATTACACAACCAAAGGTGGAAATAATCGCTGACTGGCATTCCCTACCTTATACTTATACTTTAGGGCTTAAGAGAATATCTGACAATTATACGGTGACCACAAAAATGAGCTAACAACATACTAATAAGTGTTTCCACCTGACTTGTATCGGCAGCAATGACGATTTCAAAGTGACAAATGAAGATCCATTTTTGTCCATTCTCCAGATAAGTTGGTGGCATTATACAGTTGGATTTCTGTCGCTTACTCAAGGAAATGAGAGAAAATTCATTAAAACAAATCTGTCTACACTGAAAGATAAATAAAATTTAATGTTTTAATAATTGTAACCTGAAAAAATGTATTTTCCATTTTACGCTTAAATAGCAGAAAACGGAACCATTATAGTTTCATCAGTCAGTCTGTATTTCTGTCTGTCTGTCATTCCATGCCTCACAGCCACTTTTTATTTAGCTAATAGCATTACACAGATGATACTTGGTACGAAGGTGTATTCTGCCAACCGCTTTACGATTTCCATACAGTAAATTAAAAAAAATAACATTTGAGAGGAGCTCCGCCGATGAAGCCTCTAATGACTTAGGCTTTTCATGTCAATGAGTTTATATATTCTTTATTGCTCAAACAAAATGAAGTACAAATGGCGGACTTAATGCTTTAAAGCATTCTCTACCACTCAACCATTGGGTTGAACCAAGGCAGAAACAGTTGAGGCGGCGTAAAATTTTAAAAAAACTAACAAAATGAATGAACTACATATGCTTACATAAATACTTTTTAAATAAACCTACATAAACATACATAAATACAATAATATCTATACTTCACGCTATTCTCATTGAGAAAAAGATTGCGTATAGACTTTTTGTACACATATTTGGATATTGATGTCTTGATCGTATCTGGGAGGTAGTTCCAAAGTCTGATGGCGCTGAGGGTAAAAGAGTTGGACACATAAGCAGTCTTATGCAAAGGTGTGTACAGCTGCAGGGCATTGCTAGTACGAAGGGTCCAGGAACTGATGTCACTCATAAATTTAAAATTACATTTAAGATAATTGGGAGAATTAGGATTACAAAGAATGCTGAACAGAGTGCAAAGGATTCGAAGATTTCTATGCTATCGAATATTGAGCCAATTTAATTTAGACCGGTAAAGAGATATATGGTCGTACTTCCGTACGCCAAAAATGAAGCCAATGCAGTTATTAAGGAGACGATCAAGTTTTTTCAAAAAGTTTTGGGATAGATTCGTACAGCACACATCGGCGTAATCCATGACAGGCAGCACCAATGCCTGGATCAGCAGAATTTTGGTACTCACTGGAAGAAAGTAACGGAAACGGTAGAGAGTTCGAAGTGAGTACGTGACTTTGATTTGTGAGTTTGATGGTTGTTCTTTGTTATTTACGTTGATAAGTAACGGGTTCTGTATACAGTGTGTCCGCAGTTATAAAATATTAAGAGCAACGGTATTCCAAAACCTTACCGTACTGCGGTGACTTTTGTTTTTATTTGAATAATAAACTAACCTAAGATTATTTTAGTTATTTCTATAGCTTGATGTCCTACAGCATTTTACTGTGGGGATCGGCTGTTGATATAGAATCAATTTTTGTATTACAAAAAAGAGCCGTGCAAGCTATTTATAATCTAAAACCTCAAAATTGCTCACGAAAGGTGTTTAAAGAAATTAGAATATTAACTGTAGCCTCCAGTATATTAATGAATATTTAATGTATGTACGCACAATAAAAATCATTCATTCACGAAAAAAGTGATATAATAGTAATTAACTTAGGTAAGTTTATTTTAGTTCATATATCAGTGAAACGTCTAATTTTTCTTACAGCAAAAGCAGCTGAGTTTAGTCTCCCTGACAAGGCCTCTTTATAATTTTTACTAAGATTTTGTCTATTGCCTAGCATAACATTACTAATGTAGAATTGTAATTTAAATAACAATTTATTAAAGTATTAACTACTTGACCCTAAGATGCATCTGGCATACAATGGTTAATAACATTACAGTTAAGGTTTTCATTTAGTAAGGCATCATAACCTACTCCTATTTTGTTCAAATAAAACAAAACCGTCTCTACATTCATTTTTATTACTTTTTGGTGTATGTAATATTTCAGAATTACTAAACCTTTTTTTCGTTAGGCTACTGCAACTGCAAATCCACATTTTCCTGTTGCTGATAGTCAGGTTATAAATTGTAATTTTAATTAGAAAGTGAGTTAAAAGTATAGTTAAAAGAACTCGACTTTAATAGATTATTAGCTAGGTGTGTTCTGATATTTGTTCCTGGCCAGAGTTATATTTACAAGTCATTTAATGAAATGACTCCTGCAACCTTGAAATCTCAGCCTGCAAATGCTTAACCGCTTGTTGACAATGTGACCTACGTTTGGCAGCAGATAAATTTCCAAGTTGGCTAATAGATCCAGTTTTTCTTTCCTAAACTTTACTTAACGTTTAAAAAACATGTCTTTCTTGATAAGTAGTTTTGTTGTATCGATAAACTTATTTATTTTTATATACTTTTTAACCTTATTTCTGCCGGATAACTATGTTTGTTTAGTGTTATTTACAGACTGTATAAAGCTACATTTAATTCTGAGCTGGTAAAATCAGCCTGGCCAATGGGGGTTCTGATCAGCTCCTCATATAGATTCAATGTTTGGGTGTAATCTCGATCTTTCTTTTCTTTTTCCAAGTGCAGAATTGTCTTGTAGCATCTCATAGCTCATTTTATAACTCGTTGTTGCGAGTGTCTCTTCGAAGAAACTGTTAATGGTTAAAAACGTTAAAAACACGAACACAATCTACCTGAGACTGAATTATGGTGATTTTAAATATTTGTAATTGTTGTCTTCATAAGCATATAAAGTATTATGAAACGATGCAAGTCATAAATGACCCTTATGAACAAAAGACGGTTCAATTTAGCTAAATGTACCTGACAACTATTCCAGGTAGCCAAACAAAAGCGCGCGCACGTGCAACACAGGTGCGCAAAACTGCTAGCCAATTTACGACCATAGTTGTCTACAAATGATATTTGGCAATAAAAAAACTTTTTTTTATTTATTATATGAGACACTTATTTCAATGGATGTTGGGGTGTTTCAATGTACCTAATTAATTATTATAAATCTGATCCGAACTGTATTTGAAGGATTTTTGTATCTTATCTACGAAAAAGTCCAAATAAATATTATTATTTATTACCGATGTTTAATCGCCTCTAACTCTGAAAGTTGCAAGTTTATAGAAAAAAGTTACATTTTTGTTAGGGAATAATGTGTTCTTTAGTGCCTACTAGGTGGCATTGTGTGACTCTTGCGCATTTTGGAGTTGCAAACATTAATAACTTTTCTCCATACAAAAAAATATGTATTATTTTTTTTCTCAAAATTTGCAGGGTTTTAAGAAAAATTGCAATCAGTAAAAGTGATTTGAAATCAAAAGAGGAATACGTGAGAAAAAATTAAAGCATATACATGAACATTGACCCCTAAGTCCACTTTTTTAGAAAACTGAACCAGTCGGCTGTGGGCTGCTGGCTAAGCCGCAAATAGATTGGAGATCTAAATAAGTGCCAAGTTCTATGCAAAATCAAAATAAATGTATTCACAGGAACAAAATAATATTCTAAATAAGTTATTATCATTTTAATATGAACATAATATTAAAATGTAATTTAATTGAAATTTGAATTAAATAATTGTTACTAACATTAATTTCTAAGTATTTTTTGTGCAATTACTAACCAATATGAACTGTAGCTGCTTGAAATAAACAAATTTTGATTTTATTTTTTAATTTAATTTTAAACTCTTATTCACGCTATCTGATCGGCAACGTTCAATAACGTGTCATGTAATGTTGACTTAAAGTGCCTCGTCTAGACTCACGGGCGGAAATATTGTATGAATATCGATTACGGGATAGTCGGTAATTTGGCTCAATTCGCCTGCACCATCATCCAGCGATGAGGAGATCTATAGTTCTAAAATCGAACGCCACCACCACGTGCCGGCCGGACAGAGAAAAAATATTGCGTAATCATTGGAGCAAAAATGTAAGGTAAAGATGGACAATACTCAAACAAATATAACAATGCAGGGCTAGTCGATAATGTGGTACAATGGCACCGTGCACGGTTACTGATTAGCCCATTACCGGTGCAGGCCGCTCCAGCACCCAGGCACCAGCACCCAGTGAACAGGATATTATCAAAAATCGACCACCACGCACCGGTAACATATACCTGTATGACTTGTAAAATGCAAAGATGAATGAAATCATAAGAATTAAATTGATGCGTTCTTTCATATACTTTATTAAAATGATTTCATATATTGTGGTGCGCCAGTGTACACATACTACTACTACTGCTGCATTTTTGAAGTCGGTTAAAAAAGATGTCATGTTGGACTTTTACAAAGGGCGCTTAAAGAAAGAGTTTATTAATGTGATACAAAAATAAATAAATTATGGAATAAAATTTAAAAACCATAAAAATATATCTGTTATTAAGATAAGGAGACGTTACCTACTTGCTGTTATTATGAATTATACATTACATGGATTTGCAAAGGTAATTATGAGTTATCATTCTATTTTCCATTAACTACACTAGTACACTGTGGTCAAAGATGTGACACCGTGTTTTTTTTTAACCTTGTTAAAGCCGAAGCCCAATTTATGTAAACATCTTAATAAACCTCTAAGACATGTTATCCTTTTGTCATACTCCATATAATTTTTGTGTTAAAAAAATCTAATAATTCAAGAAAGTAATGTATAATGTATCATACTGGTTATAATGTTTATGTTTTCAACAATGCATTCCTTGACATTGCCGTCCCACGCGTGCCGCTCCGTGAGCCAATCTAAGATAGTCCACGTGAACCTTTACCCAATAATGCGCAAGCGCAATCCTTTGTCGACCTCGGCCTCCCCCTCGTAAAACTAGGTCAGTAGTGTTAGGCAGCTGAGTGAATGACCCTGAATTTCTTAGGCTTTGAAATCGAATTAATATCCAAGTTTTATTTTACGAGTGACAAGTAGTTATTGGATACTTTAAATGCCATTTGGCTTTAAAGTAAAAACGGTTAAAAAAGCACGGTGTTTATCTATATCTATTTACACACATGAAAAAAAGACATGTTAGTTACATTATGTATAACTCAAGAACGGCTGATCTAATCTAAAATAGATAAGAAGGGCATAGGATACTTTATATCCCGTTAGAATGGCCGGGGCTTGGGTGGGACGGGACGTGTCCGGGGCGAAACAACGTTCGCTGGATATGCTAGTTTTAAATAAATAACACGTTTAGTCCGAGAAACTGTCCTCCGTTGTAGTTAACACACAAACACAATTACTTTTAATATACGAGTATTACATAGGAAATTAGGTAAGTAGAGTTGCCACAGAAAAGAAACATTTCATTACATTATGGCCTGAAAATCGATGTACAAAAACTGATAGATTGTGTGTGTTTTCTATTTTTTGTCACTACAATTTCGATGACCTCCACTTTGATGGCTTAATTTATGTGGGACATTAGTAATAATGTATATGTTCCTAATGTGTCCGTGAATTTTACTATAATACAGCATAGTCTATTCAGATCACTCGCTTAGTCCGGTACTTCCGCCAGACAAACATAAGTTATTTAAAGGGAAATGCATTTTTCGGGCATAAAAGAAAAAAACAAAGTGTTAAAAGTCTTACATACCGTAGAAAAGTGCATGAACATTTATCGCGACTTCTCTATATTACCGAGAAGGCGGCTAGCTCTCATAATCTTCATTATCACAATAGAACTACTTCTATGTGCATGCATATATTTCTACTACATTCAAGAATTTGAATCTAACATTGGCATAAAAAATACTACCATTCGCAACCAAACCGCTTTTAATTTCTTTTTTGATATAATAAACGTGTCTATGAATATTTCTTACATAACGTATTTTGGGCCCCGTTTCAGTCGCGAGTATTCAGATCTTTTGAAAAATCTTTCCGGTTGCCATGACTTTGTTGCATGTTGTCCTCCATACCAAAAAGTGCTTTCCAGTCTCAAATTTAAAGCTCTAATTGCTATAAGCAGTTTCGTTTGTTTACGAACATTCATGATTCTATCAACAATCTTGACTAATGTATTGAAGAACCCAGGCGTACCTTTATTCTTTGTCATACCCTATTTTATGATTAAATTCTATTTTGAAATAAAATTTTTGCTTGAAACCTATATCTACTGCTGTTTGCTTTCACTCATCAAGGGTGTGATTCGAAGTTACAATGCTTTGATCAAAGATGCAGCTTTGGAGGGCTCGCTCAATGAAAATTTATACAATTTTACTACCGTCTATGGTCTGCTAGTCAATTGTATTCAAAGTTTAAAGATATGTTTTAGTACTCAAGTAAATAAGAACACATTGATTTTGTAAATCACACTTCTTACCCTTAGTGCCTTTTGATATGTATTATTGTTAATTTTCAGATACTGGTCTCCCTCTGTGTGTGCATAGCACATTTCATGTATTCAGTTTGTCTTGCTCTGGACGTGTTGCTAACTAATGTACATACGAATATTTTTATGTTATATTCATTTGTGGACTTCTAAAGTCCAAAAGTCGTTGTACCATATCATCAAATTATAGTATTTTTTCGTTTCTTTTAGGGTGTAAGTGCGATCTTCCTAGAGCCAGGCAACATAGGGCGAACGGTTATATTCACTACTGTGGTAATAATCTTAGCAAGAAATGGTCAAGGGGTCCATAACGAAGTTACAAGATTGCGCCAGACACTGGCTAAAATTCGATATCAGTCTTCAGCGGGTAAGTTTCTTAAATTTTGTTAGTACTTTATATGGAAGTTACAACATATGCGAAGTTTGATCAGAATCATGCATGCATTCATTTGTTAGTGTATCTGTTTCTGCACATAGCTTTATAGTTGTTTTAGCTATCAGGTGCATGGTTTTAAATTCTTATTAATTTTTATTTAACTTTAAATTAGAACAAACGAAAATGATAAATTTGACCTTCCATGTGTTTACGATTACAATTCTCAAATTTTTCGAGGTTCTTTCAAATCAAATCAAATCAAATCAAAAATATTTATTCAATTTAGGACACAATGTGCCACTTATGAACGTCAAATGTACAGTGAAAAATAAAATAAAAATAATTGTGCCCTGAAGGGGCCGAATCATGTCTCCTTATCTTTTGGGCCCTACCAGCGCTTCGAGACAGAACACAGACAATTAGGCAAGTGCTGAGAAGAAACGCCGGAACAAACTCAGTCACCACTAGCTGCCGTAAAATCAAAATCATCAAAGGTAAGTACATCAGTCGGTGCAGGCTGGACAGACCACACATTCGTGTGGTTCAGGTAGTCTTGAACCTTATAATAGCCTTTAGACATAAGCGTGTTTTTAACGTGTTTCTTAAATTTATCAACCGGCAATTCGACAAGATTGTGTGGTATATTATTAAAGAATTTTATACAATTTCCCATGAACGAATTCCTAGTTTTAACTAATCTAAAGTTAGGAACGACAAGCTTGTGTTTATTTCTTGTGTTTTATGAGTGAATGTCGCTCTTCTTCATGAAATAATCTAAATTTTTACGGACGTACATTATATTGTCAAAAATGTATTGAGAAGCCACAGTTAATATGTTGATTTTCTTAAAGACCTCTCTCAGGGAGTAACGAGGACTAAGTTTATAAATAGCAGGAATGGCTCTTTTCTGCAAAATGGTATCAATGTCTGCAGCAGAACCCCACAAGAGAAGACCGTAAGACATAATACTGTGGAAGTAACTAAAATACACAAGCCTTGCCGTTTCAACGTCAGTCAGATACCTTATTTTTCTAACTGCAAAGGCAGCCGAGCTTAGCCTCCTAGCTAGGGCTTCAATATGACGTCCCCACTGTAATTTTGAGTCAAGTGTAATGCCCAAAAATACAGTGGAGTCTATTAAAACTAGATTATTACCATGTAGTACAATATTTGGTGTAAGTTGCTTTACATTAGGCAAAGTGAATTTTACACATTTAGTTTGATTAGCATTCAGCAACAAGTTATTGGTGGTGAACCAATTCAATACGTTGGAGAGAGTATTGTTTACTTCGTCAAAATTTTCATCATGTCTTTCATTTTAAAAATCAAAGAAGTATTATCAGCAAACAGAACTATATCACAAAGATTTGTAGAATAAAATGGCAGGTCGTTTACATATATCAGGAAAAGTAAAGGTCCCAATATTGAGCCCTGGGGGACCCCCATTTGAAGAGGGGCTCCGGAAGACTTTACTCATGTTATTTATGCTAGGTGACACAGTGGTCAGTGTAATTCATTTCATTTATTTGTCAGTAAACATACTCACTTATAGTCACACAAAGCGTCAATATGCCAGTCACACAGTAAAAATGGTCAAACAAATATTACCTGAAATATAGAAAATCAAATAAAATACTTCAGGATTTCAATCATCAGACGAAACAACACGTCAACATTAAGATTCTCGTAAAATAACAACGTTCCTTTTAATTTTGAGGGTTTCCCTTAATGAGGCTAAGATCTCATCTTCAGATTCAGACTTGGCAACAATGGGACCAACTAGAAGGTATAACCTCTAGGTAGTCATTTTTTTTCAAATCGTCAATAAATAACTGTGATATGAGGAAACACAGCCACAAAAAATAAGAGAAAAAACATAGTACCATTGATAATTTCCTCCTTTTTTGAAGTCGCTTAAAATACAGCTAAGAGTCAGACAGCATCATTAAATCTTATCAATTTCTTATATTTTCTTATATGTAAATTATAACTCATCATGTTTTTGATAAAGAATCATCAAGTCATCGGACCCTGAAGGATTTCCAGCGGCTGGTGACAGCCGAAGCGCTGAATGTGACGCTGTTGCCAATGTTGCCGGTTGGGATGCCCATTCTGCCACTAGTGACGTCACTGGCGGTCTACCACATCATTGCTATTCTTCAACTGCTGTATGATTCTCAAACGTAACCGTCAAACTTTTTTTTTCTCTATTTTTAAGGACACGACAAGATGCGGTCTAATAATATGCCAATTTTAAAGACGTTTGCCTATTCAATCCCATAATTGTTTTACGAGTTATATGTTACTGATAGATTTGTAGTCATATGATCTTGCACATTTGCATTAAAATATATGAAGAAAAAGGAAGTAGAAAGGAATTAAATTTAATTGTATTGGAAATATACACCTATACTGTGTCGCACATTATAATATTTGATAATTTTCAATATCTCACGACTAAACTATTACTGCCATACTATTATATACTATACTATTACTAGGTATTTACTGTTATTTATTATTATTAATATTTACTTTAGTTTTTTGTTTGTTTGTTTGAACACGATAATCTCAGGAAGTACTCGGTCGATTTAAAAAATATATGTGTTGTATAGCTTATTTATAGAGAAAGTCTTTAGGTGTAACAACATCACAATACAACTTATGAGAGCAGAGCAACAATGAATAATGTTACAAAAAAGGAGGGAATATATTATTTTTGAGGGTTTCCGTTGCGTACGCAGCGTAAACCGTTTAAGATACACAAAAGTCATGTATGACTGGATTGTTACGCTTTGAATAAAGTTCTACAATAAAGTCTGCGACAGCATATGTCTATATTATATGGTTTACTCACTACAAAAAAAAAGTGCGTATAAATTTGTTTAAAATAATGTACTATTTTTAAAGTTGTTTAGATGATGGGTATCTATTCTTATCAAAATAAACGTATTCATCATAACGAGCATTTCATTTCGAACTAAATTGCTCTTTGCATCATTTCTTTCAATAAGTATCGGAGAAGCTATCTCAGTTCTATAATAACTCGGCATCAAAATAATGCTTGCAGCCTTAAAAACAACGCGCACTTTCGCTAACTCTAAAGTACGGTTTTCTTTGCTAGTCCGATAATATAAACAATCTTTACATAACTTTTATACAAATATCAGTGAAAAAAATTAATCATTTGTTTTATTGAAAAATACCTCAGTATTTAACGATCAATAACCCATGTAAGTTTTGAGTTTCGTGTTTATCTTTTTTTCAAATGACTCATTTCGTTAAGAAGGAATGTCTAGATTGTTTACAATATTCGACTAGCAAAGAGAAACGGACTTTGTATAGTTGCTGGCCTCTTATTAACAATGAAAATATGTGTATTGCGTTGAAATATTTTACGAAAAGTCTGAAATTTACGCGGGCGACGTCGCGGGGGACCGCTAGTTAATATTATAAAGCTGAAGAGTTTGTGTGTTTGAACGCGCCAATCTCAGGAACTACAGGACGGATTTGTCAAAATATGTTGGTGTTAGATAGCTTATTTTTAGGCTCTAAAACATTAGGCTGCGACAAGTGGGGATGGGGAGTAAACACAAAACGCGTGGACACAGTCGCTAGGGACTGCTGGTTATTTTATAAACAAATCAGAATTTAACAAAGGTATTACAAAAACGCAATGATTTTGTACAAGGAGTAAAAGATAGAATTACTAAAACAGACAGAGCGAATCTGAACATCATTTAAATATGATTGTAGGTATTGGTCAAACCATCTTTTGCTGTCTGTATGACTTTCAGCTAAAACATTGTAACGGTGCTAGTCAGCAATAAGCATAACACACACACAATAACCGAGCACCGCCACCGTGACACACTCGCGTGTCGTAGGCTCGCGTACCACGCGCGGGCCGCGTGATCCGCAATCGCCCCCCTATACACCTTAACCACCCCGCAAGCCTTTATAATGCGCTGCGCGGCCGGACGGAGGCGCGCGGGTATTGCTCTCCGGTCTCTAGCAAATGTCGTCCCTTCCTCCCTTTCCTCAACCAAGGACTAGTCGGCTGAGTGTTCGCTGACCTCTCGGAGTCCCATGCTGTGTAACCAGGGTCCGAGATCCGAGTAGATAGGCTAGGGGCTAGTCGGCGGCTGAGTATTCGCTGACTTTCCGGGGGCTTAAGCCAGGTGTTAGTTGGCGCCCAACGAAAAAACTCACTAAATAGCCAGTGAAACCAGGTACTAACCGAACAGTCGCACCCAGGCGTAAAGACCGAAAGATCGCGACGCTTTGGAAGTCCCTAGAATCATCAAATGCCCACTTCGTGGATCTACCGCCTTAAGAAAATCGAAATAGAGAAACATTGTAAGCTAAGAAATATAGATACAGTAAATTTAACCGTACCTTCCCTAAAAACGTAATAATTTTGTACAAGTAGTAAAAGATAGAATTACCAAAACAGACAGAGTAAATCTGAACATCATTTAAGTATGAATGTAAGTCAAAACCATATTTTTCTGTCTGTCTGACCTTCAGCTAAAACATTTTTTAGGATACCTTATATTTAGAATTCCCTCGTCAAAACTAAATCCGAGACGTAAATTAATCACAAAAGGATGCTCTCGGTGGCTTCAAAACAAACTTTTGGAAAAACAACAGCTAATTCCAAACCAAAATATTTACGTTCGCGAATCAGCTATATCCCCATGATACTAGTAAAAATATCTACATTAGAAAAACATTCCAAATATAACATTGACCATATAAAACCATGTCTGAAAAGATTTGCTTAAAAAACATTTTCCTTCAAAGGAAACTTTGTACCAAGGTACATTATAAATGTTTCATTAACCATTTCCTGTCATTTTATTTTTCCGAAATCACGGTGCATGTTGAAACATCGTGCATTTAGTGTCGAACGCTTGCTGACGGCATAGCAAACGGGTAACGGCACGACCAAAGCTAAGCGACTATATCAAAATAAGTAAAATTTGATTATCTTGCTTTATTTCTACGAAGATTTTTTTTATATTGTCGTAGGCACAAAATCAATGACATGCACGTACATGCTTTTGGCATCGATATAAGTAAAAACCTTTTTTTTTCGTAATTATAAGCATTGCAGACAGATTTTTGAAGGCGTTATATTTTTAAAAAAATACTTCATGAGTTTTTTTCATTTACCCATATCTCAAAAACTACAGGACCGAATTTGATAAAACTTACTTTGCACCCTAAGTTGAAATATACCTAATCGAACTTAAAATGAATCATCTCGCTATGACTTCTTGTTTTCTAGGAAAGAATCCATAGACATATAAACACTTACGAAATTTTGCATCAACATATCAAATATTATTGAATTCCAACAATATCACACATTGAATTGAATGCCTTCTTTTTTAAAGTCAGTAAAATTGTTATATCGGCGTATTGCACGTCAGTATGCTAAATAATAAATATGAGGAAGATCCATTGATTTATCCTTTTTCATCCCCGAACTCGTATGATCTTCAGAAACAGAAAAATCTAAAAAGTCTAAGAAAATTATCGTCCACAAACCGATATGGCATAGAAGAGCAAAAATCTGCGTGAACACAACCGAAGAGAACCGGAGTTATTTGCATCCAAATGTACTGTATTCAACCACTAACAGATACGTACATTCTCTTCTCGATACAGGTAGGGCTGTCTATAGCATTTATTTGCGTCAGAGTTCGAACTTACCAAAAGTTTATATATTACTAGCGGTCCCCCGCGACTTCGTCCGCGCGTTTTGAGTTTGCTCCCTCCCCTCCCGTCGCAGCGTCATGTTTTATATCCTAAAGCCTTTCTCGATAAATAAGCTATCCACACACTGAAATATTTTTTCAAATCGGTCCAGCAGTTCCTGAGATAAGCGCGTTCAAACAAACAAACTCTTCAGCTTTATAATATACTAGCGGTCCCCCGCGACTTCGTCCGCGCGTTTTGAGTTTGCTCCCTCCCCTCCCGTCGCAGCGTCATGTTTTATATTCTAAAGCCTTTCTCGATAAATAAGCTATCCAACACAGAAATATTTTTTCAAATCGGTCCAGCAGTTCCTGAGATAAGCGCGTTCAAACAAACAAACTCTTCAGCTTTATAATAGATTAGCGCAAGCGCACGTTGTACTTAAGCTGCGAACATTATTTTGGTGCGGAGTTATGTTAAAACTATGATAGCTCCTAAGATATTTATTGAAATCAAATGATATAAAGGGCAACTTGGTTCTAAATGAAATGCTCGTGATGATGAATGTATTTATTTTAATAAGAATAAATACCTGTGTGTATAATACACCTCTAAAAACAATGCATTATTTTTTTACAAATTTATTAACATAAAAAAAGTTGTAGTAAGTCGACCATAAAAGATAGACATATGCTGTCGCGGACTTTATTATAGAACTCTTAATGCTGAACAATCCTGTCATTCATGATTTTTGTGTAACTTAAGCGGTTTCCGCAGCGTATGCAGTGGAAGCTCTCAAAAGGAATATCTTTCTCCCGTTTTCGCATCATTTTTCATTGCTGCTGTGGTCTTATGAGTCGTATCTTTATGTTATATAGCCTAAAGCCTTCCTCGATAAATGGACTATCCAACGTAAAAATTTTTTTTCAAATCGGGTCAGTAGTTTTTGAGATTAGCGCGTTCAAACAAACAAACAAACAAACAAACAATCAAACAAACTCTTCAGCTTTATAATATTAGTATAGATCAGCAAAATATAATTAATTAATCAAGACATTATTATTATTTAGTAAGTGTATAAGTTACAATACAGTAAATATTTGCATGCTGCTAGCAATGACTAATTAGGCTGAACATCGAAAATAATTGTAAAATCACTAGCGGTCCCCCACGACTTCGTCCGCGAGTTTTTGAGTTTGCTCCCACCCCTCCCGTCGCAGCGTGATGTTTTATACCCTAAAGCCTTTCTCGATAAATAAGCTATTCAAAACAGAAATATTTTTTCAAATCGGTCCAGCAGGTCCTGAGATAAGCGCGTTCAAACAAACAAACTCTTCAGCTTTATTATTACAGCAAGCGCACGTTGTACTTAAGCTGCGAACATTATTTTGGTGCGGAGTTATGTTAAAACTGTGATAGCTCCTAAGATATATATTGAAATCAAATGATATAAAGGGCAACTTGGTTCTAAATGAAATGCTCGTAATGATGAATGTATTTATTTTGATAAGAATAAATACCTGTGTGTATAATACACCTCTAAAAATAATGCATATTTTTTTTACAAATTTATTAACATAAAATAGGTTGTAGTAAGTCAACCATAAAATATAGACATATGCTGTCGCGGACTTTATTATAGAACTCTTAATGCTGAACAATCCTGTCATACATGATTTTTGTGTAACTTAAGCGGTTTCCGCAGCGTATGCAGTGGAAGCTCTCAAAAGGAATATCTTTCTCCCGTTTTCGCATCATTTTTCATTGCTGCTGTGGTCTTATGAGTCGTATCTTTATGTTATATAGCCTTAAGCCTTCCTCGATAAATGGACTATCCAACGTAAAAATTTTTTTTCAAATCGGGTCAGTAGTTTTTGAGATTAGCGCGATCAAACAAACAAACAAACAAACAAACAAACAAACTCTTCAGCTTTATAATATTAGTATAGATTAGCGCAAGCGCACGTTGTACTTAAGCTTCGAACATTATTTTGGTGCGGAGTTATGTTAAAACTGTGATAGCTCCTAAGATATTTATTGAAATCAAATGATATACAGGGCAACTTGGTTCTAAATGAAATGCTCGTGATGATGAATGTATTTATTTTGATAAGAATAAATACCTGTGTGTATAATACACCTCTAAAAATAATGCATTATTTTTTTACAAATTTATTAACATATAAAAGGTTGTAGTAAGTCAACCATAAAAGATAGACATATGCTGTCGCGGACTTTATTATAGAAATCTTAATGCTGAACAATCCTGTCATACATGATTTTTGTGTAACTTAAGCGGTTTCCGCAGCGTATGCAGCGGAAGCTCTCAAAAGGAATATCTTTCTCCCGTTTTCGCAACATTTTTCATTTCTGCTGTGGTCTTATGAGTTGTATCTGTATGTTATATAGCCTAAAGCCTTCCTCGATAAATGGACTATCTAACGTAAAAAAAAATTTTCAAATCGGGCCAGTAGTTTTTGAGATTAGCGCGTTCAAACAAACAAACAAACAAACAAACAAACTCTTCAGCTTTATAATATTAGTATAGATTCTTTTCTTCCCATACAATTTAGCTGTTTTAGCCAACACTCTTTAAGTTTTAAGTTTTTAGAACAGTGCTACAAGGATCTTCTGACCGATAAATGACATTGACACGGGGCGCTATCATTGAATCATGGTAGCCATAGCAAAAAAACTCCCTTGATTTAGGGAGTCCATAAAGCTGTTCAGAAAACTAATATTTTTTTAACCAACCGCGGCAAAGTCAAAGAGAAGGGTTCTTATTCAAACCAGTAATAAGCATGATGGTACAGTATATAATATGTTCCACCGATTTTAAACGCAAAACAATTGTATAAACAAAAATAATCGTGGAAATTTATAACTTCATTAAGGAGTTTAGCTTTACGGTATTTAAAAAGAATAATTTTATTATAAACATAAAGCGACACGAAAATGAAACAATCAGGCAGATGTTTGTAAAAATGGGGAAACCTCCTATAAGATTTGGGAGTTTTGGCTACACTAGATCTGACAGCAACATTTTTAAAGATGACAGCGTTAGTTCTAATTTTCTCCGTCGGCCATGGTCCATGTCGCACCGCAAGTAATAGTACTGTCAAGATGTACATCTGTTGGTTTAGAATGTTATAACACTCAGTGTCATATTTTTTATTCTTTAAGGTAATTTATGAAACCAAAAATTGGACACGGGCGGGACTTGAACCTGCAACTTCTGGCCCGGTTAGCCAGAAGCACCTCCGCTACTATACATTAGTTCCAAAGATACAGTTCTTCGAAAATATGTTTTTTTTTCAAAACGTAAATGGTTTTCCGAATGTTATTTGTCTTGCTAATATCTTCTAAACGTATCTAAGACTATCTTCCGATTATTACATCTCCCGTCAAATCTATACTTAATATTATAATATAGCTGAAAAGTTTGTTCGTTTCTCTACTAGTCCAATAAAAAAAACGTTGTATTGGATAGCTTATTTATTTGGGAAATCTTTATGCTATAGAACGTGATCTTAAATACCTACCACAGGCACCAGTCATCCAAGTAACTTCAGTTAGAATATTACTCGTAGCTTACAATTTGTATGAACCGCTTTTTGAAACTGCTGCTGTGGTCAAGAATATACGTTTATAATATGTTAATAATACTATTTCATTTGACCGAGCAGTGTAGTGCAACTACACAAATCTTTTTTAATTACTTGAATCACATCTTTACATTTCAAGAAATAGCGATTAGGAATTTGTTATGCCCACATATCAACAGGTACGTTTACTTAACTTTAGATATGTTAATTTTAGATACTTTTACTACTACTACTGAAGTCAGATTTGTTTTATAAAAAAACAAGTAGAATCAGCTGGCAACCCTGTCAGGGGCAGACAGGCTCAACGCCGCTCCCGCGGGAAAGATTTCCCTAATGCTGTTCGCAGAACTAACATAACATTTGAATATCTCATCATATCTCGATTTTTTATCTGTCGATTTCCTTCACCCGCTGTGTAAGTTTAATCTTTTTATGCGAATATCTCGCGACTTGTTTCTTATTCATTCTAAACGGCTTGGAAGTTGGGAGGTTTAAATTTCAGAATAATAGTACTAGTCACCCTAGCCGAATTTAACTACGGTGGCCGGTCACAACGACTAACCGACTGCGCGGGACATATTTTAATGCACAAGTGTGAGCGCAAACACAGGTGCACTCTCTATTCCTGTAACTCTCAGTGCCCGATGGGATAGCAATCTGACAAGACCGGAGAGAGATCAGGCGCAGGACCAACGGCTTTACGTGCTTTTCCGAGGCATGTGGGTAAAACACCGCCAATTTCCAAACTCCGGGCTACCCTGAGAATTTCTGAACAGAAAAACGCAGGTACGTATTTTTGGCCCGACCCGGGGATCGAACTCGGGACCTTTGGCGCAGCCGTCGCTTTAAAGTGCGACACTCTCACTCTTGCGCCGCCTAGGCAATTCCAAAATAGAAGTACAATGAAAGACAAATCATATGAAATATTCTGTTCTACGAGTACTACTTAAAGTAACATGACACATTTGGCACAAATGAATGAACACCGCTAAAACTATTGTTTTTGCAATAACCGTTTACCCATTTATAAACTCGACGCTATAAAAACAATTTAAAAAATTAAACCGTCTTCAAAAAGCTGACTAAAAAGGTTTCGGAGAAACAAATTTATCTGGAGACGGTGCATGGTCTCAGGCTCACGTACATCAATAGTCTACGCACATTATGCACCGACTCCTAATGAATTTGATTCTCCTGAACAGACGGTAAATGCGTCATTTTCATCTTTTTAATCAGCTTTTTGATGGCGGTTTAATTTTTTAAATATTTTTATTTTATTTCATGATCTTAAGTTATTACGCATATCTCAAAAACTGCTGGACCGATTTCCATGAAACTAAAACTGTACTCTTAGTTATATCTAACTGAAATAAAAAAGAATCATCTTGCTATGGCTCCTCGTTTTCGAAACAAACATACAAATGTTAAAATATACATACACTTACAAAATTTAGCACACGTATTTGTTAGCTTTACTGGGTCAACCTACTCAAATTCTAACGATATCACATACATACAAATTGAATTGATTACCTTTTTTGGAAGTCTGTTAAGACATTAACATTATTAAAATAACAGAAACCTTGGCAATAACGTCGATAACACATAACATAAAGGGCTTTCTCATTACTGCTATATTTTCATTGTAGAGCAATATTGGGTGTGATCGCACAATCTCTAGTATCGTTATTATACCTCTTATATGGGCCTTATATGATAACGTCAATAATACATATTATATACAAAATGTCCACTACAGGGTTCACACGACATAGTCCTGCACGTTTTCTTTGTATTCATTTTTTATTGAACTTACCTGGGATTTCACACGGTAGATTTTCATTCGTGTAATATACGCATAGCGTGTAAAATAATATTCGAAAAACATTTTTAATAAACAGACGGCTAGATGGCGCTAAGCGTCACGCAATGACGTATCCATAAGAGACCACAAATTTCGCAGGGTCGGACTGACAGCACGGTAGCTCAATTGGTAAGAGCGTTTGGCCCGGTCAGCCAAAAGGTTGCTGGTTCAAGTCCCGCCCGTGCGCAAATTTTTGGTTTCTTATTTCATCTTTATGAATATAAAATATGTCACTGTGAGTGTTAAAAACATTCTAAAGCATTAGATAGCGAAGCGACATCAATTTGAATTTATTCTGTAAAGTTTAAAGAATAACTGCTTAGGCCATCTGTTTCATAAACAGACGGCTAGATGGCGCTAAGCGTCACGCAATTGACGTTTTCATAAGAAACCACAAATTTCGCAGGGTCGGACTGACAGCACGGTAGCTTAATTGGTAAGAGCGTTTGGCCCGGTCTGCCAAAAGGTTGCTGGTTCAAGTCCCGCCCGTGCGCAAATTTTTGGTTTCTTATTTCATCTTTATGAATATTTATTAATTTTTTTAATACAAATACTTTTAAAATAAAATGATAAATCTGTAAAATGTTACACTCGAGAGTAGATTAAGGTAATCTTAAAAACACAACAGTTTACTTTAAAATTTTAAACTTTATATTATGACAACATCTTCATAATATTACTAGCTGACCCAGCGAACTTTGCTTTGCCCCTAGCACCGTCCCGCCCCGGCCCCGTCTCGCCCAGCCTCGCAATTTTAAAAGTTAAAAAAATATACGTAAAAATACGCATATAAAATTTGATAAGAATCGGTTAACCCGTTTCGGAGGAGTACGGGAACGAACATTGTGACACGAGAATTTTATATATAAGATTTCAGATTTTCTGACGATCCATTAAGGAAAATAAAGTGGGTAGAAGAGTCCGAAGAGAGGCAAAATGGATCCCCACAAAACATCACCGAATATGTGGTATCCATTTTACGCCAAGCGTGATTGAATGCCAACGCATAAAATCTACTGCTTAATTATCCCATAGGAGGATTTTAATCGTGCAAGGCTATATTGTATACTTACAGGCTGTTTCAAAATGTCTTAGGAAGTTCTAGTTAGTGTTATTGCTAGACCGTTCATATAAAACGACGTTCTATGTTTCAATTGTTCATTTTGATGGTTTGTGCATTATATGCCCATAATGTTATTTATTGTTCAAAAGATTCATGTTCATACATTCATTCTTTCAACACATATACATAGAAAATATCGACACTTTCATGCTTTAAATGTCAATGATTGACACGACAAGCTCCCTTCGCCCCGCAGAAATTAGTTGATGATTTTTTCATACATTCGCTCTTGCGTTTCGTATCCAGTGGTTAATTCATCCAAGGTTAAAGTTCATTCTGTTTGCTAGACAAGTCCATTGAGTATTCGTTTGAACTAATAAAGACACTCCTTTTGTACAATAGTTTAATATATTTGCAGTCACAATACAACACCATCACAATGATTAACTTGGATGAAAATCGAAACAAAAGTTAAAGGTACCGCGAAAAAGTTAGACCAAACAAGTAGCTGTCACTTGTCAAAAAGTGACAGGCGCGTCCACTCGATTATGATCAGATCATAATCTATTAGATTACGATATAAACACAATCGAGTTCAATGTTCGATTTGGGAATTAAAATGTGTAGTTCTAACAATCGGCCATCCTGCAATGTTGCCTGTCCCCAGGCAGTTTCTATTGGGACCTACACATCTTAACGCCGGTCAGTGGAAATCTAATTGCTACTGTATATTAAACTTCAAAGATTGAGTTTAAACTATAGTCGAGATGAATGAGCAAACAATGACTTGTACTATCCGTTAGAGGGTTTATTGTTTTTTCCAAACCCTCAAAAAAGAAGAAAAATCTAAGAAATATTTGTAAGAGGTTTTAACCAGCGGGTTTCTGGAAATCACAATTTTAATACCCGTATTACTTGTTAGAAAAATGATAAACATAAAAATGACACATTCACAAATTAAATTATATTCTACCAATCCTAGTCCACTCATGTATTAGGTAACATTTGATTTTTAAATGTAATAAGAATAAGAACTGTTTACAAATTAAATTGTAGTCTAGTAATAGTAATAGTCCACTGAAGTATTAGGTAACATTTGACTTTTAGATAATATTAAAATCATAACAAGCATAAGACCCTATTTTTACCTTAAGTTAATTATTCATGCATAATCTTAGTAGAGCACATAACAATTAATTAAGTTATTGAACGGACAACAGCACGTCAAGGTAAACACTGTGGTATCTTATGCAGTTGTAATAAGTACTAGTTTGCAACAAAAGTGGGTAACCGTCGACTGTACTAAATAACATGGTTAAACTTATTATATCTCTTAAGAAATCTTCATCATTCTTTTTTATTGTAAATTCATTATAAATAAAAAAATAAATAAAAAAAATAAATCAGTATCTATCGGCGTGCGTACTGAGACTAATTATGAAACAAATTGACAAGATCGCAAATAATCATATCCTACACAATGACCATAACAAGTATTAATATCAACGTTAAGTTCGGCCATCCGTAGTGTTGAATGACCTCATTCAATAATCTTACAAATTCGAGCCTTATTGAAACTACATACAGATGTTTATATTTGGATTCTTACAAACAGAAGAGGCCAACCTAACAGCTTCACTGATATTTATTGACTAGTATGTTTTAACCACGGACGAGTAAAAAATAAAGGACTCCGCACCGCGATATAAGCAAGTGAAGCCACTTTTATGCTGTATGTGTGTGCGTTACTGGGATACCAGTTGATACAAATATTTCTCCTTTTATTGTGTAGGTGTAAATTTTACTGATTAATGCATGTGAGCAATGTGCGTAAAATTTGAAGTAACGTGCGTTTCAAAACCACAATTAAAATTTAAATAATGTAAGTCGCCAACCTGTGATCGGAATAGCTAGGTAAATTACATACCTGTATTTCTTTTGGTTGGATTTCATTTTATTTTTATTTAAATAAAAAATGCTTGCTTCTTCTTCCAATTATTATTACGAATACAAAAAAATATTTAACTTGCTTGATTTTCTGTTACACAAACACTACAATATATTTAAATGCCAAAAAATAAAGAACTGATTCAATTTTATCATTAAGTAAAAAAAAAAGTTATGTTTATGAAGTAGAATACTGCTTTAACACAGCTTTTTGTATGGGACCAACAGCGAAACCTCATTTTTAGGGTTCCGTAGTCGAATGACATATAACGGAACCCTTATGGTTTCATTGTCTGGCTATCGGTCTGTCCGTCCGTATATCACAGTCAATTTATTCTGCAACTATTAGCATTACACAGTTGAAACTTGGTAGGTAAATGTATTCTGTTAACCGCTTTACGGCTTCCCACACATGAAAGTAAAACCATTTTTTTGTCTAACCTCATAAGCCTTTTAAAATGACAGTAAGTTCCTTAACCAAAAGACTCTTCCAAAGTGGTAAAATGGGAGTCCCCCCATCCCCCTTTAATCTTTAAACAGTGTACATTTTGAAAAAAAAAAACATGATGTAGAACTTGACAAAAACTTTCAATGAAAATTAGTTTGAACGATATCCAACTTGTAGTTTTTCGTGCGCGAGTCCGACTCGCACTTAACCCGTTTTTTCGGGTAAAGTCCCTATTTATTTCCCGGCCACACTGGCTGTTACTGTCACTGGCAAATCACGTGGAGTGGAGGTTTTGTGTTCCAAATAAATATTTTTTGTATTTTAAAAAGAACAGAAATTAATGTAATAGGTACTGGGTAGCCTGTGAAAGGTAATTCCTTGGCACTTTTTTTGTAGAAATGTAATATTTTTACACTGTTTAACGACACACGCCGGCATTTTTTTCAATTTTTTATACGCGAAGGTTTGCACTGTCACAGACAATGGCAGAGAGGGTAATGGCGGCCGATCGGCTTACTTTTGCGTCAGTGTGTGCGTGGAGGTTCGTATTTACACGTATGCTGGCTTACTTTGGGTGCTTCACTTTTTGTGTAGGTGACGCGGAGTCCTTACTTTTTTTACTCGCCCGTGGTTTTAACATTAAATGTATAATATTGTTCCAAATCTTAGCACTGACGTATGTTGGGTCGTATGGTCTGGATCTTGAGAGGGTTTCAATCGAGTATCCGGTGTTCTGTTGTTGACGCGATGGTAATCAACACGGCGTGTAGGAGATGTCCAGTGGGTCGGTTTCCAGTGTGCTGCCATAATTTCGGTGAATCCACCATTCGCTGCCAACACAAGGTGGTGAACTATTGTTCCTACATGGTTCTGCCGTAGGGTGCATCAGTTTGATATTTAAGTGATCGAATTGTAAGCTAATATCCGCGTACACAAAATGTGCATATTTTTATATAAAAATTATTAACCATGTAGTTGATAACCCTTACCTGTTAAGCAGACTAGCCTTCAATTGTAAAAGGATCGAACTCGACAGAAAAACACGTTTGACATACCCGTTTGTAGGACTAATTACTGTAAAAATCTATATTAATAATTTCGTCAAGGGGTACGGTAGACTCGATCGAAAACTTATATGAGTAACAAAACTTAAAAAAATATTGATTTTGAGTCGACAACATATATCCGCAAAATTCGGATTATGGAGAATTTCGTTAAATTCTAATAGCACTGACAAACAAACCGCAGTCGCCATTGACAAGGCGTATAGTGCATAGATATGACAGATATAGGTAGATAGAAAAGCTCTTGGAGCGTTTAGGACCCTTATGAAGTTTGGTGAAGCAACCTGTGGTGTCGCCCTTACGCCTTAAATGACACCCTATTTTTTATATTAATAATTTCGTCATGGGGTACGGTAGGCTCGATCGCAACCTTACATCAATATATTAAATTCTCATTTACAACCGGCTTAGATATTAATTTGTATTTAGGTATTTGTAAGTGGTAGAGAATGCCATTCGGCATTAATTCCACCTTATGTTAAAGTTATATAAATACGTTTTATAATTTTTTATCATGTAGTTACAGAAATTAATTAAAAAAACCAGAAGTGTTTATTTTTGTAAAAAGCGGAGCCAATTAAGCGCTTTAATGGTTCGTTAATGCACCTTAATGCACCGCTGCCAGCGCTGATTAGATGTTTTTTTATTTTTAAAATTAGTATGTACTAAGTACTCATATACGCGCCAAAGTAGAAAAAGAGACTGAGTGCTAAAAACAAAGCGGTTTACAGAAAATAAACTTTAAAATTTATATGTTTTGTCATGTTAGTTTAGTTAGAATGTTGATTAAAAATAAAAATTATTTGTGTAAAAACTATTGCAGTTTTTATTTAATATATTTAATAAACACAATAAACGAAGCTACACGAATCTATGGCTTGACTTTATTCCTTGAGATTCGATGACTACAGAAATATTTACCTACATTGTGTACCTAGATGTGTATAATGAGTCACATTTTACCCGAGCGGAGCCGGGTTTTCGTCTAGTAGTTTTATAATAAGAGCCGCAAGCAAATACAATGCATCTTTTATTCATATAGATATTTTTCATGAACGATTGACAAGTTTTCGTCGTCTTTTAAGATCTGCATAAATACAGGCAAATCTCGATATAAGTATATAATAAAATAGTAGTCAGGTTTAATTTAGGTTAATTAATTATCTATTTAGATGTACTATAAGACAGCTGTTTGTTTCATTAATAAAGATAAATAAATGAATAAATAAAAGTTAATGTTCCTAGGTCTCGACAAACATTACTGCAACTTCTATTATCTCGCCATCTTCCTTGGGTAATGCATATCTGATCAGACAAACGGCGTGTCGCATTTGGGTGCCTGGGTTGTATTCGACCGTAAAGTCGTAGGCTTGAACCATTCACCTCACCACCATCGTGCTATTCTTGGGATCAGATCTCGTTTGGTGAGTGTCGTTTGAAGGGCGTTACAATCCATCAATACTTTAAAAGAGACCCCTAGCATGTAGACCCTGAACCGGTTTAATGACATCACCACTACGAGTTGATGTTTGTCGACTAAAGTACGCTACAGCTTTTAGTGGTGACTCTTCGTTTTCTCTCTGTAGCAGTATTCCACCAATTCCCAATTGACTGGCATTAGTGTGGAGTTCAGTCAGATTTTTAGGGTTATATGTTGTCAAGTCAATCCTTGGACAGTGCGAATCGGATGTGCGGGCTATGGCAGAAGTCTTGGAAGAAGAAGGAAAGAAAGTCGGTCTCAGAATTAGCCGTGAGAAGACGGAATACTTTCACATGAAGAGATACAGGAACACAAGAGAAAAGAGAAAAGATCTAGAAGTGAACGGCTACACCTATCAAGGTGTTAATAAATTCAAATATTTGGGGTGTACCGTTACAGATACTAACCACAGAGAGGAAGAGATTGATATCCGTATCCAAAACGCTCTCAGATGCACGGCAGCTCTTCACAAGGTTCTGGTGTCTAAGCTGTTACGCAGAAGAACTAAAATTCGAGTCTACAAAACTGTTATTAGACCAATTTTTATGTATGGATGCGAAGCCTGGACACTGACCTTGAAAGAGGAGAACAAGCTGTTAGTGGCGGAAAGGAAAATTCTGCGAAAGATTCTGGGACCGAAGAAACTGGTTGATGGGAGGTTGAGAGTCAGGAAGAACACGGAGATTGAAGACCTAGTGTCCGAACCCAACATTATCGGAGAGACCAAAGCAGCTAGGCTTCGATGGCTCGGACACTTAGAGAGAATGGAAGAGGATCGTGCCGTGAAAAAAGCGTACCTGGGACGACCAAATGGGAGACGCCCGGTTGGACGCCCTAGGTACCGCTGGAAAGACGTCGTAGCTCAAGACCTGCTCAACCACGGCCATAGCGACTGGCAGGAACTCTCGCAAGACCGAGATGCATGGCGTGATCTGGTGTCGGAGGCCAAGACTCACTTTGGGTCGCTGAGTCACCCCAGTAAGTAAGTAAGTATATGTTGTCAAAACGGGTCTGCTCGTCAGGATTTCTTTAATTTGTGCGAAAGCCCTAGTCGCCTCACACACAACTTAGCATACGTTAGCTTTTGTTAGTGAGGTCAATGGCTTATCTATTGTGGCAAAATTACAAACGACACGACGGAAAAAAAACTTGCCAACCCGATAAACTGACCCTCGTGGCAGTTGTTGGGAGTTGGGAAGCCTGCAACGGCTTCGTGAGCCCGGTCTTACGCCTTCCACGGAGATCTCGAATCCTAAATACTCAATGGTGGTTTTGAAAAAACGTTTTTTTTTTTATAGATTCAATTGGCATTTTTCATAATTCCTAGCACTTGTTTAAGCTTTTCGACACCCTCTGCATGCGTCGTGGACTGAGATTATCATCAAAGTTAATGTGCTCATTGATTATGGTAAGGTTGTAGCTTTGAACACGCCTCACGTTCATGATGTATGCATCACTGTCCTCCGAGGGCACTACTATTTGAGGCACACATATACCTCAAGCGAATATTTTGTTCTTTACTATTATGACCACTTGATTGTTGAGGCTAATTGCAATTAACCGTATAACACCGATAGTGATGGCATAGAGCCCCGGTAGGACGAGGTATTCCGACCCTTCATTCACTCTAATGTCAGAATGTTTGCAACTCCGTTTTAGTTTTGAGGGCAGTACACCTCTACGAGGGTATCGCAGAGGTTAGTCCGCAAGACGGCAAGGTTCTTTTGGTTTGCTTTTATTTGGTAGAGCATCAGATCGATATCAGTTTTAAAGGCTCTAACGGAGGGTAGATCGGTAAGAGATTGGCCAATTAAAACATCTGAAGGGAAAAACTGAGAAGAGACAATATACGCGCTCAACTGCACGTCTACAATGTCCACCACAACTCTAATCTGAGTTCTCGCGGATGGTATAATATTGCAATTACCAAATCCCCACAGAGTTGGCAAGTTGTGAGTGGAAGTTGGTAGGTCTAATTCTTCACATTTCTCTTTGCTACTAAGTGTGCACTGGCTGCCATAATCAATGTACACCCATCGAAATGCCATTCAGTGTTTTTTTTTACTTGGAGTTTGAGGACTAGTTTCCTACTATATTTAGTTTTTTTTTGCAAAGAGCGCAAATTGCGTACCACTGCAAAAATACTTGGGTTTTGCGACTCACAATCTGCCTCCACGTGACCGTGACGATTGCATTTATTGCACTTACGAATTGGTTTGGTATATGGCTATCTTCAGTACGCTTGACGAGGCACGGTGACTGTACCGTGCGAATAACGGGGATGAGTATCGACCCATTACTTATACTACGTTCCACAGAACGCGAAGTGCTTCTCTTCGGAAATGACGAATCTATACGAGACCTGGGTTCTGGACGCCTCTTCGATAAGCGAGAGCGGCTTCGAGTTAGTTTGAGCGGTGGAGAATCAATGCGTGATTTCCTTAAACGTAGGCGGGAATTAGAGCGGCTTCTGGACGGTGTCGACGTCGAGTATGAACTGGAACTAGAGCTGCGTCGATAACGGCAATAACGACGTCCACGGGACGTGGAAACCTTGTATGATCACAATCATAATTGATAATGTAAGGGCAATAACTGGACTATTGTTTAGACAACCTCCTAAGGCGCAATTGCGGTGGCGGTCGCGTTTCCGCGGTGGCCTACGTGCGTGCGCGTACGCAATTTGCACGGGGTCAGGTTACACGTTACGTAAACAGTTATAAAATCTTATTGGAATAAGCTATTATCATTCTGTACAAAGCTTATTGTTACTGAATAAATTGCCTATGCTTGTATTTAAAAAAAATGTATTCAAAAATGAAAACATAGAACCAAACAAATTCGTGGTAGGGTGACGACATATACGAAAAAAATTGCGAGAAAAAAATCGAATTTTAATCAATAACTGACAGCAACCAGATGTGATTGCGGTCTATGGTGTAGAAACATCTGTTTTTTTCTCATAAAGGTCAACATGCCCAAGGAATAAGCATTTATACACCCATTTTATTTATTTTGCAAAAAAGTAATTAAAAACGCTAACAGGTGGGCGCTTGGGAAAATCGCGAAACTCATGCACATTTGTCAGCGCCCACCATCGGGAGCTCTGGCTATCCAAGGGGCACATGAAGACACAATAAAGTTTTATGGTTACACGGTCCACCACAGGGTTAACAGAACCTAATGGGGTTAAGTTTAGTCACAGCAATAAATAATAACCAGAGGGTATGAACCCAATAATAGATAACATAATAGTTACATAACCCACCAATAGGTTAACAGAACCTAATGGGTTAAGTGTAGTCACACCAATTAATAATAACCAGAGGGTATGAACCCAATAATTGATAATGTAATTTATTTACACGGCCCACCAGTAGGTTAACAGAACCTAATGGGTAAAATGTAGTCACACCAATTAATAATAACCAGAGGGTATGAACCCAATAATAGATAATATAATATATTTACACAGCCCACCAATAGGTTAACAGAACCTAATGGGTTAAGTGTAGTCACACCAGTCAGTCAGAAACAGAAGGTATAAACATAATAATAAATAAAATATGCAAGCAAGCTTACATGTCATGCTTTCACCATTAGTAACTTGTGTAAAGAGTTAATAGAAAATTAAGTACCTTCAGCATTTTAAAAGGTGAGAATAAGTTTTCTATCATCAAATAATGAACACACACAAAATTAAAACCCAAGAGACAACCAATGGTACAGTCATGGTATATGATAACACATTATTAATCATTTATAGCTTGAGCATCACAAAGCTGATAGGGTCACTGCAAGCGGACTGATGTTTTATCCAGGGTATAGTGTTTTCCATAAATCCGTTTTGGTGTCATGTACTCTTTGTAAATTATTTTGCTAGAGGTCCTATAAGTATCCAGCTTTTGTAGTTAACCACATATGGTCCCAACTTTACTGTTCATCAGGGGTTATGTGCCCACAATGAACCAAACATCATTTTCAAAATTGAAATATTATTAAGATAATACAATCAACATTTAAAGAAATTAAAAGTAAATGCCGAGTTGTAAATTTTAGAAGTCAATTGCATCACGGTGCAAAAGTGGTTTCATTATTAATTAATTACTCATATTTCTTTTTAGAGATATATCTAGATATGCTGTTTTACCAGGATGAAGAAACAACTGGGTTGAACATTCAACTTTGTTATATTTTATGAATTACATTTAATTAATTATGAGTTTCAAACGCGTAGAAAAATAAATCATTTGATTTCAACACTATACTTTTTTTAAGCATTGAAGTAACTCTTTTTTTTTAAAAAAAAATAACAAATATGATGGTTGATTATATGATCTAACTGGAAATACCAAACACTCCAAGCAGGTTCCAATTTTCTTTTACGTGTGGCTGGAAGAAATACAAACTGATCCCAGAATGTCATAAACTGTACTGCACCGTTGCTAATCTAGGTCAGATTCTCGTTTCGGATTCTTTGCATTATACAAAGTTAATATGATTTTAAATTGCACATCTTGCTATGTGGGGTGCCTATTACGTTGTTAACTTGAACAATTATTCTTACTAGGCACTAATACAAATGGTAAACGTGATGCCATCTGCCGACAGTTTCTCATTTGCCAGTAGACTTGCAGATAGTGATAGACAACAACTAGTTCGAAAAATAACAAAACATTTACCAAAGGCCGCGACTTCAGAATTCGGATACGTACAAAATATTTATGTGGGCGATGGTAATCTTCCGTGTCGCTTCTGTCTTCTTCTGATCACATATACATAAAAAATATCGACACTTTCATGCTTTAAATGTCAATGATTGACACGACAAGCTCCCTTCGCCCCGCAGAAATTAGTTGATGATTTTTTCATACATTCGCTCTTGCGTTTCGTATCCAGTGGTTAATTCATCCAAGGTTAAAGTTCATTCTGTTTGCTAGACAAGTCCATTGAGTATTCGTTTGAACTAATAAAGACACTCCTTTTGTACAATAGTTTAATATATTTGCAGTCACAATACAACACCATCACAATGATTAACTTGGATGAAAATCGAAACAAAAGTTAAAGGTACCGCGAAAAAGTTAGACCAAACAAGTAGCTGTCACTTGTCAAAAAGTGACAGGCGCGTCCACTCGATTATGATTAGATCATAATCTATTAGATTATGATATAAACACAATCGAGTTCAATGTTCGATTTGGGTAATAAAATGTGTAGTTCTAACAGAACGTATAAACGTTGTAAGATATGATACTGTGTGCAATGTGAATGGGTTCTATGAAACAGTCGCCAGCACATCAGGTTACCCACATTTGTTGCAAACTATCCCTTATTACAATCGCCTAAGATACCACAGTGTTTACCTTGACGAGCTTTTGTCCGTACAATACGTGTACCAATATTTATTCGTTAAGATGTATACTGAAATAAACGTGCAGGACAAGCCTAGTGTATCAGGTATTTGTTTGTTCAATAAAACAAAAAGTGTTTCTATTGTGTTGGATATAAGAATTAGAAATGGAAATACCTATATTTCTAAAAGATAGTGTTATACAAATGATGACCGTTATTCTGCTGGCAAACTTATAATTTGGAACGATGGTTAGGGATGACACATGATCCTTTAGACCCATAAGTCTAACATCCTTCCTAATGAAGACCATGGAAAGGATTGTAGACCAGCACATTAGGGCCAAATACTTAGTGGACAGGCCATTAAGTATCAACCAACATGCATACCAAAAGGGAAAATCCACTGAAACAGCCCTCCTCGATCTGGTCGATAAGGTGCAAAAATCCCTAGAGGATAAGCAAACAGCCCTGTGTGCTTTTCTAGATGTTGAAGGTGCATTTGATAATACCCCTATAGAAACCATTCTTAATGGAATGGAGGCAAAAGGGATAGATGAAAGCACCATCAGATGGGTAAAAAACATGCTTTCAAATCGAGTAGCAAACATTACCCTCAATGCGTCAAAGCTTGAATTCCTTGCCAGGAGAGGATGTCCACAAGGTGGAGTACTGTCTCCACTTCTATGGACCCTAGCAGTAG
This sequence comes from Pyrausta purpuralis, assembly GCA_963924145.1. Classification (NCBI taxonomy): domain Eukaryota; kingdom Metazoa; phylum Arthropoda; class Insecta; order Lepidoptera; family Crambidae; genus Pyrausta; species Pyrausta purpuralis. Next base: position 23,529,127 of record OZ001649.1, read on the forward strand.
ACCAACTACTTGTTAAGATGGCAGAAAAAGACTATGATACACAAGGCTATGCTGATGATCTGGTAGTGATCATCAGAGGTCCCTGCCTCAGCACAATTTCTAGTCTAATGCAAGGCGCTCTCAACACCATAAGTAAGTGGTGTAGAGAAAACGAATTATCTATCAATGCAGATAAAACAGTGATAATCCAATTCACAAGGAAGAGAAAACTGGAAAAACTGGTGAATCCAAAGTTAAACGGTAAAATTCTTCCTTACTCTAGTGAAACCAAGTATCTAGGGGTAACGTTTGACCAAAAACTTACTTGGAACTCGCACCTAGATAATATCATTCAAAAAGCCAAAATGGCTCTGTGGAGCTGCTGTCGAATGGCGGGGTCAAGATGGGGACTAAAACCCAAAATTGCCCTATGGTTGTACACAGCGGTCGTGAGACCAGTAATAACATATGCACCTGCCGTCTGGTACAGCAAGGTCAACCAAGCGACAACAATACAGAAACTGAGCAGCCTGCAAAGGCTTGCCTGCATTACAGCAACTGGAGCACTGTCGACACCAGGGGCAGCTCTGAACGCTCTGCTGGATCTAACACCTCTGCATTTACACGTACAAAAAGAGGCCAAACAGAGCACCTATAGAATCTGCTCCCGCACGAAAGTCAGATGGGCTTCTCAAAATCTGATAAGACTCAAGGAATCAGTACTTGAATAAATATACCTTCTAGAGACAAATGGCTTGAGGGCCAAATGTCATTTAAGAACGGTAGCCACGTCTGGTACACGGACGGATCCAAAAAAGGAAATGATGTAGGTTGTGGGGTGTACGGAGAGAGGCCTAAGCTCAAAGTAAGTGTAAACATGGGGACTGAAACCTCCATCTTCCAAGCCGAGGTCTTTGCCATAAACAAATGTGCAGAGATAAACCTTGAGAAGAGACTCCGGAACCAACACATCTACATCAACTCAGATAGCCAAGCTGCATTGCTGGCTCTAAAATCCTTCGAACAAATGTCAAAACTGGTGCAAATATGTACTGAGACATTGAATGAACTGGGAAACACCAACAAAGTCACACTTACATGGGTACCAGGGCATTCAAAGATTGAAGGAAACGAAATAGCAGATGAACTTGCTAGAGAAGGAGCCGACAAGCCTCAAATCGGTGTAGAACCTTTCTGTGGCATCACTAAACAACGCGCCACCACGCTTCTAACCAACCTCTGTAAACAAGAGGCCATTGAGTCGTGGAAGTCTACACAAGGACAAGAACACTCAAAAGCACTAATTCGAGGTTACAACAACAAAGTAGCTAAAGAACTGTTAAAGTTCGAAAGATACAAAGCTTGTGCAGTAACCAGAATACTAACTGGCCATTGCAAACTGAACAAACATTTGGCCAATATGAACATGACCGAAGACGCTCTATGTAGATTCTGTAATACAGAAGAAGAAACGGCCATGCATATTCTCTGCTCATGCGGACCGCTTATGAGCAAAAGAAGTATCCATCTCGGGCGGCATATCATGCACCCGGATGAGATAGCAGATATCACACTCCAAAGAATCTGGAAGTTTATAGACTCAACGGGACTAAGCAGTGAAATTTAAATATAAGGGCGCCACAATAGATCATACCTGGTCGAGATGGCAACATTAGAGCCCAACAACCAATAATAATAATAAATAGGGATGACACGCTGACACAGTCTTTCGACAAATCTGCTCCAATTGGTAAGTACTTTGATAATATTATCCATATCGAATTAAATTTCCATCTTGTATTTTAATATCGAACACAAAAAAATATATGACGACCTTGTACTTTTTTTTTATTAAACAATAAAAAAACTACACTTTTTGTGGGCATCCTGTATTAGGGACTGCTTATTTTTGCTTAATACTGATAGCAAAGTAATATTCGGTCTCTTCACACAAGCACAAGTATAATTATAAGCGATGCAAGCACACCGCGGAGGCAATCTATCTTCCTTCAATTTGGACTCGGATAACTGAGACTTAATTAATTTACTAAAACACTTGCAGAGAATGGCCATGATTAAAGCGCAATAGAAGAACGAATAGAAAGCCCTATTACCTTAATAATGCTCCATTGCAAAAGTTAAGACTGTGAGTATCGTCACGCGTTATTTACTTATTACTATAAACTAAACTGTACTAATAAATTACCTATAAAATAAACTGACATTAGGTATTTCTGTCTTTATCTACATCAAAGAAACTGACAGCAACAGATGGATGATTTGACGTTCAATTAATTTATTTGTTCATTTTTGAAGTGAAAACTTCTTTAGCGGCGTTGAGCACTTTTGTGGGATGGGGGAAAAATGTGAAACTCGCGTCAGGACACGTGGGCTGATCGAAAAACCGTAAGACGGTTGGCGAAATTATGAATGTAAGTTGATTTTTCTGAGAGATAAACTTTTTAATGTAATTTAATATAATATAAATTGTAATGTTTGTGTACGATAGCGCAATAAATAAATATTGTATTCTATAAAAATATTATTATTATTATTATTATTATTATTATTATTATTATTATTATTATTGTATTCTATCACAAAAATGATAGTACTTTTATATTGATAATAAGAGCAATTCATTCAAAATTATTCCCTAACTATTCCAAAAAATCAAAAATGCACAACGTTGATATTCAAGTTTTCACTTCTGCCGGCACTCCCGGAGTGCAATTTTGTGTTTTTTTTATAGAGCAAGTTCGAGAGATTTTAGGTGAAGGCCCTAAAATAGTACAGCTGTGCGACATTGATCTTTTGGCTGAAGGCGAAAATCAGAACTAACGCTGTCAACTTCAAAAATGTGGTTATTAGAACTAGTGTAGACGAATCTCCCCTTACTACAGAAGCTTTCCCCATTTTTTCTTGTCTCCCTTATTTTCATTATCGTAACACTTTTTTTGCTTAAAATGAAAAGATTATTTTTAAATACCGTAAAGCTAAACTCCACGAAGTTATAACTTTTAGGTAAAGCTAAACTCCTTAAACGAAGTTATAATATTTAAGCCCGATTTTACCAACGTCAGATTAAGAAAATTCTTCGAATATAATACAAAATGCCTAATTTGACTACGTCACCTTTTTATCAGAAATCATTTATGTACGAGTAAATGTCATTTTCAAATCAGTCATTTTATATTTTATTAAATCGGATCAGTTTTATCTGAAGTGCTTGCCATCATGCTTACACTGGTTTTAATAAATATTCTTTTCCTTGATTTTGTCACGGTTTCTGAACACCATGAATTAAGGGAGATTTTTTGCATCAGTTACACTAGCATAGCACCTTCCTGTCAATGTCATCTATTGGCCAGAAAAGATCCTTGTCGCTCTGTAACTTTGCGAAACGTCGCAGCGACTGAAGGTGTTCTATACTGTATTAAGTTCTGTGACAACTAATAGTGCTGTAAAAAATGAGTGAATGTGTCGCCTATACAATGACATTGTGCTTACCCAGCCTGACCTTGATATACCTATATAATCCAAATGTCTTTCGAAAGAGCATTGCTTCACTGTCGTGCTCCTACGGTATTGTCGTTGAGTTATTGATTTTTGTGTTTGTTTTTCTTCTTCCTTTTTACATTTTTATGTTCATAAAGCTTTATACGTCAATAAATTCTAAGTTTATATCGTAAGATGTAACTGCTAGTATACATTTTTGTTAGGTTACAATTTAGCTCATAAGGTCTACCTTATGAGCTAAATTGTAACCTAACAAAAACTAGAGTTAAGTATACTATATTGATTATTAATTGTAACCTGTTATGTGTCTTTATCCAATAAAATAAAATAAAATCTTCTGCCAACAGTTACATTGTGTTTTAATCAGACAAAAGCCTGATAGTTATATTCGCATGTCCGATATACAAGATTAAACATTGCATTATTTGTGCCTGGTTATTGTTTCCGAGAGTTTTGGTAACTTATAGTCCCTCATTGTTAATTAATACTGTTAATTAAGGCATCTTTAATATAAGTTTTCTGCATGAATGGCACTCGTGGTCAACAATTACAACATAATAAGCCTATCTTCAGCTCAAATTCTGTCTTCTTTCTTCCTTCCCGCTTTTTGCCATTTGGCAAAGAATAAACTCGCTAATAGCAGATTCGAATTTGGCGCCTTAAAATACAATATCATTGCGCCCTAAATAACCCGTAAAGATACGGTGACAGTAGATGGATTAGAACCCCCAACTGTCCCCGCGGTCGGTAGGTATGCGTAAGAGCATTTTCCTGACGCAAAAAAGTCACCATAGCTGTAAAACAAAAATTACCAATTAAGGGACAAAATATCGTGTCTCTACCATATCTAGGATTCTACTGCCATATTTTTTTGACATGAAAGAAACTTATAGTTGATCTACGAGTTTCTATCCTTGTCTAAATAAGATGAAGGTAATTTTATTACTTTTGCCCTGGTATTGTGTGCCGTATCGTAAAGAAACGTTTACATTTGATTTAAGTTGATAAAGCTCAGCACTCTGAAAGCAAGATTTACGTCCGCTTCTAACAATGCTATCGCCAATCGGTATAGATCAAATTTTATTTATAGCTTGTTCTTTTATGAATTTTAAGTTGGAAAGTAATGGTTTATTACGGCTAGTAGGTAATTTGAAGGATACTTATTTCGATTTAAAAAATATATTTTAAAGCACCTATATGTTATTTAATTTCGTGATGCCGGTACTACAAAGAATGTATTAATTACATACTTTTACGAATATTTGATTTTTTTTATTTGATTTTTATGAATTCTGCCTTAGATTGCGTTGGCGTTTTAAATAATAGTCACACGTAGCACAAAATATGGATAGTACCCTGTAGTCAGTTATTCTTTACTTACAACCTCTTATATTCATGTATCCCGGGTAATCCGGTGCTGTTCGGATATTGTCCTGCGACGACGCAATAACCCGCGGTCGACTATGAGCACTTCAAGACCGCAATCTCCTTGGGATGTAAGTAGCATCGGATATTAAAAATGGAGTTATTATAGCGAAGAAGACTGTTAACATCTGATTCATTGCTCAGTTCCCAACGTTGGATAGAGTAGTTTTGTTAAGGAATTCGGGAACAGGAACGTCATATTATTATCGCTTTATTTTTTATAGGCAAGTTAAAAGTTGGCTTTTTCGGAATCGTCTATTTAGGTATCAACCTAACAAAACAAATAGTATTCATCCAAAAGTTTATCAAGACCCTTACATTTTATGAAAATGCTTTTATACACAATACATATAAAGTATATCTTTAACTCATTTACCTAGGACAGCGGATCACACTTGGCAGAAACACCATGGAGGAATGCATAATCCGGCGGATACAACACTCGTGGGCGGCTTTCAGTTAGCTGAAAATGGTTTTGAAGTCCAAAAAGCTACCTCAATCTCTTAAAAAAAAGGTATTTGACCAGTGTGTTGTTCCAACCATGTCATACGCATGTGATGTGAGACCTGGCCATTGACCGTGAAATAAATCCGTAGACTGTAGGTCACCCAGAGAGCAATGAGAATACGAGGGTCAAACTGAAAGTTCTTAGAAAATCAAAACCTGATTACATTAGCCAGTTATTAGTTTTATTATATCTTTTCAAAATATTGTCCATTGACGTCAATACACCGCTGCATGCGATGGAACCACTGGGAAAAGCACTTTGCCCACTCGTCCTTAGGGGTCTCTTCAATGGCATCGCGATACGCAGCCACCGCTTCTTCAGCATTCATAAACCGCTTTCCTTTAAGTTTTTCTTTAATTTTTGGAAATAAATAAAAATCACAAGGCGCGAGGTCGGGGCTATACGGCGGGTGACCCAGTAATTCAACGTTTGATGTCGCCAAATAGTCGATCGTTCGCTTGGCGGTGTGCGACGAGGCGTTGTCGTGGTGAAGGAGGATCCTACTGCGAGGTCGTTTCTCTCGAACTTTTTCCAAGACAAGTGGCAAACAATTGGTAGTGTACCATTCTGCAGAAACTGTTTTTTGATCCTCTAGCACAATTGTTGCGAAATGACCTATCCTTTCAAAGAACGAGGCCACCATTTTTTTTCCCGCACTTCGATCTCTCTTCACTTTAGTTGGCAACTCCTCTAAAGGAAACACCCACTGAGCAGATTGTCTTTGGTTTCAGGATCATAACAGTAAATCCAGCTTTCGTCACCTGTTAGTATGTCGAACACAGCATTTGAGTCACCTCCGTTAAATATTTCAATCATTTTACGGCACCAATCCACACGATGGAGTTTTTGAGCCTTAGTCAAATTATGAGGTATCCACCGGGCGCAAAGCTTCCTGACCGCTAAATGTTCGTGGAGGATTTTGTGCACTTGACTCATACCGATGCCTAAGCTTGTCCGAATCTGCTGATAGGTCACTCTTTTGTCAGTCTCTATCATACGCCGCACAACACAGATGTTATTTTCAGTCGTCGCCGTAGAAGGCCGTCCCTCACGTACATCATCAGTGAGATTAGTGCGACCACGTTTAAACTCATTAAACCAGTTGTAAACAGTCGCACGAGATGGGGCTTCATCGTGAAAGGCCAATCGTAGTCTATCATAACTTTCTTGTTGACTTAAATGACATCGAAAGTCATAAAAAATCATTGCACGAAAGTTTTCTCGTGTTAAATTCATGTTGACGTGACACAGACAATTTTCAATTTGCCGCCAAATCGTAAAACAAATGACAAATGAATGAAATATATACTTAGTAATATTGGCAAAGAGTTCTATTTTCAAATTTTAGGATATTTTTTTTATTATATTGTTTATAAGTGGCCAGTTCTAAGAACTTTCAGTTTGACCCTCGTATCACTTAGAGGCAGATTACGCAACACCGCCATAAGAGAAAGCACCAAAGTTGTGGAGGTGGGTTACCGCATAACAAAACTGAAGTGGGCGTGGGCGGGACATCTTTGTCGAAGAGGTGACATTAGATGGAGCAAATCAGTGTTAGAATGGAGACTCAGAATCGGGAAGAGGAGGATTGGGAGACCAGCCAGATGATCTGACGACATAAATAACCAAGCCGGCACAACCTGGTTTCGAAAAACACAGGACAGAACGGCGTGGAGGAAGTTTGGAAAGGCATGGGACCATGCAGTGGGCAAGCACGTGCTGAAGAGGAAGAAGGAGATATCTTTAACTCGTATTTAATTAAACGTTTTATAAACAAGAAAAAGTACTTTTTATCAATATTATTTATTTTTTATTCACATTAGAAAAACTGGGACTTTTTTGTTTGAACGCGCTAATCTCAGTACCGATTTAAAAAATTATTCGTGAAAATTGTGTCATAGCTTATTTATCAAGGAAGGCTATAAAACATCAAGATTCCGGGTAAAGGGGAAGGAGCGAAAACAAACATGCGGAAGCAGTCGCGGGGGACCGCCAGTATACCTACTACTAAACTTCATGAAAAACCTAGAGAAGCTTTTATAAAATAGTGTGGCTTCTATGTCGTTACTAAATCCAAGGTAGTGTTTTGGTCAGTGACAGTGAACTCAGGGATGATAAAATGAGTTATGCTTATACTAAAAAAAAGATAGAAAACCTCTTCACAACATTGTAAAAATATTCCTCCCACTCAAAATCTGAGGAATAACTTACCTATAGTTTGCTAGTCTAAAAATGAAAACAATATTTTTATAACTTTTAAAATAATTTCAGTAAATTAAAAGCACTTTCTATTTGATTTGAAAAGATCTCAGAGCTATACTTGAATTACATATGTAGTCTTTGAGTTTTGTGCTTATCTAATATAAAAGAGAATTATTTAGAAAAAAGAATGTCAAGATTGTTTACAATATTTGACAAGCATAAAGAAAAGTATTATATATTACAATTGCATGTGATCGCAAAGTACATTTCCGCCTCATACCTCATCCTGTTGCGACACTTAAGGCCTGTGATTTGTCTAACAAAGGGTTAATATGGATTAGTATATGTGACGATATTGTCAAGAAAATATTTAAAAAAGAAGGTCACTCAAATAAAATTAATGATTTGATAACCATTAGATACTACTCGTATATTGAAGTTTCTAATACACTAAAAATAACGTGTAACTATTATACATTTCGTTACGCCCCGGCGCCGTTTTATGGTAAATTAATACCTATCGTATTCGTGTCCAAGACAAATCCAATAAAGTAAAATTATAAGAATCGGTCTACCCATCCTAGACGTTTAAGTGTTGTGACTTACATGACTTTCTTTAATTTATATTAGATGCATTTACACAATGTGTTACTACTATCGTATTATAAGATCGTCTCGTTTTAAGTGATAGTATTTATAAGGCCGATTCAGTACAATAAATGAATCATTTTTTTGTAGGAAAAGTTTGGGTTTTTATACGCTAGTTTTTGAGAAAAATTGAAATTTAGGCAATTATTTGATTACAAATATTATTTCTGATGTATACAGGTTAAGATAAGAGAAAAGGAAGGATAAGGGCATTGAATTTAGAGAAGAGAATCCGATGACATAGATAACATGTAAAATCGGGTGCTGTTTTTTTAAAAAAAAATGGTTAGAGAAAATAATAAAATTAATTTTCCAATAAAATATGATAGGGCCTTGTTTCTATATGCATACAAAGACACCGTAAAATATTATAAGATTAAGCAATATGCGCTGACATAGATCCACACATATCATAGAATACTGTAAAATTGTCTTTTTTGTTTACTGAAGAGGCTGAATTGCCAGGGTACTCCATGGTGGGACAAGCTAAACTCATTCTCATAGATCGTGGATCGACAAGTGCGCCATCATCAGTTAATTTTGTGTACAATCAGTCGGGTTCCATCATAAGATGATCTTATTTATGCGATGCTCAATTGTTTACAGGTTTCTTAATTATTAGTGACAGACAATAAACACCAAAGACTAGTCGCGATGCAGCGTCGAGATTATGAGACAAAACTGTTTTTTCTTTTGATGGCGCTGACTAATAATTTAGATTTTTTTACAGCTTAAAGTGGCAATCAAAATCAATATTTGACTACAGTTTAAGTTTCAAGTTTTAACGCGTTTTATAAATTCTCTCGAAATCTATTTTATTGTGTTGTATTTTAATGTGTTTGTTTGCTTTTTTTATAATTTTAGTTACTATTGCAATATAGCATTTTTTATTTTATTTTAAGCTTAAAATTATTGAACGAAAAAAAAACGCTTAATTTTATTTTTACATACCTTACCTTACCATACCTTTATTTTATTACATGTGCATACACATTGTAGGTACACGTACGTACGTATACGTACATTGTACGTACGTACACCTACATACAAATTGTTTTGCTTTAAGTTCATGGACAACAACGTTGGAATTTATTTCCTCCGTTTTTTTTTACTTATCATAGCCGTGATAGTTTCCTTCTGGATTCATTATATAGGTATATGCTAGTGCTGTAATTTTATTCACGTATCTACCTACTACCGTTTAGTTGGGAGAGTGTGGGAACATAGGACTTTAACAATAATTAGCCCTTTAATTTTTTCTGTAATATAATCCCCTAGCCGATTTCGACTACGGTGGCCAGTCACAACGACTAACCGACTGCGCGGGACATATTATAGTGCACAAGTGTGTGCGCAAACACAGGTGCACTCTCTATTCCTTTCACTCTCATAGCCCGATCGGACAGCAAACTGACACGACCGGAGAGAGTTAAGGCGCAAGACCAACGGCTTTACGTGCTTTCCGAGGCACGGGGGTGAAACACCGCCAACTTCCAAACTCCGGGCTACCCTAAGAATTTCTGAACAGATAAACTCAGATATATATTTTTGGCCCGACCCGGGGATCGAACCCGGGACCTCTGGCGCAGCCGTCGCTTTAAAGTGCGACCCTCCTACCGCTGCGCCACCGAGGCAGTTTTCTGTAATAAAGGCCACTTGATCTAAAAGCCATGTTAACTGGCTATATTACTGCTAATATATTATGAGTTTCATAATCATTTTACATTTTCCCCACGTTACACAGTGGATCGACACCATACTAGCAAAGGGACATAGGCAACTTAAATATACATGTGTCAGTTTTTGACAAACAAATCATTCCATCGTATACGCCTAATTATAAGCTGTAAAAAACTTATGAAGCATTTTCTTATTGGAATCTTATATTGAGAGTTATGGTACCAAACGTGATTTCTTAGTATGGGAAATGGCATAAAAAATAGTGTATCTTCGGATTTTCTTCGTGTTTCGACTTGATTTTTTTATGTGGTATTAAAATATATATTTGCTACATTTTCTCCTAACAAACATGGTGCGCCACACGCACCCCTTGCGGGGTACATGCGTTGGCCTATTTTTTCCTTCATAAGTTATTATTTTTACATATTTTATCTCCGAATTTCACTTCAATGGTGACTTACTAATAAATAGTCAGGCCATAGATCATCGGTGCACTGATAACAGATTCCCATTTTTTTTATATTGTACTTAATCTCTGGAAAAGATTGTTTTTATTAACGATTCGTAATATATATAAGCCGTTAAGCTAATTAGCTAAGTTTTCATTACACACGTATCGTGCTTTGTTTCTTTAATGACTTAGCTATTACTTTTAAAAAAAGGCTTATTTGATCAAGTACGTAAATATGTTGTATTGTAATGGTTTAAAAAAAAGTACATTATGCTTTTGCTAAAACATGTCACTGTAATGAAATAAATTAAAATCCTTTAAAGATATCATAAAAACTAACTATATACTTAACTTGCTATCAACTAACCATACACAAATGGCAATAAACATAAATCAATTAAACAGTTTTAAAACACAATATTAAATCACAGTACAACAAAATAACAAAAAACAGCTATATAATAAATAAATTAACCGATCAGATCAACTAAAAAATAGACAATTCTTAATCACAGAAAAAATCATCTTCAGATTCTATTTCAGACTCTTCGAAATCAATATCAGGAATTAAATTTGTAACATCACAAAATTCTACCAGGTTTTCTTCCAAAACTAACATTTCATAAACTTCTTTGAACATTTTTTTCTTTTTTGACATGATGATTTATGAACAACAACATGATTTATGGCCTGACCATTTATAAGTAAGTCACCATTGAAGTGAAATTCGGAGATAAAATATGTCGAAATAATAACTTATGAAGGAAAAAATAGGCCAACGCTTGTACCCCGCAAGGGGTGCGTGTGGCGCACCATGTTTGTTTGGAGAAAATGTAGCAAATATATATTTTAATACTATATAAAAAAATCAAGTCGAAACACGAAGAAAATCCGAAGATACACTATTTTTTATGCAATTTCCCATACTAAGAAATCACGTTTGGTGCCATAACTCTCAATATAAGATTCCAATAAGAAAATGCTTCATAAGTTTTTTACAGCTTATAATTAGGCGTATACGATGAAATGATTTGTTTGTCAAAAACTGACACATGTATGTTTAAGTTGCCTATGTCCCTTTGCTAGTATGGCGTCGATCCACTGTGCGTTACTTGTACGAGTTTTTTTTTACATTGACGGAGACATTAGAATACACACCCATGCCAAATTACAGTTTTCTAGCACCTCAGGTCTCTGCGCTGAACTTCAGACAGACGGACATAGCGAAATTATAAGGGTTGTTTTACTACGGAACCATAAAAGTGAAAAAAATTCAAAACATTAATAAAACAATAAGAATATATAAATTAAACAAAAAAAATATACAGCTACACCACCAGGATTCGAACCCGGGACTTAACTTTCACAACCCACATTGATGAAAGCGCCTTGACACAAAAACAATATACAGGTCTCCCTGTACCTATAAAAATCAAATACAAATAGAGGTCTTACCTCTATTCGTAACTTTGTTTGGACTAGTTAGGAGGTCAACATATCAAAAGTCTTAACCCGTATCTCTTGAGCCGGGAGGAGGGGTGTGGTTTGAAGGTATTTAACTTAATTTTCGGAAACTAAGCGTTCTACAGCGATATCAGACCTATAAAATCAATACTTATACAATTTGCTACAAGTTTAACTTATTCGACTTTTAAACCGATTTAAAAAAAAAGGGGTTTTTAATTCGAAATATATTTATATGACGTCTTTGGTGTTGGATAATATTTGAGTATGATGATCTATTAAGGCTTTTAAACACGTGTACTAAAAAAGAAGGACCACGTCCCATAGAAAGATGCCCCATGTAATACAGATATGAAACGTAGCTTAAAAAATACCGGCCAAGTGCGAGTTGGACTCGCGCACTGAGGGTTCCGTGCCAATTTTAACTGAATTAGGGAATCCACTTACTTTCACTTAGCTAAAATACCACAATATTTTGCTGACAGCAAAGATAACTTTGTTTTTCATAGTGTTTGTATGAAGAACAAAATTATGATTGCGGTTGTTGAAAATATGCTATATCTCAAAAATCTTCAAATTCCGTCCAAACCAATTTTCGTTGAAAGTATTTGTTAAGATCTACATCATATATATATTTTTTTTCAAAATTTACGATAGTAAGTCACGCCCATTTCACCATTTTGGAAGCGTCTATCTATAAAACAAACTTAGACTTACAAAGAAAATGGTTTTCGCAACCCTCATGTCATTTTAAAAGACCTATCCACAGACACCCCACACGCATAAGTTCGACAAAAAAAAACGGATTTAGAGTCATGTATCCCCTTAAATATCATTATTTTTATTTTTGTATAAGAATCGTAAAATGGTAACAGCATTCATCTTTCTAACGAATTTAAACAATGTGATGCTTATAGTTTCAGAACAAAGTGGCTGTGACATACGGACGGACAGACAGACAGACTTGACGAAACTAAAAGGGCTCGTTTTTTGCTGATCATGTACGGAACCGTAAAAAATAGTACACTGTAATTACACACTTTAATCAATATTGGTTGAAGAAATTACTATTATGGGAGGTAACAAGGACGTGTATATATGTCTTAAGTGTATTAACAACTGCCAGGTACAATTATTTATTATTGAACGCTACAAGTACAAGGTACAACTTTACTATTTATGTCGACTGACATTATGAGCAATATACTAATTGATATCAAAAGACAAACACATCAATCGTATCGTTTTAACTTAGTAAATATATATTAAAGTGGTCCCCCGCGACTGATTCTGTGTGTCTGCGTGTTTTATAGACTAAAACCTTACTCCATAAGACTATGCATGATATACGCTATGCAAAAGAAAAATATTTTTTCAAAGCAGTCCTGTAGTTCCCGAGCTCAGCGCGTTAAAACAAACAATCTCTTTAGCTTTTTAATATTAAGTATAGCAGTAAATGTAATATTTCCTTTCCCCTAAATACTATGGTTCAACTGCAAAGACACGATAGTATAGTTGACAGTGAGCGAGAGCACGGCGGGCAGCAGATACATGCCGACCGGCAGCGGCGGCAGCAGCGACACCGTCAGCGGCCGCACCGACACCAGCCGGTGGAAGTCCCGCACTCTCGTCTGCCTTGACGCCTCAGGATCTACGACATATACCGGTGTTATCAATAAGTGATCGTCGATCCTTCACTATACGCCACTCTTCTATGCCATGAAGAGCATCACGGCAGCGGGATCGTGGAACCCGATACGTATTCGAATCATATTATCTCTGAACAAAAACTTTATGTGATTCTGATTTGATTCTAGATAGCATCAGGAGTGCAATTAGAACAAAAAAGCTGTAATACGTATTTTCTTCCGATCCAAAGAATTACGTAGTTACAATAGCATAGGTACTAAAAAGATTTGGATCCATTACCACCGCTTGTTTTTTGTGGTAAGCCCTCAGATTCAGATGAGTGTCTAAACGACAGTTCAAACAGGGCGAGTCGCCAATCATTACAGGTACATAATCAAGCAGATACCAACCTGTGCAGTACGAAATGCAGATTTTAGCCAAGTTTTGCTTTAATTTTAAAACCTCATTCGATACTTCCTGACCCGCTTTTCCAACGAATATAAAAGATACTCCGTAAATAAGTATGTAATAGATTAATTGCGGTCGTTTAAAAAAGTAAACCTCCCCCTGAAAATTAAAAGTGTCCTCAATTTACCTCGGTATAGTCAAACCATAAATTAATCACTATTGTAGCAAGTTTTACCTTTAGTATGAGCCTGGTAAATGTTTGGTACATCAAAAACACAAAGTGTGATGCTCCTATAAATAGCACGAACAGAAGCTGAAAAATAAAATAGCACGTAATAGAGCCAATGAACACACGTACGATGATAATACGATGATATTATTTCAGCAATACAACAACAGACACATTCATATTTTTACTAAAGAAACAGCGAAAAATTCTTACTTGATGACCGAAACATTCCTTCAGTCTCCGACTAGACTCTAGTAACTGCCTGTAAACTGCAGCAGAACTAGTCAATATGTCTCCCAATGTATCCATGTCTGCTTCCTTTATCAACATATTCACTGCTTGAAGCATACTTCTTATGATTGCAAGAAGACAGCAAAACATTATTATCGCTACCGCATACCGGCCATCAACCCAGGTCATCGCAGAAAAAAAATATATGTGGGAATATATACTTATTTTACTCGCATTAATCCAAGCTAAACTCGTCAACCACACAGTCATAAATATTCTCACAATAACTAATATGGCAACGATAGAAGTGTATATTGTATTCAGTTTTAATAAACAAATTGTGTAAATTGAATGACATTTTAAAATGTCATGAGAGTCAGATAAACTTTTTAGGAGCAGCTTGAACGAACTTCCTAATATTGGTGCTAGGATCAAGTTGAGTATACCGTATACCATATAAAGAACGTAAAAGAAAATCACGCTACAATAAATAAAGAGATTTTCCGAAAAATACACTTTCAAAAAGTTCAAATTATCAATGCAAAGTGGTACTAATAACATGATCTCGATTAAAACGATCAGTGTAATGTTTTTTCCTTGTCAAAAACAAATAGTCCCAAACTTGTTTTTTCCTTGTCAAAAACAAATAGTCCCAAAGGATATTTAATGCTTTTTCAACAGCATTCAGCAGCTTTAACGCTTTCAAATTTTCCATCATGCGGTTAAGAGTTGAATTAAAGTATTACTCCGATACTTTAAGGACGAAAGTGGACGAGGCAGTATTACTTCTAATTTCAATACATGTTTTAGATACCTGTTAATGTGATTAATGTTTTTGAAGTTTTTGACTCAGGAGGATTCCGTGGGGAAATATTGAGGACGGTGCGTTGCGTACTGGCAAAGATAAATTAACGAGTTTCAGTAAGCGCCGAAAGTTTCGAAAAGTCATTTTAAAATGACATTACAAAGGCTGAGCGCTCTAAATAGGTCCATATAAACACCACTGTTTCTTCTAGTGTGTTCTCAAATTTCTTTGCACTGTTATAAAAAAGAATAAGCATTTTTTTATTCTACTGGTAATCACCAGCAATATGTGTGACAGAAAACTTTTACTGGTTTCTTCTGATCGCTTATTGCGCTCTTTATAACAGCAAGTGACAGGTAATTTGAGGTAATAAATAATTTCATATGACAGTAGTTCATCTATCTTACGCGCCTGTGTGCCCTCTAGCTAAAGTATAATCAAAAATACCGTACTATGGAGTTATACCTATTAGGTATATTCTTTTGTAATGTGACAGATGCTTATGTCACTTTGTAAAAGTATGTTGCCACATTTATTTTACGAGTGATGTAAATTTGTTCGTTTGTACGAACGAATTTATTCTTTTTTGCCCTTTAATATGATTAAATGGAACAAGTGTTATTGAATATCCGTTATTATTGGGCAGTCCATAAATATATCCATATAGTCCATATGTAGCCCATAAATCACATAAAGCCAAATAATATTTATGTTTTTAAAACGTCATCTCTCTCGCCACCTATTTTAAAAAAAAAAAAATATAGAGAGTGAAATGCGCAATATATTGGAATCAGAAAAGAGGGTGTAAAAAATTACGGGGAAATAATTAAATTCATTCGCTTTGCTGATGATATCGCAGCCGTAGCAGAAAATAAGACAGAAATGGAAGAATTGTGAAAACTTGTGGAGGTGCACATCTGAAGTATAGCGCACTATGGGTGTGAAACGTAGACCTTGACCATGAAAGGGAGAGTCTGGAAGCGTTTGGGATGTGGCGCTGGAGGAGGATGGAGAGAATCAGCAGAACGGAGAAACAACGAATGATGAAGTTTTGAACATATGTAATGTAGTACATAAGTATATTTTATTTGACTTTACTTAACAAGTGTAACCTAATTTTATAAAGATATTATATCGCATTATTATCTCAATAAATGGGCAGTCTTTATTCAGAAGTCGTGGTTTCAATTGGTCTCCTAATACCTCCCGTATACATAGTAAAGGTAAAAAGGAAACTGATAGAAACAATTGAAAGTAGAAGAGGGAGAATGTTGGACGACAGTTTCATTAGAACGATAATAGAGGAAAGAATAGAAAGACCAAGAATAAGCTATATGCATTAAATGAAGCAAAAGTTGAATGTTGCTTCGTATCAAGAGGTAAAAATAATGGCAGAAGGGCGTAAAGAATAGAAAAAGCTCCACCCCCAAAAGGCTAAGCTCTAAATTAGATGATTAGCTCATTTCCCTAGTTCATGAATAACCACCAATATGTCGCCGTGGCAATAATACCATGGCCTTAAAATAATAACAATACTTTTTGATACTGTTTCCATAAAATATCTGGAGCACCATGTCCTAATGCAAATTATTAACAATGCTATTTTGAAGATGACATAGCTAAAACATCAACACGAATGCATTTATTTACAGTAGTTTAGGTTTTTCATGCTAGCTTACAATATTATAAAATAGAGACAGGATGTAAGAAATAACTCGGTGTGTTGAAGAGTATTCTTATTTCTTAACAAAGTTACTAATCATACGATAATCAATGCAGTCAGTAAAATTACGTGGGACAATTCCACAATAATCAATCTATCTGACAGGTAGTGCTATCCATGAGTCCTAGTGTTGTCTACTATAGTAATGCCATAACCGATTATCCGTCTAACAATACCTCAATACCTAAGTGTTAAAATTCTATCAAAGACGAGGTACACGACTTTTTAGGAAGTTAGAAACAGAGTCAGGAATAATTTTCCTGCTATGTCACACGTACAAACTCCTGGAACGAATGATCTTAAACCGGCTGACCAAATCTATTGACCCACAGCTAATACCGGACCAGGCTGGCTTTCGCCCAGGAAGGTCATATTGCAGCCAAGTACTTAATCTGACTGAACATATTGAGGATGGTTACGAGCAAGGGCTGGTGACTGGCGTCGTATTTGTGGATCTGAGCGCAGCATACGATACCGTGAATATAAGGCGCCTTCTAACAAAAGATCGCAAATTTGTCACACTGCTTGCTGAATTACTGCAAAATCGCCGCTACCAAGTCCTCCTCAATCATGAAAAGAGTAGATGGCGCATCCAAAAAAAAGACTCGCCTCAAGGAAGTGTACTAGCACCCATTTTATTTAATACAGATGACCAACCTACATACCCGAACACTTCACGATTCCTTTACGCTGACGACTTTGCTTTGACCTGCCAAGCTAGGTCATTTCTGGACATCGAGAAGCACCTTACTGCAGCCCTTGAACAGATCCACATATACTATGATTCCAACTCCTTGAGACCTAACCCAGCAAAGACGGAGTCCTGTGCATTTCACCTGCGAAACCGAGATAGTGCATCATCTACGCATTACCTGGCGTGGGGTAGAAATTGTCCATAATGACAACCCAAAATACTTAGGGGTTGTATAAGATAGATCTTTGACCTACAAGGGTAACTGCCAAAAAGTGCAAAATAAAGTGAGTGCACGGAACAACATCATCAGACGTCTGACAACTACACGTTGGGGTGCAGCTCCCGATGTCCTTCGCACTAGCGGCCTGGCACTGTGCTGTTCGGCCGGCGAATACGCTTGTCCTGTTTGGGCGCGCTCAGCACACGCGAAGGATGTGGATGTCGCCCTCAATGAAACCTGCAGGGTGATTACGGGAACGCTAAAACTTACGCCTTTAAACGTCTTCTACTCCCTAGCTGGAATAGCTCCCCCGAGTGTTCGGCGCCAGGTTGCATGCTCCATTGAAAAGCTCAAGCAAGAAGAAGATAGCAGGCACCCGTTGTATGGATATACACCTTCACCACCACGTGTAAAGAGTCGCCGCAGCTTTATGCGCAACACCGAGCAACTTAGCGTGGATCCACCTAAAGCCAGAGAACAGCTGTGGTCAGATAAATTCGCCCCCAACAACCCATACATCCCCATAGCTGAGAAGCTGCCGCCGGGTCACAATCTTCCCTGGACTTTTTGGAAGGCGTTGAACAGACTTCGTTCAGGTGTAGGCAGGTGCAATGAACTCAGGAAAAGGTGGGGGTTCACTGAGGACGACACGTGCGAGTGTGGCGCCATACAATCTATGCCACACTTAATGTCGTGCCCAACCTCTCCTGCCACCTGCACGCAAGAGGACCTTTTCAGCGCCAACCAGAGAGCCATTGATGTTGCCACTTTTTGGGCGCAGAGGGTTTGATTACCATTGATTCGAGAAGAAGAAGAAGGAATAATTAAAAATCAATTATTGATAAAAAAAACATTGGTGTTATTATAATTGCACTCGTAACTTCGATAATGCCTACATCATTGCTTCATAGAGTAAATTAAATAAGAAAATTATTTGATTCAAGGCGTAATAAGCATTGTTGAGTAAATGAATGACATTATTGAAATTCGTTCTTCTGGCCACATTATATTTATTTTCGTCAAAAAGTGGTAACACTATAAACGTCAAATAAATTATCAGGATCATTGATTATACTTTAACCAATGGTATTAAAAAATATATATTCAAAACAATTTATTTTAGATAAATTAGATCCAGTAGTGTTAGTAATAGATTTCTTAGTTCTAATATTAGTAAAAAATGCGATTTGGTTATAAATAATTAATTAATCCTCCAATTCAATTTATAAATTAATCAATTTGCATAATAAATTTGTTTCGACTTTGAATGAATAAGGGCAGTGATCCAGTGTTTCATTAATGCACTATCATATCTCCGAAACCGAACCGAACTTTTTAAGATGAAGCATATCTTTATTCGCATTAAAGTATGAAAACAGTCTACGTGAGCGTCGGCAAACATGCTAGTCAAGAAACATTGTAACGTTCGATATGCATTTTGTAACGAGACACGGCGAATCGGTTAACATAATTTAACCGAATTCACTTTGAGCTAGTGTACTTGGTGACCGCCTTGTTGCCTTCACTCACGGCGTGCTTCGCGAGTTCACCGGGCAGCAGGAGCCTGACGGAGGTCTGCACCTCCCTCGATGTGATGGTGGACCACCTTGACGCGCTGCATAATCTCAACTAATTGTAAAGGACGCGCAAAGCCTTGTAAGTTTTTTGCGTGTGGCTTACCCACAGGCCACTTGTGTAAAAAGATTGGCAGTATGATTTAAGTATAAGGCTATTATGACCTTACATGAGCAAAGCGAAAACCGACGGGCAAGCATATTACCGCGTACTGCAAACGATCTGCGCTCCCTCCCTGACACAATCATCTTTGAAGCCGGCGGTGAGTACATAACACAAGTCGAATGGGAAGCATATGCTTATGGCATACTGCGTGCTTACGTACGTACACCTTAGATACGTAAGTAATAGGGCTGACGTCTCTTAGGGATGTTCTACTGTGTCAGCATTTAGGCTAGCAAGCGTTAGGTCCTAGGTTAAGACTGGCAGTCTTGTTCCAACCTCCACACAAGACACACGCTCCCAAATTAATTGAACTATTTTCTGCCCATTAGTGAAATAATAATAATAATAATAATAAACACAACAACACAATACAACCGAACAATAGTTTGGCTCCGGATATAGGGCTTACAGCAACTACACCAGCCGAGGATGTTTCGCAAGCGGCACCAGCGACCACTAAGGCTGGTAAACCTCGAGTACGCATGCAATGGGACGAAGAAATAAATACGTTTATCATGCGTACATATTACTACATCACCAAATTAGAAACAGACCGAACAATGTACTGTAAAAACCTGCACGATCGGTTCACCACGAAGTACCCCCACTTAAACGTCTCAGGTCAACGTATTGCAGATCAGCGTAGGGTAATTATACGAAACAAGCTTTTGCCAGACTCCACAATAGATCAAATCAAAACCGAAGTACTTGAGCAACTTGCTAAGGAAGAGGCAGCTCAGTCAAGCAACATTCATCAGCACCCTAACAAATATGTATCAAACTCTAATAATTCAGGCTTCGATGACGACACACCACTAATAACCTTAGCTAGCGCATCATCCAGACGTAACCCAATTACTCAAACACATTCTTTAACTACGACAACACTGGATTCAAACGAAAGACAGCCAGTAGACATTGACGACAAAATAATACAAACACTAGCGGATAAATTATTAACAGCATTAGAAGAATACTCAGAACTTGACCCTACAATGAGACCGCGACTTCCACGTATACGAGAAAACAAAAAGCTATATAAATTGGTACACATTTTCAATAAGCATATTTTGATCAAATTATTTTCAGACGATGCAGACTTATCACAAATACACAACCTCATATATTGCAGTGCTCTGGTCATTAGCCAGGAACTTGGCTACAAAATCACACCCCAAGGTCAAACCAATAATATAAAAACACATCACAAGAAACCAGCGTGGCAGATTAGAATTGAGAAAGACATTGAAAAGTTAAGAAAAGACATAGGCAGGGTAACACATTTCATTCAGAACCATAATATAACACAAAAATTAACCAAAAAAGTAGAACTAATATTCAACAGGTATAAACAACACTCAACACATGAAAAAGATAATAGGCGGCCTGAAGAATTCTTAGACACACTAAAACAAAAACTAGCACTTAAAATACAAAGATTAAGACGATACAAGAAAGCGTTACAACGAAAAGAAGACAATAAAATGTTTAGCAGAAATGAAAAATCTTTCTACAGGAGTCTGCGGTCAAATAAACAGGACAGCGCGGAAGGTAGAGAGCGAGAACTACCCACACGTGAATCTCTCGAAGAGTTTGGAAAGACGTATGGAAAAGAAGGGAAGAATGTAATCATCAAGCCGATTGGGTTAAGGAAGAGGAAATCAAACATCAGAACATAAAAGAAATGGAGTTCAAGGACATAGACAGAGAAGAGATCGAAAACATTACGCGTAAAATGAAAAGCTGGAAGTCACCTGGAACAGATGGAGTCCATTGTTTTTGGTATAAGAAACTGGTGGTTTTACATGACATCTTAGCGTCTTCCATCAACGATGTTATAAAGGGATTAGTAGAACTGCCTAAATTTTTTACTAAAGGACTTACATATATGCTGCCTAAAAGTGAAAATACTTCGGACCCATCACAATACCACCCGATTACCTGCTTACCGACACTTTACAAATTAATTACATCGTGCATCACAAATAAACTGAACATACATATTGAAAATAATTCAATTATGACTGAAGAACAAAAAGGATGCAGGCAAAACCATTTAGGGTGTAAAGAACAGCTGATAATTGACTCCACTATTTTAAAACACGCACACAAACATAGAAATGACTTAAATATAACCTATATCGACTATAAAAAAGCTTTCGATAGTGTTCCGCATTCTTGGCTTATCCATATATTACAAATATATAAAGTAAACCCGACTATTATCACTTTCCTGGAGAAAACCATGGCCGACTGGCGAACTACATTGTTACTTTCATACGATCAGAAAACCATTCAGATGAAATCCCTATCGAAAATGGTATTTTCCAGGGTGATTCTCTCAGCCCTCTATGGTTTTGCTTAGCCCTGAACCCTTTATCAAATCTATTAAGCAGCTCTGAGCAAGGTTACAATGTCTCCGATACAACATCAATCAGTCATCTTATGTATATGGATGATATAAAATTGTTTGCTAGAACTGACAAAGCCATGAAAAGCCTCATCGATATCACACATAACTTTAGTGCAGATATAAACATGTCTTTTGGTCTAGAAGAATCTCTAAAGGTAAAGTTAAAGGTTCTAATATCGAAAACAGCGAAAACCTCGACTTCCAGTTAATGGAAGCTACCGACACTTATAAATATTTAGGCATTCACCAAGCCAAAGGAATTCCACACATCCAAATAAAAAAAACATTGACACAAGAATATTTCAGAAGAGTAAATCTAATATGCAAAAAACAGCTGTATTCACGGAACCTTATCAAAGCCATCAACACTTTTGCAATACCTATACTCACCTATACTTTCGGCGTAATAAAATGGACGAAAACGGATATACACAAATTAGAGATAAAAACCAGGACTACACTCACCAAACATAATTATTTACACCCGAAATCTGCAATTGAAAGAACAACAATACAAAGGGATAAAGGAGGAAGAGGCCTTATAGACTTAAATCAACTATGGCAAGGACAGATCAATAATATTAGAAAGTTTTTTTATAACAAAGCATCTAACAGCAGTATTCACGCAGCAGTGATAGAATGTGACGATCATTACACACCACTTAATTTAAAAGACAGAGATATAACTCACCAAACAAAGGAAGAACACGAAGCTAACAAACCACTATCCTGGAGAAGAAAAGAGCTACACGGGCGATATTTACATAATCTTGAACAACCTCACATTTATACACTAGCTTCAAACAAATGGTTAAAGGTAGGCGCTCTGTTTCCAGAAACTGAAGGATTTATTATAGCAATACAGGACCAAGTCATTAATACAAAAAACTACAAAAAATGTATTTTAAAAGACCCCAACCTCACAAGTGATAAATGTAGAAAATGCAATAGAGTATCCGAAACAATACAACACATTACCAGCGCTTGCTCTACTCTTACTCAAACCGACTACACCCACCGGCATAATCAAATTTGTAATATTGTGCACCAAAAAATAGCCGTAAAATACAAATTAATTGCAGAAAATATCCCGCCGTATTACCAATATTCCCCGAAGCCTGTACTGGAAAACAATGGTTACAAGCTATACTATGACAGAGCAATATTTACGGACAGGACAATACATAATAATAGGCCAGACATAACACTTATCGACAAACACAACAAAACAGTACACATCATAGATATTGCAGTCCCAAACACACACAACCTCCATAAAACCATTACCGAAAAAATCCACAAATACTCAGAGCTAAAGGACGAAATACTACATATATGACGAATAGATAAGGTATTCATCGTGCCATTGGTGCTGTCCTGTACAGGAGTCATCCCAAGACATCTAATTACAGCACTACGTACTCTTGACCTCCCTGAATACACATACATATCTATGCAGAAGGCGGCCATGTTAAACACATGCCGCATCGTCAGGAAATTTTTACAGGACGACAACTCCACACAAGTAATTTTAGGCAATGAAACCCACTTGGCCTAGGCCCGTGAGTTTCATAATACACCGAGGCAGATAAAAAGACATCTTTTTATGTGGCTCGAGATTAAAAATATATAATAATAATAATAATAATAATAATAATAATAATAATAATAATATCCTTTGGACATTCCCACACATCGCCATCTAGCCCCAAAGTAAGCTACTCAAAGCTTGTGTTATGGGTGCCAGACAACGGATATAATACTTAAATACTTTTTTTTTGTAAATACATACATGATATACATAGAAAACACCCAGACCAATACAAACAGACATGTTCATGCACACAAATGTTTGTATTGTGCGGGGATCGAACCCGCACCCGCTGCGTAGTAGGCGATTTCTCGACCACTACACCAGACGGGTCGTCCTGTAAATAAACTGTGTTTTCCTAAAAAAATCTTTTTTAAAAACCTCTACGAAATCTCCCGTGTATCAGTGCGTAACAAACACCACGACATCGCTTTTCTTACAATAAAGTAGTATAAGTCCGTGATCTCTAGCGTACTGTTCGAACACGAATTGATGGGCTCAGCAAGGCCATATCGTCCTATGTTATAATTCCTCGATAATTAAGCTAGCAACACAAAATATTTTTTCAAAGCAGTCCAGTACTTCCAGAGCTCAGCGCGTTAAAACAAACAAACTCTTCAGCTTTTTAATATTAAGTATAGCAGTAAATATAATATATATTTTCCCCTAAATACTATGGTTCAACTGCAAAGAGACGATAGTATAGTTGACAGTGAGCGAGAGCACGGCGGGCAGCAGGTACATGCCGACCGGCAGCGGCGGCAGCAGCGACACCGTCAGCGGCCGCACCGTCACCAGCCGGTGGAAGTCCCGCACACTCTTCTGCCTTGATGCCTCTGGATCTACGAAATGCACCGCGATGTTATCAATTTGTTAGACCAAGAGGTAGCAGCGCTATTTTTGCGCAGGTCTTTGGTCATTCCACTGTCACGCGACAGGCCTCCGTACTAAAAAGAACATCATGGACATGGACTGGGACTGACTGAACGTCATTCTGTCTGCCTTACGGCCGCACGGTTTTCAAATCCGATACTATTCGTTTCCCATTTTGGATATAAAACCGAATGTCAATTGACGTGTCGGATTCAGATGCGTGCGTAAGCGCCCTTGCAGTTACGCTTGTATTCGGTAGTTAGACATCTACAATATTCTATCATTCATAAATATCACCGCATTAATCAAGGCACTCATTTCACAATTGAACAGATAAATACCAACCTAAGCACAACGATATGCAGATTTTGGCCAAGTTTTGCTTGAGTTTCAATACTTCATTCGATACTTCCTGACCAGCCTTTCCAACAGTTATGAAAGATATTCCATAAATGAAAATGTAATAGATTAAGTGTGGTCGCTTGAATAACCAAAACTCCCCCTAAAAATTAAAGGTATCGTTAGAAACTCAATATGTCTAGGACAATCACATTTAAAAATCTCTAAAGTAGCTCCGTACCGTTAGTATGAGGCTGGTAAACGTTTGGTACATCAAAAACACGAAGTGCGATGCTCCTATGAAAAGAACGATTAGCAGCTGCAAAATAAAATAAAACGTTAGAGCCACAAAAACGTTAGAGCCACAAACACACTTAAAAGTTATTATGTTAGTAGCTGATACATGCCATTGCTTTTAGTAAAATTAAAATGAAGGTAAGTTAGATAACTGACTTGTGCGATCTGAATTATAGAAATCGCTGAAAATTCTTACTTGATGACCGAAACATTCCTTTAGTCTCCGACTTGACTCTAGTAATTGCCTGTACAGTGTAGCAGAACTAGTCAATACGTCTCCCAATGTATCTCTGTCAGCTTCCTTTATCAACATATTAATTGCTTGCAACATACTTCTTATGATCGCGAGAAGACAGCAAAACAATATGATCGCTACCGCATACCGCCCATCAACCCAGGTAATCGTAGAAAAATATGTAATATGGGAAAATATATTCATTTCACTTTCATTAATCCAGAATAAACTCATCAACCTCACAGTCATAAATATTCTCTCAGTTACCAAAATTGCAAGTATAAAAGTGCATATTGTATTCAGTTTTAATAAGCAATTTGTATACCTTGAATGGCATTTTAAAATTTCATGAGAGATAGATAAACTGTTTAGGAGCAGTTTGAACGGACTTCCCAATATTGGTGCTAGGATCAAATTGAGAATACCGTGTACCATGTAAAGAACATAAAATAAAATCACGCTACAAAAAATGAAGATATCCTCGGAAAAATACACTTTAAAAAACATAAAATTATTAATGCAAACTGGTACTATTAAAATAATCTCGAGTAAAACGATAAGTGTAATGCAAGCTTGCTTTTTCCTTGTCAAAAACAAATAGTCTCGGTGGATATTCAATGCTTTTTCAACGGCATTCAGCAGCTTTAACGCTTTAAAATTATCCATCATGCGATAAAGAGTTGAATCTAAATACCGATACGTAATGGATGAGAGTGGACAAGGCAGTATTGCGTTCAATTTTATTACATGTTTTCAATATCTGTTAATGTAATTACTGTCATGAAAGTTATTGCCTCGGGAGGATTCCGTGGATTAATATTGAGGACGTTATGCGACTTACGTTATCACGCTGCTTTGTTACGGTCTACCGATACTTTAACCAAGTTTATGTGTATATATTATATAAATAAATAAATATCTTTTGGACATTCCCACACATCGCCATCTAGTCCCAAAGTAAGCTACTCAAAGCTTGTGTTATGGGTGCCAGACAACGGATATAACACTAAAATACTTTTTGTTTGTAAATACAAACAGACATGTTCATGCACACAAATCTTTGTATTGTACGGGGATCGAACCCGCAACCCGCTGCGTAGTAGGCGTGAAATCGCCTTCATCATCATCATCATCATCTCAGCTCCACACAATGTAGTCAACATTCATCAGACGTTACAACACGTCAACATTAAGGTTCTAGTATGAAAACACTAGCGTGCCTTTAAAATTTGAGGGTTTCCCTCGCCCCAGAACTCATCATTAGATTCAAATTTAGCAACAATGGGATGAACTAGAAGGTATAACCTCTTGGTAAGATTTTTTCCAAATCGGTTTTCAAATAAGTCGGTGCTAGTTGAAGCTTGAGGTGGTCAAGTTATGGCATTTTGGTTTTCGTCGGTTTTTACTTTTTTAAAGTTAATTTTATGAACAATAAGCTAAGAACATTTTCAAATGTCGAAATGGTTAATCTTCTTCATGAGGCGGCGATACACATGCCTGTAAAACGGGTTAGTATCTTGCGTGCCAGTTAATGGCATGAGGAACTTAAGCAATTTGCGTCCTTGCATGCCTATATTCATACTATTGATACTCGTATTCACACTCGCTAGCTTTGCAGCCCCCGCGTCTCCTCCCTTACATCACTTATCAGTAAGCGTAAACCTACGCATAGAAGTAACTGGCATGAAAGTGTGCCAGCTACAAAAAAGTGCCAACTTTAATTGTATTACAGATCCACTTACTTCCACTTAGCCAAAAGACCACAATATTTTATGGACAGCAAATATACATTTCTTTTTCATAGTAGTTGTATGAATAACAAAGTTATTTTTGGGGGTTATTGAAAATGTGTTCTATCTGAAAAACTACTATTTTGATCTCGTTCAAACCAATTTTTTTGAAAGTCTTTGTCAAGATCTACATCATGTATTTTTTTCAAACTTTACACTCGCTTAGTTTAAAAGTGGGATGGTTTGATGACTTTACCACATTGAAAGCGTCACGTCTCTCAAACGTTAGAGTTTTAGAGAAAATGGTTTTTAAAACCTCTATTTAATTTAAAAATAACTATCCATAAACACCCTACAAGCATAGGTTTGGCAAAAAACAATTTTAGGTTTTAGTTTCATGTATTGGAAATGTAATTTTATTATATTATTTGTATGAATATCGTAAAGCTGTTATCAAGATACACCTACCTACCAAGTTTCATCTATTTATTAACCGACTTCAAAAAAGAAGGAGGTTATCAATTCGACTGTGTTTTTTTTCGTATTTATGTTACCTCATATCTCAGTCGATCGTCGACCGATTCGAAAAATTTATTTGCCTTCCTAGAGGGTATACCTTTTAGTTGGTCCCATTGTTGCCAATTTGGAATCTTATGATGGAGCCTTGGTGTAATCGAGGGAAACCCTCAAATATTAAAGGCGCGTATAA
The DNA here is from genome assembly GCA_963924145.1 of Pyrausta purpuralis. Classification (NCBI taxonomy): domain Eukaryota; kingdom Metazoa; phylum Arthropoda; class Insecta; order Lepidoptera; family Crambidae; genus Pyrausta; species Pyrausta purpuralis. Next base: position 23,556,869 of record OZ001649.1, read on the forward strand.
TGTTTTTTTTACTAGAATCTTAATGTTGATATGTTGTTACGTCTGATAGTCAACATTTTATGTGGTTGAGCTGATAGTGGAACTCCTTAAAACACTTAGGAGTTCAGTAATTATAATGATAGAACTTATGATAAGTAGTTTGTAGCTTCTTAAAGAACTGAGTCATAAGGTGCAACTTCCCCCCCCCCCCCCCCCCCTCTCCTATAATCTCTAAAAATGAAGAAATAAAATTAACTTTTAAAATAAAATTAACCAGTAAAAACCGATTTTAAAACCAAAATGCACTAAAAAGACCTAAACTCTTGACTATTGAAAGGAAAGGAATCCATTTTAGGCAAACAATTTCTTTTTGGAGTCGGTGGCATCACTTTTTGCGAATAGGTTCACTTAAAGTAGCTGTGACATATGGACGGTCAGACAGACAAACAGACACAGACAGACTTGACGAAACTATAAGGGTTTCGTTTTTTCCATTCGCATACAGAACTCTAAAATGAATAATGAATTATGGTGTATCGGCCCTTTAAATATTATCACTTACAACGAGGTGACCTTATATTGTGATCGTAACACATTGTGTAAATAGTAAGTTTCAATTGTGTTATAGTAATAGATTCAGAATAAAGGTGGCTGTGACATACGGACGGACGGACAGACAGACTTGACGAAACTATTGCCTTTCGGCTACGGAACCCTAAAAATGAGTATTGGATGTTTTTTTCATTGGTGATGAATGATTACTGACAGTCCGGTAACATTTTTAAATTAACCATATTGTACCTATGTATTTTATTTGACGAATATTTCTAATCAGACTATTGAAAAATCAAGTCTTACACTGATAACTTTATCAAATTGCTTGGTGAAACCGTCTCCTAGTATATCCATATTGTACCATGCAGAGCCAAATTAGGGAGATTGGACCTGTCTCGTGTTATGACGTCGTAAGACGCTCGATTGTACTTTGGATCCTTTTTGCAGCTGCGTGAGAACGACTAGATGATGCTCATTTGTGTTCCCTTCACGTAATTCGTGTCTCGTGTTAAACTACCTAAAGGATGTAAACGGTGTATGGTAACACGAAGTATTGACACTTCCCCTATTACTTCTATTGGTTTAAAGCAAGGTAAGAGATAAGAATTATTTATATTTAGTTTTAGTAAATAAATAAAATTGATTTTCGGTCATCATTCCTATTTTACCTACTAAGAGTCGATTTTACCATCGTCGGATAAGGAATATTCGTCGAATACAATAGAGAACGCTTAATTAGAAAACGTGACTTAGTTGTTCTTTTAAAATCAGTCGTTTTATTCTTTTCGTCTGATACTTTGTATCTTTGTAGTTTATTTATTTATTTGTCTAAGTATTTAGTAACTTTATTATTTTTTGCGACAAATTTCTAGCATAGCCCTCCCCGCCTTTCTCTCTTCTCTGCATAGCACTACCGTTTTTGCCGGAAAAATATTTGAGCATCCTCGCCAGCTGTCTGAGGTGACAGAGGCGGAGGAGTTTTGACAAGGTCTCTGTCCTAGAGAGGACATCCCAAAAGAACGTCACCAGCAAACACTTTGAGACGTCCCTCTTGCGAGGGAGACCTTCAATTCTTTATTTCAAAATATTGTCAGTAACAGTGGTCGCGGCAGGCGTTAATCAAACTCGGTTGAGCTTATAAAGTTCTTTATTCGATCACCACACTTATCTATGATACAAATCACTATCGCTAACCACATTTATTATAACTGCACTTTAACATAGGTTCCATCCCACAACCTTGCTCCTTCCACGTGGTTTGGTCCGTGATGATGGCATGAGAACCGATGTCCTCACGCTTATTCCCTGGGAACGGGTTCGGGCCTTAGTTTGGGATACAACTTGTGTCGATACTTTGCCCCCCTTCCATCTTAGAGATTCAGCCCTTAAAGCTGAAGCAGCAGCGGAGTATGCTGAAAACGCCAAGCGTCGCAAGTACGTCTCACTTGCAAAGTGATTATGTGTTCGCGCCGTTTGGCGTTGAAAAATTTGGGCCGTGGGGACCCACCCTCTGCTTAAATGCTGTTTAGAAAAATTGCGCCAAAATTAAATACTGTAACAGCCAATAATAAAACTGGCTGGTTCCTAGCTCAAAGGATTAGCATAGCTGTCCAACGCGGCAACGCAGCAAGCATCATAGCCTCCTTGGCGCAAGGAAATGGTTTCGTTTTTGAATAGGTAGATTTTAAGTTTATTTTTTATGTCTTAGTTTTAATTTTTTGTTGTTTGTCATCATTATTAAATACTTCACTACTTTTTTATCTTATAGTATTAGTTTATTAATTTTAGTAATATATTTGACCGAATTCCACGTAGTATTAGATTCTTGTTACTATGTTCCTACTTTCTTTTGTTGAATTTTTCATTGCACCCGTTGCCATCTTTCTGCATGACCTAAAGTTTTGACTGGCAAATAATGTTTTTAGCATGAAGTTTACCTTTGTACACTAAATATGAGCAATTAAATATTTAAACAAATAAATAAATAAGTCAGTCCCATCCGACGTTGGTAAAATCGAGTCTTAGTAGTTTTGAGTCTTTTAACTCATAGTATAACTTACATTCTTGTTTAATTTATTGTTTTACTTAAAAATGGTATAGTTTTGGCATCACTGTTCACTTTTTATAACATCAGTTATTGTAACAATATGTGGAAGAATTGACGTCTGTCACACAGTTTCTTTGTAAACTAGTGTAGACGTCAATAATCCTCATGTTTATACTGAGTCCTTTGTTAAAATGTAACATAAATATCTGAAGAAAACTCTTACCTATACCTTTAATATGCATATTTTTGCATCATTATCGTTTGTAAAGTCGCCAGCACATGTCACCCATTTTTGTTGCAAACTAGGCCTTATTTCAACTTTATAAAATACCGCAGTGTTTGGCCTTGACGTGATGACCAAAACAACACCCTGTTTTGTTATACAGCTATACTACGCCTGTGGCCCGCCGAGCTTTTTTGCGCATTCCCACGCGGAATGTGACTTTCTGAATAAGACATGCGACATTGTATATGCTATTTCTCGATCTAACGTAGCTAGATATTATGACTCTTGAATCCTTTCCGATGTCGTTTAGTCGCATCGCTGCCGCACACGATTGCGTTAGTTTACTAACGGCGTAATAGTTGGCAATTTTATTCGCACTTACTGCGCTTGAGTTCACGCTATAGTTTTACAGCTATCTGGCATAAACACATGCACTACACACATACCTACACGCGATAATATGTACTTACCACAAGCAGCTTCAGATTACCAAGTGGTAATAGTACTTATCTCAAGCAAAGCCTTTGATACTCATCTTCGAAATACATAGCTTAAACCTACCGATTAAGTTCCTACTTGTTTTCAAGTATACTTATCGTCAGCCCGATGGAACTCGTTCAATATTCTATTAGTTCAAAAAAATATATATTTAAATAAATAAAAACCCAAATTTAGCATTAGCCTCTATTGAATAAGTAATTTTCAGGGTTCCTCACCTCTCGAAAGATTAAAAAACCGGCTAAATGCGAGTCGGACTCGCCCACTGAAGGTTCCGCACAAACCTGCAGGTAAAGTAAAAGTTCACCCATCACGACAATCGAGTCACAGTAAAGGTATTTTTTTCGCTAAATGCTATCCAAAACATCACGGCTTCAACAATTTTCATGATTTTTGTATGAATGGTTTCGGGTAAGGAGAAAATTAATGTCATGTCTAGCTAAGTTAATTTAAAGAAAATATTTTTATCCGTGTTTTCAGGCTTAGTTTTTTTTTTATAAGAATACGCAAGGAAATTTCGCAACTATTGCAAACGTTGTGATAGTTCGGTACAGCAGGCGGGCACCGACCGCATACACCCGGGCTCAAACTCGATTGATACATATTCGGTTCGTTGTTTTTTGCAACAAAATACTAGTCACCCAGATATTATTTTACAAACAGGAAAGATTTGAAGAAAATATGTGTTTTGTATTGAAACATTTTATGCTCTGAACACAGCAGCGGCAGCGCAGAAAAAAATACCATAATTATGACTCGATTGTCGTGATGGGTGAACCTACAGGTTTATACGGAACCCTCGGTTTAAACCTTTAGTTCAGTAACTTAATTATGTAAGAAACTTATTAAAACAAGACAATACAATCTTAGATGAACACGGGTCGCTATTGAGACTCCAAGGAGAGGGTCAAATGATGAATTTAATCACATAAATTCTTTAAACACTCTGGGTTCAAGTTCCGGAGATACTGTCGTATTGCGAAGAACGAGGTGAATTTGAATTCCAAAGATATCCTGATGACATACGGTCAAGTATTGTGTAGAGCTTGAAAGTAGGTATCACATTATATTAGAAATTTAAACTTGTAGAACTTTAATTCGAGACAGAAATGCATTGCAAACTTGACATTGTCTGGTTAATGGTGTATCCACAACCCCAAGTGGCTTTAACGGCGGCATACGTCAATTAACTGTCAGATACTGTGGAAAAAGCCGTTGTGGCATGTGCGGCATGGCCGCCGGCACGGCCCCTAGCAAATGCTTTTGACTCTTTTTTATTTTGGTTTCAATAATAAGCATGATGGTACAGTATTACATGAAAAACCAATGAAAATTATAACTTCATAAAAGAAGGTTAGTTTAACGGTATTTAAAAATAATCATTTTATTTTAAACAAAACTGTTACCAATATCTAATATCAGGGAGACGATAGGAAAAATCTCCTGTGAGATTGTGAAGATTTGGCTACACTAGATCTGACAACCGCATTTTGGAAGTTGACAGCGTTTGTTCTGATTTTCGCTGTTGGCAAAAAGATCTATGTCGCACAGTTTATAGTAGATTACGCATACTTAATTCATGAAGAATGAATCAATGGAACGAAACATGAAACAAATAATATTTTTTTTTCATCAAATTTTTGAAGCATAGAAGCGTTTGTTTGTCCTACCTAACTACCATTTTGATAAACACTTGCAGTAAAATATATCTTCGTAGCGTCTGCCACTGGGTCTTTGTCTGCTGAGATCTTGCTTCCCAGCATGTGGCAATGAATAGACGACTTAAATGGTCACCCACTCTTCTCTCTCTTTAACCTTCTAGTATGCTCACTGTTTTCAATCTCCGTATTTTCACAAAGGTCGGTCGCGTAGGTGGATTGCAGCACGGGCTTTAATAAAGAGCCAGTAATGTGTGATGACCACTTCTCGCCGCTGCATCCCGCTTAATTAAACTACAAACTGGACTTAGCACAGGGCTGCTAGAAAAAACTCGTGGAACGGTGATAATGGAAACGGCAATTAAACTTAATGGTTTGTATGCATTTATGTCGCAGCTTTGGGGATAGCTGGTTAAGAATAGAATATAATATTGATTTATTTGCATTGAAACATGGTAAGACGTACATTATCAGATCTTAATATTAAAATTTAACAATCATACCTCATTGATGTAGCGATAGGCAAACATGTCTTCGTCGTGCAGTATTATATGTGTATATTATTACAATCAATACTTTCAGAACTCTGTGGCATTGTGACAAGTTTGTTATGAGCGAGTTGAACTCAATTCCAAATCGTGGGCAGTGATACGTTAGGATGAGAATGCTGTGCATTAAGTATAGGACGTAAAAAAGCAAACTAATATAGGCCCGTCGGACATAACCTTGAGCACCGAATCTTGATAAGCTTTCGATGAATAAATAATATATAGCTATACATATCGATGCAGATATGACAATTTCCAAAAGAATCAAAAACGATACAATGACTACTATAGAACCGCTCCACTGTTCTAAAAAATATATTTGTAAAGGTATCTGATTGCCGATAAAGTGCTACAAAAGAGTTGGTGAACATATGGACCTAATTATACGAGTTGTATTGGTCAGTGTCATCCAAATCAGGAATAGTAACATGAGTTATGCTTATTCGAAAAAAAATGAATTGAATGCAAGTCTAATGAAAGAAAACCTTATCACAACATTAAAACAAAAACGAATAAGGCAATTCGCGGCCTCGCGCGTAGCGCGCGTTTCTACAAAATTCTACGCAGAGCTAGTAAGCTATAAAGAGGGTCCTGGCGTGTTGGAAGTTTTGACTCTCTCGCTAGTATCAACACAATAAATTATTTTTTTTGGGTTTTTCAATTTTTTTTAAATATGCATATTTTGGCATTATTATCGTTTGTAAAGTCGCCAGCACATGTTACCCACTTTTGTTGCAAACTAGGCCTTATTTCAACTTTATAAGATACCGCAGTGTTTGACCTTGACAAAACAACAACCTGTTTTGTTATGAGTTATACTACGCCTGTGGCCCGCCGAGCTTTTTTGCGTATTCCCACGCGGAATGTGACATTCTGAATAAGGCATGCGACATTGTTTATGTTATTTCTCGATCTAACGAAGCTAGATATGATACTTGAATCCTTTTCGGTGTCGTTTAGTTGCATCGCTGCCGCATACGATTGCGTTAGTGTACTAAGGTCGTAATAGTCGGCAATTTTATTCGCACTTACTGCGCTTGAGTTCACGCTATAGTTTTACAGCTATCTGGCATAAACACATGCACAGCACACATACCTACACGCGATAATATGCACTTATCTCAAGCAGCTTCAGATTATAAAGTGGTAATAGTACTTATCTCAAGCAAAGCCCTTTGATCTTCGAATGCATATCTTAAACCTACCGATTAAAAGCCTACTTGTTTATGAGTATACTTATCGTCAGCCCGATGGAACTCGTTCGGTATTCTATTAGTTCAAAAAAATAATATTTAAACCTAATTTAGCATTAGACTCTATTAAATAAGTAATTTTCAGGGTTCTTCACCTCTCGAAAGATTAAAAAACCGGCTAAATGCGAGTCGGACTCGCGCACTGAAGGTTCCGCACAAACCTGTCGGTAAAGTAACAGTTCACCCATCACGACAATCGAGTCACAGTTAAGGTATTTTTTTCGCTAAATGCAATCCAAAACATTACGGCATCAAAAACGTTCGTGATTTTTGTATGAGTAGTCTCGGAAGGAAAAAATCGTTCTAGCTAGGTTCTTCTTTTTCTATTTAAAAGTCGCACTCTTTTCGCAGGAGTAATTGCCATTATTTTCTACTGTCTGCTTTCCTCTTGACTTCCTGATATAAAAGATTAGATGATTGATTATTTTTCGATAAGCTATTTCGACCAAGTGAAGGAGAAAATTTATGTCATGTCCAGCTAAGTTAATTTACAGAAAATATTTTTATCCATGTTTTCAGGCTTAGGAAAATTGTAATAATTTTATAAGAATACATAAGGAAATTTTGCCACTATTGAAAACGTTGTGATAGCTCGGTGGGTACAGCAGGCGGGCACCGAACGCATACACCCGGACTCAAACTCGATTGAAACATATTCGGTTCGTTGTTTTTTGCAACAAAGTACCAATCACCCAGATATTATTTGATAAACAGGAAAGATTTGAAGAAAATATGTGTTTTGTATTGAACCATTTTACGGTCTGAACACAGCAGCGGCAGCGCAGAAAAAACTATTATATCTATGAACTCGTTTGTCGTGATGGGTAAACCTACAGGTTTATACGGAACATTTTTAATCTTTTTTAAACCTTTAGTTCAGTAACTTAATTACGTAAGAAACTTATTAAAAAAAAGACAATACAATCTTAGATGAACACGGGTCGCGATTAAGACTCCAAGGAGAGCGTCAAATTGTAAATTTAATCACATAAATTCTTAAGACACTCTGGGTTCAAGTTCCGGAGAACGAGGTGAATTTGAATTCCAAAGATATCACCCTGGTGACATACGGTCAAGTATTGTGTAGAGCTTGAAAGTAGGTATCACATTATTTTAGAATTTTAAACTTGTAGAACTTTAATTCGAGACAGAAATGCATTGCAAACTTGACATTGTCTGGTTTATGGTGTATCCACACCGCCCAGCGGCTTTACCGGCGGAATACGTCAATCATTGTCAGATACTATGGAAAAAGCCGTTGCGGCATGTGCGGCATGGCCGCCGGCACGGCCCCTAGCAAATGATTTGACTCTCACAGTTTTATTTTGGTTTCAATAATAAGCATGATGGTACAGTATTACATGAAAAACCAATGAAAATTATAACTTCATAAAAGGAGGTTAGTTAAACGGTATTTAAAAATAATCCTTTTATTTTAAACAAAACTGTTACAAACATCTAACATCAGGGAGACGTTAGGGAAAATCTCCTGTGAGATTGTGAAGATTTGGCTACACTAGATCTGACAACCGCAGTTTGGAAGTTGACAGCGTTTGTTCTGATTTTCGCTGTCGGCAAAAAGATTTATGTCGCACAGTATATAGTAGATTACGCATATTAAATTCATGGAGAATGAATCAATGGAATGAAACATAAAACAAATAATTCCTTTTTTCATCAAACTTTAGAAGCATAGAAGCGTTTGTTTGTCCTACCTAACTACCATTTTGATAAACACTTGCAGCAACATATACCTTCGTAGCGTCTGCCACTGGGTCTATGTCTGCTGAGATCTTGCTTCCCAGCATGTGGCAATGAATAGACGATTTAAATGGTCACCCACTCTTATCTCTCTTTAACCTTCTAGTATGCTCACTGTTTTCAATCTCCGTATTTTCACAAAGGTCGGTCGCGTAGGTGGATTGCAGCACGGGCTTTAATAAAGAGCCAGTAATGTGTGATGACCACTTCTCGCCGCTGCATCCCGCTTAATTAAACTACAAACTGGACTTAGCACAGGGCTGCTAGAAAAAACTCGTGGAACGGTAATGGAAACGGCAATTTAACTTAATGGTTTGTATGCATTTATGTCGCAGCTTTGGGGATAGCTGGTTAAGAATAGAATAGAATATTGATTTATTTGCATTGAAACATGGTAAGACGTACATTATCAGGTCTTAATATTAAAATTTAACAATCATACTTCATTGATGTAGCGATAGGCAAACATGTCTTCGTCGTGCAGTATTATATGTGTATATTAATACAATCAATACAATGAGAATATTTTTGTAAGCGTTTCGATTGGAAGGAGTTTCAAGTTTCGAGAGTCAATAAAATTGAAATATTAACAATAACGTAGTAATATAAAATATCCTTAAATAGTATAAATATCCTTTGGACATTCCCACACATTGCCATCTAGCCCCAAAGTAAGCTACTCAAAGCTTGTGTTATGGGTGTCAGACAAGTAATGTCATTAAATTACAGATATGATGTAAAAATTAGAATAAATAGATAACATATCAGGTATTAGGTAATTACAATTCGTTTGAATTGGCCATCCCTACAAAATTTTGTGAACTCTTTAATGTCATAAAAGCAGTTCTCAACTAACACTCTTAAAATAATTATATTCAAAATCTTATCTGCTACAGGAACAAATAACCTCCTACCTCGAACTACCTCGACTACAATTGTTTTGTCCTTTTGTAAACAGACAGGCATATTTCTTCGTGAATAACAAAATTTCAAAGATGTACTAGGATGGCAATGCTAGAATTCTTTTTTTTTTAAAGAGAGGTCTACACGATTCCATCAGTCCGACACCACAAACAGATCTAATAGACCTCTTCTGAAAAATGAAAACACGCAAAAGGCATGTTTAGTTCTCCATAGCATTAGCCCATACCTTAAAATGACAACATGACTAATCCAACTCGGCTGGGAAGCGTTCGAAAAATTGCGCAAGATTGTCTTCTCATCTCAATTACCTCAGAAGTCTTCAACCAGTGTGTATGCATGGTATGCCATCAAAGCTGTTTCGAGATCAGATAATTTTGTCAGATGATAAGGCGCGTACACAAAATGTATCCTCTGACAGACAGCATCAACATGGCTCAACCAAGTGAATTCGGAATTAACAACGATACCTAGAAAAGTGGCTGATGTGGTCATGGCAATTTGAACTTCGCAATGCCTAACCGTTAATTTTGAGGTTTCCCGTTTCTGTTGTAGAGTTATACATATTATGATTTATTCGTATTAATTTTCAAATGATTTTCTTTAAGGCAATTTGTAATATTTTCAATTTAATTTCATTGTTTATTTTATTACTGTAGTCTATTTTAGTTTTTTTTTGTATTGTCAGAGAAATATTATCAGCAAAAAGCGTGACTGGATATTAATCAAGAGTAGTGGTCCCAATATACTACCTTTCGGAACAACTAAGTTATTTTGTCTATTTTGTGACTTACATTTTACGCTAGGTGACTCATCATCTAGCTTCGGTATTTCCACAAGTTGGGTTCTATTGCTGAGATAGCTTTCAACCCAATTATAAGCTGGTCCACGCACACCATAATGTACAAATGTCACATGTTTTTTGGTTGACTAAGTCAAAAGCCTTACTCATGTCAAAAAGAACAGCAGAAGCGAGAACTCTCTGGCCCATGTAAGTTTATATTTTATTTATAAGAGAGTAGCAGGCCAGCGCTGTTGATCTTCCCTTGTCTTATGCTATATATGGTCGGATTCATATTAGATTCTTAACACACAAGCTAAAGAAAGTACAAATGACAGACTGTTATCTCTCTACGAACCAACCCAATCGCCATTGAGGTTGGAGAACCTCAATGGCGATTGGGTTGGTTACAAAATGACCTTGTAGCGTGGTGCTACCTCGAATATTATTGGAATACTGTATTTTGGAGTTTCGTTGCATCGCATTAAGTTGTATGTACAAAGGTCAGAAAAAAAAACCAACGTAGTTACGTATTCAAATGATAGTAACGAACGTGAGAATAAATCAATTTTATATCAATAAAAAAAAGTGAACATACAATAGTAATGAATTAAAAATCGTTGCTCATCTGCAAGCAAACGATGATGTAGCTGACGGTAAGCGAGAGCACGGCGGGCAGCAGGTACATGCCGACCGGCAGCGGCGACAGCAGTGACACCGTCAGCGGCTGCACAGAGACCACCCGGTGGAAGTCCTTCAGCCCGCGCTGGAGACCAGGTTCTGAACCTGCGACATATGTGCATATAGAAGAAGTTTTTTATTTTATTTTCATTCGTTCAAGTAACACCCTTGGCCGTATCCAACCACGACGGCCAATCTTTAAGACACCGATGCTGGACATATTTTTATGTTCATGTGCGTGCGCAATAAATAAATAAATATCCTTTGCACATTCCCACACACGCCATCTAGTCCCAAAGTAAGCTACTCAAAGCTTGTGTTATGGGTGCCAGACAACGGATATAATAGGTACTTAAATACTTTTTGTTTGTAAATACATATTGATGTGTGGGAATGTCCAAAGAAGAAAGAAAGAAAGAAAGAAGAATACATACATAATATACATAAAAAACACCCAGACCAATACAAACAGACATGTTCATGCACATAAATGTTTGTATTGTGCGGGGATCGAACCCACAACCCGCTGCGTATTAGGCGATTTCTCGACCGAATCAAAAAGGGCACTCTTTGTTCCTTCACTGTTATAATAATTTTCTGTGTGATTGAGGAAAGTGAAAACTGTCGTGATGCTACCAATCCTAGACCGTTCGTTTGGTTCAGTTTTCTGTTAGTTACAAGTTAGACTGTTCAGCGTAGCCACATTGGCGTTTATTATTATTATTATTATTTCATAGCATAATCGTTTACAAAGTGTTTACTAGTTCTTCGTGTCACTAAACATTGTGTTTCGTTGCATCATGTCCGTTACACGTAACGCAACACTTGGCATGCTGTCCTACAGATATGTATGTAAAACGACGGAGCAGGACCGCTCCAACGTTGTAGCGTAGACGCAAGGCAACGCCAATGTAGCTACACTCTTACGAGTTGATGGTATGCGTAAGTATTCAATTCATTCATTTCAATAAACATAAAGAAATAACTAACCTGATGATGCGGATTTACAGTATACTCTCGACAGAACCAATTTGAGGTTTAATGCTTCGTTATGAATGCCTTGCCCACTCATGAAAATCACCAAGTATACCGCGCTGTACGTAAGTAGATTCGAAAATGAATTTAACTCACTCGATACGGATAAAAATTCCTAAAATCGTAAACTTAAGATTAAGATTTTTCACCTTGTGTGAACAAGTAGGTAAACCGAAATGTTTTTAACTCATTTGACTTGAAAAGATAGATATATAGTTAGATACTTACATTTTTAATAACTTTATTCAAAAAGTAGTACACTAAAAATATGAAATGAAATGTGGCCACAAAAAGCGCAAAAAGAATCTGAAAAGAAGACCTTTATTAGAAATAACGAAACACTATTCTAGATACTTGTTACCTATAGATGAACACAGTTAAAAAAAACACAACGCGGCATGGGATTTTTGCGTTTAGACTATAAAACCCCTGTGTGTGGGCACTGAGATCGTTACAAATGGAATATCTCCACTGGAATATTCCGAATACAACTTCAGTGTGTTCTGTGTTTCGATATCTACTAACTTGCAGCCAAAAACACTTGTTCAGAAGACGACAGGACGTGATCAGCTCGCTGTAGGTGGTCCTAAAGACATTTAAATTCTGTGCGATTGTGCCTTTGTTTTCAGTGTCTTTCACTAACTCAATAACAGCAACCAGCGTGTTCTTTATTATAGCAATTAAAGAGTAGTAAATTGTAATGCCTAGTGCATAGCGAGTCTCGCACCAAAATTCATTGAATAAATATATAACATACAAAAATATATATGGCTTCTTCGCCCTGTCGGCGTAGGCTGAGCTCATCGCCTGCTCGAATAAAAATAATCTAGAAGCTGTCACACAAATTAAAGCTATTTAGACTCTAATTCTAGAATTCGATAAGATCTTTTCGTATTGTAGATGACATTTTGCAATTTTGTGGGAGTATGACAAACTAGTGATAAGCGATCTAAACTCTCTTCCAAACTTTGGAGCATAGTACACCACATTTAGAATGCTTTGAATATAATATAAAGTCGTGAAAACCAGAGTCATATAAATGATAAGAATGTAATCTGGATAGAGAGCGGCATTTCTGCTGACTAAAGATAAATTATAATTTAAAACGATAGGAAAACTGATAAATTCGAGGCAAATCAAGAACGCTGTTAAAACACGCTTTCTTTTTGTCAAATATAAAAAGTCGCGATGAATGTTCATATTTTTTTCTACTCTACACAAGAACTTTAGCACTTCAAAGTGTTCCATTGCGTTTCAGCTCGCTTAATTCAATACCGTTTTGTATACAAACGTGCTGACTGTTTTCAATCAGATTAAAACAATTACGTGCTGCTAATCTTAGTAACAAATTGAATTAGTATAAGTTAATTGATTAATTTGACAAACATATGCTTAGTAATGCCTATTTTCATAAGTACTTATTGGGTGAGTGAGCAAGCAAGATCTATGACGTAATTTCAACCTTATGGATGATTCTCGCTACAACGTGCCGAGGCTGGACCGTGCCGGAGCCGGGAAAAATTCCCATTGACATTTCAACGCCATAATCAGTCCGGGCCCGGGCGAAGCACGTTGAATTATGAATCACTTCATACAAAATGTATACAATAATGTTTGACCGTGCCCGGCCGAAGCCTGGCCCGGCGCCGTCACAGTGCAGCGTGAATCAGCCTTAACTCGTACTTTCCAAAATAATAAAATTATAGTTAATTGGACTACTCGAATCAAGAATTTCTTCAATAGAAAAATACAATACAACAAGCATTTTTTCTCATATTTTATTAGGTTTTATAAGTTGACATATTATCGTACACAAGCTTCTTCTGCGCACGTGTTTTTTTACCAGAACAACGATTTTATCTTCTCAAATATCGTGGTTCATCTGCAAGGAGACGATGATGTAGTTGGTGGTGAAGGAGAGCACGGCAGGCAGCATGTATATCCCGACTGGCACCGCGGGCAGCAGCGCCACCAAGAGTGGCTCCACGGAGACCAGCCGGTGGAAGTCCTTCAGCCTCCTTTGAACCGGGAGTTCTGCAAGACAAAAGGTCATTATACCCAACGAAAAAAGTCAACTACGTCATGGCTTAGCTATAATAACAGTTATTTTCAACACTTTTGAGAACTGAAAGAAAATTCCTAGAGCCGGAATTCACTACCTACACCAGCCATACTTAAAGTGTGTTTCACGGAATCCTAGGGTTTCGTAAGAATTTAGACAAGAATTCCATAAACCTTTAACAAAACTCTATGAACGACCATTCTGACGCGGCGTATCATTTTACCTATTATACTTTCATGTTTACCCGACTACGGCAAAGCAAAAGGAGGGGTATGATTTTTTAAAACTATTATTTAATATAGGTTTCCATCAAGTATATCGCTTTCCAAAAAGGTTCCGTCACCAACAAGATTGAGGTCTAGAATGTTTTAACACTCACAGTACATGATGTACATTTTTATAAAAACTCTCAACGAAAATTTGTTTAAGATCGAGCTAGTGTTTTTTTTAAATTTTCTACAACAAAAAGCATTTTCAAAATCCGCAAACATAACTTGTTCTGTATACAAATACTATGAAAAATAAAGTAATGTTAGCTGTCAACAAAACGTTGTTGTATTTTGTTTTATTGGAAGTAAGTGGATCCCTAATTCAGTTAAAGTTGGCACCCTCGGTGGGCGAGTTCGACTCACACTAAGCCATGTTTTTTTAAATAAACGTTTAAAAATTTTGGTTTTCTGTATTTTTTTCGTATTTTTCGGGTTCTGAAAGTGTTTACAGCTTCACTCTTGATTCAATTTTACCACTAATTTTACCAGTGGAGGCTTTCACACGCTCACCATGGGTAAAGTTGAAGGAGCGATGTTAGCGAATGTATCAAGAATTATAATTGTAAAAGTTTATGTAGCCATACAGCAAGCAAATTTTATCAGCTTAAAAATGAGGTATCATTCGTGCGTTCGGGCTTCAGACATTGAAACCAAAATGATTTCAAATAAGCACCTAAAGTTTTAGAAGTAAATTTATAAATTGCCTCGCACTCTGTGGGGTTAGGATGTGACCCTCCTTTGCCTAATATTTTACCGATAAAATATGCTGTAGAATACGTGGGTGAAGTATCGGAGGTCCGATCCAAATCCCACTGCATACAAACCTGTGGGGTATTTGTAGAGCATCTGTGCCAAAACCAGTTTGAGGTTGAGGACTTCGTTGCGAACCCTCTGACCGCCCATTGAAATGACCATGAACAAACCACAGTATGTGATTAGGTTCAGACATAAGTTATAGTCGAAGACGTTAAACATTTTCTGAAAATTTTAGTAGGTGCATAATATGACATAAACTGATCTTAGCTCGCTTTAGATTAAGCTCAAAAAAAAACTACGCATTACCAGTTTTAAAATCAAATTCAGATAATAGTACACTAGAAATACCACGTGCGATGCTGCCATGAAGAGAGAAAAAAGAATCTGAAAAATAGGTTCGTGAATCAGTAATCAAAGTCACAATCAGTAAGCACAAAATCCCAGCTCCCTACCATACCTAGACCTTGACTTGAACATACCTGATAATTGAAACATTTCTCTAAAAGTTTAGCTGCCTCGAGCAACTCGCAGTATGCCGCGGCAAAGCTATTAATGTGATCTTCGAGTGAACCTTCAATTGAAGCGTTTTTGACTAGCGCAATGAGTCCTTGAAGCATGTACCTCATCAAGGACAGCAAGGAATAATACATCAGTATACTTAAGGTATATCGAAACTCGCACCAAATCTCCATGGTGTAATAGCAAACATACAAAAATATATTCGGTACCACGTCTCTGTGTTTGTAAGCGGTTAGCAAGGCCTGGACATTGATGGCACACCTAAAAATGGTAGTGGCTACTAACGCCACAAGAACTCTGTTTCTCAGTCGCAATAATAATTTATTGTACGGTGCATGAACTTTCAGAACTCTGTGGCAATGTGACAAGTATGTTATGAGCGAATTGAACTCAATTCCGAATCGTGGGCAGTGATACGTTAGGATGAGAATGCTGTGCATTAAGTATAGGACGTAAAAGAGCAAACTAATATATGCCCTTCGGACATAACCTTGAGCACCGAATCTTGATAAGCTTTCAATGAATAAAGAATATATAGCAATACATATCAATGCAGATATGTCAATTTCTAGGAGAATCAAAAACGATACAATGACACGCTTTCTCCGCGACAAATTTAAAAAGTCACGATGGATGTTTGACATTTTTTCAGTAAAACACAATAATTTCAACGCTTTGAAGTTTTCCATCGCTCTATTGGTACGTTCGCAACGACAACAAAGCTAAAACAACAAAATAACTTCTTTTGCACTTAAATGTTTTTTCACTATAGTTTTGTTCTGCCCTACGACTAGTTTAGTTTAGTTCAGTTTGTTGACAACTTAGGAAGACGCAGGTACTCCTTAATTTCATTACATTCATAAGGGGTTACCAGAGAAATATGTTGGCATTGCTTATTAACTAATTGAAAATTTATTGATCGCTTCTGCAAATGAATAGACTAAACATCAATCAACTATTGTGGATAGCGTTCTGCCGTGAGAGGTAATTAATTTATCGTACTATTAGATATAGTACAATTGCAATTAGGGAGTTTTAATACATCAAAATAGGTATCAACTCCTCAGAGCAAGGATTTTTTGAATAAAGATCTTATGTCCGGCTCCTTCGTGTAATATATCTGTATGTTTATATTCAACCAAGTAGTTTCAGACATTGTAGCTTGAAAACGTACATAGTTTTCTTATATCATAAGTAGGATAGGAATCACATTTTAAATAAGCCGCCAGTTTTGATCTTGGCCCAGACATATTCAAACCTCTTGAGATCCTCTTCTTAAGTGACTTGAATGTGCACATCTGGCGCCTAACATTACACACATCTCCGAGAGGCTAAGAGGCTCCCGCTTTTATCATTACGCAAACACTTATACAGAGTGTTCACGGAATCGTTGCATAGGTAACGTAAGTTTACTTTCTACGAATATAAATGTTAGTTTGTGCGGATGTGTGGACCTTTAGAGAGATGGGAGAGTTCCGATATTTATGCGGGTGCAGCCGCGGGAAACCGCTATTTTCTTTGGCAAAATTAATAACTGGCTACGTGCATCGTAAGTAAGGTGCATCTCAAAATACAAAGTATAGGCATGCAAACTTATAAATAAAGAAGTAAGTTTGTAGGTGTATAAGAGTAAATCATTGAAACTACTCAGCCGATGTAAAAATTAAATAAGGTCACCTCGTTTTAAGTGATAATATTCAAAGGGATTCAGCACGATAAATGAATCAAATTTATAGAAAACACTTTTAGTTTTTATACGTTTGTTTTTGAGAAAATATGAGGTTAAGGAAATTATTTTTTCAGATTTGTATTTATTCATTTAGGATTAGATTAGAGAATAATAAGGATAAGGCATTGAATTGCGTGAGGCGATGCCGATGACGTAGATAAGTTTTAAAGTCTACAGGGGACTGTATAATATATATATATATATATATGTTACAGTCAAAACTCATAGCCGGTCAAAACCACTTCTGACTGCACAAATCAGTCAATAATGGTTTTGACCGATGTCGTTAGTCATAACCACTTTTGACTGCCGAAGTCAGTCAAAACTGTTTTTGACTAACGCCCTTGGTCAAAAGTAGTTTTGACAGCTATTAGTCAAAAGTGGTTTTGACTGACTTGAAGTTTAGGCTATCGGTCAAAACTCATAAAAGTCAATAACGGTAGGGAAAATTACTATGGAAATCATTCATAAAGTTTAAATTAAACTATTTTCTAGGTGCATTATTGAAGTTTTTTGTTTACTAAAAAAAATAACATTGTACGAAACCTGTGAACTGTAAACAGTTAGAAATAGAAGCATGTTTTCTTTTTTAGTTGGTAGATTGTTACTTTATGGGGAATAGAGCTGTTCGCGTCTGTGAGTGTGATACCTACACGTGTCCTCTGGGTAATGCTAAATGAACAGCAACTGATGTGGAGCTAGGCGGAAAGATGGAGAAGTTGGCTTTTTATAAAATTTGCGAAACTTATGAAAATACTGCGCCATAACGCCCAGGCTCACACCAGGATATTGACAAAGGCTACTTAAACGTGTTTCTCCTGACATCAAAATAAATACGTTTAAGTAGCCTTAGCCATTATTATGGATACTGTTTATGAATTTTGAACCACCCTTTATCTTAAGCGGCGGTCAATCTTGCACACCGAAATGAATAGCCGATGCCAAGTCGACCTCATAGACATGCAGTCTCAAGAAGATCGAGGACACAAATTTATCATGGTGTATCAGGACCACCTCACCAAATTTGTGATTTTAAGAGCTCTTACCACAATGAGGGCCACAGAGTAGCATATCATTTGATGGATATTTTTTAACTTTTGGAACCCCATGTATTATTCATTCCGATAATAGAAGGGAATTCGTGAATTCAAAAATAAAAGAGTTAGCATCTTATTGGCCTGAACTGAAACTTGTTAATGGAAAGCCACGTCACAGCCAGAGCCAAGGTTCAGTGGAAAGAGCAAATCAAGACGTGGAAAAGATGCTGGCTTCCTGGATGCAGGACAACAAAACAACTAAGTGGTTCGATGGCTTAAGATTCGTACAATTTATGAAAAATAGAGCATTGCACTCAGGAATAAAGCAATCTCCGTACCAAGCAATTTTTGGTACTGAACCAAATGTGGGGTTGACAACATCGAATCTGCCATTTGAATTACTAACAAAATTAAATGATGAGGAAGACTTGGAAAAAGAAATCAAAGAGATGCGTCAAAATTTTGAAGATAGAGAAAACCAAAGTGACTCAGAGCAAAATGAAAACGAAAACAACAATGAAGGGCACGAACCAGAAAAAGATAAAAATGAAGAAAATAAAGCAGAATAAAATGAAAATGAAAAGTTCGAAGAAGAAAAAGAAAGAAATTAAGGAAATAACAGCGTTGACCGAGAAAAAATTCTTGACAACAAGGAATCGTTGATACTGACCGCTAGACAAAATGCGCATTATAATTTGGCAAAACAGGCGAAACGAACGAAAAAGATAAGTGATCAGTCACATCCGTCATTAAAATTTGGAGATAGTGTCATCGTGCCAATCCCAGATGTAGATACAGGCAAAGCTGATTTACGTAATATTCTCGGAGTAGTACTAGAAGTTACTTCTGATCAACTTTACAAAATTGGAACAAGGAACGGCATATTGGATAAATTATACTGCAGATAAATACCTTTTTTCTATCAAGGGGCCGTCCATTAATCACGTGAGGTCGTTTTTCTCATTTTTTGACCCCCCCCCCCTCCCCCCTGGTGATATTTGGTGAGGTTTGAGACCACCACCCCCCCTCCCCTCTGGATCACGTGTATTTTTTTGGAAGTCTATATCAAGGCTATTTCTGACTGGAAAAAATATTAAAAAAATGGTGATTCGAAAAACATTTATATGTATTTGCAATAAAATTAATTAATGTTGTCTTTGTCCCACGGAGTTGCAAGACTTTCATATAAAGTTACAACTGGTGAAGCTTCTTCTTCACTGGTAGTTGTTATTGGCAAAGAGTTTGTGACAACAAATCGTTCAAATTTTCGCACCGTTCAAAATTTCGGTTCAGAAATAGCTTTTTTTGACAAAAAATAAATAGGGCATCCCAGGAAATGAGTCAGCTGACTAGTACGCTAAGATATCTGTCTCATCCGGCTACTTGGAACATTTTAAACTTTGGTCACATGATGTCCCTTCCTTATCCCGCTCCCACCTACTTCAATCTTGGAATACTCACTGGAACAATACCAAAAAAAATACTGGAAAATATTATGCAGACATCCAGCAAAGTATTCCTCCAAAACCATGGTTTTTCAATCACTTAAATCTCCCCAAAAAAGTTGTTTCGATAATTTGCCGGCTCCGAATAGGTAACTCTTGTACTCCTGTCCATCTGGCAAAGATTCATATTAAGGACAGCTCTATCTGTGAATGCGGCCTCGAGGAAGGGTCTACCAACCACATCCTTTTTAATTGTACCAAAATAGGCCCCTTATTATTTGTTTTCCTTCCCCGTAGTGTCCCCCGTCCAACTAATATTAAGTGTTCATTAAATTCCTTTAACCCCAAGATTTCAAAATCCCGTACTAAATTTATAAGTTACAAAAATATTACTCTTTAATGCAGATAAGTTTAAACAACAATTTACTCAGTTTCCTTGAACTACCCTATTGTCTGTGTTTCTGTGTTATCTTTATTTATAATGTTTTGTCTTTTGTTTGTAGGTTGAAAGATAAGTTTGCTTATTCTTTTCTTTTTAATTACCTACTTTTTCTTTTTTCTCTCGATAATAACCGTGTAAAGGCTTCTCACATGACATTGGCGGAACAAAGTGTCAAAAACATTAAGTTCGGACGCCATACCGAAAAAGAAGAAGAAAATTAATACAAGTGATGTCTAACGAGACCCCCCTCCCCCTCGTGATGTTTCGTGATGTTTTCCGTACCCCCTCCCCCCCTTTAGAGCCTCACGTGATTAATGGACGGCCCCCAAGGTATACAATAGTATGTGTTTGTGACTGTAAGCGTGTGTGAGTGTGCAATTGTGTGTGTGGATGTAAGTATGCGTGTGTGGATGTGTGGGTAGGTGTGCGGGTGTGTGTGAGAGAGAGAGTGTGTGTGTTAGAAGTCACTTCTGAGCAACCATATAAAACAAAGGATAAAATATACTGCAAGTAATTACCTATTATTATTTCAAAGTTGATTATAGTATGTGTATGTGCATGTGATCGTGTGTGGGTGTGCAAGTGAGTGTGTGGGTGTGTGGATATGCAGGAAGGTGTGCGGGTATTCGTCGCGGGTACATGAGAGAGAGAGAGAGAGAGAGCCAGTATGTAGGTATTTGAGTTAAGTGTAAGTAAATGTGTATAAGCACATTATTTTATATCTTATTACAGATCGTCATCACATTAAGAACTGCTGCAAGGAAATCTGCTACTGGAACTGGGCAAGGTTTTACACGATGTACGTGTTCTAAGGGTTGTAAGAGTAGCAGATGTCTGTGCAAGAAAAAAGGATTTCTGTGCAATTCAAAGTGTCATAACAGTTCTGGATGTGCAAAGAAATAGGATCCAAATACAGCAGTTATAAGTTTAAGTTTTTTATTTTTGTTATTTAAGTCTCCAATCATATTGTACAAGACAAAAAAAAGTTGTCCAATTAGTTTTATTTCAAGATAATATTCTTAATAATTACTTAAAATGTTTATTACATTTGTTTAATAATAAACGATTTCGATTATATTATCTATAGTTTTTTTTATTTACTATTATCAGTTACAAGAAGTTTTGCCCTACATTCTTGGTTAAAACCACTTTTAACTGATACATCTTAGTCAAAAACTATTACCCAATATTTTTCCAGTCATAAGTGGTTTTGACCAATGTCTTTGGTTAAAATCACTTTTGACTGCCAAAGTCAGTCAAAACTGTTTTTGACTAAAGACATCGGTCAAAACCAATATTGACTGATTTTTGCAGTCAAAAGTGGTTTTGACCGGCTATGGGTTTTGACTGTAACATATATATATATATATATATATATATATATATATATACTCTTTGTTAGAGACAATTTCAAATATCAAATCTCGATTTTCCAAAAAATAATGATAGTATGGGTTTTTTTAATGCTAACAAAGACCCAGTTATAATATTATCACATAAAATGATTTGAAAATGACCTTATATTATCAACAGGAAGCTTCATTGTGCCTTAAATATTATAGATAATACTGCACGTAAGCTAGGCTAACTACCTTCTAGTAAAAAACAAGTAACACTCTGTAAACTAGCGACTTGTGCTAGCGTTTGAACGCGATTTAGTCATAGGAACAACTTTATAAACGATGGTTAACGTAAATCAGTAGTAAGTGCTTTGTTAACTTTAATACGTCGGACGAGGGTGAAGAAAAATACTGTACCCATGACTTTGAAAAACAATCATGTACTTGGTTTAGAATGTTTTTAACACTCACAGTGTCATATTTTATAAACAGACAGGTAGATGGCGCTTACCGTCACGCGTAATGACGTATCCCTAAGAGACCACAAATTTCGCAAAGTCGGACAGACAGCACGGTAGCTCAATTCATTTGGCCCGGTTAGCCAAGAAGTCACTGGTTCAAGTCCTATCCGTGCGCAAATTTATGGTTTCTTATTTCATCTTTATAAACATGTTTTTGTTAGATTTAAAAGAAATTTCATTTTTAATTGTAATAAACTTGTGGTTGAAATATAATCTTCTTCAGAGTCAAAATTACTTTTTTCAACCGCTTCAGAAAACATGCACATAGATAATAAATGTAGATATAACCATTAGCACATTCAATTACTTAAATCGAGTTAATAATATAATAGCTACCTTCTCTAACATGTACGGACAAAAGCACGTCAAGTTAAACACTGCGGTATGTTATGCAGTTGTAATAAGCGCTAGTTTGCAACAAAAGTGGGTATCCTGATGTGCTGTCGACTGTACATTGCGCTACTGCTGTGCTTTCACCAAGAAATGTTACTATTCTAATTATGCTTCATTTGTGAAATAATGTACTGCAAGAAGTTAGCATGTGATGATTTGGCATGCTCACAGATATCTTTATGGGCTTGTGTTCTCGAGAAAATTAGGTTATTCTAGTATAAATGCAAACTGCGTGCTTTCATCAATGAAAACTTATTAGCATACTGACGTTGTTATTTTTTAGCGACTTTATGAAAAGAAGTTAATGAATTTCATGTGTATGTACGTGTTAAAAGGAATTGAAATTTGATATTATTTGCTAAACTTTTGTGCAAAATTTCGTAGGTGTATTTATTTACGTTTAGAATGTTTTTACTCCTATGTTCAGCAGTGGACGTCCTATGGCTGATAATGATGATGATGATGATGATGATGTCTTTACACGCACAGTGTCATGTTTGTATATTTATAAAGATGAAATAAGAAACTAAAATTTTGCGTACGGGTTGGATTCGAACCAGCAACTTCTTGGCTTCTTGGCATTGGCCTGGTTAGCCAAGAAGTTACTGGTTCGAGTCCCACCCGTGCGTATAAGTGTATTTATGTTTTTCCACGGATTTCTCGAAAACTAGAAGTCATCAGGTCAGTTAGGTCCAGAAGTTTTTGAGATATGGTTAAATAACTAAGAATCATGATTAAAATAATAATAAACCACCTTCCAAAAACTGATTTAAAACTTTAAAATAAAGCATTTGCAAATTCATTTGGAGTCGGTGCATGATGTGTGTAGACTAGCTGTTAGTACTAGTGTAGGTAAGCTTGACATCATGCAGCGACTATAAATGAATTAGTTTCTTCTAAGTAGAGGGAAAATGCTTTATTTTTTGATTATTATCAGTATTAAGAAGGTGTTTTTTTTTTCGAATAACAATTGTAAAGTAAGTAACCATGACTTGTTACAAACACCAATCACATAACAGCTTTTAGTAGTTTGACATAATCCGTCTTAAGCTGCATCGTCACTTCCTATCAATTGGATGGACAAATATTGACCTACATGCCGAACGTAGATCGTTTATATGTATCCTTGCCTACATCACAAGTGTTCATACTCAATTACACAAACAGCAAGTTTCTGTAGTCCCGGAGCGTGAACAAATACTTACACGAACACATACCCAAGGAATGCGTCTCATGCGTCATTAATTTGTACATCCTGTTGCATCAAGCTTAGTTTGATTTATTACCTACAGCACACGCTACGACCCCAAATCTCTATATCTGAGCATTCTCTCTTCGACACATTACGAGTATAAGTCACAGTATGACCTCTTAGACGCGTCGCGTTGCGCGAAGCTGGCCACCAGAAACAAACACAAAAATACGGTGAAGATTGCAGCGTTCAAAGAGAAGCGTGTTCGCAAGCGTTAGTTTGATTTGTAGCGTTGCATGCCGCGAGCGTCACTGCGTCGGCGCGGTGGCTGAAGCGGCGGGCAGCGCCGCGAAGGCAATAGCGGGTGAAGCGGCAAAAAATTTCCTTTTTAAATAATAACTTAAGCTTATTTTCAAGCAATATGTCAATGAAGACGTCCATTATTACAAATAATACATACGTTTGCTCTTTGTAACTTGTCAAACACTACTGGCTGGAAAGATGCCAATAAGCTGCTAGAGTCGCAGCGGGTATCGCTCAGAACGACGCTTCTAACAACGCGGCATATTAAGCGATGGACAAAGCGGTGGGCGACGCCGCGTACATTTCTATAGTTAGAGTTAGCACGGGGACAACGCAGGTTGCTTCACGCGCCGCCTCCCCATAAACCGTAGAAACGCCTGACGCGCCGCAGGAAGCAACGCCGCAAGCGAAAAGGCACGCGTCTCCTTAAAAAAGGTATCTGAATGAAAAATTAAGTCCATCTAGTTTTTGCCAAAATAATCTCTTGGTGGGTATCAATCAAAGGACCAGGGCACACACAGTGGGTCGGGCCAGTTCCCAAATGGATATTATTCCACTCATTTAATTTCGTCCATCGAACTTGTGTGTAGTCTTCAAGATCATATAAAACTCTAATGCACCTTTAGTCAAGCTTATCGCAATGTAAAGACAAAAGAAATCTATCCTGTGTGCTACTTAGGAAGTCATAAACATGCACAAGTAATTCTATGGTCTAGCAAGCATATAAAAACATGCAAAATAAATCAGCAATTGAGGTTGAATGGAGTCAATGTTAGCATCATGCTAAAGTGTCGGGAAGCAATGTACCTACCTGATACCAAGTTAAGTATACTAAGTTTTACTATTTTGTTGATTGATTTATAATTTGTGACATGTTCATTATTTCTAACTTGATTCACATGTTTGAGGTGTGATACTCAGTTCATTGAGTGTAAGATAATCATTTAAACTGAGCTTTAACATTATTCCAGCTAGAATAATGTGCTAAAGAGGTGCTGAGAGCATGTCATCCTTAGCCGTT
This sequence comes from Pyrausta purpuralis, assembly GCA_963924145.1. Classification (NCBI taxonomy): domain Eukaryota; kingdom Metazoa; phylum Arthropoda; class Insecta; order Lepidoptera; family Crambidae; genus Pyrausta; species Pyrausta purpuralis. Next base: position 23,581,841 of record OZ001649.1, read on the forward strand.
GAAAATTGCTATTGAAATATACTTGTAGTATTACACCAAAAGTATGATGCATTCACCTTGTATAAGTGATTCAAACATGAATGAATGGGTTAATTATAACATTACATTATGCCAGAGATATAACTTTATAAACATTCAAAATTAATGCAGAGTAACAGCAAAGTTATAAGCTCATCTTTCAAATGTTAGCAATTTCTTGAGAAATCTATAATATTGTGTAACAAAGAAATGGGAATGCTAAAATTGGATATTGGTAACATTTCTTGACAATGCTTATAATATTATGTTATGCTGCACTAAAAGATATGCAGTAGAATGTCATACTATGATCGGTTTTATTAGACCTGGGCCTTTGAGGATAGTGGAAATCTTGAAATGTTTTGCAATAATCTTATATTTCAGGATAACTTTTTAAGTAACTTTAGTTTGGTTTGAATACCTAAGGCTATTATACCTAAAGGTCTCAGATGAAAATAATAATAGAATGGTAACATTGAATGTCATTCAATCACTGGGTAGAATTAGTTGGTAAAGTAAGAAATTGTGGTATGATGTAAAATTACTAATATTACAATTTACTTAAAAGTTCTGGTGGATAGATTTCCAATGATGTAGATATTGCATTTAATAAATGGGGATGTGCAATTGATGTTCAACTAAAAAAAAAACAGATCTGTTTCTATTATTTCATAATTGTTTTAGTCTATGTCTAGTTCTGAAAACAAAGTGGCATGTTCTAACCCAACTTAACAAGTTTTAGCTGTGCATGAAAATGTGAAGGCCAACTTACTGCCTTGTGAATTGCATCTCCAAAATAGGAGACAAAATGGCACATTTGAAAAATCTGGAGTGAATTATTAAAAAGACAAGGTGTTAAGTATTGGTTAAAATAATACCAATGATCAAACATGGAGGTAAAAAGTAAAGATCTGTTTCGGTGAGTTAATTACTGCAAAATATTACTCTAGTATTTCAGCATAACAAAATTCATCTCAGTGATCTTATGGATCACAAGTGGTCATATCAAGTTCATGTTTCCTATTTGTGAGGGAAAAATAAATTAATATTGAATTTAATTATATAAAAATAAAGAAATTAATCTCATAGCACTTAGGTGATTGAGGTTAACAAATTAACTTCAGTATAAAGTATGGTCATGATGGTAATTTATCAATGGTTAGTATTGTTGTATATCTGATCCTGATTCACTGTGAATTGGTTGAATTTGTTGCCGCTCGGGGCTCACTCGCTGCTAGAGCTCTGTCGCCGCTTGGGGCTCACTGGCCGCTCGGGGCTCACTCACTGCTAGAGCTCTGTCGCCGCTCGGGGCTCACTGGCCGCTCGGGGCTCACTCACTGCTAGAGCTCTGTCGCCGCTCGGGGCTCACTGGCCGCTCGGGGCTCACTCGCTGCTCGAGCTCTGTCGCCGCTCGGGGCTCACTGGCCGCTCGGGGCTCACTCGCTGCTAGAGCTCTGTCGCCGCTCGGGGCTCACTGGCCGCTCGGGGCTCACTCGCTGCTAGAGCTCTGTCGCCGCTCGGGGCTCACTGGCCGCTCGGGGCTTACTCGCTGCTCGAGCTCTGTCGCTGCTCGGGGCTCACTCGCTGCTAGAGCTCTGTCGCCGCTCGGGGCTCACTGGCCGCTCGGGGCTCACTCACTGCTAGAGCTCTGTCGCCGCTCGGGGCTCACTGGCCGCTCGGGGCTCACTCGCTGCTCGAGCTCTGTCGCCGCTCGGGGCTCACTGGCCGCTCGGGGCTCACTCGCTGCTAGAGCTCTGTCGCTGCTCGGGGCTCACTCGCTGCTAGAGCTCTGTCGCCGCTCGGGGCTCACTGGTCGCTCGGGCCTCACTCACTGCTAGAGCTCTGTCGCCGCTCGGGGCTCACTGGCCGCTTGGGGCTCACTCGCTGCTAGAGCTCTGTCGCCGCTCGGGGCTCACTCGCTGCTCGAGCTCTGTCGCCGCTCGGGGCTCACTCGCTGCTAAAGCTCCCTTGCCGCACGGGGCTGACTTGACGCACGGTGCTCATTTTCCGTACGGGGCTCACTGGCCGCACGGGGCTCACTCTCGCCGCACGGGGCTGACTTGACGCATGGTGCTCATTTGCCGCACGGGCTCACTTGCCGCACGGGGCTCACTCTCGCCGCACGGGGCTGACTTGACGCATGGTGCTCATTTGCCGCACGGGGCTCACTTGCCGCACGGGGCTCACTCCCGCCGCACGGGGCTGACATGACGCACGGTACTCATTTGCCGCATGGGACTCACATGCCGCACGGGGCTCACTTGCCGCACGGGGCTCACTTACCGCACGCTTACTCGTCGCCGAGAGGAGCTCATTGCCGAAGGCGCTGGTTGCCGAACGACGCCAACTGCCGAAGGTAGTGTGCTGCCGATTGACTGCGCGAAAAGACGTTATTGGGGAAAACACCAGGGTATCCTTCGAGGACGAAGGGTTTTTCAGGATGGCCGAACTGTTAGACGGATAATCGATTGTGGCATTATGTACTATGATAGACAACACTAGGACTTATGGACAGCACTAGACCTGTCAGATTGATTGTGTTTGACATTAGTTTGATTGTTGTGGAATTGTCCCGCGTAATTTTACTTATTGTATTGATTATTGTATAACTAGTAACTTTGTTATGAAATAAGAATATTATTCAACACACTGAGTTTATCTCTTTCACTACTTACTTTGGGATCAGAGCAATATGTGATTGGTGTTTATTTTCTCCAAAAATCACTATATTTTTTGTTTGTTTTAAAATATCTTTATTGACATAAATTGACACATACAGGTAATACAAGAATAAACATTGGCATCACCTTAACATTAAACTTATAATAATCTTACCAGGCTACCAACGCCTCCAAAGACTGTAAAGAGTGTTAGATATTAATATTTTTTAAGGATCATGGTCGTTTAAAATTGTCTAAGGTTTAATCTTGCAACGATTTTGTAGGAAAAGTTGCTTATCGCATAAATAAATATGCAGGATTTGATGATAGAAGGAAATCGAGCGAACATTACAAACGTAACCAGTTCTAAAAAAAACCGGCCAAGTGCGACTCGGACTCGCGCACTGAGGGTTCCGTGCCGACTTTAACTGAATTAGGGAATCCACTTACTTCCACTTAGTAAAATACTACAACATTTTGATGACAGCAAACATAACTTTGTTTTTCATAGTGTTTGTATGAAGAAAAAGTTATGTTTGCGGTTGTGTAAAATGTGCTATATCTCCTAAGCGTCTCGTTTGATCCCGTTCAAACCAATTTTCGTTGAAAGTATTTGTTAAGGTAGATCACCTTATATATTTTTTCCAAAATTTATACTCGCTTAGTTAAGAAGTTAGCTTGGGGGGGGGGGGGGTGAGGGACGACGCCCATTTTACCACTTTGGAAGCGTCTAGCTATGAAACGTTAGACTTTAAAAGAAAATGGTTTTAGAAACCTATGTCGATTCGACATATTGACGGACAGACAGTTCCGTTTTTTGCCATTCGGCTACGGAACCCTAAAAAGAAGATATTTGCCAGCTACGCAGGCCACGCTGTATAAATTTATTTTATTAATACATTGAATTTTTAAGCACCTGTGACAACCAAGAAAAAGAAAGTGTCTCGACAAACTACTTGTCTAACACAGTTACTTTTTAGAACAGATTCAGAATTATTTAATTGCTTTTAAACACACGGTACACAGAAGATTTACAATCAATTTAATGTCCGACCCATTTAGCTATTGACAAACAGCATGCAAGTAATAACAAAATATTGCATTTTGGTACCAATTATATTCGTAAAGCAGTATTTCTTATATTAAATAACAGTTGACCTAGACTGGTGGCACATTTTGCGACTTGCCAAAAAATAAATACTATGTAAATGTCAAATGCCGTTTTTCCAGATCCTCTCTTAGAACAGAAAAAAGACACAGTCTCTAGTATAGCCTGTCTGTGCAGGTGAAAGTATTATCTCCTAAAATTGAGTGCATATAAGCGCATTAAAACGCTATCAAGTTATCAGCGAAATTCAGCAACATTTTAACTACGTAACCTTTTAACTGGCTCAACTTAACGGAATCGGGCAAGTCAATCTGGTTACTGGTCCCATTCGCTGCTTGATTGATGCACGTGTCTGCTAACAAAAAGTCGCAATTTCCGATACGCCTCGATCCCAGTCACGGTCGCTGGCTTCAGATAATTAAAGGTTTTTTTTTGAAAAATATTATATTGTTATCACAATTGTATTTTGTCTTACAACGAGTAAACAAGTTGGTTTCACTAAAGTTGGGTTTGAATATTCAGAGCTTCAAGACTAGTAATAAAGGGTAATTGTTTAAAATTTCATACTCTGAGATAGATATATACTGGGTTTCTGGTTAAATCGACCTAAATCCTTTAAGACGTGATGGTTTACGGTATTTCTGGCTTATTCGACTATGGAACGCCATATCCCAAACTTGAAGGACCTTATGTTAGATTTCGGACTCAAGGTAAATTTGACAGTTGTGGTCGTGTAATTAGGGACACTATCAAGAAATAGGCAATTTTAAAGGCTTCCCTCAACACCAATAAATGTTTAAAATCAGAAAGATAAGAAGTTTTTTTTTCTTTTTGAACAAGTAAATGAAATTCAATGAAAAGAAATTCGTACTTGCTATTAATGGTTTTTTTTTTCGTGAAGACTACACCTGCTGTATCTCACACTGTTTGCTACAGGTTTCCCCTAAGCTTCGATTCAACTAATCGCACACAGTATACATTTCAGAATCTATAAAGGGGTCTTTTTATTTAACATTACAAAATAGCGGTACGAGATTAACCGCTAACAGACCGGAATTAAGCTCTATTGAACAATTATGGTACGAAGTAAATAAGAAAGTTAACAGCTAAACGAACCACCCCGCGAGAGCTGTAAAAAATTGTCTTTTATGCCAAGTCATATGCTATTGAAACTTTTCAATTCAGTCCATCGCAGTAAAAGTTTGTTCAAAGAAAAAAAAATTCGACATTGATAGTGAGTCTAGACTTGGGTATTCAGACAAATGAACATCAATTCTCAGATACGAGGCACTTATGAGAAAAAATGGATTTCATTCTTCGTCTCTGAACTCAGGTCCTCTCGACCGTGACCGTGTGTGGAATGAAACAGCATTCTATTATTAAATAAAAAGGATTAATTACGTCATTCCTCATTGCCCTAGCCCGCCTGTAACACATTGATCAATGTTCGGCTGATGGTTTTCGCCGCGTTTGTCAACTGTGAAACAATCACTGTGCTATATGCACTGGAGTATATTTCTGAAACAGTCCTTAAAAGCGACTTTTAAATCAGTTCTATTTTTAACTGACATGAAATAAGAGGTTTTCAATTCAATGTGTATGTATGTGATATCGTTAGAATTAAATGATATTTGAGTATGTTGATCTAATAAGACTTCCATACACGTGTGCCTTATTTTGAAAGTATATGTGGGTATGTATGTATGTTTGGTTTGTATTTGTCCATGCATTTCTCATAAACCAATAGGTTCTCCCTTGTATTGTCGAAAAACGTTTGATATAATTTCACTTTTACTAATCCACTCTTAACATAATGGTTGTTTTACATAATTTTGTTTAACATCATTTTTATAACAGATAATATTTGTTTGATATAACAACGTTTGTGCTAACATTTAAGAGGCATAATCATCATTCGACCTTATAATTATTTCATCTAATTTTTGTTTCATCTTATCTTATTTTGTATAATTATCATTTAACATACTTTTATTTAGTATAATGATCAGTTCGCCTATATTCTTTTTTTTAATTATAAGTTTTTAACAGTATTATTTTAAATACAGCATATAGGGCAACTTGAGTAAAATAAAGCTTTAATATTTTACATTTAATCACAAAAAAGGAGCGCCACCGAGCACCAGAACTCTCCTCTGTTGGTGTCGTCTAGGTTAGGTTAGGTTAGAACAGTGATCCGACAACGCGCGATGGCGAGCGAGCGAAGCGAGCGTGCCCCGGCAGCGGCCGCTGAGCGCCAAAACTCCCCTCAGTTGGTGTCATCTAGGTTAGGTTAGGTTAGAACAGTGATCCGACAACGCGCGAAGGTGAGCGAGCGAAGCGAGCGTGCCGCGGCAGCGGCCGCCGAGCGCCAGAACTCCCCTCTGTTGGTGTCATCTAGGTTAGGTTAGGTTAGAACAGTGATCCAACAACGCGCGAAAGCGAGCAAACGAAGCGAGCGTGCCGCGGCAGCGGCCGCCGAGCGCCAGAATTCCCCTTTGTTGATGTCATACCCTTTTATTATTATTTAAGTTCAGTTATAAAGTTTCGGTTAAATAAAAATTAGATTAAGCACTCATTATGCCAAGCAAACATTATGACATGTGATAATAGGCAAAGTGAAAATTCGATTAAATGAAATTATATTACATGAACAATTATGTCAATCAAAATTGGATAAAATTAATATTATAGGAATCGAATAATTATATCAAATGAAATAAGATGTTTTAAATGTTTGTGAAGTGAAATTATATCAAACGTTGTTCGACAAAACAAGGGAGAACCCCAATAGGTTCTCCCTTGTTTTGTCGAAAAACGTTTGATATAATTTCACTTTTACTAATCCACTCTTAACATAATGGTTGTTTTACATAATTTTGTTTAACATCATTTTTATAACAGATAATATTTGTTTGATATAACAACGTTTGTGCTAACATTTAAGAGGCATAATCATCATTCGACCTTATAATTATTTCATCTAATTTTTGTTTCATCTTATCTTATTTTGTATAATTATCATTTAACATACTTTTATTTAGTATAATGATCAGTTCGCCTATATTCTTTTTTTTAATTAAAAGTTTTTAACAGTATTATTTTAAATACAGCATATAGGGCAACTTGAGTAAAATAAAGCTTTAATATTTTACATTTAATCACAAAAAAGGAGCGCCACCGAGCACCAGAACTCTCCTCTGTTGGTGTCGTCTAGGTTAGGTTAGGTTAGAACAGTGATCCGACAACGCGCGATGGCGAGCGAGCGAAGCGAGCGTGCCCCGGCAGCGGCCGCCGAGCGCCAAAACTCCCCTCAGTTGGTGTCATCTAGGTTAGGTTAGGTTAGAACAGTGATCCGACAACGCGCGAAGGTGAGCGAGCGAAGCGAGCGTGCCGCGGCAGCGGCCGCCGAGCGCCAGAACTCCCCTCTGTTGGTGTCATCTAGGTTAGGTTAGGTTAGAACAGTGATCCAACAACGCGCGAAAGCGAGCAAACGAAGCGAGCGTGCCGCGGCAGCGGCCGCCGAGCGCCAGAATTCCCCTTTGTTGATGTCATACCCTTTTATTATTATTTAAGTTCAGTTATAAAGTTATGGTTAAATAAAAATTAGATTAAGCACTCATTATGCCAAGCAAACATTATCCCCAGAACCCCAAAACTACTGGTCCGATTTTTATCATCTCGTGTAGCTATTGGTTTGGTTCTCCCTTGTTTTGTCGAACAACGTTTGATATAATTTCACTTCACAAACATTTAAAACATCTTATTTCATTTGATATAATTATTCGATTCCTATAATATTAATTTTATCCAATTTTGATTGACATAATTGTTCATGTAATATAATTTCATTTAATCGAATTTTTACTTTGCCTATTATCACATGTCATAATGTTTGCTTGGCATAATGAGTGCTTAATCTAATTTTTATTTAACCGAAACTTTATAACTGAACTTAAATAATAATAAAAGGGTATGACATCAACAAAGGGGAATTCTGGCGCTCGGCGGCCGCTGCCGCGGCACGCTCGCTTCGTTTGCTCGCTTTCGCGCGTTGTTGGATCACTGTTCTAACCTAACCTAACCTAGATGACACCAACAGAGGGGAGTTCTGGCGCTCGGCGGCCGCTGCCGCGGCACGCTCGCTTCGCTCGCTCACCTTCGCGCGTTGTCGGATCACTGTTCTAACCTAACCTAACCTAGATGACACCAACTGAGGGGAGTTTTGGCGCTCAGCGGCCGCTGCCGGGGCACGCTCGCTTCGCTCGCTCGCTATCGCGCGTTGTCGGATCACTGTTCTAACCTAACCTAAACTAGACGACACCAACAGAGGAGAGTTCTGGTGCTCGGTGGCGCTCCTTTTTTGTGATTAAATGTAAAATATTAAAGCTTTATTTTACTCAAGTTGCCCTATATGCTGTATTTAAAATAATACTGTTAAAAACTTTTAATTAAAAAAAAGAATATAGGCGAACTGATCATTATACTAAATAAAAGTATGTTAAATGATAATTATACAAAATAAGATAAGATGAAATAAAAATTAGATGAAATAATTATAAGGTCGAATGATGATTATGCCTCTTAAATGTTAGCACAAACGTTGTTATATCAAACAAATATTATCTGTTATAAAAATGATGTTAAACAAAATTATGTAAAACAACCATTATGTTAAGAGTGGATTAGTAAAAGTGAAATTATATCAAACGTTTTTCGACAAAACAAGGGAGAACCTAGTTTTGGATATATGGATAATAACTAAAAATTTATTATTAGTTATTATCCATTTTTGGAAAACTTACATCTAGAAAAAGATTGCTTAAAACTATAAATAAAAGAATTATGCTAATTATAATATTATAATATTAGTCATTCATATGTCTCCACTGGTAGAACAAAAATGTAAAAGTAACAAACGCTTGCAAATCATAAATTTGTCGCTTAAAATAATAAAACTAATGCACAAAAGCAAAGGAAAGTTCAACATTAAAAAAAGTCGTTAGAAACCGAGTCATTTTCTTTCCAAAATCAATAACGATCACAAGTTAACAAATATCACGCTAAATAAAGTCGTGAGTAGTTACAAAATCGAATTATCTTTTTTAATATCACTGCTATATAATACAACTGATTTTGAGTTCAAAATGGTATAAACACAGTCTGGCCATAGATACGGTTACAATTATTAAAAATAAGAAACAAATTACATTTGAATTTGGAATGTGTCATTTTTATACGATTGCTCATTGTGTTTTCTTATTTTGGCGCCAATACATTTTATAATATTTTGCGATATTAGAATAGAGTGGGGTGATAAAGAGAACCGAATCGCTGTGATTGCATTACACAAAGTTAGTCAGGAGCCAAATGCAATTTTTAAAACTCTCTATACGCTTGGTATTAGTCAAATGATTGTGTACCGGGCTATCAATATTTACAATAAGACCTCCTCAGTTTGTGACAGAAATAGATCTGGCCGTCCACGTAGTGTTCGTACGAAAAAAGTGGTCAAAGCAGTAAGGGAAAGAATTCGCAGAAATCCTGTCCGAAAGCAAAAGATTCTTAACGCCAATTAGTCGGCAGAGTTTAACGTGGCCATTACCCGACTTCAGTGATGGTTTGGTGGGTGTTAGCTATGAATGAGAGACTGAGCCATATTCTTGTGAAAAAGGTATCAAAACATCGGCACAAGTGTATCAAGATACCATTCCTGTGAAGATAGTTAAGCCCCTTAAAAACACCATGTTCAATAACCAAGCATGGTCTTTCCAACAAGACTCGGCGCCGGGTCATAAAACTCGGTCCACGCACGCAGTCTTGGTTAGAAGCGAACGTTTCGGACTTCATCAGAGCTGAAGACTGGCCGTCGTCTAGTCCCGATCTTAACCCGCTGGATTATGATTTATGGTTACTTTTAGAGAGTACGGCTTACTCTAAACGCCATGATAATTTGGAGCCCCTAAAACAATCCATACAATTGGCAGAGAAGAATTTTCCTATGGAAAGAATGCGTGCTTCTATTGATAAATGGACTTAACTTTTAAAGGACTGTATTGCAGCCAATGGAGACCATTTCGAATAAGCTTATTATAATAATAAATTAAATTGTTTTATAGTTATGTATAAAACTAACACACTAGAGATACACACACTAGATGTGCTGTAATCGACGATGAAACCCGAGGCATTGTTCTGTCTTCGTAACTCTCTGCCTCGTTGGCGCAGCGGTTAGTGGGTCGCAACTTAAAGCGACGGCTGCGCCTGAGGACCAGAGTTCAATCTCCGGGTCGGGCCAAAAATATATACCTGGGTTTTTCTTTTCAGAATTTTTAAGGTAGCGGAGTTTGGAAGTTGGCGGTGTTTTACCCCCGTGCCTCGGTAAAGCACCTAAAACCGTTTCTCCTGCGCCTGATCTCTCTCTAGTCGTGTCAGATTACTGTCCCGTTGGGCTATGAGAGTTATAGACGAATAGAGAGTGCATCTGAGTTTGCACACACACTTATGCACTATAATATATCCCGCGCAGTCGGTTAGTCGTTGTGACAGGCCACCGTAGTCCAAATCGGCTAGGGGGACTATTATACAAATAAAAATAACTTATATAAATTAAGTAAATAATGATAGCTGCAAAACACAAATTTAGAAAAAAAATTGCACTCCGGCAGTGCCGGCAGAAGTGAAAACTTGAATATCAACGTTGTGCATTTTTGATTTTTTGGAATAGTTAGGGAATAATTTTGAATGAATTGCTCTTATTATCAATATAAAAGTACTATAATTTTTGTGATAGAATACAATAATAATAATAATAATAATATAATATTTTTATAGAATACAATATTTATTTATTGCGCTATCGTACACAAACATTACAATTTATATTATATTAAATTACATTAAAAAGTTTATCTCTCAGAAAAATCAACTTACATCCATAATTTCGCCAACCGTCTTACGGTTTTTCGATCAGCCCACGTGTCCTGACGCGAGTTTCACATTTTTCCCCCATCCCACAAAAGTGCTCAACGCCGCTAAAGAAGTTTTCACTTCAAAAATAGTAAGAGCATATTATTAAAAAAATGTCTAAAGAGTAAGTGTGAACAAGAAGCGGCAGACATGAGAGTTAGTTTTCCCCGAGCTAAACATGAGAACACTCATTATTTATTCTAAACAAAAGAGGCTGTTTCTCAACGCTAAGTGTTGTAAAGTGCGTCAAGACGTACGACTGACTGCTACTTGATTCTTACTGCAGGATTCTTACACCAGTGAGAAGAATCCTTACAGTATAACATTGTTACATTATTCCAGAGTTTAATACTATCTGCTTTGACTCTTGACCTGTGATACCAATGCAAATATTTTTTTTTAGATAACTGAGGCCTTTTTAGCACGGAGGAAATACTTTATGCAGACCCGAAACTGGAAGAGGGCATGGGTTATGTGGGACTCCCTTCGTTCGTCTAGGTTTACCCATTAAACTTCCATGGTTCACCTCAATCTGCCTTCAGTGAGACGACGGAGGTTCGCTCATTTCATGCACTCTGTCGAACAATAATGAGGCTTAAAATAAAAAATCTTATTGAAATGGGAGACTAAAGATTGCAATGAGAAATTCACATTAGCAGACAAGCTTGATATCAAAACATAAGCGCGTTAACACGTTGCTTCATTCCCATATCAATATATGGGAATGAAGCAACGCCGTCTAGTGGCTAACGAGTAAACTAAAACAATCTTATATGAATCTCGATACGTTTGATCGAGTAAGTCTCGCTCTGACTCGCACTACGGCTTCTGTTTAGAAACGTTCAATGTTTACGACAATTTCGTAGCTGTGTTGTGGCTACGAAGTTTATTTCGTAGTCTCTTCGTAGGTGGTGGCTACGAAACGAAAACATTCCGTAGTATAAAGACTCGTAGCGATTGAGATCCGTAGTAAGAAAGTAGTTCGTCATAGTGAGAATCACAGTAGCGTTATATAGCTCCTATAAATTTATTTCAATTATATGCAAGTTTTTTTTATTTCTTTTTATTTGTTGCACCGTCCCACAATCGCAAAGTGAATCGTGTGCAAAAATTAACTGAATTAACAGAAAACTGACAAACGCCAGGAAGCTTTGGCATGTTTTACAGGCCTTTTCTTAAAATAACTATTCTTTCTTGTCCATGGTTGATTAGTTGTTGTTACGGTGTTGATCATAATCAAGAAGATGTGCTGTAATCGACAATCAAACCCGAGGTACAGTCCTGTCTTCGGTTCTATTGCAGTTTTTTACAACCACAACATAATTAAAAACAGTTTTTATAGCTACCTTTGCTTTGAATTAGATTAAGATTGTGGCTAACAGAGGATGGAAAGGGAAAGTCCCTTTATAAGTTACTATAGAGTATCATGTTGCTTTCAATAAAACATGAAGAAAATATAAATATCCACTACAAAGTACGTAGTTCACTCATAACACGTAGCCAACATTTAAGCTATACTTTACAAATATTGTGCCATAATTTTTTTTCATTAAAAATATATTATTAACTTATTCAGGCATTTATTTCGACAAAATGAGGTCATACATTTTGATTTATTACAACATTAATAAATTATCTTGTATACAAATAAATTAAAAAACTCTCTGTCTCAGTGGGGCAGCGGTTAGCGGGTCGCACTTTAAAGCGACGGCTGCGCCAGAGGTCCTATTCCGTCATAGTGAGAATCACAGTAGCGTTATATAGCTCCTATAAATTTATTTCAATTATATGCAAGTTTTTTTTTATTTGTTGCACCGCCCACAATCATTTCTACTGAGCCCAAAAGCTGAACTGACTGGCAGATAATGCCAAATGGCGTTAAGTCCACGTTTTTGTATATATTTGTTTGCTGTGCTATAAATAAATAAGTTTCATATTTTAATCTAAGACCTAAGCCGAGTAATAACAATGTAAACTTGACACGTATCTCACTTAATCACAATCCAACATTTTTTTTATTTTTTTTCCAATGTTCGATGGGGCGGTAAACTGCGTAGGAGCTCAGTTTTCCCAGAACCTTTTAAAAATGCATTAAGTATTGTCTTGCATTATTTTCCCACTAACTGACATTGATTATTCATGATGGAGAATCCTTATCCTAGTAAAAAAGGAAGCAACTTTATAACACAAATCCTTCAAGAAAGACATTATGTTCGTGTTTATGCTAATCCAACTAATAATTAAGGACAGCGCGCTTGTTGATTGTTATTCCTTCCAACTCTTTTTTTTTAAATTCAATATGTAATAAGCTGCTGAGGTAACCTCAATAACGCAGTGTAATGTTGTCTAGTCATTCACATCTGCATTCGACTTTATTAACGGTATCCTATAATAGCGGTCTCCCGCGGCGTCGCCCGCGTAAATTTCCGATTTCCCGTAAAATATTTCAACTCAAAACCCATACTTGAATTGGATAAAGAAGCCAAAAACCTTTGCGGTTAGCGCAAGCGCGTGTTTTTCTTAAGCTGCGAGTATTATTTTGGTGTGGACTTATTTTGAAACTGTAACAGCTTCTAGGATATTTGTTGAAATCAAACGATGTTAAGAGAAATCTCGATTAAAATGAAGTGCTTGTGATGATGAATATGTTTGTTTTGATAAGAATGTGCATCAAAACACCTTTGAAAATGGTATATTATTTATTATATTTCCTTTTTTATTACAATATGAAAAGTTTTGTAGTAAGTAAACCATATCAGATAGAAATATTCCGTCGCGATTTTTATTGCGCTACTTTTAAGGAACAATCCCGTCATACACGGAATGTAGGGGAGATTTTTGGAACATTTTTCATTGTTTCTCTGCTTTGATAAGACATATCGTAATATTTTATAACCTAAAGCCTTCCTCGATAAAGAAACTATCCAACACAAAAAATTTATTTGATTTGAATCGGTCCTGTACGAGTAGTTCCTGAGATTAGCGCGTTCAAACGAACAATTTATAATATTAGTATAGAAATATCACTTAGCACTGTAGGACCTCTCAAGAACTTTAACATTTCACTAAAACATCAATGGGTAGTCTCGACATTCATATAATGTATATCACCCGAACACAGCATAATTGAAACCCGACCCAAACTGTACTAGGCAATAAGTATCATTGAGAGCAGTTTGACCGGCAATGTTGCTTCTGCCCATTAAGTTAGCTCGACCCTTTCATGCCCTTAAGTTTCTATTTTCATGTCCTATTTTTTAAGGTCGAAAAATTTCCTTTTCATTGTTTCAGTCTGAGAGGCCATGACGTCTTTTATATTTTAGTGACAGGTTTATTTTGCATTAGAATTGAAATAAGTTATTTTCTTTTTTTTTTCTGTGTTTTAAATGCTTGCTATTAAAATGGCGGGAACTCAAAGCGAGTGATAGGCCTATCGTGCGTAGTACTGTAATACATGTAATACATTATGAAACCACGATAAATACTAGGCGCGTAATCGGATATCTTTTTGACTGACATTAATTAAACTGATATGTACTGTGTATGTTCTCCCTTTCTTACTCCGCAGCCATTTCCTAACTACCCAAAATCCGTTATTCCCCTAATCTAGGATATTGCCCTCGTTCCCTAACAGCCCAAATTATCAATTGTCCGTCATCCTCCTTAATGTCGCCGACATTTAACCACTATCAAGGTCTGCAAACAGTAAACAAAAGTCCCAAACTAACTTTGGAGTCGCGTAAAGTTCGATCATTTACCATGATCACGAGTCCTTATTGTACGCGGGGCGATTATCCGATCATTATTTGCACTCTTTTGTGGTTTTACCGCAATTTATGAACAAACTTTTAATGGTATATGGCTATTGATGATCATATTTGATGTTTTGTTTGACTATTAAAGGAAATACATAGTCCATTTTGGGCTATATTAATTCTGAGATTACTTATTGATGATACATGAACAGTAGATTACTTATTTTGGAAATTACGAGAAATAGTGTGTGTTAAAGACCGTTTTTCTGTGCTTGGTGAATATTGAAAACATTTTTTCATAACTTTGAAAATAATATCGGTGAATATATCAATTAGTTATTTGATATGAAAAGATCTGTTTTCAACAATTAATTACCGATTTAGTAGTGAGTTTTGGGTTTATCCTATTAAAATGAATCCTTTTATCAAAGAGAAATGTCATGATTGTTTGTAATATTCGACAAGCAAAGAAAAACATATACATATATGTTGATATAATCATAAACCTACGTAGAATATTATTTTATGATGTTCTCTATTGTATTTATTTAGACAGGGCTTGAAAGTATTAGCTGGATTAAACTCAATTGTGAGTGGGCAAATGGAAATGTCATGAAAATACCGGAAAAGAGAGGAATTCCCTCCCTGCGCCCATATTCTAATAATATCTCCAACTCTAATTTTCAACAAACGTCTGGCTTAGGGTTAAGATAATTTAACATACATTTAGCGAAACGTACTCGCATGTGAAGCTATGCAAATAACATAGACTTTTCTTTGATTTTTGCAGTGTGCGAAGTTGATGCATTTGTAAGTACACTTTTATCTTTGAACTCATATTGTAAACAAACTACTTGCTTTAACAAAAGTTACGAAGATATTTAGTAGATAGGCACTGAGAGAATATTAAGGCGCTACCCGAATTTGTAACGTTCACACTAGTGCCACTTTAGTAGAAAAATCATAACTCGTTAAATAAAAGACCAATCGAAAATCTGATTGATGCGATTGTAGCTCTGGTTATGTGGGCTAGACGCAATGTTTAAGTTCAATAAAACAGAGATATCTGCAGTTACAGTTAGAAAAAATGCCAAAAGTGGCCATATTTAGCAGTTTTTCTAACTCTAAACTTTAAATAAACTATAGAACCTGTACTACAATCGTGTCTACCAGATTTTTGATTGGTCTTTTATTTAACGAGTTATGATTTTTCTACTAAAGTGACGCTAGTGTGCGCGTTAAAATCCGGGTAACACCTTAAGTGAAGATAGCATCTGGAAAGATCTATAAATTTATTTCTGTTTTGCGCCCAAAGAAGATAACATTCAGTAAAATTAACGCTTCATTAAGTGCTAAGTAATGAGAAATGTTTGTTATATTCATTTTAAACACAATGTAAAACTGTGAAGAATGAAGTAACAGACAATTATGACTGTTTAAGTTGCTTGCAGCTTAGAAATTATTATAGGAGCTGATAATACAGACCGTTGTTCCTGTCATTTTAATTTGTTAAGTTATTTTTAAGTCGTCTTTAGTTTTCACTTTTGCTTTACGGACATTTTAAAAAAAAAACAGCCATTCGTAATGTCATCTGAGATTGCTTAAGTTGCGGTAAAGCTGCATTTCGATTTTTTTCGTTATGTTGTTTGGGTCCATCTAGAATTCATCTAGATTTGCTGCTCTCTAAAATGTAAGCGCTCTGAGTTATTACGTCAAAACCTATACAATTTTCGACGTTTTTTTGTTTTATGCAATAAAAGCTATTAAGAAAGCTATTAATTAAGAAAGGCTCTGACGAGAAAGGTTACTATGACGCTTTTAAGGATCATTAAATTCCTAATTGTTTGAGCTCTTACCTAATTTTCTAGGTCTGATAGCTACCCAATTATAGGGCTTCCAATGTTCTCTATTTTTACTTAAAGTAAAAAAAGAAAAGGTCAAAAAGCATTAACCGGGCTTGAACTAAATGTTGCCTAGGTATGGAAGTATTTCTTATATGTATTTTTCTAAGGGTACGAGAACCTAACAAAAGGTAAAATAAAATAAAAATGTTATTTGATTTACTAAGTTACAGACATCAAAAATAAGGCGTTTTTAGGGTTCCGTAGTCGAATGGCAACAAAACGAAACCCTTATAGTTTCGTCAAGTCTGTCTGTCTGTCTGTCTGTACGTCCGTATGTCACAGCCATTTTATTCTGTAACTATAAGCATTACACAATTGAAATTTGGTAGGAAGATGCGTCTTGTTAACCGCTTACCGATTCTTATACAAAAAATAAAAAATAATGTCATTTAATGGGGGGCTCCCCTACACGAAACTAAAACCAAAAAAAATTTTTATATAGGATAGGTCTTTTAAAATGACATCGAGGTTCCTAAAACCATTTTCTTTCAAAGTCTAACGTTTCACAGCTAGACACTTCCAAAGTGGTAAAATGGGCGTCCCCCCCATCTAATTACTAAACTAAGCAAGTGAACATTTTGAAAAAAATATTTAATGTAGACCTTAGTAAATACTTTCAACGAAAATTGGTTTGGACGGGATCGAACCAGTAGTTTTTGAGATATAGCACATTTTCAACAACCGCAAACATAACTTTGGTTTTCATACAAACACTATGAAAAACAAAGTTGTATTTGCTGTCAACAAAATATTGTGGTATTTAAGCTTAGTAGAAGTAAGTAGATCCCTAATTCAGTTAAAATTGGCACGGAACCCTCAGTGGGCGAGTCCGACTCGCACTTGGCCGGTTTTAAATGTTTGTTCTCCGATATCATCGTCAATTATGCACATATTTTGAAAATAATTTATTGGTGCGAAAGTATATTCTTCAGATATTACAATGAGAACCATGTTACGATTTGCTTATGGAAACTTCGGATAATCGAGGGCAATTCCTGAATTTCATTCATTCACCAGGGTCCCCCGTGGCGTCGCTTGCGTGAAATTTGGATTTCCCGTAAAATATTTCAACGCCAAACACATTTTTCATTATAAAAAGAGGCCAGAAAACTTAGCGGGTAGCGCAAGCGCGTGTTTTTCAGCATTATTTTGGTGCGGAGTTATTCTAAAACTGTAATAGCTTCTAAGATATTTATTGAAATCAAATGTTGCAAGGGGCAATTTCGTTTAAAATGAAATGCTTATGATGATAAAGTTGTTCATTTTAATAAGAATGTGCAACAAACACCTTTGAAAATAGTAACCTACGTGTCGCGAACTTCATTGTAGAATATTTAAAGAACAAACCCGTCATACACGATTTTATTTATCTTAAACGGAATATCCCTGAATCAGGAAATCCACTTACTTCCATTTAGCTAAAATACCACAATATTTTTTTGACAGCAAATACCTATAACTTTGTTTTTCATAGTGCTTGTTGAAGAACAAAGTTATATTTGCGGCTGTTGAAAATGTGATATATCTCAACAACTACTAGTTCGATCTCGTCCGAACCAATTTTCGTTACGTGAGTACTTATTTCATCTTTATGATTATAAAATATGACACTGTGAGTGTTAAAATCATTCTAAACCATTATCGTTACAAGTCCCGGCCCACGGGCCTTGCGCATGATGATATATCCTAGGATTATGCTAATCCTAGATTAAATCTTTATTCTGTCTCTCTCAACGTCAAATAAACTGACTGCGACAGAATGATGATTTAATTCAGCCTATTTAATGAGGTTTAGCCTATCTTAGATTAAATCATCATGCGCAAATGGGCCTCAATAAGATTATATTGCATAATACAAGTAAATTGCATAGCTCATCGCATGTTATTTGTAAACTGTCACCTAAACATAACTCACACAGCGCAACGAGTCAAGCGTAGCAATCAGCGCTAACGAACCGACAAGAACCGTGTAAGTCGCGAAACACAGATTTCCCATCAGCCGCGTGACCCCTGCACATTAGCACATAGCCCAACCACAGATAGCAAAACAAAGATTTAAGATACGGTTGAGGTCTCTCGCGCCTTACCGTCGTCTTTTGTTAATATGACATCCGTTTTGGTGTCGTATATGCAAAAGATATCCGTTGAAAATGGTTAGGCGCGAGAGCCCTAAATATTAATAATAAATATTGGAAACCGATCACATCGATCACGATCCTAGAGTAAGTAGCTAATGCACTTTTTTATGGAAATCAGAAAAATACGGTGGCACCATAACAGCGAGAACCGAGACAATATAGGAAGTTCTGATTTCTTGACGCGACCGGGAATCAAACCCGGGAACTCGCTGCAGCGACACTATCACACCACTGCTCGACTATATTTTGACGCTGCGATGTGGTGTGTTTGTGGTACGTGTGGGTTGGCTCTTAATGAATTAATTAAGCAAAAATCCACCTTCGTCAGTTAGCTACTAATGCACCAGTAAAGCCGTAAAAGTGAATTATTAGGCAAGCCGTTTAAAACATAATGAGTATTGGTTCACCTGGTTCTAATAAACAATAGACCTGTATTTCCTGTGGTGTCAGTCATTACAGATTAGTGGAAGCATGTTACAACGCCTCCTGCCAGATGTTATCAAGTCTTCCTAGTCTCATTACCGACTAATCTACGCATATTAATCGGAGTTCGAAACCCATATCTATTGCAATTTAATCGATAAACATCACAGTTTCAGAAGTTACAGAACTATATCGTAGCTCTTGTTCCTGCTGAAAGAACGGTATACGCAAGAAGACAATATAGGTCGGCGGTGTAGCGGTAGCGTAAGCGACGGCTGCGCCAGAGGTCCCGGGTTCGATCCTCGGGTCGGGCCAAAAATATATACTTGAGTTTTTCTGTTCAGATATTCTTAGGGTACCCCGGAATTTGGAAGTTGGCCGTGCCTCGGAAAAGCACGTTAAGCCGTTGGTCCTGCGCCTGATCTCTCTCCGGTCGTGTCAGATTGCTGTCCCATCGGGCTATGAGAGTGAAAGAAATAGAGAGTGCACCTGTGTTTACGCACACACTTGTGCACTATAATATGTCCCGCGCAGTCGGTTAGTCGGTGTGACTGGCAACCATAGTCGAAATTGGCTAAGGGGACTATCAATACATTTACCTGCAAAAATTCAATCACCTCATTTCTTAAATCATGTAGCTATGTGGAAACTGTGTCATTTCAAGAAGAAGAAAATTAACTACATCTCACACTGTCAATTATTAGTTAATTAATATGGAGAGCGGGAATATTCTACCACAAGCATATATTTACTTAAAAGAAAATTCGACGCAATGTGGATTCGGAAATTTATAACTTATATAACTTAAAAAATGCACAAACACTAAAACAGCAATAAGTGCCTACTATGCTTACGCCCATGCATGGCTAAGCTATGGGGTTATCCTGTCTGTGGGGAAACAGGGTAGAGGCAGACCGACTACTCTTACTCCAAAAGATATGTATTCGTATAATTGTCAACATCACTGACATGGAATCTTGCAAGCCCTATTTCAAAATGTTGAAAAAATTAACTTTACCGTCTTTGTATATACTGGAACTTTGCAAATTTGTCCGAAAAAATAGAAGTTTTTACCCTCAAATAGACGATTTATTGCCAAAATCTCGCAGCCTCCGACAACGAAATCATTTAGTTAGGCCATTTACTAAGTTACACATAGTTAGCTCTGGTGCTCCACATATGACTGTAAAGGTTTATATAGATAAGGATACCCAATTTTACAGAGCTTTAAAAGAATACTTGATACAGAACAGTTTCTACAGCATTAATGAATTTTTAGGCATTTTTTATTTTTATTTTATTTTATTTATAAGGATAACCAGGGTTTACAAGTGAACAATAGGCTACACATTATACAATATTTAAACCACTTATTGGTAATCACAAATAGCAATAACTTAATGAAAACGAACGCACAAATCGAACACAATCCAAGGTACACTAAAACAAAATAGTAATATTATGCCTTGTTGACGGTGGCTCATCTTTGAATTTGTATTGATCTTTATTTGAAGGTAAAATGAAACTACTAGCTAGTAAGTAATATTTGTCTACCTACAATGTGCAAAATGTTATTGATCGCGGTACGCCGCGAGCCCTCGGGCAGTCTGTAAGCATCTCCGGGCGCGAGCGCATGTCGCTTTCCGAAACTGTATTTCCACGTGTTTGCCGAAATAAACGTCTAAAGTGTGCTATCATCTTTTAATCAGCAACCTATAGTCTACAGTGCTTGGTTTTCGAGCCAGATCTGATGATTAGCCGCACTCCAATGAAGATGGTTAACACGCGTAGCACCACCCGTCGTGACAAAGATAACCTCTGTGAAGAAAATGCTACGTGTGAATTCACAGCCGGCCCATCGAATAGCGTCAAGACCGAACCTTGTCGGCTGCATGAAGTACCACCAACCGCAACATGCGCCAGCAGACCAGGCCCGTCTAGCAGCATCAAGTCTGGATCGTGTCCGCCTCCTAAAGTACCTTCGAAAGCTGCGTCGATCTGTTCCAAGCGATCGTGTGCTTCGTTCGAAGCGCGGCGGAAGAGTCTGTTGCTGGAAACTGAAAAGAGAAAAGCTGAAATTAAGATGCAACTTATAGATAAGCAGCTAGAAGCAGACCTAGCTAACCTGGAGGAAGAACTTTACAGTCCACGCGATGGTAGTGAATCAGATGCACGTCGTGAAGTCGAGAACTGGATGGAGAAAAGCCAGCTGGAATTGGATAAGCAGGAAGTCCACGCAAGTGTAGGTTCACTTGCGTGAACTTATAAGATAAGGGCTTCCAGCACCCGCCGGTGACGAATACTGGCACTTTAAATGGCACAATTCAAATGCTGGCTGCTGCTGTGAAAAATCTAAGTACTCCCTCCGCTCAAGTAAACTCAGACTCGAAACTATTGAGCCGCTTAAGTACGCCCAAAGAGTTGCCAGAATTTGCGGGTGACCCTTTGGACTGGCTTCAATTTAAGCAAAGTTACGAGGAGTCAACGACGTTGTGCAACTTCACTCAAAAGGAAAATCTATGGCGGTTAAGAAAATGCTTACGCGGACAAGCAAAAGAAGCCGTGTCAGCTTTGTTCATAAGTGCTACTTCACCTGAACGCATAATGTCAACCTTGGAGCTTCGTTTCGGCGACCCTGATAATATACTGTCTCGTCTAACTCAGGACCTTAAGAAAATACAACCCTTATCACAAGATTACCAGAAGGACATAGTGATATTTTCCGTGAAAGTGCAGAATTTCGTGGAAGCTGTACGAGCCGTCGGCAAGGAAGAATATATTCAAGGTATGAGTACAGTATCTACCATACTAGCTAAAATGCCGACAATAATACTTTCTAAGTGGACAGATTACAGCTTTCCTATTATCCAAACTAAGCCTAATAAGTCACGATTAGAGATATTGTCTGAGTTTTTAAACGCCGAGGCTATTAAAGTATCTGCAACTGCGAATATCTATACGTTAAATGCACGCACAGACTCATATAAACAAAGGCAGACTGATAACAGCAACGCAAGGTCACATACTGTTTTATTGCAAGCTGAAAAACAAAGCGAAGATATGCAGTGCCAGTTCTGTCGTGCATCGAAACATAAGCTCGGTGATTGCAAGAAGTTTAAAAAAACATTATGCAAAGCGAGATGGCAATATGTTAAACGCTACGGCATCTGTTTCAAATGTTTGGAAGCAAAACACCTGCGAGATGCGTGCACTGCGCCGGCCTGCGATAAGGATAACTGTGGCCGCGCGCATCACAACTTGCTTCACTATCCAAACAAACGTAACACCGAGGATGCGCCGCAACAGGAGCCCGAGCAGTCGCAGCGTGAGTCAGCCACCGCGTCTACGGTCGAGACGGTTACGCATGTAAACGCGAGTGTGTGTAAAGTGCTTTTAAAAGTAGTGCCGGTACGTGTGTATACTAAAGACGGCGGTTATATCGAAACAAGTGCGTTACTCGATGACGGTTCCACAGTGACTATGATAAGCGCCGAACTTGCCGATCGCGCTGGACTTCGCGGGCGCCGTGAATCGATGCATGTGTGCGGGCCGTGGAGTGATAACAAACTGGTTTGCGATACGACGGTGTTAGACTTGCGGCTGTCTGGTATAGACAATAAGGTGTACTGTGTGAAAGCTCGTAGTGTTAAAGAATTAAACATAGCAATACAAAGGTTGTCCGTAGTAAATTGTGACATGTTTAATCATTTGCAAAGTATTAAAAATACATTGTGTAACGTTGATACGAAGCCTGAAATCCTTATAGGGCAAGATAATTGCCAGCTGTTGTTACCTGTAAAAGTTGTGTTAGGTAAATCATATGAGCCGTCAGCAACACTCACACCGTTAGGCTGGAGCGTTCACGGAAGTGTAAACACACCTAAGGGGCCGCGCGGCGCGACCTGCGCCGGCACACCGGGACTAGAAGACGCCAACGCTATTCTGCACGTCGCCGAGCTGCGCTCTGAGGAGCGGGAGCTGCGGGCGCTGCATGAGGAGGTACGTCGGGCGTTTACGCTCGAGGCGATGGGAGTGGCAGGTAAGCCTAGGGTTAACGTAGATGATGCTCGCGCTGTCGAGCAGCTTGAGCGGACTGTACAGCTGATTGACGGCAGATGGCACGTCGGTCGCCATGGAGGAACCCCGACTGTACTATGCCTGACACTTATTGTAATGCTCTAAAAAGGTTAGAAGGAGTGGAACGAAAAATGAAGAAGGATACAGGATACGCTGAAAGGTATGCCGAAAGGATTGAACATTTATTAAATAATTCTTTTGCTAGGGAACTTAAGGACTCTCAACGCACCGAAAGGACGTGGCACCTGCCACATTTTGGCGTTGATAACCCGAACAAAAGGAAACTGCGTCTTGTGTTCGACGCTGCTAATGAAGTTGAAGGTTTGTGCCTGAATGATTATTTGTTAAAGGGACCTGACCTACTTACCTCACTATTAGGTATAATGCTTCGATTTAGGGTGGATCGCATAGCCGTGACAGGTGACATACAGGATATGTTTCTACGAATTAAAATCTTATTGTCTGATCAAGACGCTCTCAGGTTCTTATGGAGGGACAGCTCTGATGATCCAGTACGCACCTAAGCGATGACGTCACTTATATTTGGCGCGAAGTGTTCGCCCTTCATAGCGCAATTTGTGAAAAATCAAAATGCGCAGCGGTATGAGTCATCCATGCCAGCTGCAGTAGATGCCATAGTAAACTCTCATTACATGGATGACTACATACAAAGCTTGCCCGATGAGAAAACAGCTATCGATATGGTACATAACATTTCGCATATCCACAAAGAGGGCGGTTTTCACATGCGTAACTGGACTAGTAACAGTGTGGCTGTACTAGACTCCGTTCCAAAAGAAACACTAGGTACTGAGGCCGTAAAGTTTAAGATTGATCAGCAATGTGATGGCGAGCGTACGAGCGAGCATTTGGTATCCGAGTATGGACGAGTTGGCGTTCGATGTCTCGTTCAAGCGCATTCCCGAGGCTATTATGCAGGGTAAGGAAAGGCCAACCAAAAGAATTATGCTTCGCGTTGTAATGTCTATTTATGACGTATGTAGGTTTTTGTCTCCCTTCACTATCGAAGGTAAAATCATGCTGCAGGCTACCTGGCGGTCGAAGATTGGCTGGGACGATGCAATTCCTAAGGATTTATATTGTAAGTGGCTCAAATGGATTGAATTACTCCAGTTAATTGATAAGATTCGCATACCGCGTTGTTATCAGAGCATTCCTTTATGTGCGAGCGAGACAAACGATGAACCTGCCTCCAATGCCGCCGTAGCCCCGCCGCTCGATGATGCTACGAAATTGACTACGAACGCGCCTAGGCGATTGGCCGGCTACGAGAAATGCTACGACACGAGATCCGCTGATACGAAAAACTCGCCGCCGCACACGGAATGTTATAGAAACCTACAGTTGCATGTATTTAGTGACGCTGGACAACAGGCGCTGTGTGCGGCCGCATACTGGCGATGGATTTCTAGCGATAATAGAATATGCGTTGCATTAGTCGCGAGTAAATGTTAAGTTGCGCCGGTCAAACCAGTAACTATGCCACGTCTTGAGCTTCAGGCAGCGTTACTGGCTGCAAGGCTAGCTCACACTATTGCTACGGAACAGAAGTTGAAACCCGAGCAACGGTATTTTTGGTGTGATTCTACCACCGTGTTGCACTGGTTGCGTAACAATACCCGTACGTATAAAGCTTTTGAAGCAAACCGACTTGGGGAAATCGATGACCTTACCGGTGTCTCGGAGTGGCGATACGTGCCTACGAAACTCAACATAGCTGATATAGCGACACGAGATGTTTTTAATCATGATTGTTTTGTTAATGAGTGGTTTCGAGGCACTCAGTTTTTGTACGAGGATACTACCTGCTGGCCTCACGATATTGTAGAACCTGAAAATAAAGAATTGATTAATTTGGTAACAAATTGTACAGAAGGTATAAATAAGAGTTCAGACTTACCTGTTCCTGACGCGAAGGTCTTTTCTTCGTGGCTCCGTTTGCTGAGGTCTGCTGCCGCGGATCTTAAATTCATAAATAAATGCAGGAAACTTACCAGTGTCGATGAAAGCGTGATGATGAAGCAAGCAGAGTGTCTGCTGTTGAAAAAGGCTCAAGTGGACTCATTTGGCGCTGAAATTAATCTTCTAAAATGTGGTAAGTACATTCCGCGAGACAGCAGACTACGCAATTTATCGCCATATCTAGATGAGCAAGGGCTTATTCGTGTAAGCGGCCGTATTGATGCCGTTTCTGATGTTGCATTGGAAACCAATTGACCTTACATCATTGATGGACGTCACCCAATTACTAAGCTCATAGTCAGGCATTACCACGTAAAGGCAGCTAAAGCACGTAAAGAAGCTGTTGTAAACCATTTGAAGCAGATGTACTGGGTAATCAGAATACGTCCAGCAGTTAAGGAAGTTGCGTCTAAATGTTTCTTTTGCAGATTGCGTAGAGTCAAACCAGCTGTTCCTAGAATGGGTGACTTACCTGAGGCGAGGATGGCGCACCATCAGCGACCGTTTACCTTCTGTGGCATTGATCTCTTCAGTCCAATGGAGGTCGTGGTAGGCAGACGACGCGGAAAAAGGTATGGTGTCTTGTTTACATGCCTCACGATCCGCGCGATCCATATTGAAGTGGTGCATTTCCTGACTACTGATTCTCTTATCATGACTCTTCGCCGCATGTCCTGTCGAAGAGGTTGGCCACGTTACATATACTCGGACAATGGGACCAATTTGCGAGGCGCTGACGTGGAGCTCAGTAAGGCGATGCAGGAACTCGATGACGATGCCCTTAGAATGGAAGCAGTGAACAATGGGGCGCTGTGGACCTTTATTCCCCCAGCCAGCCCGCATTGGGGTGGGGCATGGGAACGTCTTATTCGCAGCGTTAAGTCCTCACTTCGTGTTATACTCAAAGAACGAGCTCCTAAGGACGAAGTGTTGAGGACCCTCTTGGTCGAAGTTGAGAATATTGTCAACGGTCGCCCGCTGACCCATGTTTCAGTTGAGCCTGGTAGTGCTGTCAATAACGCCAAATCAGTTTCTCATTGGTTCATCTAGCAACTTACCTATAGCAGGAGTTTTTGATGACTCGGACTTGTTTCTGAGAAAGCAATGGCGGCAGGCGCAGAGGCTAACCGACATGTACTGGCAACGTTGGCTCAAAGAGTACTTGCCAACTCTTGTCCCCAGAACTAAGTGGCACCAGGAGCAGAACCCTTTGAAGGTAGGTGATCTTGTTTTTATTGCAGATCCAGACTGGCCTAGAAATACTTGGCCTCGAGGCGTAATACATAAAGTGTTTCCAGGCAAGGACGGTCGAGTACGGGTCGTGGAAGTGCGAACTTCACGAGGTGTCTTGCGTAGATCCGCGGCGCGCGTCGCCCCTATTCCTTTAAGTTTAGAGTGCTGACCCAGCACTGGGGTGGGGAGTGTTGACGGTGGCTCATCTTTGAATTTGTATTGATCTTTATTTGAAGGTAAAATGAAACTACTAGCTAGTAAGTAATATTTGTCTACCTACAATGTGCAAAATGTTATTGATCGCGGTACGCCGCGAGCCCTCGGGCAGTCTGTAAGCATCTCCGGGCGCGAGCGCATGTCGCTTTCCGAAACTGTATTTCCACGTGTTTGCCGAAATAAACGTCTAAAGTGTGCTATCATCTTTTAATCAGCAACCTATAGTCTACATGCCTTATTAAAGGAATAACAATTTTAGGTAGCTTAAGTAGTAAAAAATGATAAAAAAAAAACTAATTACAATGCCATAATTATGCAATTGCTAAGCGCTAATCGATGAAAAAAAGTTCACTTAACAGCCGCCTTACCGCTGCAACACTGGTATTAAATATGCCAATGCCGGTATCTTTGACAACTTTATTTAAATCTCTGCAAGCGCGCCAAATGTAACTATTTCGCCTGTAATTTGAATGCACTGTTGGTACATGAAGCGGATCACTATGTCGAAGAAATCTTTTAGGGGCATGAAAATTTAATTTAGATAAAAGTTCGGAACAATCTATGTCAGCTGAAATAATCTTGAGTAGATATATTATATCCGCAATATCACGTCTCGTGGCCAATGGAAGCATGTGGTGTTTCTTGCACAGATCGCTATAAATGCTAGAACTATAGTTATCTCCAGTACGGTAACAAACAAACTTAATAAATTTTCTTTGTATACTCTCAAGTCGATCGATATAGGTTTGATATCGTGGACTCCAAATCTGCGATGCGTATTCAAGGTGACTACGAACAAAAGTAAAATACAGTAGTTTAAGAGTTTTAATGTTGTTAAATGAGACAGAGCTAGGCATGAAGAAACCTAGAGCCTTTGAAGCCTTGGCGCAGATGGATTCAATATGGTTATCAAATATTAATTTCGAGTCGTGTATCACTCCTAGGTCACGAACAGAGGTCTTACGCAACAATATCTGTCCACGCAATGTGTAAGAGTGTAGAAGAGTATTATGCTTACGGCTAAGTGTAACTACAAAACATTTTGAGGGATTAAGATCCAGCTTATTTGAACGACAATAGTCACATAGTCGCGTCAGATCAGCCTGTAGAGCTTCAGAATCATGTGGAGATTTAATAGAGGCATAAATCTTCATATCATCTGCAAAACAGAGGAGATGGAAGGAGCGTAAACAGGAAGCAATGTCATTAATAAATATGACAAAAAGCAAGGGACCGAGCAAAGATCCCTGTGGAACGCCACTGGGGATAGGAACCCAGCTCGATATATAGTTATCGATTACCACAGCTTGAGAGCGATTTGAGATGTATGACGAAAACCAGCGCAGAAGATCGCCCCTAATCCCGATGTACTGCAACTTCGTCATGAGAAGAGCATGGTCGATACGATCAAATGCTTTACTATAATCGGTATAGATGACATCCACCTGCTTAAAATCATCCATGCTATCGGTAATGAAATCATTCAACAAGGCAAGATTAGACGTGGTTGACCGCCCCTTCAGAAACCCGTGCTGGTATTGTATAGCATGTTATTACTGTATTTTCTCTTTGACACAATAATGTAATTTGTTTAATGTAATGTATTTATTCTTAATGTATTGAAATGTATGAACTATGAACCAAAATAATATTTATTTAGTGTAACCTTAAATTATGAATAATTAATTAATATCGTGTTACAATTGAATTTAATAGGGCGCGTGTAACAATTTAATCGCAGGGCGTCACTTGTACTTTATTTTAATATTAAACATGTACCATCTTACGAACCACTTGTGACTTGCAATAAAGAATCTGAATCTGAATCTGGTTAGGGCCCACATACCTCAAAAAAAAATGTATAATCACCTGTTCAATAATAAATATATATGAATCAGCAGCTCATTTCAATGTAGATGTAATATCGAGATCACCTTACCACCTTAAAGAGCTAAAGTAGTTTGTTTGAAATGACACCGTTTTATGTTGTGTGTGCAAGCGATATTCGTTTGCAAGTGATAAGGAGGGGATGTTCTCGACCATATCAAAACTAATTGCCAATAAATAAGATAAGTTAATCGTGATAAGGCTGTTACCGTCCGACCTTCTACAGCTGCCCTTAATAGAACCACTCTAAACAGTTAATCTTTCAGACTAAATAAGATTTAAAGTTA
Organism: Pyrausta purpuralis; assembly: GCA_963924145.1. Classification (NCBI taxonomy): domain Eukaryota; kingdom Metazoa; phylum Arthropoda; class Insecta; order Lepidoptera; family Crambidae; genus Pyrausta; species Pyrausta purpuralis. The sequence goes on from OZ001649.1 coordinate 23,610,496, forward strand.
GCGGACCCTTGTAACTTGTTTGATGCTCGTAAATGAGAATACAAGCAACTACGCCTCTTGGGATGGGTTTGTAAAATGACTTGTTAGTTGAAGCAACCTCTATTAGTTAAAGCAAATGGCTGCTGATAAGTTAGCTCTAAGCTGAATTTTGAATCAGTAAAGTTTTCTCTTGAGTAATTATGCTCTTTAAATACATTTACGAGAGCACTGTCCCATAACACAATCTATCTCCAGACGATGTATAGAAGTGTTTGTAATATTGCTTACATTCACAAAAAAAACGCTAAACTAATATTCGATTACGAATTGCTCAGTGTTAATCTTTACTTCGAAGAGGGCCCCTGCCCTATTTTAGAATCACCCGTTTAAATAAGGCGAGCGAATTCGTTTGAAACTAAAAATCACTCCGGTGTGTAATATAGTAATTTTCATTGGAAAATCGGTCACCAATGAATATCACATTCTATCTTGACGCGAATGATTCAAAAATTGAGGCTCAGTTCTAGGTAAAAAAAGATAAAGCTTATTCTACTTTGACTGCCACGCACGCAGTAAAGCTCGGAAAATAAAGTAAACTACAGTAGCAAGCACATCAGGTTATCCAATTTTGTTGCAAATTCGCCCTTATTACTCCCTCAAGCGTATGTGAACGAGACACAATGCAAATTCTATTATTATGCGGTTGCCTGCAACCGCTCGGGTGTTGAAGCATTAAAACTGTATAAGATGCCGCAGTGTTTACCATAACGTGCTATTGGCCGTTCCTACAATTTTATTAAAACAACTGTGGCGTTCAATATCAATACATATGCAGGCTCCATGATAAGCCTACGTTCAAGTTTATTAATGTCCAGTTCATAGATTATTTTAATGGCAAAAAATATATTGAAAAAGATTTTTCTTTTTTGCGCGAAATTGGTGCTCATACGCCATTGACATAGGATTCACGCTATGGTGGATATTATGAAGCCCACTGTGAAACATCACCGATGGTGAACCTTCTTTGCTTTGATATCAAAAACTATTTTTAATGGTCAACTATTCCATCCGTTACTTATCGTTCCAGTCAGGTCCACAGAAAAAGAAAGAAAGTTGTAGTTATTTGATGAACGAAATTGGAGCAACCCTAGTAAAAGGGAGTTCATTATAAAAATGGTTCGGGACTTAAAGTAAATCCCAATTACCGACACACCTGCTGCTAGTGATGTGTCAATGGCTGAAGGACTTTAGAAATGGGATAGTGCAAAAATATGAGTATTCCAGTCGCTGTATAAATATGTCGGTACTCGATTGGTGCGGTTGGACAGTTTAAAACATCAAAGGCTCTATTTATTGGTATTATTATATTTAAAAAAATCAAAATAACGTGAATAACTGATAACTTCATATAACGAAACCTGAAAGACGATTATGACGACCTCCATGGTGTAGTGGTTAAGCACGCTCTGGTTCCAAGGCGACACCGCTCAAAATATATATTGTCTCGGGTCTGGGTTTTGTGGTACTGTAGAGGTTTGGAGTTGTTTCTGATTTCCATAACACAAGTGCATTAGCTTCTTACTTTGGGATCAGAGCAATTTATGTGAATGGTGTCCAATATTTATTATTTATTTATTTAATTAGGTAGGTATGCAACATTGCCAATTGTTGATTTTGTTCGAGCCTAGCTCACTGATTATTTTAATAATTTCCGTGAAAATTTTACATTGAATTAAAACTATACGGAATTATGGAATTGGTATGTGGTAATTTATTTTACATTTCAGAATTTATATAAAATGGTAAGTCTTGATACTGGCCCAGCGCGAACCATGTATATGTTACGGCTAATAGCCGAAGTGCGGCTACACCTAGTTTTAGCCGGCTACAACTAGATGCAGCCCGCCATATGCGGTTAATCTTAGGTGTATCCTACTTATCTTCGGTTACAACTAGGTTTAGCCTTCATTATAGCGGCTAGAACTAGATACAGCCGCACACTAGAGGTTAAACTTAGGTGCATTCTATTTATTATCTATTTACTATTGTGTGCCAGGTGTCACTTTGTCTTTTAGAGTTGTTGTTTGTGTGCCTTCTTTTTTCAAGTTATTTCCGAAAAAAGTAAAAATTTGGAAATGTGGTCAATTAAGCAACCAAGAATCGGATAAAAATAGGGTCAAGTGAAATTGAGTTATGGTTCAAAATTATTTTATTTTTACTCTACTTATTTAATCTGAAAATGAATAAAGTACGCGACTGACATATTTGGATAGCGGAATCAATTAAAGTAGGGACACGTCCGTCGTCAAGTAGGTATAGTTTTAAAGTATAGGGACGCTATCCAAAACAAACAGTTTCAGCACTACCCTCGTCTGAACGACGTTACACCTACCCTCGGCCACTCAAGGAAACGATTTCGTCCATTTCTGTAGCAGGTCTTGTTGTTAAAATATTTCGGTTTGTTGAATTTTTATTCGGGAAATATCACTTTAAATATTACGCAGAATATGCAGCGAGATTTTTGAACTTATCTAACTTCGAGAATACACAATCGATAAAAGCATATAAAAATTTGACGTGAAGGTAGAATTACAGATGAAGCCATTAAAATTAATGTTGAGCTTGTTTTAAAATAAATAGATATATACTTTAAAACAAGCTCAACATTAATTTTGTGAAAGTTGCTTAGGGTTTAATGTGTAGGTGTTCATTAGCAATAGTTATGTCTAAAAGCTGGGAACCTTTTAGTATATATTTTTTTAGTTTCCTACTGAACTCGTTGCAAAGCTTTTTTCCCACTGCGTAAAATATAAACAAGATTTATACTAACGTACTACTGGGCGACAAGGGCGCGTATTACGATGCAGTTTTGATAGGTAAGCGGCTCAGCTTTACTGCCAATGAGCAATTCGTTTTGCGATTTCGCTAGATATTTAAAATGTTATGTTAATAAAATAACATAAACTTTAACATTTGTACCATTGTAGTATTGTATTGATAATATTCACTTTGTATAGATAATATTTACACTGAGTCGGAATTGAGCTGCCTGGAAACTGTTCGGCTAAAGTTGGATCGCAATACGCCGTCGCAATGTCCACAAGGTACATAATCTTACAAATTCAAATATAACCTATATTTTAACAAACAAATATAAATCAGATAGCGTGAAAAATATTGTTATTCATACTAGTATCCAGTAATTGTCAAGATTTTTATACATAGGGCATTATAAATATATATGGTTTAGAATAACTCTATTGTAGATTGTAGATAACAAGGCCCTTATAATTCAGTACGGAATGTACTGTTAATATAAATTTAGTTAGACTAGGTGACGTAAAATCTAAAAACCCGGCCAAGTGCGAGTCGGACTCGCGCACTGAGGGTTCCGTGCCAACTTTAACTGAATTAGGGAATCCACTTACTTCTACTTAGTAAAATACCACAATATTTTGTTGACTGTAAATATAACTTTGTTTTTCATAGTGTTTGTATGAAGTACAAAGTAATGTTAAAAAAAACTACTCGTTCTATCTCGTCCAAACCAATTTTCGTTGAAAGTATTTGTTAAGATCTATATTACTTTTTTTTTCAAAATTTACACTTTCTTGGTTTAGAAGTTAGATGGGGGGGGGGGGGGGACGCCCATTTTACAACTTTGGAAGCGAATTGCTATGAAACGTTAGACTTTAAAAGAAGATGGTTTTAGAAACCTCAATATGAGTTTAAAAGACCTATCCATAGACTTGACACACGCATAGGTTTGACTAAAAAATTTTTTTGGTTTTAGTTGCATGTATGGGAGCCCCACTTTAAATGACATTATTTTTTTATTTTTTGTATGAGAATCGGTAAGCGGTTAACAGGATACATCTTCCTACCAAATTTCAACAGTGTAATGCTTATAGTTACAGAATAAAATGGCTGTGACATACGGACGGACAGACAGACAGACAGACTTGACGAAACTATAAAGGTTCCGTTTTTTGCTATTCGGCTGCGGATACCTAAAAAGGGCAGTTTTTATTGAGGACTTACATCATCAAGGACTATAACTTTTTAACCCAAAGTGCCCAAACTGCAGTAGGGTTGAAAAGTAATAACGTAGGTTTGTGAGAATAATTATATAACTTATATTCAATTACAGAGCTCATTGTTTTAGGTTCATTGTTACATCGACTGGTGCCATTTCCTTTACTTCTCAACAGCGATTAAGTTGTAGATACCTACAAAATTGCCACATTGCAATTCTCAACACGAAATTGTGCAAAGAAATCAAAACTACGCAGCTTTATACCCAAACTTTTGCTAAGAGTAACTAACCTCATTTAGATTGAAGTAAATAAAATTAAAGTTCATTAAGACTAAGAGCGTCGTCTTTTTGCCGAAACTTTTCGTTGTCCTGCGCTTGAAAGTTTAAGCGCGGTCTTAAATAGATTAAAATGGTTTGTAATATGGGCATTAAAATGGGGACAAAATTCGTGCTCAATGAGCGAGTTTTTCAAAACTTATAACCGTTGTAATGCTTAGGTAAAGTTACTATGACTTATCCAAACTACGAATGTGGTATGACATTGGTTTTAACAGGTAACTAGCGGTCCCCCGCGACTTCGTTCGCGTGTTTTGAGTTTGCTCCCTCCCCTCCCGTGTGCGTGATGTTTTAAACCCTAAAGACTTCCTCAATAAAAATGCTATCCAACACAAAAAATAACTCTTCAACTTTACGATATTAAGTATATTAGATTAAAAGAACTTTTTAATATATTCTCAGTAACGGATTTATGACGATGCGAATGCAAATTTTACCCGAAATTAAGCCATATATTGTGGTAGAAATGATTCATTGTCCCAATCAATTGTCAGGATGACCATCGGCGGTTTTTCGCCGGTCGTTTCAAATTAATAGTCATTTATCAGTTAAAAGTATTTTTGATGAATCCCAGTTGCAATATTTAATGATAGCTATCATTCAGTGCTTTATTATTTTATATAAAATAGTGAAGAAAATCTTGTGCTTTCATAAGACGAAATACAAATGAAATATAAAAAAATGATCGAAAAAGACATAAGTATTACGTGATACTAATTAGATAAAAATAAACCTGCCTGTTAAAACTAAATTACTCGCCTAGAGCTTAATATCACCCTGTTTGCAAACATATTGTTACCCCAAAATTAGTATTAATGCGATGTTATCCCGTATAACACTCCACTCCGGCTTTGAATTTATAACAAAATAACCGAAAAAATTGTCGATCTCTAGGTACACTTGAAACCGGCTAATAGCATATTCAGAATAGGTTACTTCAACTTGCTTTCCAATTATTCCAAATCGTAGGGCTCGATTGCAATATAATTAACTGTCAGTCAGTACAGTCACTCTATGAACTCTGACAGCAATTTGGTGTTTCTTCTTCTTCTAAGGCTGACTGTCGTAATGTAAACTATAAACTACTAGCGACCCGCCCCAGCTTCGCACAGGTGCAATGCGACTATAATTTGAGATTTAAACTATCCTATCTCTCAAGTTGGATCGAACTGCACATGGTGAGCGAATTTTATTATAATCGGTTAAATGGTTTAGGAGTCCATTGAGGACAAACATTGTGACACGAGATTTATATATATTATAAGATATTTAAACTATAGTTTCAGAAAAAAGCGGTTGTGTCATACGGACGGACAGACAAAAAAAAAACGTCCACTTTACCACACTAGTGTTGTAAATTGAAATAACCCTGTTTATTATTACTTACAAAAATATTAACTTAAACTTGTTTTTATACTTGCATGATATTTTATTACACTGTACAATAAATATTGGGCTGTATACAAAATATAGAGGAATTCCAAAAGATATTGTCGACACTCTAGCATACAATAACATGAATGTAAAGTGACTTCTAACATATGTTAAAATTTGTAACATACCTACAACTAACGTTAACCGCGTTATCATGAGCTTTGGGTCTGATCGATTGTCCAACGGAACCTTCATAACTAAAAGTGTGATTCATGCTTGATATTTTACATTTTATCTCCATTCTCATTATTCAACAGTTGTTTGAATATATTGAAAATATCCTTTAGGCCTATCATCGTAACATAAAGTTTTATTTAACGGATGCTTTCTTTAATACAAACATTTGTACCCTAAGCTGTTTGCCTAAAACATTATTCAGATGTTGAAGCATTCATCCATATTGAATTATTTTTGCCTAAGTTTCAATATCGACAAAGGGAGTTTATGTTTGTATTATTCTATGCATATCTATTGATTATATTGGCAGGCATCACGGCATCTTTAATAATACATTTTACGGCTTACTGTAAGCTATTTACAAATACTGCACTGTAATGGTGTATCAACACTGCCCGGCGCCTTTGCTGGCAGCATACGTCAATTAAGAGTGAGATACTATGGAAAATGCCGCTGCGGCATTGGCGGCAGCCACTTAGAGATGAGCACTGCCGCTGGGCGGTGTGAATACACCATAAGAATTTATGTATATTTTTAAGAATAAGTCATGAGGACTTACATTCCAACCCGACGCAAGTTGAATTATAAATCAAAAACAATCAAAAATAATGAATGCTACACAAATCCGTTTATCCCTAACGATCGTATTGCCCCGACTTAGTCGTTTTATTTGCGACCCAAGTTACAACATCACCGCCATTACACTAGGTTATTTTCAAAATTTTTCAACTTCGCCACACAATATTTTTATGAAAGACCGTTCTAAATAGATGGCAGGTCCATTTCTTCAATATCAGAGTGTAAAACAAATGCTCATCTAGCTTTTACTACAAAGTTTGTACTGTAGCTACATAAAAACAATTACAAATTACATCCTATTAAAACAATAGTTGATGTAACAACGTTAAAATACCATCTGGTAATTCTAGTTTCTTTTTTTTGTAGCTGAGATGGATTATTATAAGTAGAGAAACGGACTTCATAATGTCTTTCAAATCTAGATTATTGAGTTTAAGAGCAATAAAGTAGGTCTAATTAGCTGCCTAAAAAATAAACAGATGGAACCACTTCAAAATGCTTTCTACTTACATTAAAGATATTTTTAAAGATCAGCACATTTACCATTACTGGCTTACAAAATTCAATGCATTTCTAAATTTCTAATATTAAGTACGTGTACCTACATTTGAATTAGCTAAACAAACAATGAAATTAACGGCATGTTGAATTAATTAAAATGTCAATTAAAATGTGAATGTCAATTATATAATAAATTATGTCAATTAAGGTCAGTTTATAGGTTACTTGGATAGATACTCAGCAACAGAATAGAAAGCACTGTTTATGAGCCAATTGTACAAGTGACTTTTAAATAAATTTGGTGGTAAATTAGCGATGTCTGTGGGAAGATTATTATAAATTCTTACAATCATTGCATGGCTGTTTCTACTACATACACTAGTCTTTATATCCGGCAGGATCAATTTATTCGGATATCTAGTATTAAAGCTGCACACATTTTTTTTCTTTATAAATAGTTCAGGGTGCTGCTTGGCAAACTTACAAGCTTAAAAGAATCTCATGCGTAAACACGCATGTAATGTAATGTACAAATATTTTTTATCAAATTTTCTAACGTTATTATTTTCATAGTGTTACTATCTGGAACTATTATAAAGCCAAACAATACAGCTTATACAGATTCTCAAACATACAAGAAATCCCCTTACTTAAGGCGATACATCACTATGATGGGCGTCCCGGCTTCGTATGATAACAGAATTATGATGATAATGATTTCAATCTCGCCCGGATATGTGTCCGGGCATTATCGCGGAGCGCCTTAATGACCTGAGGGTGTGACTGCGGAACCCTAACCGGCACTGTGGAAATAAATAAGGCTTCGGTCCAATGCGGGCAATCTCTTCAGTCATAGTAATTTTAGATACTGCTACATGTAAGGCTAATGTGTATTTTTGATAACCATCATAAATATTGTACTTAGGTTCTTTTCATACCAGAATTTTATTAACAGTATACACTAATCAATACCAGTGCAGTTTTTATTATGTCACTCAACTAAGTGGAGGAATAAAATACTTTTTTGTATAAACTAATTTAATTTGCAAAAGCTTGCGCCTTTTGATTATGTTCCTTAATAAGCTACAAAGTTCCTTACAAAACATACTATACTATAACACACTGAACTCCTAAGCGTTACGGAGTTCCACTATCAGCTCAGCCTCACAAAATGGTGACAGACATACGTAAAGACGTCATGTCTTTACATGTTAATATTAAGGTACTAGTACAAAGAAATATATGTGCCTTTTTAAGTTGAGGGCTTCCCTCAATAGCACCAAGATCCCATTATTAGATCCCGATTTGGTAACAATGATACCAACTAGAAGGTAAACCCAATAAGTAAGTGAAAAAAAAAAACAAATCGGTCTAAAAATGACTAAGGCATACTCTTCAAAGGTTTTTCAAGTCGGTTTAAAGTCAATGTGATGTCATGCCAGGGGGGAAAAGGCAAAACAAAAAGGAAGACCGACAAGAGTGAAGCTCTAAAGTTTAAGTAAAAGATCTCAACTAACTTAACTTTTAAAGTATGCATTTTATGTAATTCTTGAACAATATAATGATTGTAAAACTGGTTCAAATTACATTATCTAAGTATATTATTAAACTTCATATTTACATCGTACATTTTCAGTGCGCAAACATATGTTAAATAGCTTGCAAAATAATAATAAGCAATTTTACAAAACCGTTCGACTGATTTATTAGTAAAAATCTGTAAAATACGACGTGATTTAGAACGTAAATAAATCCAGTAGTGCTTTGCAAATTGTGCACTTGCAAATACGTGAGAGCCTTATTACGAGTGCAGCGAAATGGAGCGTCAAAATGAAAAATTGTTAACGACCTAGTGCTATTTAGGGGTTTGCAGCTCTGAGGAAAATACGGAAATCTTATTAGACTATAGGCGGAAAAAGAGTTTGTTTGTCCAACTGTAATAGTCCTTTTTGTCAGGAATACGTAAAAGTAAAGATGTCGAAAGAAAGTCAAGTACTCTCTCAAGATTTGCGATTTGAGTATAAGCTGTGAAATATACAAAATACAAAAAAATGTTTTAGTTCTGAATCGAGAGCAGGTGGGACCTATTTTCATAATTTTTACTTTTTGGATTTGTCTTGGCTCCAAGTAGGATGATATCCGGGGATTAGACCATTATAGGCCGGGGAGATATAAGACCTCTTACACACTGCGACTTTTAGCATCTATGCAGTCGCGCGTTTTGGAAATGCGCGACAGAATCGCGACACACGCAATGATCAGATTTTGACTCGATGCTGTCGCGCGTTAGTCTCGATGCAGTCGTCAATACACCGTACATAATTGTCAATATACAGCTTCTGCATCGATACTAACGCGCGTTAGCATCGCGTCTCTATTGAAGCTTCTTGAAAACTTATTTTTTGACCCATCCATGACAAAGTCAAGGACAAAGAAATTAATTTAAAACAGTAATAAGCATGATAGTATATCATGTATGTTCCAGGTATTTAAAACGCGAAACAATAAAAACCATTGAAAATTGTTACTACATTTATAGATATATTTTTAACAAAAAGTGTACCTAAAATGAAACATCAGGGAGACATTAGAAAAAAACAGGCCAAGTGCGAGTCGGACTCGCGCACTGAGGGTTCCATGCCAACTTTAACTGAATTAGGGAATCCATTTACTTCTACTTAGTGAAATACCACAATATTTTGTTGACTACAAATATAATTTTGTTTTTCAAAGAAGCGCAAGTGTGTAAAGGATCTAAAATACACTGGGACCGCTTGTAGGTATATAAAAACACACCTTGTGATATGACCATTAATGTCACAAAAAACGCAACATATTAAAACCGAAAATCACACTAAATTGCACATATTTGTTTCAATATAAGGTTACTTCAGGGGTACCTCACTTTTGGCGATATTTTTTCATCACTCGACTTTCAGACTCTGTGACAATAAAATACATGCTTAAACATCGGTTGTTAGTCTATTGCTGATTGTATAGATCCACCAGGTTAAGGAATGCAAACCAGTGTCGGAAGTCTCGACATAGTTCCGTGTAAAACCACCAGGTGGCGCTCGAAAAATGCTGAGACAAAATTGGTGTTTTCGTGTATTTATTGATTGAGAAGAATTTTTGAATGATGCTTAAAAAACTACAAATATTTTTTAAGATTTATTAAAGATATAGCTACGTAAGTTTAAATGATATTTGATGAATTAGAAAATCATAAAATTGAAATTGTCGACGCGAAATGTCAAAAATGATGCATCAGACTTCGCCAGCAGTCCTCCAAAAAACAAGAATCCGTACCGTACGGCATCGCTAAGTGATAACATTCAAAACTAATACAGTAAAATAAATATTATTAGATGCTAGTAGTTACAAATTTTAAACGGAACTCTGGACGGATAACGCTGACCAGATCTTATTAATAGGACTTGTGCAATTGGCCGTTAGTGTGATTAAACTCAAAGAAAGTTTTTATACGGAAATATATGAATATTTTCAAATTAAAATACTGGTACATACACATTACAATTCATAATACCCTTATTTTTAAATTGATCTTATTGCAAAGGAATCACTGAAAAAATAATTGCTGTACACAGCTGCAAAATATATAAGTATATATAGCAATAAAACAAATAAAGAAGTATACTGTAGACAAAAAAAAATGTCGTTAATAAACTTAAAAAGGAAATAAAATAAGTAGCAACAAGACAATTTTTAAACAAAAAGTTCTATATATTTGTAAAAAATCCAAAAGGATTTGACAAACTGACTGCTGAAACCTATTTTCACAATTTTTCACACATAATAGATGTTCCATTAAACAATTAGCTTGCTTCAAAAAAGGTTATTTATTACTCCATTCTTGGACGCTTCTACTAAACACATATTATAACCTACCATTTATGTGCGAGACATTTACCAGACCGAACTTACTAATAGGGTTATAGAGCTATATTAATAACCTTAAACTGTAAACGCTTAACCTCTAAGGTTGCAGCCATCACTTGCGCCCGCACAATAAAAGTGTATCACCAAGTTTTAGTGTGGCCAATGATACGCAATGAATATCGGAGGCGAATGATATACGACCAGATTTGTGCATATTGAGGCTCTGGGGCCCTATTCTGGATAAAGATATCCGTATTTTGGCCCTAGCCATACCTTTTTTCTATGCTCGAGATGAGAGTCAATCTTACAGGCAAACGATAGTTTGTCGGCATCGATATAAACAATAGCAGTCGCCTACAACAGTCGACACCAATCAATTAAGTCTGTCGACGCTTGCCGTTGACCATTGTGAGCTGCCAGCTGCTAATTCGCTATCGGCAATGACATTAACGCAGTTGAAATGCTTTGTAACATGCGACGTTGTTAAGTGCCACTTGTGTTTATGGTTACTGACGGCCCGTATAAGTCGTAAGTAAACAAAACACTAACACCATTATTCATAACAACTCAAACAGTCTAATAAACCTATTTTAGCTATTACACTGTTTTTTCACCTTCTGACAAATAATGATAGCCAATAGAGAGTAGGCCCTCATGGCGGGCTTCCATAAATTTGTGTTGGACCTAGCCTCTGGGAAATAAATCCCACTCGAATCACGAAACACGAAGCGGTAACAATGTTGCTAGTTCAAAAAATGGGCTTCTTCGGAATCGCTGTAAGCTCAAAACTTTGCTGCACTTACGTTTACTTTCAAATACCTACATGCGGCCAAAAGTAATTCGAGAAATTCATTACACAAGAAATATCACAAGACGTCATAAATTAATATTGAAATTCGTTTCAATATGTTTACTTTGTTGTGCAATCTATATGTCACGTACAACATCAAATATCATTTCTTTACTTACCATGAGAGTTACAAATTTTGAGTATTGAATTGTCCAGGTATGACATGAAAAGAAAATAATACTTAAACATGACTCAACAAAAACAGTACAGAGTTTCTGAAAGCAATTTCTTTTGAAAACAATAATATTTTTATTAAGTACTGGGAACTGTATCTTTTTCGTCTTTATAAACAAGCAATAATGTTGGGGAAATACTTATCATCACTACCCAGACGGTCATCCATCTTTTTATTTGTCAACTAATAATGGTTAGATATATTTTCACACAAGAAAACACATTATTTCGGCAGACGTATTTTCAGTGACAATGTAAATTATGCTTTACACAGCACATTAGGGTGTTGTAAACCTGCCTAATACAAAATCAACATGTCGAGTTTGTGACTTTGTTTTGTTTTTTTCGTTCTGAGTTACATCTTCAACTTTACAATACTTAATGTGTAGCAGGATATCCCTGATGATCAGGATATACCTAAGTGAATTGACGGTGATATTCTGTACGGACAACTGCACATCAAGGTAAACACTGTGGTATCTTATTTAGTTGTAATAAGGGCTAGTTTGCAACGAAAGTGTGTAACCTGATGTGCTGGCCACTATACAATACATCAATTTACTGATATTTTTTCCCAAACGAACATACTCGTATAAAAGCATTTAAGATACACTCTGGAACCTCTGTGCTAGGAACCATTTTTCTTGTAGATAGACGATAGTGTTATTCCCGACCCCATCTGCCCCACATATTTACTAGGTTTTGTTATAATATACTTATTGTCTAAACCATATAGATATTTATTTATTAAAGCACCCCACACTGTCACAATGGAAAATCTGATACCTAATAATAGATTTTAATGCTTCAACACCCGAGCGGTTGCAGGCAACCGCATAACAATAGAATTTGCATTGTGTCTCGTTCACATACGCTTGAGGGATTAATGCTATCAGGGGCGTATTGCGATCCAACTTTAGCCGTTTAATTTCCAGGCAGCTCAATCCCGACTCAGTGAAAACAAATATTGATAATATTAATAGTATAACAACATAAACATAAAAATTTGGGCACTCTTTTCGATAGTGAGTCTTTCCGGGTGTGCGTGGACCTCCGCCTTGGTACATGTGTGTAACTTGTGTCGATACTTTGGCTTCTTCCCATCTCAGAGATTCAGCCCTTAATGCTGGAGCAGCAGCGAAAGTAATTTTGTGTTTCCGCCGTTTGGCGTTGAATCATTTGGGCCGTGGGGACCTAATGCTAAATAGCTTTTTTTTTCAGAAATTAAATTCTGTTGTTCCTAGCTCAAAGGATTAGCATAGCTATCCAATGCGTCAACGCAGCCAGCATCATAGCCTCTTTGCCGCAAAGAAATTGTTTCGTTATTGAATGGGTACATTTTAAGTTTTTTTTTTACGTCGTATATCTTAGTTTTTTTTTGTTTGTTATTAATAAAGTTGAATATAACATAACAATTCGTACAATGGTATAAATATTAAAATTAATATTAATCGCACTAAATAATTGAATTGACATGTGTTTTCAGGCGATTGAATTTACACGTGTTTTCAGGCGATGGCCAAGTCTCAATATATTTACATAAAACATTAAAAAAAATTAATATTGATATGCGTCACTATAAGATGCTGTTAATTATTACGTAACAACTTAATGCTTCGAGTACGGAAATTGCAGACACAATTGATTTTCAATTGTTATGGACCACGATCGTGGTCTAAGAGACTGGACGTATTAAGACAGAAAGTCGCTTAAGTAGAGACTGAATAAATTAATAACCGACTTGGTATTACATGGATCTCACAACTTATTACCGCAGAACAACTGAGTTGCGAGACTTGGTTTTTTTGACAAGTATTGTTTTTGATGGGATCTCATTTCTTTTTGTATTTTGTAGACAGTTCTATTTTTTTTTCTTTTCGGTACCTTCTACTTATTGTATATATGTATATCTACCAGCAACGAATTTTTTTAAAGCCCTCTCTCTGACTTATGAACTTTTCGCCTCGCGCTAGCACCGCGACAGCTCGCTCGGCGACATTCACCTTTCCGCGCGCCCCGCCACTGTCCCCGCCCCGCGCCCTCGCGCTAGCACCGCGCAGCGCGTAGTAACGGCCCGCGCTCACTCGCTAGCATCGCAGCGCGTGGTATAATAATTAATTTACAACCTTGCGCACTCGTAATAAGTACGAATACGCACGTAGGTACGTTTTTTGCATTAAATAATTTAATTTACACGTGTTTTCATGACGGGAATACCCATTTTTTGCTTGATTTGGCAGGGGCACTACCATGCGCCTATATTTATATAGGACTAGCCTAAACCCGCGGCTTTGCACGCGATAATAATAACTGCCGTAAAACATCGTAACGAATAAAGTCAATATTGAAAAATTGAACTGAAGACTTGGCTGTATGGGCTTAATTTTCTTAGCGGTCTTTTCTAGATTTTTTAGTTTTTCCTTGATTCATACACCAAACACTACTTATATTCTAAATTTTAAGCTTCTAGGTCTGCTAGAAGTGCCTTAGCATTTTGATGATCGGTGAGTCAGTGAGTGACAAAATTAAGAAATTTGACCCGTTATAATTCTTAAAATACTGGTTCAAATTGAATGAAATTTGAAATATATCGTGTCTTTACAATGCTGCATGGTTTCTGAAAATTTTAGTCTTCTAGTTTTATCCGCAACGAAGTTACAGGGGGTCGAAAACGGTCTGAATTGCTTCGAGAAAAGGATGGTACGGCCGTGACGCTTTTTTGCTCGACTTGGTGGGGGCCTGCCGTGCCCCCAGATAGGAGAAGAACGCAACCTTGCGAAAACAAGGTTACTTGTCACCAAAACTACCATGGATTATGTCAAATTCCAGGTTCAATTTTGCCTCATAAGAAAGCGCTATGAATGACAGCTAAAGGTGGGAGTGAATAAGAAGATTAATGAACAACAAAAATGGCGGCAAGTCGCCTCCGCCTGCTTAATAATCTATGTAATAATCGACCATACTAAAAATATATATCGTCAAAGACAAACAAAGTGTGACAATTTAAAATGAAAAAAAAGTGACACTATGTATGGCGGGAAACCGAAATATGAATGTAGATTTTAAATTGAAAAAAAAAATAGACCAATTGTACACTTTTCAAATCAGTGACCATAATAAACACGCTTTTAATGTTTAGCTAATCTTAAAAATATGAATAGCTTGTTTATTTTAATAATATAATGTGACTCAATTACCTTTAGCTCCATGTTTGATCGTAGCAATCAAAACTAAGTTAGTTTTCACCCTAGAGATGGAAAAGCTATTTTCCATCCGTCAATCTTCACATGAAAGTTCAATTTTCCGAACAGAAGAAATGAAAATATTATTATGTTTGTGTTGATCTTGATTTGCATTTCAGCATTACAACAAGCCCAGAAATGAGACAAAGGATTCTTTTATCGTTTTTATTTTCGGCGCCCATTTCTAAAATGTTAATCTATAAAGTTAAGGGTCTTAAGTAGAGATCCCTTAATTTTCCTCTTTAACTTTTAAAAGGTTCAAGTATATACCAAGTAACTCGTGTATCGGAACTTTTAAGCAAGGAACTGGGAACCATTTTAAAGGTTTCGGCAAAGTTTTATTTAATTATGGTACCAAATCAATCCATATCCAATCAATGCCACAGTTGTGTTGGTGTCTATTTTAGGGTTTCGTAAAAACGTAAAGTCTGTCTGTCCATCCGTATGACACAGCCACTTTATTCTGAAACTAAGAGCTTCACACTGTTGAAATTTGGTAGAAAAATGTATCCTATTAACCGCTTTACGATTCTTATACAAAAAATAATGATATTTAAGGGGGGGCTCCCATACATGAAACTAAAACCGAAAAATAATTATTAGTCAAATCTATGCGTGTGGCATATCTTATAGATAGGTCTTTTGAAATAACATAGAGGTTTCTGAAACTATTTTCTTTTGAAGTGTTACGTTTGATAGATAGACGCTTCCAAAGTGGTAAAATGGGCGCCCCCCCCCCCCCCCCCCATCTAACTTCTAAACTAATCGAGAATGTAAATTTTCAAAAAAAAAAATATGTAGAACCTAATAAACACTTTCAACGAAAATTGGTTTGGACGGGATCGAATTTGTAGTTTTTGAGATATAGCACATTTTCAACAACCGCAAACATAACTTCGTTCTTCATACAAACAATATGAAAAACAAAGTTGTATTTGCTGGCGACAAAATATCGTGGTATTTTAGCTAATTGGAAGTAAGTTGATTCCTTAATTCAGTTGAAATCGGCACGGATCCTTAGAGCGCGAGTCAAACTCGCACTTAGCCGTTTTTTAATATTGGATCAATTTTAAAGCAATTTTCCTGTTCTGTAAAGGGAGATCTTTATAACAGTATCCAAACTTTTTCTATTAAGATACCACCTAGTGATTATGAACAACTTATTTAAGAAATAGTCAAATTGGAAAAACACAGCTATTTTATAGGTACCTACCTTACTTTAACGAATGTTCCTGAGAGTCACTTCGTAGGTATATTCTGATCTTCTTCTTGTCGCATGACCTAATTTAAGTAAAATACATAAAATCGGTATTCACTTTATTTATCGAAATAACTCCAAAAATGGTACTATAAAAACGCGATCATATTTCGAGACAGTTGACAAAACCAATCGGATTTCCCTATTGCTAACAAAGATTTAACAGTAAATCTAGTGTTGTAAATCGAAAAATAAAAAACCATTCATTCCAAAAGTTGATGACGTGCGAATGATATACGATTTAAATCCGAGGAGCTCAATGGGGTATTAAAAAGCCGCAACAATAAACATAAATACTCGTTCATCAATAATCTGAATATCGGATTTCATTCAATGCAAATTTAAAGTTTAGTTTGTTGGTAATAATATTTAAAAAAGGCGCGACCAGATGGAAAGAGCGGCGTAGGACGCCCACCCACAAGATGAACAAACGACCTTCTAAAGATCGCAGGACCAAACTGGATGCAGACCGCTTGCGATCGGTCGCTGTAAAAAAAGACCGTGGAGGAGGCCTATGTAAAGCAATGGACGTCCTTTGGCTGATAATGATGATGAGCAGGGATGTTTGACATGTTGATTTATTATTTACTAGGGCATAAAATATAGAAAGGTACATTTTGTGTTAAAATGTATTTGTTTATACAAACTTAAATAATATTAACTACTACGTGGAGGATGAGTACGAAACTTGTCGCCAAGTGCTATTTTCAACCAGTCATGCTTATGTATATGTTACAGTCTAAAGCCATAACCAATCAATAAGCTAACCGACCGGTAAAATTAGTCAATAAGCTTATTGACTAAGGTTAAGGTAAAATCCCTTATTGACTGAGTTTATCTCACAGACTCAGTCAATAAGGATACTGACTGATTCAAAGACCAGACATTCGGTGAATATAGGTTTTGAACAACGTGCCCAGCCAAACCTGATATGGACTGATTAGTCGTAACTGAGTGTGAGTATAATTTGAGGAGTTTTCGATCCGATTTTAGAGGAGTCAATGATTTCACGTTAAAATCCGAGTGTGCGATTAAAGTCAATTGGCCCAAGAATTTCTGGAGTCATGGAGATTTTAAAACTGACGTATTGAATCAGTTAAAAGTGGGGGCTGGGGGTGAAACAAAGTTTGCTGGGTCCGCTAGTTATACTATAAAGGATATCTCCAGCACTAATGTAACTTTTATTAATAAGAATTAGGTTGATAAGCTCTTTTTTCAAGCAACCACTTAATAATGAAACTGAGATATCAAACACATATTATAACCTAGGTGTGTGCATCGATACTATTTGATATTTGCTCATAAATAAGTACTTACTCTTGGAAAATCTCTAAGGTATCTTCTAGAATCTGGCTGCAACTGATAATAATAACATAATAATACCAAAGAATCAGATGTCATTATTTATTTGTAGCGTGACAATGATGTAGTGGACCGTCAGTGACAGCACCGCAGGCAGCAAGTACATACCGACTGGTAAAGATCGGAATTCAATTCTAAGAGGCTCCACGGCGACCAATCGCTGCAAATCCTTTAAAGACCGCTGGTGCTCCTCGTCTGTTTTTAACCGACTTCAAAAAAGGAGGAGGTTATCAATTCGACTGCATGCTTTTTTTTTTATTATCATTTTTTTTTGTATGTATGTTACCTCATATCTCAGTCGTTTGTCTACCGAATCGAAAAATTTTTTCACCTACTTAGAGGGTATACCTTCTAGTTGGTCCCATTTTTTCCATTTTGGGATCTGATGATGGGATCTTGGTGTATTCGAGGGAAACCCTCAAATTTTAAAGGCACGTATAGTGTTTCTTTATTAGAATCTTAATGTTGACGTGTTGTTACGTCTGATAGTCAACATTTTGTGGGGCTGAGCTGATGGTGGAACTCCTTAACGCCTAGGAGTTCAGTAATTATAATGACACAACTTATGATAGGTAATTTGTAGCTTCGTAAAAAATAGAATCATAAGGTGCAACTCCCCCCCCCTTCTTATGTAATCACTAAAAATAAAGAAATAAAATAAACTTTAAAAAAAAGTAAAAACCGACTTCAAAACCAAAATGCACTAAAAAGTCTTAAATAAACTCTTCACCATTGAAAGGAAAGGAATCCGTTTTAGGCAAACAATTTCTTTTTGGAGTCGGTGCCATCACTTTGACCATCAAGCATCAACTATCACAGCACCGACTCCAAAAAGAAATTGTTTGCCTAAAACGGATTCCTTTCCTTTCAATGGTGAAGAGTTTATTTAAGACTTTTTAGTGCATTTTGGTTTTGAAGTCGGTTTTTACTTTTTTTTATTGTAATAATAAAATGTAATAGAGTATGGAATTAGCTTCTTGTTTACAATAAATGTTCATTCAAATGGCAGATAAAACAGAAATGACTGACTAAAACAACCAATTTTTATGGTGTATCCAAACTGCCCGGCACCGCTGCGGTATCAACGCCGTAGCTCGCTGCTTTACCCGCCTCGTCTGAGGCGGCGGCATCCACCGCATGCGACCCAATTTCAACATTTGAATGAAAAACGCTACGCGCGTCTCCTTAGACCCTTTTCACACTGCGACTAATAGCAGCGATGCAGTCGTAAAATGTCTTACACACTGCGCTAATTTTAGCTCCGATGCATTCTCGCTTCTGCATCGATGCTGACGCACGACTTAACCGATGCTAAATTAAATCTGTTCATTGCGTGAGTCGCGATGCAGAAGCGCTTTCTCGAAACGCGCGACTGCATCGATGCTAAAAGTCGCAGTGTGTAACGGGTCTTAAACGTAAAGTTACCTTATTATACCGAAAACCTTTTTTTAAGCGTTTATTGGTTAAAATCACTTGGTTTTCAATACAAAAGGACAATTTTATAGTCTTTTAGTACTTTTACTCACAAGTTAACTCACCTTGGGTAGAAACAAGAAGCTTAGAAAGTCCTTTGCGGCATTGAGAGACCTCATTTTGGACATTTTGGCCGGCTTTTGACAAGATGAAGAAGGCAGCGTTGGCGTGTAGAACGAAATATATTTTATGAACTTGCTCCCACAAAAATAACTGAAAAAATTAGAACCCGTATTTTAACATTTCAGATAATTGATATAAAACACATTAACCGCGCAATTTATAATTTATGTATGTTACAAGATAAAAATTAAATTTTACGAATTCCTACAAGATTTTTTTACATATTTTGTAGGAATTTTTTTAAATTCTTAAGAACTGGAAAAACTCATCTCACCTTTTGCGTACTTAATACATCTTGTAATATTCGAATCGTGAAAATGATGAACTCCAAGGTCGCAGTAAAAAGTAAAAGAGTGCCCTGTAAAAAAAACTGTGTTATTTCATCGAAACGTAATAAATAAATAAAAAATGGAGTAAAACACAACAAAACTTTGATTTAAAAATACATGGAAATTCGGACGTTAGAAAGTATGTCCTTAATATAAAAATATATATAGTAGCTACCTTATAGAACACACAAACTTACTTGATGACCAAAACAATTTTTTAACTCGCGACTGCATTACTTCAGCGTCCGGTACACCTTAACCACGATACTCGAATCCCCATTCAGTGATGCAACATTATCAGATTTTAGAAGAGTGTTAGTTGTCTTCAAAACGTACCTTATTTGAGACACTAAAGTGTAATACGTTAGTATTTCCACAATTTGCATAATTTCATATAATGTTTCAGCGGCGAGAAAGAAAAACAGCGATACTGTGGTCGTGTTCACTTCAAAACTGTTATTTATCAATACCGAGATTAGAATTTTCAGAGATGTATACATTCTCATAACTACGACTACAGTTATACCCAAAATGCATCTTCCTTTCAGTATATTCAAATGTGATACATACGCTTTATCAAACTTCACTATTTCATGACAAAACGATAGCCCAGATAGGAGATTTTTGAAACGTATTCCATTTTTTGGCCCGAAGTATACTACTACTGAGAGGCTTTGTATGGCGCCGAGATTGTGAAAAATAAACGCTGTGTAAAAGACAGCAGGTCGATTAAGGAAAACGTCATTAATATTTCCTGAAAAACTATTGTAACATATAGAAATAGTTAAAACTACCTCAAAAATGATCATGATGATCACTAAACAGCGTTCCCTTCGAGTCATGAAGACAAAATCACGATGAATATTCAGATTCTTTTCAATAGCAGACAAGAATTTTAGTGCTTTAAAGTTTTCCATTCTGTTTCAATTTAGAAATATACTTTTAGTCCTTTCTATTAAATGAAAACTATAATACTGAGTTGTTATTTGAACGATTGCCTTCATTACATTAGATGTGGCGTAAGTACTCAAATATTTATATATTAAGTAACAATTTAAAAGTAAAGTACGTTAGTTGATTGTTTGATGTCATGCATGAGAAATGAATATTGTAATTAATAATAAACTTTTGAGCTTCACAGTTTTGCCAAAGACTCGAACGTAGTATGGTCGAACCTCAATAACATGCGTAGGAGCGCGCCTTTATAACAAAATACCCTCGGACATAAAAAATATTGATGGGTACAACATGTTCAAGAGACGACTGGCTAATCATATCAAAAGTCATAGAGTGTGATCAACGTACCTAATTGGTATGTTAATATTAGAAAGGATGATTGTCTTAAGGACTGTTGTTTGTGCGCGTTCTATAACTTACTTAATGATGACAATGACATTGAATGTAGTGCGACAACGACTGTAATTATATATGTCATTTAAGTTCTCATGTAAGTGGCTTAATGTTAGTCTTAATGAGAATAAATGTCTTTAAACCTAAACCTAAACTTTTGCCAGTTGTATGGTGGACCTTCCACTCATTTACCTTTACATGGAGTTTGCTACTGTTCACATCGCTTCGTAAACTCCTTAAAGTAGGTACACCCAAGTAGTGAGCGATTGAATTTCTAATCAGTCCATATCAGTTTTCACTAGGCGCGTTGATCAAAACCTAAATTATCAAATCAGTCACTAAGGGTTTTAACCGACAACTTTAGTCAATAAGCTTATTGACTAATTTTAACGGTCAATAAGCTGATTGACTGGTTATGGATTTTGATTGTAACATATATAAGGCTACCTCGTTTTAAGTGATATTTTTTTAAAGGCAGATTCAGAAATAAATTTATTTAGATATTATGTTGTTTGGCGAGAGATGAAATCTCAAATTTTTACATCACATATCAGTTTGCTTACTGTCGTTATACATAAAACACAAGATTAGAAGGACAGTCAAGGCACGGAAGACAAAAGAGTACAACATAAAACACGGGCGATTTCAAATATTCCAAATCATTTTTAAAAATATCCATCGATTTTTTCTCAAAGACAATAATAGTAGGAGAAGAACGCAACCTTGCGAAAACAAGGTTACTTGTCACCAAACCTAACACCGATTATGTCAAATTCCAGGTTCAATTTTGCCATATGAGATAGCGCTATGAATGACAGCTAAAGGTGGGATGAGTGAGTAAGAAGATTATTGAACAACAAAAATGGCGGCAAGTCGCTTTCTCCTGCTTAATAATCTATGCAATAATCGACCAAACTAAAAAAAAAATATCGTCAAAGACAAACAAACTGTGACAATTAAAAATGAAATTAAAAAGTGACACTGATGGCGGGAAACCGAAATATGTTTGTAGATTTCAAATTGTAAAAAATTAGACCAATTGTACATTTTCCAAATCAGTGACCATAATAAACACGCTTTTAATGTTTAGCTAATCTTAAAAATATGAAAAGCTTGTTTATTTTAATAACTAGCGGTCCCCGCGACTTCGTCCGCGCGTTTTGAGTTTGCTCCCTCCCCTCCCGTCGCAGCGTCATGTTTTATATCCTAAAGTCTTTCTCGATAAATGAGCTATCCAACACAGAAATATTTTTTCAAATCAGTCCAGCTGTTCCTGAGATAAGCGCGTTCAAACAAACAAACTCTTCAGCTTTATAATATTAGTATAGATTAGCGCAAGCGCACGTTGTACTTAAGCTGCGAACGTTATTTTGGTGCGGAGTTATGTTAAAACTGTGATAGCTCCTAAGATATTTATTGAAATCAAATGATATAAAGGGCAACTTGGTTCTAAATGAAATGCTCGTGATGATGAATGTATTTATTTGATAAGAATAAATACCTGTTTGTATAATACACCTCTAAAAATAATGCATCATTTTTTTAACAAATTTATTAACATAAAAAAGGTTGTAGTAAGTCCACCATAAAAGATAGACATATGCTGTCGCGGATTTTATTATAGAACTCTTAATGCTGAACAATCCTGTCATACATGATTTTTGTGTAACTTAAGCGGTTTCCGCAGCGTATGCAGCGGAAGCTCTCAAAAGGAATATCTTTCTCCCGTTTTCGCAACATTTTTCATTTCTGCTGTGGTCTTATGAGTTGTATCTTTATGTTATATAGCCTAAAGCCTTCCTCGATAAATGGACTATCCAACGTAAAAAAAATTTTTCAAATCGGGCCAGTAGTTTTTGAGATTAGCGCGTTCAAACAAACAAACAAACTCTTCAGCTTTATAATATTAGTATAGATATAATGTGACTCAATTACCTTTAGCTCTATGTCTGATTGTAGCAATTAAAACTTAATTACTTTCCACCCTAGGGATGGAAAATAGCTTTTTATATTTATTTTGACGACCCGTCTGGTGTAGTGGTCGAGAAATCGCCTAACTACGCAGCGGGTTGCGGGTTCGATCCCCGCACAATACAAACATATGTGTGTATGAACATGTCTGTTTGTATCGGTTTGGGTGTTTTCTATGTATATAATGTATGTATTTACAAACAAAAAAGTATTTAAGTATTATATCTGTTGTCTGGCACTCATAACACAAGCTTTGAGTAGCTTACTTTGGAATTTGGAAATATTTAAAATTGTATGAGGGCGTAAGTTTGGAATTATGCTAGTCATTTTTTTTGGTTCCGTAGTCGAATGGCAAAAAACGGAACCCTTATAGTTTCGCCAAGTTTGTCTGTCTGTATGTCCGTCCATATGTTACAGCCACTTTATTCTGAAACTATTAGTATTATACAGTTGAAACTTAGTAGGTAGATGTATCCTATTAACCGCTTTTACGGTTCTCATACAAAAAATAAAAAAAATAAAAATTAACGGGGGGCCTTGTCAGGGAAACTAAGCTCACCTGCTTTTGCTGTAAGGAAGATAAATTATTTTAGTTATTTCCAAAGCTTGATGTCCTACGACATTTTACTGTGGGGCGCGGATGCTGATATAGAATCAATTTTAGTGTTACAAAAAAGAGCCGTGCGAGCTATTTATAATCTTAAACCTGAAGATTCCTTACGAGAGGTGTTCAAAGAACTTAGAATATTAACTCTAGCGCCTCAGTATATTTAGAAAATTTAATATATGTACGGAAAAAATACATTTATTCACGAAACAGAGTGACATACACAAAAATTGTGATTGAATTACACAAAGTTACTATGGAGCCAAATTCAATTTTTAAAATAATATAATTATATTATTTTAAAATAATATACAATATTGTAAAAGATGACTTAGGACTTGCAGCCTATAAGAGACGCACTGGTCATTTTTAACTGATAATTTAAAAACGAATAGGGTGGTAAAATTGAAAAATACTACTGAAGCGGCAAAGGGAGGTCACAGAAAAAAAGTGTGTGTGTGTGTGTGTGTGTGTGTGTGTGTGTGTGTGTGTGTGTGTGTGTGTGTGTGCAACATGGGCATTACCCGACTTCAGTGATGGTTTGGTGGGGTGTTAGCTATGAAGGAGTGACTGAGCCATATTTTTGTGAAAAAGATATCAAAACATCGGCACAAGTGTATCAAGATAATATCATTATTGAGAAGGTAGTTAAGCCCCTTAACAACACCATGATCAATAACCAAGCATGGTCTTTTCAACAAGACTCGGCACTGGGTCATAGAGCTCGGTCCACGCAGTCTTTGTTACAAGCGAACGTTTCGGACTTCATCAGAGCTGAAGACTGAACGTCGTCTATTCCGTATCTTAATCCGCTGGATTATGATTTATGATCAGTTTTAGAGAGTACGGATTGCTCTAAACGCCATGATAATTTGGAGTCCCTAAAACAATCCGTATGGATTGGCAGTGAAGAATTTTCCCATGGAAACAGTGCGTGCTTTTATTGATAACTGGCCTCAACGTTTAAAGGACTGTTATCAGCCAATGGAGACCACTTCGAATGAGCTTTGTATATTTAAAATTGTTTTATATTTATGTATAAAATTAACACACTGTAAAATTATTAATATTATTTGCATTATTTTTTTTTCGTTGTGACAATATTTTTCGCAAGAGTAGGTATTCCGACATAGAGACTTTTATTAAAATTGGTTCAGTAGTTTTTGAGATATGGAGAAAAACAAATACTACGGAATTAAAAATGTATGTAAAAACTTTATTCACGCCTTCAAAAACTCTATAAAAAGGCTAAAATATCCCTTTCGTCATCTGTATAGGAGAAACTAATTCATTTAGAGTCTTTGATGATGTGCGTGGACGGTTCCGTCTGTTGCTGTCCTTCCGCTTTGCATCATGCACGATAATATTAAAAAAAAAAACGTACGACGTAATTATCTGCTCATGATTGATTGTAATGTACAATAAAACTAAATTACAAATATGCCGTATTCTAGCCTTTATAAGTATTTTTTTGAAAGCGGTAAAAAAGGTAGAACAAATATTTTTCATTCCGTAGTATTTGATTTTGCCCATATCTCATAAACTACTGAACCGATTTGAATAATACTTATACAAGTCCCAAAGTTTGATTATAATGAAAAAAGGATAATCTCGACACAACATCTTGTTTCCAACTTATTTGTGAAGTAAGTAATATAGTTATATTGGACACCTATCGCATACATTGCACTGATCCTTTAGTGAGTAGCTAATGCACTTGTGTTATGGAAATAAGACACAACGGTGGTACTGTAGAGGTTTCAAGCTACGCGTAAAACCCCTACGTCTCGTTCGTTCAACTCTTCGTATTTCAAATGTAGAAAAGTTTCTTTATAAGTAAATTTTAATAGACGTTTGTCATATCGGTCATATCGATTGTCAGTCAAACCTTCGCACATACTATTATAATTCAAGAATCTTGTGTAATAATAATAAGTATTGATTAAGAAGATATCAGAATAGAAAATCGACTTCAAATTTAAGTGGTTTTATTATTCATTTATTTAAATAGAAAATTATCATAGATTACAGCGACGCTACGCATTCCTACAGTACCATAACACTCAGACCCAAACATAAAAGTTTACAATTACACAAATATCAAATATACGAACAAACATACACTTGCCAGATTCAACACTCTTATGTGGACGCCTAAAGAGATCATTATATTCATAAAGATGAAATGAGAAACCAAAAATTTGCGCTCTTGAACTTGAACCAGCAACCTTTTGGCTGACGTGGCCAAACACTCTTACCAATTGAGCTACCGTGCTGTCAGTCCGACCCTGCGAATTTTGTGGTCTTCTATGAAAACGTCAATTGTGTGACGCTAAGCGCCATCTAGCCGTCTGTTTATAAAACAGATGGCTACGTGCACGGTAGGTCAATTGGTAAGAGCGTTTGTCCCGGTCAGCCAAAAGGTTGCTGGTTCAAGTCCCGCCCGTGCGCAAATTTTTGGTTTCTCATTTCATCTTTATGAATGTAAAATATGACACTGAGTGTTAAAAATATTTCTAAGCATCAGATCATTATACTTAAATATAATGCATATTAAAAAATGTCAAAAAAATACAGGGCAAATTGAAAACCTCCTTTTTTTGAAGTCGTTTCAAAACTCGCAGAAAATCATATTAGCTTTGATTTCGTACAAGGTCTCATGTTACTAGGACGCATAGTTTCAGATTTATTTGCGTAAAAACCAAAAAAAAAAATACTCTTAAACCCTACCCCTCCTCCAAGCTCAAGAGGTACGCTGGGACTTTTGGTATGTTAACCTCCTTACGAAGGCAAATAATGATATGAAGTCAAAATATGTGTTCCAAGCGATTCCCTCTAGTATCCTTCCTTGACTGAACTACCTAGGTATGTGCATCGATGCTAAATGTTATTTGCTTGTCATTAAATACCTACTTACTCTTTGGAAAGTCTTAAAAAAGGTATCTTCTTGAATCTGGCTGCAACTGGTAACAATAAAATAATAATACAAAGGAATCAGATATCATTATTTATTTGTAGCGTGACAATGATGTAGTGGACCGTCAGCGACAGCACCGCAGGCAGCAAGTACATCCCGACTGGTAAAGGTCGAAATTCAATTGTTAGAGGCTCCACGGCGACCAAACGCTGCAAATCCTTTAAAGACCGCTGGTGCTCCTCGTCTGTTTTTGCAAAATGAAATGTAATGGAATAAAATGTAACGAGGCATAAAATTACAATAAATTTGATTCAAGGCCGCATTTTTCAAATGCCAGGTAAAACATAAATGACTAACAAAATATACAACTACCAATTTTTATGGTGGATCTACACCTCCCGAGGTGTGTAGCGTTCCAGTTTTTTTTTACGAGGGTCAAACTGAAAGTTCTTAGAAAATCAAAAACTGATTACATTAGCCAGTTATTAGTTTTATTATATCTTTTCAAAATATTGTCCATTGACGTCAATACACCGCTGCATGCGATGGAACCACTGGGAAAAGCACTTTGCCCACTCGTCCTTAGGGGTCTCTTCAATGGCATCGCGATACGCAGCCACCGCTTCTTCAGCATTCATAAAACGCTTTCCTTTAAGTTTTTCTTTAATTTTTGGAAATAAATAAAAATCACAAGGCGCGAGGTCGGGGCTATACGGCGGGTCACCCAGTAATTCAACGTTTGATGTCGCCAAATAGTCGATCGTTCGCTTGGCGGTGTGCGACGAGGCGTTGTCGTGGTGAAGGAGGATCCTACTGCGAGGTCGTTTCTCTCGAACTTTTTCCAAGACAAGTGGCAAACAATTGGTAGTGTACCATTCTGCAGAAACTGTTTTTTGATCCTCTAACACAATTGTTGCGAAATGACCTATCCTTCCAAAGAACGAGGCCACCATTTTTTTTCCCACACTTCGATCTCTCTTCACTTTAGTTGGCAACTCCTCGAAAGGAAACACCCACTGAGCAGATTGTCTTTTGGTTTCAGGATCATAACAGTAAATCCAGCTTTCGTCACCTGTTAGTATGTCGAATACAGCATTTGAGTCACCTCCGTTAAATCTTTCAATCATTTTACGGCACCAATCCACACGATGGAGTTTTTGAGCCTTAGTCAAATTATGAGGTATCCACCGGGCGCAAAGCTTCCTGACCGCTAAATGTTCGTGGAGGATTTTGTGCACTTGACTCATACCGATGCCTAAGCTTGTCCGAATCTGCTGATAGGTCACTCTTTTGTCAGTCTCTATCATACGCCGCACAACACAGATGTTATTTTCAGTCGTCGACGTAGAAGGCCGTCCCTCACGTACATCATCAGTGAGATTAGTGCGACCACGTTTAAACTCATTAAACCAGTTGTAAATAGTCGCACGAGATGGGGCTTCATCGTGAAAGGCCAATCGTAGTCTATCATAACTTTCTTGTTGACTTAAATGACATCGAAAGTCATAAAAAATCATTGCACGAAAATTTTCTCGTGTTAAATTCATGTTGACGTGACACAGACAATTTTCAATTTGCCGCCAAATCGTAAAACAAATGACAAATGAATGAAATATATACTCAGTAATATTGGCAAAGAGTTCTATTTTCAAATTTTAGAATATTTTTTTTATTATATTGTTTATAAGTGGCCAGTTCTAAGAACTTTCAGTTTGACCCTCGTAAATGTGATAATTGATACAAGGTATTATTGTCTTAATTTCATTTCTTCTCATTTTATTTGCTTTAATAATCTCTTAATATTACGCACATATGAAATAGTATTTATTTACACTATAGCTCATTTAATCTTTTAATTACATGAACTGTTTTAATTTTTCGCGAAGGCGAGCGAACGAAGTGAGAGTGCCGCACCGGCACCGATGCGGCATCAGCGGCGCTCGCTGCTTCAGCCGCCGCGTCTAAAGTGGCGGCACTCGCCGCTTGCGAGTCAATTTCAATCGTTTGCGTGAATAACCCCTTCTACGTAAACGGCTCCGTTAAGTGCGGACCGCGCCGCTCAATGTGACGCACGACGCCCCGCGTCTCCTTAAACGAGGCCCTATTTCGAAGAATATTAATTTTCTGTCTATTTCTGAATATTAATCTTTTAAAACAAACGATATTGGCTGAAGAAATGAGACGGAACCTGCGAACTACTGTCGTGAAAAGTAATTTAAGAAAACTAATGAGAATCTGTATTAGAAATCTGTATAGTGAAGAAAACGGTAGCCATGTAGAACATGAATTATAAAATTACTATGTTCTTTTTTGTTTTATTTACGTATTTTACCTATAACTAAAATGAACCCACTGCCACCTTAACAGTTGTTTGGTCAATATTTTGCCGATTTAATAGCAAGTGTTATACCTTTTTTAAAAATTAAAAAGACTTAAAAGTTTTTACAATTACTTGCACAATAAATTCCATACATTTTTTTTCAATAGAGGCCTTTTAAATAGCCTTTTAAATTAGGAATGCTAAGTAAAAAAACTTTAATTCCAGCGGTTGTCGAGCAGTTTTACTAAGCTGTTAGTAGAGGGTTCAGTTTTTGTTGATTATTTTTATTAAATGGCATGTTTTCTAACTGTACACATAAAAAGCCGGACCCTAGTATCGTAAAAATCGCAGAAATCGCAAAAAATCGATAGAATAGCTCAAAGATAAAGGATTTAAAAAAATCTTTAAATTTCAATATCTCCATAACGGTTAAGTTTCGGATACCATATTATAGGATCAATTCCATCAGAAATGACCTGAATAATAACGTCCTTTAATATTCTGTACGATTTTCCTTATAACTCTGTATATTCTCCAATATTATAATCTGTTAGAGTCATAACAAGAACTAACTTAAAATAAACCCTACGTCCTTGGACACTTTACACATTGCGACTTTTAGCAGCGATACAGTCGCAATGCTAACACGCGTTAGCATCAATGCAGTCGCAAAATGTCAACCTTTACGTACTGGGCTACTTTTAGCAGCGATGCAGTCACAATGCTAACGCGCGTTACCATCGATGCAGTTGCGATAGAGAAGCATGAAATTGTTATATTACGTACTGAAATTTTGACGACTGCAACGAATCTAACGCGCGTCTGCATCGATGCTAAATTAAATATACTCATTGCGTGAGTCGCGATGGAGAAGCGCGTTTTCTAAACATGCAACTGCATCAATGCTAAATACGTAAAGTTAGCTTAATATATCGAAAACCTTTCTTCAAGCGTTTATTGGTTAAAAAATCACTTGTGAAGATGAAATAAGAAACCAAAAACTTGCGCACGGGCGGGACTTGAACCAGCAACCTTTTGGCAGACCGGGCCAAACGCTCTTACCAATTGAGCTACCGTGCTGTCAGTCCGCCCCTGCGAAATTTGTGGTCGCTTATGAAAACGTCAATTGCGTGACGCTTAGCGCCATTTAGCCGTCTGTTTATGAAACAGATGGCCCAAGCAGTTATTCTTTACAGAATAAATTCAACTTGGAAATTGATGTCGCTTTGCTATCTAATGCTTTAGAATGTTTTACGGCACGGTAGCTCAATTGGTAAGAGCGTTTGGCCCGGTCTGCCAAAAGGTTGCTGGTTCAAGTCCCGCCCGTGTGCAAGTTTTTGGTTTCATATTTCATCTTTATGAATATAAAATATGACACTGTGAGTGTTAAAAACATTCTAAAGCATTAGATAGCGAAGCAACATCAATTTCCAAGTTGAATTTATTCTGTAAAGAATAACTGCTTGGGCCATCTGTTTCATAAACAGTCGGACTGACAGCACGGTAGCTCAATTGGTAAGAGCGTTTGGCCCGGTCTGCCAAAAGGTTGTTGGTTTAAGTCCCGCCCGTGCACAAGTTTTTGGTTTCTTATTTCATCTTTATGAATTTAAAATATGACACTGTAAGTGTTAAAAACATTCTAAAGCATTAAAATCACTTGGTTTTTAATACAAAGAACTATTTTATAGTATTTTAGTACTTTTACTCACAAGCTAACTCACCTTGGGTAGAAACAAGAAGCTTAGAAAGTCCTTTGCGGCATTGGGAGACCTCATTTTGGATATTTTGGCCGGCTTTTGACAAGATGAAGAAGGCAGCGCTGGCGAATAGGACGAAATATATTTTAGTAACATGCGCCCACAAGATGAACTAAAAAATAACAACACATAAGTATTTTAACATTTTACATTATGGTAAAAAATAATTGATTTTGATATTGTTTAGTTAAACTAAACGTGGAATATAAAACACATTGCCCACGCAATTTATAATTTATGCGTGTTACAAAAATAGTATGATTCTATTTATGAATTCTAACACGACTTTTCACAAATTTGGAACATCATATTAGTACATTATGATATAAGTGTGCTAAGTTGACCATTGTGTACAAGGCGATATTGTGTGAGCACGAGCGAAAGCGAGTGCGCCATAAGAAAGCCGCGTATATTATGGTCACAGGCACACGTTTTTCATACGACGTTTTTCAACACCCTTGCAAGGAAAAAACAAGACAAGTTTTTAATCATTAAAACAGTAAAAATACATTTCACTCGATATTGGTGGCAAAGACTTTCGCACGCGTTTTTCCCCTCGTTACGTATGTCCGGCGGAGTTAATAATAGGTTTTCTTCACTTGAAGTAGACATTTTCATTAATATTAAACTTCATCATTAAACTTCGTCACAGCCGACAATTATTATTTACGAAAAATGGCGCGTTGTTTTTTTTTTCTTGCCGAGATACCGATGCACGCGCAAGGCTTTGGCGCGAACTAGATCGGCCAAAAGCCAAGATTAAAAATGTAATAATTCGTGTTTAAAACACAAATCACAGAAAATGTTAAATGAACTTGAGCTATTTTTTAGTAATAAATCTGGATTTCCATTTATTGAAATAAATACTATATAGACACTGTTATTTTTCGCATAAATACTGTTTGTTGCTAAAATAAAAGTATTGTATAACCCGACTAAATAATATCGCTTCTTCTTCTTACTTACGACTTGGTACTAGGGTACAAATATGAATTGGTCGGGTGAATAAACTAAAAGCACTAGTGCAATAATATACTAAAAAAGCACGCGTGTTTTATATGTATGATTATGAGCCAAAAATCGGTGGAATAAAAACGTTTGAGCAAGTTTGTTGAAAACATACGTACATATTGAGTGCTAAAACTTATCTCACCCTTTGCGTATTTAATACATCTTGAAATAGTCGAATCGTGAAAATGATGAACTCCAAGGTCGCAATAAAAAGTATGAGAGTGCCCTGAAAAAGAAACTGTGTTTAATTTATCGAAACTAAAATAATTTTAAAAATATATATTGAAGTGAAACACAACACAAAATTGATTTAAAAATACATGTGACTATGTCTTTACAATGAAAAATATTGAACAGCTACCTATTAGTACACACAAACTTACTTGATGACCAAAACAATTTTTCAACTCGCGACTGCATTACTTCAGCTTCCGGTACACCTTAGCCACGACACTCCACTCCCCACTCAGTGACGCAACATTATCAGATTTTAGAATAGTGTTAGCCGTCTTTAAAACGTACCTAATTTGAGACACTAAAGTGTAGTACGTCAGTATTTCCACTGTTTGCTTAACTTCATATAATGATTCAGCGGCGAGAAATATAAATACTGATACTGTGGTCGTGTTAACTTCAAAACTGTTATTAATCAATACCGCGATTAGAATTTTTAGAGAAGTAATCATTCTCATAACCACGACTACAGTTATACCCAAAATGCATCTTCCTTTCAGTGTATTCAATTGTGCTACATACGCTTTATCAAACTTCACTATTTCATGGAAAAACGAGAGCCCAGATAGGAGATTTTTGAAATGTACTCCATTTTTTGGCCCAAAGTACAGTACTACTAAGAGACTTTGTATGGCGCCAAGATTGTGAAAGATAACCGCTTTGTAAAACACAGCAGGTCGATTTAAGAAGGGGTCATTAATATTACCTGCAAAACTGTTGTAGCATATAGAAATAGTTGAAACTAACTCAAAAATGATCATGATGATCACTAAACAGCGTTTCCTTCGGGTCATGAAGATAAAATCACGATGAATATTCAGATTCTTTTCAATAGCAGACAAGAATTTTAATGCCCTAAAGTTTTCCATTCTGTTTCAATGTAGAAATGAATGAAACTGAATGACACTACAACACTGAGTTGTTATTTGAACGATTGCCTTCATTACATTTGATGTGGCGTAAGTACTCAAATATTTATATATTACTCGTAAGTAACAATTTGAACGTACGTTAGGTGACTGTTTGATGTCATGCATGAGAAATGAATATTGTAAGTAATAATATACTTTTGCCAGTTTTACATTGGACCTTCCACTCAATTTTGAATTTGCTGTTGTCAATATTAAGAAAATAGAAATACCTTTTAGGGTTTCGTAGCCGAATGAAAAATAGAGGAACCCTTCTAGTTCTCACACCCTTATTCGTCAAATCTGTTTGTCGGCCCGTACGTTAAAGCCATTCCATTTAAAACCACCCAAAGATACAGAGAATAAGAAACCGATACCAATGAATTAGATATCATGGTTTAATTGCAAAGTGACTATGATGTAGTTAACTGTAAGTGATAACACAGCAGGCAGCAAATACATTCCGACTGGTAGAGATCGCAGTTCTATGCTAAGGGGCTCCACGTTGACAAGCCGCTGCAAATCCTTCAAAGGGCACTGGTTTTCCTCATCTGTTGAATCGTTAAACTTATTGGGCATGTTCAGAAAAAAATAGAGGGTTAAAGCATATCTACCCACCCACTATGGGAACAACACCGTATCAAGTAAGTAGTTTTTTTTTTTATATAAAACTCTTTACTGTAATGTAAACATACAACACATGCATTTTTATACGCAAAACAATAAAAAATACAATCCACACTGGTCTAAAATTTATAAAACGGAAAACGGTTGGGCTGCAAATCCTTCAAAAGGCGCTGGTTTCCCTCATCTGTTGAATCGTTAAACTTATTGGGCATGTTCAGAAAAAAATAGAGGGTTAAAGCATATTTACCCACCCACTATGGGAACAACACCGTATCAAGTAAGTAGTTTTTTTTTTATATAAAACTCTTTACTTTAATGTATATACATACAACACATGCATTTTTATACGCAAAACAATAAAAAATAAAATCCACACTGATCTAAAATTTATAAAACGGAAAACGGTTGGGCACCCCTGCACTCGACGCGCGAGTTTCATAGTTTTGCCAAAGACTCGAACGAAGTATGGTCGAACCACAATAACATGCGAAGGAGCGCGCTTCTATAACAAAATACCCTCAGACATAAAAAATATTGATGGGTACAACATGTTCAAAAGACGACTGGCAAATCATATCAAAGGTCTCAGTGAATGATCAACATACCTAGTTGGTATGTTAATATTGGAAATGAGGATTGTGTTATAATGAGTGTTGATTGTGCGTTTGTGCGCGTTTTATAACTATTGATGACAATGACATTGAACATAGTTCGACAACGACTGCAATCGTGTATTTAATTTAAGTTCTCATGTAAGTGGCTTTAGTGTAAGTCTTAATGAGAATAAATGTCTTTAAACCTAAACCTATGTGATTGGTGTCCAATATTTATTTATTACTTCAATGCACGACTATCAACTTCGTAACGTCGCTACCTCGGATCAAGATCCACTCCTGACCAGCAGCGCATGCGTTGTACTGAACCTGCTTATGGCGAGTCGCCCGATATTTGTCTTCAGTCCACCCAAACAATCAAACGGGCTGTCATTTACAAGAATTATTAATGTGGTAGCAAACGCGATCCGTAGCGAGATGTTTGCTATCCAGTACCGATCACATGCCGAGAAGTTGCTGATCCATTTGCGTAACGTACTTCTGTATGGTTGACGCCTCGTTGGTGCTGTTCCCATGACGGGTGGATAAATGTGCTTTGACCGTAAGTGAGAAGCGCTGCCAATACTTAGTCAGACATCAGTCGCGCATTTTTGCAACGCGTAACTGCATCGATACTAAAAATCGCAGTGTGTAAGGGGTCTAAATTTTTGATTTATTTGTATTAAGGTATTTATGGGAGAAGCCTTTGTCATAATCGTTTTATGGTATTCATAACACCAGCAAGATTTTTTTTATATATTTTGATGATAAAAAATTGTACCTAAAACAACTCACCTTGCGTAGAAATAAGAATTTTAGCGAGAGTTCTGCGGCACTGGGTGACCTCATTTGGACCTCATTTGGCTGGACATCTTGGCCAGCTCTTGACAATAAGATGAAGATGAAACTGGAGTGTAGGATGAAAAAGATTTTGCGAATCTCGTTCCAGATGTCGAACTAAAAATATAATAGTTTAATAAATTAAAAACACGCTTCTTTATTTTTTTCGTATACCATTCAGCAAACCATTTCATTTGATACCCATATCATGGGAGTGCCTTTCAAATAGCCTGTCCACCATCTTGAGGAGGCCGCCATATTGAATTTGTAATGACGTTTCTTAGCTAGTCATGTGTTGTCATCAGAACTTAGAGCGTGTGAAAAGGATATTGACCAAAGCCTGGCCCAGATTGCGTCTTTGTAGTTTATATTTCAAAAATCTTGATTGAATTATAATTGTACTGGTATTTTAAAGGTAACTAAGTAAGTAAGTATTGAATTACTTTAGTCGAACATAACAATTACCTTCTGAATGTATCAAAATGAATGTAGGTGAGGTGCATTAACTCTGCAATCACAAAACATACTTAACCTCAAAAATTTCTAATCTGCCAAAATGTCTAATTCCTCGTAAACACCTAATTTTTGCTATAGAGTTTTGGTCAAGATCCTTTCATCATAATCGATGATCGGAAAGTGAGTCAAATTAAGATTAAGACAAACAAAAAGTATTTTAGTATTATATCCGTTGTCTGGCACCCATAACACAAGTTTTGAGTAGCTTACTTTGGGGCTAAATGGCGATGTGTGGGAATGTCCAAAGGATATTATTGTTATAAGGTGAAGTTAATATAAGCGAGTTAAAAAGTAGTTTAATAGTTTGATTGCAAACTAGTCACAAGTAGGATCTAAGACACGTTGACCAAAAAGCTTTAGTGATTTCAGACATTATTTTTGTTGTTTTTTACACGTATATATGGTAATTCCCATGTTCAACCTCCTCGCCGCGCGTGCTGGCCACTAAGAGCCAAGAAGAAAAACTTCAATTGTTTTCTTGTTTGTGGATCGATCGATAATACCTACAGCAACGTTGAAGTAAAACGTAGTGATAACTTGCTCGGTGTGTTTGAAGCAACATTTAATATTTATATACGAAGACTTTAAACATTTATATCAACGACAGATGCATTCTGGTAAGTTATCACATGCTGTTTATATGTATTTCGTAGCACCCAATCGAAATAATTTACAGTCTTGTATTTCTGCTGTCCACACTAACTTCGTTAGTTTCTTAAGTGCGTTGTGTGCACAATTATGTTATAGAAAAAGTTCATAGTATCACAAGAAATCTAAACATATTGGTTTGCGACACGACTTTCATCAATAAAAATCTTAAAAACACATTAAACTGGAAGCGTATTGCGATCTTTTAATATTCGTTCAAGTTCGAGACAATTCCATTACCACTCAATTAGTTGTGTTTCCAAATTGGTATTGCGATGCAACTAAATAAATATTTAATGCTTTTCTATTTCACTCAGAGTCGATTTTATCAACGTCAGATAAGGAATATTCGTCGAATATAATGCAAAGCGGCTAATTTGAAAACGTCACCTATTTTCAGGAATCATTTATGAAAATTACGTAATTGTAAGAGATCGTGATTCAATTAGTATGTCAAATAATTATCATAATGTTTTTAGTGATGTTTGTAATCAAAGTCAACATACGACTGTCGATTAATAAATTCCAATTATATTGACGATAAATTTAAAAGTTTTTACTTAGCCATGTTACTTTGTGTTGGATTCTTATCAGATAAGTAACCAAATATTATATAATAATTCCCCAAAGTTCCAGTACATCTTTCTGTTACACCCTGTATGTAATTAATTATCTATCTCATAATAACTTTCTAACGGCCTGTTTCACAATGTCCTAATAAGTTATAATTTGCGTTGTCTGTCCAATACTTCAAACGAAACACAAAATACAAATACAAAAATGAAATGATGTTCCAAATTTGAATTATTCGTTCTTATTAGTCGGTGGTGAAACAGGCCCATAATATGATAACTAATCTTACCGTTTTTGTATCTAGTATATCTTGTAATAATCGGATCGCAAAAATAATGAACTGCAATGCTGCTGTAAAAAGTAAGAAATTCCCCTGCAGAAATAAGAATCGATTAAAAAACAAACCAAATCTCAAATAACTTGAAGCATTAAATTTTTACACTAATGTATGTTAATGATCTTGCTATCACAATATAAAGTTTTTTGAAGCACTTACTTGATGACCAAAACAATTCTTCAACTCGCGGCTGCATTCTTTCAACTTTCGGTATACCTTAGTTAAGATATATAAGTCCTCATTAAGAGATTTCAAATTAACAAATCCAAGAAGAGTGTTAACAGTCTTTAAAATATACATTATTTGACATACCAAGGTGTAATATACCAATAGTCCCACTGTCTGTTTAATTTCATACGACGTTTCAACAATAAAATATAAAATGAGCGATACAATCCTCCTGTTAGGTCGAAAATTGTATTGAGTGAGTACAATTATTACAGTTTTCAAAGACTTTATCATACACATTAACAGAACTATGGATAAACCGAAAATGCATCTCCCTTTCAGGGCATTTACACGTGCTACATAAGTTTTATTTGACTTAACTATTTCATGGCAAAACGATAGCCCTGATACAAGTTTATGAAAGTAAATCCCATTTTTTGGACCCAAGTATACAATCACTGAAAGACTTTGTATGACTCCAAGATTATGAAAGATAAACGCTGGCTGATACGAACCAGGACGATTAAAATACTCATTGAATAGATTCCCTGAAAAGCTGTTGTAGCACACAATAATAGTTGAAACAAACTGAAACAATATCGCTATGGTTACAAAAAAACGTTTTCTTTTAGTCATGTTAATAAAATCGTGATGAATGTTTTATATCTTTTCAAGAGCAGACAGAAATCTTAACGCACCAAAGGTTTCCATTTTCTTGGCTGAAACAAAAAAGTTTATAGTCCTTTTTACTGATTAGGAGAATTAAAAAAACTGAATTGATATTCCACGACTACGCTGGCCAGTCACAACGACTAGCCGACTGCGCGGGACATATTATAGTGCACAAGTGTGTGCGCAAACACAGTTGCACTCTCTATTCCTTTCACTCTCATAGCCCAACGGGACAGCAATCTGACACGACCGAAGAGAGATCAGCAAAGGACCAATGGCTTTACGTGCTTTTCCGAGGCACGGGGATGAAACACCGCCAACTTCTAAAAGCTTTTGGTCATATTGAGGCAGTGAGTACTCATCTATCCTTAGTATATATTTTATAAATTATCAGGCATTTAACCACTATCAGACCTGGTGGTAGGTGATGATGTGATTAAGGATGGATCATGTCTGACCAGTAATAGCCTATTCTCTCTTCTCTAAAAGCCCAAATCATAGTATTTCGGGAATACTTCAGCCGGTAGCGAACACCATACGTAAGCCAATTTTGGTAATATTTAAATTGAAAAGTTACTGCTTACCATAAAATTATTTCTGTACCTTCACAGAGACCAATGTAACAATTATGGCATTAGTTCATAGGGTTTTATCAATAAATTAACATCCTACTTAATTTGCTTGAGTGTATGTCAGAACGTTGTCACTTTTATTTGCTGAAGTAGATAGGTGATTTTCAAACTACTTAACTGGGTTATTTCATGTCTATGTTAATGAGTTTTTCAGATGTTTAGATTAAAAAGCTTATGTACTCTCAACTACTTAACTTACAATACTGAAGTCGTCGTTCAGATAAGCCATATTTCGCCATATGTAGCTCCTTCAGAAAAACAATTAACCGTCTTTAAAACCAACCCTACTTGACATGCTTAGGTGTGGTAAGTGAATAATCCAACTAATCGTTTAAATTCACACAATTTATTTATAATAATGATGAACCAGACAAAATGTGTGTGGTCTGATGCACACTTATTTGTTAGAAATAAGTTTATTGAGGAAGTTGTCAGACCACATGTGATCCCATTTTGCCCAGCGAGCGGGTCCTGAATTCATCTTGATGCAAAACAATACTCGTGCACACACGGCTCAAGCGACTCGGTTTGTACTTGAAGCCTCTCAAATTCAAGTCTTTCCGTGGCCGGCGAACAGTCCGGATTTCAATCCAATAGAGCACATGTGGAATCAGTTGAAACGAAGAGTTAGAGACGGTGACCAGGAAATCCACAACCAACAGCAACTTATCAACGCTGTTATAAGGGCCTGGGAAGAGATTGCAATGGAAAATGTCAGGCATTTGATTGAGAGCATGCACTCCAGGCTTCAGGAGTGCGTAGCGAACGAGGGGGGCATACCCGTTACTAAAAGATGACCATGGAGTATTTTCTTTTGTTTTCAGTAACTTTACATTGTTTTTATTTTTAACCTTAGATGTGTTTTTTCTTTCAAAAGTAAATAAACTTGCTTTTAGAATGTTTTTAACACTCACAGTGTCATATTTTATATTAATAAAGATGAAATAAGAAACCAAAAATTTGCGCACGGGCGGGACTTGAACCAGCAACCTTTTGGCAAACCGGGCCAAACGCTCTTACCAATTGAGCTACCGTGCTGTTAGTCCGACCCTGCGAAATTTGTGGTCTCTTATGAAAACGTCAATTGCGTGACGCTTAGCGCCATCTAGCCGTCTGTTTATGAAACAGATGGCCCTAGCAGTTATTCTTTACAGAATAAATTCAACTTGGAAATTGATGTCGCTTCGCTATCTATGCTTTTAGAATGTTTTTAACACTCACAGTGTCATATTTTATATTAATAAAGATGAAATAAGAAACCAAAAATTTGCGCACGGGCGGGACTTGAACCAGCAACCTTTTGGCAAACCGGGCCAAACGCTCTTACCAATTGAGCTACCGTGCTGTTAGTCCGACCCTGCGAAATTTGTGGTCTCTTATGAAAACGTCAATTGCGTGACGCTTAGCGCCATCTAGCCGTCTGTTTATGAAACAGATGGCCCAAGCAGTTATTCTTTACAGAATAAATTCAACTTGGAAATTGATGTCGCTTCGCTATCTATGCTTTTAGAATGTTTTTAACACTCACAGTGTCATATTTTATATTAATAAAGATGAAATAAGAAACCAAAAATTTGCGCACGGGCGGGACTTGAACCAGCAACCTTTTGGCAAACCGGGCCAAACGCTCTTACCAATTGAGCTACCGTGCTGTTAGTCCGACCCTGCGAAATTTGTGGTCTCTTATGAAAACGTCAATTGCGTGACGCTTAGCGCCATCTAGCCGTCTGTTTATGAAACAGATGGCCCAAGCAGTTATTCTTTACAGAATAAATTCAACTTGGAAATTGATGTCGCTTCGCTATCTATGCTTTTAGAATGTTTTTAACACTCACAGTGTCATATTTTATATTAATAAAGATGAAATAAGAAACCAAAAATTTGCGCACGGGCGGGACTTGAACCAGCAACCTTTTGGCAAACCGGGCCAAACGCTCTTACCAATTGAGCTACCGTGCTGTTAGTCCGACCCTGCGAAATTTGTGGTCTCTTATGAAAACGTCAATTGCGTGACGCTTAGCGCCATCTAGCCGTCTGTTTATGAAACAGATGGCCCAAGCAGTTATTCTTTACAGAATAAATTCAACTTGGAAATTGATGTCGCTTCGCTATCTATGCTTTTAGAATGTTTTTAACACTCACAGTGTCATATTTTATATTAATAAAGATGAAATAAGAAACCAAAAATTTGCGCACGGGCGGGACTTGAACCAGCAACCTTTTGGCAAACCGGGCCAAACGCTCTTACCAATTGAGCTACCGTGCTGTTAGTCCGACCCTGCGAAATTTGTGGTCTCTTATGAAAACGTCAATTGCGTGACGCTTAGCGCCATCTAGCCGTCTGTTTATGAAACAGATGGCCCAAGCAGTTATTCTTTACAGAATAAATTCAACTTGGAAATTGATGTCGCTTCGCTATCTATGCTTTTAGAATGTTTTTAACACTCACAGTGTCATATTTTATATTAATAAAGATGAAATAAGAAATAATAAAGATAAGAAATAAGAAATAATATTTTATATTAATAAAGATGAAATAGGGTCGGACTAACAGCACGGTAGCTCAATTGGTAAGAGCGTTTGGCCCGGTTTGCCAAAAGGTTGCTGGTTCAAGTCCCGCCCGTGCGCAAATTTTTGGTTTCTTATTTCATCTTTATTAATATAAAATATGACACTGTGAGTGTTAAAAACATTCTAAAAGCATAGATAGCGAAGCGACATCAATTTCCAAGTTGAATTTATTCTGTAAAGAATAACTGCTTGGGCCATCTGTTTCATAAACAGACGGCTAGATGGCGCTAAGCGTCACGCAATTGACGTTTTCATAAGAGACCACAAATTTCGCAGGGTCGGACTAACAGCACGGTAGCTTAATTGGTAAGAGCGTTTGGCCCGGTTTGCCAAAAGGTTGCTGGTTCAAGTCCCGCCCGTGCGCAAATTTTTGGTTTCTTATTTCATCTTTATTAATATAAAATATGACACTGTGAGTGTTAAAAACATTCTAAAAGCATAGATAGCGAAGCGACATCAATTTCCAAGTTGAATTTATTCTGTAAAGAATAACTGCTTGGGCCATCTGTTTCATAAACAGACGGCTAGATGGCGCTAAGCGTCACGCAATTGACGTTTTCATAAGAGACCACAAATTTCGCAGGGTCGGACTAACAGCACGGTAGCTCAATTGGTAAGAGCGTTTGGCCCGGTTTGCCAAAAGGTTGCTGGTTCAAGTCCCGCCCGTGCGCAAATTTTTGGTTTCTTATTTCATCTTTATTAATATAAAATATGACACTGTGAGTGTTAAAAACATTCTAAAAGCATAGATAGCGAAGCGACATCAATTTCCAAGTTGAATTTATTCTGTAAAGAATAACTGCTTGGGCCATCTGTTTCATAAACAGACGGCTAGATGGCGCTAAGCGTCACGCAATTGACGTTTTCATAAGAGACCACAAATTTCGCAGGGTCGGACTAACAGCACGGTAGCTCAATTGGTAAGAGCGTTTGGCCCGGTTTGCCAAAAGGTTGCTGGTTCAAGTCCCGCCCGTGCGCAAATTTTTGGTTTCTTATTTCATCTTTATTAATATAAAATATGACACTGTGAGTGTTAAAAACATTCTAAAAGCATAGATAGCGAAGCGACATCAATTTCCAAGTTGAATTTATTCTGTAAAGAATAACTGCTTGGGCCATCTGTTTCATAAACAGACGGCTAGATGGCGCTAAGCGTCACGCAATTGACGTTTTCATAAGAGACCACAAATTTCGCAGGGTCGGACTAACAGCACGGTAGCTCAATTGGTAAGAGCGTTTGGCCCGGTTTGCCAAAAGGTTGCTGGTTCAAGTCCCGCCCGTGCGCAAATTTTTGGTTTCTTATTTCATCTTTATTAATATAAAATATGACACTGTGAGTGTTAAAAACATTCTAAAAGCATAGATAGCGAAGCGACATCAATTTCCAAGTTGAATTTATTCTGTAAAGAATAACTGCTTGGGCCATCTGTTTCATAAACAGACGGCTAGATGGCGCTAAGCGTCACGCAATTGACGTTTTCATAAGAGACCACAAATTTCGCAGGGTCGGACTAACAGCACGGTAGCTCAATTGGTAAGAGCGTTTGGCCCGGTTTGCCAAAAGGTTGCTGGTTCAAGTCCCGCCCGTGCGCAAATTTTTGGTTTCTTATTTCATCTTTATTAAAGTAAATAAACTTTTTAATCATTAGTATTGGAATAAATTTATTGGTCTACACGGTAAAAACAACATTAGTTTTCGTTATGGAGACAAAAGATATATATATTGGTTTTATTATTTTCATGGTACAGACAAAATACCTTATTGTGTTTTGTCGTCCTTTGTCCTTCAGTAAAAAAGGTGATTTGCATTTTTATGCGCTAGGCTTGAAGGGTTGAGAGACCAAAAACATCAACTGAGAGGTTTAACTGCACGGTGGCTCGGTGGTGAAGAGCATTGGCCCGGTTTGCCTGACGCCGTGGGTTCAATCACACTCGTGCAAAGTTTTTGGTTTCTTATTTCATCTTATGAATATATATTTTTTGTATTTCTGTATCATTATGGGTTAGGGAGGTTTGCGTAATTACAACCGCAAATAAACAGTTACTAAGCACACCCACGTAATTAATACGACCCATTTGTGATAAGCATAAAAACACGAACGATTATACAACAATGTTTACCGCACGATACTCTGAAGTGATACCTTCAGCGACCAACTTCCCGGTAAATATTAGGGGTTGCGGACATTTCTCGCAAATATTCATACAAAACAGACCCAAACGGAATACAAAGCATATTTGGTGAAACACCTCCTTTGTTGTATCAATGCTTTTGACCAGAACCATAAACTATGTTCGAGGTACCGCAGGAGAAATATGCCTAATGTTTAATCATA
This sequence comes from Pyrausta purpuralis, assembly GCA_963924145.1. Lineage (NCBI taxonomy): Eukaryota > Metazoa > Arthropoda > Insecta > Lepidoptera > Crambidae > Pyrausta > Pyrausta purpuralis. Next base: position 23,653,837 of record OZ001649.1, read on the forward strand.
AAAATGTAAAGCAAGTATTCGGAGGTTTTTTAAACTCTAAGCAAAGCGCTGTTTCTGCGTTTAAGTGGCGCACGTTGTCCACAATATTTTTTTGTAAAATAAGAATGTGAGTATGATTATTTAATATACCCACTTAAGAAAGCTTAGGGTCTGTTGCACCTGCACAATTGACAAATAAGGACTAACAGACAAATAATTACAATATGGAACGTGTTTTGCATCTGACACATAACGATGACCAAAACTATTTAGCAGCAGGGAAGCAAAAATATCAAAATTAAAAGCAGAGGAAAAAATAACAAAATGAAATCGACCATTTAGTGCATGACAAACACGTCCCAAGTAAATTAAGAACTGCAGATACGAGTATCTAATATTTATTTATTTAAGATCAACTAACCAAGCATTACTTGATACATCTGGCATTTTACATTAAATAAATATCCTTTGGACATTCCCACACATCGCCATCTAATCCCAAAGTAAGCTACTCAAAGCTTGTGTTTTGGGTGCCAGACAACGGATATAATACTTAAATACTTTTTTTTTGTAAATGCATACATGATATACATAGAAAACACCCAGACCAATACAAACAGACATGTTCATGCACACAAATGTTTGTATTGTGCGGGGATTGAACCCGCAACCCGCTGCTTAGTAGGCAATTTCTCGACCACTACACCAGACGGGTCGTCGGTTTACATTAATAGTTTAAAAACCCTAGAAAACCACGCTTTTATAAATGCACGTTGGTAAATAAGGAACTAATCGTTGCTAGTAATTGACCATAACCAAAAACATAAATCATAAATCAATTATGGACCATTAAATTTGGCTCTGTTTCTAGGCTGAAGTGCTTTTAATAACAATATTCGATTGAAAAACGTAGAGTGCCAATCTCTGTAACCTGCTTCCCGTAACATCGCTTAACTTGATTTCTTAGCAAGTAATACAAAACAGCTAAGTGCGAGTCGGACTCCTGAATTACCTGAATTCACTTACTTTCACTTAGCTAAAATATTACAATATTTTTTTGACAGCAAACATTACTTTGTTTTTCATAGAGTTTGAATGAAGATAAAGTTATGTTTGCGGTTGTTGAAAATGTGCTATATCTCAAAAAAATACTAGTACGAACTCGTTCAAATCAATTTTCGTTGAAAGAATTTGATAAGATCTACATTAAATTATTTTTTTAAAATTTACACTCGCTTAGTTTAGAGGTTAGATGGGAGCGACGCCCATTTTACCACTTTGGAATTTATAAATGCCTGTTTTTCTAGTGTCCCGGAAATGAGATGCCTATAGGCTGAATAAAGTTCTCACCCTCGTTTTCGAAAGTTACTTTGATGAACGGTATGTCGGTTTTATAACCTTGAAATCCGATCGTGTTCAAAGGCCATTACATGACCTTTCTTTCTCACAAATGGAAGCACGACTTTGATTTGAAATTCTATCATGAAACTCCAGTTCCTGTCTTCTGGCTTCGTTGTCAGACCTTGCAACTAATCGTGTTCAAAGTTCATTACAAGACCTCTACAACAAGTCCAAACACGGGTATGATACGAATTTCCATGATGGAATGCTACTGCCTATCTTCCGGCTTCATTATCAGACCTTGAAACCTGATCGTGGTCAAAGTTATTAACAAGATTTTTTTTAACAAGTCCAAACACGGTTATGATATACGATGTTCCATCACGAAATTCCAATTCATATCTTCCGGGTCCATCATGAGAACAGTTCGACATTACCATATTATTGTATTACCATCATAACTACATACGAGGGTCAAACTGAAAGTTCTTAGAAAATCAAAAACTGATTACATTAGCCAGTTATTAGTTTTATTATATCTTTTCAAAATATTGTCCATTGACGTCAATACACCGCTGCATGCGATGGAACCACTGGGAAAAGCACTTTGCCCACTCGTCCTTAGGGGTCTCTTCAATGGCATCGCGATACGCAGCCACCGCTTCTTCAGCATTCATAAACCGCTTTCCTTTAAGTTTTTCTTTAATTTTTGGAAATAAATAAAAATCACAAGGCAAGGTCGGGGCTATACGGCGGGTGACCCAGTAATTCAACGTTTGATGTCGCCAAATAGTCGATCGTTCGCTTGGCGGTGTGCGACGAGGCGTTGTCGTGGTGAAGGAGGATCCTACTGCGAGGTCGTTTCTCTCGAACTTTTTCCAAGACAAGTGGCAAACAATTGGTAGTGTACCATTCTGCAGAAACTGTTTTTTGATCCTCTAACACAATTGTTGCGAAATGACCTATCCTTCCAAAGAACGAGGCCACCATTTTTTTTCCCGCACTTCGATCTCTCTTCACTTTAGTTGGCAACTCCTCGAAAGGAAACACCCACTGAGCAGATTGTCTTTTGGTTTCAGGATCATAACAGTAAATCCAGCTTTCGTCACCTGTTAGTATGTCGAACACAGCATTTGAGTCACCTCCGTTAAATCTTTCAATCATTTTACGGCACCAATCCACACGATGGAGTTTTTGAGCCTTAGTCAAATTATGAGGTATCCACCGGGCGCAAAGCTTCCTGACCGCTAAATGTTCGTGGAGGATTTTGTGCACTTGACTCATACCGATGCCTAAGCTTGTCCGAATCTGCTGATAGGTCACTCTTTTGTCAGTCTCTATCATACGCCGCACAACACAGATGTTATTTTGAGTCGTCGCCGTAGAAGGCCGTCCCTCACGTACATCATCAGTGAGATTAGTGCGACCACGTTTAAACTCATTAAACCAGTTGTAAACAGTCGCACGAGATGGGGCTTCATCGTGAAAGGCCAATCGTAGTCTATTATAACTTTCTTGTTGACTTAAATGACATCGAAAGTCATAAAAAATCATTGCACGAAAATTTTCTCGTGTTAAATTCATGTTGACGTGACACAGACAATTTTCAATTTGCCGCCAAATCGTAAAACAAATGACAAATGAATGAAATATATACTCAGTAATATTATCAAAGAGTTCTATTTTCAAATTTTAGAATATTTTTTTTATTATATTGTTTATAAGTGGCCAGTTCTAAGAACTTTCAGTTTGACCCTCGTACAGCTCCCAGTTTTTATCATGCTGCGATCCTTGGAATATGGTTAAATTTGTTACTAATAGAGATCATGCGCGGATACACCGTTGTGGGCACTGTGGGCATTTTCACAGCCCTAATCACAATTTGTAAAGTAAATGGTAGAAAGAAACTGTTTGTCATTTTACTATAATAGGAAGTATATAAATATATCCATAGGAAAGTCGTCTAAACAAAAATCTCGTTAATACTACACTCGCTCATTATTTTCTTGTTTACGAATACGCGTCTAGAACCCAATTTTTTTGTAAGCTTATTCTATAGTACATAATAGGGCTTTTAGGATCATAGGACACACCCGTAACTAGTATTTGATTGTAAACGTCAATCAATTTAAAAACTGTAATTGTTTGGTGAAGAATAAACTTATTTATTAAACCGAGTGACTTGGAGAAAAAAAATGAATAAATCTTTAGTTACTAAATATTCCATTACATACACGACAACAATAAAAGCGTGTTAAAATAGGTAGAAGATACGGTTCAACGTTAAGGTCTGCACTATTTTTTACCAACGACAGATAGGAATTATCCGACCGAATAAGTATAAAACGTCCGTTTTTTTTTTAAAATAATTATTGCTTCTTATAGGTGACGTTTTCAAAAAAGGAATTTTGTATTATATTCTACAAATATTCCTTACCTGACATTGGTCAAATCGAGCCTTGCATATGTCAGTCAGTAGCGAGCGCCCTTTACTGGACTTGCAGGAGTCAGGTAGGTTATTGCCATTTTGAATTTTGTTTCTTCAATTTACAATAACACAAAACATAAAATAAAATGCCTTATTAATGCTATGACAATTATTAATAGACCTTCTGTATTGTGTAGGCAAGTCTTATTCTTTGCGGAAACCCAGTTTATTGATCCAATTTGACGTGTCATTGTGAAGCGACAGATTTTATTTCGTTATTTAGAGACAGTGGCGAGAATAATGTCCCGGCTTCGGCGTGTAAACAAAACACGTGATATACTTTTGGTATTCATAAAGGCTTTATTCGTTTATTTCTGACGAATATATCATGAGTTGCCTTTGAAATTATGGAGTCCGCAGAATACATGCCATCATCATATTTGTTATTGTTAGTTATTTTCTTCGTTTTTAACAAAGAGTTTTTCATTATTTTAATTAATAGAAGCCGCCCGCGACTTCGTCTGCAATTTTAGATTAACTCCGATCGCATAAATTAATTTACAATTTTACCAATATAAACAAAATAGCTTAATTGTTAAAAAGTTCTAAGCTACAAAAAATATTTCCTTACTCAATAACAGCATAACAACTGAACTCAACTTGATACGTTTGACAGCACTTATACAAACTCGATTGAGAAATGTGATCACCGCCGCCGGCACATCCCGCCCGGCGGTGGGGATACACCAAAAAGTGCGAAACTGTCGCTGCTGCTGGTGAAATGGCTTATTTAGGTCCCTGCTGTCACTGTGCAGAGTTTCTTGCTATAATCAGCCTCAAAGTGCAGCTTTTATGTCATTTTAGGATTCCGTAGCCGAATGCCAAAAAACGGAACCCTTATACCTATAGTTTCGTCAAGTCTTTTGAGATATAGCACATTTTCAACAACCGCAAACATAACTTTATACTTCATACAAACACTACGAAGTGGTGAAGTGGTTAGAGGTTATAGAGAACGGTGGACGCTGATTTCACGGCTGAAGGCGTCTGAAACCCATTGTTGGCTCGATCGGGTATATTCATAAATTCCGGCCCTTCGCCGTAGATTAAGCTGCTTGATTTTATTTTGGATAGTTTTCTAGTTTATTATTGTATCAGGGGCTGTACTTTTTTATAGCGGCGATGATAAAAATCGTGAAACTTTTTTTTTAATTCTTTGCTCAGCAGATATTTGAACTGGATCGCACCTAATGTCAGGTATGAATGAGGTCTAGTGTGGTGCATATGTGCTTAGTAGCAGCCTCAACTTCAATATTTATATTTTATTTTCCTAATTTTTACATTATAAATTATAATTTTTCATGTATCTTCTTTTGAATGTGTTTTTCGAGTTTCCTAATGTTTAGTTACCACACTCCATTTGTATGTTGCTTCTATTTTTTAACCATGCAGAAATAATACAACTTTTTCTGTAAATATAGGTAAATTTATATGCCGCAAACGCGCTAGCGTTTTATTATACATATTAATGCATTACTGGAATACGTTTGAGCTTCTAGGGGTGTTTATTCATAAATGTGCTGAATACCACTAATTTTATTTACAGTTTGGGCTATCAAATACTAGTCCAGAATCACTGATAGCATAAAAAATTAGTACGAATAGGTATTCGTACTCATTTTTTTGAGCCATTTAAACGATATAAGGTCTAATTATTTTGGGGCTGTAATATCGGGTGCCAATTTTAGAATACAAATTAAGGATAACAAAACCATTGGAAGGTTTGCCAATTAATTGGTATGAGAATTAATCCAGAGGCGTAAAACAGTGTTTTTCAGTACGCAAAACGCAGTTTCATACCTAACAAAGTTTGTTTTTTGCACGAGCCCGGTTTTTGTGGGTAATGTTGCTAGGGCTACTAGGGTAGACGCTAAATTATTTTAGTCGGCGATTGACCTGCATCATTTCACGTTATAAGCCTTGCAAGTATTCACTAGAAACCTGTCAAATTAATTACATAAAACACCTCTTTTGCAACAAACAAAACATAACAAAAATCTTTTTAGTTTTTTTTTATTCAGGCTCACAGAACAATATAATTTACTAAAGTATAAAGTTTCTTAAGTATAGAAAAAGACTATAGCTCTCAATATGTGAGCAATATTTACTTGTCAAAACAAAATAAGCGCCACGAAGATTTTTTTCATTTTGGTGTAAATTATTAAACATTTACATATTGAAAGTAGTAAAATATTGAGTATACAAACTGTTTGATACCTGAACTTTTTAATATTGTAGTATTCATCTGATACTGGCAACAATTTTGAATAAAATTTGATTTAAAATTGTTTTTGAAAATTTTGATTCCATTTTCTTTGACGTTTTGCTTTCCTTAGCTTCTTGATGTATTAAAAATTATCAGAGATCATTGATATCTCGAGTCAGAAACATCTTTTGCAATATGCCACAAGCACGCAGGCGTCATATGGACTCGCTGACAGCAACCAGAGCCGTTACAATGATTGAAGAAGGTCATTTGCAGCGATCTGTGGGATTGCAATTGGGATTTTCTCGAAGAGCTATTCAAAATCTATGGAATCGTTTCCAAGCGACCGGCAGTGTTAGAAGAAGACCTGTTTCGGGAAGAGTTCGCATTACAACCGCTCAAGAAGATCGTTACATTCGATTAAGTGCGCGCCAAAATCGCACAACGACGGCCCGCAAGCTGCAAAATCGTTTACGGCTCACAACGGGTACTCGTGTCAGTGAACAAACTATTCGTAATTGATTGCATGAAGACCAGCAGGCATCAAGAAGGCAAGTTATCCGTGTTCCATTAACCAGAAATCATCGTAAAAATCGTTTAAGATTTTCCCGTCAACATTTGGACTGGGACATAAACCAATGGGGCATGGTGCTCTTCACAGACGAATGCAAAGTTATTTTTTTTAACGACGATCGGCGTATTAGAGTATGAAGAAGACGCGGCGAGATATTTTCAGAAGCCTGCATCCATGAAGTCGATCGTTTTGGTGGTCCAAATGTAATGAGTTGTGGCGGGATAAGCTTACACGGCAAAACTGAGCTCGCTATTTTAAATGAGGCTACTATTACTGCTCAGCGGTATATTGAGAAAGTTGTCAGACCACATGTGATCTCATTTGCCCAGCGAGTGGGTCCTAGATTCATCTTGATGCAAGACAATGCTCGTGCACACACGGTTCAAGCGACTCGGTTTGCACTGGAAGCCTTTCAAATTCAAGTCTTGCCGTGGCCGGCAAACAGTCCGGACTTAAATCCAATAGAGCACATGTGGGATCAGTTGAAACGAAGAGTTAGAGACGGTGATCAGGAAATCCACAACCAACAGCAACTCATCAAGGCTGTTAAAAGGGCCTAGGAAGAGATTCCAATGGAAAATGTCAGGCATTTGATTGAGAGCATGCACTCCAGGCTTCAGGAGTGCGTAGCAAAACGAGGGGGGCATACCCGTTACTTGTACGGGCAAGGCCATCGTACATTCAACTTTATTTTGCGCTTACGTTGCGCCCTACTTTAGGCGCGCGATCGCTTGTATAATATTTTTATTTTAATTAGCTAGTACGTCAATAACTTTCTTACTATACACAACTCAAGGAAAGATTTGCCACCATAACTTTAACTGTAACTTTAACTACTTTATTAAACTTAACTTCTCTTAACTACGGTGATCTTTTCTATTGTGCGTGCTCATCAACTTCAACTCAACTCAACCTATAGTGTATGTAACCATACATTACTTCGAGCCGGATAAACGGGATCAACACCAAGCTCTTCATCTGCCACCGTCAACTACGTGCCAGATCGACGAGCTAACTGGATTCAACGAGTCAACTAATCGAAGGCTAACTAACTTCTACGAAAACTATCAGCATGCTGGAACTACAACAACAGTGCTTTTACAACATCAAAACTCTTTGTTCTAACTACAAGAAAGATAGTTCAACTAGAAAAAACGAGGACTATTTAATTAAACGGCTGGAGTCACTCGAAGCTCAATGGAACGACTTCGAAGAACGGCACCAACAGTTACTTGAAACTTATGAAGATAAAACTATCAACTACTTCACTGAGAACATCTATGAAAACACCAAACAACTTTATGAAGCTACAAAGAACGACATGCAAGGACTTTTGCGACAACTACGTGATAAAAAACCTGTGCAATTCGACCTAACTGGACTAAGTGGAATGCTGGAGGACATCGCAACGAGTGAGTCTTCCTCAACTAATTCACTACTGGAAAAACAACTGTGCAACCTCAAGGCCCTCGACCGTGCTATGTCGAAGGTAAACCTCAACACCATTCGTGAAAAGTGGGAACTACAAGATCATCTCTCTTCATTAAAGGCCAAGTGGGATGACGTTGAAAAACTACACTGGGAGTTAGAAGCCAAACTCAAAGGTTCTAACACCAAGTACTACGAAATGTTCAACAGCATGGAGGACAGGTATGATGATATGAGGCGTAACTTAAACTCGAAGATTTGGTCAACTGTGCATTATGAAACATCCGCACCAAAGGTAGAGATACCTGAGTTAACTGGCAGCTACACTCAATGGATCTCTTTCAAAGACCTCTTCGTGGAGACCATCCACAACAACCCTATGATCAGCAAGGCACAGAAAATGCAGCATCTCAAATCTAAGCTGAGAGGTGAAGCCGAACGGCTAGTGCAACATCTTAGCATCTGTGCCGACAACTACAATTCGTGCTGGGACATCTTAACTCAACGATACGAAAACCGACGCCTACAATTTACATCATTCATTAACACCATGCTCAACCTGCCAACCATACAACAGGCCGATAACTACAACCTTAAGAAGATGCACGACGTCATTACTGAATGTTTAAATGGACTTGCGAACATCGGTATTGACACCGCCACTTGGGACCCACTCATCGTGCATCTAATGTCGCAGAAACTTGACAGAACTACCTACACTGAGTATATGAAAGAATTACAAGATCATAGAGATCTACAAGTCTTGAGCGATTTTTTATATTTCCTCGAGAGCAAATTCATGGCATATGAAACTATGAAAAACTTGAAGAAAGAAACTCCCACATCTGCAAGCCAAAGGCCCAATTACTCCAAACCAAAACCATTTTCTATGAAGAACTATTACGAAACAAAGAAAACTTATCACACTACCTACGGTCAATGCCCTAACTGCAACGGAAATCACGTGCTGATGAAATGTCCAAAGTTCGTAAACATGAACGCTACGCAGCGGAATAACACTGTTGCAAAACTGCACGTGTGCGAAAACTGCCTTTTTAGCCACGGAAACGACAAATGCACTTCGTCGAAAACATGCAAAGAATGCAATATGAAGCACCACACATTATTGCACAACACTACAAAGAAAACAACATTTGGAGGCAAACTGAACGAAACTAATTTAAGTTCACGACCTTCAACTTCTACGCAACCATCATCCAATCATCTATCTATCGACGAGCTGGAAATCTTACTACCAACCGTACAACTGCTAGTAAAGACTGGAAACGGAACTTATGTAAAACTTCGAGCTTTACTAGACCAAGGTTCTCAAGTTAACCTTATAAACGAGAGGGCTGCTCAACTACTACGCCTACCCAGGGAAAAACTGAACGCAACTATAACTGGAGTAGGAACTGTCTCTGGAGACTGCAGAGGCTGCCTTCAACTAAATTGCAAGTCAATCATCTCTGACTACTCATTTGAAACTAGAGTTCTCATAATGAAGAAGCTTACTAACAACTTACCTAACTCATCGTTTGAACGAGCTAACTGGCCGCACCTCAAGGACATAGAGCTAGCAGATCCAGACTTTCACATGTCACGCCCTATTGACCTACTTTTGGGGGCTGACGTGTACTCAGACATCTTACTAGATGGAGTACGAAAGGGAAACCAACAATCTCCAATTGCACAACAAACACAACTGGGGTGGATACTGTGCGGCAAACTGAACATAAACTCGACCTTGGCCTGCCATGTTACACTTATTGATCTCAACGAAATCTCTAAGTACTGGGAGAGCGAAGACATTGTTCAAAACGAAAACGACTTGTCAGAGATAGATTACTGCGAAAAACATTACTCTACAACTGTTCAACGTGCAACCAACGGAAGATACATCGTAAAGATGCCTTTTTGTGCTAACTATGAAGAAAAACTGGGAAACTCGAGATCTACTGCCGTATCTCAATTCCTTCAACTTGAAAAACGCCTTGAGAGAAATAACAAACTTGCATTGATGTACCGAGACTTTATCGAAGAATACTTAAAACTAGGCCACATGAAACCGGCGTCTCCGATTGCTACCTACGTACCTTAATGTTATTTACCTCATCACGGCGTGCTACGCGAACAATCAACTACAACTAAATTGAGAGTAGTTTTTAACGCTTCTCAGAAAACTACTAGCGGCCTTAGTCTCAACCAACTCCAAGAGAAGGGCCCTAACCTGCAAAAAGACATTCAAGCGCTCATTATTAAGTGGAGATCTTACCAATACGCATACACAGCCGATATTGAGAAAATGTATCGCTGCATCGAGGTCACCCAAAGTCAACAGAAACTGCAGAAAATCATCTGGCGAAACTCACCCTCTGAACTACTTCAAGAATACGAGCTCGGCACTGTAACATATGGAATGAAATGTGCCCCATGGCTGGCGATGAGAACTCTGAAGCAGCTGGCGATGGATGACGGTGCAAAATACCCGGAAGCCGCCCAAAAACTTCAAGATGAATTCTACGTGGATGACCTTGTAAGCGGTCATAACTCAATAAGTGCAGCCATCGAACTACAAACATCACTTATAGAGCTACTACGAGGCGGGGGCATGAATCTGCGAAAACGGTCAGCAAATGATGCCGCTTTACTTCAAAACTTGCCGAAACATCAAATCTCCACTAACAACAACTTTGACTTCAAACATGAAGAATCGATGAAAACACTTGGCCTTGGATGGAGTCCTAACAGTGACTCATTTTCAATCAACTGGGAACTAGATGACAAACCCAACTCAAAACTAACTAAGAGAGTACTACTGTCCGAGATCTCAAAACTTTACGACCCACTAGGCTGGTTGTCGCCCGTCACTATTACTGCAAAACTAATCTTTCAGCGTGTGTGGACGGCCAAGGTCGAATGGGATGAAACTGTACCGACTGATATCAAAAAAGACTGGCTTAAGCTAAGAAGCGAGCATTCACTAGTGAAAGATATCAAACTCTCAAGATGGCTCGGCGGACAACAGTCAAACATCGAATTGCTTGGATTCTGTGACGCAAGCGAGAAGGCCTACGCGTGCGTCATCTACAGCTACGTCACTAAAAAGGACAACCCGCCTGCTATAAACTTACTCGCAGCCAAGACTAGGGTTGCCCCGCTGACACAAAAAACAACATTGCCTAGAATGGAATTATGTAGCGCACTATTACTCTCACAACTGATTGAGAAAACTAAACAAGCTTTCAAAGGATATGATCTCAGGGTACGAGCATGGTGTGACTCACAAATCGTGCTCGCTTGGCTACAAGGAGATGTTACTAAGTGGGAGCGATACGTGGCCAACAGGGTTGCAAAAATCAAACAAGTAATTCCATCAGAAAACTGGAAGTATATTTCGTCAGAACAAAACCCAGCTGACTGCGCTACGCGAGGTCTCGACCCCAGCAAACTCGTCAACCTCAGCTTATGGTGGAAAGGTCCAGAGTTCCTGAAAACATTAGCTGAAAACAAAGATAACAAGAACTTAACGTGTTTATACGCAACTAATCTCGAACTAAAAACCAAGAAGGTCGAAGCCCTAACTAGGTCAAATGAAAGCAACTTTATTAACGACTTATTAAATAAATGCAGTTCATTAACACGTGTAACAAGAATCACGGCATGGATACTGCGCTTTATTGCAAATATGCGCGGCAGCAAAAAACACGATACCGCATACCTCACTTCTGCGGAAATAACAACTGCAAAACAACAACTTATAAAATTCATTCAAAGTACAGAATTCGCTGACGAATATAAACAATTGAAGAAGAAAGAAACTATTTCAACTAAAAGCGTGATCTACAAACTCAACCCTTATCTAGACGAGAAAGGGATGATGCGAGTCGGCGGTCGCATTAACAACTCTTACCTGTCATTTGAGGCGAAACACCCCTGCATCATACCTCGACAGGGGCGCTTTACTCAACTACTCATCGAGCAAGCTCACTCTGCAACACTCCACGGTGGTGCCAGGCTTACATTAGCCTACATACGACAGCGATATTGGATCATCGGAGGAAATAGAGCTGTCAAGGCAAAACTTCGACTCTGTGTGCGGTGTCATCGTCACAAAGCCACTGAAAATCAACAGATTATGGCTGACCTACCTCAACAAAGAATAACTCCATCTCGACCATTCACACATACAGGAGTCGATTTTTCCGGCCACGTGGAGGTCAAGCTCAACAAAGGGCGCGGGGTCAAAACTTCAAAAGGGTACATCGCTATTTTTGTATGCATGGCGACCAAAGCTGTGCATATAGAACTTGTATCTGATCTCAGCACGGAAACTTTCATCGCTGCCTTCCAGAGGATGTGTGCTCGTCGCGGAACCCCTAAGCACGTTTACTCCGACTGCGGAACAAACTTCATCGGGGCTTCAAAAATGTTACGCAACGAGTTCGAAGAGTTCAAACAACAACTTTCACTTGAATTTTTCGACCACATTGAAAACTTGGAGGTGGTGTGGCACTTCAACGCCCCCGGGTGGCCAACCGCTGGCGGTCTGTGGGAGGCTGCCGTTAAGTCGATGAAGTACCATCTACGTCGTGTATTGGGAGATCAAAAATTAACTTACGAAGAGTTCCAGACATTACTAACACAAATTGAAGCCTGCATGAACTCAAGACCTCTGTGCCCTCTAACTGAAGATCTGGACGAATTCTACAACTACTTAACGCCAGGTCACTTTTTAGTGGGAGGGCCGGTGATGTCACTGCCGATATCTGATTACAGCGACGACAAACACATTAACTTACGCCGACGATGGCAACTAACTGAGAATATGCTGCAACAGTTTTGGAAGAACTGGTCTAATGAATACCTAACTCAACTACAAGGCCGCACTAAATGGAACAAACCAACTAAAAATATCCAAAAAGATGATATTGTGCTGATCAAGGACAACAACATGCCGCCAGGAAAATGGGCCATGGGTCGTGTGCTCGAAACTCATCCTGGCACTGACGGTTATGTGCGAGTTACAACCTTGAAAACGCAAACTGGCATAATCAAGCGACCTGTAACGAAACTGTCACCGCTTCCACTTCGAACTGAAAGCTGTGGAGAGTCATCTACTCTGAATACATCTGAAGAACATCAGCAAGATACAACTACGAAGCGATCAATGAGACCGAAGAAAACAAAGATGTATTCGTCATTATTCACAATGCTACTTGCATTGTTTACATTTATATCTGCATCATATGGAGCTGTGACGTCAGGCGCTCACATTACGGCGCTTGAACTTGATCGACCTATATATTATGACACCGTTGGCAAACTACAAATGATTCATGATGAATGGACACTTCTTATGTATTATAACCTAACTAACTACTGGACTGGAATAAAACGAATCGAAAACTATCTTCAAGGTCTCAACGAGCTATGTGATCAGACAGATCCTAGATATTGTAAAACAACATTATCTCAACTGACACACGAGAAAGAAATACTTAACTACTACAACATGATTTTACTGACTCCAAACAAACATCTGTATGAGCGAAGAAAACGAGGTTTAATCAACGGCGTCGGCAGCCTTGCTAATACTCTGTTTGGCGTGCTTGACCAGCAGTTTGCAGAAAAATACCAGAGGGACATTGAAACGATACAAACTAACGAAAGTCACTTACTTAACCTCATAAAAAACCAAACTTCTATTGTAGAACTAGAAAATAAGGTGCTAAAGAAAACTGAAAATAACATCAATAGACAATTCAACATGATCGAAGGCTACATAAACCAAACAGACATGAGCTTAGCCAAGGTAGAATCTGCTGTGGAAGCCATGATGGCCACTAACTACTTCAACTCTGCATCACTTACAACATACTTGCTTCTGAAAAACATGAGAACAATGCAGGAAATGCTTTTCAACTCAATAACCGATGTTTACAAGGGCCACATGGATGTGCATCTTCTCACTCCTGTAAATCTGATTGCCCAACTAAACGAAATCTCGGGAAAACTGCCTAAATCATTGACCTTACCAGTCGAAGACATAAGGAAGGACATCAAAAATCTGTACAAAATACTATATGCAAAGGCTCGAGTTACTGCCGACTATTTTCTATTCGAAGTTCACATTCCACTAACTTCGGATGAAGATTTTCTTCTATACAAACCTATCGCATTGCCCGTTAAGTCTGAGAAGGGACAACTCGCAACTATGCAGCTGCAATCGGAGTATATTGCTGTTAACTTTCACGAGAACACCTACATCTCTATCGCTGAAGTTGACCTTAGAATGTGCACTCAATTAAAAGAAGGTACTCTGATATGTAATAAAAACTTACAAGTGTTCAACTTACACAATAACAACGCTCCGTGTGAAGCAAAACTATTGAGTCATCGCTCGGGAACTCCCTGTGACGTCAGGAAGACAGCGTGCAGTGACGCATGGATCGCGTTACACACACCGAACAGCTGGCTGGCCGTTTGCTGCGAAGCTTGCACTTTGCGAACAATATGCAACAACGACTTGACGTCACACACTATTACGTCATCTGCCATAGTAACACTGGTGCAAGGCTGTGTACTACAGTCTAAGGACTTTACCATCCACTCACAAAATGAGTACAACTCTAAGACGAACATCGATGACTTCTCTCTCAACGTCCCAACTCTTAACTCGACAGTTAACAAAATCGTCACCATGTCTCGTCACAACTTGTCATGGAACGCTTTACTTGAAACCAACGATGATGATATGAAAGACATTGCAGACAAATACATTCCCTGCAAGAAAATGAAGTTCTGCCGTCATCAATGTCAAGCCATGACATACATCAGTACTCTATTTGCTACTCTCTCCTTGGTATTGCTGTAATCATCACTATATGGCTTATTAAGAAACGATTAAGCAATTACTGCTCTAACAAAAGGTCAAAGACTGAAGTCCCCGAAACTATTGAACTAGAAGAAATGAAGAATCACTCCAGAGAAGCACCAAGCCAGGCGCCCACAGCGCAGCCGCGCGCGCCGTCACGCACGCAGCGCCCTACCACGCAAGCGAAGGACAACCTAACTTTCAGTTTCGACGACTAACGTTTACAATTCTTTGCTTTGTACTGGCATTTCTTTATCTTGATCTTATAACAAGTAGTTATTTAATTTTAACTCTATTTTTATATTTTTTCTTTTCTTCCTTTTGAGTCGCCAATATGTACGGGCAAGGCCATCGTACATTCAACTTTATTTTGCGCTTACGTTGCGCCCTACTTTAGGCGCGCGATCGCTTGTATAATATTTTTATTTTAATTAGCTAGTACGTCAATAACTTTCTTACTATACACAACTCAAGGAAAGATTTGCCACCATAACTTTAACTGTAACTTTAACTACTTTATTAAACTTAACTTCTCTTAACTACGGTGATCTTTTCTATTGTGCGTGCTCATCAACTTCAACTCAACTCAACCTATAGTGTATGTAACCATACATTACTAAAAGATGAGCATGGAGTATTTTCTTTTGTTTCAGCAACTTTACATTGTTTTTATTTTTAACCATAAATGTGTTTTTTCTTTCAAAAGCAAATTAACTTTTTAATTATTATTAAAGGAATAAATTTATTGGTCTACACGGTAAAAACAACATTATTTTTTGTTATGGAGACAAAAGATATATATATATTGGTTTTATTATTTTCACAAAATACCTCGTGGCCCTTATTTTGTTTTGAGTAGTATATATTTCAGATATTATGAAGTGCAAGAGAGTTAATCTGAGTGTGTTCGTATTTTTTGCTTAGGACAAATGATATCATTGAATATTAGTTTGGTTAGTACTACAAAGTATTTATAAAGGGACACACACAAATGGAAGTTAAAATAGTTCAATGAAAGTTATTTAAGTTAGACATATTTTTGGATACTTTTTTTTTATAAATATTTTAAATCTCTTATTATCAATATGTTAAGAGTTAAGCAACATGCCGAAAGAAATTATGAGTATTTGTTATGACTGTTATGCAAATTAGCGATTTGCGGGTCTTATACAGTGTGTAGCCTGTAATGCGAGCAACAGTTTTAATCGATGCTTCTATAGAGTATACTTAGCTACTGTAACTTGGTCATAGTGCTCGAAAATGCTTTGACACAAAAATATAGTCATCCAAAGTTATAATTACTAACCAGTGTATATTAAAATCGCTAACTGGTGATGCATGTACTATAAGTAAATGATAATGATACTTGGCAGGTTTGATTTAATTTATAATAAAATATCAATAAATTTATTTATAATAATTAAAAATATCATCACAAAAACGCTTCCAAAGTGGTAAAATGGGCGTTCCCTTCCCTCTATTTTTTAAACTAAGCGAGTGTATTGTTTTCAAAAAAATCGTGATGTACAATTTTATACAAATTTCAACGAACATCGGTTCAAACGAGATCGAACTAGTAGTTTTTGAGATATAGCACATTTTCAACAATCACAAACATAACTTTGTTCATTATACATACACTATGAAAACAAAGTTATGTTTGCTGTCAACAAAATTTTGTGGTATTTTGGCTAAGTGGAACACTCAGTGAGCGAGTCCGACTCGCACTTAACCGGATTTTCTGCTATCAGTGATTCTGGACTAGTATTTGATAGCCCAAACTGTAAATAAAATTAGTGGTATTCAGCACATTTATGGATGAAATACCGAGGGTGACACCCCTAGAAGCTCAAACTTATTCCAGTAATGTATTAATTTGTATTATAATACGCTAGCGCGTTTGCGGCTACGAGATTTTTTCATGAATTCACATTTTGGCATGTTTGCTCTAGTACTGTTTGTGACCGAACCAAACATGGTTTTAAACGTAGTTTCAAGCTGAGAATTGTGAAACAAAAGCCGCAGTGCTTAGTTTGATTTATATGATGAATTATGTGACCCTCTGTGATGTATTTATATTTTTTTTTAATAATTTATTTTATTTGATCGTGTGTTTGAGAAAATTATTTTGATCAAAGCATACAGGTTATTCAGGCACTTACTCCAAAGAAAAATGCTACAATTTATATAAAATACCTATTTTACTCCTTTGCAATATTTTCTAGAAAAAGAATACGGTAACGCTAATTAGAAACTTGTCTATAGTTACGTCAAGTCTGTCTGTCTGTCTGTCTGTCCGTAAGTCACATCCACTTTATTCTGAAACTATTAGCATAACACAGATGAAACTTGGTAGGTAGATGTATTGCATTAACCTCTTAACGATTCCTATACACAAAAAAACTTCATTTGAGGATGGAACTTCGATACATAGAACTACATAAACAAAAAAAAATAAAAAAAAAATGTTGCAAAGTACCCAATGAACCAAATCTGTAGGGCACTCAGATGGGGTATTTATACTCGACATTTGCGAAAACATTTGTTTACACACACACACACACACACACACACACACATACACATACACACACACGCACATGCACACACACTCTCTCTCTCACACACTCACACACACACACACATTTTGAGCACATACATGCAATTATTTTTTATCTGTTTGTCTTATTACTCTTACCTTATAGCTATTTTTAACTGTTTTATAATAGTCTTATTTAGCAAATTAAATAGGGAAGTAGCGAGTTATTCCCAACACAAGTGTCCTTGACAACTTAAAGGGAAAACTCAATATAATATTGTTAACTAGACTTTAAGAAATAAAGTATTTTTTACTTTTACTTTTTACTTTACTTAATTACATGAATATATATATTTTTTCAAATCAAATCAAATCATTTATTTGCAACAAATCATTTATTTGCAAAAAATCATTTATTTGAATCTGTAATGGAAAATGTGTTAAACAAAATATGTAAAACTACAAAGAAAGTAGTTGTAAGTGGAGATTTCAATGTGGACATTATACATATTACGGAGAAACATCGCGTTCGGTTTTTGAGCAATTTCAAATCATTTGACCCTACTCCGGTTTTTGCTGAGCCCACTAGAGTAACTCCTACAACAGCTACTTGCTTAGATAATATTCTCTGCAACTGTAAAATCATCAAACAATCTATTATTAATTTTGTAAAATCGGATCATTGCGGTCAGATAGTTACACTACAGAACCGTTTTATTCCACCCCGTCTAGAAATCAAATGCAGGCCGGTCACTGCATCTCGTAAGGACAAATTTAAAAACCTTGTAAGTGATAAAATACCGTCTATACCTTTTGATAAAAAAAATGCTAGTGACTTGTATGAACAATTATTTCAGGTAGTTAAAAAACAATTTGATATTACTTTCCCTCAAAAGAAAATAGTTATCAATAACTGTAAACCGAAATTCAGTGACAGTGACAATATGTGGAGTTTATACAAGTAGGAAAAAAATGTTTAAATTGTATAACAAAAAAGCACAGTAAAGTAAAATACATTAATGAGAGGAGACAACTTGGAGATGAAATTTTTAATTTTAGATCAAAATGTAGGCAAATATGAGAAAGATGTTATGAGTTTAGAATGTCAAATTAGGGAACTTAAACAGTCATTAAAAAAAATGACTGAAACTTATAATTGTACAAAAAACGAGTGTGGTGAACATATCCAGGCTTTGACAAATATAATAGCTTCCTGTGAATGTAACTCTTCACATGTGATTTCAAAAAACTCCATTGATATCTCTGGAAGTGAGTCATCACAACTCACCAATAAGATTACTAGAACTAAGTGTAATGTGAACCCTTCCTGTTCTCAACCCAGTGGATCGCTAAGCAAGTCTGTTAAAAATATAGTTTTGTTTAGTGATCAGATTGGGAAAACATGGGTCACTTATTATCAAAATACAAGGGACAAAATGTGATCAACCATTGCATGCCAGGGGCATCATATTCAGAAATAGTTCAGAAAGTGCTTTCTTATGAGTTTCAAGAAAATTCAGATTTAATTATTTTGATAGGAAACAGAGGTAATATAAACAAGAAAAACCTAAATACATACTTTGACAGTTTAAGAAAATTAAATGTGAATAAATCAATATTGTTTACATTACCTTACAGTAGTGGATTGCCAGACGAAGAAAATGATTTAAGATATAAAATTAATTTGCAACTGCATAAATTGACATTATATGAGGTGAATAAATTCCACCTACTTGACATGAATAATTATTTTAAAAACAAAGTGTATTTGACGCGAGATAATTATTATGTTAATAATTATTTCAAATGACAGATAGCAATGTCACTATCATATTATTTTGACTATTCAGCCAAGAACTTGGCTACCAAATCTGCTTTTATTGAGCAGATTATTGACATGAATATTCAACCATTGGAATCAGTTCCAATAACAAACAATCATTTAAATTAGTAGATCAGACAATAGAGGATAACTCTTGCTTTTCAGAAATTGTAGAATCAAATCAATTAAATAGAGTACATCAAAATATTCAAGGCTTTTCTGGAAACGATTTGGAAATTGAATTGTTTTTAAATAAAATTAATATTCATGTTCTCTGCATAACGGAGCACTGGCTCAAGCAGCGTGAACTGATGTTATCGGTAGATAATTATAATCTTATTAGTTCGTTCACTAGGGAGACTGCCATTCACGTCGGGACACTTATATTAATTAATAATAAACTTAAATGTAAAGAGCGAAAAGACATAGTGTCTCTCACTATTGAGCGAACAATTGACATATCGTGTGCGGAGCTGGACGACTACATTATTTTCTGTGTTTATAGATCCCCAAGTAGAAACTTTAAATTATTTGAATCTGTAATGGAAAATGTGTTAAACAAAATATGTAAAACTACAAAGAAAGTAGTTGTAAGTGGAGATTTCAATGTGGACATTATACATATTACGGAGAAACATCGCGTTCGGTTTTTGAGCATTTTCAAATCATTTGACCCTACTCCGGTTTTTGATGAGCCCACTAGAGTAACTCCTACAATAGCTACTTGCTTAGAGAATATTCTCTGCAACTGTAAAATCATCAAACAATCTATTATTAATTTTGTAAAATCGGATCATTGCGGTCAGATAGTTACACTACAGAACCGTTTTATTCCACCCCGTCTAGAAATCAAATGCAGGCCGGTCACTGCATCTCGTAAAGACAAATTTAAAAACCTTGTAAGTGATAAAATACCGTCTATACCTTTTGATAAAAAAAAATGCTAGTGACTTGTATGAACAATTATTTCAGGTAGTTAAAAAACATATTACTTTCCCTCAAAAGAAAATAGTTATCAATAACTGTAAACCGAAATTCAGTGACAGTGACAATATGTAGAGTTTATACAAGTAGGAAAAAAATGTTTGAATTGTATAACAAAAAAGCATATAGAAAGGATCTATCGTTTCATGAGTACGTTAAGAGGTACTCAAAAATTTTCAAAAGAGTTTGCTATGTAGCTAAGTCGAATTACATACGCGATAAAATTAAAAAATCTAGTAATAAAATCAAAGAAACATGGAATATTATAAATAAAGAAACATGTAAAACGAAATCTCATGATAACAAATTTAGTCTAGAAATAAACAACAAGCTTATTAAATCTGATGACGAAGTAGCAAACGCTTTTGAGGATTACTTCTGTAATATTCCTATAGAGACGACTAAACAGTTGAGTTCTTGCTCAAGTCACGCGAAATCATTACTAGTGTCGAGTGTTCATAGGTGCGAATCCTCATTTAAATTCAGAAATATTGGTCCTTAAGACATCATAAAAACATTTAAAGAATTAAAACAAAAGAAAACAGAGGATAAATCGGGTATATCAATAGACACAATAAAACCCATTTTACCTTTAATAGCTTCTTACTTATCTTATATCTTTAATGAATGTATTGACCAAAATCAGTTTCCAAATTTTTTGAAACATAGTAAAGTTGTCCCTTTATTTAAATCAGGAGACAAAAGTGACCCCACCTATTTCAATATTACCCGCAATAAGTAAAATTTTTGAAAAACTCATTTATAATCAATTACTTTCCCATTTTAAACTTAATAATTTACTACACGAAAAACAGTTTGGGTTCTATAAAGGTATAAATACAACTGATGCCGGAGTAACACTCATCAGACACATTATTGATGCTTATGAAGACAAACATGATGCCGTAGGTGTATTCTGTGATTTGTCAAAGGCGTTTGATTGTGTACACCATCAGACACTGCTCATAAGGTTAGAATATTCTGTGCCACTGTTTAATAATAAAAAAAAGTTCTTGGATTTGGTAATAATATTTATTACAAATAAATTTAAATTTAAATCACACTATACTGAATTATTAAACAATTAACTAAACAACTAAATTAAACAATTGTAGAAAAAAAAGCCGGTCTAGCCTATGGCAGAACACAATGGGAGTTGTGAGTAGATTCTGGGGTGAGACCGGAGCCGATAAGTAGAAAACGATTTAGGGAGCAATCACAAATTTAACTTAAAGTAAGGTAAAAAATAAATAAATATGAAGGTGTGGGCGCCAGGCACTGCCGGATGCAGCGCCGGAATTACAAATAAAGAGTAAAGATCCCTATACGGGTTACTGGGGTAGATGCCTCGGGCCGGAGAGAAATCGGAGACTCTGGAGCGGAATTGGCAGGCCGGGGTTCTCCGCAAACGTAGATCCCGAAGGCACACGAAGAGGAGGTAATGGGATTAAATCAAACCAAAACAAAAAAAACCCTGGAAAGTGACAAAAGACCTATTTTATGGTTTGTCACAACCAGTACTAAAAATATTCATAAAGAGGGGAAATTATGTCAAATAAATGCTTTTCAAATATGAATTTACTTCGATAATGCTATGGAAAATAGACTATAAAGTAGAATACAATCATTTAACATAAATAGTACCTACTCTTCCGGAGCCCCTCTTCAAATGGGGGTCCCCCAGGGCTCAATATTGGGGCCTTTACTTTTCCTGATATATGTGAACGACCTGCCATTTTATTCCACAAATCTTTGTGAGATAGTCCTGTTTGCTGATGATACTTCTTTGATTTTTAAAATGAAAAGACATGAAGAAAATTTTGACGAAGTAAACAATACTCTCTCCAAGGTATTGAATTGGTTCACTACTAATAACTTGTTGCTTAATGCTAGTAAAATGTGTAAAATTCACTTTGCCTAATGTAAAGCAACTAACACTAAATATTGTACTAAATGGTAATAATCTAGTCTTAATAGACTCCACCGTATTTCTGGGCATTACACTTGACTCAAAATTACAGTGGGGACCTCATATTGAAGCCCTAGCTAGGAGGCTAAGCTCGGCTGCCTTTGCAGTTAGAAAAATAAGGTATCTGACTGATGTTGAAACGGCGAGGCTTGTGTATTTTAGTTACTTCCACAGTATTATGTCTTACGGTCTTCTCTTGTGGGGTTCTGCTGCAGACATTGATACCATATTTATTTTGCAGAAAAGAGCCATTCGTGCTATTTATAAACTTAGTCCTCGTGACTCCCTGAGAGAGGTCTTTAAGAAAATCAACATATTAACTGTGGCTTCTCAATACATTTTTGACAATATAATATACGTCCGTAAAAATTTAGATAATTTCATGAAGAAGAGCGACATTCACTTATATAACACAAGAAATAAACACAAGCTTGTCGTTTCTAACTTCAGATTTGTTAAAACTAGTAATTCGTTCATGGGAAATTGTATAAAATTCTTTAATAATATACCACACAATCTTGTCGAATTGCCGGTTGATAAATTTAAGAAACACGTTAAAAACACGCTTATGTCTAAAGGCTATTATAAGGTTCAAGACTACCTGAACGACACGAATGTGTGGTCTGTCCTGCCTGCACCGACTCATGTACTTACCTTTGATAATTTTGATTTTACGGCAGCTAGTGGTGACTGAGTTTGTTCCGGCGTTTCTTCTCAGCACTTGCCTAATTGTCTGTGTTCTGTCTCGAAGCGCTGGTAGGGCCCAAAAGATAAGGAGACATGATTCGGCCCCTTCAGGGCACATTTATTTTTATTTTATTTTTCACTGTACATTTGACGTTCATAAGTGGCATATTGTGTCCTAAATTGAATAAAAAATATTTGAATTTCGAATTTGAATTTTTGAATTCTTTCTAGAATCAATTTAGTATAATTTCGACATAGAGACTGTACGGGCAAGCACGTACAACACTTTTCGTCAGCATAAATTCGCCCTACTTTCGTTCTTACATTTTATTATTTTTTGTACAAACACTTCAGTTCGTTCGCATCCATCAAACCAATCAGTCGCGCGTTCTCACTTACCATCAAAATCCATCTCTAGCATTTAAAGTTCAATATACAAGTTTTTTACATTTAACAAATCTCTCTATCATTTCAAATCAACCCCATCAAACTGTTACGGCATCCCCGTACATGGTCCTTCGAGCTACCGTAGCGGGACCTCTTACACGCGTATGTGACCTTATTTCGTGTGAAGTGTTTCCGCAAGCGGCCTATCGTGACATCGTGAACTAAGTGACGTGTTCGCGGTTCAAAACTCAATCACTGTGCTATCAAGTATACAGACTCTCAATCAAACAACATCATCACAACGTTGCGTGATCAAGAAGCGCAGCCAGCCACGGAATCCCATAATCAAGTTTGGGTGTTTCGAGGCTACCAACAAGCGTGACCACTCAGTCGTGTCCGTCTTACTAACAACTCCAGTGGGAGCATCAGCATCTCTTCTGGAGCACCAGCCGCGTCAGCATCGGCATATCAGCAGCTTAAGCAGAGGCTAACAGGCAGTATCTTCAGCTCAAGTAAGATCAGTCATTTTTACTAACACCAATCATGGCAAATTTCAATGACATTCTTGCTACTCAGAACCAATTAACTTCAGCTATTGAATCACTTTTAACCAACTTCAAAAAAGACGGCCCCGAAAGGAAGTCGTCGCCTGATTACATCAAACGTAGATTGGATACTCTAGACAACTACTGGTTCGAGTATAACAATAACTACAACATATTATCACAGCTAGATTTGGATGAAGCAAGTAGAAATCAGATAGATCAAGAGTATGTTCAAGTAAAAGAGGGATTTAACGATATCAGAGCTCAGATTCAGAACTATCAGCTAGCAAATGTAGAGAGACCAATAACACCTACATTAAAACCTCCAACATTTGTCGCTCCGAATCCGAGTGAGATAAAGGTTACATCAAAGCCAACAACATCCACGTCTTCATTAAGTAAAACCGACGAGATGTTGAACAGACAGCAGAGTAATTTCAGAGCACTGCAACGTACCATTAACAAGATAAATATAGCATCAGTATCAGAAAAATGGGAGTTCGAAGATCTGCTTCGCACCCTCCACAACCGTTGGGCAGTTATCGATGCTTTACATTGGGAGTTAGATTGTGACCGCAATGGCTCAAACAAGAAATATGAAGAAGCCTATTCGTATTATGAACAAGAATACGATACTATCAAAAAGGCCATAAACAAGAAAATGTGGTCAGTAGCTCATCAAGAAAAGTTCACCCCTCAAATAGAGGTACCAAACTTTGGTGGCAGCTACATCAATTGGATTTCGTTCAAAGACCTCTTTAACGAAACAATCCATAACAACCCATCAATGTCAGACGCTTAAAAGATGCAGTACCTAAAAACAAAGGTGAAGGGAGAAGCAGAAAAACTCATTCAGCACTTGCACGTAAGCTCTGACAACTATTCGATCTGTTGGGACATTCTCAATCAGCGATATAATAACAAAAAACTTATATTTACATCTCATGAACATCTTGATGAACATACCCACAGCCCAACAACAAACAGCAGCCCATCACAAAGACGTATTCATGACCTTAATGCTTCAACACCCGAGCGGTTGCAGGCAACCGCATAACAATAGAATTTGCATTGTGTCTCGTTCACATACGCTTGAGGGATTAACAGATCAAGATTTAAAGATATGCTTGCAGCGTAACTCACAAACTATACTATGTCACATAAAGAAGCCAATTTTCAACATCAAGGACGATCAAGATTTCTGCGAGCGTTTGCCCTATTCAAGAAAGTGCAAAATATTCACAAGTCCTTGTAACAATAGATGGGTAGAACTAAACAATATCAATACCTATTTTTATGTTTATTGTGGACAGTGCCAATTGAAACTTATATGCGATGATCAAGTTTCAGCTATACAAATGACTCACTCCGGATTATTTAATGTTGACCGAGGTTGTACCATAAAATCAGCTGACTTTTTTGTATACTCTCACCGAAAAGAGATCAGTAGAATCAGTGTAAGCTCTAACGTTCAATCACCAGAGATTTCACCTATCAACCATTTAATCAATATATCAATACCCCACATCATTTTATCGAGCAATCAGTCAGACTTCGATTGGAACAATCACAATAAACAGCTGCAAGAAATCGAGGATAAACTCAAAGCCATGAAAGAAAGACAAGCTTTATCAGACGGAGTATCCTTCCATGACGTGCATCACTATTCGGGTCACATATATGTGTTGGGTGCCGTGGTGAGCATCATCATCGTCGTGTGGGCGTGGCGCGCTGCGTGCGCAGGCCAGCCGCGGCCGCCTGCGCTGCGCCGGCGGCGACGCCAGCGCCGCTTCCAGCACCGCGGGAAAGTGCAGTGCAAAGTGTTCAGTGCAGTGCGTCCAATGGTCAACATAGTGAAGTGTGTGAAATCCCTAAAAATGTCCCCAATTCAAGTGCGCGAGTGTTAAAACAAAATAAGTGCTCGTCCTCTGTAGTGTTGCGTTCCGTATTTAGTATTTCGGAAAACGTAGCCAATTAGGTTAATCAAAATATCAATCACCTTGTAAATACATCAAAACTAACACCGGGAAACAGTTTCATTTTAAGAAACAATTGTTTCACCCTTGTAATCATTTCAGCATCTCATCACTTCTACTAACCCCATCTTTCTCGCCCGGGAATATGTACGGGCAAGCACGTACAACTCTTTTCGTCTGCATAAATTCGCCCTACTTTTGTACTTACATTTTATTATTTTTTGTACAAACACTTCAGTTCGTTCGCATCCATCAAACCATTCAGTCACGCGTTCTCACTTACCATTAAAATCCATCTCTAGCATTTAAAGTTCAATATACAAGTTTTTTACATTTAACAAATCTCTCTATCATTCCAAAACAACCCCATCAAACTGTTACGGCATCCCCGTACAGAGACTTTCATCAAAATCAGTTCAGTGGTTTTTGAGAAATGGGCAAAAAACAAATACTACGGAATTAAAAATATGTGTACAAACTTTATTGACGCCTACAAAAACTCTTTAAAAAGGCTAAAGTATCCCTTTCGTCATCTGTATAGGAAAAACTAAGTCATTTACAGTTTTTTGATGATGTGCGTGGACGGTTCCGTCTGTTGCTGTCCTTCCGCTTGGCATCATGCACGAAAATATTTAAAAAAAAAAACCGTACGACGTAATTATCTGCTCATGATTGATTGTAATGTACAATAAAACTAAATTACAAATATGCCGTATTCTAGCCTTTATAAGTTTTTTTTTGAAAGCGGTAAAAAAGGTAGAACAAATATTTTTCATTCCGTAGTATTTGATTTTGCCCATATCTCATAAACTACTGAACCGATTTGAATAATACTTATACAAGTCCCAAAGTTTGATTATAATTAATTAATTAATTGATTGATGAAAAAAGGATAATCTCGACACAACATCTCGTTTTCAACTAATTTGTGAAGTAAGTAATATAGTTATATTGGACACCTATCGCATACATTTCAGTGAACCTTTAGTGAGTAGCTAATGCACTTGTGTTATGGAAATAAGACACAACGGTGGTACTGTAGAGGTTTCAAGCTACGCGAAAAACCTCTACGTCTCGTTCGTTCGACTCTTCGTATTTCAAATGTAGAAAAGTTTCTTCATAAGTAAATTTTGATAGACGTTTGTCATATCGGTCATATCGATTGTCAGTCAAACCTTCGCACATACTATTATAATTCAAGAATCTTGTGTAATAATAATAAGTAATAGAAGATATCAGAATAGAGAATCGACTTCAAATTTAAGTGGTTTTATTATTCATTTATTTAAATAGAAAATTATCATAGATTACAGCGACGCTACGCATTCCTACAGTACCATAACACTCAGACCCAAACATGAAATTTTACAATTACACTAATATCAAATATACGAACAAACATACACTTGCCAGATTCAACATTCTTATGTGGACGCCTAAAGAGATTATTATATTCATAAAGATGAAATGAGAAACAAAAAA
This sequence comes from Pyrausta purpuralis, assembly GCA_963924145.1. Taxonomy (NCBI): domain Eukaryota; kingdom Metazoa; phylum Arthropoda; class Insecta; order Lepidoptera; family Crambidae; genus Pyrausta; species Pyrausta purpuralis. The sequence goes on from OZ001649.1 coordinate 23,681,121, forward strand.
TTTGCACTCGGGCGGGACTTGAACCAGCAACCTTTTGGCTGACCGGGCCAAACACTCTTACCTATTGAGCTACCGTGCTGTCAGTCCGACCCTGCGAAATTTGTGGTCTTCTATGAAAACGTCAATTGCGTGACACTTAGCGCCATCTAGCCGTCTGTTTATAAAACAGATGGCTACGCGCACGGTAGCTCAATTGGTAAGAGCGTTTGGCCCGGTCAGCCAAAAGGTTGCTGGTTCAAGTCCCGCCCGTGCGCAAATTTTTGGTTTCTCATTTCATCTTTATGAATGTAAAATATGACACTGAGTGTTAAAAATGTTTTAAAGCATCAGATCATTATACTTAAATATAACCCATTTAAAAAATGTCAAAAAATACAGGGCAAATTGAAAACCTCCTTTTTTTGAAGTCGTTTCAAAACTCGCAGAAAATCATATTAGCTTTGATTTCGTACAAGGTCTCATGTTACTAGGACGCATAGTTTCAGATTTATTTGCGTAAAAACCTAAAAAAAATACTCTTAAACCCTACCCCTCCTCCAAGCTCAAGAGGTACGCTGGGACTTTGTGTATGTTAACCTCCTTACGAAGGCAAATAATGATATGAAGTCAAAATATGTGTTCCAAGCGATTCCCTCTAGTATCCTTCCTTGACTGAACTACCTAGGTATGTGCATCGATGCTAGTTGTTATTTGCTTGTCATTAAATACTTACTTTTTGAAAAGTCTTAAAAAAGGTATCTTCTTGAATCTGGCTGCAACTGGTAACAATAAAATAATAATACAAAGGAATCAGATGTCATTATTTATTTGTAGCGTGACAATGATGTAGTGGACCGTCAGCGACAGCACCGCAGGCAGCAAGTACATCCCGACTGGTAAAGATCGAAATTCAATTCTAAGAGGCTCCACGGCGACCAATCGCTGCAAATCCTTTAAAGACCGCTGGTGCTCCTCGTCTGTTTTTGCAAAATGAAATGTAATGGAATAAAATGTAACGAGGCATATAATTACAGTAAATTTGATTCAAGGCCGCATTTTTCAAATGCCAGGTAAAACATAAATGACTAACAAAATATACAACAACCAATTTTTATGGTGGATCTACACCTCCCGAGGTGTGTAGCGTTCCGGTTTTTTTTTTAAATGTGATAATTGATACAAGGTATTATTGTCTTAATTTCATTTCTTCTAATTTTATTTGCTTTAATAATCTCTTAATATTACGCACATATGAAATAGTATTTATTTACAATAAAGCTCATTTAATCTTTTAATTACATGAACTGTTTTAATTTTTCGCGAAGGCGAGCGAACGAAGTGAGAGTGCACCGGCACCGATGCGGCATCAGCGGCGCTCGCTGCTTCAGCCGCCGCGTCTGAGGCGGCGGCACTCGCCGCTTGCGAGTCAATTTCAATCGTTTGCGTGAATAACCGCTTCTCCGTAAACGCACTCACAAAACGCCATGTGATTAAGTGCGGACCGCGCCGCTCAATGCGACGCACGACGCCCCGCGTCTCCTTAATCGAGGCCCTATTTCGAAGAATATTAATTTTCTGTCTATTTCTGAATATCAATCTTTTAAAACAAACGATATTGGCTGAAGAAATGAGACGGAACCTGCGAACTACTGTCGTGAAAAGTAATTTAAGAAAACTAATGAGAATCTGTATTAGAAATCTGTATTGTAAAGAAAACGGTAGCCATGTAGAACATGAATTATAAAATTACTATGTTCTTTATTGTTTTATTTACGTATTTTACCTATAACTAAAATGAACCCACTGCCACATTAAAAGTTGTTTGGTCAATATTTTGCCGATTTAATAGCAAGTGTTATACCTTTTTAAAAAATTAAAAAGACGTAAGAGTTTTAACAATTACTTGCACACTAAATTCCATACATTTTTTTTCAATAGAGGCCTTTTAAATTAGGAATGCTAAGTAAAACAACTTTAATTCCAGCGGTTGTCGAGCAGTTTTACTAAGCTGTTAGTAGAGGGTTCAGTTTTTGTTGATTGTTTTTATTAAATGACATGTCTTCTAACTGTACACATAAAAAGCCGGACCCTAGTATCGTAAAAATCGCAGAAATCGCAAAAAATCGATAGAAGCTCAACAATAAAGGATTTCTTAAAAATATCTTTAAATTTCAATATCTCCATAACGGTTAAGTTTCGGATACCATATTATAGGATCAATTCCATCAGAAATGACCTGAATAATAACGTCCTTTAATATTCTGTACGATTTTCCCTATAACTCTGTATATTATCCAATATTATAATCTGTAGAACTAACTTAAAATAAACCCTACGTCCTTGGACACTTTACACATTGCGACTTTTAGCAGCGATACAGTCGCAATGCTAACACGCGTTAGCATCGATGCAGTCGCAAAATGTCAACCTGTACGTACTGCGCTACTTTTAGCAGCGATGCAGTAACAATGCTAACGCGCGTTACCATCGATGCAGTTGCGATAGAGAAGCAGGAAATTGTTATATTACGTACTGAAATTTTGACGACTGCAACGAATCTAACGCGCGTCTGCATCGATGCTAAATTAAATATACTCATTGCGTGAGTCGCGATGGAGAAGCGCGTTTTCTAAACACGCGACTGCATCAATGCTAAATACGTAAAGTTAGCTTAATATATCGAAAACCTTTCTTCAAGCGTTTATTGGTTAAAATCACTTGGTTTTTAAAACAAATAACTATTTTATAGTCTTTTACTACTTTTACTCACAAGCTAACTCACCTTGGGTAGAAACAAGAAGCTTAGAAAGTCCTTTGCGGCATTGGGAGACCTCATTTTGGACATTTTGGCCGGCTTTTGACAAGATGAAGAAGGCAGCGCTGGCGTATAGGACGAAATATATTTTAGTAACATGCGCCCATAAGATGAACTGAAAAATAACAACACATAAGTATTTTAACATTTTACATTATGGTAAAAAATAATTGATTTTGATATTGTTTAGTTAAACTAAACGTGGAATATAAAACACATTGCCCACGCAATTTATAATTTATGCGTGTTACAAAAATAGTATGATTCTATTTATGAATTCTAACACGACTTTTCACAAATTTGGAACATCATAATAGTACATTATGATACAAGTGTGCTAAGTTGACCATTATGTACAAGGCGATATTGTGTGCGCACGAGCGACAGCGAGTGCGCCATAAGAAAGCCGCGTATATTATGGTAACAGGCACACGTTTTTCATACGACGTTTTTCAACACCCTTGCAAGGAAAAAACAAGACAAGTTTTTAATCATTAAAACAGTAAAAATACATTTCACTCGATATTGGTGGCAAAGACTTTCACACGCGTTTTTCCCCTCGTTAAGTATGTCCGGCGGAGTTAATAATAGGTTTTCTTCATTTTCTTCACTTGAAGTAGACATTTTCATTAATATTAAACTTCATCATTAAACTTCGTCACAGCCGACAATTATTATTTACGAAAAATGGCGCGTTGTTTTTTTTTCTTGCCGCGATACCGATGCACGCGCAAGGCTTTGGCGCGAACTAGATCGGCCAAAAGCCAAGATTACAATTGTAATAATTCGTGTTTAAAACACAAATCACAGAAAATGTTAAATGAACTTGAGCTATTTTTTAGTAATAAATCTGGATTTACCATTTATTGAAATAAAAACTATATAGACACTGTTATTTTTCGCATACATACTGTTTGTTGCTAAAATAAAAGTATTGTATTACCCGATCAAATAATATCGCTTCTTCTTACTTACGACTTGGTACTAGGGTACAAATGTAAATTGGTCGGGTGAATAAGCTAAAAGCACTAGTGCAATAATATACTGAAAAAGCCCGCGTGTTTAATATCTATGATTATGAGCCAAAAATCGGTGGAATAAAAACGTCGTTTTGAGCAAGTTTGTTGAAAACATACATACATATTGAGTGCTAAAACCTATCTCACCCTTTGCGTATTTAATACATCTTGAAATATTCGAATCGTGAAAATGATGAACTCCAAGGTCGCAGTAAAAAGTATGAGGGTGCCCTGAAAATGAAACTGTGTTTACTTCATCGAATCTCAAATAATTTTAATAATATATTATTGGAGTAATATATGGAAATCCGAAAGTTATGTAAGTAGGTCCCTAATATCAAAAATAAAGAACAGCTACCTATGAATACACACAGACTTACTTGATGACCAAAACAATTTTTCAACTCCCGACTGCATTCCTTCAGCGTCCGGTACACCTTAGCCACGACACTCGAAACCCCATTCAGTGACGCAACATTATCAGATTTTAGAAGAGTGTTAGCCGTCTTCAAAACGTACCTTATTTGAGACACTAAAGTGTAATACGTCAGTATTTCCACAATTTGCTTAATTTCATATAATGTTTCAGCGGCGAGAAAGAAGAACAGCGATATTGTGGTCGTGTTTACTTCAAAACAGTTATTTATCAATACCGAGATTAGAACTTTCAGAGATGTATACATTCTCATAACTACGACTACAGTTATACCCAAAATGCATCTTCCTTTCAGTATATTCAAATGATACATACGCTTATCAAACTTCACTATTTCATGAGAAAACGATAGCACAGATAGGAGATTTTTGAAACGTATTCCATTTTTTGGCCCGAAGTATACTACTACTGAGAGACTTTGTATGGCGCCAAGATTGTGAGAGGTAAACGCTGTGCAAAACACAGCAGGTCGATCTAAGAAGACGTCATTAATATTACCTGAAAAACTGTTGTAGCATATAGAAATAGTTGAAACTAACTCAAAAATGATCATGATGATCGATCTGTCGATCCGCACGTTAAAGTAATTTCATTTTAAACAACTCAATGATACAGAGATTAAGAAACAGATACCAATGAATTAGAGAATTAGAAACAGATACCAATTAAATTAGATATCATGATTTAATTGTAAAGTAACTATTATGTAGTTAACTGTAAGTGATAACACAGCAGGCAGCAAATACATTCCGACTGGTAGAGATCGCAGTTCTATGCTGAGGGGCTCGACGTTGACAAGCCGCTGCAAATCCTTCAAAGAGCGCTGGTTATCCTCATCTGTGGAAGTGTTGAAATTATTGGGCGTGTTCAGAAAAAAAAACAGGGAAGAAACAAAGAGGGTTAAAGCAAATCTACCACCCACCCATTACGGGAACAGCACCGTATCAACTAAGTAGGTTTTTTTTTTATAAAACTCTATTCTTCAACGCACGACTATCAACTTCGTAACGTCGCTAACTCGGATCGAGATCCACTCCTGACCAGCGGCGCATGCGTTGTACTTAGCCCGCTTACGGCGAGTTGTCTTCTATCTGCCCACCCTATCAAACGGGCTGTCATTCACAAGAAAAAATGATAAATGTGGTAGAACGCAATCCGAAGCGAGGTGTTTGCTACCCAGTGCCGATCCCATGTCGAGAAGTTGCCGCCTCGTTGGTGCTGTTGTTGTTGTTGCTTGCTGGTGTTCCCATTACGGGCGGATAAATGTGCTTTAACCTTAAGTGTGAAGCTCTGACAATACTTAGTCAGCCATCAGTCGCGAATTTTAGAAACGCGCGACTTCATCGATGCTATAAATCGCAGTGTCTCAAAATCATGGATGTTTATATTATGTTCTTAAGTGTTTATGGGAAAAGCCCTCGACATAATTATTGTATAGTATTCGTAACACCAGTAAGAAAATTCTTTGATATTTTGATGATAAATAAATCTTTAACTAAAACAACTAACCTTGCGTCGATATAAGAATTTTAGCGAGACTTCTGCGGCATTGGGTGACCTCATTTTGGACATCTTGACCAGCTCTTGACAATAAGATGAAGATGAAGCTTGAGTGTAGGACGAAAAAGATTTTGCGAATCTCGTTCCAGATGTTGAACTAAAAATATAATAGTTAAATAAATAAAAACACGCTTTATATTTATTTCGTATCCCATTCAGCAAACCCTTTCATATTATAATACCCATTTCACGGAGGTGCATTTGCAATAGCCTGTCCGCCATCTTTGCTAGTCATGTATTGTCATCAGACTAAGTTCTGAGTGTCTGCAAAATTTCATCCTAATCGAAGACCGGGAAGTGGGTCTTATTAAGATTCCAAGATTTTCCTACATATATAGTTAGAGCTGAAGCAATTATAAGCGTGTTTAAACGTACTTTAAAAGTTTGATTGCAAACAAGTTACAAGTAGGATCTAAGACACGTTGAAAAAAAAAAGCTTCAGATATTTCACAAATTATTATTGTTGTGTATTACACGTAAATATATGGTTATTCCCATATGCAACCTCCTCGCCGCGCGTGCTGGCCACTATGAACGCCTCGCGATGAAAAAGAAGGAATCTGGCTGAAGAAAAACTTCAATTGTTTTCTTGAATGCGGATAGATCGATAATACCTACAGCAACGTTGAAGTAAAACGTAGTGATTACTTGCTCAGTGCGTTGAAACAACATTATACCATATTAAAAATCTAACCGTTTTTAACAAAGAGTTTAAACATTTATACCAACGACTGATGCTTTCTGGTAAATTATCATAAACTTTTTATATGTATTTCGTAGCACCCAATCGAAATAATTTAGTCATTTTTACAGTCCACACTATTTTCGTTATTTTCATAAGTGCATTGTGAGCACAATGGTGTAACAAGAAAATTGTATAATAAATAATTAATGGAATCAGGCGTTACTTTGCGGGAATCCATTATTAAGTTGAAATTTATAAAATTATTTTGCTTTAAATTTCCGCGAAGTGACGCCGGCGCAGGCGACTAACAACACGAACCGTCACCGCGTTTAGTATTAGTTCAGGCAAATGCAGGATGCACCACCCGCCCTCCCTCAATACGCATGCGGCACAGCTGATGCAATTATTAGTACCCAACACCAACGTGCAAAAAACCTCCATGCGTTTCGCCACTACACGTGGCATCCTCGGGAGATGTTGTCGCCTCGGCGGAGCACGGACGACTGAACTGTGTCTGCGAACAGGCCTTTTATACTTTCCGTCCACTAATGAGGTGACGTAATCGTTGTCACGGAAATTTGAAAATGAAGTTAGTCCGTTTGTAGTTGACGGTTATTATAAATAGACTAGCGGTCCCCCGCGACTTCGTCCGCGCGTTTTGAGTTTGCTCCCTCCCCTCCCGTCGCAGCGTCATGTTTTATATCCTAAAGCCTTTCTCGATACATAAGCTATCCAACACAGAAATATTTTTTCAAATCGGTCCAGCAGTTCCTGAGATAAGCACGTTTAAACAAACAAACTCTTCAGCTTTATAATATATTAGCGCAAGCGCACGTTGTACTTAAGCTGCGAACATTATTTTGGTGCGGAGTTATGTTAAAACTATGATAGCTCCTAAGATATTTATTGAAATCAAATGATATAAAGGGCAACTTGGTTTTAAATGAAATGCTCTTGACGATGAATGTATTTATTTTGATAAGAATAAATACCTGTGTGTATAATACACCTCAAAAATAAAGCATTATTTTTTAACAAATTTATCAACATAAAAAAGGTTGTAGTAAGTCAACCATAAAAGATAGACATATGCTGTTGCGGACTGTATTATAGAACTCTTAATGTTGAACAATCCTGTCATACATCATTTTTGTGTAACTTAAGTGGTTTCCGCAGCGTATGCAGCGGAAGCTCTCAAAAGGAATATCTTTCTCCCGTTTTCGCAACATTTTTCATTTCTGCTGTGGTCTTATGAGTCGTATCTTTATGTTATATAGCCTAAAGCCTTCCTTGATAAATGGACTACCCAACGTAAAAATAATTTTTCAAATCGAGCTAGTAGTTTTTGAGATTAGCGCGTTCAAACAAACAAACAAACAAACAAACAAACAAACTCTTCAGCTTTATAATATTAGTATAGATTGTTGATTTGAAAATATATTTAGAAGTGGAGAGGCGGTATAACTGACCTGGGGGCAATTCTGTTGTCAAAGTACAACTAAACGTCAACTGCATTGGTGACGATTATCAACTTTTTCAGTTTTTCCCATCCAAATGGTTGCGTTGCAGCTGTGGTTTTGCTCAACTTTATCGTTCGATCGAAGATTAGCCGATTCGTATTCTACTAATGTTTTGACGTTTACGTCTATCAAAGCGCAGCCATAGATATGACAGATAGATTGGAAAGCTCTTGGAGCGTTTAGGATCCATATAAAGTTTAGGGCTGCAACTGCAACCTGTGGTGTCGCTAGCGCCGTTTAAATTTCTTTTGGTATAAAACAATTACACATTTTACTATGTCACAATATTTTATTTCTCATTAATAACTGGTTTTTATTTTAATATCTTACCCATTACTAGTAGTAAGGGTGGGAATAATAACTTGAAAGAAAATTTTAATGAAGACCAGCCGTAGCTTCAACACAGTTATAAAGAACATATTTCCGCTTACCGAAACAACTATCCTGAGAGGTCTCATTTCGCCAAACATCTTTTAGATTCAGGACATAGTATTCCTGATAATCATACATTTTCTGTCCTTCATACTTGTGAAAAAAGCTTAAAACTATCCGTTTTGGAACAATTAGAAATAATAAAACATAATGAAGATAATACGCTTACATTGTTGAACGAACATGTCAGTTATACCGCCTCTCCACTTCTAAATATATTTTCAAATCAACAATCTATTTATAATAACCGTCAACTACAAACGGACTAACTTCATTTTCAAATTTCCGTGACAACGATTACGTCACCTCATTAGTGGACGGAAAGTATAAAAGGCCTGTTCGCCAGTCGACACAGTTCAGTCGTCCGTGCTCCGCCGAGGCGACAACATATCCTGAGGATGCCACGTGTAGTGGCGAAACGCAACGAGGTTTTTTGCACGTTGGTGTTGGGTACTAATAATTGCATCAGCTGTGCCGCATGCGTATTGAGGGAGGGCGGGTGGTGCATCCTGCATTTGCCTGAACTAATACTAAACGGGGTGGCGGTTCGTGTTGTTAGTCGCCTGCGCCGGCGTCGCTTCGCGGAAATTTAAAGCAAAATAATTCCATAAATTTCAATTTTATAATATTGTAACTGACTGACTGGACGCACTTTATATTGTTTTGTATGGAAACTTGTAAAAATATAAACCACCAAATAATAGTTAACATAATTAATTAATGTTATTTAACAGTGAATTCATAAGCTTGCGTTGCAAATTAATGAATTGATTTTGGATTTTAATTATTGCTTTTGTTGAGGTTACATTGATAAATGAGTTATGAAGTAAATGTAGGGTCATTGTGGTTGCACGTCAGCGGTATTGGAGTTGTTCTCAAAACGAATCAAATTATGTTTCTTGCGTCTGTTTTGTATATAAACCAAGTAATTAGTTACAATTTTCTCGGTGTAACGCATTGTTTTGGTAAATCGACTCTGTTGTTTCCTATTAGGCGTGCTACTGGTACGGATGTTGCCAAAAATTTTAGAAACCATTTATAGTGATTCATGAGTTACTGAAACCGTGATTGTGGTTAATTGGACACATATTATGGGATCGTGATTCAGGGAGGCACTGGTTTGTTACAACATTCCTTAACATAATTTTACAGGGATACCGCGACGGAGTACGCAGTAATTATGCCTAAGGAGTATTATGTCGGTGAGTTCGGTGGTTTAAAGGTTTTTTTTAAGTTTTTAGTGTCCGTGCTAGACATGCCACAAATTTTGTTTTGGGGCGCAGAAATGCATTTTGTTTTGGTTGGTGATGTAGTATGGAAGTCCAGCTACACTCAGGTGATGCCCAGTTTGGCACCAGTTTGTTTGTTTTTTGTTTGGTGTGGGGTCACTGAGGTATTTTTCACCATTTTGTTTACGAGTTGGAGGCTATGGATGGTCGTTCACTCGGTTCGTGGCATATTAAGGATATTAAGACATAAGTTTTGATTCGACTAGAGTTTCGTTGGTTGTGTTTAAATTGATGAAAATTCTAAACACAAAAGTGAAAAGGTTCAGTTTTATTTAGATTGAGAAATAAAACTGTTTAGTTTTTGTATGATGAAGTATGACAGGAGAGGTTGATAAGATGGTTTGCTTGTGGAAGAATGAAATTAATTTGTTTGTGGGTATGTTTTAGCGGAAACCCTTAAGTTAAGTCGCTTGAAACTTATGATTTTGAAATGTTGTCTAGCATGAGGTCGTTTTGGAATTATTTGAATGTGTTTGTTGCCCTTTTTTTACTTAATTAATTTATGAATAAATTAAAAAAAAAAAAAAAAAATACTTTGATATTGAGATTTTATTCTGAGGGCTTTTGGATAATTTTGAACAGAACATTCAAGGTAGTTAATTTGTTTTTTTTTTGAGCTTTTGGATTATTTTGAGCAGAACAATCTTTAATGGCGTTGACGTTGAGATCTTTAGGTATTTTGGGATGTTTTTAGTTGGAATATTTTTAAACGGCGTTTTTGAGTTTATATTTTCAGGTACCTATTTTGAATATTTTGAACAGAAAATCTTAAATAGCTTTGAGTTAAGATTTTTTTGAGGTATTGTCGATATTTTGGAATAGAATATAGCGTTGATTTTGAGTTTTTTTTGTAGGTCTTTTGAATAATTTTAGCAGAGCACCCTGGAATAACATGGGGTTAGCTTTTTTTGAGGTCCTTTGGGACATATTTTTTTGGTATTTAATTTTGGATCTACAGTAATAGTTTGAATCGTTTTTGTGAAATTGTTGCCCTATTAGTGTCAGTTGAGATTGTTGGATAGTGGAAGGAGATTATTTTGATTTTGTTTTGGCATTTGGTAACAGTACATATTTTTGCAGTTACGGAAGCTGGGGACAGCTTTCGGTTCACTGTAGTGAACCTCTTTTCTTTGAGAGGGGGGTATTGTAACGTTGTATATTTTTGTCTAAGTTCGCGTGAAACGAAAAGCTAAATGGATGTAGGACTCCAGTCCATATTTTGGCATAGATATGATGGATGCTGACACTGACATTTGTCAAGTGTGACAGCTGCCGTTTTTCCGGTTCCGCACTGTTGGTCGTGCGTCGGAGTGGAACGTTTGTTATAATTCTTATAATGTAAAAAAAAAAAAAAACGGGGCACGCCCCATTTATTTTGTAGTTTGATAGTTATTCCTGGTAAGTATCTGCAGAAAGGTTTGCGTTGATTTTTGTTTGTTGCGAGACATTTCTTAGAGTCTGAGCACATGGTACTTTTTATCGTTTCAGACGCCGCCAACATGTCAATTTGGATGAATTAATTTCGAAAATGATTTGATATAAATGACTGGAATGGTAAGTACTTTGGGAAACTCCTTTGAAATCCTTGTTAAGAAAATGTAACCTACCTACATCTGGGCATATTGTATTGAGAGTTGTAATTTTTATCATTTCAGGTCTCAAATAGAATAATTAGCATAAATGATTAGTAATCAATTCAGAATTTATATGGCGAGCCAGCTGTTGCAGGTATTAAATTGGTTTATTATAGATTTTATAAATAGGGTGATGAAAAGTATACCCACCCTCACTGAGAAAAAAAAATTGGTTGTTAACTAGAACTTTCTTTTATTTCTAGGTTTTGCTTTTGATATGTGTCTGTAAGTTGAACAGTCACAATTTGGTGATCATGTTGTAACCTCAGGTAAATATTTATTATGAAAAGTTAGTGTTTTTTAACTTTTACTTTGGTTTGTGCGTTGAACTAACATTTTGTAAATTCTTTTCAGTGACTTTACTTAGACCTTACTAAGACCTTACTTAGAACTCATTTGGATTAATTTTGAAGTCAGAACTTCCTTATGGATTGATTTGCTTCTTGTCTGCTGTTTTGAGGATGGATCGATATCGGTGAAATTTTGGGGTAACGTTGCAGAGTTGTTTGTAGTTTGATGCAACAAAGATTTGAAATAGTAATCTCCGTTGAAATCCAAGGTTGTTTTTTCTTGTATTTACTTGAAATTTAGTGAAAAGTGGGATAATTTAGCTTTTAATTTAAGCATAATTTAGGAATCCCTTTGAGGATAAATTTTGGAATCAATTAGGCAATTGAAAACTTAAATTGGTGGTTTATCTTTATTTAATTAGAAATTTGTGAACCTAAAGATTTGTAATAGTATAGATATAGATAACTAAATTAGAACCTAACCTAGTCTCTACTGAATTCTGAGCTATTAAGTTTTGTATCTGATTTATTTGAAGGTGTTAAAAGATAATTGTGAAATAGCAAATTTGAATAAACTTTTGTTGCCAAATGCTATACCCGGATTTCTTTATTTCATTTGAATATTAGTACCTTTTAAACACCCTTTGTCCACACTAGCCGGGAGTGACTGTGACAATATCACAAGAAAGCTAAACATATTAGTTTGCAACACGACTTTCATAAATAAAAATCGAAAAACACATTAAACTGGAAGCGTCTTGCGATATTTTAATATTCGTTCAAGTTCCAGACAATACATTCCCCCTAAATTAGTAGTGTTTCCAAATTGGTCTTGCGATGGAACTAAATAAATATTTAATGCTTTTCTATTTCACTCAGAGTCGATTTTATCAACGTCAGATAAGGAATATTCGTCAAATGTAATGCAAAGCGGCTAATTTGAAAACGTCACCTATTTGTCAGGTAACATTTATGAAAATGACGTAATTGTAAGAGAACGTGATTCTATTAACATATCAAATACTTATCATTATGTTATTAGTGATGTTTGCAATCAAAGTCAATATATAACTGTCGAATAATTCATTCCAATTATATTGACGATATATTGGTATTTCGTGTTGGATTCTTATCAGATAAGTACACCATATTTCCCTAAAGTTTCAGTACATCTTTGTGTTACACTCTGTATGAAATTTATTATCTATCTCATTATAATTTTCTGATGGCCTGTTTCACATTGTCTTATTAAGCTATGATTTGCGTTATATGTCCAATACTTCACAAAATACAAATACAAAATGAAATGATGTTCCGAAATCGAATAATTCGTTGGTTAGTGCTTATTAGTCGATGGATTAATATACATCTTACCGTTTTTGTATCTAGTATATCTTGTAATAATCGGATCGCAAAAATAATGAATTGTAATGTTGCTGTAAAAAGTATGAAATTCCCCTGCAGAAATAAGAATTGATTAAAAAACAATTAATATAAATAAAATTCATTATTGGCTGTAAGTTTAGAACGTCAGATTAGCTAAGTTTTTGGTAAAAGAGCTATGAATTTCATAACAATTAAAAAACACAAATAAGTTAAACATTAAAGTTATTGTTTATTTATGCTTTTTTTTATCACAACATTAGGAAAATTTCTTATTGATGTACTTACTTGATGTCCAAAACAAAACTTCAAATCTCGGCTGCATTCTTTTAACTTTCGGTATACCTTAGTCAAGATGTATAAATCCTCATTCAGAGAGTTCAAATTAACAAATTCAAGAAGAGTGTTAACAGTCTTTAAAATATACATTACTTGACATACCAAGGTGTAATATACCAATAGTCCCACTGTCTGTTTAATTTCATACGACGTTTCAACAATAAAAAATAAAATGAGCGATACAATTCCCCTGTTCAGTCGAAAATTGTATTGAGTGAGTACAATTATTACATTTTTCAAAGACGTTATCATACACATAAACAGAACTATGGATAAACCGAAAATACATCTGCCTTTCAGGGCATTTACACGTGCTACATAAGTTTTATCAGACTTCACTATTTCATGGCAAAACGATAACCCTGATACAAGTTTATGAAAGTAAATCCCATTTTTTGGGCCCAAGTATACAATCACTGAGAGACTTTGTATGACTCCAAGATTATGAAAGATAAACGCTGTCTGATACAAACCAGGTCGATTAAAATACTCATCGAATAGATTCCCTGAAAAGCTATTGTAGCACACAAGAATAGTTGAAATAAACTCAAACAATATCGCAATGGTTACAAATAAACGTTTTCTTCTAGTCATGTAAATAAAATCGCGATGAATGTTTAATATCTTTTCAAGAGCAGATAGAAATCTTAACGCACCAAAGGTTTCCATTTTCTTGGCTGAAACAAAAATGTTCATAGTCCTTTCTACTGATAAAGTGAATTAAAAAAAATGAATTGATATTGCAAAGATTCAATTAACCTATTTACATTGTCAATATTTAGCACAAGTCTCATATCAATTGCTACGCTAATTTGAACCTTGGTAACAATAGTTGTAAGTTCGAGGTCATGTCAATGCTATGGTTTTTTTAATGGGCTGAAAAGCTTTTAGCCATAATACTAATAATAGTCCTCCTAGCCGATTTCGACTACGTTGTCCGTTGTGACTTAACGGCAAATCAACTGCGCGGGGCATATTATAGTGCACAAGTGTGTGCGCAAACACAGGTGCACTCTCTGTTCCTTTCACTCTCATTGCCCAACGGGACAGCAAAATGACACGACCGGAGAGAGATCAGCAAAGGACCAATGGCTTTACGTGCTTTTCCGAGGTGAAACACGGCCAACTTCCAAAAGCTTTTGGTCATATTGAGGTAGTGAATACTAATCTATCGTTAGTTGATAAATGAAAATATATTTTATAAGTGATCAGGCATTTAACCACTAATGATCAGGCATTTAACCACTATCATACCTGGTGGAAGGTGATGATGTGGTTAAGGGTGGATCATCACTCTTCTCTAAAAGCCCAAATTATAGTATTTCGTGAATACTTCAGCCGGCAGCGCACTCCATTCCTAAGCCAATTTTGGTAATATTTAAAATGATAAGTTACTACTTACCAAAAAATTGTTTCTGAACCTTCACTGAGACCATCATAACAATAATGGCGTAAGTTCATCAGGTTTTATCAATAAATTAACATCCTACTTAATTTGCCTGAGTGGATGTCAGAACGTTGTCACTTTCATTTGCTGAAGTAGGTCGGTGGTACTCAAACTACTCAATTGGGTTATTTCATGTCTATGTTAATGAGTTTTTCAGATGTTTAGATTGAAAAACTTTTGTACTCTCAACTACTTAACTTACGATACCTACTCAAATCGTCATTATGAGAAACCATATTTGCTTTCTTCAGAAATTCATTAACCGTCTTTAAAACAAACCTTACTTGCCACACTTAGGTATAGTAAGTCAATAATCCCACTATTTGTTTAAATTCACTTTCTTATTTATATAAATGATGACACACGACATTTGGTATGTTGCTTGAGGCATATTTTATTTTTTAGAAACACAATCACAAAATTATGATAATGAAACTTCACTTGCACTTTTCACCGTATATATATTTAAAATCAAGCAAAAAAAGAAAATCTTAACTAATTAAATTGAAAAAAAAAGAGTAAAAAAACCGGCCAAGTGCGAGTCGGAATCGCGCACTGAGGGTTCCGTGCCAACTTTAACTAAATTAGGTAATCCACTTACTTCTACTTAGTAAAATACCACAATATTTTGTTGACTGCAAATATAACTTTGTTTTTCATAGTGTTTGTATGAATTACAAAGTTATGTTTGCGGTTGTTGAAAATGTGCTATATCTCAAAAACTTCTCGTTCGATCCCGTCCGAACCAATTTTCGTTGAAATTATTTGTTAAGATCTACATTATATATTTTTTTTTAAATTTACACTTGCTTGGTTTAGAAGTTAGATGTAGTTAGTTAGACGCTCATTTTACCACTTTGGAAGCGTCTAGCTATGAAACGTTAGACTTTACAAGAAAATGGTTTAGGAACCTCTATGTCATTTTAAAAGACCTATCCATAGACATCCCACACGCATAGGTTTGACAAAAAAATTTTTTTGGTTGTAGTTTCATGTATGGGAGCCCCCCTTAAATATTATTATTTTTTATTTTTTGTATGAGAATCGGTAAGCGGTTAACAGGATACATCTTCCTACCAAATTTCAACAGTGTGATGCTTATAGTTACAGAATAAAATGGCTGTGACATACGGACGGACAGACAGACAGTCAGATTTGACGAAACTATAAGGGTTCCGATTTTTGCCATTCGGCCACGGAACCCTAAAAACACATAGAGAAAAATCATATACTTAATGTCTGGTGCCAAGACATGTTTAAAAAGCAAAAAAAAAACTGACTCAAATTTGGGTAAATGCATTATCTTGAGCTTGATAATGCGTTTACCCTCTGTCAACTCAGTAACTCAAGAACGGCTGAACCGATTTCACTGAAGAGGTAGTTTAGAACCAGTAAAAGGTTATAGGATACTTTTTATTCCGTTGGATGGGGCCAGGGCTTGGGTAAGGCAGGGCTGGGACGAAATGGTGGGGAGGTAGCTTTAAACCAGGAGAAAGACATATGATACTTTTAATCCCGTTCGACCACGGCTCGGCCGGTCGGTTCGGCCGGTTCGGCCACGACTGGGGTAGAATGGGGCCGGGGTGAAATGACGGGGAGGTAGCTTAGAACCAGGAGAAGGATATAGGATACTTATTATCCTCTAAGACGGGGCCGGGGCTGGGGTGCTGCAGGGCCGGGGCCAAACGGTGGGAAGATAGCTTAGAATCAGTAGAAGGACATATGATACTTTTTAGGGTTCCGTAGCCGAATGGCAAAAAACGGAACCCTTATAGTTTCGTCAAGTCTGTCTATCTGTCTGTCCGTCCGTATGTCACACCCAATTTATTCTGAAACTATAAGCATCACACTATTGAAATTTAGTAGGAAAATGTATCCTATTAACCGCTTACTGATTCTTATATAAAAAATAAAAAATAATGACATTTAAGGGGGGGCTCCCATACATGAATTTTTTAGTCAAATCTATGCGTGTGGGGTGTCTATGGATAGGTCTTTTAAAATGACATAGAGGTTCCAAAAAGCATTTTCTTTTAAAGTCTAATGTTTCATAGCTAGAGGCTTCCAAAGTGGTAAAATGGGCGTCCCCCCCCCCCATCTAACTTCTAAACCAAGCAAGTGTAAATTTTGAAAAAAAATATATACTGTAGATCTTAACAAATACTTTCAACGATTTTGTTTGGTTCGGACGGGATCGAACGAGAAGTTTTTAAGATATAACACATTTTCAACAACCGCAAACATAACTTTGTACTTTATACAAAGACTATGAAAAACAAAGTTATATTTGCTGTCAACAAAATATTGTGGATTTTACTAAGTGGAAGTAAGTGGGTTCCCAGTTAAAGTTGGCATGGAACCCTCAGTGCGCGAGTCCGACTCGCACTTGGCCGGTTTTATTCCGTTTGAAAGGACCAAAACTGGGCGGGACGGAGTTGGGGCAAAACGGTAGGGAGATATCTAAGAACCAGTAGAACGACATAGGATACATTTTATCCCATTCAGCGGGTCCGGGGCTGAGCGGGACGGGGCTGGAGGCCAAACAAAGTTTGCTGGGTCCACTTGTTATACTATAAAAGCTATCTCCAGTACTAATGTATTTTTTATTAATTATAACTCAGTTTTAGAAGCTTTTTGCAAACGACTAATTTATTATTAAACTGAGATAACGAAAACATATTATAACCTTAGGCTGAACAAATTGGTATCGTTAAAGATGTAGAGGTTATTTCATGGAACACGATTTAAGACTTCGTAATTTTGTTTGGACTAGTAAGAAGGTCAAGATATCAAATGCCATAGAGCCGTAGCCCTTGAGCCGGGAGGAGGAGGAACCCATTTTTAAAGTGTTTTTTTAGGTTTTTAGCTTAATTATTGGATACTAGCGGTCCCCCGCGACTTCGTCCGCGCGTTTTGAGTTTGCTCCCTCCCTTCCCGTCGCAGCGTCATGCTTTATATCCTAAAGCCTTTCTCGATAAATAAGCTACCCAACACAGAAATATTTTTTCAAATCGGTCAAGCAGTTCCTGAGATAAGCGCGTTTAGCTTTATAATATATTAGCGCAAGCGCACGTTGTACTTAAGCTGCGAACATTATTTTGGTGCGGAGTTATGTTAAAAATGTGCTAGCTCCTAAGATATTTATTGAAATCAAATGATATAAAGGGCAACTTGGTTCTAAATGAAATGCTCGTGATGATGAATGTATTTATTTTGATAAGAATAAATACCTGGGTATATAATACACCTCTAAAAATAATGCATTATTTTTTTACAAATTTATTAACATAAAAAAGGTTGTAATAAGTCAACCATAAAAGATAGACATATGCTGTCGCGGACTTTATTATAGAACTCTTAATGCTGAACAATCCTGTCATACATGATTTTTGTGTTACTTAAGCGGTTTCCGCAGCGTATGTAGCGGAAGCTCTCAAAAGGAATATTTTTCTCCCGTTTTCGCAACATTTTTAATTTCTGCTGTGGTCTTATGAGTCGTATCTTTATGTTATATAGCCTAAAGCCTTCCTTGATAAATGGACTATCCAACGTAAAAATATTTTTTCAAATCGGGCCAGTAGTTTTTGAGATTAGCGCGTTCAAACAAACAAACAAACAAACTCTTCAGCTTTATAATATTAGTATAGATTATGCGTATCAGCGACATGATACCTGGTACAAAATGAAAGCCGATAAAAAATTCTACAAGTTTACCTTAAACAAGTTTTTTATGTGACAACGATGTCTGAAACGAATAATTGAATAATATTTAGGTATGATGATCTATTAGGGCTTGAAAACACGTGGACGTAATTTCGTAACAGAATGTTTGTTTGAGTTTTGTATATTTTAATTTTTTTGGGTTTCTTTATGAATAAATTGGAAACAAAATTATGTATCAAAAATATTTTTTCTTGAATCAATTTAGTATAATTCCGATAGAGATGTTCATCAAAATTTTGTTTAGTAGTTTTTGAGATATGGGCAAAAACAAAGACTATGGAATTAAAATTGTGTTAACAAACTTTTTAGATGCCTTCAAACACTACAAAAAGGCTTAAATATCCCTTTCGTCATTTATATAGGAGAAACTAATTCATTTAGTCTTTTGATGATGTGCGTGGACGGTTCCGTCTGTTGCTGTCCTTCCGCTTGGCATCATGCACGAAAATATTGCAAAAAAACCGTACGACGTAATTATCTGCTCATGATTGATTGTAATTTAAAATAAAAACAAATTACAAATAAGCCATATTTTAGCCTTCTTATCGATTTTTTTTTGAAAGCGGTTAAAAAGATGGGATAATATTCTTTTTATTCTATAGTATTTGATTTTGCCCATATCTCATAAACTACTGAACCGATTTTATTTTATTAAAACACAGTTAACAGTTGAGGAGAAACAAATTTTATACATAAATGAGTATTATGCTAAACTGTAAGCCAAATCATGTGCTTCAGGAATGTAAAGAATGAATTACATCGTTTCGCAAATTCAACTCTTACTAACTATATTTTATTACACAAGAATTTGTGATTGAAGATTGTTACTTCACAAACTGCTACTTAATTTAACATAATTACATACTTAACGATTTGAATGATACATATGTGAAGTCCCAAAGTTTGATAATATTTAATTGATTAATTAATTGATTGAAGAAAAAAGAATAATCTCGATACAACATCTTGTTTCCAACTTATTTGTGAAGTAAGTAACATAGTAATATTAGACACCAATCGCATATATTGCGCTGATCCCGAAGTGAGTTGCTATTGCATTTGTGTTATGGAAATAAGACACAACGGTGGTATGATAACACTCAGACCCAAACACAAAATTTCACAATTACACAAATATCAAACATAAGAACAAACATACACTTGCCAGATTTATCACTCTTATGTGGACGCCTAAACAGATCATTATACTCAAATATAACCCGATGAAAAAGATGTCAAAAAAATACAGGGCAAATTAAAACCTCCTTTTTTTGAAGGCGTTTCAAAACTCACAGAAAATCGTATTAGCTTTGATTTCATACAACAAGGTCTCATGTCGCTAAGACGCATAGTTTCAGATTTACTTGCGAAAAACCTAAAAAAATATAATTTTTAACCCTTCCCCTCCTCTAAGCTTAAGAGGTACGGGCTGGGACTTTTTGTATGTTAACCTCATTACGAGGGCAAATAATGATATGAAGTCAAAAGTTGTGTTCCACCTCAAGTATCCTTACTTGACTGACCTACCTTGGTATGTGCATCAATGCTACTTGTTATTTGCTTGTCATTAAATACCTACTCTTCAGAAAGTCTTAGAAAGGTATCATCTTGAATCTGGCTGCAACTGATGACAATAAAACAATAATACCAAGGAATCAGATGTCATTATTTATTTGTAGCGTGACAATGATGTAGTGGACCGTCAGTGACAGCACCGCAGGCAGCAAGTACATCCCGACTGGTAAAGATCGGAATTCAATTCTAAGAGGCTCCACGGCGACCAAACGCTGCAAATCCTTTAAGGACCGCTGGTGCTTCTCGTCTGTTTTTGTAAAAATGAAATGTAATGGAATAAAATGTAACGAGACATATAATTACAATATATTTGATTCAGGGCCGCATTTTTCAAATGCCAGATAAAACATAAAAGACTGTCAAAATGGACAACAACCAATTTTTATGGTGTATCTACACCTCCCGGGGTGTGCAATGTTTCAAATAATAACAAAAGAACTTATGATAACTTCAACTTATCTCATTTAATTTCATATTTTACATATAATGATCAATTGGTATCCTTATATATATTATAGTCATAATTTTATTTCACCTAATTTTATTTATATTACCTATATACGCAACTGCATCGATGCTAAATAAGTAAAGTTACCTCAATACATAGAAAACCTTTCTTTAAGCGTTTATTGGTTAAAATCACTTGGTTTTCAATATACAAGACTATTTTATAGTCTTTTAGTACTTTTACTTACAAGCTAACTTACCTTGGGTAGAAACCAGAAGCTTAGAAAGTCCTTTGCGGCATTGGGAGACCTCATTTTGGACATTTTGGCCGGCTTTTGACAAGATGAAGAAGGCAGCGCTGGCGTATAGGACGAAATATATTTTAGTAACTTGCTCCCATAAGCTAAACTGAAAATTACCAACACATATTTTAACATTTTACATTATGGTAAAAAATAATTAATTTTGATATTGTTTAGATAAACTAAACGTCGAATATAAAACACATTGCCCACGCAATTTATAATTTAAGCGTGTTACAAAAATAGTATGATTTTTATTTATGAATTTTTACACGACTTTTCACAATTTTTGTAACATCATATGCATAAATACCATAAAATTATTATCCCTTTGGAATAGAACGACAAAAGCGAGATGTCACTAGCAGCAAACTGTGTGATAAAAAGAGATGGGTAGCAGAACCACTTTTGTCAGATGTCAAACAATTGACCGCCCTGCAGAAGCTCGCTGAAAATTACGTGCATTTGATTTTTTATATTTGAAAGTGAAATTGTGCATATTTTGGAGAAATAATGCATCTGAAACATGGTGACTTGATCGGTGATTAATTGTTATGCATTACAGCGGCATAACCCCAACAAATAATCATTTATCAGGTAGATTAGTCCAAATCGAAGCCTCTTAATATACGACCTATATTTACCAATGCGCTTCAAATTTAAAGTACGCAGTTTGATTATTCTATTCTACAAACGTTAATTTACGTAAAAAATAAAGACAGAATAACACAGGGAATGTATATCGACGAATATTTTGTATAATGAAATAACATTTAGTCTTACACTAGAGCTGCATGTACAATATGTTGTGTCGACTGTTTATCATGCAGTAATCTACTATATTTAACTTAGGAACATTGTTATAAATCACCTGATCAAAAGGTTATCTCATACAAAGCTACAAATGTTACTTACTTATGTTAGTTACTGAGATCTTAAATCGGTTTCGTTTGACAGCTTATACTTGTCCTTCTATTCCGATAGGAATATTAATTTTATGATAAATACACATATACATACATATTGAGTGCAAAAACTTTTCTCACCCTTTGCGTACTTAATACATCTTGAAATATTCGAATCGTGAAAATGATGAACTCCAAGGTCGCCGTAAAAAGTATGAGAGTGCCCTAAAAAAACTGTGTTTAATTCATCGAATGTCAAATAATTTTAAAAATATATGATTGTAGTGAAACAACACAAATTTTATTTAAAGACATGGAAATCCGAAAGTTATGTGAGTATGTCCTTAAAGTCAAAAATTTTGAACAGCTACCTTAGTACACACAAACTTACTTGATGACCAAAACAATTTTTCAACTCGCGACTGCATTCCTTCAACTTCCGGTACACCTTAGCCACGACACGTGACTCCCCACTCAGTGACGCAACATTATCAGATTTTAGAATAGTGTTAGCCGTCTTCAAACCGTACCTTATTTGAGACACTAAAGTGTAGTACGTCAGTATTTCCACTGTTTGCTTAACTTCATACAATGTTTCAGCGGCGAGAAATAAAAATACAGATACTGTGGTCGTGTTAACTTCAAAACTGTTATTAATCAATACCGCGATTAGAATTTTTAGAGAAGTAATCATTCTCATAACCACGACTACAGTTATACCCAAAATGCATCTTCCTTTCAGTGTATCCAATTGTGCTACATACGCTTTATCAAACTTCACTATTTCATGGCAAAACGATAGCCCAGATAGGAGATTTTTGAAATGTACTCCATTTTTTGGCCCAAAGTACAGTACTACTAAGAGACTTTGTATGGCGCCAAGATTGTGAAAGATAACCGCTTTGTAAAACACAGCAGGTCGATATAAGAAGCGGTCATTAATATTACCTGAAAAACTGTTGTAGCATATAGAAATAGTTGAAATTAACTCAAAAATGATCATGATGATCACTAAACAGCGTTTCTTTCGGGTCATGAAGACAAAATAGCGATGAATATTGAGATTCTTTTCAATAGCAGACAAAAATTTTAATGCCCTAAAGTTTTCCATTCTGTTTCAATGTAGAAATATACTTGTCTAGTAACATCATAATTTTAGTCTGACAACACTGCGCCCCCTATCTGCAAAATTTGAAAATCATCGTGTGTCCGCCATCTTACAACTACTTCTATTGAACACGAAACCACTGTATCCAACTTTATTTATTATACGCAAGATTTTCTCAAGACTCAAGACTTTTAATGATATTAACACTCCTCGGACCTCACATCTACTACGCGTGTACATTTGCTGTTCCTTCTCCGCCATATACAACGCAAAACGGACTGGACGACCTTTGGACTCCACGTCAACGGCCCCAATCGCAAGGGAAATTCTACTTCAAACCGAGCAAAGAGGACGAAGACAGGGGAAAGGTGCATGGTTAAGACGATTGGAAAGAAAACTGCAGCCTATCTATCATCATCAAAGCGCATCTTGGTACGGCCAGCCATTCTTTCCCTAACCACCCTTCCCGGCTTCACTGTGTTAATATTGTGTCTTGTTTCGCTATTACAGTGCTTGTGCTCAGCTTGCTAATCATCTCGTGTCGCTACTAGCATCACCAGTTCATCCTCACTAGGACAAAACCGTAAGTGTTCCCATAAATCTCCATAATGACTGGCAGTGAAAAATCACCTTTTAAACTGGCTTTAACTGGCTCAAATGACGAAGAATCCCTTAAGGAACTAGTTAAGACTAGGGGTATATTGAAAGGCAGGCTTACTAAGCTTTCTAATTATGTCAATAACTTAGTAAATCAGGATTTACCAACTCAAAAACGCATAGATTTGAAGTTGCGCATGAAGGGCACAGAGACCTTGCTCACTGAATTTAACAGTGTTCAAACTGAAATAGAAAAGGCTGTGCCAGATGCAGAGTTAGATCAACAGTTAAATCAAAGAGAACAGTTTGAGGATTGTTACTACAGTGTGCTGGCTCGAGCTGAATGCATTTTAAACTCATATGCAGGGGTCATTGAGGCTTCTAGTGCACCTAATAACCATTTGCAATCTATTAAGCTGCCTACAATTAATATGCCTACCTTTGACGGTGTGTATGAGCATTGGCTCGAGTTTCGAGACACTTTTCTTTCCTTAGTTCACAATTCCAACGAGATTTCTAGCATCCAGAAGTTCCACTACCTGAAGTCTTCATTAAAAGGTAGTGCAGAACTAGTAATAGATTCTTTGGAGTTCTCTGCAGCCAATTATTCTGTGGCATGGGAACTATTGCTAAACAGGTACAATAACAATCGTTTGCTCGTGCACAATCATGTAAAATCGTTATTTTCAGTAGCCAAAATATCTAAAGAATCACCACACACACTTAGACGTCTTATAGACACCATTCTCAAAAACCTACGCGCATTAAAAATCCTAGGTGAACCTACGGAACACTGGGATACCTTGGTGATCTACATTATCACTACTAAACTAGACGAAACCACCGAGCGTGAGTGGGAATCATATAAAGGCACTTGTTTAAATCAGTCAGATTTGAAGAAAAGCATAAAGGTAAGTGATTTAATTAAATTCTTAAAGGATCGTGCTGACATGCTGGAAACATTGTTAGTATCACACAGTCCTAGTAATAAATTTAACAACGATAATAAAAAACAAAGCTACGCGTCACAAAACAATAAAGTTCACTGCAATGTTTCCACCAATAAGCCGCAACAGCGTAATAACAAGTGTCCTATGTGCACTGGTGATCACCCACTGTACTCGTGTGAAAGGTTTCTAGGTTCTGATTTAGACACTAAACTAAAACTAATCTCTAAACATAAGCTATGTGAAAACTGTTTACGCTCAGGGCATACGCTAGGTACATGTCGGTTTGGCCCGTGTCGCAGGTGCAATAAGAAACATAACACATTAATACATGACGACTCAACGGGCACTGATCAAGCAGTGTCTCTTCACGCGAATAGTACTGAAAGCTCGCCCCCCGCGTCCCTGACGCCGCCTGCAGGCGCCATACCCATGCAAATTCCTTTCTCACAGGTAAACAGTGCACACATAGATAACGCATTATGTGATTCTAATCAATCTGCAAGTATGGATACGGTAATTTTATCGACAGCGCTAGTCGAAATAGCTGATGCACACAACCACTATCATCTAGCTCGCGCGCTCCTTGATAGTGGCAGTCAACATTGTTTTATAACACAACAATTATGTAACAAACTA
This sequence comes from Pyrausta purpuralis, assembly GCA_963924145.1. Lineage (NCBI taxonomy): Eukaryota > Metazoa > Arthropoda > Insecta > Lepidoptera > Crambidae > Pyrausta > Pyrausta purpuralis. Next base: position 23,706,192 of record OZ001649.1, read on the forward strand.
AACGCAAATATAATACAGTCCACGTACGAAATTCGAGGGATAGGCAACTCGGTCACACAATCTTCGCAAATATGTGAGGTCGAGATTAAGTCGCGCATTAGAGACTTTTCGAAACAAATACGTTGTTTTGTTTTGCCTAATATTACTTCTACGTTAACAGCTGCATGTGAACATAACGCACACAAGTTCAGGATCCCTAACAACATACAGCTGGCTGATCCGCAATATTTTAAATCTCAAAGTATAGACCTGCTCCTAGGAGCAGACATATTCTGGGAATTATTATGCGACGGCAAAATGAGGCTGCCTAACGGCCCCTTCTTACATGACACAATGTTAGGTTGGATTGTGTCAGGCCCAGTTAGTACGCGCAATAACAATAGGTCTGTTCTCTGCAATTTCAGCCAGTCTATTGACAGTATTGACGCGCAACTTCGTCAGTTTTGGGAGCTGGAGGAGCTGCCCAAGGCTGGTAAGGTGCTCTCCGATGAGGAACACGCGTGCGAGGATCATTTCGTGACAACAACTACGCGTGATAGTGACGGAAGATTCTGCGTACGTATTCCTTTCAAAGAATCTCCCGATACGCTAGGTGACTCATTTTCTCAAGCTGAACGTCGGTTCATAGCCTTAGAAAAACGATTAGCTCGCAACCCTAGCTATAAACAATTATACGCAGATTTTATTCACGAGTACATAAACCTAGGTCATATGACACGCGTACATTCATACAAAACACCTCACTACTTTATGCCTCATCACGGCGTATTTCGTGAACACAGCACTACCACCAAGCTGCGTGCTGTATTCGATGCCAGCGCAGCAACCACTACTGGAAAGTCACTAAACGACCTTCAACTTGTAGGACCACCCATTCAAAGTGACCTTGTTTCCATACTCTTACGCTTTAGGCAGCATAGGTACACTGCATGCGCTGACATCGAAAAGATGTATCGGCAATGTTTAGTGCATGAGTCACAGCGCGATCTACAGCTGATTTTGTGGCGCGACGATCCGTCCGAGGAGTTAGGTATTTATCGATTGAACACAGTGACCTACGGGACGGCGTCCGCGCCATTTCTTAGTGTTAGGTGTCTAATGCAGCTCGCGCATGATTGTGTGGACCCTGATGTAAAACGAATAATTAGTGACCATTTTTACGTTGATGATATGATTTTGAGCCTAGAAAATAAATGCGAGTTATTAAATTTATGCGAAAAAACTAAAAATGTTTTAAAATCAGGGTGTTTTCCACTACGAAAGTGGGTTTTTAACTTTGAATATGACAAATCCTCACAGTGTTTTAGCGAGTCTAAAACCTTATCGTTGGGTGAAAACGTACACAGCAAAACACTAGGTTTAGGTTTGTTTCACGATACTGACGAATTTCATTTCCAAACTCAGTTCAAATGTGACTCATCGTCAATTACTAAACGCACAATATTATCGCATGTGTCACAGATTTTTGACCCACTGGGCTTATTAAGCCCTTCTATAATGATTGCAAAGGTTTTATTGCAAAGACTTTGGCTTTTACATTTAGATTGGGACGATGAAGTCCCGAGCGACATCTCACGCGCATGGAGTCGTTTTGTTAGCAGTTTATCTGCGCTCACCACGATTCGTATTCCACGTCAGGCTATAGCTAGCGATGCTATACATACAGAACTACACATATTTACCGATGCGTCGCAAACTGCGTACGGCGCTTGTATTTACGTACGCACTGTTACGAATCACGGCGTTACGGTTAGGCTGTTATGTTCTAAGGGCAAAGTCGCACCTTTAAAGCCAGTTAGCATACCTAGGCTCGAGTTGTGTGGAGCATTACTTGGCGCAAGACTATATGACAAAGTAGTTAACTCTCTTCGGTGTAAATTCGATCATGTTTTGTTTTGGTCTGATTCGACAATAGTATTAGGCTGGCTGCATATGTCTCCTAACTTGCAGAAAACATTCGTACAAAACAGAACAGCTGAAATACAAGAGTTGACGAAGGAACTCCCGTGGCGGCATGTCAGTGGAAAGGAGAATCCAGCTGATCTTGTTTCACGTGGCGTCAGCCTGGATGATCTTTCTTCCTCATCATTGTGGTGGGAAGGCCCTGGTTTCCTTCGTGAACCATGTTTTAACTGCGCGGACTTACCTATACAATTACATGATACACTCGACGGATTGCCAGAATTGAAGTCAAGTGCTACACATTCTTTTGTTTCCGAACAAGAAAGGCCTTCTTCTTTTTTCCCTTTTGTGAGATTCTCTCAGTTCGCTCGTATGAGACGTGCTATGGCGTATGTGCACCGCTTTATTTATAACACGCGTAATAAAGTTAGGCGTACTGACGACCTCACTGTTGACGAATTGAGGGAAGCTGACATGACTTTGGTTAGACTGGCTCAACTGGAATCGTTTCCAGATGAGTACACGTCGCTGTCAAAGAACCGGTCGCTAGTTAGTAAACACAGTTTAGCCAAATTAAATTTGTTTATTGACGACTGCAAAATTATTCGCGTTGGTGGCCGTATTGGAAACTCGCCTGACTTCAATTTTGACAAGAAGCATCCAATTTTACTCCCGCAGAAACATCATTTTACAGTTTTATTATTTCGTCATGAGCATAAACAATTACTTCACTCTGGGCCGCAAGCTCTTTTATTTCACATTCGAGAACTGTGGTGGCCTATAGCTGGCAGGAATCTTGCTAGAAAGGTTGTACATGATTGTGTCACGTGCAGACGTTTGAGAGGCAAGACCCTCACTCCACTCATGGGGAACTTACCTGAGGAGCGCATAACTCCTAGTTTTCCATTTATGCGCTGCGGAGTCGACTACGCGGGTCCAATGCTCATACTCAACCGAAAGGGTAGAGGTTCTAGGGCAATTAAATGTTACATCTGTTTATTTATCTGCTTTGTTACTCGTGCAATACACCTAGAAGCTGTCAGTGACCTCTCCACAGATGCATATTTGTTGGCATTAAAGCGGTTTATCTCCAGACGTGGTAAACCAGCACAAATATTCTCTGATAATGGGAGAAATTTCGTTGGGCTAGCTAACGAGTTCGCAAAATTTTTAAGTAACTGTTCGCCTGATATTGTTCAATTTGCTACAAGCCAGAACATTAAATTTAGTTTTATCCCCCCTCTTTCTAGTCATTTTGGAGGTTTTTGGGAGGCTGGGGTTAAGTCCTGCAAGTACCACTTACGTCGCGTCATAGGAAACTCGCATTTGACGTTCGAGGAGTTTAGCACAGTGTTGGCACAGGTAGAAGCCATCCTCAACTCTCGTCCCTTGAGTCCTATGTCCTCAGATCCGCAAGACCTTAATCCTTTAAGTCCAGGTCACTTCTTGGTTGGTCGTCCACTCACTGCGCCTGTATTCGATGATATCGTGGATGAACCTAGACATCGGCTCAACCGCTACCAGCGAGTAGAACAAATTCGCCAACAATTCTGGACTCGATGGGCTAAAGAGTATATATCCGAGCTACAGACCAGGACCAAATGGAGAGACAACAACACGAGTCTACAACCTGATACACTCGTCGTTATCAAGGATGATAGACTGCCCCCTCTCAAGTGGCAACTGGGACGCATCATCAAGACCATACCTGGAAAAGACGGCATTTGCAGAGTGGCTGATATCCGGACAACTTCAGGCATCATACGTCGACCCTACGTCAAGATCTGTCCCTTGTTTGATTGTGTGTAATGTCCCTGTCCCTGGGTGTAGATTAGGTTGAAAGTGGGTACTTTCAAGGCCGGGGGTATGTCTAGTAACATCATAATTTTAGTCTGACAACACTGCGCCCCCTATCTGCAAAATTTGAAAATCATCGTGTGTCCGCCATCTTACAACTACTTCTATTGAACACGAAACCACTGTATCCAACTTTATTTATTATACGCAAGATTTTCTCAAGACTCAAGACTTTTAATGTTATTAACTCTCCTCGGACATCACATCTACTTCGCGTGTACAATACTTTTTATCCTTCCTTTTAAATGAGAACTACAACAACGATTGCCTTCATTACATTCGATGCGGTGTAAGTACTCAAATAAATATTACTCGTAAGTAACAATTTGAAAGTACGTTAGGTGATTATTTGTTGTCATGCATGAGAAATGAATATTGTAAGTAATAATGTACTTTGGCCAGTTGTACGGTGGGCCTTTCACTCATTGGAGTTGCAGATGGTGATGGTAGCGTTGTCAATATTTAAAAAAAAGCAATAGCTTTTAGGGTTTCGTAGCTTAATGACAAATAGAGGAACCCTTATAGTTTCCACACCCTTATTCGTCAAGTCTGTCTGTCGGCCCGTACGTTAAAGTCATTCCATTTAAAACCACTCAAAGATACAGAGATTAAGAATCAGATACCAATGAATTAGATATCATGGTTTAATTGCAAAGTGACTATGATGTAGTTAACTGTAAGTGATAACACAGCAGGCAGCAAATACATTCCGACTGGTAGAGATCGCAGTTCTATGCTAAGGGGCTCCACGTTGACAAGCCGCTGCAAATCCTTCAAAGGACGCTGGTTTTTCTCATCTGTTGAACCGTTAAACTTATTGGGCATGTTCAGGAATCAAAAACAAAGGAGAAACAAAAAGGTTAAAGCAAATCTACCCACCCATTATGGGAACAACACCGTATCGACTTAGTAGGTTTTTTTTATATAAAACTCTATACTTCAATGTATGTGATAGGTGTCCAATATTTATTTATTTCTTTATATTTACTTCAGTGCACGACTATCAACTTCGTAACGTCGCTACCTCGGATCGAGATCCACTCCTGACCAGCGGCGCATGCGTTTGTCTTCTGTCCACCCACCCTATCAAACGGGCTGTCATTAACAAGAATTATTTAATGTGGTAGCAAACGCGATCCGAACGAGGTGTTTGCTATCTAGTGCCGATCACATGCCGAGAAGTTGCTGATCCATTTGCGTAACGTATTTCCGTGTGGTTGACGCCTCGTTAGTGCTGTTCCCATGACGGGTGGATAAATAGGCTTTAACCGTAAGTGCGAAGCGCTGACAATAATTAGTCAGCCATCAGTCGCGTATTTTTGCAATGCGTAACTGCATCGATACTAAAAATCGCAGTGTGTAAGGGGTCTAAATTATTGATGTTTATTTGTATTAAGGTATTCATGGGAGAAGCCCTTGCCATAATCGTTTTATAGTATTCATAACACCATCAAGAAAATTCTTTGATATTTTGATGATAAAAAAATTGTACCTAAACCAACTCACCTTGCGTAGAAATAAGAATTTTAGCGAGAGTTCTGCGGCACTGGGTGACCTCATTTTGGACATCTTGGCCAGCTCTTGACAATAAGATGAAGATAAAACTGGAGTGTAGGATGAAAAAGATTTTGCGAATCTCGTTCCAGATGTTGAACTTAAAATATAATAGTTAAAAAAATTAAGAACACGCTTTTTTTTATTTTTTTCGTATCCCATTCAGCAAACCATTTCATTTGATACCCATATCATCGGGGTGCAGTTCAAATAGCCTGTCCGCCATCTTGGGGAGGCCGCCATATTGAATTTGTAATGACGTTTCTTAGCTAGTCATGGGTTGTCGAACTCAGAGCATGTGAAAAGGATATTGACCAAAGCCAGGCCCAGATTGAGTCTTTGTGGTTTATATTTCAAAAATCTTGATTGAATTATAATTGTACTGGTATTTTAAAGGTAACTAAGTAAGTAAGTATTGAATTACTTTAATCAAATATAACAATTACCTTCTGAATGTATTAAAATGAATGTAGGTGAAGTGCATTAACTCTGCAATCACAAAACATAACCTCAAAAATGTCTAATCTGCCAAAATGTCTAATTCTTCGTAAACACCTTATTTTTGTTATAGAGTTTTGGTCAAGATCCTTTCATCATAATCGATGATCGGGAAGTGAGTCAAATTAAGATTCCAAGATTTTCTTACCGACATAGTTACAGGTGAAGTTAATATAAGCGCGTTAAACAGTACTTTAATACTTCGATTGCAAACTAGTCACAAGTAGGATCTAAGACACGTTGACCAAAAAGCTTTAGTGATGACAAATACAAAAATGACATGATGTTCCAAATTTGAATTATTCGTGCTTATTAATCGGTGGTGAAAGCGGCCCATAATATGAAAACAAATCTTACCGTTTTTGTATCTACTATATCTTGTAATAATCGGATCGCAAAAATAATGAACTGCAATGCTGCTGTAAAAAGTAAGAAATTTCCCTGCAGAAATAAGAATCGATTATAAAACACACCAAATCTCAAATAACTTGACGCATTAAATTTTTCACTAATGTATGTGTATGATCTTGCTATCACAATATAAAGTTTTTTTAAGCACTTACTTGATGACCAAAACAATTCTTCAACTCGCGGCTGCATTCTTTCAACTTTCGGTATACCTTAGTCAAGATATATAAATCCTCATTCAGAGAGTTCAAACTAACAAATTTAAGAAGTGTGTTAACAGTCTTTAAAATATACATTATTTGACATACCAAGGTGTAATATACCAATAGTCCCACTGTCTGTTTAATTTCATACGACGTTTCAACAATAAAATATAAAATGAGCGATACAATCCCCCTGTTAAGTCGCAAATTGTGTTGAGTGAGTACAATTATTACAGTTTTCAAAGACGTTATCATACATATAAACAGAACTATGGATAAATCGAAAATGCATCTCCCTTTCAGGGCATTTACACGTGCTACATAAGTTTTATCAGACTTAACTATTTCATGGCAAAATGATAGCCCTGATACAAGTTTATGAAAGTAGATCCCATTTTTTGGACCCAAGTATACAATCACTGAAAGACTTTGTATGACTCCAAGATTATGAAAGATAAACGCTGTCTGATACGAACCAGGACGATTAAAATACTCATCGAATAGATTCCCTGAAAAGCTGTTGTAGCACACAAAAGTAGTTGAAACAAACTCAAACAATATCACGTTGGTTACAAAAAAACGTTTTCTTTTAGTCATGTAAATAAAATCGCGATGAATGTTTAATATCTTTTCAAGAGCAGACAGAAATCTTAACGCACCAAAGGTTTCCATTTTCTTGGCTGAAACAAAAAAGTTTATAGTCCTTTCTACTGATTAAGAGAATTAAAAAAACTGAATTGATATTTCGAAAAATTCGATTAACCTATTTACATTGTCAAAATTTAACACAAGACTCATGTTAATTGCTACGCTAATTTGAACCTTGGTACTAATAAGTTCGAGGTCATGTCAATGCAATGTTTTTTTTTAATGGGCTGAAAATATTTTGGTCATAATAATAATAAAAGTCCTCTTAGCCGATTTCGACTACGTTGGCCAGTCACAACGACTAGCCGACTGCGCGGGACATATTATAGTGCACAAGTGTGTGCGCAAACACAGGTGCACTCTCTATTCCTTTCACTCTCATAGCCCAACGGGACAGCAATCTGACATGACCGAAGAGAGATCAGCAAACGACCAATGGCTTACGTGCTTTTCCGAGGCACGGGGGTGAAACACCGCCAACTTCCAAAAGCTTTTGGTCATATTGAGGCAGTGAGTACTAATCCATCCTAAGTATATATTTTATAAATTATCAGGAATTTAACCACTATCAGACCTGGTGGTAGGTGATGATGTGATTAAGGATGGATCATGTCTGACCAGTAATAGCCTATTCACTCTTCTCTAAAAGCCCAAATAGCCCATAGTATTTCGGGAATACTTCAGTCGGTAGCGCACACCATTCCTAAGCCAATTTTGGTAATATTTAGATAAATTGAAAAGTTACTGCTTACCCCAAAATTATTTCTGTACCTTCACAGAGACCAATATAACAATTATGGTCTAAGTTCATCGGGTTACATCAATAAATTAACATCCTACTTAATTTGCTTGAGTGTATGTCAGAACGTTGTCACTTTCATTTGCTGAAGTAGATAGGTGATACTCAAACTACTTAACTGTTTTATGTCTATGTTAATGAGTTTTTCACATGATTAGATTAAAGTGCTTATGTAATCCCAACTATTTAACTTGCAATACTGAAATCGTCGTTCAGATAAGCCATATTTCGTCATATTTAGCTTCTTCAGGAAAACAATGACATACTTAGGTGTGGTAAGAGAATAATACAACTATTCGTTTAAATTCACACTATTCATTTATAATAATGATGACTCCAGACAAAATGTGTGTGGTCTGATGCATATTTATTTATTAGAAACAATCACAAAATGATGATAATGAAACTTCACTTGCACTTTTCACCGTACATAATATAAGATCAAGCAAAGGAACAAAAACAAAAGTAATTAAATTGTAAAAAATATTAAAAACACAAATAGAGATTATAAAAAATAATAATAAAGAGTAAAAAAACATAGCTTCCAGCGATAAGACCGCCAATATTGTACAAATGATTTGTCTGTAATGTTATTGTTTCTTGGGTCCTTACTTGTGCAATAAAGAATATTTATTATTATTATAGACAAAAAACATAAATATAAGTTTAAAAAGGTATAGTTAATGTCTGGTGCCAAGACACCAAAGGAAATAAAACCGCCTTTAAAAACTGACTCTGTTTAGGAGTATCAAATTCATTTGGAGACGGTGCATCATCTCATGCTTACGAACATCAATAGTCTACGCACATCATGCACCGACTCCAAATGAATTTGTTTCTCCGAAACAGAGTTATTTACACAAACAGCGTTATTTTGAGCTTTGTGTGTCAGTTTTTTCGTTATTACACATATCTCAAAAACTACGGGACCGATTCTAATAGAACTTACACTATACCCTAGGTTAAAATACACCTGACTAAACTAAAAAGAATCATCTCGCATTGCTCCTCGTTTTCGCGAAATCCGTGGACAAACATACTCGTATATAAATTTACGAAATTTACCACACGTGTTTGGAAGGCTTATTAGATCAACATACTCAAATATAATTTTATTATTTCTAACGATATCAGATACATGCACATTGAATTGATTACCACCTTTTTTAAGTCGGTAATAATGAAATTAGCGAGATAGCGTTAAAAATAAATATAAAACCGGCTATATCGTTTATCGCGTCGACAAAATAATTTTATTCCTAAACAACAGGCTTTTTGTAGATTGTTTGAACTGGTATCGCAGTTCTCATTGCTTTAAGACGAATGAGTACCTGTAGAAAATTTTGTAAAAATAATTTTTGAAATGATATAAAAGGCGTGTAAAAATCATCAATTGCCACGATAAGCGATAAATAAGCGCGCATTTTTGGCCCGCAAAAATAATCATTCATATATCCTGAAAAACTATTGCATAATACAATAAAATTTATGAGAAACTCCAAAATTATCGCAATGACTACATACAATGTCGTCTTTCACTCATGTAAATAAAATCCCGATAAATGTTCCTTTTTTTTCTTGGCAAAAATAAATTTTAAAGTTCAAAAAAAAAAATCTAACATTCCTTTTAACTTAACGAAATATGAAAATGAGTTTTTATTTCACCGATTGAATACACACATAACACTCAACATAAAGTAAGTAATAAGAACCTCCAATATTTAAATTGTAAACGAAGTCATAAAAATAATTGCAATATCTGCAGGTACTATGACTATATTTTGTATGTAAGTTCTGCTATTTTACATAATTATAGCTATACCTACAATACTATTCAATATTTTTTATCAAAACCTGTAGGAAAAACAACAAGAAAGTATTTCACACAAATTGGATTACAAGGTGAGATATTTGTTTCTGAAGTTTACGCGAATATCACTCATCGAAATGAAACAAAATTTACGGATTTACTTTTCGCGAATTTATTAAATTTATTCCGACGTTTTGAACACTTTACAGTGTTCGTGGTCACGGGTAGACTAAGATGGTATTTGTCATTTACAGAGTTTTGAAAAATTACACTACCGTTACTCAAATTAATTAACGTTCCTATCCACCAGAAAGACCTAACTCTGTCTTGTGATCTTGCACTAAGTGGTCTAGCTTGGGTCCTGTCTAGCACTGGATCCCATAAGTAAAGTAAAGTTAGCCTGTAACATCCCACTGCTGGGCAAAGGCCTTACCTCAACTATGAGGTAGTTTGAGCCATACTCCACCACGCGGGCTCAGTGCGGGTTGGTGGAGGGGTGTTTGCAAGGCAAGCGACTAATCCTGCTGTCAGATGTAATCAAGCTGCCCTTATGGGCAGCTTGATTACATCTGACTCGTTAAGCCTAGAGAGAGGAGGCCTTATGGCCTCTGACTAGGCTTAACGACTAATATCAACCGATATTAGCCGGGACCAACGCCGTAACGGGCCTTCCGAAGCACGGAGATACTCGTGATATACGTCACTTATATGGTCGGAATGGTCACCCATCCAAACACGACCGCGCCGTAGGTTGCTTCACTTCGGCATCACTACCAAAGCGCTGCTACCACTGCGCTACGAGTACCTCCCACTGGAGCACTGGATCCCATCCTGGTGGAATTTTCCCACTATCTTCTCTGTTGAAATTTGTATGTTTTATTATTTCTATAGCTTTGCGTAGCATACGGGGAACGAACCGCCGTTCTTTTTTTGGTTACAGTTAGCTCTTTCTGCGTGGATAGGAACGTTTATTAATGACGGTAGTGCAATTTTTCAAAACTCTGTAAATTACAAATAACATCTTAGTCTGTCCGTGACCACAAATGTGGTAAAGTAATCAAAACGTCGGGATAAATTTAGTAAATTTGCGAAAAGTAAAGCTGTAAAATAGTGTTTTATTTCAATGAGTAAGATATTTTATGAGTTGCTATATGTGCCAAAAACCGATAATATTTTGACAGACCGCTATGACAGTATTCAATGTGTGAGTGCGATATTATTAAGTTCAGCACAAGAAAAACTGTTTAACAAACGATCTTGAATCTTTACACATCTTCAGGTTTAAGAGGGTAGACCGATATGTCTGCCCAATAACAGCTTACCCGCAACAAATTCAGTTACGCCGTGACGTCATGCCTTCATGGCACTTGCAAAAGTGCCAAAATATCGGAAATTAAAAAAAAAACCGGCCAAGTGCGAGTCAGACTCACGAACTGAGGGTTCCGTGCCAACATTAATTGAATTAGGGAATCCACTTACTTCTACTTAATAAAATACCACAATATTTTGTTGACTACAAATAGAACTTTGTTTTTCATAGTGTTTGTATAAAGTACAAAGTTATGTTTGCGGTTGTTGGAAATGTACTATATCTAAAAAACTACTAGTTCGATCCCGTCCGAATCAATTTTCGTTAAAAGTGTTGGTTAAGATCTACATTATATTTTTTTCATAATTTACACTTGCTTGGTTTAGAAGTTAGATGGGGGGGACGCCCATTTTACCACTTTGGAAGCGTCTAGCTATAAAACGTTAGACTTTAAAAGAAAATGGTTTTAGAAACCTCAATGTCATTTTGAAAGACCTATCCACACACGCATAGGTATGACAAAACGTTTTTTTTTTTTGGTTTTAGTTTCATGTATGGGAGCCCTCCCTTAAATGTCATAATTTTTATTTTTAGTATGAGAATCGGTAAGTGGTTAACAGGATACATCTTCCTACCAAATTTTAACAGTGTAATGCTAATAGTTACAGAATAAAATGGCTGTGACATACGGACGGACATACAGACAGGCAGACAGACTTGACGAAACTATAAGGGTTCCGTTTTTTGCCCTTCGGCTACGGAACCTTAAAAAGATACATGGTAGCAATCCCGTTACCATCTTTTTTAATGTTAGTGACCATGTAAGTTGAAATAAACATATACCAACACATATAGCGTCGCCGTAGAGTGAAAACCTCGTGAGTGCATTTATGCTCATTTTTTATTATTACATTATTTGAAAGAAAACCTCGCGACGCACTTTCTAGTTTAACTCACACGCTCATCTGATACAAATAGCGCCGTCTATGACGTTCAATAAGAACCTCGAATTCGCTCGCGTGAACAAGTCTGGTGTGATTACTTCGAGACAACAGGTTGGAGCATGTTAAAATCGTGAAAACAGGCGTTCAAAGTGCATATACATTATGAACGAAATTTGGTTTTACTCACAATAACAATTAAAACAAAAATCTATGTAGTTCCATTTTTTTTCACCAGACGGTTTTCTTCACCTTCTAATAAGTTTACTCAAAAACACATACGAGGTTTTCACTCTACGTCGACGTAATTAGGTTATAATTAAAATTATTTCTGCTTTGTTATGGATCGATCGAAATGTTTTACCCATGCATTTTATTTATTGTATGAATATACTTTTACTATTAAAAAAATAAATAAGAAACCAAAATTTCCGATCCCTCGACCTCTGGCAAACCGCGTCAACGCTCTTACCATCCCAGCCACCGTGCAATTCATTCTCTCGGGCGACATCCACTGTTGCAATATGGTTTGGGTAGAGGGCGTTGACGTCATGCATTGAAGTGTTCTTTAGGTGTCATCAGTCCTCTCAAGCACTGATTTACAAAAAGTTTGACCCTCCATTGGCTGCCGTATCAGGTGCTCATGTTTTCGGTGCGCGGCCTAATGACCCACCATCGTCGGGCCGGGGTCTTATATCCCGGCGTTATTTTTTTTTGGCTAGGCTTGAAGTGTTTAAAGACCAAACATATCACTCGAGAGGACTAACTGCACGGTAGCTCGGTGGTGAAAGCATTGGCCTGGTTCGCCAAATCGTGGGTTCAATCACACTCGTGCGGAGTTTTAAGTTTCTTATTTCATGTTGTGAATATATTTTTTGTGTATTTCTGCGTCATTATGGGTTTGGTAGGTTTGCACAATTACAACCACAAATAAACAGATAATAAGAACACCCACGTTATTAATTCGACCCATTTGTGATAAGCATAAAAAAATGAACGATTACATAAGTATGTTTACCGCACAATACTCTGAAGGTATCATAGCGACCAACTTTCCAGTAAATATTAGGGATTGCGGACATTTCCCGCAAATATTCATACAAAACAAACCCAAACGGAATACAAAGCATATTTGGTGAAACACCTCCTTTGTTGTATCAGTGATTTTGACCAGAACCATAGACTATGTTTGAGGTACCGCAGGAGTAATATGCTTAATGTTTGATCAGAGAAATGCAAAACCAGAAGTCAGAGTTTTTTTTTAAATTCTAAGAAAAGCGCTGTCATCTTTTTGCGTTTAAATGGCGCACGTTGTCCTCAATATTATATTTGTGCAATCTGAATATGTGATAAATACGAGTATATATACCCACTTAAGAAAGCTTAGGATCTGATCCACATGCACAATTGACTTGTAAACGTGATTTTGTATCAAGCTTGTATTTGTATAAAACTTGTTTAGCAGCAAAGAAGCAAAAAAATAACAAAATTAAAAGCAGGGGAAAAATATCAAAATGGATTTGGCCATTTGGTTCATGACAAACACATACAAGTAAATTAAGAATAGCAGATATCTATTTTTTATTTATTTACCAACCAACAAAATATTAATTACTTTATCTGGCACCTTAAATTAATAGTTTCAATAATTCTGATTAGTTTAATAATATACTAGTATCCATGCATGAATAAAAGAATGAATAAAAAACACAAGAAAAACACGCTATTGTCGTAAATTTTAAAAAAATAGCTGCTATCATTTATTCAAACTGGTACTTATAACTGTTAAACTTAAATTTATTTACTGGCAATACCGATATATTCTTGAAGGGGAGTTTTGTATTCGGGGAGAGCGCGGGGTTCGGCAGTTCAGTTGGTTTGTGGCATCAAGTTGAAGAGGTTGTACCTGAAGTTGTACCCTTTTCGAAAAATAAAAGTCTTGAAGAAGTCTCAGTGTTATAATTTCACTACAAGTCCGAAGTGCGCAAGGATCTTCAGCCCACAAAGAACAAGGTACGTGGAATAGTGTATGCTTGAATTATGACTAAGTTAGTGAGAATATGAAGTGATACAGTTAACTGAATAATACAGTTAAGTGAAATTTATTTTTAAATAATACGATTTTTGTAGCACGTGGTCGGGGCTACCCTCCGGTCGTGCTACTTAAATTCAAAGCTTTTGAATCCACGTGTGCCGTAGTGTGCTCTGTTTGAGGTTGGGGCTACTCTCCGATGAAACTGGCACAATATGAGGGCACGTGTAGTTGAAAGCAATGTTTAAAAATTGGTAAAATTATTTCTAAAACCTAAGAAATACAGTCGCATATTTTAAAACAAATAGTTAAATGAGGTTTTAACCTGGTCATAAGATAAACCGTGGCTAAGATTAGGAGGTGTAAGCTTAATTTAAGTGTGGAATTCGAATGCTTATACGTGAAGTTATGTTTTGTGCATGATCGGGGCAACTCTCCGACTGCGTTAAGCATACTGCGAAGCGCATTTGCATACGAATTATTCGAATCCTTGTGTAAGACGTTGTATTTTACTCATGGCTGGAGCTACTTTCTGACAGCACAAACATGATACAGGGCGTGCTTGTATTTGAATAAGTTGAATCTATTGGTATTAAAGTGTTGGTTGGTGATTAAGTAAAGCGTGACTAAGGCAAGGCAGCTTAACTTAATTCAAGTGTGACATTCAAATGCTTATGCGTGTCGTTGTGGTCTGTGCATAGCCACATGGGCATGATACGAAACGCATTTGTATTCGAATAATTTGAATCCTCATGTGCACCGTTGTGTTTTGTGCATGGCCGGAGCTACTTTCCGACAGCACATGCATGATACGGAGTGCACTTGTATTTAAATAAGCGTAGGACGTATAAATTTAATTTAAGTGTGAATTTTCGATGCTTGTGCGTAACGTTGTGTTCTGTGCATAGTCTGGACAATTCTCAGACTGCATTGGCGTGATACGAAGCGCTTTGCATTCGAATTATTTTAATCCTCATGTGCGACGTTGTGTTTTGTGCATCGCCGGGGCTATTCTCCGACGGCACAGGCACGATACGGAGTGCATTTGTATTTTAATAATGTATTATGTCTGGGAATATTTAAGTGTGCTATGATCCTGCTGAGAATAACTTGCCTTAGACTGA
Source organism: Pyrausta purpuralis (assembly GCA_963924145.1). Lineage (NCBI taxonomy): Eukaryota > Metazoa > Arthropoda > Insecta > Lepidoptera > Crambidae > Pyrausta > Pyrausta purpuralis. Next base: position 23,721,277 of record OZ001649.1, read on the forward strand.
TTGAGTGTCAGTTTGTACTTTAGGATATATTGATTTCGTAGCTTAGTGTTCTACCTGGTTGTTTTCTTTGTTGGTAAATGGTTAATTGTGCTATGACCGTCAGAATAATAATCAAGACTAGGGTGATTAAGTATCAGTTTGTACTTTAATATTAATAGATTGTGTAGCTAAGTATGCTACCTGGGTGCTTTTCCTATTGCTATTGAAATCGCTGCTTTTGATGAATGATTAGATAAATTGACAGCCTTTAATGAAAACACAATTGGTTCTAAAATATACGTAAAATGCATAGTACTTAGTAGGTTATAAGCTTAAGGCAAAGTAGTATACAAAATCTGTACGATTCCATGATATATTTTTTTAAATAGTAGTTCTACGGCTTATAATAACTCTTTGTCGACATTGTTGCTGTGTAATCAAATGTATGAACATTTTTATTTCTTTATAATTTTAGATATTTATAGCATTTTATCTTAATATCGTATCTTTTATAAATTATCACCATCTAGTGATGGCGTTGGCGATGCTATAGGAACAATATTTAGCAATGCCAGCAGGCACATACATTTTCTCTGCCATGTTTAATGTTGTGTTATACAATAATGTTTCAATCATTTGTTTTTTGTTTTATGACAAGACCCAAATAAAACTAAATTAATATTGATTTACAGATTCAATTATTACTTAATCGATTGTAAATCTTACCCAATTGTAATATTGAAATTAATTGTATGCTGTTTTGTATGGCTAAGTAGGTCATTGTACTTTTTATTTATTTAAGACCACATCTTTCATTGACTAAGATTTAGTCACCAAGCAGATATATTTGTATTTAGATTTAACTATAGTACTAGACGACCTGGTATTTACAAAATGTTGTAATATAATGTAGAATTTTTGCTATTACTGCGCGAATGTCGTAATGACCCAAGGAACTCATGTTATATTATTATATTTAAGGAAATTATTAATTGTCTAAAACAAAGTTTTATATATACTTTCTTAGCACATTGCAACTAAATTTTCATTATTATAAGTGTAAAATGAAAACGAAAATTTCATGTCTTATTTATTTAATTATTATTTTCTTGGCATTAACAATTATTCATGCACATGTATTAATTAATTGAGTTCAGTTTGAAAACTTTAAATTACACGTGGTTGCTATTTTTAATATTCAAAATCATAAGGTAATGTTTGGTTATTTATGTACTTGTTTCAACCCAACTGAACTGCCTAGCTATTCGAGCGCCAGGAGGCTGCTCGATGTAGGACGGCCGAATGTCGTAAATTTTACATAAATAGCTGCTATCATTTATTCGAACTGGTACTTATAACTGTTAAACTTAAATTTATTTACTGGCAACACCGATATATTCTTGGAGGGGAGTTTTGTATTCGGGGAGAGCGCGGGGTTCGGCAGTTCAGTTGGTTTGTGGCATCAAGTTGAAGAGGTTGTACGTGAAGTTGTACCCTGTTCGAAAAATAAAAGTCTTGAAGAAGTCTCAGTGTTATAATTTCACTACACTATTATGAATGCACGTAAATTGTAAATCGTTCAAGTTGTCTCTATTGCTGAGCTGAAGTGTAAACTGTAGTGCTTTTTTCTTAATTAATAGCACTAGAGTTTACACTTCAGCGCAGCAAAATAGTAACTTTGATGGACGGTATGTCTATTTCATAACCTTGAAACCCGATCGTGTTCAAAGTCCATTACATGACCTTTATTTCTCACAACTGGAACGCGACTTTAATATGAAATTTTGACATGGAACTCCAGTTCCTGTCTCCTGGCTTCGTTGTTAAACCTTAAAACCTGATTGTGTTCAAAGATAATAACGGGACTTTTCTAAGAAATCTAAACACAGCTATGATCTGATGTTCTATCATGAAGTTCCAGTTCATATCTTCCAGGTCCATCATCAGATCAGTTCGACAGTACCAAATTATCGTATTGTCATAAGAACTACAAACAGCTGCAAGTTTTCATCACGCTGCGATCTTTGGAATATGACTAAATTAGTTACTAAACATTCCATTACGTAGTTCAATACATACACAATGACCATAAAAGGGCGTTAATAAAATATAATAAAAGCGTGTTAAAATAGGTACAAAGTATTGGTGACATAAAAAGAAGATACGGTTCAACGTTAACACCTGCACTATTTTTATACCAATGACAGGATTTATCTGACGGGATTAGGTCAAATCGTTTTAAGTGATAATATTTTAACTCTGTCTTTGTGTACGTCATAGAATCAGGGTACTATCCTTTTTTTTTCTCTAAGAAAGAAACTGTCATTTTTTAAAACAACACCCTGTATTTTTTTAAATTTATCTACGTCATCGGCTTCGCCTCTCTAATTTCAATGCCCAATCCCCCGTTTTCTCTATTTTTAACCATTTTTTATAACAAAACAATACCTGCAAAAAATATATAATAATTACTTTAATCTCTAATTTTCTCAAAAACTAGCGTATAAGAACAAACATTATTTTCTACAAAAAATGATTCATTTGTTGTGCTGAATCGGCTCTTTGAACATTATCACTTAAAAAGAGGTAACTTTATATATCGTCCGTTTTTTTTAAATGATTGCTGTTTTCATTTATAAAAATTACGTAATAGGTGACTTTTTCAAATTAGATATTTTGTATTATATTCCTTATCTGACATTGGTTAAATCAAGCCCTAAGTATGTCAGTCATTAGCGCCCTCTACTGGACTTGCAGGAGTCAAATAGGTTATTGCCACCTTGAATTTTGTTTCTCTAATTTACAGTAACACAATACATGAAATGAAAATGGTAATAATTGTTGCCTTAATTTAAGGCTATGACAATTATGAATAGACCTTCTGCATTTTGTAGCTAAGTCTTATTCTTTGCGCGCATCCAGTTTATTGATTCAATTTGACGTGTCTTTGTGAAACGACAGATTTTATTTCGTTATTTAGAGGCATTGGCGAGGATAATGTCCCGGCATGTAAACAAAACGCGTGATATACATTTGGTATTCATAAAGGCTTTATTTGTTTATTTCTGACGAATATATAACGAGTTGCCTTTGACATTTAGGAGTCCGCAGAATGTGTGCCGTCATCATATTTGTATTAGTTATTTTGTTCGTTTTGGACGCAGAGTTTTTCATTATTTGAAGTGCTAGAAGCCGCCCGCAACTTCGTCTGCAATTTTTGGTTTTACTCTTGGTAACGTACTTTACAATTGGTAAATTTGTTAATTTATTAAAGGGATCGCCCTTTAATAAATTTACAATTTTACCAATACTTAAATAAACAAAATAGTGATGTCCTGCTTAATGCACGAAAATATTTCGATATCGATATCCGGACTGCTTTGCAAGAAATAGGATATTTGCCTATTTTTCAAATTATGTTTCAACTTAATTATTAATAAATTATAAGCTACAAAAAATATTTGCTTACTCAATAACAGCTTAACAACGATAAAAATCAAAAATAAATTCAAATAAACTTTTGCCACGCGAAACACCCATCGTCGTCACGTAGTCTACATGACGTCACGTTTCAAACAATACGCAATTAGCAGCACTGAACTTGATACGTTTGACAGCACTTTAACATGCCGCCCGGCGGTGTATATACACCATAAAATAATATTGGACACCGATTACAAACATTGCTCTGATCCCAGCTAATATACTTGTGTTATGGAAATCAAACACAACGGTGGTACTACATCACCCAGACCCGAGACAATATAGAAAATTTTGATTCTTATACCGCCGGAACCACCCGACCGGAAATCGAACCCGGAACCTCGGAGCAATGACGCCTTGAAATCAGCGTGTTTAGCCACTACACCACGGAAGTCATAAGGTAATGTGCGAATACGGTGCGAAACTGTCGCTGCTGCAGTTGAAATGGCTTATTTTGGTTCCTACTGTCACTGTGCAGAGTGTCTTGCTTTAATCAGCCTCAAAGTGCAGCTTTTATGACCTTTTAAGAAGGTTATGCGTTTAATCATTAGTCAGTCGGTCAGTAGATCAGGACAAAACATTTAACAAGTATAAAAAACGGTGACTTAAAATATATATTGATACCAAAATTATTCCTTGCTGTGATTCTAGTACCTACTAAGTTTTAGTGAAAACTTTTGTGATGATTTTTGTACTTAGATTCAATCAGTAGCCTCTTGTAATCTTAACTCCTCATAATAACAGTTAACGTTATTTATATTTATAAAAAATCGAGTATTGTTACTTTATCGAATAACGTTATTGCTATTTAAAAATGGCAACACTGGCTGCCCCTTCTTATTTTCTGACTTGCGAAGTGCACTCGAAAGGCGAGGCAGTCTAGTGCTGACCGCCGAAGCGAAAGGTTAAGGGAAGGAAACTATGTTAAAATGTAGTTATAATTATTGATGTGGCTAGAGATAGTGATTTGTACCAAAGATTTAAAGTGTGTTGATCGAATAAAGAACTTTATAAACTCAACCGAGTTTGATTCACGACACTTCAGAAGCGAGAAGAAATCTACAGCCCACAAAAGGTATGTACTATTATTTTCAAATGATAAGAGTAAGTAACATTATTTAAGAAAATTTTCTTGAAGGTAACGCCATAAATACCACGATAGGATAGCATTGGTTGGGATAATATTCTGCTGCGGTTGAACTGTAGCAATATTATCCTGATTTAATCGTGTTAAGTTTCCAACTGATCGTTTGGTCAAGGCTACTCCATGATAATGATCTGTGGTGACTAATACGAGTATGCTCATAAGCAAAGTAGGTAGGTAACAAATTGTCGGGCTAGCCCTAGGTTGTTCTTGATATGAACTGGGCCTATGCTAACTCGACGCAGTCATGCTAAGCTATCATCAAATCATTTGGGCAAGGCTACCCTTTGCTAATGGTATGTGAAAGCTAAATGCGCGATTTATTAAATTGGGTCAACTACGTAGGCATGTTTAACAAAATATTATAAATTTTATCTCATAATTATCGGGGTAGTGTTAGGTTGCATTGGTTGGGATAATATTTTGCTGCGGTTAAGCTGTTGCACTATTATCCTGACTAAATTGTGTTAAGTTTCTAACTGACCATTTGGTCAAGGCTACTCCTTGATAATGTTCAGTGGATACGAGACACGAGTACGTGCAACTAAATAGCTAAATATAATAAATGACCTCAGTAGTTCCTCCATCCTAATAGGAAATACGAAAAGAAATAGGTATTAAATATTATCATGTCTAAAATATAAAATATTATCTTTTTATCTGGTATTGTTCCTCGAACATATTTAATGGCACTATTATTGTCTTCTGTCTATTGTTGTATATTGATGTGTGCGATAAGTTCTATAAGTGAAAACTAGATAGGCATATTAGTTTTATATATCCTGTAATCATTATACATGTACTTTATTGCTGTTTGTTTTCCAACAAGTAAAAATAAAATAAAATAAATAAATAAATAAAATAAAATGTCACTGCCTATTGTAGGTAGCTATGTTTAGTTGATTGAGAATAACCGTTCAACCTGCAACTGTTCTAGGGCTAATATTTTTGTGTTCATAAATAATTATACAGTAAAAAATCTTTATTTCAGACTTTGCATTCATAATTTGTTAACATACTTATAAACTATGTTAGTGAGTTCAACAATTGTGTGTTTTAATCAATTGTGTTAAATTTCAACCAATTCAATCCAATTTAATTATTAATATTCGAATAATTTCTTATTTCAATTCAATTTCGTTATATGACATGAATTGAATGCTCTTTAGGGTATTTACAACCATTGGTTATGTAAGTGAGTTAAACAATACTGAGTTTTTTTTATTATTTATTTAACTGAGTTCAATTTAAGCCAACTCAAGTAAATTAAATTAGAATAATTTTTCTTTCACTTCATTTGATATGACTTGATATAAAGGCATTTTAAGGTAAATGCCTTATTGCCAATTCAACCTAATTTAAATTCATATACATTTTAATTTTAAATGAATATACATTCGTACTCATTCAATATATAACTTGAAATAAATGCCATAGTGCCAGATTTTACAAAGAAGTTTTAGCGGCCAGGTGTGTCACGTGGGCCAAGTGCGTCCTTAAGTAGCGGCCAGGTGTGTCGCATGGGCCAAGTGTGTCCTTATGTAGCGACCAGGTGTGTCGCGTGGACCAAGTGTGTCCTTAACTAGCGGCCAGGTGTGTCGCATGGATCAAGTGTGTCCTCAAATAGCGGCCAGGTGTGTCGCGTGGGCCAAGTGTGTCCTTAAGTAGCGGCCACGTGTGTCGCATGGATCAAGTGTGTCCTCAAATAGCGGCCAAGTGTGTCGCGTGGGCCAAGTGTGTCCTCACCAGGTGTATCGCGTGGACCAAGTGTGTCCATAGTTCTGTACATTTTTTTTATTCAAAAGCAGTAGTAGTGGCCAAGTCAGTCAATCAATCAATCAATTAAATTCATGTATTGTGGAATACATTTACATCAGTTATGTATACTAGCTATGTATTTTTCTCGATTAGATCGGGCCATTTGTGCCATGAAGAAGCTATTTATGTTTTACAAAAGGTCAAGTCTAACTGTGAATTCTTTTACTATAAATTTTCATTAGCAACGGTCACGTGAGCCATATAGGCGCACTTACTTGCGTTCAGGATTATTTGCAACATTATTCCTTTACTAAAATTATGCTCTAATAAATGAAGATACGGCTCCATAGTAATTAGGTTTACAGATATTTATTCTCATAAATACATACAGTTCATTTACAAAGATAATTATTTAAACCATAACTTAGTAAATAATTACCATATCCAAAGTATGATTTTGTTGATAACAACACTTATGCTGGTATTCTTTTTCTTCCGAGGTGATGAGACTGAAGAGCACGAGACCAAACCAGGCTGGTTGGGCCTAAAAAGACGAAAGAGCTCGCGATCGAGGTTGAGGACATCGACATCTTCTAAAGGAAGTCACAAATCAAAAAGTACCATTTCGGCGTCACCAACGCTCGAAGCCGTCGAGTCACCTGAAATTACCGTTTCACACAATCCGAAGTAACTGTTTGGCTCCGATCACAAAGAGGAAAAAATAACAACTACTATGTTTTAACTGTAGTATATTCATTCACTGGATAAGTCCTTGTACACACAATTCTGATATTTTTCGCGGAGGTTTATCTTGATTCCCGACGTTTTAACCATTGCAGCGTTCGTGGTTGCGAGTAGGCTAGGATAATATTTATCATTTACAAAAGAAAAAGAAAATATCATCACTTCTTCTTAGTAGAATAGGTTATTTTGTTACGATTGAGTACAGAATTTTGAATATATGTACAGTCGACAGCACATCAAATTACCCACTTTTGTTGCAAACTTAACCTAAGATACTGCAGGTTTTACCTTGACGTGCTGTTTTCCGTACAACTGATAATTTTGGTAAATGTATAAACATCAGAAGCCCTTTTCACCGTCTTGTATGAGATCACTGTCAATGCTTTAATTAAAAATAAATTAGTGTAATATTCATTTTTTAATCGCTCCCACAGACCTAATCTTATACTAAGTTGACTTTGCGAAAAATACCGCGCATTTACCACGATCATGAGAAAAATATACCTATTAGCACACGATGTCAGTAAATTCTTACTTGAATTAACGTCGTGACTTATTTCAAAACAAAGATTTAATTAATTCATTGACGCAGTAATTTTAATGTCGGGTTACTTAAACGCCATTAAAGTCGCGTAACGCGTTACAATGCAGTTCGTTTATACAACATTCATAGTAAATACCCTTACTACCTTTATATAAATTGTTCTGTCGTTTTAACCATACTAGAACTGTAAAGAGTAGCAGATTCCGTTGCAATTTTGACAGCGCAGTTAACCGCCAAACTTGTAAGACATAAAATGTATATAAAAAGTTTATCAATTATCATTTATTTGATGAAAGAAATACACAGTAGATAAATAATTAATTACAAACTTAACATCACTCGCTACATGTGCACACCCGGTAGGGTACAGCAAAGTAAAGCAATTTTATAGGTGAGTTTTACCTGTTAATAAATTGTGGAGTAATTATATTAATTTTGGAACAGATGGTCCCATACTTATACATATTAATATTTATTTATGACTACTTTAAACATTTAGGAACCAAATAACTTACTACACAATATTTCTGTAACAAACAATAAAAAAATAAATAATTGAAATTATACATCAAGAATGAGCTTAGGTAGCTATACTTTACTTTTACTTATTCAATAACCTTCCTATAAGTATTCCTGACTAGTAGACAGTCAGTTAAGTTAATGTATCCTCAATGTCTATATAAATTTGTTTTAATGACATTGTTTATCTATAAATCATTACTCCGACAATTTGTAAAAAATATGTTTTGTGATATTATTTTTATACTTATTGTCTCTTAGCACTTTTATTATATACGTCTGTCAAGTTTTCGCTCAATTTAGTACTTATGTAAGAGACGAAAGGCATTGTCGCCGGTCAGGGTGCCCTTAAAGAATAATATATTTTTTTGTTAGGAAAAATAAAATCGTATGCGGGCCAGTTTTCAAAAAAAAGGGTTCTCTTTCTATGTTATTGTTTGATGCTCTGTTAAAATATTATCACTTATGACGAGGTGACCTTACATAATGTACTAAGCATTGACTTGAAAAGAAATATATTTTCATTTATGACGCCAAACACGACGTTTGCTCTGCAATATGCTTGGGTTTGGAATAACTAAAGACGCATCGCAATACATTTATATGGGGACTAGGGACGTCTACACGCCAAAACGTCAGCGTAAATAGGAGACCGTGATCTCATAGGTCAATTAATAGATAATTATGCACAAAGGCTTTATTTCAGAACTAGTTTTTATTCTAGTTCCCCACTTTGATATTTTTCTGTATTCTTGGCAATATCATGCAGTTTATTCTTTTTTACATGTAACAGCATAATATCGTTGAGTTAACTTTCCTGAGTAAATTGTATTCGTGGTAGGGTTTAATTATTAATGTCATTTGACTATTAAATCTTATCTCAATTCTATTTATATTAATTGTATAATGATTAATAAAGTGAAGTAGGTACTTGTTCCTGCTACTAAATTAAGACCACACCTTCATGTACTGTTCGTTAATAATTAACAAATATGATTAATATGGGCCCTGAAATATTGTTTTTTTTTCTCATCCGAACACACATAATATCAGGGAAAGTTAAACTACAAAATAATATTTTATATGAACAATAAATTGTAAGATCATAAGAGATTCTATAAATAATAATAATGATCCCTTAAATGTCTGTATCTCCGTAAACAGTATTTATAAGGGATTGAGAACAGACATTAAGGTAACCATTCAATTCCAATAAAAAAACCAAACCCACATAATAGCTTAATTCTTCTCGTATGACTTTAAGTGCTAAGATTCATAACTTTCATTGATATGCGCCACGCAAATTACGAAATTTAACTTTTTTTTAAAGTTATCTAAATAGCTTCAATAATTCTTGATTATGTTCTCCACGATTAATAAGTGACATTTATTTTGGATGCTTTAGTGACTTTCTAATATCTATCTCAATACATAGTTTTATACATTACTCAATATGAAAAATTCAAATCATGAGACTTTGTTTCAGAAAGGAACTTTTGTTTTAACCTGATTATTTCATTTACCTTATACATATCATTATACAAATTGTGAACTATTATCATATTGCTGGATATGTGATTGGTGTCCAATTAATTTGTCTTTTACTGACTTGACTGATTAATTACTTTTTAAATGAACTGTTTATGTAGATAAGGTCTCTTTTAAGTTAGGATCGTTTATATGTCACACACTTAAAACTACAATAGGTTACCTATACATTTTCATTCATTCATCAATTTAAAAGTCAATTGAGTTAGATTCTTGCCATATTGTTATCTTAAAATCAGATGTTTTTTTTTAATCTTGTTAAGTATATTAGAAGATAATAGACTGTAATAAAATAAAATAAATATGGCTCCGATAAATGACTTTTTGTCATTCATAGACAGGAGTAAAAAAAAAGATTAGTCAAATTAATAGTTACGATTGTTATCATAAGTATAATAACATAACCATTCTTAACTTATTAGCCTGTAGAACGAAGTAACTATGAAACTATAGGTAATTAAACTTAAATGCCGAATGTGATGATTTTCTAATGTGTGCGCTAAAGTAAACTTAGAATTACTAAGTTAGCCCAACAGCTTAATTTTTATTGCTTGTAATATGATAAATGTAGTATGCTGTAGTAGTATTGATATAAATGCGCCATTGTAAATATTTTTAAAAATGCACCAGGAGGTGCATCAGGTCGGATGGCCGAATGTGATGATTTTTGTACTTAGATTCAATCAGTAGCCTCTTGTAATCTTAACTCCTCATAATAACAGTTAACGTTATTTATATTTATATAAAATCGAGTATTGTTACTTTATCGAATAACGTTATCGCTATTTAAAAATGGCAACACTGGCTGCCCCTTCTTATTTTCTGACTTGCGAAGTGCACTCGAAAGGCGAGGCAGTCTAGTGCTGACCGCCGAAGCGAAAGGTTAAGGGAAGGAAACTATGTTAAAATGTAGTTATAATTATTGATGTGGCTAGAGATAGTGATTTGTACCAAAGATTTAAAGTGTGTTGATCGAATAAAGAACTTTATAAACTCAACCGAGTTTGATTCACGACACTTTGTAACATAAGCTTACTTACTCAATGCTGCTCTGAGCATTTATTTTATTCCCCATCTATTATTATTTTGCCGTCACCATTAAAATACTTCCACTGCAAATTGAAACACTACCTGTACAAAAACTACAAGATGTAATAAATCAATATGTCCTCAGTTAGTGTAGTAATTAACAACATAATATTTGATATTGGCCACCATCAGTCAACGTCATCGTTCAACAATATCAGGACCCAGAAGAATGATGCTGTCTTACTATTTGTCTCATAAATACTAGCTCGAAAAAATCATGGCTCACTTCAACACATTACAATCGTTAATACGGTGCATGAACGTTCAAATTAGTCTGGCTGTTCAGGAAGTCTGGTCTTGGAATACAAAAAACGTGATTATTTTCAAATCAGGAGTAACCTAAGCCTATGGCAATAAAGCTGAAAATAGCGGAAAATGCTCGTTTGGGTGTTATGAATTCGTTCAAACATATACCCTTGGCAGGAACTAAGGACGGTTTGGTGCTAAATTGAATCTATTGTTTTTTAATAGGGTCGGATTGAATATAAATATATATTCATTATGGACGTCTGCAGGCTACACAGACGACAAGTCTTCAATTTCTTTTGGCACTATTTGCTCTATATTTTATATATTTATGGCCGATTTTTCAATTGACAGATAAAACTTATCAGACTGACAAATTATAAAGCGACAGATTTTAAAACATGACAGTTACTTATGATTAGTGACAATTAGGTGACGTTTTCAAATTAGCCATTCTTCATTTTGTTCGACGAATATTTATTATCTGACTATTGAAAAATCAGCCCTTAGTCTAATATGAATTCAAGTTTTGTTTTTGGTCTCTCTCTAGTTTAACAAAGATCGATACTTTATGTTTAACCCCCAATAAATAGGTGTTGCAGAAGAGTGCTCTTTTTTTTAAAAATGTACATTTCATCCTGCATAGTAATAAAATCACATTATTACTTACAGCACAGCTCACACTAAAATAGTGCAGCTTTTATAAAACTGCCACTACCACAGATAAAATAATAGTAGTATCACAGCCTTTCTCCCTTACTTAACTACAATGATAAAAATATGAAATGAATTAGCTAAGTCTACGTGAGGTAAATCAGCTTGTGTGATATTTTTTTTCTTATTTTTCCATTAGAAATATTTTAATAAGGGTCATCCAAGAATCACTAGAAAGCAGACGATGCATGGCCTTCTTCGAGCTTTAAAGTTACGGTTTCAATGCTTATAAAAAATTAACCTTGCATATATATATTTTTTTGGTTCTACTTAACTAAAGTTTTTTTGTGAAAATTTGTATTTGTGGTTTCTTTTGTGGCTATTGTTAGTTTGATAAGATTACATAAAATTTAGAATTTATGTTATTACAATAATTATCTTTAAAGTGGTAGGTCTACGAGACTACGAAGTCTACTTCTATTACTATTTTTATGGGATGCACCAAAACGTTGAAAAATAAATAACTCTTGACGTAACGTATGGAAATGCGCACATTTTACTTCTATTATTCAGTTGTAGTTTTATGCAATAAATTTAAATGTATGTCAACATACAACCTAAGTTTTATAGTCAAGCGCAATAGGATATGTGTTCAGCTTTTGCGGTAAATATGTTAAATACAACGTTTGAATTACGGTAAATTTGTGAAAAATAGTTTATTTATAACGAGCAGAATCAATTAAACCACTTTTTAATATGAATCACCTTTTAAAAAAAAAACATAAAAACACCTTTAAAATGTTGTCATGTCTATCTTTTAATAAGAAAGCCATCACGTGCGCAAACCTGCCAAAATACGGAAGAAAGCAAGGGTTAGTTCTTCATGAGCGTAAATAGTAATAATAACAATGTCAATACATACCGAATCCTTACTCGACAGAGCGTCGTCCGCAGAGCAAGAAATGGTCAAAAGTGCCCAGTAATATAAACCCCACACACAACTTATTTTTTTTGCATAACTATATTTTTTCTTTCAGAATTTGTTCAATTAAATTAAAAATGATTTGGGGTGTCTGAGGTTTTGCGCATTTAACATTACTCGTTGTATATTTTTAGTACCTACCTTATTAATAGTTATTATTTCGGTTAAAAAGTTTACGAATTCAATGTCGTTTTATTTTATTATTATGATGTTATTTTATTGTTATGATTACATTTTGGTTGCAAAATTGCTTGCAAATAGTGGGTTTGAGTTTTTTTGTAAGTAGCAATAGCAATTGTCTGTAGGCAAGAAAATTCCTAAATTCACATGTTAATGGTATACGGAATGAAATAGGTTTAATTCGTTTAAATCATTTAGCAATTAATTGTAATTAAATGTTTTGTAATTTCTGTGTCAGTAATTGTATTTTACTTGTTTGTTATATAATTGTTGCAGTTGTGTATTTTTTTTTTTAATTTCTATTGGTATGCGTTTCGCTGCCACGTCTTATGCTGAGCGGGTTGCCTTTTCTACTCGAGTAGTCTTTGCAAGTAATTTTCAATGTCTTTTTTTCGGTTTCTTTCTTGACTCGTATTTATAGGCAGAGTTCAATCATAAAACAGCCAACATGTCTTACTCAAACTGTCCCAGTAAGTCATTTTTCCGCCTGGTTTACTCCCAAATTGTAGTGAGGCGATTGAGGCTGATTCTGTAAACCTTTTTCGTATAAACGATATCTGGGCATCCCTTTTGCAAGAAGGCTCTTCTGGTATGAGAGATAGAGACAGCTCGATTTAAAAAAATATATAGGGTACTGTACCTTAACTTACTCGTTTTTTTTTGCATTCACCAATATTTCGTCAAAATTATAGAGCTTAGCTTATTGCTGATGCAAAATACCTTTTTTCTAATACAGCCGAAAAAGATAACGGTAACAAACATCAAGATTGTTTGCGGTTGAGTTAAAGAGTGCAGAGAAACCTTATACCATCTGAGATTACAAATCACGTATCATTTGTTTAGGAGTCCATTCCATTTTCAACATCAGTTTGAGATGGAAAGAAATTCAATTTGTTCTTTTTAGGGCTGATATTTCAATAGTCAGATACTAAATATTCGTCGAACAAAATACAATATGGCTAATTTCAAAACGTCAACTAATTGACAGCAATCATACGTACCTGTCATTTTTCAATACTGTCGCTTTATAACTTATCAGTCTGATAAGTTTTATCTGTCCATTGAAAACCCGGCCCTTAGTTATTTCAAGTTACGTGATGAAAAAGTCTAGCTATTATTTTTAACATTTTATAGCGACAACGTTGAGTTCCATATTGCAGCGAAGATTTTCCAACATTAAACAATTTTATACATCGATCCAACAAAATGTATTACTAGTTAAGAGCGATTTTCCTATCGATAGCTAATAGATAAGCTTCGTCTCTATTTCTGATTCGTGCTGAGGATATTTTTTTGAATAAGTCTGATTGTTCCTATACACCAATACCTACTTAAAGAATTCAAAATTATTTTTACAATAGGTAGATAAATGAAGATCAAAACAAAAATGATATTCGAACTGATATTAACATTCTTATATTTTAAATCAGTACATATAATAAAATATCACTAATACCATTAAAAAAATCTGCGGTTCTAACACTTATCATAACTTAATGTCACTGGTAACTTTGATACTATTTAGGCCTAGTTTTAGTTAGGGATTGGTAAACTTTTACGTATTACTTCAGGATTAAATTTAAGTCCAAATATCGGTCAAAGTTACCCTTTAAGTAGCTGTTTGTTTTATGTTGTAATAAAACCAACAGGATCAAAATAAGGTGTTTAACCACGGTAGGTAAGGTAAAGAAAAGTTAAGTTGGTTCCTCCTTACTCGTACGTACCTAAAGATAGTTGTAAAACTCTAGCTGAAAGCAGATTCACCCTTTTTTACGCCAAATTTTTTTTTTTTTTTTTATTTACGGCGAAAAGATCCGGAATGTAGGAATTTATTCGAACGAAATAACTCTAGTGCTCCGCCGTTAAATTAAATTTAGCTGGCTATGTATGACTAAAATAATAAAGTTTTACACCGAATTGTTGATTAAAACCACGTAGTGCAACGAAAATGAGAAAATGATGATAGATGATTTTTTGAACGTTCGTATATCCGGAGATATGATGTCTGCTCGTACAAGCCGGTTTTATTCGCCTTTTAAAGTTTTAGTCAAAAATGTCTCTTTGGCGTTGCTATAATAGACGGGTTCATAGAAAAACTTGTCTGAAATGACGTAATAGACGCATTTTTTTTAGGCTCAATAAAAATCCCTCATTGCGTATTGAGGGAGGGCGGGTGGCGCATCATGCATTGCATCCTGTGTTGTTAGTTGCCTGCGCCGGCGTCGCTAAGCGGAAATTTAAAGCAAAATAATCTTATAAATTTTACTTAAAAAAGATTTTATCAATTCACCCATATGGCCTCTGACTAGGAATGACGACTAATATCAAATGACATTAGCCGAGACTCACCGCTTGACGTGCATTCCGATCGCACGAATATGCTCGTGATAAAGGTCACGTATTTGGTCGCAGTGGTCAACTTCGGTTTAACTCCCAAGGCGTTGCTACCGCTCTTTGAATGATTGAGGGGCAATCTGTGTCAGCCATTTGTAAAATAAGAAATCTCTGGCTGAAAAGTAACATTACCGTCACGTCCTCCGCTCGTTTATATATCAAAACCGACCAAGCAAGAATTGGACTCACGTGTCGAGAGGCTTCCATAGATATAAAAATTAAAGTATTGTATCTAATTTTATACTCTCGAGTGTACGGTTCTACACATATGTGATGTATTGTTGCATGTTAAAATTATAGTTCAGCGAGAAGTTTTTTGAAACTGAATTTATACTTTTTTATTGTTTATATGAATTCATGGGAGCAAACCTGTTCTCACACATAACGTTGTTTATCTATTTTCATAGTTATATTTGGTAGGTATGGTATAACATAGGATAGTGAAACTGATCCCCAAGATTTTTGTTGCCTACGGAATCCTACAGAGCAAAACTGCGATCGGTAGGCCCTTATACGTGACGCGACTTGGCTCAATGGGCATGTATTTTTTTTTAAACAATCCACGACCTACTTCCTATTTCATTTTCGTGAGCTAATTTTGTGAAACGAGGTTATATTTCACTGACCTTTCGGCTGAACTTTGCTACAAAAGTGGCTACTATTAATAGCTTGTTATCTTAAAATCTCTTCTGGGAGCTATTTTACAGCAGAAGTGTACCTATGACAGAGATAGCTTAATATAATTAAAATTGGAGGAAAACAGTCTTGTCATGTCAAATTTAATTGAAAACTTTTGAAACAAAAAAAAAACGTGCAGATTTTTAAGTTAGTTTACATTATATGTTTTTTAGTAGGTAGAGTAAAAATAACTTAGTCTTATTTAGTATAGCGGTTTCCCGCAACTCTGTCCGCGCGTTTTGAATTGGCTGCCTTCCCTCCGGTCGTAGCGTTATATTTTATAACTAAAAGGCTTCTTCAATAAATAAGCTAACTAACACAAACATTATATTTCAAATTGGTCCAGTAGTTCCTGAGATAAGAGCGTTCAAACAAACAAAGTCAGCTTTATAATATTCGTATAGATGAATGCTTACTTAAAAACTTACAGCTGAACAGACTGCTACTTATGGGTCCACAGGCACAGACCATAATGTAAAATTAATAATGATCCTGTTGAGTTTCTATGGTGTTTATACGCAGACATTTTAACCTCAGTTTAGACGTTAACTCTGATCAACAAAATTGAATAGTCAACACTTTATGTGGTTTGTCTCCACGCATAGTGGTGTAGTGTTTCGTGGTTATAGAGGTCGGTGGACGCTGATTTCACGGCTGAAGGCGCCTGAAACCCATTGTTGGCTTGATCGGGTATATTCATAAATTCCGGTCATTTGCAGTAGATTTCGCGGCTTGGTTATATTTTGGATAGTTTTTTTAGTTATTTATAGTGTTAAAGGCTGTAATTTTTTAAAGCGGCGATGATAAAAACGTCAAACTAAGTTTTTTTTTTAATTCTTGGCTAAGCAGATATTTGACCTCGATCGCACCCAATTCCTAGTGTTGTGCATATGTTTTACGAGTTTCCTAATGTTTATTTACCCATACTCCATTGATTTGTTGTTCCTGAAACTAAAACTAGAAATGATTTTTCAACCATGCAGAACTAATACTACTTTTTTCTGTATATACAACTACTTGTACTCATGTTTGTGTGCCGTTTAAACGACATAAGGTTTAACTATTTTGGGGCTGCAATATCGGATGCAAATGTAGCCAATTTTAGAATAAAAATTAAGGATAACAAAACTATTGGAAGTTTCACCAATTAATAGGTTTGTGAGTTTATCCAGAGGCGTAAAACAGTGTCTTTCAGTACGCAAACCGCAGTTTTATACCTAACAAAGTTTGTTTTTTGCACGAGCCCGGTTTTTGCGGGTAATGTTGCTAGGGAGGGCTAATAGGGTTGAAGCTAAATTATTTAAGACAAAATGAACCCTATATAGGAAAAATAAAGTTTAAAAGGTGTCGGTGATTGTCCTGCATGATTTCACGTTATAGACGTTGCAATAATGCACTAAAAGCCTGTCAAAATAATTACCTTAAATACCTATTTTGCAACAATAAAATAACACAAAAATCTTATTAGTTTTCATTTTATTTCAATGTAACGTTACCGGCAAATTTATTCATGTACTTACTACATATATGTACGTAACATCTAGAATAAGTTCTGACCTTGGTTACTCTTATTATTTCTGATACCACAGTAGCTAAATCCCGAATCAACAGCTCCTGGCGGCGTTTTGCGATTTTGATTAATCCGTCAAATTCCAGGAAGTTCAATTCCCACTCATATTATCAATATAAGGATATGGTTTAATTTTATTTCTGTTGACGTCAAATGTGTTAATCCTAACATGTACAAGATGGACTTGCGCATGTCAGGAGGTATGTCAATACTACGTCGTACAAAAATATTAATAAATTGCGAAATCGTAATACGGATTCGCTAATCCGTAAAAAAACAGAGGTGCTTTACAGGAAAAGCAACATCGCAATACGTTTTATTCAATCCTAAATATATTTTACTTACTGATAATTATATTAACCTCTTTTATTTTCTGCTATCAGTGAATCTCGGCTAGTATTTGATAGCCCAAACTATAAATAAAATCAGAGGTATTTAACAAATTTACGGATAACATCCTAAGGGTGACACCCCTAGAAGCTCAAACGTGTTTCAGTAATGTATTAATTTGTATTATATTACGCTAGCGCGTTTGCGGCTACGAGATTTTTGCACGAATTCACATTTTGGCATGTTCGCTCTAGTACTGTTTGTGACCGAACCAAACATGGTTTTAAACGTAGTTTCTAGCTGAGAATTGTGAAACAAAAGCCGCAGTGCTTAGTTTGATTTATATGATGAATTATGTGACCCTATGTGATGTATTTATATATTTTTTTAATAATTTATTTTATTTGATCGTGTGTTTGAAAAAATTATTTTGATCAAAGCATACAGGTTATTTAGGCACTTATTCCAAAGAAAAATGCTAGAATTTATATAAAATACCTATTTTACTTCTTTACAATATTTTCTAGAAAAAGAATACGGTAACGCTAATTAAAAACTGGTCTATAGTTATATCAAGTCTGTCTGTCTGTCTGTCTGTATGTGGGGTGTCTATGGATAGGTCTCTTCAAATGACATCGAGGATTAATAAACCATTTCTTCTGAAAGTCTAACATTTGGGAGATAAACGCTTCCAAAGTGGTAAAATGGGCGTCCCTTTTCCTCTAACTTTTAAACTAAGCAAGTGTAAATTTTGAAAACAAATACATGGTCTACAATTTATAAAAACTTTCTGTAGTAGTTTTTAAGAAATAGCACATTTTCAAGAATTGCTAACATAACTTTGTTCTTTATACAAACACTACGAAAAACAAAGTTATGTATGCGGTCAACAAAATGTTGTAATATTTTGGCGTAGTTGGCGTACAGAATAGCGGTTTTAGTTTACCCATTTCTTGGAATAACTTGTACGGTAAAGTAATGAGTTCATACAACCTTAGTTCCTTTCACTGTTGGTAATTTTCCTTACGAGGCTATTAAAATGTAAGTAAACGTATTCATCGTCTTTCCAGTGTTGGAAGTCTCGACACACAAACAGGTGGCGCTCGAAAAAAATTGCGTATTTGTGTTTTTTTTTTAGTTCCAACTTTCTTTATTCTGCTTTTACCTTCTTAAATCTTGGTGCATGACCTAAGATAGGACTGGGAGATAATGTTTTTTAGTATTAAGTCCACCATTTGTACACTGTTGTTTGTGCAATAAAGTTTTTAATTAAAAAATCAATAGTGGAGGCCAACTTTCCATTGTTTTTTTTTTAATTTCCAAAATGTCATAACAGCTCTGAAAACAGTAAAACGTGCGTCAATTGAACTCAAAAATTATGACGTTCATAGTTTTCAATTACCATAACATATTTATGAGAGAATAGCGTTTTGATAATTAATAAAAGTACGTCAACGATTGGTGATGCCAATTAAAATGATACAGGGTAATTGGTAATTAGTACAGATCCTTTGAAAAGGCGACGGGGGAGTTCATTTGCGATTATTTTGATCCTATTATAGTATGAATACTATAAAAGGATCATTCTTTTTTTTAGAAAATCCGGAATTTAAGCTTTGGAAAGCTTCAATTCCGGATTTTCTAAAAAAAAATAAGTAAGTCAAGTAGCTCCAAAATGGTTCGCTTTTGGATTGTACATTGTGGGATCAAAATAGTCGCAAATGAGCTCCCTCATCACATCTATTCTAAAGTCTGATCATCGTTTTAGGGTTTATGGCCGAAATTTCTGGTCTCTTGTGAATACCTACGTAAGAGACCAGAAATTTCGGCTGGTCGGATCGACGGCACGGTAGCTCAATTGGAAGAGCGTTTGGCCCGGTTAGCCAGAAAGTTGCTGATTCGAGTTCCGCCCGTGCGCGATATTTGGTTTATTTTTTCACTATATAAATCTAAAGTCTGATTCTAAGTCTACTTACCAATAACCGTAATTTTGTACCCGTTTATCGCTTCTGTCCTGCACCTATTATTGGAGTCGTGCCCTAACTCAATATTACTGAGCAGCAAACGTTTACCACCAATATTGTACAGAATCTAATATGCAGCGATTACGAACCCTGAATGAGTAGAGAAGCTGCGACAAACAGACGACCATTAGTTGAAGTTTGATCAATTTATGAAACTTTTCAGGGCAGTATCCCAGACACAATATAACTTTTATTGTTTACTGTCACGAAACGTGTTAATATTATACGAGTACAGAGTGACTGTCCAATGTGTTGCTAAATTTTTAGAGGTGAATGGTTATACCTCCAAATTTTACGATGGGGCCATCGTTCGTTTTTTTTCTGGCTTTCCATACATTATAGTTAATTAAGCTGGCTGGTTTGACTGGGATATCTGAAATAGACTAATTGTAATCTAAAAAAAATAATAATGTTGGTAGTTTGTAGTGATTAATTATGGTATGGAAATAGGCATTTATTTAGGACGCCATAACAGTTCGAGATTTTTAAGGCACATTCAATAGTTTATTTTTATCCTCATTAAATCATTTAATTTTCGAATATTTTAAAAAAATATCAACGTTTTTTAATAAATTTACTAATGTGAAGTATATTTTAGTTTTTGAAATTTGGCTAACTAATCTATTACATTTACGCTTTCAACCATGACATGTAAAAGTTGTAATTGATACTTATTCATGTCCTAATAACTTTAAAAAAGGTAAAAACCGACTTCAAAACCAAATTGCACTAAAAAGCCTTAAATAAATTCTTAACCATTGAAAGGAAAGGAATCCATTTTAGGCAAACAATTTCTTTTTGGACTCGGTGCTGTGACAATTGATGCTTGATGGTCAAAGTGATGGCACCGAAAAGAAATTGTTTGCCTAAAATGGATTCCTTTCCTTTCAATGGTTAAGAATTTATTTAAGGCTTTTTAGTGCAATTTGGTTTTGAAGTCGGTTTTTACTTTTTTTTAAGTTAATTTATTTCTTCATTTTTAGAGCTTACAGGAGAACGGGGAGTTGCACCTTCTGACTCTGTTCTTTAAGAAGCTACAAACTTCCTATCAGAAGTTTTGACATTATAATTACTGAACTCCTAAGCGTTACGGAGTTCCACCATCAGCTCAGCCCCACAAGATGTAGACTATCAGACGTAACAACACGTCAATATTAAGATTCTAGTGAAAAAACACAATACGGATCTTTAAAATTTGAGGATTTCCCTCGATTACACCAAGATCCTATCATCAGATCCCAAATTGGTAACAATGGGACCAATTAGAAGGTATACCCTCTAGGTAGGCGAAACAATTATGCGAATCGGTCGACTAACGACTGAGATATGAGGTAACATAGATACAAAAAAAAATCATTCAGTCGAATTGATAACATCCTCCTTTTTTGAAGTCGGTTAAAAACACCTTGATTAGTATCCCTGTATGCCCCTAGGTACCTGTCCTAATGCTCCTCCTACTAGGTAAGTAATTTTAAAGCTATTAGCAAGGTCTAAATAATTTATTTATTTTTATTTATTTTATTTATTTTATTACAGGAAAACCAGGGTTTTTAAATAGGTGATATGAGATTGTATGGTTAACTCATAAACCTCTTACAGGTTCTCACATATAGAAATAGTATGAATTAACATAAACATTCAGTCAAAAATACTGCCAAGCAACAAAAAAACATAATATAATAAGGAAGAAAAAAATATTAAAACTATTTAAGCAACTTGCAATCAAAAAAGCGCTCGCCTAGTAGCCGTCTAGTGAAAGTAATGGTAGAATGGAATATGTCCAGATCTCCACATTTAAAAATTTTATTTAACTCGCTACTAGCCCGCCAAATAAAACTATTCCGCCTATAGTTAGTGCCCACAACGGGCAAATATAGCGGTGAATTATTACGCAAAACACGCTTTTTAGGGGTGTTAAAGTAGATTTTGCTTAAAAGATCCGGGCAATCGATCTCAGCTGTGATAATCTTCATCAAATAAATAATGTCAGCAATTTCTCGCCTAGAACATAGGGGAAGAAGATGATGTTGCCTACATAACTTGTAATAATCTTCGGAACTATATTTCGTCCCCGTGCGATAGCAAAGGAACTTAACAAATCTTCTCTGTATGCCCTCCAGTCGTGAAACGTATGTAAGGTATCTTGGATTCCAGATCTGCGATGCATATTCCAGGTAACTCCGAACAAAGGTACAATACAGTATTTTTATAGTCTTTATATTGTTAAAACACACTGAATTACGCATCACAAACCCGAGAGCCTTAAACGCCTTACCCACAACATGATCGATATGATCCTCAAAAAGTAGTTTTGAGTCATGAATTACTCCAAGGTCACGAACGGAGGCTTTTCTCTGTAGCTCCTGGCCTTTAATTGAGTAGGAGTAGAGCTCTGTTTTATGTTTCCGGCTAAAAGTAACTACACAGCATTTCGATGGGTTTAAATCTAACTTATGCAAGTCACAATAATCGCACAGACGTGACAGATCAGCCTGCAGAGCAACATAATCTTCGTGGGAGCTAATCGAGGAGTATATTTTCATATCGTCGGCAAAACAAAGTAGGCGAGAGGAAAGCAGACAGGAATCAATATCATTGACGAATATTACAAATAACAAAGGACCAAGTAGCGATCCTTGGGGAACACCACTGGGGATAGGAACCCAGCTGGAAATATAGTTTCTAACAACTACAGCCTGAGATCGATTTGAGATATAGGACGAAAACCATCGCAGCAGATCACCTCTGATGCCTATACATTGCAGCTTACTAAGAAGGAGACTATGGTCAATTCGATCGAACGCCTTACTGTAATCAGTATACACGACGTCTACCTGGCTTCCACTATCCATACTTTGGGTTATAAAGTCATTAAGAAGCACAAGGTTTGAAACAGTCGATCGTCCTCGCAAGAATCCATGTTGGTATATGCTGAAAGAACTCTTTAAAGCATTGTACATTTGTTCATATACCACTTTTTCGAAGACTTTGGAGATTATACAAAGTTTAGAAATGGGTCGGTAGTTTTTAATATCCGTATTCAGCCCGGCTTTATGTACTGGTGTGATAAAGGCTGACTTCCAAAGCTTTGGAACCGTGCATTCAGCAAGAGATTTCTGAAACAGCAACGAGATTGGAACTGCAAGACTCTCGGCACATCGAATGAGGAAACGCGCTGGCAGGAGGTCAGGACCCGCCGATTTAGCGGGATCCAGAGAGACTAACAGCTTTTTTATGACATATGGATCAATTTCAATCGAGCAGAGGTCCGGAACACAATCAAGCGCAGAGACACTGGATGGCTGTATGCACTGGTTAATATTTGAGTTTGAGTTTAGGAATGCTGACTGAAAATGAGAAGAAAATGCGTTACATATGGTCTCACCTGTATTTACTACCTCTGAGCCGTTACACATACTGCTTGGAATACCTTTTGAATCCCGGCGCGACTTAACGTATGACCAAAAGCGCTTTGGATCTCTCTCAATGGAACATTCAACCAGTGTGATATATTTTCGATAACATGCCAACTCCAAGTCCCTTATTCTCTCCCTTAAGATACAATAAGAATGCAAATCACAGCGATTTTTATAAATTTTGAATTTACGGGCATATTTTTGTTTTTCTTTAATCATTTTAATTAAAGCTGCGGAGTACCATTTAGGGTGAGGTTTATCTTTTACCAGTGACGAAGGTATATAAGTATTTTTAAGATTATCTATCGTTAGGTAAAAGAAAGAAACGGACTCTTCTAGAGACCTACTGGCAAACTCCTTGTCCCAGTCCATGCCAGTGATCTGCTTATTGATTGAGTCATAGTCACCCTTACCATAGCGGTACTGGGGACGCTTTAAGTGAGTTGTAATATAGCGTGGAGATATAAATTAAAATAGCATTGTGCAGGGGATCAATAGGAACCAGAGGATCAACACACTCAGTCACAGACACGAACTCATTCGACATGACCAGGTCCAATAATCTACCGAGCACATTTAGCACCCAATTGTATTGGTTTAAGTTTAGTGAGTTAATTGCATTAACTAGTGCCAGTTCATCGGAGGAGCTATAATTAGTGGGTGAAAACGATAAGTCGTCGTTAGGCAACCAAACAATCTTACTCATATTAAAATCACCAACAATGAGAAATTTGTCTAGAGGATTACTGTTCATTAAATCATTTAGGCATCGCAGGTAATCTGATAGTTGCTGCGCGAACGAAAAACCTAAATTTTCGTCGCACAGATACAGGACACAAAGATGTAATTTAATAGGTAATTTATCATTTTTTTGGCGAATTAACAGAGTGACCCACAAGTCTTCGGCAGAGGAGTGATACTGGGGCTGGGGTAAAACACTAATATCTCTGCGAGTGGCTATTAGTACACCACCCCCATATAATTGTTTCGTCCTGACGTAATCACGATCCCGCCTCCACACGACATAGCGATTATCAAACAGCTCCGAATCCGATATTCCTTCGTTTAACCACGTCTCCGTAAGTAGTATTACATCGTAACTAGCTAAGGATAAGTTACGAAAGAAAGTTATAGTTTTCGTTCTCAACCCGCGGACATTTTGATAATAGAATGTTAAATTGTTGTTCGTCATATTTTTGTCACTCATATAAGAAAATAAAAGTTATTAAACACGGCATAATATCATTATTAAAACATAGATTCGACATAATACAGCAATGAATTTGCGTCGTAATAAACTGACAGCACCTCCTCGGAGTAATAAATAGCAAACTACAAGGTCGGTAGCAAATGTAGATAATAAAAAGATGCAAATGCGACGGGTTAGATTTCCGATAAGCGTATATCAGGTAAAAGCGATGTGATGAGTAACGGGATGCGTGAGGTGCCAGTGCAAGCGAGACGGGTATCATTCTCGGGGAGACTAGTTTACGCAAAAATGAGCAGTAGCGCATGGCAGGCGATAACACACAATAGTTAAGTGAACGGCTAATAGGCGAGGCAGTGGTAACAAACCTTTTATGTTGTTGAGTTATACAAGAAGTTAGGCTTCGATGATAAAACAAATAATATGATTTAACTAATAAAACACTGTAAATAAAAATTAAGTAAATTAAAAAACATCTTAAATAAGTCTGTTTAAATCAGCCTCCGTGCTTATAATCTGAACGTGAGAAGTGTCGTTTTTCCGTACATGGATTTTGCCATATTTGACCCAGATGTACCGATAGTCCTTAGTTTTGAGGACAGACTTGGCTTTGGTTAGGAGTTTTTTGTACTCCGGGGTTAAGTGATCATTGACAAATATACGCTGCGTGCACCCCGAAAATCCCAGCGCATCAGCCGTCAACACCTTCACAGCCCGTGCAGCCGCAACAAACTCCTCCTTAATATACCGATTAATAAAGCAAATAATAATCGATTTGTCTTTTGCATCACGTGTAGGTATTCTGGAGATGTAATTAATTTGCGTCTTAGGGAAATCATAATTGATCTTCTTGCTTATCAAGCTGACTATGTTGAAAAGGTTTTCATCCTTCTTCATCGGTACCCCTTTAATTTCCACATTATTCAGACGAGACCACTGATCTCTGGATGCAAATTCCTTCTTGACCTGAGACAAAGCACCCTCTACGCTGTCGACATTGCCGCGGATGTGCTCGAATTCTGGTAGCTTTGTTTCCACCTTTACAAGCCGAGCTGAGAAATCGTCGAGTTTCGAGCTGTTAAATTCACAGGCAGCTTTGAGATCTGATATCTCACTTCTAATCGACTTGATGTCATTTATCAGCTGGGGTAGTGGAGACAGCTGGATTTTAAGGGCACGAATTTCATTGAGTATTGTCTCCAGGGATGCTGTTTCCAGTACAGGAGTTGTAGGTTTTTTTAACTGGGGGGACGAAATTTTGCATGAGGGACACCTCCATAAAGCTCTTCTTTCAGGACCCAACTTGCGATAGCCGGTTTCAGTGATGTTAGCACAGGTAAAATCCAGATGTTTAGAACAGGCTCCACACTGCACTCCATCATTAAATTCAGAATTGCACACAGCACACTTCATGTTGACGCGAAATGATTACAATTCCGAACGAAGCTTTAAAGGTTGACGATCTCTGAGATGGACGGAGACAAGTTGTACGCGTGCTACTGTGGTGTATGTTTGACCGCGACTGTGTTATTAACACCATCATTCACAAATATCATTGTACGGACAGCAGCAGAAAGGTAAAAACCGCGGTATCTCATGTCTGCATATAACACGTGCGTTATATAGGGTTTATATTCAACAAAATGTGTAACCTGGGGCACGGTAATATTATGTCTATCAGTATTGTAACTGGCCCGTGTCCTTGAAATAAGTACCTACAGCAGCACAGTACGTTAGCATGCGATAGGGCTGTCGCCCATCTACAGCGTTTTATTTAATTGCATCTGCCTACTTTGAGTTTCTATCGAGTTTTGAGATTGTAAATTTATTACTTTTTATTTATTTAAATAAATAAATAAAAACAATATGAAATATTAATATGATAACATAAAATACTTCGTGAATTGAATAGAAAGTGTTCAATAAAAATACAAGTTGTTTTTTTATTGGTAGATTTAATTAAAAAATCATGTTTATTTTTATCTATGTTTGATTATAACAAATCGGTATTATAAATTTGCGACTGAAAAATATTTGCGCCTTAACTGAGATGTACGAAATGCTTTATTAATATATTTTAGTGTATAAAAAATCCGCATTCTAATATAAAGCAACAAAAACAGTACAATATATCTACTTGTTAATTAAACAGTAAAAATTCGCGCGGTTACTGATTAAAAACCCACACACCGTCCGGTCATGCAACCAAAAACAGCAAAATATATTCTACTTGCCATATCAAATAGCTACTTGTACTTATTTCCACTTATTTCTAGTAAAAATTCGCGCGGTTACTGATTAAAAACCAACACACCGTCCGGTCGTCACTGCGGCACGTCCGCGACTGTAGCATGCCGAGCGCATGCCGACATCCGAGCAAGTAGGTATAGCTCGCGCGTCGTCCGTTTGTATGAAGTTACAATACTGTAGACATAATATTACCGTGCCTGGGGTGCGATTGTATAAAGCAATTGTATTAGTTTGACAGTTTGAAACGTACGGTATGGTTTGTCAAATGGCAAAGAACAAAGGGATTGACAGATTCAAATGAATACGATTGCTTTACACAATTCCACCTCAGGGGTGCGATTGTGTAAAGCAATCGTAATCGTTTGACAGTTCAAAACATCCAGTATGGTCTGTCAAATGGCAAAGAACAAAGGGTTTGAGAGATCATATCGTACGTTTTGAACTGTCAAATGAATACGATTGCTTTACACAATTCCACCTCAGTTGTGCTGGCGACTGTACGTAACGGACTCAATGCCAAAAACATACTGTTTGTTTTTTTAATCTGAGGAACTATTGGACTGATTTGAAAAATACATAGTACATCATATTATATTTTTGCGTTTTTTTAAGTTATATCTTTCTTCGTTCTTCTGTACCCTTAAAATTAATAATTTTAAATAAATAAATAAAAATATATGTATGTTGGATGGCATTACTGAAGTAAAGTATATAGGCTTTATACCTACTATAAAACATCATTACGACGGCCGGGACGGGTAGATCAAACTAAAAACGCGCGGATGCAGTTTCGGTGGACCGCTTGTCTGCAGTGAAATGTTTACGCTTCGTAACTTAATTACCGATACGAGAATAATTAGCTTTAGTGCAATCAGATCTGTTTACCGGCCTCTACACAAAATAGGCTGCACTATTAATTTGATGCTATCATAATATGCTTATCGTTACTATAAATATTTCCACTAGGCTTTTAATATTTTATGTTTAATATTTACGCAAATACGTTTAATGGATTGTGGTGAAAGTAATAAATGTGATTTTTATGAAGTAGGTACCTGTGTGAAAAATAGTACGGTTGTAAGAGTTCCGTAGCCGAATGACAAAAAACTGAACCCTTATAGTTTCGTCAAGTCTGTCTGTCTGTCTGTCCGTCCGTATGTCACAGCCATTTTATTCTGTAACTATAAGCATCACACTGTTAAAATTTGGTAGGAAGATGTATCTTGTTAACCGCTTTACGATTCTCATACAAAAAATAGAATGTAATGACATTTCAGGGGGGGCTCCCATACATGAAACTAAAACAAAAAAAAAATAGTCAAACCTATACGTATGGGGTGTCTATAGATAGGTCTTTTAAAATGACATAGAGGTTTTTAAAACTATTTTCTTTTAAAGTCTAACGTTTCATAGCTTACAAAGTGGTAAAATGGGCGTCCCCCCTCCCCCTCACCTATCTTCTAAACTAAGCGAGTGTAAATGTTGGTGTTACACTATGGAGAGAGTACAGTCGTCAAGCCCAAAGAGCGAGTGGACTGTAATTTAAATTTAACACTAGGCACTGACTGTTCCCCAGTAAAACACTGCACTTATACTGACACACATTAATTTATTAATACTTTTACTATTTTCACAATTCACTGGTAATTACTGGTACTTCACTTTTCACTAGTAGCTGTATTCACTATTAAACCGTAGGAAGGAATGAACGTACTGCATACGTCGGGTTTCCTCGCCCCTTCTGGGCGGCTCGGGTTCGAGCCTCAGCTCCTTCCCCGGGCTTCATCTCATGGGCCTACTGGCCCACGGTATTGGGAGCCGCATTGCGGCCGTCTTGCGACGACAGGTCTGTATCTTCATCTTCTGCCAGAGCCAGCCGCACAGTCGCTGCGGGCTGCCTATCAGGTGAGACCCCGTTCGGGGAGGCCCGATGAGCAGGGCAAGCTAACTGCGGCTGACTCTGGCTAAGGAGGGGACGAGAGATAGGGGGCGGGGGGGGTTGTGATTGGGACTCGGGTAGGTGGGAGGGCGGATTTAAGGAGCAGACCTGTCGTGGGGTTGGCCTCTTGCTCGACTCTTGTACCGTGGGCATGGCCATGGGGGCTATATTTTGTAGCCCGGGGTGCGGCCCGTGGTCCGCGGCTTCGTACATCCGCTTGGATGTGCGGACCACGAATCCCTCCAGGGCCTCCATCTTGAGGTCCCTGTGTATGACGGCATTGCGAACATAGCGCCCGGCCCCCGTTATTATTCGGAGCGCTATGTTCTGCTGGGATTGGAGCTGCGTACGGTGGGCTGCGCTTATCATCGCGTACCAGGCTGGGGCCGCGTATGTCAGCCTGGAGCGCACGTACGTTTTGTATATGCCCACCTTTGTTCTGGTGGGCAGGCGGGACTGGAGGACGGGGCGCAATCTTGCGCGCGCCCCGCGGCTGGAGTTGACCAGGTGCTTGACCTGGTCTTTCAGGGTGAGGCGCTGGTCCAAGTGGCAGCCTAAGTACTTGGTACTGCGCTGCCACTTAATCTTCTGGCCATTTAGGACCAGCTCGGGCATCTTGCGTCTTGAGGGGCCCGTGTAGATGGCGGCGGTTTTGCCCACGTTGACCGCTATCCGCCATCTCTCCAGCCAGTCCGGCAGTAGGTCGAGCTGCTTCTGCATCCTTTTCACCGCCGCCTTGACCCATGGGGCGGTGGTGTAGAAAGCGCTGTCGTCCGCGAACAGCGCCAGCTCGACCTTGGGTTCCCACTCACGGAGATGGTTGTTGATGGTGGGAACGTCATTTGTGTAGGCAGCGTATAAAGTCGGAGATAGACAGCTGCCTTGGGGGACCCCAGCTTCTATGGGGCCCTCTGCAGACGTAGCGTCCTCCACGGCTACTTGGAAGGAGCGTCCTTTGAGGAAGGACGCTATCAGGTGGACGAGGGCAGGGGGCAAGGTGGTCGTGGCGAGCTTGGATATTAGACCGGGGTGCCAAACCCGGTCGAAAGCTTTCTCCACATCTAAGAAGACCGCCACCAAGGCCTGGTTTTTGTTCAGGCCCTCCGCTAGATGGTGGATCACCCTGGCCAGCTGGAGCGTGGTGGAGTGCCCGCTGCGGAAGCCGAACTGCTCGTCCCTCGGGACGAGGTGGGGACGCAGTCGGCGCAGCAGAGCTCGCTCAAACAGCTTGGCGGCGTGATCCAGCAGGGTGATTGGTCTGTAGCTCTCCGGGCGGCGGCGGTCTTTCCCCGGCTTGGGGATCATCACCACCCGCCCTTTCTTCCATGGCGAGGGGAAGTGGTTCATCCTGAGGGCGGCGTTGAGGACGCGGGTCAACGCCGCTATCCCCCTCCTGGGCAGCTCCGCCAGGGCCGCGGGTGGCAGGCCGTCAGGGCCCGGCGCCTTCTTTCTGTTTAGGCGGGCGGCAATCTTCTTCACCTCCGATGGGGAGATGAAGGTGTCGCCCGGGAGTGGAGGTGGGGTGGTGGCCAGGAACTCCTCCACTCTCTGGACCACATCAGCGTGGTGTTGGAGGGCTCTGGGGGCTGGCGGGTGGGGCCTGAATTGGACGGTCAGGTGATCGGCAAGGATTCGGGCTCTGTCCTCAGCCGCGAATCTCCTCTGACCGTCCGCGTCCAGGAGGGGGTGCGTGGAGGACTTCTCCCCAGTGAGGGCTTTATTGAGGCGGTGCAGTGAGGGCAGGTCTTCTCCTGCCCTGTCGACGAGTTCCTCCCACTCGCGACCTTGCCACATTCTCACCGCCTCGGTGACCTTGGCCGTCATGGCATTTAGTTCTGCCTTGACCCGTGGGCATCGGGTGTGGCGCCATAATTTCTTGAGGGCTTTCTTCTTCTGAATCTGCGCCCTCAAGAAGAGCGGGAGTTGGGGGCGTTTCTGGGAGGGGGGCGCTACCTTCTGGGTGTGCGCCTCCTTCGCCTCCCTCATCCGCTGGGTCAGGAGGGCCACCGCGGCGTCAATGTCATCTGGTGTTGACATTGGGCCCTCCAATGTCAGGTCCCTGAGGGCCGCCTTGTAGGCCGGCCAGTCTACGCGGGACCTGGGCGGACGTACTCTCACCGCCGCTAGAGAGGTGGGCACTGTAATCAGTAGGGGGAGGTGCTGGGTGTCTCCCTCATACAGCACCTCGGTGGCCAGGGGGACGCGCAGGCCCTTGTGTAGGACCACATCTATTACGTCCGCCTGGTGGTCTGCCTCACTGGGGATGTGGGTCGGGGCATCCGTGCCCACCACCTCAATGCCTCTGGAGGTGGTGGCGTTGAGCAGGCGACGGCCGTCGGCTCGTGTGTGGCTGGAGCCCCACTGCACATGTTTGCTGTTGAGGTCGCCTGCTAGGATTGTCGGGTGGTCATCGGGGAATATGATGTCTAGGTCCGACGGGTGGAGTGGTGCGGTCGGTGGGCGGTAGGCGGCGTAAATGCGGAGCTCGTGAGTTGTGGTGTTGACCCTGATCCCCAGGGAGCTCAGGGTCTTGAACTCCGGCCACGGCAGCTCCTCGTGGATGACGTCGCGCCTCACCGCCACCGCTGTGCCCCTGTAGGCCACACCCTGTGGACTCACTTCGTCCCTGCGGTAGATGGTGTAGTTGGGCAGGGAGAAGCGAGTGGACGGCCGTAGGTGGGTCTCGCCCAGGAGGACGATGTGGGCGTCCTGCGACTGGGCGAGCTGCCGGAGTTGCTGCTGCTTCCCGCTGATCCCTCCGGGGTTCCAGTAGATCATGCGCAGTGGTTCATCACGAGCTGGGCTAGCCCGTTGATGATGGCTGCGCATGGGTCCATCCCCTGGCCGATCTGTATCAGCAGGGTGTGCAGCAGCTGTACTACTGCTTGCAGGGGGAGGGTGGGGTTGCCCCCGTCTGTTGTTGGTGGGGGTGGGGGTGGGGGCGGGGTTGGGGTGCCTCTAGATGGGGTTGGGGCCTCGTGAATGAAATCGGGGCCGGTGGCACCCGACTTACGAGCCCGCTCGGGGCCTGAGAAGGAGATTGGGTTCGAGGGGGGGGCCGGAAGGCCGGTCGGCTGACGGGGGGCGGGCCTCGTTGGGCCGACTTCGGCCTCTGAGAGGGCCGAGAAGCAGGGCGGGGAGGCTGGGCTGCCTCGGTGGTCCTCCGCGGAGGGGGGAGGGGTGTTGCCACTGCCTGTGGGGGGATGGCGTGGGCTGCGGTGTTGGTCCCCCCGCAGGCAAAATCCTGGGGTGCTTGGGGGGGGGTAGGTGGTCTGGCGGCTTGCGTCGGGGTGGACGCAGCCGCAGGTGGGCCGGTATTGGCCTCGGTGCGGCGGCGGCGTCGGCGGCGCCTGCGCCGGGATACGGCGGGGGCGGGGGCGCCCCTCGCGGTGGCGGGGTTGGCCGGGGGGGCCAAGGTAGTCCCCGTCTGGACGGTCACGGGCGCCGTGGCGGCCTGTGCTAAAGGCGCCGGGGCGCGCCTTTGGCCGTCGGTGTGGGGGCGGGCAGGCAGGCGCGCGGGCGCGCTTGGGAGCGGAGGGGGGACAGTCGTCCCCGTCCGCCTTGCCTCGCGCAAGTACGCCTTGCAGCGGCGGTCGTTGGCAGCATGGGCCTGTGCACAGTTTGCGCAGGTAGGTGGGTCCGTCCTCGGGCGTGGACAGTCGGCGGCGGGATGGTTGCCGGCGCAACGGACGCACTTAATAGGTCGGTGGCAATTCACCGACGAGTGGCCGAACGCCTGGCACCGATGGCACTGAGCGGGGCCCTTGCGGGGGCGCCATGCCTCAATGATGACGCCGGGCATGTTCAACAACTCGTCGACTGCATAGAGGCGAGCGAGCTCCTGGTTAGGCAGGTGCTCTAACTCAACATGGAAAAGGCAGGCCGGGTTGCCCCTCTTGCCTCTAATCCCTCTTATATGGGAGGCGTAGAATCCGCGCTCCTCGAGGGCTTCGCGGATTAAGTCGTGCGGGGTGTCGGCCGGTAGCCCTCTAATAGCTACTTTAGACGAGCGCTCTTCGGGCGGGGAGTAGCAATACCACGCCACAGACGGGTCTGCTTTCTCCGCCTCCGATAGGTAGGCCTGAACGGCGCGGAATTCCTCGGGGCTCTTGGGGAGGAATCGAACCCCTTTCCCAAAGGGCCGTGCGTTGGGCGGATGGCCCAAGGCCCGCTTGATGCGTTCAAAATGAACGCACCAATTCGGTAGACACTCTACTACGATAGGGGGATAGCCCCTTACCTTAGTCTGCGCGGGTGGTGTGGCCGACTGGGCGTCGGTCTCGGTGGTAGCCGGCGGCGTCGGCGTGCGGCGAGGGGAGGCAGGCGGGCTCCTCCACTCCCGCAGCGCACGGGCAGACGGCGGCTGGGACGCCATCGTCGCATACGACGTCGATGAGGACGCCATAGCGGACGATGCCGAGGGCTGTGAGGCCGATGTGGACGGGTGTGGGTGGTCGTCCACTTCGTCGGACTCGTCGTCCGACTCCGAGGAGGACGACTCGACAGCGGGTACCTCCTGGCAGAGGCGCTTCTCCTCCTGGGTCGAGCTAAAGCTGTCCTCTGGAAGGGGCCGTCTGCGTGGGTCACGCGGGTGCGCCTCGCGTTGGACCAACGCGGCTGATTGCTCAGCAATCATCGCTGTTTGTTCCGGGCGCGGGATCGGCCTGAACGGCGACGGGGCAGTCGGGCGCAGCTCGGAGCTCGCTCTGGGCGGTCTTGGCGGCGCAGCAAGAATCGGGATCGCCGATCTAGCGGGTGGGTTGGTGGTGATGGGCGCTGTGGTCCTACGGGGCCACGAGCGTCCTGGGTCCGGTGGAACGCGGTCACGGTCACTCATGTTTACAAAAACACTAAGTCACAATGAACAAAACACGAAATAAAATATTAATAAAAAAAAGAGGGTATGTGCAAAATAAAAGTTACTGAAGGTACTTGGGAAAAAGACTAGCCTAATGGTCGCACGAAATATTTTATAACTAAAATATCCGTACACTAAAAACACAAACTTAAAACTACACAAGCACAAAGCGTCAAGTCGCGGAATAATAGTCTCAAGTTAATGTTAGGGGGCGTGTCAACGCGGTACGCGGGCACTCGTAGTAGGGAGGGTGTGTCACAACCAGCGTCCTATACAGGGAGGTATGTGCGCAACAACAGCCAACGTCCTACTCTACTGTACGTACTGCATACAAATTCGGCTCTATTCTTGTATGATTTTCTGCGTTCAATTAGCGACTAAAGCGATCCATTATTATCTCTAATTATTGAGCACGAAGTTTGCACACGGCACTACTATGTTCATTTCTTTCTTACATATATTGCTATCCTATTTAATTTTTCTTAACAATTTTCGTATTCGTTCTTACTTATACATTTTTCTCTTTCTTTAAGTCTAGTAGAAAATTAGTAAATAAACGACAATATCAAAGCTTAATGAAATCATATGAAACTTCTTTTGGTCTT
This sequence comes from Pyrausta purpuralis, assembly GCA_963924145.1. Taxonomy (NCBI): domain Eukaryota; kingdom Metazoa; phylum Arthropoda; class Insecta; order Lepidoptera; family Crambidae; genus Pyrausta; species Pyrausta purpuralis. The sequence continues at coordinate 23,755,418 of OZ001649.1, forward strand.
GTGGCTGTCGTTAACATTCTCCCCCGGCGAAGGTGTACCGTAGCCTCCTCCGGTAGACAGCCTCTCGTTGGTGCAGCGCGTCCCTTCCCTCTGGTCCGGGGAAGGTGCGGATGTAGATATCACGATGATCTTAGAGGTGGGTCTTTTGAAGGTCCCACCTTTGGTTAGCACATCTACAATGCGCGTGACACCGTCAGGTCCTGGAAAGGTCCTGGTGACAGTGCCTCTCGGCCACATGTTCCGTGGTAGTTGTGGATCAGCGATGATGACCAGATCGCCTGTTCTGACGGCAACCTGGCGTTCGTGACGGTCAAGGCGTGGCACCAGTGTGGGTAGGTACTCGCGCATCCACCGCTGCCAGAAGCTGTCCGCAAGTGCCATTGCTGCTTTCCAAGCCCGCCGGTCCGCTTCTTCGCAGGCTCCGGTGTGTGGTAGTCCGGTTGATGATCCCAGAAGAAAGTGGTTGGGCGTCAGCGCTTCTGGGTCTTCTGGATCCACGGAGACATGGGTCAATGGTCTTGAGTTGATTGAGTATTCAGCTTCGGTCAGCAGAGTGGTCAGGGTCTCTTCTTTCGGCGCTTTCTCCTTTAACGTCGCGGTAAGCGCGTTCTTGACCGAGCGCACTAGCCTTTCCCATGCGCCTCCCTGGTTCGGAGCTCCTGGGGCTATGAATTTCCACTCGGTGTCGTAGTTCATCGCCAGTCTTGATAGTTCTGGTAGCCATTCGGCATAAGCTTTCTTTAGTTCTATGTCTGCGCCTCTGAAGTTTGTTCCATTATCGCTGTACAGCGTCTTGGGCCATCCCCTTCTGGCAGCCATTCTTCTGAGAGCCATGATAGCAGAGTCAGTGCTTAAGGAAGCGACTGACTCTAAATGGATGGCTCTTGTTGTCAGGCAGGTGAAAAGAGCACACCATCTTTTTTCTCGTCGTCTTCCTATCGTCACTGTGATGGGGCCGAAGTAGTCTACTCCGCAAAAGCTGAACGGTCTGTGGTATAACTGCAGGCGTTCAATCGGTAGATCTCCGATTGGTGGGTTTCTTGGCTTCGTCTTTCTTAGTTGACGCATCTGGCAGTCGGCGGCTACTTTCTTCACTGTAGGCCGCAATCGTGTCACCCAGAACTTTTGTCGAACGTCGTTGACTATCCTCTCGGTGTTCGCATGGCCAGCTCTTCGGTGTTCTCGCCCGATGAGTAGTCTTGTGAATGGATGGCGCCCATCCAGCAGTATGGGTCGCTTTGCTGTATCAGGTACCGCTGCCTTGTTCGCGCGCCCATTGAGCTTTAGGAGTCCATCTTCCCATAGTAGGTCAAAGCGATGAAGAGGGCTTGATTGGGGCACGATGATGCCTTTCTTTGTGCAGTCTATTTCGTGAGGAAACGAGTCTTGCTGTGTTCGTCGCAGCCAGAGATTCGTTGCCTTCTTGATGTGTTCATGGCTGAGCGTAGTCTTCTGTTTGCGGCAAAGATCTACGAACTGTAATATTCTTGCCGTGGCTCCAATCAACCGATCGTATGAGGAGAATCGGCTGATGTCAGGCAGTGCTGCATCTTCTTTTTTCCGTTCTTCAGTGATGACATGTAGTAGTTCCGTAGTGATGTCATCGCTGCTATCTTCTTGGCGTGGCCAGTCACGTTTAGGCTGCGCCAAAAATGACGACATTCCAAACCATGGATCATCTTCGGACGTTGGCACGTAGCCTGTTCGCGTTGCTACGTCAGCTATGTTCTGGTGAGTCGGCACCCACCGCCAGTCTGCTGGCTTCGTTTCTTCTGTGATCTCGCAGAGCCGGTGTGCTACAAAGGGCGTGTAGCGTCGACTCCCGTTCCTCAGCCAATGTAAGACTGTTTGCGAGTCACTCCAGTAAACCGTGTCATCGATGCGAAGTCTGTGTTCTTGTTTGATGGCCTTCGCTAACCTCGTTCCAATTAATGCTGCTTGTAGCTCTAGCCTGGGAATGGTTTGTGCTTTGAGCGGGGTGACCTTCGCGCGTGCTGCCACCAGCACAACTTCCACTTCCTTGTTGCTGTAGGTGAGCCTCCAGTATGCAGCCGTTGCGTATGCTTCTTCGCTTGCATCACAGAAGATGTGCAATTCTCGACGTTGCAGTTCTCTCCCCCCGTTGTAGCTTCGGGGAAGCTGCAGCTTCTTGATGTTTTTTAAGTTTGCGATCCAACCGTCGAATTCGTTGGCGATGTCTTCAGGAATCGGTTCGTCCCATCCAGTCTTGAGGCGCCATAATTTCTGAATAGTGATCTTCGCTGCAATGGTGTAGCAGCTCAGAAGTCCCAGCGGGTCGTAAATACTCATTACCGTTGACAGGGCTTCTCGTTTCGTGGGGGCTCGTTCTCTTGACTTCACGGCTTCTGAGACTCGAATCAGCGAAGTGTTGAAGCTCAGCTTGTCGGTCTTCGGGTTCCATAGAAGTCCTAAGGTCTTCTCTTGTCCTCCTAGTGGTGTTGTTCCCGCTTTTGCTCGTCTGTCCTTTGGTGTGACCTCTAGCAGCTCCTCGTTGTTGCTGCTCCAACCTCGAAGATGGAAATCGGCTTTCTTGTGTACCTCGTCGACTTGCACGATGATTCGTTTGGCGCTCTCCAGGTCGTTGAAGCTATCCACGTAGTCATCCATGTAGTGGGCTTCCATGATCGGTAGAACGGCTTTAGGGTGTGTCTTCGCGTGCTGAAGTGCGTTCTTGTTCCGGACGCTGTGTGCCAGGAACGGAGAGCTTGATGCGCCAAATATCATTAAAGTCATCTTCATCTTCACTGGTTTGTCTGTTGATTGTTCCCTCCATAGGAACATCTGCGCAGGTTGATCTTCCTTTTTTATCTTCACACGCAGAAACATTTCTTCTATGTCTGCTGTTATCGCGTAGGCGCCTTCTCGGAACCGGAACAGTATGGTCTGCAAAGACTGCAGAAGGTCCTGCCCCTCCAGCAGGCAATCATTCAGGCAGACTCCGTTCGCCTTGGCTGCTGCGTCGAAGACAAGCCTGATCTTTCCTGGCTTGTTCGGGTTCTTCACTGCGAAGTGTGGTAAGTACCACGCTACTGAACTGTCTTCTTCTTCGCCACTACACTGCTCGGCGTATTCCTTCTTTAGCAGGTTCTCCACTTGCTCGTGGTACTGCTTCTTCTCTTTGGGACGACGTTCTAAGCTGGACTCAAGTGTCTTCAGCCTCTTCAAGGCAGCGTTGTAGCTGTTTGGTAGCTTCATGCCTTCGCTCTTCCACGGTAGACTTACTTCGAATCTTCCGTCTTTGTTCACCGCGGTTTCTTCGAAGATCTTCATGGCTCGTAGGTCATCTTCTTTCGTGAATTCATTCTTCATAGATATCCCTAGCGAGTCGACGCCAAAGTGATGTTCGACCAGATCTTCGATCTTCTCATCTAGTTTGATGTGCAAGATCTTCTCTGTATCTTGACAGCTTCTAGGTACTCTTCCGTGGATCACCCATCCTAGTAAGGTCTTGGAGGCTGCCGGCTGATACGGCTTGCCCGCTCGCAGCTCCCTCGTGATGATCAACGGCCAGTTGTCAGTTCCTATGAGGACTCGTGGCTTGGCGTTCTGGTAGGCTAGGCTTGAGATATCCAGTCCTCGCAGGTGTTCCAGCTGTAGTGCCTCCTTTGGCAACGACTGCGTCGATAGGTCCAGACCTGCCATCGTTCGGAATGTGATGACAGAGCTGTGTCCGCTGACGTCATCTCCCATAATCTTGACGCGGACGGTTCTGCTGTTCATGCTCGTGACTTCTTTGTCTATGCTTCTTAGTTTTAGACAAGTACTGGGTCCGCTAGCTCCAACTTCGTTCGCGAGGTCTTCGTCGATTAGAGAGATCGTGGCCCCTTCATCAAAGAGCGCGTATGTTCGCTGCGCCCCCCGCTGGCCGCTGATGATGATCGGACATATCTTCAGCTTCACGTCACTCCCTCCAGGTGTAGCTGTGGCCATTGCGACCTCTGCTTGGTTCGTAGACACCTGTTCGACTTCCTCTTTGGCCGGGACTTCAGCATGTAGGGTGGCGTGGTGAGGACGTTTGCAGCCCTTTACGCCGCAGAGCTTCTGTTTACAGTTCATTCTTCTGTGCCTGCTGTTGATGCACCGGAAACAGAGTTTTGCGTTCTTCACTGCCTCCCACCGCTCCGACACCGACAGCTCCTTGTACTTCGGGCACGCAGGTAGCTTGTGTTCACTGTTGCACACTATGCAGACGCTGGCTTCGGGCTTCTGATTGTCTTCTGGCCTGCCGCTCGTCTCCGTTACTGTGAATACTTTTCTCTTTTGTTCGATCTTCGTGTTCTTGATCGGGACGTCTTTTCTAGCACCACTGTAACTGTGTTTTAATGCACGGTCAGCTTGCTGCATTAAAAACTCGGAAAGCCTTACGATTTGAGTCGTATTTCTCGGCTGCTCCTCGGCGAAGTCACACCACCTTGACTTGATGTGTGGGCTCAGCTTCTCTTATACTTCACGCACTAGCAATGGGTTATACAGATATGCTGGATCCACGTTGCCAAGAGTTGCCACGATGTTCTGGACTTTGATGGCGAAGGAATTTAATTCACTTGCAGTACTTCCCATCTTGGGCAGCTTCTTAAGTTCTTCGTATGCCATATCTATGATCATCTTTGGGCGTCCAAAGCATTGCTGTAACGTCTTCATTACTCGATCTGGGTGCGTTGTGCTGCTAAGTAGTGGCGTTATCACTTCCTTTGCTTCACCTCTGAGAGCGTTGCGTAGTCGGGCCAAGTTTTCGTATGGAGTGAACTTATACAGCCTTGTTGATTCCTCCATTGCAGTAGCGAAGTGTATCCACTCCAGTGGTGATCCGGAGAACAGCGGTAGATCCGTAACTTGCCGCGGTGGTGGTCGCGACGCCATCATCTGTGACAGCGTGTCTGCCAGCTGTTCAATACCTCGTCCCTTCGGGGTTGACGATCTCTTCCTTTCTGCGCGTGGTCTGGGTTGGACCGGTCCCGGCGTCCAAAATCTTGCCCTTCGGGTCACAGGCGTCTCTTCGTTGCTGGGTTCCGGTGGAGCCTCCAGGCGCTCCCCCCGTTCGGCATCCACGTTTGGCGCAGACTTGTCCAGCCACTCGTTTACTTTTTCTATTTCTTGCATCTGTTCCTGGTCACTGTCGTCATCCAACTCTGCTAGGTCTGCCGTGAGCTTCTTCTTTACCATCTCGGCCTCAAGCTCAAGCTCCTTGCGTCTGATGGCTGCGAGCCGCTCCTCTGCCTCGAACCGTAGCCGTGCTACAGCGCTAGCAGAGGATCTGGTGGAGCGTGCTCTGGCGTGCTGCGTCCTGCTCGTTGCGGCGGTCTCGACATGTCCCATGTTCACGTCGAACGCTGAGTGCGTACCCAACACAGCGGCGCCACGTTCGTTAGGCTGGGCGGCCGTATGCTGTTCCGCTTCCAAGCGGCTCCTCGTCGACGGGGACGGCGACCGGGGCGGTTCCGGTAACACACGTTCGGAACGTTCGGCCATGACTTGGCTTCGCGTATACACCATTTAAACACTTATCAGAGTCAATTAGCAGAGTCAAATGTCTATTTGCAAATCACAATTAACACAGACAGAGTTCATCCACAGTTCAGGAATCAAAGTTCAGATCAGATGCACTTAACACGAAATAACACAGTAATCACTTGTAGAAATAATAAAAGTACTTACAATTTATAGTCCAAAATAAGTGTGTCCATATATGTGAAAGTAAGTGTATTCCCTAGTTCAGTTAAAGTTGGCACGGAACCTTCAGTTGCGCGAGTCCGACTCGCACTTGGCCGTTTTTTTTATATTTAAATACACGAGTGCTGTATGTAGCTATTTGATTCGAAATTGAAGTATATTATGTGCCGTTTACTAAAACAATTTATTGATTATTTATTAGAAACTTTATTATTTAGTGTATCTGCCAACTTTTAAAACAAATGCAGGACGCACCGCCACTAATAAGTCAGCAGTCTTTTAGTCGACTTGACTTCAAAACCAACCCCTTCAACTCAGCAACGCAGCAACGCTTGGGTAGAATATAATTTAATCCCGCGCGATACCTACGAGTATGTAGTTCAGAGTATCGCTTCTAGCCGCGAAACTCCAATCAAACCACAAATTAGAACGGTGTGAGCTGAGGGCTCCTACTCAGTAAGACCGACCGTCGTTAATTAAATATGGTCGTCTCTGTCGCTTACTGTTATCTTTCAGAACCCGAGTGCGAACCTCATTCGAGTATTTATTTAGTACACCCAGAGGTGAGATTGTGTAAAGCAATCGTATTCATTTGACAGTTCAAAACAAACGGTATGATCTGTCAAACGGCAAAGAACAAAACGTTTGACAAATCATACCGTTCGTTTTGAACTGTCAAATGAATATGATTGCTTTACACAATTCCACCTCTAGTCCTCAATCTTCTTTTTGACGTGTCGATATTAAACTTCAACTTTGCTGTTCCCAGTAATTGGCGACTTTGATTGCCTTAGGACACATGAGATCTTCCAAAGAATAGGTTTTAGGGGGCGCAAGGCAAGACAGTAGATGAGCCATGTTTAGCGGAGTGTTATGGCAGACACAAGAAAGGTTGTTTCCGTTCGTCCTGTAAAACCCCACCTGAGCATGTGGACTTTACATAATATCTTGGTCTTCGATATCATCTTGGGTCCAGATGTTATGGTATCCCCATTTGATTCCCATATTCAAGTGTTCTAACTTGACTTAGGTTTAAAGAGACTATGCAATGTCTACTCACTAATTAGGAAGTGTCTTAAGTATTTATTGACTTACAATGTAAACCCTCTGCTCTTTGGAGCTGTACCCCAATAACGAACTTTTGACGTATTCGTCACGTTATCGTAGCGAGTTTACATAGTACAACGTTAGTCGGCATCACGAAGCACTCTCGTGTCGTATAGTAAGCTCAATAGCATTGACGGAGATGACGTCATACTAACGTAAACATGGCCGTTGAATGAGACGTCCAGAAACAAGTAAAGCGATATTTTTATGAATATTATCGAAATATAAAATTGTATTCCACTAAAATCTAAGAGAAATCAATAACGGAATTAAATGACGATCAAAATGTTTGGCAGGGTTAGCAAATGTAAAAATTTGGTCTATTAAAATATGAAGATATATGTTTTTCTGTACTCTTTAGATTTTTGAACTGTTTAGTAGACTGTAAATTGACAGATTGACGTTATGACCTCATATTGTAACAAATTTTCAAAATTTTACAAAAGATTTAGTCAAAAATTATGAAAAAATATTAAAATAACGAGGACAAGTCGTTTGCAGTACAACGTAACAATAATTGATTTTTGAAAAAGTAAGTACGTAAAATTAATACAAGGATTTGTGATTAAAGTGCTTTTTTTCATTGTCTATTATAGCGAGATAAACTCTAGCTAGATCTTATTTCTCAAGAAATTGTGATTTATCCAAGCCCCCAGCTCTCCAAGAGGACGCTGTTCCTAACAAATGGAATGAAAAGCATTAACTTCAATATAAAATATATTAATATATTTTTTTCAGAATGAAGACAGACCAAAATACAATGTATAGAAGTACGCCTACCCAGCTAGAAGAAATATAGTGAGTCTAGCAGTTCCAGCGGTCTTCGTTACTCCCATATATCATATTGAGAGCAAAGATGAACCCAACAAGATCAAAATCGATACACCTGTTACAAGTGCCCTATTCCTGATTTCTTTTAAAGTTAAAAATAAGGAGTATAAGATAAAAAATACTGTAATAAATTTCATATTTCTACTGCAATGTCTTAATTTTAGAATATGACCACTAAAGTTTTCTTTATTCCACACGTTTCTTTATTTGTCGCCAAAATCCAAAGCTATGTCTGTTGTTATATGTGAGATATTGAGCACATATAGTAAGAAACAATGTAACGGATCCGTACGTTCTCACTAGTAAACCAAAACACCCGTTGAAGACTTTCGTCTTCAAACACTGAGGTTAATGAGACATGACGACGCTCTTTCACAGTTTCCCGACCTCTGCCTAGCTGGCCGCGTTGAATTCGTTGATAGACCTCTTTCTTAGAACTACTTAGTGTAAGGATCGGTTAAGGCTTTCGACTGTAGTTCCAAAATCTCATCTTTGCCTGCACGAATAGTATATTATCAATAAACCGAAGGTGACAGATGTATTTGTTATTGACTTTGATGCCGAATCTTTCCCATTCCAGGAGCTTATATCTGTCTTCAAATGCAGCTGTATGATAATTTTAGAAAAAAAAAACAATTTAGGCGGTCTTATCCGTAAAAGTAACCCAGTTTCTCTTCGCTCATTTTTACGGTTCCGTAGCCGAATGGCAAAAAACGGAACCCTTATAGATTCGTCAAGACTGTCTGTCTGTCTGTCTGTCCGTCCGTATGTCACAGCAATTTTATTCTGTAACTATAAGCATCACACTACTGAAATTTGGTACGAATATGTATCCTGTTAACCGCTTTACGATTCTCATAAAAAATAACAAATAATGACATTTAAGGGGAGACTCCCATACATGAAACTAAAACCGAAAAATTTTTTTTTGTCAAACCTATACGTGTGGGGTGTCTATAGATAGGTCTTTCAAAATGACATTGAGGTTCCTGAAACTATTTTATTTAAATGTCTAGCGTTTGAAAGATAGACGCTTCCAAAGTGGTAAAATGGGCGTCCCCCCTATCTAACACTAAACTAAGCAAGTGTAAATATGTAATGAAAAAAATACATAATGTAGATCTTAACAAATACTTTCAACAAAAATTGGTTTGGACAAGATCGAACAAGAAGTTTTTGAGATATAGCACATTTTCAACAACCGCAAACATAACTTTGTACTTCATACAATCACCATGAAAAACAAAATTATATTTGCTGTCAACAAAATATTATGGTATTTTAATAAGTGGATCCACTAATTCAGTTAAAGTTGGCACGGAACCCTCAGTGCGCGAGTCCGACTCGCTCTTGGCCGGTTTTTGACACACAGAATCTCAAGTAATCTTGTTGCAACCATAAAATTAATATTCCCACAACTTTGTTCGCGCGTTTTGAATTGGCTGCCTTCCCTCCGGTCGTAGCATTATATTTTATAACTTAAAGGCTTCTTCAATAAATAAGGTAACTAACACAAATATTATATTTCAAATTGGTCCAGTAGTTCCTGAGATGAGCGCGTTCAAACAAACAAAGTCAGCTTTATAATATACGTATAGATGAATGCTTACTTGAAAACTTACAGCTAAACAGACTGCTACTTATGGGTCCACAGGCACAGACCTTATTGTAGAATTAATAATGATCCTGTTGAGTTTCTATGGTGTTTACGCAGACATTTTAACCTCAGTTTAGACGTTAATTCTGATCAACAAAATTGTGTAGTCACACTTGATGTGGTCTGTCTCCACGCATAGTGGTGTAGTGGTGTAGTGGTTATAGAGGTCGGTGGACGCTGATTTCACGGCTGAAGGCGCCTGAAACCCATTGTTGGCTTGATCGGGTATATTCATAAATTCCGGTCATTTGCAGTAGATTTCGCGGCTTGGTTATATTTTGGATAGTTTTTTTTAGTTATTTATAGTGTTAAAGGCTGTAATTTTTTAAAGCGGCGATGATAAAAACGTCAAACTAAGTTTTTTTTTAATTCTTGGCTAAGCAGATATTTGACCTCGATCGCACCCAATTCCTAGTGTTGTGCATATGTTTTACGAGTTTCCTAATGTTTATTTACCCATACTCCATTGATTTGTTGTTCCTGAAACTAAAACTAGAAATGATTTTTCAACCATGCAGAACTAATACTACTTTTTTCTGTATATACAACTACTTGTACTCATGTTTGTGTGCCGTTTAAACGACATAAGGTTTAACTATTTTGGGGCTGCAATATCGGATGCAAATGTAGCCAATTTTAGAATAAAAATTAAGGATAACAAAACTATTGGAAGTTTCACCAATTAATAGGTTTGTGAGTTTATCCAGAGGCGTAAAACAGTGTCTTTCAGTACGCAAACCGCAGTTTTATACCTAACAAAGTTTGTTTTTTGCACGAGCCCGGTTTTTGCGGGTAATGTTGCTAGGGAGGGCTAATAGGGTTGAAGCTAAATTTTTAAGACAAAATGAACCCTATATAGGAAAAATAAAGTTTAAAAGGTGTCGGTGATTGTCCTGCATGATTTCACGTTATAGACGTTGCAATAATGCACTAAAAGCCTGTCAAAATAATTACCTTAAATACCTATTTTGCAACAATAAAATATCACAAAAATCTTATTAGTTTTCATTTTATTTCAATGTAACGTTACCGGCAAATTTATTCATGTACTTACTACATATATGTACGTAACATCTAGAATAAGTTCTGACCTTGGTTACTCTTATTATTTCTGATACCACAGTAGCTAAATCCCGAATCAACAGCTCCTGGCGGCGTTTTGCGATTTTGATTAATCCGTCAAATTCCAGGAAGTTCAATTCCCACTCATATTATCAATATAAGGATATGGTTTAATTTTATTTCTGTTGACGTCAAATGTGTTAATCCTAACATGTACAAGATGGACTTGCGCATGTCAGGAGGTATGTCAATACTACGTCGTACAAAAATATTAATAAATTGCGAAATCGTAATACGGATTCGCTAATCCGTAAAAAAACAGAGGTGCTTTACAGGAAAAGCAACATCGCAATACGTTTTATTCAATCCTAAATATATTTTACTTACTGATAATTATATTAACCTCTTTTATTTTCTGCTATCAGTGAATCTCGGCTAGTATTTGATAGCCCAAACTATAAATAAAATCAGAGGTATTTAACAAATTTACGGATAACATCCTAAGGGTGACACCCCTAGAAGCTCAAACGTGTTTCAGTAATGTATTAATTTGTATTATATTACGCTAGCGCGTTTGCGGCTACGAGATTTTTGCACGAATTCACATTTTGGCATGTTCGCTCTAGTACTGTTTGTGACCGAACCAAACATGGTTTTAAACGTAGTTTCTAGCTGAGAATTGTGAAACAAAAGCCGCAGTGCTTAGTTTGATTTATATGATGAATTATGTGACCCTATGTGATGTATTTATATATTTTTTTAATAATTTATTTTATTTGATCGTGTGTTTGAAAAAATTATTTTGATCAAAGCATACAGGTTATTTAGGCACTTATTCCAAAGAAAAATGCTAGAATTTATATAAAATACCTATTTTACTTCTTTACAATATTTTCTAGAAAAAGAATACGGTAACGCTAATTAAAAACTTGTCTATAGTTATATCAAGTCTGTCTGTCTGTCTGTCTGTATGTGGGGTGTCTATGGATAGGTCTCTTCAAATGACATCGAGGATTAATAAACCATTTCTTCTGAAAGTCTAACATTTGGGAGATAAACGCTTCCAAAGTGGTAAAATGGGCGTCCCTTTTCCTCTAACTTTTAAACTAAGCAAGTGTAAATTTTGAAAACAAATACATGGTCTACAATTTATAAAAACTTTCTGTAGTAGTTTTTAAGAAATAGCACATTTTCAAGAATTGCTAACATAACTTTGTTCTTTATACAAACACTACGAAAAACAAAGTTATGTATGCGGTCAACAAAATGTTGTAATATTTTGGCGTAGTTGGCGTACAGAATAGCGGTTTTAGTTTACCCATTTCTTGGAATAACTTGTACGGTAAAGTAATGAGTTCATACAACCTTAGTTCCTTTCACTGTTGGTAATTTTCCTTACGAGGCTATTAAAATGTAAGTAAACGTATTCATCGTCTTTCCAGTGTTGGAAGTCTCGACACACAAACAGGTGGCGCTCGAAAAAAATTGCGTATTTGTGTTTTTTTTTTAGTTCCAACTTTCTTTATTCTGCTTTTACCTTCTTAAATCTTGGTGCATGACCTAAGATAGGACTGGGAGATAATGTTTTTTAGTATTAAGTCCACCATTTGTACACTGTTGTTTGTGCAATAAAGTTTTTAATTAAAAAATCAATAGTGGAGGCCAACTTTCCATTGTTTTTTTTTTAATTTCCAAAATGTCATAACAGCTCTGAAAACAGTAAAACGTGCGTCAATTGAACTCAAAAATTATGACGTTCATAGTTTTCAATTACCATAACATATTTATGAGAGAATAGCGTTTTGATAATTAATAAAAGTACGTCAACGATTGGTGATGCCAATTAAAATGATACAGGGTAATTGGTAATTAGTACAGATCCTTTGAAAAGGCGACGGGGGAGTTCATTTGCGATTATTTTGATCCTATTATAGTATGAATACTATAAAAGGATCATTCTTTTTTTTAGAAAATCCGGAATTTAAGCTTTGGAAAGCTTCAATTCCGGATTTTCTAAAAAAAAATAAGTAAGTCAAGTAGCTCCAAAATGGTTCGCTTTTGGATTGTACATTGTGGGATCAAAATAGTCGCAAATGAGCTCCCTCATCACATCTATTCTAAAGTCTGATCATCGTTTTAGGGTTTATGGCCGAAATTTCTGGTCTCTTGTGAATACCTACGTAAGAGACCAGAAATTTCGGCTGGTCGGATCGACGGCACGGTAGCTCAATTGGAAGAGCGTTTGGCCCGGTTAGCCAGAAAGTTGCTGATTCGAGTTCCGCCCTTGCGCGATATTTGGTTTATTTTTTCACTATATAAATCTAAAGTCTGATTCTAAGTCTACTTACCAATAACCGTAATTTTGTACCCGTTTATCGCTTCTGTCCTGCACCTATTATTGGAGTCGTGCCCTAACTCAATATTACTGAGCAGCAAACGTTTACCACCAATATTGTACAGAATCTAATATGCAGCGATTACGAACCCTGAATGAGTAGAGAAGCTGCGACAAACAGACGACCATTAGTTGAAGTTTGATCAATTTATGAAACTTTTCAGGGCAGTATCCCAGACACAATATAACTTTTATTGTTTACTGTCACGAAACGTGTTAATATTATACGAGTACAGAGTGACTGTCCAATGTGTTGCTAAATTTTTAGAGGTGAATGGTTATACCTCCAAATTTTACGATGGGGCCATCGTTCGTTTTTTTTCTGGCTTTCCATACATTATAGTTAATTAAGCTGGCTGGTTTGACTGGGATATCTGAAATAGACTAATTGTAATCTAAAAAAAATAATAATGTTGGTAGTTTGTAGTGATTAATTATGGTATGGAAATAGGCATTTATTTAGGACGCCATAACAGTTCGAGATTTTTAAGGCACATTCAATAGTTTATTTTTATCCTCATTAAATCATTTAATTTTCGAATATTTTAAAAAAATATCAACGTTTTTTAATAAATTTACTAATGTGAAGTATATTTTAGTTTTTGAAATTTGGCTAACTAATCTATTACATTTACGCTTTCAACCATGACATGTAAAAGTTGTAATTGATACTTATTCATGTCCTAATAACTTTAAAAAAGGTAAAAACCGACTTCAAAACCAAATTGCACTAAAAAGCCTTAAATAAATTCTTAACCATTGAAAGGAAAGGAATCCATTTTAGGCAAACAATTTCTTTTTGGACTCGGTGCTGTGACAATTGATGCTTGATGGTCAAAGTGATGGCACCGAAAAGAAATTGTTTGCCTAAAATGGATTCCTTTCCTTTCAATGGTTAAGAATTTATTTAAGGCTTTTTAGTGCAATTTGGTTTTGAAGTCGGTTTTTACTTTTTTTTAAGTTAATTTATTTCTTCATTTTTAGAGCTTACAGGAGAACGGGGAGTTGCACCTTCTGACTCTGTTCTTTAAGAAGCTACAAACTTCCTATCAGAAGTTTTGACATTATAATTACTGAACTCCTAAGCGTTACGGAGTTCCACCATCAGCTCAGCCCCACAAGATGTAGACTATCAGACGTAACAACACGTCAATATTAAGATTCTAGTGAAAAAACACAATACGGATCTTTAAAATTTGAGGATTTCCCTCGATTACACCAAGATCCTATCATCAGATCCCAAATTGGTAACAATGGGACCAATTAGAAGGTATACCCTCTAGGTAGGCGAAACAATTATGCGAATCGGTCGACTAACGACTGAGATATGAGGTAACATAGATACAAAAAAAAATCATTCAGTCGAATTGATAACATCCTCCTTTTTTGAAGTCGGTTAAAAACACCTTGATTAGTATCCCTGTATGCCCCTAGGTACCTGTCCTAATGCTCCTCCTACTAGGTAAGTAATTTTAAAGCTATTAGCAAGGTCTAAATAATTTATTAACACCATCATTCACAAATATCATTGTACGGACAGCAGCAGAAAGGTAAAAACCGCGGTATCTCATGTCTGCTTAAAACACGTGCGTTATATAGGGTTTATATTCAACAAAATGTGTAACCTGGGGCACGGTAATATTATGTCTATCAGTATTGTAACTGGCCCGTGTCCTTGAAATAAGTACCTACAGCAGCACAGTACGTTAGCATGCGATAGGGCTGTCGCCCATCTACAGCGTTTTATTTAATTGCATCTGCCTACTTTGAGTTTCTATCGAGTTTTGAGATTGTAAATTTATTACTTTTTATTTATTTAAATAAATAAATAAAAACAATATGAAATATTAATATGATAACATAAAATACTTCGTGAATTGAATAGAAAGTGTTCAATAAAAATACAAGTTGTTTTTTTATTGGTAGATTTAATTAAAAAATCATGTTTATTTTTATCTATGTTTGATTATAACAAATCGGTATTATAAATTTGCGACTGAAAAATATTTGCGCCTTAACTGAGATGTACGAAATGCTTTATTAATATATTTTAGTGTATAAAAAATCCGCATTCTAATATAAAGCAACAAAAACAGTACAATATATCTACTTGTTAATTAAACAGTAAAAATTCGCGCGGTTACTGATTAAAAACCCACACACCGTCCGGTCATGCAACCAAAAACAGCAAAATATATTCTACTTGCCATATCAAATAGCTACTTGTACTTATTTCCACTTATTTCTAGTAAAAATTCGCGCGGTTACTGATTAAAAACCAACACACCGTCCGGTCGTCACTGCGGCACGTCCGCGACTGTAGCATGCCGAGCGCATGCCGACATCCGAGCAAGTAGGTATAGCTCGCGCGTCGTCCGTTTGTATAAAGTTACAATACTGTAGACATAATATTACCGTGCCTGGGGTGCGATTGTATAAAGCAATTGTATTAGTTTGACAGTTTGAAACGTACGGTATGGTTTGTCAAATGGCAAAGAACAAAGGGATTGACAGATTCAAATGAATACGATTGCTTTACACAATTCCACCTCAGGGGTGCGATTGTGTAAAGCAATCGTAATCGTTTGACAGTTCAAAACATCCAGTATGGTCTGTCAAATGGCAAAGAACAAAGGGTTTGAGAGATCATATCGTACGTTTTGAACTGTCAAATGAATACGATTGCTTTACACAATTCCACCTCAGTTGTGCTGGCGACTGTACGTAACGGACTCAATGCCAAAAACATACTGTTTGTTTTTTTAATCTGAGGAACTATTGGACTGATTTGAAAAATACATAGTACATCATATTATATTTTTGCGTTTTTTTAAGTTATATCTTTCTTCGTTCTTCTGTACCCTTAAAATTAATAATTTTAAATAAATAAATAAAAATATATGTATGTTGGATGGCATTACTGAAGTAAAGTATATAGGCTTTATACCTTCTATTAAACATCATTACGACGGCCGGGACGGATAGATGAAACTAAAAACGCGCGGATGCAGTTTCGGTGGACCGCTTGTCTGCAGTGAAATGTTTACGCTTCGTAACTTAATTACCGATACGAGAATAATTAGCTTTAGTGCAATCAGATCTGTTTACCGGCCTCTACACAAAATAGGCTGCACTATTAATTTGATGCTATCATAATATGCTTATCGTTACTATAAATATTTCCACTAGGCTTTTAATATTTTATGTTTGATATTTACGCAAATACGTTTAATGGGTTGTGGTGAAAGTAATAAATGTGATTTTTATGAAGTAGGTTGAAAAATAGTACGTTTGTTAGGGTTCCGTAGCCGAATGACAAAAAACTGAACCCTTATAGTTTCGTCAAGTCTGTCTGTCTGTCTGTCCGTCCGTATGTCACAGCCATTTTATTCTGTAACTATAAGCATTACACTGTTGAAATTTGGTAGGAAGATGTATCTTGTTAACCGCTTTACGATTCTCATACAAAAAAAAGAATGTAATGACATTTCAGGGGGGGCTCCCATCCATGAAACTAAAACAAAAAAAAAAAAATTGTCAAACCTTTACGTATGGGGTGTCTATAGATAGGACTTTTAAAATGACATAGAGGTTTTTTAAAATAATTTTCTTTTAAAGTCTAACGTTTCATAGCTTACAAAGTGGTAAAATGGGTGTCCCCCCTCCCCCTCACCTATCTTTTAAACTAAGCGAGTGTAAATTTAAAAAAGTATATGTAATGTAGATCTTAACAAATACTTTGAACGAAAATTAGGTCGGACGGGATTGAACGAAAAGTTTTTGAGAAATGGCACATTTTCAATAACCGCAAACATAACTTTGTACTTCATATAAACACTATGAAAAAAAAAGTTATATTTACTGTCAACAAAATATTGTGATATTTTACGTTTTAAGAGAAAGTAAGTGCATTCCCTAGTTCAGTTAAAGTTGGCACGGAACCCTCAGTTGCGCGAGTCGGACTCGCACTTGGCCGTTTTTTTTTTATTTAAATACACGAGTGCTGTATGTAGCTATTTGATTCGAAATTGAAGTATATTCTGTGCCGTTTACTAAAACAATTTATTGTTTATTTATTAGAAACTTTATTATTTAGTGTATCTGCCAACTTTTAAAACAAATGCAGGACGCACCGCCACTAATAAGTCAGCAGTCTTTTAGTCGACTTGACTTCAAAACCAACCCCTTCAACTCAGCAACGCAGCAACGCTTGGGTTAGAATATAATTTAACCCCGCGCGATACCTACGAGTATGTAGTTCAGAGTATCGCTTCTAGCCGCGAAACTCCAATCAAACCACAAATTAGAACAGTGTGAGCTGAGGGCTCCTACTCAGTAAGACCGACCGTCGTTAACTGAATCTGGTCGTCTCTGTCGCTTACTGTTATCTTTCAGAACCCGAGTGCGAACCTTATTCGAGTATTTATTTAGTACACCTGAGGTGGAATTGTGTAAAGCAATCTTATTCATTTGACAGTTCAAAACGTACGGTATAATCTGTCAACCGGCAAAAAACGAAACGTTTGACAAATCATACCGTTTGTTTTGAACTGTTTGTCAAATGAGTACGATTGCTTTACACAATTCCACCTCTGGTCCTCAAACTTCTTCTTAGCATGTCGATATTAAACTTGAACTTCGCTGTGCACAGTAATTGGCGATGTTGATTGCCTTGGGACACATGAGATCTTCCAAAGAATAGGTATCAGGGGGCGCAGGGCAAGTCAGTAGATGAGCCATGTCTTGAGTGTTGTGGCAGACACAAGAAAGGTCGGTTTCGTTCGTCCCGAAAAACCCCACCTGAGCATGTGGGTTTTACATAATATCTTGGTTTTTGTAGTATATGTAGGTATAGTTAGATTTGCTACGCACAGAAATGTTATCATTAAATAGGGTAGGCAAAACTGTTATGCGCTTAGTCTGAAATAAACGGCAAATAAGCAAGACGTGTTTCTTTACTCGACCCAATATACAACAATGGCGATCGAGGATATTCATTTGAACGGAAAACATCGTGTTTAGTGCAAGATTTTGTCACTATTGTGTGCGTGCGGGACTGCTGCGTTGCGAAATGCGAAATGGCGTCAATCAGCAAGATTAACGAATTTAAAATTGCGGGTGGCAATTGGACATTATACATCGAGCGGTTGGAGATGTATTTAGAGGTCAACAAGGTCGAC
This sequence comes from Pyrausta purpuralis, assembly GCA_963924145.1. Lineage (NCBI taxonomy): Eukaryota > Metazoa > Arthropoda > Insecta > Lepidoptera > Crambidae > Pyrausta > Pyrausta purpuralis. The sequence goes on from OZ001649.1 coordinate 23,773,341, forward strand.
AAGGACATGTGGTGTCCAACGCTGATTTCGGTAATGGGGGATGAAACGTACGAACTCCTTAGTAATTTGACGAGTCCAGATAAACCGTCGACGAAAACATACACGGAAATAGTGCGTATATTGCGAGAACATCTGCAACCCAAGCCTTCCATAATGGCTGAAAGATATCGCTTTAGACTGAGACGACAAAAGGAGGAAGAGACAGTGGCGCAATATATATCCGAACTCAAGAGATTATCAAGATATTGTGAGTTTTCAACCGCATTAGAAGACAATTTGCGCGACCAATTGGTTTGCGGGCTGCGCAGTGACGTTATCAGGCAACGTTTATTCGCGGAAGATAATTTGAAATACCAGGGAGCGGTCAAATTGGCATGCGCTTTGGAAGCGGCGGAGCGGGATGCAGCCGTAGTGGAGGCTGGGAACGCGACCGGGGACGCAGCACCGGGTGCGCCGGCGGCTGCTGACGTAAACGCAATGGCATCCTATACCCGGGGGCGCGGCGGATGCGGCAGACGCGCGACGTCGCGGGCGCCGCCACCACCAAGATCAGGCTTCAGTGGTCGAGGGAACAGCTTCGGTTGCAGGGCATGTGGCGGGCGCGATCATCAATACGAACAGTGCCGTTATAAGGAGTTTACGTGCAGCAGATGTCGACGCCGCGGTCATTTGCGGCGTGTGTGTCCGGAACGAGGCAACCTGGATAATGTCAAAAGTGGAGTAAATAACGTCGCGGAACTCACGGACGCACAAGGTGACGAGTCTTCGTCGGAGGATTCCAGGCTGTCCCAAGCAGAAGAAGAACTATACCAGTTAAGCTTGAATGGATATAAACTGGTGAGCATGTCTTTACTTGTCGATGGCCATAATATACTAATGGAAGTGGACACAGGTTCAGCCATATCGTGTATTAGTGAAAATACTTATAATAAATATTTTAAGTTGAGTATTATTGAAAATTGTGACACGATTCTGAAGTTCTATGATGGCAGCAAAATTAAACCTTTAGGTATCATAAGACCGCAGGTAAAATACTTAGACAGGTGTAAAATGTTGGAATTATTTGTGATAAAAGGAGGCACGACATCGCTTTTAGGACGACATTGGCTATCCGAATTAAAAATTAATGTGCCGCCATTTCATAAAAATGAGAAAATGAATAGCAATCATTTGAAATTAAGTTGTAATAACAATTTATCATGTTTACTCGGTAGGTATAAGGAGTTGTTTGCGGAGGGACTGGGTCGGTTCACCGGCGGCAAAGCGACACTGCGGGTGCGGGAGGGGGCGGCGCCCGTGTTTTGCCGGCCCCGCGCGCTGCCGTACTCGCTGCGGGCGCGCGTGGACGCCGAGCTGGACCAGATGCTCGCGGCGGGCGTGATCGAGCCGGTGGACTGCTCGGACTGGGCGACACCTTTGGTACCGGTGAGAAAGGCAGATGGTGGACTCCGTATTTGTGCAGATTATAAAATAACATTGAACCCTGTTTTGCTGATCGATAGGTTTCCGGTACCTCGTATGGAAGACCTTCTAGTTGGCCTTCAAGGCGCTAAAATGTTCTCTAAAATTGACTTATCTCAGGCGCATAACCAGGTGGAGTTAGATAGCACAAAAGATCTCACTGTAATCAATACTCACAGAGGACTATTTAAATACAATAGGCTGGTTTATGGCTTGGCCTCGGCGCCGGGTATTTTTCAGCGTATCATGTACAATCTTTTGTAGTGGAGTAAGTAGCATAATTATCATATAAGGAAATAACTATTGTAAATCAGTGCAGTAATAAACAGACCGTCTCACGTAATAGTGGTATCATTTATCAAATAACCCCGCACCTCGCTACATGGCGACCCTGCCATGCGCGGGCGTATCGGGTTCGCCGCGGTGTGGCGTACGTGACTAATATTGCAGCGTGTGCACATTTCTTGAACTGGACTTTAACCATGGCGTCATTTGAAATGCGTATTCTTTCCTTCCGAGGTGCGAACAAGTACGGACTGAAAATTGTTTCATCTTTTGTATTGGCGAATATAACAAGTGATTATAAAAAGTGCAAAAATGGGGAAATCTCAATCGAAAACGGCACCCAAGGACATTGTGATCGCGCAGAGTGTCGTGGGCACCAATAGTGCGGAGGCCGCCCATCACGCCTGGATCAACAATATACTGCTTTCAACGGTTCTGGCGATACTGGTTGCAGCGTTCAGCTACTTAGCGTATCGTCAATACAAGCGGTGCCACAGGAACTGGATCCAAAGGGAGATGCGTGCAGACGTGTTCCGGAGGGTGCGTCTAAGATTGTCGGGACGTTCAGCCAAGGACCAGGACGGCAGAGACGAATCGGTCGTGTGAGTGTTGAGATCCAGCGTCAGTTCCGGGTTTCGTGATGAGACGGTCTACTTAAAGTTATGGTGCAACATAAAGGTACAACTTGTCGCTACCAACCTTATTTTAATGAGCATTGAATGTGCTATTCTACATATATATATATATTTTTTCTTCCAAATTATGAGTGCTAATGGACAGTTTAGAAATAATATTTAAGCAATTGCAAGACATACAGATTTCCTTAAGAAAATTAGGACAGAAAAGGGACAAATATAAAGAATATGTTCAAATTAAAATAAATGTAGCAAAAGAACACTATATTAACTATAAAATTGTATTAGATAATGTTACTTCTGAGGAGTCTTGTGACTTTAATGTTTTAGTAATTTTAGTCGATAAAATAGAAGAAATTTATAAGAAGATTTTGAGTTATAATAGTACGATTTCATTGTTAACCATGGACAAGTTCAATTTAAAAACGGCGGCTAGCTTAATACCAATTATGGATGAAAGAGAATCAACTACAGAACAAATTATTGAAAGTATAGAAATGTATAACAGTTGCCTCAAGGAACCGGCTTGTAAGCAACTATTAATTTCATTTGTTTTAAAAACAAGATTATCAAAGTCCGCTAAGTTAAAAATTAAAACTAAATATGACACTTGTGAGGCTTTAGTCAAGGACATGCGAACTTTCTTACTTCCTAAAAAGTCATCTTGCTCATTATTGACGCAATTAAATAACATATCTCAAAAAGAAATGACTATTTCGCAGTATGCGTCGAAAATTGAAGAATTGTTTGTGGATCTCACAATTTCACAAGCTGATTCTAATAACGCAGCCTATGAAATTCTGAGGCCCATTAACGAAAAGTTGGCCATAAAAAAGTTCGCAGACGGCTTACGAAATAGACGTTTAAGCACGATCATTTCAGCTAGAGACTACTCCGACTTGAAGGACGCGGTGAGAGCTGCACAGGACGAGGAACTTGCACAACCATCTAGTGCAAATACAGTGCTGAACATGCGGGGTAAGTACTCTAAACCATTTTACAGAAGCCGTGGTAGATATACACGTTTTCCTAGACGTGGATATTCCAACTATAATAGAGGTTATTACAGTAACAACTCCGATAACTCGAATAGACACTTTAACAATAATGCTAGAGGCGGGCCATCAGGCTCGCGCGACTTTCGTTCGAGTTCGTATAGAGGCTGAGTTACTCATGGTAGGGGTAACAGACGAGGCATGTTTACGTCTCAACATTCCGAACAATCAAACTCTAACGTTGATACAAATAATGATAATATTGATTTGAATGAGTTTTTTCGTCAATAAATATTCCGTTTTAACTTATAATCAAAATGTGAAATATTTATTTTTTAAAGTTGACAATAGGAAATATTCATTTTTACTCGATACAGGAGCTTCTTTATCGGCTATTTCAAAAACGTTTTTGCCTAATGAAATAAATACCTATCAAGACAATATTATCATAAATGGTATTGGTGGCGAGATCTGCTCTCAAGGATATACCTATTTAACGCTTTATGCGCCCGATGGGTCTTTTTACGAACACAAGTTTTATTTGTTTGACAAACTTCCTTGTAAATCAAATGGAATACTTGGACTAGACTTTTTAAATAAATTTAAATCAAATATTGATCTAGAAAATTCTATCTTAACGTTACACGGTGACAATAATTCAACATGTAACATTAAAATGTTTAATTCCTCTAAAATAAATTATGACATTTTAAATATCCCTCCACGTTGTGAATCGGTGCATTACATACCATTGCAGAATAATATTACTGAAGATTGTGTTGTTTTTCCAAATCAATTACAGGAGGACTTATTTTTGGCAGGTACTATTGTTTCTCCTATTAACGGTGTCATACCTATACGTATACTTAATACCAGTGAAAAAGAAGTTAATTTACCAATATTCCAACCAGAAATTCATTTATTAAATGAATATCAAATGTGTTCATTTAATAAATGCGATTCAAGTCCACAAAGAGCTAAAACTTTATTAACCTTGTTGAAATTGGATCATTTACATTGTTACGAACGACAAACCATCGAAAGTATTTGTTCGAAATACGCTGACATATTTTCTTTACCCGGCGATAAGCTCAGTTCCACGAATCTCTATCAACAAAATATTAATTTGAAACCTAATAGCGGCACTGTTTATGTGAAACCATACAGGCTACCTAAAAGTTTAAAGTCCGAAGTAAATTCACAAATTAAACAACTTTTAAACGATGATATTATTGAGGAAACACAAAGCGAATGGTCAAGTCCAATTTTGTTAGTTCCAAAAAAATCGGATCAACCGGACACAAAAAAATGGAGATTAGTTATTGACTACCGAAAATTAAATGATTGTATACAGGATGATCGCTTTCCACTTCCTAATATAACTGATATCTTAGATTCGCTTTCTGGTTCCATTTACTTCTCACATTTAGATCTTAGTCAGTCATTTTACCAATTGACCTTGACCCCCGATAGCCGTAAAGTCACTGCCTTCACAACTAGTACTGGACAATATCAAATGAAGCGCTTACCGATGGGTTTGAAAATAAGTCCAAGTGCATTTTCCCGTGTCATGACTGTTGCCATGTCAGGGTTAACACCAGATAAATGCTTTATTTATTTAGATGACCTTGTAATTTTCGGACGTAATTTAGAAATTCATAACAGGAATATCATTGATGTATTTGAAAGACTGAGAAAGGTAAATTTAAAACTTAACCCGAATAAATGTCAATTTCTAAAAAAAGAATTATTATACTTGGGTCATACTGTATCTGCGAATGGAATTTCACCCGATCCCGAAAAAATTAAAGTAGTTCAGAAATATCCAACACCGACTAATGCTGACGAGGTCAGGCGTTTTGTCGCATTTTGTAATTATTATAGAAAATTTATAGACAATTTTGCTGAAATAACTTTACCTTTGAATCAATTATGCCGTAAAGGTGTAAGTTTCGAATGGTCTCAAAATTGCGAAGATTCCTTTCAATTTTTAAAACAAGCTCTAATATCAGCACCTATTCTTCAATACCCAGACTTTTCAGACAGCAACGAATTCATTTTGCAAACAGACGCCTCAGGTTTAGCAGTTGGGGCGGTTTTATGCAATAAAGATTTAAGACCCGTTGCATATGCCAGTAGACCACTAAATAAGGCAGAGAGAAATTATCCTACAATCCAAAAGGAATTGGTCGCTGTCGTATGGGGCATTAAATATTTTAAACCTTATCTGTTTGGACGTAAATTCACTATTATGACAGACCACAAACCCTTGATATATCTTTTTGGGATGAAAGACCCGTCCAGTAGATTGTTGAAATTTCGCTTAGAGTTAGAACAGTATGATTTTAATATCGTATATGTTAAAGGAAAAGATAATGTCATAGCTGATGCTTTATCAAGAATAAACATAACATCTGATGAATTAAAAACATTGAATGAGAGTAGCACGGTGGCAGTAATGACTAGAAAACAGAGGAGACAAATGGAAAATAATAATGAGATAGAAAGTAGAGAAAATAATATTCCTAATAAGCCCACAGACAATCGGCCTGATCAACCGAGAGTCGTGGAGTTATTACGAATACCAAATAATTCTTGCGAGATGAAATTAGTTAAAGGAAATATAGTAAATGAGTTAAAAAAGAAAAATGAAATTGATTTAGAGTTAGAATGCCTTAGTTATGCACAAAAAAGACAAGTAATTTACATTAACCGTGATTTTAGTTTACATTTTACGCGAGCCGAATTTGTAACTAAATTGAGCGAGTTTTGTTAAAAGATTAATATAAAAGAAGTGTGTATAATAAAAACAGAAGATAACGCGTTATTTTTGATAAAATTAATAAAAGAAGTTAAGAAAAGTAAAGATTGGGCCGGCCCACGAATATGTATTTTAAGAGGCATTAAAAGAATAAGTGACGAAACCGAGAAATCGTTTATAATTAATGATTTCCATTTACTTCCCACTTGCGGACATGCTGGTATTAAAAGGACTATAAATAATATTAGGAGACTTTACTATTGGCCAGGGATAGAGAGAGATGTGAAAGATTTTATTAGTAAGTGTGAAAAGTGTCAAAAAATGAAATATTCACGGCATGTCGTAGAGCCTTTAGTGATAACAACTACGGCACATTCAGCTTTCGAAAAGGTTTTTCTAGATGTAGTAGGACCGTTAGATCGTGATATAGATGATAACAAATATATTTTAACTATACAGTGCGAACTATCTAAATTTATAGAAGCATACCCACTCAAAAATAAAGAAACTGTCACTATTGCTAGAGCGTTTGTTAATAATTTTATTTTAAGATTTGGAACACCTAAAACAATAGCAACAGATAGGGGTACTGAATTCATATCTTCAACTATGACCGAGATATGTAAGTTATTGCAAATTGAAAAAATGAACTCTACAGCATATCATCACGAATCTATTGGCGCCCTTGAAAATTCTCACAAGCATTTAGCATCATTTTTACGAGTTATGTGCGATAAATATCCTGACACATGGAGTTACTGGATTCCATTTTGGTGTTTCAGCTACAATAATACAGTACATTCTTCAACGAAATATACGCCTTATGAACTTGTCTTTGCTTTAGAATGTTTTTAACACTCACAGTGTCATATTTTATATTCATAAAGATGAAATAAGAAACCAAAAATTTGCGCACGGGCGGGACTTGAACCAGCAACCTTTTGGCAAACCGGGCCAAACGCTCTTACCAATTGAGCTACCGTGCTGTTAGTCGGACCCTGCGAAATTTGTGGTTTCTTATGAAAACGTCAATTGCGTGACGCTTAGCGCCATCTAGCCGTCTGTTTATGAAACAGATGGCCCAAGCAGTTATTCTTTACAGAATAAATTCAACTTGGAAATTGATGTCGCTTCGCTATCTAATGCTTTAGAATGTTTTTAACACTCACAGTGTCATATTTTATATTCATAAAGATGAAATAAGAAACCAAAAATTTGCGCACGGGCGGGACTTGAACCAGCAACCTTTTGGCAAACCGGGCCAAACGCTCTTACCAATTGAGCTACCGTGCTGTTAGTCGGACCCTGCGAAATTTGTGGTTTCTTATGAAAACGTCAATTGCGTGACGCTTAGCGCCATCTAGCCGTCTGTTTATGAAACAGATGGCCCAAGCAGTTATTCTTTACAGAATAAATTCAACTTGGAAATTGATGTCGCTTCGCTATCTAATGCTTTAGAATGTTTTTAACACTCACAGTGTCATATTTTATATTCATAAAGATGAAATAAGAAACCAAAAATTTGCGCACGGGCGGGACTTGAACCAGCAACCTTTTGGCAAACCGGGCCAAACGCTCTTACCAATTGAGCTACCGTGCTGTTAGTCGGACCCTGCGAAATTTGTGGTTTCTTATGAAAACGTCAATTGCGTGACGCTTAGCGCCATCTAGCCGTCTGTTTATGAAACAGATGGCCCAAGCAGTTATTCTTTACAGAATAAATTCAACTTGGAAATTGATGTCGCTTCGCTATCTAATGCTTTAGAATGTTTTTAACACTCACAGTGTCATATTTTATATTCATAAAGATGAAATAAGAAACCAAAAATTTGCGCACGGGCGGGACTTGAACCAGCAACCTTTTGGCAAACCGGGCCAAACGCTCTTACCAATTGAGCTACCGTGCTGTTAGTCGGACCCTGCGAAATTTGTGGTTTCTTATGAAAACGTCAATTGCGTGACGCTTAGCGCCATCTAGCCGTCTGTTTATGAAACAGATGGCCCAAGCAGTTATTCTTTACAGAATAAATTCAACTTGGAAATTGATGTCGCTTCGCTATCTAATGCTTTAGAATGTTTTTAACACTCACAGTGTCATATTTTATATTCATAAAGATGAAATAAGAAACCAAAAATTTGCGCACGGGCGGGACTTGAACCAGCAACCTTTTGGCAAACCGGGCCAAACGCTCTTACCAATTGAGCTACCGTGCTGTTAGTCGGACCCTGCGAAATTTGTGGTTTCTTATGAAAACGTCAATTGCGTGACGCTTAGCGCCATCTAGCCGTCTGTTTATGAAACAGATGGCCCAAGCAGTTATTCTTTACAGAATAAATTCAACTTGGAAATTGATGTCGCTTCGCTATCTAATGCTTTAGAATGTTTTTAACACTCACAGTGTCATATTTTATATTCATAAAGATGAAATAAGAAACCAAAAATTTGCGCACGGGCGGGACTTGAACCAGCAACCTTTTGGCAAACCGGGCCAAACGCTCTTACCAATTGAGCTACCGTGCTGTTAGTCGGACCCTGCGAAATTTGTGGTTTCTTATGAAAACGTCAATTGCGTGACGCTTAGCGCCATCTAGCCGTCTGTTTATGAAACAGATGGCCCAAGCAGTTATTCTTTACAGAATAAATTCAACTTGGAAATTGATGTCGCTTCGCTATCTAATGCTTTAGAATGTTTTTAACACTCACAGTGTCATATTTTATATTCATAAAGATGAAATAAGAAACCAAAAATTTGCGCACGGGCGGGACTTGAACCAGCAACCTTTTGGCAAACCGGGCCAAAAGCTCTTACCAATTGAGCTACCGTGCTGTTAGTCGGACCCTGCGAAATTTGTGGTTTCTTATGAAAACGTCAATTGCGTGACGCTTAGCGCCATCTAGCCGTCTGTTTATGAAACAAGAATTTTTGGTTTCTTATTTCATCTTTATGAATATAAAATATGACACTGTGAGTGTTAAAAACATTCTAAAGCATTAGATAGCGAAGCGACATCAATTTCCAAGTTGAATTTATTCTGTAAAGAATAACTGCTTGGGCCATCTGTTTCATAAACAGACGGCTAGATGGCGCTAAGCGTCACGCAATTGACGTTTTCATAAGAAACCACAAATTTCGCAGGGTCCGACTAACAGCACGGTAGCTCAATTGGTAAGAGCGTTTGGCCCGGTTTGCCAAAAGGTTGCTGGTTCAAGTCCCGCCCGTGCGCAAATTTTTGGTTTCTTATTTCATCTTTATGAATATAAAATATGACACTGTGAGTGTTAAAAACATTCTAAAGCATTAGATAGCGAAGCGACATCAATTTCCAAGTTGAATTTATTCTGTAAAGAATAACTGCTTGGGCCATCTGTTTCATAAACAGACGGCTAGATGGCGCTAAGCGTCACGCAATTGACGTTTTCATAAGAAACCACAAATTTCGCAGGGTCCGACTAACAGCACGGTAGCTCAATTGGTAAGAGCGTTTGGCCCGGTTTGCCAAAAGGTTGCTGGTTCAAGTCCCGCCCGTGCGCAAATTTTTGGTTTCTTATTTCATCTTTATGAATATAAAATATGACACTGTGAGTGTTAAAAACATTCTAAAGCATTAGATAGCGAAGCGACATCAATTTCCAAGTTGAATTTATTCTGTAAAGAATAACTGCTTGGGCCATCTGTTTCATAAACAGACGGCTAGATGGCGCTAAGCGTCACGCAATTGACGTTTTCATAAGAAACCACAAATTTCGCAGGGTCCGACTAACAGCACGGTAGCTCAATTGGTAAGAGCGTTTGGCCCGGTTTGCCAAAAGGTTGCTGGTTCAAGTCCCGCCCGTGCGCAAATTTTTGGTTTCTTATTTCATCTTTATGAATATAAAATATGACACTGTGAGTGTTAAAAACATTCTAAAGCATTAGATAGCGAAGCGACATCAATTTCCAAGTTGAATTTATTCTGTAAAGAATAACTGCTTGGGCCATCTGTTTCATAAACAGACGGCTAGATGGCGCTAAGCGTCACGCAATTGACGTTTTCATAAGAAACCACAAATTTCGCAGGGTCCGACTAACAGCACGGTAGCTCAATTGGTAAGAGCGTTTGGCCCGGTTTGCCAAAAGGTTGCTGGTTCAAGTCCCGCCCGTGCGCAAATTTTTGGTTTCTTATTTCATCTTTATGAACTTGTCTTTGGTAAACCAAGTGAACTTCCTTGTAGAATAAGTAGTAGTATAGAACCTTTGTATAATCCTGATGATTATAACTTAGAATTAAAATATCGATTACAAGTTGCACAAAATGATGCACGTGAAAACTTGTTAAATTCTAAAGAACACAGAAAACGAGTGTATGACAAAAAAGTAAACCCAGTGAATTACCAAAAAGGTGATTTAATACTAATAAAAAATGAAAATTGTAGCAAATTAGATAAGTTATATGACGGTCCATTTGAAGTGTTAGAGGATAAGGAACCAAATGTAGTAGTGTTAAGAAACTCTAAACCAGACATAGTGCATAAGAATAGGACAAAACGTTTTGTACCATCAAACTAATTTTAAGTATTAAATGTTAAATATAGACATTTGTAAGACAGTGTAATAATTAATATTTCTTTCTCTTCATTGTAACTTTTCAATTACTAATACATACTAGACTAATACTAACTAGTTATTGTTGCAAAAAGTGTTGCATTTAATTTTAAAACTATTAGTATTAAAAATTGTATGAACGTAATAGGTATACCTAAATATGTTCTTTTCACGAATTTACAAAAAAAAATAGTAATCTTCGATTCTTTTTTTTTTATTTTAGCCCCGTAGGTGTAGTGGAGTAAGTAGCATAATTATCATATAAGGAAATAACTATTGTAAATCAGTGCAGTAATAAACAGACCGTCTCACGTAATAGTGGTATCATTTATCAAATAACCCCGCACCTCGCTACACTTTTAGGCGATATTCCTAATGTAGAAATATTTCTTGATGACGTCATTATTGCCACGGGGGGAGGGGTAAAGGAACATCTTATTACGTTAGAAAAAGTACTGCAAAGATTACATAGGAATGGTTTGAGGTTAAAAAAAATAAATGCCAATTCATGGTTGATGAAGTCAAGTATTTAGGTTACGTAATTTCTAAAGATGGTATAAGTACGGACCCAGGAAAAGTTGAGGCTATTACTAAAATACCCCGTCCGAAGGATGTTTCACAATTACGTTCATTTTTGGGTTTAGTAAATTTTTATGCTAAGTTTGTTAGAAACTTGAGCTCCATTTTAGCACCTCTGTATAGATTACTCAAGAAAAATGTGTCGTTTTATTGGAATGAAGATTGTGAGAAATCCTTTTTGCGGGTTAAATCTATATTATGTAGTGCAGAAGTTTTAACACACTATGACCCCAATAAACCTTTGTTTTTAACCTGTGATGCGAACGCCGTGGGCATAGGCGGCGTGCTGACTCAGCGGTGCGCGGGCGCGGGAGGGGAACGGCCGGTTATCTATGTATCGCGTTCCTTGACTGCAGCCGAGAAAAATTATGCGCAAATAGATCGAGAAGCGTTAGCAATCGTATTCTGTTTAGAAAAGTTACATCAATATCTATACGGCAGACGTTTTATTTTACGAACGGATCACAAACCTTTAGTAAGTATATTCGGCCCTAGGAATGGTATTCCACAAATGGCAGCCAGTCGGTTGCAACGTTGGGCATTAAAACTAGCAGCTTATTCATATGGCATTGAATACGTTCGATCTAAAGATAACGGGGCGGACGGTCTTTCTCGCCTACCGATAGGCGACTCTTAAATTAGCAAAGTCTGCTAGTGCCGATTGTATGGAATTACCTGAACAGACTTATTTACATTTCGCGCAAAACGAGATGTTGCTAGATTTTAACGAACTAAAAAATCAAACCCAACGTGATCCCATGTTAGGAAGGGTACTAAGCTATATAAGAAATGGCTGGCCCAATGAATTAGAAATAAAGTCATTACAACCATACTTCAATCGTAGGAAAGAAATTTATGAGGAATTAGGGTGCGTAATGTGGGGACATAGAATAGTAATACCAGAAAATTGCAAGAATAAAGTATTATTAGAATTACACGAATCTCATATGGGCATAGTAAAAACAAAAGCGTTGGCCCGGAGTTACGTGTGGTGGCCGGGCATTGACGAGGCTGTGGAGGCGATGTGCCGCGCCTGCGATGCGTGCGCCGGCGACGCAGATGCGCCGCCGCGCCCCTGGCCCTGGCCCATGACTCCGTGGTCGCGTTTGCACATTGATTTTTTAGGACCTATTTTTAATAGAATATATCTAGTAATTATAGACGCTCATACTAAGTGGTTAGAAGTATTCCAGGTACCCAGTACTTCCACCGCGAGTACGATTCAGAAAATTTCAGATGTATTCGCGCGATGGGGAATTCCTAAACAGATAGTCTCAGATAATGGCCCCCCGTTTACTAGCAAAGAATTCGCCGAATTTTGAAACACTTGTGGAATCGCTCACATTTTTACAGCTCCTTATCATCCCGCCTCAAATGGTGCGGCCGAAAATGCTGTACGTACGGTTAAGAAAGTGATTAAAAAAGCTGTTAGGCAAAAACTTGATATCAATTTATTTTTAAACACTTTCTTACTGCATTACCGAAATACTGAGCATTGTACTACCGGCGTTAGTCCTGCGGAGCTGATGCTGGGCAGAAGGCTACGTACTAAGTTAGATGCTTTGAGACCTAATATCGAAAACCGAGTAGGTAATGCGCAATCGCGTCAGGCAAGTATACGAGGTCTAAGTGAGAATAGGGTAATGCAAAGAGGAGAGCAGATCTGGTTTAGGAATTATCAGGGAGGAAGTAAATGGTTACCGGGCGAGGTTACACAAAGAATGGGTAGCACGGATTATAAATTATTGGATGAGGTAGGGAGAGAGAACCATAGGCATGTAGATCAGCTAAAACGAAGATCACGGAGTTCACTCATCAGTCCTAGTTCACCGTTAACAGCTCAGCAAGATAACCACTCATCGGTGCCATTAATTCCCAATGAAAATGCGGTGAATACCAATTCGGGCAGTCTCCGCCAACCGATGGATGAGCTTCCAGATGTCCCCAGCAAGGATAAAGAAACTAGTGCATCCGGCGACTTGAAATTGACTGCTTCACCACCGTCAACTGAACCGGCCCAGCCCCGTCCAATGCGACAATGTAGGCTCAATAACCTGCCGCATTATAGATTTTAAGATAATTAAGTGTTAGATGAAATTAGTTTATTGGTTACGAAGCATTCATTAAGTTACGTTATAATCTTTATGCACCTAGTGAAAACATTCTTGTTTTAATATTTATTTATCTATGCGCACCAATGTATACTTAGTATGTCGTGACATCTGAAATTATTTACTTTGTATGGTTACCGGCACACGCCGTTGTACTTGTTTGTTGAAAGCTAACCCTTATAGCAACTGCATAGAATATAGCTGTGTTTGCCTTTGTGTGCTATTGGCCATACTATGTACGAAATTGTAAGTCTTTTATTTGAAAGTTGAGTTACCTAGCCTAGTAGAAATTAAGGGTGGAGGATTGTAGTATATGTAGGTATAGTTAGATTTGCTACGCACAGAAATGTTATCATTAAATAGGGTAGGCAAAACTGTTATGCGCTTAGTCTGAAATAAACGGCAAATAAGCAAGACGTGTTTCTTTACTCGACCCAATATACAACAGTTTTCGATATCATCTCGGGTCCAGATGTTATGGTATTCTCATTTGATTCCCATATTCAAGTGTTTCATCTCGCCTTAGGTTTAAAGAGGCTATGCAATGTTTATTCACAAATTCGTTTCTTAAGTAATAATTGACTTACAGAGTAAACCCTCTGCTCTTTGGAGCTGAGCTGAGTGCACGCAAAAGCGTCTCGAATAATAGAACTTAGATCTACTCTCTAGTAGATCCAATCGGTAGATCGGTCTCTACCGAGCAGTCTTTGATAATCCTGTATGATTAATCATTGGCCACAGCATTTTTACACATAATATTTGCAGTGTCATGGAGGTCTGCACCGTCTCTGGTGACTATGGAGTCCAAAAGCAGCACTGCATCTTTTGGCGCAGGTTTTAAGTGTGTCAAGGGGACAAGCAGCTTTGAGTTGAACCCCTTTTTTGCTTTTTGCTATTGCAACACTCCGAGGGCAATATCCTGGTGCCATTCTGGTCTCATGCTTGCGCGTGTTTCCCAATTTTGAGCGTTGCTGCTTAATGAATCCATAACTCGTTTGCAATCGTCTTTAAATCTCAACATTGAGCGGCATACGGGTATTTTCGCATAGGTAAGCATTTTGTTCGAGCATGATCTCACGCGGCAGTTTTTCAGAGCCCTTTGCTAAGATTAATTATTCCTTGTTTGTGGGTACGAATGATTGAAGTAATTCACAAAAGTCTCTAAGATGTATCACAAGTTCACAACATTGCGATTGTCATCTGAAAGGCAAACGTGAGCAATAAATAAAACTTCTGTTATAAAACTAAAGTAACTTACAGATTAACATGTACACTACTTACTTTACTTGTAATAACTGTTGAAATGGATTGCTCACGTAAGAGATTGTAAGCCTTATGAACAACTTAAAATAAAACTGTCACTTAAAATAAACAGACGAAACAAAAGTCGAATCAAATATTCAGACTATCGATCACTAAAAAGATTTTAGCTTTGACCCGCTAAGTTATTTTTGGTGATTACACGTGAGTTCGTACTTTAAAGACATACAGTAGGGCAGTCATAGAGCAGTCCAGTTCTGCAGGATCAATGCATGACTGAATCCTGTAGAAATCTCCCGTCCTGTGTGTTCTCTCACGAGCTGTATATTTATGTCTTTAAGAGTGCTGCCTTGGTATTTGCAGTGTATCCTGCAGAAAACATTATCTGCAAAAGACGGGATGACGCCATGAAAAACGGCCCTTACTTCACTTCATACTATTTGTAAGTGTGTTACAGATATTTTAACACAAAAAATATTTTGGCTATCTTTTTTAATTTTCTGGATGATATAAATAAGTAGCTACTCGGTAACGTGGCTTATTTGATCTCTGTAACGTATCTCATTTCATACTATTTGTAAAACTAGTAGACTTATCATGGTGGTGTTTCTGCACCATGTCTTGCATTTGTCCATGGCTATTCCTGGGCATGTCTCGGCTGGATTCATTAATTATTTCACATCTCTATCTGTCCAACTCACCCGTAAGTTTTGCGCTAAAGGCTCAAAATAGCATTGTGCCAAAATAAACCAACCAAAACGAGCAAATTTAAACTTTTAGACTATAATTGTCCATACATTGAAATAGTTAAAGGACGTACAGGAAATAAACGAAGCTGATATAAGGCAACAGTGAATTTATATGTATGTGCTGTTTTTTAACAAGTTACGTAAGGTGGCCTTTTGATGGCCAGGTTATTGAATTGAAACATCAACATACAGAAGTCAAAAAAAGTAACTCTTGAAAGCAGATGTGAACCTAATATATAAAACATTATCAATGAAAAGCCAAAAAAAAAACAGATAACATGATTTTTATGGTTACGGACACATGATACGGTTACATTACAGAGCTGATTTAAATTAAATAAATAAATTACGTTAGGTATCTACACGAAGTGACACATGTGCTACCGTTATAAGACCATGTAGCTACGGCATATGCACCACGGACATTGAGAAAAAAATATGTTTCATACTATAGTTTCTCTACGAGAAAGGTTCGCCGATTGGATAGCAAAAATAAACTTTAAAAAAAGTAAAAACCGACTTCAAAACCAAAATGCACTAAAAAGTCTTAAATAAACTCTTCACCATTGAAAGGAAAGGAATCCGTTTTAGGCAAACAATTTCTTTTTGGAGTCGGTGCTGTGACAGTTGATGCTTGATGGTCAAAGTGATGGCACCGACTCCAAAAAGAAATTGTTTGCCTAAAACGGATTCCTTTCCTTTCAATGGTGAAGAGTTTATTTAAGACTTTTTAGTGCATTTTGGTTTTGAAGTCGGTTTTTAGTTTTTTTAAAGTTTATTTTATTTCTTCATTTTTAGTGATTACATAAGAGGGGGGGGGGGGGTTGCACCATATGATTCTATTTTTTAAGAAGATACAAATTACCTATTATCCGTCATTATAATTACTGAACTCCTAAGCGTTAAGGAGTTCCACCATCAGCTCAGCCCCACAAGATGGTGACTATCAGACGTAACAACACGTCAACATTAAGATCTAGTAAAGAAACACTATACGTGCCTTTAAAATTTGAGGGTTTCTCTCGATTACACCAAGACCCCATCATCAAATCCCATAATGGAAAAAATGGGACCAACTAGAAGGTACACCCTCTAAGTAGGCGAAAAATTTTTTCGATTCGGTCGACAAACGACTGAGATATGAGGTAACATACATACAAAAAAAAACATACAGTCGAATTAATAACCTCCTCTTTTTTTGAAGTCGGTTAAAAAATGCTAGCCACTCCCAAAGTGGGTCAGTTCTTGCATGTGTTCGCATATCTACTTCATGATTTTATCGTGAATATTTAGGTTATTGCGTGAGGCCAGGCTCTACCGCATTTCCTCGGGACAACTTATTTCTTAGTCTGCAGTAGTTGTATGCGTAGGAAATTGCACAAATACCTAAGTCAAAAGATCTAATCGTAAACTAGATTGCACTGGCTTGAAGAAACAGGCGACCTGTGTACCATTTATTTGTGAAAGAGATAACTCGATGTGTTGATAACTAGTCTTATTTAATAACAAAGTTACTAATTATACAATAATCAATGCAGTAAGTAAATTACGCGGGTCATTTCCCCAACAATCAATCTAATGTCAAAAACAATCTCTATGACAGGTCTAGTGCTGTCCATGAGTCCTAGTGTTGTCTACCATAGTAATGCCATAATCGATTATCCGTCTAACAGTTGTCATAATCTTTCTTTATTTTATACTAGCGGTCCCCCGCGACTTCGTCCGCGCGTTTTGAGTTTGCTCCCTCCCCTCCCGTCGCAGCGTCATGTTTTATATCCTAAAGCCTTTCTCGATAAATAAGCAATCCAACACAGAAATATTTTTTCAAATCGGTCCAGCAGTTCCTGAGATAAGCGCGTTCAAACAAACAAACTCTTCAGCTTTATAATATACTAGCGGTCCCCCGCGACTTCGTCCGCGCGTTTTGAGTTTGCTCCCTCCCCTCCCGTCGCAGCGTCATGTTTTATATCCTAAAGCCTTTCTCGATGAATAAGCTATCCAACACAGAAATATTTTTTCAAATCGGTCCGGCAGTTCCTGAGATAAGCGCGTTCAAACAAACAAACTCTTCAGCTTTATAATATATTAGCGCAAGCGCACGTTGTACTTAAGCTGCGAACATTATTTTGGTGCGGAGTTATGTTAAAACTGTGATAGCTCCTAAGATATTTATTGAAATCAAATGATATAAAGGGCAACTTGGTTCTAAATGAAATGCTCGTGGTGATGAATGTATTTATTTTGATAAGAATTAATACCTGTGTGTATAATACACCTCTAAAAAGAATGCATTATTTTTTTACAAATTGATTAACATAAAAAAGGTTGTAGTAAGTCAACCATAAACGATAGACATATGCTATCGCGGACTTTATTATAGAACTCTTAATGCTAAACAATCCTGTCATACATGATTTTTGTGTAACTAAAGCGGTTTCCGCAGCGTACGCAGCGGAAGCTCTCAAAAGGAATATCTTTCTCCCGTTTTCGCAACATTTTTCATTGCTGCTGTGGTCTTATGAGTCGTATCTTTATGTTATATAGCCTAAAGCCTTCCTCGATAAATGGACTATCCAACGTAAAAATAATTTTTCAAATCGGGCCAGTAGTTTTTGAGATTAGCGCGTTCAAACAAACAAACAAACAAACAAACTCTTCAGCTTTATAATATTAGTATAGATTAGCGCAAGCGCACGTTGTACTTAAGCTGCGAACATTATTTTAGTGCGGAGTTATGTTAAAACTGTGATAGCTCCTAAGATATTTATTGAAATCAAATGATATAAAAGGCAACTTGGTTCTAAATGAAATGCTCGTGATGATCAATGTATTTATTTTGATAAGAATAAATACCTGTGTGTATTAATACACCTCTAAAAATAATGCATCATTTTTTTACAAATTTATTAACATAAAAAAGGTTGTAGTAAGTCAACCATAAAAGATAGACATATGCTGTCGCGGACTTTATTATAGAACTATAATGCTGAACAATCCTGTGATACATGATTTTTGTGTAACTTAAGCGGTTTCCGCAGCGTATGCAGCGGAAGCTCTCAAAAGGAATATCTTTCTCCCGTTTTCGCAACATTTTTCATTTCTGCTGTGGTCTTATGAGTTGTATCTTTATGTTATATAGCCTAAAACCTTCCTCGATAAATGGACTATCCAACGTAAAAAAAAATATTCAAATCGGCCCAGTAGTTTTTGAGATTAGCGCGTTCAAACAAACAAACAAACAAACAAACTCTTCAGCTTTATAATATTAGTATAGATAAGTGGATCATCATTTTCATCATCAGCCGAAGAACGTCCACTGCTGAACATAGCCTTCTCTCACGGTTTTCTACAGCATCCGATCACAAGCGGCCTGACCAACGGTCATCAGTTCTTTGCGCTTTATGTGGCCTTTCCATTGTTGTTTGAGCTTACTGATTCTCAGGGCTATGTCTGTTACCTTAGTTCTACTACGTATCTCCTCATTTCTAATTCGATCTCTTAGATAAATACTGAACATAGCCCTCTCTATAAGTGCATGCATCATGTTATTTATGTAATCCGTTTTATCTTTTGTTAGTAAAAGGAATCAATTTTAATTTATTTTAGTGTTTAGTTACTATTTTTGAAGTTTCAATATGTGATACAGAAAGTTGCTTATCCATATCAATCTATAGCAAAAGCAGCAATACATTAAAATTAGTTTCGTTCACAATTTTTTTATGCTCTTTATAAATTGTACTCACGTCCAATAATTCCAGTATAAAACATACAAAAAAAGCCTCAAAACATTATTCTAAGACATTCAAACTTATTTGCCAAGATCATCGTCTCATGATAGATCGGGGCTTTGTCTTACAAATTGAGATCCCGGTTTTCCTCGCAACATAAATAGACGGCTATTACACCACTTCCTCGGATCCCCACAAATATTATTATTTGCCGCGAATATTGATTAAAGGCAGAATATCTTTCCTTATACTTTTTCGCCGAGTTTTCTTTTGTAATTAGTAAGCTATTGGATTTCAATATGCATTAGTTATGATTGGCCGGGAATGAAGTTAGTAGGGGAGAGGAATAGTTGTTATGATATCGTTGATTGCTTATTATGTCTATTAACATTTATAACTGTAAAGATTTGCTTTTAACATATGGTTTATTTAAACTATGCTTTTTGGAAAGTTGAAAAAAAAAGTAAGAATCGACTTCAAAACCAAAACACACTAAAAAGTCTCATATAAACTCTTATAAAGGAAAACACCTTTTAATGGAAAATAATCCATTTTAGGCAAACAATTTATTTTTGGAGTCGGTGCCATCAAGTTGACCATCTCAAGCATAAACTATCAGAGCTCCTAAGCGTTAAGGAGTTTCACAATCAGCTCAGGTCCACACAATGTTGACAATCAAACGCAACAACACGTCAACATTAAGATTGTAGTAAGAAAACACTAAACGTTTCGTGCTTTTAGAATGTTTTTAACACTCACAGTGTCATATTTTATATTCATAAAGATGAAATAAGAAACCAAAAATTTGCCCACGGGCGCGACTTGAACCAGCAACCTTTTGGCTAACCGGGCCAAACGCTCTTACCACTTGAGCTACCGTGCTGTCAGTCCGACCCTGCGAAATTTGTGGTCTCCTATGAAAACGTCAATTGCGTGACGCTTAGCGCCATCTAGCCGTCTGTTTATGAAACAGATGGCCCAAGCAGTTATTCTTTACAGAATAAATTCAACTTGGAAATTGATGACGCTTCGCTATCTAATGCTTTTAGAATGTTTTTAACACTCACAGTGTCATATTTTATATTCATAAAGATGAAATAAGAAACCAAAAATTTGCCCACGGGCGCGACTTGAACCAGCAACCTTTTGGCTAACCGGGCCAAACGCTCTTACCACTTGAGCTACCGTGCTGTCAGTCCGACCCTGCGAAATTTGTGGTCTCCTATGAAAACGTCAATTGCGTGACGCTTAGCGCCATCTAGCCGTCTGTTTATGAAACAGATGGCCCAAGCAGTTATTCTTTACAGAATAAATTCAACTTGGAAATTGATGACGCTTCGCTATCTAATGCTTTTAGAATGTTTTTAACACTCACAGTGTCATATTTTATATTCATAAAGATGAAATAAGAAACCAAAAATTTGCCCACGGGCGCGACTTGAACCAGCAACCTTTTGGCTAACCGGGCCAAACGCTCTTACCACTTGAGCTACCGTGCTGTCAGTCCGACCCTGCGAAATTTGTGGTCTCCTATGAAAACGTCAATTGCGTGACGCTTAGCGCCATCTAGCCGTCTGTTTATGAAACAGATGGCCCAAGCAGTTATTCTTTACAGAATAAATTCAACTTGGAAATTGATGACGCTTCGCTATCTAATGCTTTTAGAATGTTTTTAACACTCACAGTGTCATATTTTATATTCATAAAGATGAAATAAGAAACCAAAAATTTGCCCACGGGCGCGACTTGAACCAGCAACCTTTTGGCTAACCGGGCCAAACGCTCTTACCACTTGAGCTACCGTGCTGTCAGTCCGACCCTGCGAAATTTGTGGTCTCCTATGAAAACGTCAATTGCGTGACGCTTAGCGCCATCTAGCCGTCTGTTTATGAAACAGATGGCCCAAGCAGTTATTCTTTACAGAATAAATTCAACTTGGAAATTGATGACGCTTCGCTATCTAATGCTTTTAGAATGTTTTTAACACTCACAGTGTCATATTTTATATTCATAAAGATGAAATAAGAAACCAAAAATTTGCCCACGGGCGCGACTTGAACCAGCAACCTTTTGGCTAACCGGGCCAAACGCTCTTACCACTTGAGCTACCGTGCTGTCAGTCCGACCCTGCGAAATTTGTGGTCTCCTATGAAAACGTCAATTGCGTGACGCTTAGCGCCATCTAGCCGTCTGTTTATGAAACAGATGGCCCAAGCAGTTATTCTTTACAGAATAAATTCAACTTGGAAATTGATGACGCTTCGCTATCTAATGCTTTTAGAATGTTTTTAACACTCACAGTGTCATATTTTATATTCATAAAGATGAAATAAGAAACCAAAAATTTGCCCACGGGCGCGACTTGAACCAGCAACCTTTTGGCTAACCGGGCCAAACGCTCTTACCACTTGAGCTACCGTGCTGTCAGTCCGACCCTGCGAAATTTGTGGTCTCCTATGAAAACGTCAATTGCGTGACGCTTAGCGCCATCTAGCCGTCTGTTTATGAAACAGATGGCCCAAGCAGTTATTCTTTACAGAATAAATTCAACTTGGAAATTGATGACGCTTCGCTATCTAATGCTTTTAGAATGTTTTTAACACTCACAGTGTCATATTTTATATTCATAAAGATGAAATAAGAAACCAAAAATTTGCCCACGGGCGCGACTTGAACCAGCAACCTTTTGGCTAACCGGGCCAAACGCTCTTACCACTTGAGCTACCGTGCTGTCAGTCCGACCCTGCGAAATTTGTGGTCTCCTATGAAAACGTCAATTGCGTGACGCTTAGCGCCATCTAGCCGTCTGTTTATGAAACAGATGGCCCAAGCAGTTATTCTTTACAGAATAAATTCAACTTGGAAATTGATGACGCTTCGCTATCTAATGCTTTTAGAATGTTTTTAACACTCACAGTGTCATATTTTATATTCATAAACATGTTTCATAAACAGACGGCTAGATGGCGCTAAGCGTCACGCAATTGACGTTTTCATAGGAGACCACAAATTTCGCAGGGTCGGACTGACAGCACGGTAGCTCAAGTGGTAAGAGCGTTTGGCCCGGTTAGCCAAAAGGTTGCTGGTTCAAGTCGCGCCCGTGGGCAAATTTTTGGTTTCTTATTTCATCTTTATGAATATAAAATATGACACTGTGAGTGTTAAAAACATTCTAAAAGCATTAGATAGCGAAGCGTCATCAATTTCCAAGTTGAATTTATTCTGTAAAGAATAACTGCTTGGGCCATCTGTTTCATAAACAGACGGCTAGATGGCGCTAAGCGTCACGCAATTGACGTTTTCATAGGAGACCACAAATTTCGCAGGGTCGGACTGACAGCACGGTAGCTCAAGTGGTAAGAGCGTTTGGCCCGGTTAGCCAAAAGGTTGCTGGTTCAAGTCGCGCCCGTGGGCAAATTTTTGGTTTCTTATTTCATCTTTATGAATATAAAATATGACACTGTGAGTGTTAAAAACATTCTAAAAGCATTAGATAGCGAAGCGTCATCAATTTCCAAGTTGAATTTATTCTGTAAAGAATAACTGCTTGGGCCATCTGTTTCATAAACAGACGGCTAGATGGCGCTAAGCGTCACGCAATTGACGTTTTCATAGGAGACCACAAATTTCGCAGGGTCGGACTGACAGCACGGTAGCTCAAGTGGTAAGAGCGTTTGGCCCGGTTAGCCAAAAGGTTGCTGGTTCAAGTCGCGCCCGTGGGCAAATTTTTGGTTTCTTATTTCATCTTTATGAATATAAAATATGACACTGTGAGTGTTAAAAACATTCTAAAAGCATTAGATAGCGAAGCGTCATCAATTTCCAAGTTGAATTTATTCTGTAAAGAATAACTGCTTGGGCCATCTGTTTCATAAACAGACGGCTAGATGGCGCTAAGCGTCACGCAATTGACGTTTTCATAGGAGACCACAAATTTCGCAGGGTCGGACTGACAGCACGGTAGCTCAAGTGGTAAGAGCGTTTGGCCCGGTTAGCCAAAAGGTTGCTGGTTCAAGTCGCGCCCGTGGGCAAATTTTTGGTTTCTTATTTCATCTTTATGAATATAAAATATGACACTGTGAGTGTTAAAAACATTCTAAAAGCATTAGATAGCGAAGCGTCATCAATTTCCAAGTTGAATTTATTCTGTAAAGAATAACTGCTTGGGCCATCTGTTTCATAAACAGACGGCTAGATGGCGCTAAGCGTCACGCAATTGACGTTTTCATAGGAGACCACAAATTTCGCAGGGTCGGACTGACAGCACGGTAGCTCAAGTGGTAAGAGCGTTTGGCCCGGTTAGCCAAAAGGTTGCTGGTTCAAGTCGCGCCCGTGGGCAAATTTTTGGTTTCTTATTTCATCTTTATGAATATAAAATATGACACTGTGAGTGTTAAAAACATTCTAAAAGCATTAGATAGCGAAGCGTCATCAATTTCCAAGTTGAATTTATTCTGTAAAGAATAACTGCTTGGGCCATCTGTTTCATAAACAGACGGCTAGATGGCGCTAAGCGTCACGCAATTGACGTTTTCATAGGAGACCACAAATTTCGCAGGGTCGGACTGACAGCACGGTAGCTCAAGTGGTAAGAGCGTTTGGCCCGGTTAGCCAAAAGGTTGCTGGTTCAAGTCGCGCCCGTGGGCAAATTTTTGGTTTCTTATTTCATCTTTATGAATATAAAATATGACACTGTGAGTGTTAAAAACATTCTAAAAGCATTAGATAGCGAAGCGTCATCAATTTCCAAGTTGAATTTATTCTGTAAAGAATAACTGCTTGGGCCATCTGTTTCATAAACAGACGGCTAGATGGCGCTAAGCGTCACGCAATTGACGTTTTCATAGGAGACCACAAATTTCGCAGGGTCGGACTGACAGCACGGTAGCTCAAGTGGTAAGAGCGTTTGGCCCGGTTAGCCAAAAGGTTGCTGGTTCAAGTCGCGCCCGTGGGCAAATTTTTGGTTTCTTATTTCATCTTTATGAATATAAAATATGACACTGTGAGTGTTAAAAACATTCTAAAAGCATTAGATAGCGAAGCGTCATCAATTTCCAAGTTGAATTTATTCTGTAAAGAATAACTGCTTGGGCCATCTGTTTCATAAACAGACGGCTAGATGGCGCTAAGCGTCACGCAATTGACGTTTTCATAGGAGACCACAAATTTCGCAGGGTCGGACTGACAGCACGGTAGCTCAAGTGGTAAGAGCGTTTGGCCCGGTTAGCCAAAAGGTTGCTGGTTCAAGTCGCGCCCGTGGGCAAATTTTTGGTTTCTTATTTCATCTTTATGAATATAAAATATGACACTGTGAGTGTTAAAAACATTCTAAAAGCATTAGATAGCGAAGCGTCATCAATTTCCAAGTTGAATTTATTCTGTAAAGAATAACTGCTTGGGCCATCTGTTTCATAAACAGACGGCTAGATGGCGCTAAGCGTCACGCAATTGACGTTTTCATAGGAGACCACAAATTTCGCAGGGTCGGACTGACAGCACGGTAGCTCAAGTGGTAAGAGCGTTTGGCCCGGTTAGCCAAAAGGTTGCTGGTTCAAGTCGCGCCCGTGGGCAAATTTTTGGTTTCTTATTTCATCTTTATGAAACTAAACGTTTCTTTAAAAATTGAGGGTTTCCCTCGATTGCACCAAGATGCCATCATCAGATCACGACTTGGTAACAATGGGACCAACTAGAAGGTAACCTCTAGTTAGACAAAAAAAGGTCTACAAATGACTGTAAAAAAACATGCAATCGAATAGAAAACCTCCTCCTTCCTTTAAGTCGGTAAAATATATTATAGAAGTTAATTTGTTTCAAGTAGGCTTGTACGGCGTTTTGATAAATTGACATTCGTTGACAAATCATTTGTATAATATTTTAAGTAACGAACCATATACAAGTTTTTGTTTAACGCTAAAGATAAACTCGTAGGAATAGGTTATTAGCGCTATGAAGCGCAGAATTTCATTTAAATGTAAGTCAAATTCAGGGAGTTAATGTTCAAGATTAATAAGATAAAAGATAAAAGGTAAAAAAATACCTACTGTATTACCGCAATTAATTATAATATATTATAATTGTGGAAAAACTTATTATGTATGAAATCGTATGCCGCCGTTGTACGCTTCAACACAGAGATACACGCAATTGCGTGATAAAAACGGCTTCCGATCCAAAAAGTCAGCCCCTAAAGCCTCCGGGAGTAAGTGATCAACAATAAATGTTTTAAACTTGGTTTAAGAGTAAAAATCTTGCAATTGCACCTTCCGTAAGTTGACCTCAGCCAAGTTTCAGCTTAAATCGAATTAAAGCTTGCGTGCCGACGTAAAAATGTTTTAGTCCATCCCGAAAAGGCTGGAAAATAACATATATAATCCGATTTTGCAAAGTTCCGACATGTTACACGGACAGGCAGATATTTCGGATATGCCCTCAACTGACTGCACTTGCAGTGCTACACTCAACTATATAAGGGCACTCCTCCAGTGAAGTAATGCCATACATCATTTATATAATACATGAATTGCATAAAGTTGATTTGGGGTGCGATTGTGTAAAGCAATCGTATTCATTTGACAATTCAAAACGTACGGTATGATCTGTCAAATGAATACGATTGCTTTACACAATTCCACCTCTGGGGTGCGATTGTGTAAAGCAATCGTATTCATTTGACAGTTCAATACGTACGGTATGGTCTGTCAAATGGCAAAGAACAAAGGGTTTGACAGGTCATATCTTACGTTTTGAACTGTCAAATGAATACGATTGCTTTACACAATTCCAGCTCTTAAGTTCTTATAAATATTACTCAGTTATTAGTAGTGTATTAGAGATATGTACATGTAAACGTAGGCACGTTTAGATCACATGTACAGTGACCTGCATATCAGGTTACCCACTTTAGTTTCAAACTAGCCCATATTACAACGAAATAAGATACTGCAGTATTTACCTTGACATGATGTTGTCCGTAGGTACATATTAAACGTATCTGTAGAAAGTTATAAAGTAAAGACCATTAGATTAAAAGCGCAGCGTAGGACGTCCACCTACAAGATGGACAGACGACCTTGTTAAATTTGCAGGATCACACTGGATACAGACTGCTTGCAACCGGTCGTGGTGGAAAAATTTGAGGGAGAACTTTGTTCAGCAGTGGACGTCATTTAGCAGATGATGTTGATGAAACGTATCATCTTTATACTTGCCAATCTCTGTTACTCTATTACTGAGATTTTTAAATCATTATTCATAAGTAAAAATATTGAAGATATCCTCTCTTTTACTATCAAACCACTATCGCAATGAAGAACCAACAGTCACATAAAAACTGCACGTGGAAATCCCTGCAAAATTTCCGGTTTTTAAATTGCGAACACCCGGTTATTCCCTTTTAAAAACAAACGTTTCTGACGCCTGTCCGACACGATAAACCATCCCCGCCAGTTTTCTAGATGTGTCGTTTGTGCGACATGCGAAACTGCGGGACTATTCTCGTTACAAATAAACTTTTGCATAAAAGTAAAAACCTAAATACGTCAAAAACAAAATGCACTAAAAGTCTGAAATAAACTTGTGACTCTTTAAAAGAAAGGACTCCATTAGAAGTCGGATTTTACTTTTTACACAACTCGAAAGGTCACAAAATGGTGTCCACCAAAAAATATTGAAATGTAGCTTCGTGAAATAACAGAATTATCCCTTAAAATAGGCTGTGCTCTTTTTGTCTTCACTGTATGCAGCAAAATATTTCCGCGTCGTAATGGCGGAAGTTTTTTCTCTGCAGGAATACGACACGGCGAATATGCGATTTACATTTCGTCTAGGGTTACGTATGAAATGGATCCTTCAGGGTATAAGTTCACGGTGTATCGAAAATATTTCAATAACTCATTGTCGGCACTGTCCACAAAAATATTTCCCAAAGAGTAGTTAAATCTTTTCCGTAATAGGTATAATTATTGCTTTACGTTTTGAAAGTTACCTACTACTACATTCCTAAACTGAGATTTAGGTGTTTTCCTATTAAAGCATACCACTACTGTTGATCTGAGGTGCGATTGTGTAAAGCAATCGTATTTTTTAATAATAACAATTAATAACACTAAGTTTGTATAGGAACAAAACAAAAATAAAATTATAAAATAACACTGCAAGTAGGGTTATACGGATAATCGATTACGGCTTTACTACGGTAGACAGCACTAGCACATATGGAGAACACTAGATATGTCTGATAGATAGTGATACATTATATCGATGTTGATGATTATTGATTATACTGTCCAACGTATATTTTATTTACTGCATTGAATATTATGTAGAGAATTATTGTTATTGAATAAGATAATCTTTAACACACCGAGTTATCTGTAATAGATTTCAATCAACCTAGATTGAAATCTTAGATACTCACGTCTATACTTTGATTTTTAATTAGATAAGACTAAAATGACATTTGGTGGCTGGTCATTTGTTCCAAATTTAAATAAGATGTTGTTACTAAACAATCGGACAATGCATTTTTTTATTCAACCAATGTTTTTATCGATCATAAAATTATGAAATAGTTAATATTTGAATTCGTATTGCACTGAAGTATAATAGCATGAATTATTACATCTTTTTACAAAAAATCTACAAAGCTACAATCTGTTCTAAAATCATGCTTTCTATAAATATTATCATTATTTCTGATATTTTTTTATGGATATTAGTAAAAAATCATAATAGATAATGAATACAATAATTTGCAAGGGAAAGAAGCTATTTTTTACACCTTTTTCACACACCAAAAATTGTTTTATGTATTACGTTTATTTAAAGCTTAATGTCATGTTTACATATATTATTAATTCTAATAAGTTGAATAACATTATTAAAAATTAATACCACAAGTTCAATTAATCGTGTACAATTGAATCATTACATCACTTATAGCACCATGCTTGTAACATAAAATAAAATAAGTTCCATTCGATTAAACCTCTCATTCTGGTCTATCTAATAAAAAATCTGAGTATACAGAACTTGCGAATCTGAAACAATTCTTTCTTTACAGATTTTAATAATATTTTTTTCTATTGTTCCTTTCATGTCATAACATTTTGGAATATATACTCGTATCTGAATGTCGTTACTGCCATGAATACTTACGATCTCACGATTCCGAAGGAACACTTTTTATGACGTTGGCTATAATAGTAGAGGAGACGTGGACGAGCGACCTTCACCGATCCGATAACTCGATGAGGCGTATATTTTATCAAATATAAATTTCAAACAAATACGCCTGTGATAACTTGCCCATTGAGAAGTGTTCATTGCAATTTTGATTTAATCAATTTTCTTTCATCACCTTTTCACTCGTAATAACCGAATGAGTCTAATCTCAAATGAAAGTTATTTACACAGAATAATAATGCCTTGACAGGCAAGCCTACTTGTTTCTGTGCATGGCTACCTGACAAGTAGATGTGAACAGGTAAGTGAATATAGGTAACTGCATCGATCTGTTACCTACTCAGGCATACTCTGTAAGTTAAAGACTATCAATTTAGTTGAAAAACATTCGGTTATGATAAGAGTGAAGGTGTTATTATTTAATTAGTAAAAAAATGCTATGACCACTTTTCGATAGGCACTTTATCATAGGCATACCAACTTGTTTATAAATTATATTTGACAAAAAATAAACCTCATCGAGTTATCAGATCAGTGAACTTCAATGTGAAGGTCTATCTTCACCGGCTCTTAGACCATATAGGCACAAATCAGTTTTCAGAAGAGGATATTCGCAGAACTGAGGAAAAAGACGTGCGAAAAGTCACATGGCATTCGGAAAGCTGAAAGTATCATTTCTAGCGAAATCTAGATTTTTAACCGAAGACAATAAATAACAAGGTTATTTGGTGGATTTATTAATATTTTTTTTAAATCAGTATCGTTTGTACAACCACTCCTGAGTCAGGCGTCGCTAACCAAAATAACAGCCTATTGTATCCCTAGCAATTTCTTACAAAAGTAACTGAAGCTTATAAAAAGAAAAGGTATATTTGGAGTTATAGTGCCGGAATGGCGCTGGGATCACGGTCACTACCCCGGGGTTAATGAACTGTAGCTTGTTTTCGGGACTCCTTATCAAGATACGAATTGGACATCAGCCTCAGGCTTCGATTGCTTAAGGCGCTACCTGGATTTTTACCGCGCACACTAACGCAACTTTACCAGAAAAATCACAAGTCGTTAAATAAAAGACCAATCAAAAATCCGGTAGATACGATTGTAGCTCTGATTATGTGGTTTAGATACAATGTTTAAGTTCAATAAAACGGAGTTATCTGCAGTTACAGTTACAAAAATTGCTAAAGTGGCCACATTTAGCAGTTTTTCTAACTCTTACTACAGTAAACTACTTTAGAAACATTTATAACTGCGGGTCTAAACGCGACGTATATAATGAAGTAGTATTGTTACTACTTACACCCTCGACGTTTCGACGGTGTTGCAACCGTCGTGGTCACGAGGAGACTGGCACTCGGCGTCTTCGTCTGCATCGGGCGGCCGGTTCTTCTGCTACCCTCCAACTATCCGATATTTGTTGTGCACGTGAACTAGAGTCAGTAGGTTCAGTGCGACACACAACACTCACAGTATCCGGGTTAATGTTTATTGATAAAGGCGACACACACGGTTTGCACTTATTAATCACTGGTTTCCAGGCCGATGACAACTTAAATCCGTCTTCCCGATTGAAATTATTATACTTCTTGATTTCAATCGCTTCACGTATTACCCTAGTATGGTAATGGCGATCCGTGGAAAGGATTTTCGGGTCATGTAACTCCATCCAGTGATTAGTCCCCATATTAAGCAGATGTTCTGCCACCGCGGATTTATTAGTCTGCCGATTTTTCACTGCAGCGATGTGTTCCTTGACTCTTTCGGCTATAGTCCGTTTTGTCTGGCCAATGTACGAACTACCACAGCTGCAGTCTATTTTGTAAACCCCCGGAGTTTGAAAAGGCAATACGTCCTTAGGCGATCGTAGTATCTGTGCTATTTTACGTAACGGAGTATATACAGTCTTAATGGAGTATTTACTGAGTACTGATCCAATTTTGTCCGTTACGCCTTTTACATATGGTAAAAATGCTGCTTGACGACTAGCCTCAGAAGCCTTCCCCCTCTCCCTGCGCCCTCTTCTTTCCTTCGGCATCTTGTATCCATTTCGTCGTAGTACCTCCTGAACATGTGCAAGCTCTTTATGTAAATGCTCAGGGTCACATAGGTTGTGAGCTCTATTCGTTAATGACGTTATAACCGATTGAAGATGCCGAGGATGATGATGAGAAGAGGCGTGTAAGTATCGGTCTGTGTGTGTGGGCTTCCTGTACACAGTGTGTGCCAATGTTCCATCCACCTTCACCTTGATCTCCATGTCAAGGAACGCGAGGCATCTGTTCTTCTCCATCTCATAAGTGAATTTTATTTTCGGATGGATGGAATTCAGGTGGTCAATATATTGTTCTATTTCCTGTTGGCCTCCATGGATAACGCAAAAACGTCATCAACGTACCTTTTCCAGAGTTTTACAGTAGTCGGCCCAGTAGCTAGAGCTAGGTCTTCAAAATGCTCCATCCAGATATTTGAAATAACCGGTGCGAGTGGGCTACCCATTGCAACGCGGTCGATCTGGAGGTAGTACTGATCTCTGAAGAGTAGGTAGTTCCCGTCCAAACAATTTTCAATAAGAACGATATATTCCTTGGGTAACTCATGATAACACAGTTTATCCTTGATGACCTCAATGCAATCCTTTAATGGTACATTAGTGAAAAGTAACTCCACGTAGAAACTCACCATTAAATCTCCGGGTTCCAACCTTATGCTCTTCACTATGTCCCTGAAGTGTAAAGAATCCTTCACAAAAGACGGTGTTTTCCCAACTAATGGTTGCAGCACTCTAGCAACGTGTTTGGCCAAGTCATATGTCGGTGAGTCAATTTGGCTTACAATAGGTCTTAGTGGAATGTTGCGTTTGTGTATTTTAGGCAGACCATAAAGTTTAGGAGGTTGCACTGGTTTTGGTTAATAAAGCTCGTTGTACTCGTCTTCAGTGAATACATCTTGGTTCTCGTGGATCAAGGCTCGAATGCGACGTGTTACCCTGGCTGTAGGGTTGTAGGACACCGGTTTGTAAACATTCGTGTCTGACAACAAACTCCTTAATTTATTTTCATATTCATTAGTGTTCATTACAACAGTTGCGTTTCCCTTATCGGCCTTTAACACTAAAATTTTCTCGTTATCACGTAGCTGTTTCAGTGCTAGACGCTCTTCTGTTGTAATGTTATTTTTAGGTAGCTTCGACTTACGTAAAATAACCGCTATGTCTTGCCTCAGAACTTCTGCGTCTGCGGTTGGAATTTTATTACGGATAATAGTCTGCTCCACATTACACACTATGTCTTCGTAAGGAATCCGCTGCGGTGTCAAGGCGAAATTCATTCCCTTAGCCAACACATTCTTTGACGGGTCATGTAAAACTTCATCCGACAAGTTGATCACTACGCGTTCGTTATCCATATGAGTTGTGTCAGTCGCGGGTAGTTGTGACCCCGGCTCACGACGCTGGCGGGTACATAATTTTCTAAATTTGCGGTCGTGAGTTTCTTCACACAAATCGTACGTCCGCGAAACTTGTAGAAAAATAAGCCGATCACACTTGTCACAAATGATTATATACGTCGCGTTTAGACCCGCAGTTATAAGTTATAATGCAACGCGAAAGTTTAAAAATATACTTTAGAAACAATTCAAACGTACTAAATAAACTATAGAACTTGTACTACAATCGTATCTACCAGATTTTTGATTGGTCTTATATTTAACGAGTTATGATTTTACTACTAAAGTGGCGCTAGTGTGCGCGTAAAAAATTCGGGTAGCCCCTTAATTGTTCGGAACTATTCGTAAAACGCGAAGTTAGCCGAAAAAATTTCTGACAACTCGAAACTTTGAATCGCGAGCCGCGGTTTGGGTAAAAGGTATCAAAGCATTGGTTTTTGGTTTGACGAATGCTCGTAAAGCGTCATCTTTCGACTGTAAAAGTAGTGAGTCCTCTAAGGATGATTAAGGTCTTCTTCCGGGCTATACATCTAATCGCAACTGCATCTTTATAGGTATATCTTTAGAAAATGTCTCTCAAATGCGAAATATTGTCCGCGAAGGCTTTACCATACTTTAGAGGTTAATTACGAAACTAAGATTTAAAGTCACTTATGCCATTTGTCTGTTGTAACAAAAATAAAAGCTGTTTCACATTTAGTTTATTTAGAAGACAAGAAATTTAAATAGCATTTTTTTAAAATGCATTTTTTGATATTTTTATTCAATGTAAAAATGGTTTGTATCTGAGTTCAGTGCTGCCAATTGCGCAAAATTTATTCAGTGACGTGACGTCATTCAGACCACGTGACGATGATGGGTGCTTCGCGCGGCAAAGGTTTAATTGAATTTAGTTTATTGTGTCTTATCGTTGTAACGCTGTTTTGTCAAGTATTGTAGAATTTACTAGTAATGAAGTTTAAACGTGATTTGAAAAATGGACGAATATCCTATTATGATTGAAATACACTCCCTTTAATTAAAAAGGTCGTTTAAATAATTCATAAAAAAATGGAGTCGAAATTTGTAAAGTAAATAAAAATGCGATAAACTTGTCTTTAGAAACATCTTCGTTTTGCGGTCGACCCATAATTGGTGCAACCATTCGCAAACGTCCCACAAACGTTCTTGCACTACATTCACCCAGAAACAGATACTGTTTTATTTCTTCAACATCTTGTACAAATGATTCACCTCTATGCTCGTCGTAAATAACTTAGATAGTTTATTTATCATTAACATCCATTGTACAGTGTGGATCAAGAAAACGGTTTCATAGATTGTTATTTTTTTTAACTTTCATGATAATGAATAAGGTCCGATTTTTACCAACGTTAGATAAAGAATATTTGTCAAATATAATTTGGAAACATTTCTTATTTGTTAGCAATAATTTCTGTGAATGTAATTTTATCATCGGTTGTTTTATAAATAATCAGTCAGATAAATGTTACCTGACGTTGGTAGAACGGCCCTAAGTTGATTTATTGTAGATCTTTAGAGCGCTGACTTCATTCCTCTGCCAGTTAAATATTCAAAATAATTAATTTAAAAACCTTAGCACGAATCACGAGTTCTAATTTTTTTAAATCACTCGCGTCATCATGCCGAGTGATTTTCGATAAACATCGCTCAATATATACGAAAACTCAAGTTAACAAAACGCATTTATCTTTTTAAAATCCCTGCCTTGCAGATTTTTTGATTTTCATTAAAAAAAACGATCACTGATTAAAGATCACATGTCATTTTAACGCTAGTGATTTAAAATATTTTTCACTTGAATGGCTCATAAGATCAGCCATATTAACAAGAAATGAATAACAATAGTTGTTTGTACCTATATTGTAAAGGACATTATTCATAATTTGTGTTACCTTTTTCTTGACCGTATGTGTAAAAAGATTTTACTATGCAATAAATACAAACTTGTTCAAGAGTTCCTCTATAATCTTTAACTCTGATGCGGACAACGATATTGTATGAAGAACTAGATCACCGGTAAGACGCTAAAAGATAGTCAAGCAAACACCACCTCACGTCAAAGCGAGGTCTTACATTTGACTTAGTCTGTTTCTGATGGCGTCAGTGGTCTCGTGTCTCAAGGCCTCGGTGCGCCAACCTGCAACCTTAAAAACTGCAGAAACAACTAGCTAAATAAAAATGTTCAAGTCCGAATATCATATTTTCGTTAAGTAAATTGTATTAAATGAAGTCTATCATTCATGATTGAAGTATTTTCAATAAAATTATCGAGTTTTTTTTAGGCGACCCGCGCACTAACATGGTCGATATTTTGTCGTCAAAAGTAGATTTTCTTAGACGGTGCCATACATGGAGTAGTTTGTACTTTTATTTTTTAACAATAATTTAACGACCGTCATAGTGTGGTGGTTTACGTACCGGACTATAAAGATAAGCAGTCGCGAGTTCAAATCCCGCCTGCATGACCCTAACACATATGTCTATGGACATGTATGTTAATATCTCTTTGTTATATACAAATAAAGTAGGTACACCTTTAATTTCTTTAAAGTAACAGCGTAGACGCTCACGGATCAAAAGGTCGCCGGCGCTCGCGTAAACAAAAGTATAACAAAAGACTGTTGATAAACACAGACACACACATAGTGAAGGATGATACTAACGATTGTAGAGAAAAATATGTACGCTAACTATTAGCATGTTATTTGAAGGAATCATCCCATTTACATAATGCCTGATGTATAAATAAATATTTATTTATTTATTTAAATAAGGACTATAAATATTTTCGTTAATTTAATTTGCATAAAATATACATGTGGTCATGTGATCGTGAATGCCTAGCATTCCTAGCAGTAAACGTGACTTTAATATTGGCGCCATGACATTTCAAGCATTCACGTTACACATATTTATTAGATCATTATTCAATATTGTAAATGTTAAATATTTTTAAAATAAAATGCTTTTATTGATTAATATACTACCAAGCTAAAGTGTGAACTCGTTTTTAAAAAAATAGGTCAACGAGTCTATTGTACTCGTAATGTACCTACACACTTTAAAAAAGATAATAAGAAAACTGCTCTATTATTAATCTGTTCCAAAACTGATCTCTGATGTGATGGATGTTAATGCATTGACCATTAATCAGACGGTGTCATATGTGTGTACTCTTTTAGTTCGCGCGGCGTCATCTACTTCTAAATGCAATATGATTGGATGCGGAGTTACTTTTATTCTAGAAATTATACGGACACGAACAAAATATACATAGTTTTCATTGGTTTAATATAGATATACTCTTATACAATTCATACTTATTATGTGTATTATGTGTAGCAGAATAAAGTTGTAAGAATTCTTTATCTTCATTATATTGATACAATAAATAAAATATTTTCACCGGTTTTTAACATTTCTGAAATACGTGATCAGCTGATTGTAATTAATATATAATTATACAAAATACCGTTGTTGTGAAGTTTTACAGTGTTTCAAAGTCACTTTCGTCAACTGAAAAGAAACAAAATAATGGGCATTATACATATAGAATATGCTTTACTGGTAAATATCTATACTAATATAATAAAGCTGAAGAGTTTGTTTGTTTGTTTGAAGGCGCTTATCTCAGGAACTACTAGACCAATTCGTTTTTTTGTGTGTTGGATAGCTTATTTATCGATGAAGGCTAAAACATCACGCTGTGGCGGGAGGGGAGAGAGCAAACTCAACACGCACGGACGAAGTCGTGGGGGACCGCTAGTATGCTACATTATAGAAACCAAGCAGAATGCCCTACTTCAAAAACAAATATTTTATTAATATTGTTTATAGATACACTATTTTGTGATTTGAATCCAACAAAGGGACATCAGTGTATGAATAAAAATCTCTAGTTTCAACAATTATATCCCGCAAAAAACATTCAAAACTGCTTTGCCTAATTGTTGCAGTCAAGGATGAATTTGGCCAATTTAGAGTATTGATTTCGTGTAACTTACACCCATCAGCCTCGTACACTTGCGGTGACGGAAGTCCCATTGAATTCTAGAATGAAACAAGACAATTTAATTTTATCTAGTTATACTTACAACTCAGTATCCGGACTAGAAATTTTGGTGAATTATATCAACTCAGGGAAACTTGAGGGATAGTAAAGAAACGGCACTACTAGTCGCTAGCTGCACACATTATTTAAATTTAATTTATTTTTAATTTTTAATAATAAGCAATTACAATTTTCATAGCTACATAAACTAACTAACTAACTACGTAAACATCACATGCACAATACAATTAAATCAATGCCAAGGTTTGGCTTAAGTGCACTATTTGCTATTTTAAAGGTAATTAAAATGATAAAGGAAAGACACCAAACAAAAAAAAAGCAAACGAAAAAAAACGTATACACCAACCAAGGATCATGCGGCGACAGATGTTTTAAAATTTCTGTGACACAATATTAATGTCTGCGGATCCGCAACACTAATTGTACAATTTGGACAGTTCAGAACAGTTCGATGAGAGGGAGTAAATGTGACAATGGTATTAGTGCTAGAACTTAAGATTCTAACAAAAACTAAATCGAATAAAATTATATTTTCAAGATCCAATGTTAGGTACATAGGATTTTAAAGTAACAATACTAAGGCCCGCTAGCACATGTTGGGATTAGCTTAGTTCTAGAATAAATCATCGTTCTATGTAGTTTTATTTATTTTGACAATGACTGGATAGTGATTAAGTCAAGGAGTCGGTGCCATCACTTTGACCATCAAACATTAACTATCACAGCACCGACTCCAAAAAGAAATTGTTTGCCTAAAACGGATTCTTTCCTTTCAATGGTGAAGAGTTTATTTAAGACTTTTTAGTGCATTTTGGTTTTGAAGTCGGTTTTTACTTTTTTTATTAGTTTTAGAAACAGTGAGGTGAGCACCAAAGAATAATAGCAGGTGACATAAGTAT